>CM046999.1:38103384-39368640 GCA_025698465.1 Gossypium longicalyx | reverse complement strand
TTCTAGAATACCTTATCACCAATCTCAAACTCAATTTATTTTCTTTTAAGATTAGCATAAGACTTTTGTCTGTCTGAAGCTGCTTTCAAGCTGTCTTGTATCACCTTTACTTTTTCCTTAGTTTCCTGAATTAAATCAATGCCATGAATCTTCTTTTCACTAAGCTCTGTCCAATACAATGGAGTTCTACATTTCTGACCATACAGAGCTTCATACGGTGCCATTTTAATACTAGATTGGTAGCTATTATTATAAGAAAATTCAATCAGAGGCAAGTACCTTTCCCAGTTACCTTTAAATTCAAGCACACAACACCGTAACATATCTTCTAAAATCTGGATCATCCGTTCTGACTGACCATCAGTTTGGGGATGAAATGCAGTACTAAAATGCAATTGTGTCCCCAGTGCTTCTTGCAATTTATACCAAAATCGGGATGTAAACCAAGGATCTCTACCAGAAATAATAGAAACCGGTACACCATGCAATCTAACAATTTTAGAGACATACAATTCGGCTAATTTATCCAATGAAAAGTCCATATGTACCGGTATGAAATGTGCCGACTTTGTTAACCGGTCAACAACTACCCAAATGACATCTTTCTTTCTTGGTGACATAGACAGTCCCATTACAAAGTCCATGGTAATCCTTTCCCATTTCCACTCTGGTATATTGATTGGCTATAATAACCCTGAAGGCACCTGATGCTCAGCTTTCACTTGTTGACATACTAAACATTTGGCTACAAATTCAGAAATATTTCTTTTCATTCCTGGCCACCAATACATCTTTTTCAAATCATTATACATTTTATTACTACCGGGATGAATTGACATTGTACCATTATGAGCTTCATGCAAAATCTTTTGTACTAGTTCTAAATTCTTCGGAACACACATTCTGTTTTTAAACAACAAGCAATCATCAATCCCAATTTGAAACTCTGAATCAAAATTCTTTTGACATTGCTCCCTTTTAACTTACAACTCATTATCACTCTTCTGTGCTTCCTAAATTTGTTGTATAAATGTCAGTCTAGCTTTCAATTCAGCTACAACCAAACCATCATCTAATAAAGATAACTGAGTATTCATTGCTCTTAAAGTAAACAAAGATTTCCTGCTCAGTGCATCCGCCACAACATTGGCCTTTCCCAGATGGTAGTCAATAATCAAATCATAATTCTTTATTAACTCGAGCCACTTGCGTTGCCTCAAATTCAAGTCTTTTTGTGTCATTAAATACTTCAGACTTTTATAGTCAGTGTAAATATAACATTTTTAACCATGTAAATAATGTCGCCATATTTTCAATGCAAACACTATGGCTGCTAGTTCAAGATCATGTATCGGGTAATTTCTTTCATGTGGTTTAAGTTGTCTTGAAGCATAGGCAACCACTTTACCTTCTAACATCAAAACACAACCTAAACCATTTAAAGATGCATCACTGTAAATTATAAATTCCTTACCCGATTCAGGTTGTACCAATATAGGTGCTTCAGTCAACAAAGTCTTCAGTCTATCAAAACTCTGCTGACATTTATCATTCCACTCGAATTTTACATCTTTCTGCAACAAACGAGTTATCGGAGAAGCAATCATTGAAAATCCTTTAACAAGCCTCCGATAATATCCGGCTAAACCCAGAAAACTTCTGACCTCTGACACGTTCTTTGGTGGACTCCAATTAATAATTGCTGAAATTTTGCTCGGGTCAACCCTGATGCCCTCAGCAGATACAATGTGACCAAAGCAGATACGATGTGACCAAGAAAGCTGACTTCTCGTAGCTAAAATTCACATTTACTAAACTTGGCATACAATTTTTTTCCCGTAAAATTTTCAATACAATCCTCAAATGTTCAGCATGTTCATCTTCATTTCGAGAATAAACTAAAATATCATCTATGAATACCACGACAAACCTGTCTAGGTCTAAAAATCCTGTTCATTAAATCCATAAACACTGCTGGTGCATTTGTTAATCCAAATGGCTTCACCACGAATTCGTAATGATCATATCTTGTTCTGAAAGCTGTCTTTGGAACATCTGAATCCTTCACCCGGAGCTGGTAATAACCCGAACAAAGATCAATCTTTGAAAATACAGTAGCTCCCTTCAACTGATCAAACAAGTCATCAATTCGAGGTAGTGGATATTTATTCTTTATAGTGACTTTGTTGAGTTACCGGTAATCAATACACAACCTCAAAGATCCATCTTTCTTCTTTACAAATAACACCGGAGCACCCCATGATGAGAAACTAGGTCGAGCAAAACCCCTGTCAATTAATTCTTGTAACTGCGCCTTCAACTCTTTTAACTCGACAGGAGCCATTCGATAAGGTGCTATCGATATTGGTGTTGTTCCTAGAATTAGATCTATAGAGAATTCTACTTCTCTGACAGGTGGTAAGCTAGGTAATTCTTCTGGAAACACATCTAGAAACTCACATACAACTGGCACATATTGAATCTTTGACTCAGTTACCTTAGTATCCAACACATAAGCAAGATAAACATCATATCCCTTCCTTATACATTTTTGTGCTGCTATTGCTAAAATTATATTAAATAATCCATCTAGCTTGTCAAATTCAACATGAAGTAACTCACTGTCTTGACATTTCAACACAATATACTTCTGCTTACAATTAACCACTGCATCATGTTGGGTTAACCAATCCATTCCCAATATCACATCGAATTCATCAAAAGGTAGTAGCATTAAATCAGCCAAGAAACATTTACCCATTACCATAAGTGGACAGCTTTTACAAACTTTATCCACCTTTACACATTGACCCAAAGGATTTGAAACTTCCACCACAAATTCAGTGAATTCAACAGGTAAATTTTTAACATTTACTAAATTTGTGCATATATATGAGTGTGTGGAACCAGGATCAATTAATGTAGTAATATCAATATCTAATAAATAAAAAGTACCAGTAATGACATCTGGCGCTGAAGCATCTTCTTGGGAACGTATTGCATATGTTCTTGTAGGAGTTCGTACTTCAGATTTAGCATTTGAGTCTTTTGTAGCACTTCGGCTACCACTAACATTTCTAGGGTGTCTAGGTGGTCTGCCCCTTGAAGTAGTGCTACTTGGTTTTGAAGTCTGCTCAGCATCTCTTTCAACTATTTTCGGACAATTTATCAAGAAGTGATCAAATGAACCACATTTATAACATGCATCAGTTTTCATTCGACGTTCTCCATGATGAAATTTATTACAGTGTTTACATCTTGGCTTCGTGTTTCCCACACTTCCAACACTAGACACTGACAGTGACGATGACCTGGGATTAGAGCGTTGAAAACCACGCTCTTTACCAGAATACCCAGATGAAGTAGTAAATCCTTCTTGATACCTCTTTGATTTCTTTGAAGAAAATGATTGAAACCTACTAATAGGTCTTTTCCCAGAGGATCGGGCTTCTCTGTTTGCCTTCTTCTTTTCTTTACTTAGCTCTTTAGCTTTCTTTGCACGATCAGCAAGTGCTGCAAACTCTCTTATTTCCAAAATACCAATCAGTAATTTTATATTTTCATTTAATCCTTTCTCAAAACGTTTACACATTTCTACCTCTGTTTGGACCCATTCACTAGCATATTGGCTTAACCGTACAAACTCCCTTTCATATTCCGTAATGGTCCTGTTCTCTTGTTTTAATTCTAAAAATTCTTTCCTTTTCTGATCCAGGTATCTCTGACTAATATATTTCTTTTTGAATTTAGATTGAAAGAATTCACAAGTAATATTTTCTTTTAGAACCATTGAACTTACTATTTTCCACCAATGATAAGCCATGTCTATTAACAAAGCTATAGCACATTTCAAGCATTCAGCTGGAGTACATGATAATTCATCCAACACTCGAGTAGTATTTTCCAGCCAGAATTCAACTTTTTCAGGATCATCATCAATTGTAGCTCTAAATTCCTCAGCTCCATATTTTCTAAGTTTATCCACTGGAGCCTTGCCAATTCTAACAGTTTCAGTACCCGATGGTCTCTCAAGAACAATCTGAGTGTTTGGTGGGGGAGGTTGTGATTGGAAAGCTGTAGAATTTCTTCTCAAATACTCAGGAAACCATTTATCCAACATGTCAAAGAAAACCTCTTTAGCATATTCACTTCAGCCCTCTGATTCAGACTTTCACTACTACTATCATTTATAGCTTGTCGTACGGAAGCTTGAGAAGTACTCTCAGCTTCCTCAAATTCTTCTCTTGCTCGGTTGGAAGACATTTACTATATGAAAAATACATTTAAAATGGTTAGGAGATATACATTTACTATATGAAAAATACATTTAAAATGGTTAGGAGATATCAAACTATCATCAATTATATAATAGCATGTATAGCTAAATTCACACTAGCTACGTTAGTTCGAGAATAAACTAAACAGTAGCTTTGATACCAATAAATGTAACACCCTTAACCCGTATCCGTCACCAGAATAGGGTTACGAGGCATTACCAGACTTAAAAACTAACATTTGTACAAAATCGAGTCATAAATTTGTCTTCCAGATCAAAACTTTTCAAATTTCACCATAAAGTCCCTAATATGGGCCTATGGGGCCCAAAACTTGCTTTAGAAGTGATTCGGGACTAAACCGACAACTTTGGAAATTTTACCTTGAAAATAGGGGCACACGCCCGTGTGGCCTGGGACATGGCCGTGTGGCCAGACTGTGGGATTCCCATGGCCGTGTGGCCAGCCCGTGTGGAATTCTGACTTGCAATTTCTTAAACATCAAAGGGGTACACGGTCTAGGCACACGCCCATGTGGCTAGGCTGTGTGGTAAACTAACTTCATATTTAAGGAAACAGAGGACAGACGGTCATTTCACACGCCCGTGGGCTGTCCGTGTGTCATACACGGCCTAGACACATGCCCATGTGTCTTACCCGTGTGAACGAAATAAGGCCATTTCCTAGCCCTATTTCTCACCCAAACTTAACCATTTTCCTACATGAAAACTTACAAGTTTATAACATCCATTTCAACCAATTTCCATCATTCAATCTAACATTTCCAACTCTTAACCATTCTTGAAACTTATCTTTACATTGGTTTGTAAATTATGTTTTAATAAAGGTGATTTCTATCTTGTTGATCATGAACATGCCATATTACCTCAAAATACATATTACTAGCCATTCCAATGGCTAAGTTGTAAACAAACATGTTACTTCATCATTTGGCCTTATTAGCCTATACATGCCATTATAACAAAATAAGTTTATCGTTTATACCAAAATTAAGGAGTTGATAGTGTGATGATAGCTCCGACCCAATCCAACCTTCACGAGCTTTGAGCACTATAAAATAGGGAAAAATAAACCTAGTAAGCATTATATGCTTAGTAAGTTCATATAACCAAACTACACTTACCATTCATATATAACAAGTAAATCACACATAAGGCAATTTATCCATCAATTTAGCAAACTAGCAAATCTAGCTTATACACAATCATTCAACCAAATTAGTTAGTACAAAAACATTAATATGCATAGATGAGCTCATCATGTCATTTCTTCTTATCTCACTTGTTAATACATTTCTTCTTCTTATCTCACTTCTTATCTCAATTGTACACCCGAGGTGCACATTCCCTTTTCAAGTGGTACACACGAAGTGTACATGCCCTTTTCAATTTGTACACACATAGTTGACCTTTCCTTTTCAAGTGTTATACACAAAGTATACATTTCCTTTTCATATGGTATACACAAAGTATACATTTCCTTTTCATATGGTATACACAAAGTATACCTAACCTTTCCAAGTGTACACACAAAGTGTACATAACCTTTTCAAGTTGTACCATTTGGGTACATAAGTCCTTTTCAAGTATTATCCTTTCAGAATACGTTTCCTTTTCATAATGAGATCAACAGATTATCCTTTCAGAACAACCTTTACTGCAACATATGTAGGATCTCATATACACAGTAATCACCTGTCCAATCGGAAATCAATATTCAAACGGATTCATGTAATATTTCATCATTTACATGTAAATCACAAATTAACATCGGTTTCTTACATGTACATAGCAATTACAAATCATGATACACATAATTCAACAATCAATTCAACACATTTACATGCTTAATTTAGTTATACGAACTTACCTTGACAATTGATCGTATCTACTAATCCGAAACTTTTTCTTTCCCTTGATCTTTTTCTTTGTTCGACACTTTCGAGTCTATATAAATAAATTTAATCATCATTTCTATGATTTTTTACATTCAATCAAGCCCATTTCACATTTTAGGCAAAAGTACCATTTTGCCCCTAAACTTTTAATTAATTCCAATTTCATCTTTAGGCTCGGAAATTGAAATTCATGCAATTTACTCCTTATTCCAAACTTATTCAAAATTCCAATATAACTTTTACAGCACATGTATTTCATAAATTTCAAAATTTTTCCAAGAATTTCACTACTTTGCAATTTAGTCCCTAGACATGCTTTCACTAAAAATCACTTTGTAAAAGTGGTTTATCTATCAATAATCTTTCATTTTCTATTAAAAACTTTCAATTTACAGCATATTCACCCATGGGTAATTTTCTAAATTTTGGTTTTTTTTCAATTTAATCACCCAAATAAAGAAATTAAGCTTTCCCAATCTCAAAAATATAAAAATTACTAAAAACGGGACATAGAACTTACCAAATCAAACTTGAGAAATTTCCTTTCTCTCTCTTAGGGTTTCCATTTATTTTATGGAGAAGAAGATGATAAAATGATATATTTTTCATTTAATTTAATTAATATCATTTAACTTTTCCACTTTCCATTTTAATCATTTACCTTTTTCCATTTTTCCATGGATGACTCATTAAAAATATCTACATGTTTTTCTTCAATTGTCTAATTGCCATATAAGGACCTCACATTTTGAATTCTCTAGCTATATAATCCCTATAGCTTTTAGTATACAACTTTAACATTTTATTCAATTCAGTCCTTTTTGCAATTAGACACATAATTGATAAAATTTTTCTATAAAATTTTTCATGCAATATTCCTATCATAATACCTATTATTTTATGAAATTTAAATAATTTCATTTTTCAGACTCGGATTTGTGGTCTCGAAACTACTATTCCGATTTCACTGAAATTGGGCTATTACAACTAGCACTCAAACATCATTCAAAACAGTTTTTTGTATACGTCTAAAGATGGTCTCATAAACTTTTACTCATTTAAACTTAGCATATATCTTTGGAATAAGTGACAATTCTCACAAAACAGAGATAAAGCGAAAAATGTAAATTATTGCAAAATTTGGTTACAAAATAAAGCTACTCGTCACCTGCCCAAAATGAAACTATATTCATGTTACAAAACAAACATAGGTGAGGCTCACAATAGAGGTTGCTTTATCTGGCTGAGTCCCTTTTATAAGCCTTTTTACACCGAGGTACCACTTGGAAAAAGGGAAAGAAACGGAATAAGTTCAAAAGAACTTAGTGAGCTCCAACAACAAAAATGCTCAACCCTTTCCAAACAAATTCCATGAGCAGGAATAACTGGGTGTACTTATACATATACAAATAACAATAAGTTAACAGACTTCCTACAAAGACAATTGGGTTTCTACCCTATTACATACGACAATGGCGGATAGCTATCCCTGGCGGATAGTATCCCCTAGTGGACTCTGTCATTTGTTGAATACAGTATGCAACTACTTTCCCAGAGAAAAATTTTGCTAACATCAACAGAACAAATACTTCACGAAAGCTACCTTCACTTACTCTATCATCCCAGACACCTGTTGACTGGCATCTATACGCCTACTGAGTATGACTCTCTTTTGGCAAATAAAATATGCCAAGCACTACAACTAACAGATACGTTTCACCCAAAACACATTAATTGAGATAAAGACTTAATACTTATCATGCAATACAACTACGTAATCAGCTTTTCTGTTTGGCGGTCTCATCACTTACTACGAATATACGTAACATACATTACATCCAACACATCCAGATTCACATTTTCTTACTCTTTCCAACACATTTCCTTGTGTTAACCTTAGATTTCATATTTACAACTCATCACAAATTTCTTAATCTATGTTATCATGAACATATGCGTGTTTTCCCACAAGATCAGAGCTCTTTGCCATTGTTAGCAACTAACATGGCCCATTGATGGCATCACCCATAACGCCAATCTGGTTAGCAACTAACATGCCCTACCAATGGCCCATCATATCCGGATACCGAGTTTGCACACCAATGAAGTTGTATTTATTTCTTATCACTTACAAGCACATGTAGATGGTTACATGCAACAACTTAACATGTTTAAAGGAGATGATTTTACCTAAATTCATAACCCTTAACTATTACAGCCTAGAAACTAACAGTATACAGGGACTCAAAGTATACTCATAAAAAACCCACACAAATTGGATACTCATAGAAGATCTCCAAGTTGTCAGTCATACCACAAGTCTTTTGCTACACTCCACAACCTTTACTTGTTATTTGGACACTCGCTAGTTCTTCTCTGACAAGGTTGTTCCCTCTTTTCTCCGAGCACAAGAAATAGGAACAAGGCAAAAGAAAGGAAAGAAAAGAACCCTCGCTTCAACAGCCACACCGTTATTTATAGACCACACAACTCTCACAATAACCCTATACATAGCCAACCATGCAAAGCAGACTTAGCACCCTTTCGTGGCTGACATAATAATTTCTAGATAAATATTACCTTAAACATCTTTGCACTCTAGTTAATTTCCAATTAGATCTTAAAAAGAAACCAATTAAAAATAAATAGCCTACCCACGTGCTCATAAAGAAAATTATCGAGTCCATGACCTAATCATCCACCACTGGTGGATACTAATAGAAGGGTCCTCCAACATAAGGCTTGCCAAGAGAATCCGCTAATTAGCAGGTTCTCTACAACAACTACATTAAGACGTGTAGATCAGTAACCTATACTTTGTAAAAAGACAAACCTTCAACCGAGTCTTTACAAATTTACCTGATTAACCAAACAATCCACCAATCATGGCACGATAACCAACACTAACTTAACCTGGCAGATAGGACGTAAATCAGTCTTTCTTGGCTTATACTTTAGCCAACAATTCGCCCACACAAACCACAAACTAGGACTATGTCGGGAAGGGTGTTACATATAATCATTATCATACCAACATTTATCAAATGAGATCATTATGCATACAAGTATCCATTAAGATTTTATAACTATCGTTTAATCCAACTATGTATCACTTAGTTTACAAAGCAAGACAACTACATAAGTTCCATCCATTGCTAACTTATCACAAAACATTAACATGAATTTGACCATTTGCACAATAAAAGTCCCTATGTACATGCCAAAAATTCTAGATTCAAAATGAATTTATAACTACTATCTTGGGATAGTATGTGCCCCTTCACTGATTCGGCTTGACAGTTTCACAAGGTTCATATCTACAAGGAAAGTAAACAACTAGGATAAGCATTAAGAATGCTTAGTAAGTTCAAATGGAAACTAAAGCATACCTTGATTATTAAGGCATAGTTAACTAATCTATTTGGCAATCAACTTAACTATCCTTGTAATGCCCCAAAATTTGAATGTCTGACTATTGAATTCCATAGTAATTAAGCCTCTGAATCTGTGGTTATGTGCTCTGTTTATGTGTTTGAGGTCGGGAATTTGAGTCGCGTCTTTATAAGTTTTGCTAATTCAATTTTAATTAATCTATGCAATTGAGCCATTGACTTCAAGTTAATTCTGTGTAAATCTATGTCAAGAATGAGCCTGCTGGTTCACTGGCTAAGCATTCGTCTACCCTCCGATCTTGTGTTCGAGTCTCTGCAAAAGGGAAGCGTGGATGTATTTTTACTACTTTGTAGAATTAATTTGGTTATCTATTTTATAAAGTTAATTATTTTTATTTTTATTTTCCTTCCTTTCCCTTTTTTTTCTTATCATTCTTCCTCTCCCATTTCTTTTTTCTTTTTTCCTTTTTTCTTTCTGTTATAGTTTCGGTGTATGTGTGATCGGGCAAGTACGCATTTCATTGTTGCTGATTGAAAGGTTAATTCCATAAATTTTTATTTATAGAACTTCTATTAAATGGTTGTTTCATTCGTTTCTGTCGGAGTTGTTTTCAACTTGAATTGTTTAAACTTTCTTTCAAACGATCGTTTGGTTTCTTTTTAGACAAGGATATTGAAAGCACTCAGTGCATTAACTCGAGAAATTGTTGTTGATTTTGTCGATAAGTCTGGACTCATTGAAGGTTTTGCATCGAAACTTTTGACATAGTTCTACACGTGATTATGTGTTGTTGTCAATTAAGTTGTTTATTTGAGTTATTGAATGGTCGTTTTAGGCTTCCGGAGTCTTCTACATTGTCCGTGCTTCAAAACAACTTTAGGTGCATACCGAAAACTCGACTCTCTACAAAATTTAGACGTTGGAAACCATGACTGTCAATGCTACACGGTCGTGTGTGAGGTCGTGTTCCTAGGCTATGTGACTTACTGTTGCTATTAGAGACCACATGGGCTAAAGACATAGGCATGTGCCCAAGCAATGTGACTCACTATTTGCTATTAAAAACCACATGGGCTAGAGAAACGGGCGTATGTCCAGGCCGAATGACTCATTATTTGCAATTTAGGACCACACAGGCAAACGACACGGGCATGTGTCAGGCTATGTGGGGCCATGCGGGCCAATCATTTAGGCCATGTGAAACCACACAGACGTGTAGGTCAGAAATGGGATTTATCCCTGAGGCCGTATGTAACACCCCTAACCTGTATCCGTCGTCAAAATAGGGTTTCGGAGCATTAGCAAAACTTTTATAACATTTTACACATAATTTATGTAAATTTCTATTCATTAACTGAGATCATTCATAACGTCCATTAATTGGACCCTCGAGGCCCAATATGAGCATTAGAATCGAGTCGGGACTTACTCGGGAACTCTAAGAATTTTTTGCAAAATTACAAAAAATTTCCAAGGTGCAGGGGACACACGCCCGTGTGACCATGTGACACGCCCGTACTGCAGGCCGTGTTCAATCTCGTGTAACTCTCTGACTTGTGCACACGGCCATGCCACACACCCGTGTACTAGGCTGTGTGGTTAATTAATTCAATTCGAAATTAGGTGTAGGTTTCACACGTCCAAGACACACGCCTGTGTTCTAGGCTGTATAGCACACACAGCTAAGACACACACCCGTATCTCTGCCCGTGTGCTCAATTCAGAGCATTTTGTTTCTCAAAATTAAGGTGCAGGGGACACACGGCCTAACTACATGCCCATGTACTCAGCCGTGTGTCACACACAGTCTAGACACACGCCCATGTGTCTGCTTATGTGGACAAAATAGAGCCATTTCTAGCTTCATTTCTCACCCAAAATTTCACCGAAGACCTGCACTTGAAACACATATCCAATACCAACCATTCTAAGCATTCAACTTAAACAATTCCATCATTCATCATGGCATACCATTACATGCATATGTGTTTATAAACTTACCTTAGATTAACTTAGGTATTAACATCATTTGATCACATGTAATTAACATATCACATATGAATATATCATAATAATCTACTTAATCATACCAAATAAGTCATTACTAGCCATTCCAATGGCTAGGTTACAAAACATCATTTTCAAGCCATTATTGGTCAAGTTGTCCTATACATGCCATTATACCAAAATGATTTTACTAAGTATACCCAAAATAATCTAGATGATAGTATGACGATGCTCCAATGATCTCCAACCTTCGTGAGCTTCTGAGCACTATAAAATAGGGGAAAAATCAAATGGAGTAAGCATTACATGCTTAGTAAGTTCGTATAACGGAAACTAAACTTACCAATCTTGTTTATTAAATCTAAGCATACAATAACAAGTTTTCCATCCATTTGGAAAAATTGCCTAAACACATGCATCCAATCAAACATGTTAGTCACAAAGTTTACATATACATCAAGTAAGGATAGATGAGCTCATCATGCAATACTCTTTCAAGACAATATCATTTCATCTCATAATTTTCATGCCATGCCAAGAGTTTTATGTCCGTTGAATCATTGAAATTCCGATGAATACTCAGGTGGTACACTCGAGGTGTATGATTCAATAATCCGTCAATTCTTATTCGAGGGTACCCCTTGTGCACTTAACCAAGGAACACACTCTCGAGTCACATATCGTATAACAGGATTATTAGTCCAGGCTAAATCCTTTATATAACATATGCTCAAAAGAGATCAATTAGGATTACCAATCCAAGCTAAACCCTAATCATAACGTATACTCGAGAGGTATTATATCAGGATTACCCGTCAAAGCTAAATCCTTTCTACAATAAGGTCAATAGGGTTACTCGTCCGAGTTAAATCCCGTCCGCAACAAATGCAGGACCTTATTCGTTTTGGGAAAGCACATATGATCATCGGAATCCAATATTCAATCAGGACTTAACCCTTTTTCACCATTTCAAGCATGTATTAAATTTTTCATTATGGCATACAAATAATGTACATCAATATAAGTCACATTCCATTCAAACACAACATTCAATTAAACATATTTATAAGCTCGATTAAGTTACACGAACTTACCTAGACACTTGTTCGCATATAAAATTTACTAATCCGAAACTTTTTCTTTTCCTCGGTCTAACCTCGAATTTGTGTTATCCGAATCTATATAAATAGATTTAATCACCAATTTCACATATTTTATATTTATTTGGACTCAACTTACATTCTAGGCAAAATTACCATTTTGCCCTTATCTTTTCCATAAATTCTAATTTCGTCCCTAGGCTCGAAAAATAAAACTTGTGCAATTTACTCCCTATTCCAAGCCTAACCAAAACCCCATTACAAAATTTACAGCACATGTATTCATAAAAATTTGGAATTTTTCATTAAATTTCACAACTTTACATTTTAGTTCCTAGATCATGTTTTCATCAAAAATCACTTTGTAAAAGTTGTTTATCTATCAACAACCTTTCATTTTCTACCATAAATTTCTAATTTTCAACATATTCATCCATGACCCATTTTCCATACTTTGATAATTTTTAAAATTAATCCCCCAAATAGATAGATTAGACTATGCCGGTTTTAAAAATATCAAAATTGCTAAAAACGGGACAAGGAAACTTACCTAATTAAACCTTGAAAGTTTCTTCTCTCTCTCCTAGGGTTTCCATAAAATTTTGGGGTTGAAGATGACAAAATAAGATGATATTTTCTTTTTATCATCTTTTAATTATTTATTTATTCATTTTAATTTCCAATTTAATCCCTACTCTTTTCAAATTTTTTCATGGATGAGTAACCAAAAATCTACATACTTTTCTTTAATGGTTTAATTACCATATAAGGACCTCTAGATTTGAATTCTATAGCTATTTAATCCTTACAGCTACTAGAACTCAACTTTCGCATTTTATGCGATTTAGTCCTTCTCGTAGTTAAACACTTAATCGATAAAATCTTCGTATCAAATTTTTCACACGACATGTTTATCATAATATAGACCATATAATAAAATAAAAATAAATTTTATTTTTGGGCCGAATTTGTGGTCTCGAAACCACTATTTCGATTTTACTAAAAAATGGGTTGTTACACTGTGAGCGTCATCTAACGTGAACGTAGGCCTTCTGTTGTGTACATATGATCTGAATTAGCTCGCATAAGTTACTATCTACTAATCTGAGACCGATTAATTGAGCATCTAAACGTATACTGATTATAATGATTGTTGATGATATTGATATCTACTACTTAACTGTGAACTGCATCTGAATAACTGTCTATATGTTATTGATATCTGACGTTTGTAATCTGTATTTGCATTGGAGAGAAATTGTATGAAGGGTAAGTGATTTGTTCTGATTCAGTGGCTAAGCCATAATTTATATGTGAATATGACATTTTATCGCAAATTAATTTGACAACTAGTCTGCAATCACGTTGAATGTGTCAGACTGACACTATGTGGTGTGTAGGGCTGGAAGGGTATTAAATTCCCTTAACGGTGTGTTGGATGGGTCGGAGATGGTGTGTAACAGATAGGGGTAGGAAAACCTACATTTTTACTAATCTGTTTTGTGTTTGAACCTAAATTGTTCTGCCATTCGTCTGAATTGTTAAAACTATACTGAATATCATCTACTTCTGATTCGAACATGTGTTTAGGAATTTACTATTATAGTTATATTTCGAGTTGAATTTATATCGGTTACATGCTAAGTTCTCTACTCATTTTGTTGTTGACTAGATTACAGGAAACTCATAGTCTTGATCTGGTTGGCATAATGGAAGCTTGATCAATATGCTTTATCACCCTTTTTACATTATCAATAATTTCAATATTTTCTTCATATTAAGACTTTCTAAGATTGTTGAATTATCGACTGGGTTTTTATGATTGTTATAATTTGTCAGATGGTTTTTAACTGTGTTTATAAAAGTTGGTTTTTTTTTCTAGTAAAGTTAATGTAACTTTTCAGACTTGATCTTAACGTCTAGGCCGAGTTTGGGGTATTACAATCCTTAGGCATATTATGATATATCTATACATATAACATCACCAATTAAAAGCATTAGTCACATTCCCAAATCATAAGTAATATTAAAACTTAAACAAAACCATGTAATAATCCCCATATAAGTATCAACAAATACCATTTCATTTCCATTCCATATTTAAATTTAAATTTAAATTTTCAATCAAATGAATATCACCCTGTAACCTCCCAAACCCGGCCTAGACGTTATGGCTAGATTGAGAAGGCTACATTAGCCACCAAAATGGCTAAGCTAACTTACGTTACTTTTTAAGACTTAAAAAAAACTCATTTTAGAGAAAACCGTAGTTGTACTTTGAGTTAACTTAAAAGCATTCATTCATTAGGTCGTGTATGCTTAGGATTTATTTTATTGTTGACAGTGTTGTTTTATAAAAATAGTTTGCTTGTCACTCTTCTTTAAAAAAAACTCAAAGTTAAACTAATGTAGCGGAAAAACCATTTTCCAAGTCATTTTGGAAAATTAGTTGCCTTATCGATTTGTTTTTCAAAAATAGTTCATTTGCAATGTAGTGGAAAATAGGGAACAATATCAAATTTTACTTAAGCCTGATATAATGCATTATTCGGTTATTATGCTTGAGTAATCCATGCATACAAAAATTCCCAAAAGAAAAGTTACCAAGCCACAGACCAGAAATAATTAAAAATTACGAGCCAAAACCAATAAAGACTTATTAATACTTAATTAAAAAAATAATCCGAGGTCCAAGTTGATTCTCTGAATGCCGAGTCCAGCCTTAATTTTGTAGTTTACCTGAAAAGTTAAACACTATTGGGGGGTGAGCTTATGAAAAGCTCAGTGTGAGTTGAATAATTATTTAAACGAGCAAAAACATCAAATACAGTGAAACAATTAGCATCAATAGAAGACAGCAGAACCATCATAGGAATTTCATATCATTACATAACCGTTATCGAATTGATGTCAAATAGTGTATAAGCATAGGTCATCATTCATTCGAGTAACAATCATTAGTTTCGATACCATTCAATATAACAAAATACAATGCGTAGCATAAATAAATAACATTCGTATATGTCGTGCACTTGATGTAATGCAAAAAGATTCCCACCCATACCATTTGCTACACACCACGAGTTCCCCAGAACCCATCTGCTAAACTCCAAAACATTATGAGCATAGCTCGATGTGGCCACCAAATAATCAATAATACAGAAAATCTGTCGGATATCAAATAGTGTGATACAATCGCCAATAACATATAATATACGATAAAATCGCCAATCCCCTCAATACTCCAGGTGCAGTGCACTGACTACGAATAATGCGGACTTAATATGCCGTCGGTACTCCACGGAACTCCTCCGTCAACCACAAAATCCCAACCCAATGCATATGCAATATGTCACACAATCTCATACATAATCATTTCTCAATACTTTTCACATTCATTTGACATGTGCAGCATGTCCTCAATAATCACATACTTTTAGTAAATGGAAATAGTGTTCCAATCTTTCAAATTACCATTGTGTTGGTATCAATCAATATCATTCAATTTCACATACTTTACGGATTTTCATTGTGCATAAATAGCACCCTTTTCAGTACACAATATAAAAAATATCTCATGTATTTAAATCATACATAAGCTTAATATCTCAACTCATTATATCATTAAGTCAAACATTCTCAAATCTTATAACTCAAATATGCAATTACAAACTCAATCAAACATCCATACTATCAAACTAGCAATTTTGCCAACACGTCACTCTTTTCAGGCTCGAAACATACCTGGTTCGGCCACTCACAAAATAAATAATTTGGATATTAATACAATCCAATCAGAAAGCTAATTTATCATATATAACATGGCATTTAACATTTTCAAACAATTTTATGAGTTTAGGACCTACACCTTATTTTTCGCTTCCTCACAGCATACTAGCGAATCTTCCAATTTTCCTTAATTAATTCCTTAAATGAACCTAAACCAAAATTAAGTATAAATACAATAAATTTAACATTAAACCAGCCCCCAAACACCCACTTATGAGCTCAAACCAATCGTTGGAATTATAACTATTTTATGAATCCAAACTAGTTAGATTTCTTACACTGTATCGATGCAAACCGTACGTACAATTGTTTTTCGCCTTTACGAATGATTTGAGGTGTTTGGGTCAGCACCTAATTCAATAATATACTGGAAATCAGTAGCTAATTAATTATTAAATTCCTTCATTTAATCAAATCATAACCTTTACCCAACAACTATGTCGAAATAACAAACTAATTACCCTTAATTACACTTACGTTTCACGATTTGTGGGATCCGAATGGCCAATTGATCAAGAAATTTTTTCCATAATTTAAATGGGTTTAAAAGATTATTATAAGGGTTCAAGAACTCAAATTAATTCTGGAAAAATATAGGCAAGAACCAAGAAACAAAACAGCCCCTTTTCTTGCCCATAGGTGCATGTACTACCACTCGCGGTGGCCAAAATTGGGGCTGAATTTTAAAATGGTTTGAGACCTCAATAAAATCTACAAAAATACCTTTGAAATCATTTAAAATCCCCCAAATTCTAGATCTTGAAATTTATGTTTTTAATGGAGAAGATTAGTTAAGAAATTGAAGAGAGAAGAGACCTTACCCAAGCTAGTCGAGAGAAACGGCAATAGCACTTTCTTGGCAATGTTCGGGATCGATCTTAGAGTTCAAGATTTTAGATTTGGAGTTTATTTCAAGGAGGAAAATGACAGAAATATGGTGGAGAATAAGTTAATAAATCTTGTGGCAAAAAGAAAAAGAAGAAAGAGATTGTAAAACTAGGTGTAGGCGACGACAGCAATGGGAGAAAGAAAGAAAATTGAAGACAAAAGAAGAGAGGAAGAGGGTGAACAGCTTAGGTAGGTAAAAGTTAAATTAAAGGCTGAAAAATAAAATAAAAAATTATATTTATTCCTAGGGTTCAAGGGTATGGATGGCACACACATTAAAGAAACAATGGATTTTGCAAAATTTAATTATTTCGTAAGGGAAGGGATTCGAACTTGGGACCTCATTTAATTTCCATGCTTTCTCATATTTCTTTTAACCATTAGGCTTTTTCCTCATTCTCAAAATAATTTTGCAATATTTATTTTTAAAACAAGGCATGTCGCATACTAGGGTTTAAGGTAAAATTTGCAAAATAATAAAAATGGTGAAAGAGAAAGGATTTGAACTTGGGTTTCAAGGAACATTTCACTAACACTTAACCAACAAACTAATACCTCATTTATTTCCTAAAACTGTATAGATAAATTTCATAAATTAAGGCATGACCACTTTCTCTCGATTCACAAACTCGATTCTACTAACCCCTAATTTTTGGGATGTTACACACCCGATGAAACTATAGTAAAACGGACTTGGATATACAAGAATAAGTTGCTCACACAAGCTGACATTATATTGAGGCTACTTCTTCGGGCTAAACCTTCAATATGTATAACCTGGGAATATGTAAAAAATTCTAGATCTTGCAATAACATGTAAAATCTCTAATCAAACGCGCGTATAACCCTAATGGCGTGACATACGTATCCTAACCTTTTACTAAGTTCACACAGGCATCATTTCTGTTTACATATATCATTATCAAAATTTGAACAATATACATATTTCATTTACCAGTCCAGTAATAAACCAACAATTACATTTTCATTATCTTATAATATCCAGTATTTATGTAACTTTTCAATTTAGTCCAATTTAAACCATATGTGTCAAATTCACTAAATTCTACTTAAATCTAGCATATAGATGAATTCAAACATAATTCAATCATAAAATAGGATAAGGTGAAAAGTCCCATAAGAACTTACCTGTCCAAAATACGTAAAGTGGATACTTTAGGGGCTAATCCACAATTTTAGCTTTTCCTCAACCAACTCCACTCCGATCCTATTATTGATCTAAATAATCGCTCTATAACATCAATCAATACAAATATTTCTAGACTATGTCGTAATATGTATAATTCCATATAATTGAATTTTTTCAATTTCTCCTCATATTTTACATTTTATTCAATTTTGTCCCTGAACTCGGGGTAAGCATAACTTCTAATTTCTAACTTTGAATTAAAATATGATTTCATATATTCTCATTAGGGACCTTATAATTTCTTTTTCTAACATAATTTCATAAAAAATTTTGCATTTATTTAAGTTGGTCCTTAATGTAACAAAGTTAACAACAACCTAAATTAACCTCACAAACTAGTCCTTTGTATATTCTAAGCTTAAAATCTATCAATTTCAAGCATAATTCTTCAAGAAATCAATAATGAAAATTTTCTAAAACTTCAATAGTTTTACAAATTAGTACATGGGCTAGCTAAATTAATCTCCCATGACCCCAAATCTATAAAAATTGCAAAAAAAAAAGGGCTTGAATTTACCTTCCAAATGTTGGTCGAATGTTAAAAATGGTTCTTTAGGTTTTCTTCTTCTTTTGGACTGTAAGAAAAGAGGTGGAAGATGAAGATGTTATTGTTTTCCACTAATTTAGCTTATATAGGTAGATCAGGACTTAATTAATTAAGTTTATTAACTTAATCATTATTTAATTAACCTAATTAAATCATTAATCATATTTAATGGAAGATGTCATCACCATCCACTAACATCCACTGAAAAATGGTTTATTTATAATTTTAAACCTTTGACTAATTGTTATTTAAGTCCTTAAACCTTTTACCAATTAAAACTCTATAGCGATTAAGCTTTTACAACTTAGTCCCTAAGCCTTAATTAGCTATTAATTAAAAAAATTACTAGACTATTCTCTAATATATTTTTATATTATCCCCGTAAATATTAATATCTAATAATTGCTACTCGATTTACGAAAATAGAATTCCAAAATCACTTTCTTCAATACCACTAAAAATAAATACCAGTTAAGTAAAAAAAGATAGATATCAAATAAATACAAATATGCTATATATTATTCCCTGATTTTTTTATACATTTTTTATAATAATATTTTTCAAATATTATTACAGTTTACTTTTGGGAAAAAAAGATATGTTGTGAATTTTATTTCTCTTATTGATTTAAATTTCAGATGAGGTATATTCTATGGTAACTCAACTTGTTCTTGTAGTCCAATGCCACATAACAGCGCAAGCCAAACTAGGCAATCATAGGTGAGGGGATTGGAGAAGATACACGTAGGTACTGTGTGACGTTGACTTGGAGTATATTGGCTCACACACCACTCCTATTCAGTCAACAGAGCATCTCAATCATGTCGAGGAATTAATGTGACTCAAAAATCAAAATAATAATTATTTATTTAGGAGATATTATAATATTTTCATTTAATTTTTATGTAGAAATTTTTTATTTAAACATTATACTTAATTTTAATAATTTTTAAAATATTTACTTTTTTCATTATTCTTTAGAATATATATTTTTGGGTTATCTTGATACCCACAAGTGTTCATGTATGTGGATTTTTACTTTTTTTTCAAGAAATTCGTATTGCATGGCTATATATAAAAGACCTAATCACGACAGTAATGAGTCTCAAAAATATTCAAGTCCGATTGAAAAGAATCAACTCCTTAATTACCTAAATTAACAATTTTGGCTAAAATACATTGATTCAACCATTGTTTCCTATAGGCTCAACCACTTAATTTAATTCAAGGTAGCTTCGACACCTATGAATATTGAGGTGTCACTTATATATGTATCACTCCACTTCTTTTATTTTCTACACAAAATCATAAACCTTAAATTCTCTAATCTCTTACTTTAATAGTAAATCTCAAACGTTTCTACTTAACTCTTTTACTTCAACCTGAATTTTTGGTGAAATGGCTTTGTTGAGATAACAAACAAAAGTACATAATATGGGAATTACAAATACGGTAAAATTACCCACTCGCTCTATTATTAAATTTTATTACTAGATATAATATTAAATTTTATTATTAAAATTGTCCTCTTTAGATTTTAGTAAAGTAAATATATATTGCAATTATCAACCATTTGGCCATCTAACTTTTTAGGTCCACATTCTTTTGAAATTTGGTGTCTTGAATGAGTGAATCAATGACAAATTATGAAGGCATGTTTATATACGGATTTCAAATGTGCCACTTTGAAATTGTGTCGACGTTGCTTTTCCCCTTAGGTTAAAGCTACAGGACAAAGATGCATATTTTTTTATTTTTCATGCAGTGAAACAAAATAACATTAGAAGATGTAGCTCTAATTATAGGCCTTTCATTGCCCCTTAGTTACTGAAAAATATGAGAGAAAACCTACATAACTAAAGTTTTCTTACAAGTGGCTCAAAGGGAAACACAAAGCTACTATTCCTGAAGTTGGTTCTGGTGTAGTGGATTAACTAGAAATAGTGCCTACTGTGAGCACAAGTGCATTGTAAGCCTATATAACTTGATCCAGTTCTTTGTTCAAAACAGTGCCTACTATAAGGGCAAGTGTGTTGTAGAACTGAAGTTATCTTATAAGTGGCTCAATGGGAAATAACCAAGCTGCTTCATTGAAGTTTAGTAATTTTTTTGAACAAAAAGGGTGGAGTGGTGAAGTGGAGTGTGGATGAGGGAAATTGTGTTGCAAGCCTCTATGACTTGATTCAATTCCTTGTTCAAAACTTGATTGAACTAAAACTTGATATCCTCATCCCTGAATATGATGATCTAATCAAGCTTCTTTTAATTTAGTGTGATGATTCTTCTATTGTTTACTTAGGTCAAGTTATGATATGTCTATTGTGAGGAATTTTTGTTTTTGCTTCCGTTGCTGCACAAAACTTCATCACAAGACCTTATTTTGTTTTTGGATTATAATTTTGATGAACTCTAAACTTTATTTTCAGATGATTGTGATATTTTGGTGAACCTTATTGAGGAGGACTGATGTGGATGAACGCAAAAGCGGATTGTAAAGTTTGTTTAAGTCGCAGATTTGACTTAGGGCTCTAGACGTTTGGAAAGAAACTTGGATCTTAACACCTCCTAAAACGCGATCAAATCCAAGTCAAATTAAACAATTAAAATAAATAACTAAGACAAATAAAATAAAATAATAAATCAAAGACTAGAATTGTAACACCCCAAATCCAGCCTAGACGTTATGGCCGAATCTGGCGATGTCACATGATAGCATGTTGAAACTAAGTTGTTACGATAAAAACCGTTTTCATTTGTTTACTCTTGTTGAGTCTAAAATCGCTTACTTATTTACTCAATTGTTTAAAAACACAATTCATTACAGAAGCATTAGAAATCATCTAATTTATGAAAACTGAATTAATTAGGTAAATCCGTCCATCTTAGAAAACCCTCCATAATTTTAGAGAAAACCATTTATTTATTGAGTCGTGCGGTTATTAAATTCACGGAATAGTCTAAAATCTGAAATAAAAGCAAACAATCCAAAAATTCCAATTTACATTAAAAATAACCCAGAAAATAATTAAGACATAAATACCAAAACTGAAATTAAAACGGTTTAAAAATACGTGTGGCCACCGTTCAGTCCTCCGCTGCACCGATCCGTCAAGTTTGGGGATTACCTGTGCACATTTAAACAAAAGGGTGAGTTTACGTAAACTTAGTGTGTCATCCCACAGAAAACAACAATGGCAAATCATAGTGCATAGTTAAAACATTCTTAGGCCTAAGCCCTTTTCAGTATCAGTAACAGTTTGGGCCTTAGCCCATTTCAGTACAGTATCGAATATGCAGTAGGGCCTTATTCCATCACAGTATCAGTGTCAGTCATGCAATATTTAGTAACAAAGTCCTACCTAACCAGCATCTACACACCATCTCCGTCCAACCCTACACTCCATGTGGGGATTAAATCAACCCATCCATCCCTACACTCCAGGTAGTACCGAATACGGTGCAAAACAGTAATTCGCAACTGAGCTACCAGTATTTTAGGCTTAAGAGCCTTTCAGTACACTTCCTCCAAATATTTTCAACCCAAACCTATGCAATGCAACATACAAATCATGACATGCTATCTCATGATATCAGTACACATAACCAATTCAGTAAACATATATACTATCATCATGCTCAATATATATAAATCCAACAGTCAGTTCACACAATTAGGGGGGTCCAAGTAATGCTTACTGACCCTACAGTAAGTTCACAGTCGACTTGGGCGACCCGTGCAACCTTATCAAACATTTCAGTAAAAATGGGCTCACAGCCTATGTGGCCTGCCCATGTGGGCCCACACGCTCATATGGCCCACACGGCCCAAATTTGCCGACCTGGCCCAAAATCTCACACGCCCGTATGGTTTACCCGTGTGGGCCCACACGTCCATGTGGCCCACATGGCCCAAATTAGTCCAACCCGTGTATCGCACATGGCCTACTTGGCCATCACACGATCGTGTCATATACTCACGGCCTGGCCTCATCGAACACATGCCCGTGTCAGGGCACACGGCCTACCATATGGGTGACCACATGTCAGTGTGGCGTCGATAGTGAAGTTTTTTACTTTCGTTGAAACCTCGTTTCCTGTGCAATCGAGTACACACTTGTATTATTTTTTATGCCTACACGCTTTCGAGCACTCTAGTACCTATAATTAACCAATATTTCACTCAATTAATCGCTTAACCCACTGAACTAAACTAATCCCGAAATGAGATAAACATCTTCTGAACAACGAAACCATTACCTTCTATCGAATAACAAGAATTTCATGCCTTTAAAACATCGATGAATGATTATCAGCCCTTCGATTAGCCCCTAATCACCAGACGAATCCTTATTAACACATGTCTAAATCACAATTAAAGTTTAATAAAAAACTAGACTTACCGAAAGAGCGACATGGACACTGCGCAGGAAGGCAGTAAAAGAGAGGTCAAAACAAGAAAAATAGCAGCAAGGGAAAGGAAGAAAATGGCAGTGAGTTTTTGAGAAAGAAGAAGAACCAAATTTTTGGTAAAAGGAAAAACTACCATATATTCCCTAATCCCCTAAATCACTCCACTACTTCCCACTACATCCAACTACTCAGCTTTTTAATCCAACACAAACTCTTCTAAACGAGAAAGCAAAAATAATGCTCTTGCCCAACTTGAACACAAAACCTCCCTCACACCAACACTCCACTCAACCATCAGACCAGTAGGCCTATTCTGTTAATTATTTACCGACTGTTACTAAAAGCCTTCTAACCCAAGATGGGGCTTTATTTAAAAGAAACCAAAATTTGCCCAAGTCATGGCTCGAACTTGGGACCGCCCACACACACCTAGAGCACATAAGCATTGAAGCAAACAAGTATTTATGTCACACACACACAAAAACAAAAATAGATATTTTGGGGCGTTACAAGAATAATAAATAAGATAGATAGAAAAGATAGATCGTGATATGTAGAAGTCCTAAGAAGCCTTGGAAACACGAAAAATTCATAACCTCCTTCAAGCGGTTCTAATTTCCCCTCCAAGATAGAAATCTTGGAAAGAAAAAGTTTGAATATGATCCCCACAATCTGAAAAGATTATTAAAAACTCTTCTAAAAGAAACTCAAGAATAATTCTTGAAAAGAAAAACTCAAAAAGAACTTGAATAATAACAATTGTCACTCAAAAAGAACTTGAATAATAATCAACTGTCTGATTTGTGCACAATACAAAGGCCTATATTTTTAAACTAAACTTTCTTGTTGAATAATATAGGCAAGCTAAATAAATCTAAATAAAACTCTTACGAATACTGGAACTCCAATTAATCTAAACAAGAAGTAGTTTTAAACTAAACATTCTTATTGATATAAAACTCCTAAATAACTTAAACTACTTAATAATTATTAAAAATTCAGAAGAATAAAATAATAATAGCTGATAAATACAATATTGGGATCATAGATAATAAAAATTAAGCCAAAAAACTGAACGCAATATGATTTAAACTCAAATTAAAAGCTCGAAACTCGTAATTCCTGTTATAATCACATTCAGAAATTTTGGTCGTGCAATCTTTATTAAAACGGTCATAACTTGAGCTTTCGAAATTGAAATCAAGTGATTCAAAGTGTGTTTCAAAGATAAGAGATAGATCTTTGAATACCATGAAGACATCTCAACCTAGAAATGTTTGGATCCCATCCAAAAAGTTGTCGCAAGTCTGCTGATTTTCCAAACTTAAAAATTGACAACTTCGATAAATGGAATTTAATAAATTTCACCCTCTTCGTGCATGTATCACTTACACTATCTGCTATAACTATGATATGAACTTTAATTATTTTGATTATTAATGTTGGTCTAACTCGAATGCATTAATGGTTATTATGCTTGATTATATTAGTAATTGTAGTATGAAGTACTAAGGGATGTTACTTAGGGAATCATTTTTGTTATTTGTTGAAAAAATTCTTGTAATACCCCAATTTTTAGTGGTGTTGGAAACAGTGGTTTCGAGGCCACCAAATCTAATGAGTAAGTTCATAAATATTATTATTTAATATTCACGAGTCAAATACGATTTTAAAAAGGTTTTTGATTTGATAATTTATGTTATTTAAGCGATTTATTAAGTTCAAGTGGTAAGACCCTAAGATCGAGTGGTTTTAGAAAATTAGATATCAAGACCTCGTTTCTATAAAACAAGTCGTAAATATTTTTGTAAATATTTATGGAATGTCATTAAGGTGGTATTAAAATTTCTTTAAAAAATTTTAATGTTTCGATAGTTAATTATGCAAAAAGGACTACATCGTAAAAGTTGTAAAATTTTATGGCTATTAGAACTTTGTGCTAAATGATTATTTAACATGAAGTAGGAGTTTTAAATAGTAATTATACCATTTTTATATGGTAGGTCGGTTAATAAGTAAATTATATACATTTTTACTTATTAAATTATATGTTATTATAATAATAAAAATGAATAAATCTTAATAAAATAAAACATTCATCTTCCAAAAATCAATTCCCACTGAAATTGAAAGAAGAAAAACTCCATTGAAGGGTTGAAGCTTCAGTTATGCTTTTGATGATGCATGTAAGTCCGATTTAGCCCCGTTTTTAATAATTTTTATGTTTTTAAGATTGTTGCAACTAGGTCTAACTAGCCCGTACTTTTGATTTTGAAACTGTTAAATATATTGAATGTTGTCATTGATGACCATTGTGATTTTTGATGTTAAATGATGAATTTGAAACATTGGTTGATATTTGAAAGTATTTTATTATGTGATTTTTGATGAATTTTTTTATTAGGGACTAAATTGTTAAAATGGTAAAAGTATAAGGATTTGATGTGAAATTGTTGCAATAATGGGCTGTATTGGATGCTATAAGTATTTAGATAGGCTCAATTTTGGGTAAAATGGTTAATTTACATGTTTTAGGCTTAGGGACTAAATTGAATAAAAGTGAAATTTTAGGGGCAATTTTGTAAAAATGAAAAAGGACTAAATTGCATAAAATACATTGTTTTTCTACCTAAATATATTGAATGAAACTATTAATTTAGATCAAGATCAGGTGGAAAAGCAAGGAGAATGAAAAATTACCAAAATGCCCCTATACTTTAACTTTTCTGCAATTTAGTCAGGTAAGCTCATAGTGTTTCAATACATGAATAAATTTCTACTTACATTTTTATAATATAGTTCGTTAATCAAATTTTCATATTTAATTATTGAATTATTGCACTTATGTGCCCCTGTTTGCACTTAAAAGCGCCGCTAAAACTATTTGCGGCGTTTTTACAAGCACCGCAAAAAATGCCGCTATAAATTAAAGTTTGCGGCATTTTTTTTGAAAAAAATGCTGCTAAAGAAAATGACATTTAGCGGCGCTTTTTCCACAAACGCCGCTAAAGGACATGTTCTTTAGCGACGCTTCTGCCACAAACGCCGCTAAAGGTCATGTTCTTTAGCGGCGCTTCTGCCACAAACGCCGCTAAAGAACATGACCTTTAGCGGCGCTTTCAGCACAAACGCCGCTAAAGAACATGACCTTTAGCGGTGCTTTCGCCACAAACGCCGCTAAAGGTCATGTTCTTTAATGGCATTTTTACGAAAAATGCTACTAACTTTGGCAGATTTACAATATCACGTTTTTGCCCGTATCCAACCCTTCCTATAGCATAAAATTCAGCCAAAAATAACAAATCTAAATGATACTTCAAATTCAATGAAAAATATATGATATAAATTAATAAATGAATTATAATTCAAAATATTCTTACAATAATATTAAAAGTTACAATGTTAAAAAGATTCTTACAATAAGAAAACAAATGTCTAAGATGGCGAATTTTGCGACTGCTGAAACATTTTCATCATATTCTGAAGCTGTAGCTAGAGTTCGTCATACTTTCTACTCTGCTCTGCTTCCCTCGCTACTACCTCCGCTCTAAGTTGAGCTATTTGCTCAACTGTGCTCGCTTGCATCTGAGCGATCTGGTCTCTTATCCTCTGAACTTCAGCTTGAGCTTGACTCCTCGAAGGCATGTATTGCTGCGAGCTGGATCCAAAATATTGGGTTGGGTCAACACTAGATCCGTGAAAACGAACCCGACCTTTCAGGACCCAAAACTTCAATAATAATTCTGTTATCAATGTCATCAAAATTAACAGAACTATCAATCGAAGCAATCGCTTCATACTCTGCCTTTTTATCCTTTAATTTCTCATAATAAATCAATCAAAGAGTTAGAAACGAAATATATAATAAAAATAAATACAAAATAACTTAACATTATTTAAAACTACCATTATAATTAAACATTATAAATATTTAAAATAAATCAAATTTTATTACGTAAATATACCATAATTTCTCCAGCTTCAAAAGTCATTGGAGATCCATCTTTCTTCCTATGCGTAATGTCAAAAAGTTGAAGACGTCCAACTTTTAGACCAGATGAGCGTTCCTACAATATAGTAATAAAAATATTATTTAATAGAAAGTAATTAATATTTGAAACAATTAATAATTTCAAAATACCTCGTCCTCAACTACACAAGCAAAACTTTTCGACCCTGTTGTGTGCGTGAATTTTTGTTTTTCCCTGTTACTTGTTCCAATTCGCTTACGGTCCTACATTATGAAATTATTATTATGTATATAGTAAATACTATAAACTGAAATAATTATAAGATTTTGGAAGTACGTAATACCTCTCCTTTTTTTTGAATTCCAAAATCAAACCGCATCTTCCCATTGATACCTCAGCATTCCCGGTGGGACATTTCGCAATTTCTCTTCAAGGCTTATATTTTTCTTAAAATATTTTTTCTTTAAATTGCTTTTATGGTCTCTCTATTTTTTTCCCAATGCCTTCTTGACATAAGTATCCGAGACCTCTAAAGCAAATCTCTCCTACAAAAAAATCAGTTTAGAAAGTAAATATAAATGAAACTTAAACCAAAGTATTATAAATTACATTCACGTTTCGTTACCTTAATATTATCGAGAGCTTGATTTTTGTTACTATCAGGCATTTGATGCCATGACTCGTAGTTGATAGGCAACATATTAGCATTTCGTGCTATAATGCCCAAATATCCTGCTAAAAGTCGAGCTTCTGATCCAACAGGCTGACCAAGATTGTTTCTAGATACTTTGACACGCTCGACAGGATTTAACTCGTATAAATCTTTAAGTAGCGTACATCCTTGACCTCTACGCGTCCCACCACTTTCAGCTGAAAAATGGTATATTATAATATAATAATTTGAAAAAGAAATCAATAATAAAAGTCAACACACATGTAAATTAAATTTAACATTACTTTAAACTTCTGCAAGTTCGTCAAGTGTTTCCGGAACATTCGAAGATCCAATAGCAGTCTGTTGTTCACTATTTGTTTCTTCCGAATTTGGATTATTCTGAAAAATACTTAGATTTCGTAATCTTCTTCTAGGCATTTTTCCTGCAAGACACATAAAATAGTTGAAATTTTAGTAACTAATTACAACAATAATAGTACATATAAAATAGTTGAAATATTTAACAAGACGAAGATTTAAATTATAATATTACATATAATTAAAAAATTGTAAAATCTTACTACATCATAATTCGTAAATATCTTCATCCACATCCTGGCGAACCCATTGAAATTGTGTACTAGTACTAAGGATATTTTTATTTAAGTTTTGTTCTGGAAAAGGCAAAGTTTCTGATCTTTCGATGATGTCATCTCTACTTCTATTACCCATGTCAAACAAGTCTCTAGGGGTGTTTCGGAGTACAACGTATCAACCTCATCAGTTGGATCTTTCGAGTAAAAAACTTGTTTCACTTGAGAAGAAAATACATACTACTCGTCTATCAAATGTTGTCCAGTGTGAATCAATCGAGAGAAATTCACCATTGTAAAACCAAATTGATCTTTTTTAATTCCGCGAACAGTATTAACATCAGCTCAATCACATCGAAATAAGACAACTTTCCATTTGCCATAGTAATCCAACTCAATAATATGAGTAAAAAGTCCATAATACTCCACATTTCCCTCAACAGGATTACTGTCCCTAGCATTAGCATAACTTGTAATTGAAGAATTAACAACTATTTCACAATTTTGAGTTCTCCTCAATCTCTCGCGATATTTTGTATGAAATCTGAATCCATTGATGATGAAGGCACTATATCTTTTTACTACTCTATTCAGACCTTGGTAAAGCCATTTAACTTCGTCATTGACATCCTTCCCACTCCAAACCTATTGAATCGAAAGTGAATTGAGTAATTATAAATGTTATGATAAAACATTATTATTTGTCAATGAAAGCTTCAGTTGCATACCATTTGGCTTAACCATTCATGAAAAGATTCTGTGAATAACTTATTAATCTCTTGATGTTGTAATCTTCGAGAGCATGAACAAGATCTCAAGATTTGTTTGTACTCACTATGTTAAAAAGATGTTTAATTGGTTAGAAGATAAACAAATCAAAAAGATGAATATTTATCAAATTCTAGAACTTACTTGCGTAATGGTTTAATTGAATTGTGGTGAAAAAGAACATATCGATGTGCTTGTACCCAATATCTATTATCTAATTCTGCAATTTTAACTTTACCGATTGGTTTTCCATAACTTTGAAATAAATAAGTTTCGGCCAAGTTATGATCAGTGAGCCCAGCATTTCTACTTAGTCTATTCAGTCTTGTTTCAACATCTTCTAAATATCTAGAACAGAAAGTCATACACTCCTCTGCCAAGTAACCTTCAGCAAGTGATCCTTCTGGATAACGCTTATTACGAAAATAATACTTCAATCTGCATAGGAACCTAAACACGATATACAACATTATCAAAAGTTTTAACTAAAGGTATAGAGGTGAATGAATGAATACTTTACAAATAAATTAGCACCATTCTATAGGATACATCCATCGATAAAAAACCAGTCCACCAATTATTGCTTCATGAGGGATGGATTAGCAAGTGCACCATAATAGTGAAGAAGGAAGGTGGAAAGATCTTCTCCAAATTGCATAAAGTCAAAGCGGCTTGATCTTATACTTTCTCAAGTTCTTCAGAATTCAAAACTTTACCACAAATAGCTTTCATTATATTGGATAGTTCAATTATACAAGACGTCACCTTTTTTGACATACAGCACCGTAAAGCAGCTGGCAGTAAATCTTGCATCAAGATGTGATAATCATGTAATTTTAAGGAATATAGTCTTCGATCTTTAAGACTCACACATCGAGATATATTTTATGCATACGTATCTGGGACCTTTATATCCTTCAACACAATGCAGATCACCTCTTTCTCTTCCTTCGACATTGCAAAAATAGAAGGCGGCAACCGATATTTCCCATTCGGAAGTACTTGGGGATGAAGATCACGATGAATTACCATGTCAAATAAATCAAGTCTACTCTGTAGATTATCTTTCGATTTTTCATCTACATTCAAAATTGTCCCAATGATGTTCTCGCAAACATTCTTCTCAATATGCATGACATCAAGATTGTGTACTAAAATATGATGCTCCCAATAAGGCAACTCAAAAAAATACTTCCTTTTTTCCACAGGTCCGCCTCATTAGAATTATCCTCTTCATCAGATTCATCCATTGATCTTTTCTTTGTTTGCTTGTTGGGTGGTTGATTCATCTTCCCATAACTGAAATTGATATCTTTCAACATGAATAAGATTTCAGATCTAATGGTCTGCTCAGGAGCTTCTCTGAACTCTTCAGTATCGTCAAATAGAGTCCTCTAAAATCTAAATCTATGATTTCCATCTAACCACCGATGATGCCCCATATAAGAGAACTTCTTCCCATTATATAACCACTTTGAACATGTTTACGCAGCACAACAAGGACAAGCATAACGTCCTTTAGTACTCCAACCAGTTAAATTGGCATAAGTCGGGAAATCATTAATAGTCCACAACAAAGCTACACGCAAATAAAAGTTCTCATTTCTCAATACATCATATATCTCAACACCCGCCCATAACTGTTTTAACTCTTCAATAAGTGGCTGCAAATAAATATCAATATCATTTCCTGGACCTTTCTCTCCAGGGATAATCATAAATAAGATAAAAGAAAATTGCTTAATGCAAAGCCATGGAGGCAAATTGTAAGGAACAAATACTACAGGCCAAGTACCATACGAAGTGCTCATGATTTTATAAGGATTAAATCCATCATATGCTAGCCCAAGCCTCACACTCCGAGGATCGCTTGCAAAGCTTAGAAATTTACTATCAAATGATTTCCAAGCTAAAGAATCCGCAGGATGCCTTAATAATCCATCATCAGTTCGTTGATCATGATGCCGCGTCATAGACTCGGCTGTCTTTAACGACATGAAAAGCCTTTGAAGCCTTGATATTAGTGAAAAATATCGCAAAATCTTTATTGGCTTCTTTCTTAACTGTGGGTCATATTCATCCTCATTCACATCTTCTGTATTTCTAATCATCCAGCGAGATTTACCATGAATGTGACAAGACTGTTGGTTTTTCTGATCACCCCAATACAACATGCAATCATTTGGGCAACTATGAATTTTGTTGTACCGAAGGCCTAAATCTTTTATCAGTTTCTTCATATCTTTGCATGAATGAGGGATTTTTGCAAACAGAAACATATCTCTCAAAAACTCTAACAGCATTATTAAAAATTTTCCGGTCCACTCTCCCAAACATTTTAAGTGAAAAAGATGAATACAGAAAGACATTTTTGAAAATTTTGATCCCTCATAAATTTCTTCATTCATTTCATTAAGTAACGTGTAGAACTTCACCGCTTTTTCATTTGGCTCTTCATTAGGTACACTTCTTCCCGTTTCGGTAAAAACATTCCCACCAAGATTACAATCATCGGATGCAACAAAGTCAGGTGGAAACGATTGCAAACCATGACTGCGCATATTAAATGCATCCCGCAACATACTTTCCATGTCATCTTCTCTAACAAACTGATGGTAAGCACTATAAGGATAAACCGGATTAATCGTTGAAGAGGTTCTACTAGGTGTATACTCTCCATGGAAAATCCATTTTTTATACCCCTGAATAAAGCCATCAACAATTAAATGTTCGTAGACAACTTCACGAAAATGCCAATTGATGTTGCCACATTCTTACACTGGCAAAGAATCATATTCTCTTGGCTTGCATTTTGAAACGCAAAATTTAGAAAAGTTTGTACTCCATTTCTATACTCGTTGCTTACCCTTGACAATTTCATCCAACTCCTATCCATTTCGTAGTTCTTGAAGTCTAAACTTGAAAATAAATTACATTAGTAAGTTGTTTATTTATAAGTATAATTAAGTTATGTAAGTTATGTTATGATATGATATCTATTTATGTATTATGTAAGTTATGTAATTTATGTGAGTTATGTAAGTTATGTGAGGTATGTAAGTTATGTAAGTTATGTAAGTTATGGGAGTTATGTAAGTTATGTGAGGTATGTGAGGTATGTAAGTTATGTGAGTTATGTAAGTTATGATATGATATATATAAGTTATTAAGTTATGGAAGTTGTGTGAGTTATGTAAGTTATGATATGATATATATTTATGTATTATGTAAGTTATGTAAATTACGTAAGTTATGAAATTTAAACTTTAAACTATATACTTTTAAGGAAATTATTAGATTAAATTTACAAGTTTAGGGTTAATTATTTAATTTGGATTAAGTCCATCATGTGTGCTCAATTATGGTTATTTTTTATTGAGTCACATGAATGATAAATCAACTCACGAATAAATGGGCTAATTCCTTAAAATAAATTTTTTAAAAAATATTTTGCAAGTAAGTGAAGTCTAATTTTTTCAATAATATTTAAAAATTTTCCAAGTTGATATTGTTATTTGAATCAACATAAGGACTTAAAATTTTAAATAAAATTTAATTTAATTAGGTCATTTAAAAATAAAATATAAGTAGACAAAATATTTTTTGTAAATCGATTAACTCTAACAAATTGTTTAAACATTTTATATTTTAATATTTTTCGGGAAACAATTGTTTTATTAAAATCAAATCATTATGATAAAAACGTAAAAAAAAAAAAAGAAATAACTTAACAAAATAATTAATGAGTAACAAAAATAACTTTTTATTTTAAAAAGCTTTTAAATCATTTTTTTTAAAAAAAATAGTAATTTGATTTTTATATTAAAATAAATATTATTTTTATTTTATTTAAATTTCATAGTATTATACTATTTTATAAAAAAAATATTTTATTACTCCAATACTATAATAATAAAGATACTTTTTTTTTGTTTAAAAAGGAAAAAGAAAAGGAATGGGAAAAATGAAGCCCATGAACGTTGCAAATAAGCCTACTCATGTGTTCCCTTTTGGCCTTCTTTTACATTAAAATATTATTTCTTAAGTCCATTATTAAATAATTCTATGTATAGCAGGGGTGAAACACATTATAACCAAAACACACCCTATTTTGGACAGCATTTATACTCCAATTAAACAAGCATTAACACTCGGTAATCATAGGAAACATGTTCTGTTTTGGACAGCTTCAACCTTCCAATTTACCATGCATTCCAACAACTTTAATTTAAAAAATAAAATAAAATCAGACAACATTAATTCACTAATACTTTTTAGAAAAAGAACTTACAGTATGGCAGATAATAGAAAACTGAATGGCAAAAAACTGGAGAAGCAGCAAAGGGCTGCCGACGAATATGCAGCAGAAGGCTACAGACAATTTCACACCAACTTAATGACTACAGCCAAAAGCCAAAGCAGTTGTAAACTAGATTAACTCACTACCCCGCTTAGTTCATACCTCTTCAATCCACTTTGATGTATTTACGAAGGACTACCTGCCTACAGCATTAAAATTAAATTAGGCAAACTTCAACCAACTTTCTTGTTATTGTTCAACTTGAGTTAGCTTTATTCTACTCGACTTTAGTTGTTGAACATATGCCTGTTTAAAAAGGTAATAATTTGGATAGTTTCACCATGTCTAAATTGGACAGCATTTATAACAAGAACATCATATTTAAGATTTATTAATCACTTGTAAAAATGATGAAAATCTAATATATATATATATATATATATATAGGTTGTTTCAGATAGCCATAAATGAGACACCTTAAACACTTGATATTATGATGGTAACTTCCCATGCACAAGCTGTTTCGGGCAGCATTAAGAAGACAATTCATGACATTTCAACATGCAGATTCTATCATCAATTTATCTAGACTTTGCACAGCATTTAACATGGTACAACACAAAACTTATTAAGCTGATTTCACCTTCAGTGTGTCTAAATTTGGATAGCATTTAACATAGAAATTCCCTATGCAAAAACATGTTTAAACTGTCCAAAAATTGGACAGCAAAAATGTAGCCATTATTCATGCCTAAACACATTCAATCCATTCAGACTTGGACAACATAAATGCAACAAGAATTTATATTAGTTCATAAAGCTATGAAACACAAAAAAAGAAATCTCAAAGATTCACGTATTTGGAAAATAACACCAATTCGGACAGTATTAGGATACTTCTAAAATAGACAACTTTAATGTACAAATTATGGCTGTATAACTGGGTACTTAACATCAATTCAGACAACATTCAAATTTTGCATTTTAGCAGCCCAAATGACCTACCAAATTAGACAGCATTAACCCAACAAAATTTTAACCTTCAATTACATTACATAGATGGCAAATAAGTCACTAAGACCAACTAAAACTTCTCCAGCAACTTAATCTTGTCAAGCAATTCTTGTATGGTATTAGATGCTTCCTACAATGCCAATCATTATCAAACATTGATGGGTTGTTCCAAAGAGGAGAAACGAAATCCTAATCAGGTCCACTAAAATAAAGATTCAGTAAATGTAAGAACACAAAATCTGACAGTAACAACACTAGAGAAGAACAAGCAGCAACATTAAATACCTATAGGACCCGAATTTCCAGCGGCGGCGGCTGAGAGAAGAGGCTGCGGTAGAGAGAAAAGACGAAGATTTTCCTTTTGAAGCGGCGGTGGAGAGAAGAGACGAAGAATTTCCAGCCAAAAATTACGCTCAAACAATAAATAACGGGATTTGAGAAATTTGGGATTTCGATTAGAAATGGATTAGGAAGTTGGAAAATTGGGAAAAATAATTTGGGGAAGAATAACTTTGGGGAAATTAGGGGAAAAGAAATTGGGAAATTGGGGGGAATAAAATCGGGGAAATCTGGTTTGGAGGAAAACTAAGCAAATTCAAGGCTAAACAAAACGGCAACGTTTTTACAAACTCTTCAAACATATTAGCGGCGTTTTTTGAGAAAACGCCAGTAAAGCATATCCTTCTGCGGCACTCTAGTAAAAATTCCACTAAAAATCAGATAGAAACGGCAACATTTTTCGAACTCTTAAAATTTATTAGCGGCGTTTTTATAGAAAACACCACTAACGGATATCTTTTTGCGGTGTTTTATTAAAAACGCCACTAAAAAGCATATAAAAACGACAGTGTTTTGCTATCTCTTCAAACATATTAGCGGCGTTTTCTGAGAAAACGCCACTAAAGCATATCCTTTTGCTGCGTTTTAGTAAAAACGCCACTAAAAAGCAGGTGGAAATGACAACGTTTTTTGAACTATTACAACTTATTCGCGGCATTTTCATCGAAAACGCCACTAACGGACATCCTTTTGTGGCATTTTTTGTAAAAAATGCCACTAAAAAGCACATAAAAACGACAGTGTTTTGAAAATTCTTAAAACTTATTCATTTTTTATGTAAGAAAACAAAAACAAAAAAAGTCAAAATATAAAAACCCCTAAACCTAAACCCCAAACCCCAAACATTAACCTCTAAACCGTAAATCACAAAACATAACCCACAAAATAAAAAATCCCTAAAACCCTAAAACCCTAAAATTATAAACCATAAATCATAGACCTTAAACCCTAAAATAAAATTATATATACTAATTATTCAATATATACTAATTAATCTAAACCCTAAACCCTAAACACAAAACCATAAACCCCTAATCATTAACCCCTAAACCTTAAACCCCAACACTTAAACCATAAACCATAATCCCTAAACCCATAATCCATAAACCTTAAAATAGTAACTCCTAAACCTTAAACACTAAATTGTATACCATAAACCATAAACCATAAATAATGATAATTAATTCAATATTTTAAAATTAATACTATCTCTTTTACGATTATATAAGAAATTATTTAATATATAAATTTAAAAAATCAGTCATATACCCAAAAAAATTTAAAATTATTTTAAATAATAGTATATTTTTTTTCACTTTTAACAAATATTTTTCTATGTTTTTACTTTCAAATTTTTTCTACGTGTCATTATTTTTTCTAAAGAATTTAAATATTCAATTAATATAAATAAACCAATTAAACAATAAATAGACAGATAAATTTAAATTTTCAATTAATATAAAAAAACCAGTTAAACAATAAATAGACAGATAAAATATTTTTGCGGCGTTTTTGATAAAGCGCCGCTAATACTCGATCTATAGCGACATTTTTCAAAAAGCGTTGCTAATGCAACTAAAGCTCAACATAAAACGACGTCGTTGTGCTTAATTTATTTACGGCGCTAATGGTCGACCTATAGTGGCGTTTTTTAAAAAGCGTCGCTAATGCTCGATCTATAGCGGCGTTTTTTCAAAAAGCACTGCTAACGCCACTAAAGCTCAACATAAAACGACGGCGTTATGCTTAATTTTTTGAAGTATTTTTTAAAAAGCGTCGCTAATGGTCGACCTATAGCGGCGTTTTTGAAAAAGCACCGCTAATGCCACTAAAGCTCAACATAAAATGACGGCGTTGTGCTTAATTTTTTTACGGCATTTTTCAGAAAGCACCGCTAATGGTCGACCTATAGCGGCATTTTTTGAAAAGCGCTGCTAATGATCAATCTATAGCGGCATTTTTCAAAAAGCGCCGCTAATGCTCGATCTATAGCAGCGTTTTTCAAAAAGCGCTGCTAATGGTCCATCTATAGCGGCGTTTCTTATCCAAACGTCACTAAAAACGACGCTAAAAACCTGTTTTGCTGTAGTGTATCCCTGATTGCACTTACGTGCCCTTGTTTGTACTTCGATACCCTTTATTGCACTTATGTGCCCTTGTTTGTACTTCGGTACCCCTGAATGCATATCTGTGCCCCTATTGCACTTTGATGCCTTTGATCGCACATTCGTGCTCCTGATTGCACTTTGGTGCCCCTATTATGCATTTATGATGCCCTTGTTATGGTGTAGTTACTCGATTATCCGAGTCAAGTTACTAGTTCCACGGGCATAAAAAGGGCAAGAATGGTAAGTGTATCGAAAGCTAAGTTAAGAACCTATGAAAAGGTATGAATTGTTGATAATCAAAGTATGAATATTCATGATTATGAAAAGTATGATTTATGTAATGATATGTTTATGTACCTTATCTTGCCCTGTGATGAAATTGCTAAGTTGTGTGTTTAATCGCTAACTTGTGTTATTAATTATGCTTAGGTTTGTGCCAAGCTAGTAGTTGAATTATATTATGTTAGTTTTAATGTTATTCGTTGAAATAGTAAATGGCCAAATGGAAATATGCTTATGTTCGTGAAAAGTGGTAAGAATCAAAGTATGTAATTTATTATGAAATGGTTTATCATGAAGTTAATTCTAAAAGGGTTATGTGTAAATGCACTAACTTGTGGCTATAGTTAATGTTATGTTTATGTTTTATGTGTATGCAAATGAAATGAGTGAGAATAGGTAATGAAATGATAAGTGCATAGTTGAGATGTAATGTGATGAAATAAAAGGGATTGTCAAGTTAAAGGACTTATTCATAAAGAAGGAAATTTACTTATGATATATGTGAATTTACTTATGTCATGAATAAATACACTAATTCGTGAGTTAATAATGTAATTAAATTTATGCTAAGTAAATGGATTGGTAAGTAAGTAAAGGAAATTTACTTATGATATATGTGAATTTACTTATGTCATGAATAAATACACTAATTCGTGAGTTAATAATGTAATTAAATTTATGCTAAGTAAATGGATTGGTAAGTAAGTAAAGGAAATGGTTCATCATTTTAAGAAAAGACTGATGATTATGTAATTCAACTTATGAGACCATATTATGTTATAAATGGAAAGTATTTGGAATGTTAATGAACCTATTCATTTGGGAATTGATAGTTATATAGTTGATAAATCTTGAGGCATTGGTATATGGTTATTTACAACTTATAAAGTTCTTATTGAAATAGATTATTGCATTTTAAAGTTTATACAAGCTTACTAAGCATTCATTGCTTATGAGGTTTTCTTTCTCTTATTTTACATATTATCGAAAACTCGATCGATTTGGAAGCTAGTCGGAGATTTATCACACTATCCAGAGATTTTATCGGTAGATTTTGATGCTTTGGTAGTGGTTATAATGGCATGTATAGGTGTCCTTGTTTGATGATATTAGCAATTATGTTTGGCTTGTAAATATGGTATTTTGGGTAATGAAATAGTTGTTATGTTATCATATATGTATGGTATTTTAATAGTTGTTATTTTTGCATCTAAGTACTTAAATGATGGTAGTTGAAATGTTGAATATAATGCATGCTATAAGATGTTGATTTGGTATGGAATTAGATAGTGCATTGAGTTGTTAAATGGCTAGTTTTGGTAGCTTTGGGTGTGGTTGGCATATGGTCAAATTGCTAAGGTACTGATAATTGGTGTGAATGATCAGGTGTTTGTGAGTATGGAAATGGTATGTGAACATTATGGCAAATGTAGTATATAATTTGTTCAATTAGTTTATTAATTTATGGATAAACTTAGAAAATGTTTAATCAAGTTTGATTGTTGTGAATGAGGTGCCTTTTAAGCATATTGGTTGTATGGTTATTTATTATGATGATCTAGCTTGGATATGCTTGTGTTAGTTGTAATTTGGTTGCATGAAAATAGGTACATTTGGCTTGTATAAGTGACTAAGCTTTGGGTGAGAAAAATGGCTTGGAAATGGCCTATTTTTCATCCACACAGCTTAAAACACAGGCATGTGTCTTAGCCATGTGTGACACACGACCATGTGACACGACTGTGTGCCTCCTGTAGGTTTTTAAAGGTTGCATTTCGAGGATTAGACGGCCTAGCACACGGGTGTGTGGCTTGGCCGTGTGAACCAAGCCAGAGAGTTACACGGGCACGGACACGGGCCAGAACACAGCCGTGTGTTCCTACTTCGAATGCTCACACGACCTGATACACGGGCATGTGTCTCAGTCGTATGAATCACATAGCCTGGCCACACGGCCATATGACCTCTGTAGTTTGAAAATTTTCATCTTTTTTCAGAAAATTCTATATGTTTCCGATTTAGTTTCGATTTATTTTTAATGTATTTTTAGGGCCTCGAGGACTCGAATAAGGGACAATATGTATGTTATTGATGGAATTTGCTATGATTGATGTTGTGAATTAAATGATTTATATATTTGATAGTTTTGAAATGTAAACTTTAGTAATTCTCTGTAACCCTATTCAGGCGACGAATACGAGTTAGGGGTATTACAACTCTTCTATATTATTTTGTTAAAAAATCTGCCAAAGAGCAAGATTGTTAAGGCATTTTTCGTATCAAGTCTATTAAAAGGAAGATATCCTTAGTTGATGGAAGACTTATCTTTGAGATTTATTAACTTTGAGATTTATATTATTTTTGTCTTGCTTATTTCAAGGGATAATTGATTGTATAGATTTGATTATGTTAGCAAGTCCATACTCATATAAAGTATGCGAACTTGTGTAGGTGTGGTATAAGTTGAGAGCACTTATTTTTTTCAGTGAGGGACATTATTTGAAAGTGCATTATTTATGTAATAATCAAATTTGTTACTTGCTTAAGAATCCTAAGTTTTCAAAGGAAAAACTTAGAGAGCATATGTTTAGATTTTAGCTACAAATGTAAGAAGTCTAAATTGGTAAGTGTTAACGCTTGAGTTCACTTGTTGTAGAAGGTGCTAAATTAATGAATTTCTCTCTAGGCAAGACCCCTCAGATGTAAGGAAACCAAATGGCGTAAACATCTTGTGTCTCGTTTAGTTTTCTGGACTTAACATTTCTTGTTCCTGAAGCAATTGGAACTAACCTTGGCATTACACCGCTTGTTTTGTTGACAAATATCAATTTGGACCCAATATTAGTCATTGTAATTGATCTATTATAATAGACTTGTGCAATAAATCAGTCTATTATCTTGCGAATTAAAGTTGTAAAATGTTAAGCTATTAGAATAGGAACAATACTAACAAATTTAATAACACTAACAACACATTTAAGGTTAGTCATAGGAATAATTTTAATGATTCAAAAATGACATCCAACATAACATAAAATATCTAAAATATGTAATAACACTAATAACATTACCAATGTAAAAATACAAAACATTTACATGATAAAATCTCAAAATGTGATAAGCTTAAATTTTGAGAGGTTTATGATTATACTTGAAAGGATAACTTTTGAGAATGAAATAGAAAATTGCTTTAGGTCTCAAATTAATGTATTTAGAGTTTTATTATGAAAATTTACCCTAATCTTAGACTCCCATAAGTGTTAAACTTAATATATTATAAGTCAAATTTATATTAGTATAAATACAAAATTCTTGAAATAATTTTTGGTAAATAAAACCAACTTTTACACTCATGAGATATCTGAATTATAATTTTTTTTGGTGGAATTAGATTTGAATTTTAAATTTTTGAAGGAGTTGAAAATATAATTTTGTCATTGTATTAATATAAATTTTACAATTTTCAAGAGATTAAACCATAAACTCTTTATTTTTGGAGAGGACATAATTAAATTTTAGGTTTTAGGATAACCGAAAAATAATTTTCCATTAAATTAGCTCAAAACCTTGCAAATAATTAAGAAACTAATAAAATAATTTTTATTTTTATTTTGAGACAAAAACCCCTACCTACACTTGATCTTGAGCATACATGTACTTTCTCGATCACCAAAGATAAAAAGAAATGGTGAAAGTTTCTTTCACGTTGTTTTAACAAAGACTTACACTTTGCACGAATGGTTGTCTCTTAATCTATAGGTCAACCCAAATTCCCATAGTGGAAACTAGTTGGGCGTGCCTCTTCGGACTATTGGCTTGGCGCCTATGGAAGAATCATAACCTCTTCAGTTTTTAAGGAAAATCGTGGAGCCCGGAGGAGATAATTAAAACCTCAGTGTCTTGGGCACTTCTCCTTGGCAAGTAGACAAGTTGCGGATGCTAAAATCGAATCGACCTGTGGAGAACCATTGGCAAGAGAGTGGACTTGTCTTAACACAGATGGTGCCGTTCGAGTGGACTCAGGGGATGCAGCTGCAGGAGGAGCGCTGGGAGACAGAAATGGAGAGTGGATCCTAGGTTACAACAAGTACCTAGGTAATTGCTCGATCCTTGATGCAGAACTTTGGGGTATTCTTGATGGCCTAAAACTTATCCAGTGAAGAGGCGAGGTCAAGGTTGTAATTCAATCTGACAGCTTGGAGGCAGTTAAAGCTATTCACAGAAGTGTCCTGAAGACCTCACACTTTGCCCTAATCAGAAGGATACAACGCATCCTATCCCAAGAAAGCAATTGAATCCTACGCTACATTCCTAGAGAGCAAAATCAAAGTGCTGATTTTATAGCCAAATTGGCTTTTGGAGAAAAGGAAGACCTACAACTAATTGAAACCCCCCAGAAGTAGTCTCAACACTTATCAAAGCTGATAAAAGGAAGAACTTTTGTATTCGATTTTCCAACCATGTAACTTAGTTTTGTAAGTTTCTTCTTTCACCAAAAAAAAAAAACAAATACTTACACTTAGTATACCTTTAAAGTATAAAAATAAATACAAAAAAATTAATAACTTTCATCTATTTCTTTGAAAATTTATATAATTCTTATTAATAAAAGCGACAATTAGGACTAATATTAACTTTTTAATTTTTTAAAAAAATATCTTATTGTATTAAAAATCACATCAATGCATCTATAAAATAATATAACTATTTTGATAAAAAAAATATATAACTAAAAATTTTAATGTAGAACTGAATTGAATAAGGAAATATAAAAAAAAAAAAAAAAGAAAAACTATCAACAAACTTTGTTAAGAAAGAGTTGAAAATTTGTGTTAACGTATTGTTTATAAAATAATTTGCATCATGCATTGTAAATATTACACCGGTGAAAAAATTATTTAATGTAAATAATTTATACTATTAATAAATTTTTCATTAAATTGATATTACGAGTTAACTGATCACTAATTTGATTAAGAAAATTATGAAAATATTTTTCTATACTTAAAATAAATTACATTGTTCGAGGGTATTTTAATATTTATATTTAAAAAACCAATAAAAACAAAAATATGCATATGGTGGTATTTAAACTCATACCAACTATTAGATTGATAAAACTTTAAATTCACCACTCGACCAAAACTTTATTTTAATATACTTTATACATTTTTTTTGTAATATGATAATTTATTTTCTCCATTAGTTGTATATCTATACTATTTATAAAGTTTTTTTTACTGAATTGGTGTCACACATTAACCGAATTTCAACTCAATTAAGGAAATTCCAAAAACTCATTTTATTTGCAAAGTTATATAACTATGTGGTTGTTTTTATCTTTTTGTATTTTTTCATAAAAATAAAATAAAATTTGTCCATTATAAGATTTGAACCAAGAACACCGTACATGTAAAACTTTTTCATTTGTCATTTGAACAAAAACAATTCTTAATTTTTATATGAAACTTTAATAAGTTTATTTGCTATATAAATTTCTTTAAAATTGTAAATATATCTATACTACTAATAAAACCATTGACTGAGTTAGTGTCACGGGTTAACCGGGTACCAATTCGATTAGAAAATTATGGAAATATCCTTTAGTAATTAAAAGAAATCATATTATTCAAGGGCATTTTAATTTTTTCACTTTAACAAAAACCAATTAAAACATGCATAGGGTGAGATTTGAACTCACGCTAATTGAATTACCAAAACATTAAATATATCATTCAACCTATACCATTTAGTATTATTTATCTGATGTACTTATGCATTTAAATTTCGTCATAATCATAATTTAATTTAATTTAATTTAATTTAATTTAATATCATACATATTTAATGTGCTATTATAATTAATTAGTTTCAAACCATTCGTTGCATTGTTTATTGTATATTACTTTTAAAACACGCTTATATTTTAAATATGTGGTTTCCACATGCATACACGTGTGATAGAATTTCTAGTATTAACAATGTTGATGATTGAGTTGATGTCACAAATTAACTCAACACCAACTTAGGATTGATGACAAAACAATAATAAACAACTGTATTTATTTGGTATTCTTAATTTGATGTGTCTTTATGCTTAAATTTCGTTTTACTCATAATTTAATCGTTATTGTATGTTATTTTTAAACATATATGTGTTCTAAATATGTGATTTCCACACACATACGGGTGTGATAAGATTTCTAGTATTAATAATGTTATTTACTGAGTTTGTGTTACAATGCAACTCGACACTAATTCACATCATGATAAACAATTGTTGTGCATTTAATATTTTATTAATAATATTGTTAATTGAGTTGGTGTCACAAGGCAACTCGACACTAACTCACAATTGATGATAATATCATGATAAACAATTATAGTGCATTTAATATTATTAATATGATATATTTATGTGTTTAAATTTTATTTTACTCATAATTTAATCTATTTTTTATTTTAATATCGTAAATATTTCATGTGTCATTATGATTAATTAGTTTAAAACAATAAATTTCATTGTTTATTATGTGTTATTTTTAAAAACATATTTATTTTTCAAATTCGTGATTTTCGCACTGATATGTTTAATAGGGTTTATAATATGTAGATCAACACCAAATAAGATATTGGTTGAAATGGTTAGTTAAAAATTTAAAATTCATATCGCTCGTGTTTAAGATTTTACTTAAAAATAAAAAAAATATACTTTCATATTAATATTTATTTATTACTTTTTAAAAATAAAAATATTTTAATAATTTTCCTACTGTATAATAATTCAATGAAAATTCAAATTTTTATCCAAATAATTTTTTATAATTAGAGGATATTTTAAAATCACGATTTCTTCTTATGTTTCATACTTCATATTTCTTATTTTCTCCGTATATTATCAATTTCAGACTTTTGTATGTGAAATTGCTATTGAATATTTTTATTTCCTTAATTGAATTGGCTTGACAAATTAATATGATGTTGATTTAGTTTGATAATAATTGAAGTATATTTTTTTAAAAATTAAATTATATTATTTTGAGATTAAAAAATACTCAACTTAAAACATTATAAATTTTAACAATTTTATTTTATCATTTTAACTATAAAAAAGGGAAAAATAAGGCCTATAGGCCAATTTTTTTTTTAAATTAGAGTTTTGGGTCGATTTTATTTTTAATTAGAGATATAGGCCAATTTTATTAGAATGCGCTTTCCTATTCTCTCTTCTAGGGTTACGGTTTTTATTTTATTAGGGTTAAGGTTTTTATTAGGGTTTTTATTTGGGGTTTAGAGTATTTTGAGTGTTCAAGATTTTCGACAGAAATTCTTAGGTAGTTTTGAGGGGTCGAGGATGTGATAACGCGCCTCAGCACACTTACATTTCTAAATTATGTCAAGTAATCATCAACTGTTGTCGTGTCCACTGAGAAAAATTGTTCGCGAATGGGTATGGATTGCATCCTACGATCCCACACCTCGATGTGCTCCACGTGCCGCACCGACTAGTCGATGTTGTCCTTCCCCCGCATGTCAACCTTGTGCAGATCCTTCAAATATTGCGGTGGCGGCAAAATTCGTTGCCTCCACTTGAACTGCTGCAACACCCTATTTATTTCGTGCATTTCCACCGTCGCGTACACTATCAACGATACCTTCACATCCCACATCTGCTGATTGCGCAACACTTCCGGCGGAATGCAGGATATGACACCGGTGTCGGCGTACGATATCCATTCAAACTGATAAGCAAAATTGTAAATATCGTTATTTATGAATTTTTTTTTACGAATAATTACGTAATTAATATAGGTTCTAAAGAACAGGTAACTAACCTCGGCTTCATTAATCTAATAACAGCCTAATATCTTTTATTACCTTAGGCAATCCCATGTAGCTTGGCCCATGGTTCCACCTGTACAAACGATATGTTAGTCGAAACATATAATAATAAAAATTATTGTACAAACTACGTATTTGTTAATAAATGATGTTTACCTCGTCACCAATAAGAACATTTATAGGTTAGCCACATTGAGACATAGAAACGGTAGTCTCCACTAGGCCTACGACTACAGCAAGAGCAAACAACCATCGATCGACACTGACCTCGGGTTCGTGGCTCAACACATCTCCCGATATAACGTGGACAATATGGCAGATCCCTAACTTAGTTTCACGCAACCATTGAAGTCCACTAGATGTAGTAGCCACCTTACATGCACCAAATTTTGAGATTTGTCAGGCATTAAAATTCCCCTGATTAACCTCAAGATGTATGCTCGGGTGTATTGTTGTATCACCTCCTTCGTTCGATCTTTAAGGTCTTTAGGGAGCTCATCAAAATTATCCTTCAACTAGTTTATCAATACTCGACCACCTTCGAACTTGTCCGGGACCTTCCTCAACAGTGATTGGCAGAGGGTCACTTTGTTCGGAACTATCCCAGATCCCATGATGACTGGTCCATCCACTGGCAAACCAAGTTGTAGCACTATGTCTTCGAGTGTGATTGTACACTCGCTACATCGAAGGTGGAAAGTGTGTGTTTCGGGCCTCCATCTTTCTACTAATGTGCTAATTAGTTGCAAATTGAGTTTGTAGTCCCTGGACGTGCTAGACGCATGTAAGAATCCAATTGCTTGCAAGTGGCCACGAATTTCAAGAATCGCAAGCTATCTCATATTATGGATGAAACTATCTAGAACACGATCATCCACCTATTTATACAAAAAAAATTAAAATTATAATAAAAAATTTAACATTATTGAAATTAACAAAATTTAAATTTCGATCTTACCATTACTAATTAGGTAGTGGAAATATGCCTGTCGTTGAAGCAGATTAGGGAGGCAGTCATTCGTGAGAAATTAGTTTAAAAAAATAAAAATGAGATAATTTAAAAAATAAAATTTTTAATTAAAAATATCGAAAATTATTAAAAACAAGAGACTTGAGAGTCTTGAGAGGGTTTGAAAAAATTGAGAGAGTTGAGAGAAGGATGTGAATGAAAAAATAAAAATTAAGAGGTATTATAGGGTAAAAAAAAGTTACTATTAAGGTTTTAAATTTTTTTAGCGCACTTTCTAACAAAATCGACCTATATCCCTAATTAAAATAAAAGTTGACACAAAACTTTAATTTAAAAAAAAAATCAGCCTATAGACGTTATTTTGCCATAAAAAAATATTAAATATTGAAGTGTTGATTATTTCAAAAACAAAAACCAATTGTTTAACAAGTTTAAAATTGAAAGAAATCATATTTGTAGAGAGGAGCATATACGAATAAAAGAGAAAAAGGAAATCCTTTTGTGTATATAGTAGAGAATCTAAATTCACCACCTGTCGTTCCAAATGATCTCCTCCACAGTGGACCCCGCTAACCCCCGACTTAGACAGCCAACAGTTCCCCTTTAGAGGGAAAATAATTAATTAATTAATTATACTATTGTCCTCCATAAAAGCCCCTTTTTCTTTTATAAAAAAAAAAAAATCTCTCCCTTGCACTTCTGATAAACAAACAAATATATATTTTTAGTTTCCCTTCTTTTTTTCCTTTTTTAATCAAGAAAAAAAAAAGTTTTTGGCTTTTTATGATACCCGGCGATGCCTACGCCGGTAAGTGTAGCGCGGCAATGCTTAACGCCAGAGGCAGCTCACGCGCTAGACGAGGCGGTGAGAGTCGCGCGACGGAGGGGACACGCGCAAACGACCTCGCTCCATGCCGTTTCTGCTCTTCTATCTCTCCCTTCGTCCCCGTTACGTGAAGCCTGTGCACGTGCTCGTAACTCGGCTTACTCCCCTCGCCTCCAATTCAAAGCGTTGGAGCTTTGCCTTAGCGTGTCATTGGACCGAGTCCCCTCGAGTCAACTCAGCAACGACCCGCCCGTCTCCAACTCGCTCATGGCCGCGATAAAGCGGTCTCAGGCGAACCAGCGAAGGCAGCCCGAAAATTTTCACCTTTATCGCGATATGTCGCAGCAAAATCCTTCCAGTATCTCGTGCGTCAAAGTGGAGCTCCAACACTTGATGTTATCCATCTTGGATGACCCTGTTGTTAGTCGGGTCTTCGGCGAGGCGGGATTTCGGAGCTCCGAAATCAAGCTGGCAATCATCCGCCCCCTCCCTAATCTCCTAAGATACTCTCGACCACGTGGCCCACCGGTTTTTCTTTGCAATCTAGAAAATTCGGATCCGGGTTATGAAAACACCAGGTTTCCATGTCATGGCGGCTTCAGTTTCCCGTTCCCGGGTTTTGCATCTTTTTATGGAGGAGAAGAAAACTGTAAGAGAGTAGGAGAAGTTTTGGCGCGAAGGAGGAATCCACTACTTGTTGGTGTATGTGCAAACGATGCACTCGCCAATTTCACGGATTGTTTGGACCAAAAAAAAGATGGCTTCTTGGTTAAAGGAATTTCGGGGTTAAACATAATTTGCATCCAAAATTATATTTCCAAGTGCACTACTAGTCAAGGCTTTAATAAAGGGGAGATGGATTTAAAATTTGATGAAATGGGTCGGGAAATTGAAGGATCCGGATCCGGGTTGGTGGTGAATTACGGGGATCTGAAAAATCTTGTCAGTGACAAGAGTGAAAAAGATGATGATGATGATGATGATGATGATGACGACAAGGTTGTGGATGAAGATGGGGTTAGTTATGTAGTTGGACAGTTAACGAGGTTATTACAAGTTTATGGAGGGAAACTCTGGTTGCTGGGAGCTGCAACAAGTTACCAGACATATTTGAGGTTTCTAAGTAGGTTTCCTTCAGTTGAAAAAGACTGGGATTTGCAGATTTTGCCTATAACTTCGGTTAGGAATTCATTGGCTCAGTCTTATCCCAAGTCCAGGTATGTAAATTGAATTATCAGTTTTCTTGGCTATTTTATTTTATACTATCTTTTATGTTGGCATGATATGTTTGGTCGTTATTCTGAATGCTTTTAACTAATTTTTTTTTGGTCAAGTATACTTATGTTGTGTTTAGAGAGCTCTTTATTTGTCCTACGGTCGAGTTTGAGGGATTTAAGGATTAGGTAATCTTGATTTAAAGCTGATGCTTCGTTGTGTAACTCTTTTAAGTCATAACCTTTTCCAGAGTTGCACTGGTTGGCGTAAAATATTCACCATGGTGAAACCTGGGATTTAGAGGGAATGTGATTTGTGATTTAAGCTGAATTTGCAACTTAAAGCACTGCTACGTTGTTGCTGTGTTAACATTTTTGAATTTAAATAATAATAATACGAGTTTAAAATGATTTTAAAGATATTAAGTTGTTTGCAGTGGGTAATTACGCGTCTCATAAAGGGTGATTCTTTGGTTAGTGCATGGTTATTGGATGAAACACTTACATAGGCCTAACTGATACTTTTATAATTTTAAATTTATTTAAGGTGCTGAATGCTATAGTAGTGGAATTTTGGTATCCACTTTATCTGTTTCATTCTTTTTGTTGTTATGCAGCATCACTTTTTTTTTCCTTTGCGTTTATTGGTTCCTTTGATTTCCATGGCTGTCTTCGTATTTAATTCGACCTGATCTCATAGTTTATGTAACTACAGCTTGATGGAGTCATTTGTTCCATTTGGTGGGTTCTTTGCTACACCTTCTGAGTCAAAGGTGTCCTTAAGCAGCTCGTATCAACATTTACCCCGCTGTCATCTATGCAATGAGAAGTGTGAACAGGAAGTAATTGCAATTTCAAAGGGAGGTTTCAATGTTTCCGTGGCAGATCAGTGCCAATCTACTTTGCCTTCTTGGTTGCAGATGACAGAGCTTGGTGCAAACAAGGGATTAGATTTGAAGGTGTGTGTCCGTTCGTCTATGCTTCATGTGCTTATTTTATGTTCATATTCTTTTGTTTCAAATATCTGTGGTGGGGACCCGGAGTATTAACAGAAGCATCGGTTTCAACTTTCAATCCCTATTATTACTACTCAAGTATATTCCTAACCTGATTCATTTGCTGCCAATCTCAAAAGATGGAAATCATTTGCATACACCCACAGCATACACTTATACCGGTTTTAAAATGTCTGTTGTTCACCAGATCTGTTGTGTTGACCAAGGGTTTCCATGTTTTATTCACTAAATCTACCCAACCCTATCCCTGCCCCTGCCCCTGCCCCTTTTCTCCAAATCTTAATCGGTTTGGTTCGGATAATTTATGAAATTTATGTGAAAACAAGTTTGTCTCTCTTCAGTGCAGACCAAAGATGGGCAGTTTTTAAACACTATGGTAGCAGGACTGCAAAAGAAGTGGGACAATATTTGCCAGCGCCTTCATCACACTCATCCAGACCCTGAGTCAAAAACTTATGAAGAAAGTCCTTCATTCCCGACTGTTATGGGCTTTCATTTCGTGCAAGACAAGAAGGAAAATGCTCATGGTCATAGTAATGACAACAGAAATGCACCGCCCGATGAAAAGATGTCTACATCACTATCAGAGAATCCTTCCTCTATAGTATCCAAGACTAGAAATGGAAGTGTCCTGCACAAGCTATGGGAAAAGCCTTCCAAAGGAGGTGTTTTTGAAGCAATTGAACCCATATCTCCTTGCAGTTTGTCCAATTCAAGTGGGGGTGACGTTAGTCAAGCCTCTCCTACATCTGTGACTTCTGTGACAACTGATTTAGGGTTGGGTTTATGCTCCGTTTCTTCAAACAACACGTTGATGAAACCTTCAAATCAGAACCATGCAGGGCTTGCGGAGGACTTCCCAGGTTGCCTTCCTGCAAATGTTGATGCTAAAAATGGAAACATCTCTGGCCATCCTTCTCAGTCCTCTTCCACTTTCTCTCCCGACTTTTGTGGAAAGCTTAATCCAAGCGATTTCAAGAAGCTTTTTACAGCTGTCACCGAAAGAGTTGGATGGCAACATGAAGCTGCAAGTGTTATTTGCCAAACAGTGGCCAACGGGCGTGCACGAACTGAAAAATGTCATGGAGCCAGTCAAAGAGGTGATATATGGTTGAATTTCTGTGGACCTGATAGGTGTGGTAAAAGGAAAATTGCTCTTGCACTTGCAGACGTAGTATATGGAAGCAGAGAAAATTTCATCGGCATGGATCTAAGTTGCCAAGATGGGGGGTTGATGCATACACAGTTGCTCTTCAATTCCCAGGGAGTGAATTATGATTTAAGGTTCAGAGGAAAGACTGTGGTTGACTATATTGCTGAGGAGTTAAGCAAAAAGCCCTTGTCAGTTGTCTTCCTTGAAAATGTGGATAAAGCTGATATTCAGGTACAGAGCTGCTTGTGCCAAGCTATCCGAATTGGCAAGTTCTCAGACTCACATGGAAGAGAAGTTAGCACCAGCAATGCGATATTCGTGACAACTTCGACATTAGCTAAGGAAACTCAAGTTGTTTGTCATAAACAACACACATCTGAGGATAAAATATTGGGAGCCAAGGGATGGCCACTGCAGATTGTGATCAAGCATGACAACAATATAATTGGCCAAGACTCGAAGTTACCTGTTACAACTAGAAAAAGCATCTCTAAGCAGGGTTTTTTGAATAAAAGAAAGCTGATTGGCTCCCATGAAACTCTGGAGCAGCATGAGATGATGGAAATTACCAAACGGGCTAACCGAACATCATCTTTGAATCTAGATTTGAACATTCCGGCTGAAGAAAGTGAAGTGCAGGACACTGATGATGCAACTGTTGACAATGACTGGGTTGATGAGAGCCCCATGCATTGGTTGCAAGATTTCTTTGGTCAATCTGTAAAAAATGTGGTATTCAAGCCATTTGATTTTGATGCACTTGCAGAAGAACTATGGGACGACATTAACCAGAGTTTCTGCAAGTCTATAGGTGCAGGGTGTTTGCTAGAGATAGAGTCGAAAGCTATGGAACAACTAGTAGCAGTTGCATATGTATCTGATGAGAAAAGGGTGGTGAGGGATTGGGTGGAACAAGTTCTTAGCAAGGGATTCGCAGAAGTTAAGAAAAAGTACAAGTTCAATGCTCACACCGTCGTGAAAGTTGTTCCCTACGATGCTCTTACTTCTGAGGAGCAAACACTAGGACTAGGAGTTTGTGTTCCCCCCAAAGTTGTTCTCAATTAATAACTTTCTTTTTCAAAAGCCTAATCTGGTAGTTTAGGGAAGGTGTTGCATGAGGATTTAGCATCTTGTGAAGTATGTTCAGCTTCATAATCCCATAAAATTTGGGGGCATCTTCTCGTCTTCCATCTTAGGTCGTGTATTCTACCATGTACAATCAAATCTGTAGTGAGATGTTAGTGTGATATGTCTATTATTCACCACAAAAAAAAAAAAAAAAAAAAGACTTTTAGTATTTGCTTGGTTTGATTGCTGATGTATAACCAAAGTTAATTTGCAGAAGAAATGGAGTATTATGGTGAATGTTCAAATATCTTGTCAAATTTGGCTCGACTTGCGAATTTGTACCCCACCCTGAAAGAGTTGGATGGTTTCTAGTCCATGATCTTTTATTATTATTATTATCAGCAACAACCAAGTAAAAAGAAAGTTGAAAGTGACAAAACTGGTGAATGGAACATTCGCTTTTCTTTCCATATTTACACCTTTGCTTGATGATCATCTTCCACCCTACAACATGCACAAGCTCGGTGAGTGGTTCCAGACGCTGAAAGCAACAGATCTACAGACTCACGGCTTCAATCAAGTGATAGTGTGGGAAAACATGATGAATGGCGTAACATGAGTTCCAATGTCATGGTGGATGTTGTTGATCCATCCCTAGTCACCATCAAGTGGTGTAAGCCTTCCTAGTCCTCCCAACTAACTCCCTTCCTGTCTAATAATCACAGTTGAGTTTAATAGAAAAGGGTTTCCTATGAAACATTTTTCATATGCCTTAATTTCCATGGTGGCCAGGGTGATGTAGCTAAGTCACTAAGTCCAATGACATAACAACAATATCTGCACTCTATATGGATCCTCAACCCGACAATGCTTTGGGTCAAACACGCCATCATCTCCTATATCATTAACTCCATTAATTGCCTCTTTTATCTTTATCATCTTCACTAGTAATTGCCACATCCAATGAAGTACTCACATTCAACATCTCACGGTTTCTATCTCTACCCATGAATGAAACCAAAACTATTAGCTTTAAAATAAAGAGTTAATTGCATTGAATATCTTCAAATTATAATTCAAATTCTAAATTGGTCTTATTCAAATTATTAGCATTGTTCCAATCAAGTCATTACATCAAATATTTACACAATTTTTCTGATAGATGTCAATTGGTGATATGTATCACAACCTCACTGCCACATTTGTCTGTTCATATTTCCTTATCTTTTTTCTTTTTTCCCTTTTTCATTATTCTTTTATTATTTTTCTTTCTCATAATAATAAAAGTAATTAATAATTTTTTAATATAAGTTCAATTAATATTTTGATAAAAATTATAAAAATATTGAACTAATTTATAATTCATATTCTAATATTTTTTCTATTTTCCCGTTCCTCCCATTTCTTTCTTTAAACTACAACCAAAAACTAATAAATCTGATTGACTCATAATATACTTCAAATATATATATTTTTTACTTAGGGATAAATAATAATTTTATATATTAACTTTATTTCAATGTGTAATTTGATACATAAATTTTGATTTGGTGCAATTATACACATGAAACTTGAATTGTGGTTCATATATATACATAAAACCTTAATTTTGATTCAATTATATACATTTAAAGAAATGAATATGTACATTTATTTTCATATTGAATTTGTCAAATCCCAAAAAAAACTAGGTTAGTAGAAATTGGGTTAATGAAACCAAGAGTGATCACATCCTGATTTTTAGTTAAGATTGTGAAAATTATGTCAAGTGAGGTAATTTGGTTCAATGGATATGTGTTGTGCTTGTGTGTGTGAGGTTCTGGGTTTGAATATTTTTCCTTAAATTTTTATTATTTTTGTCCTAACCCTATTCTTGGACATATAGCTTATATATTATTTTCACTCAAATAATGATAGAATGAGTTTGTTGGTTTAGTGGTAAGGCTTTAATTTATCCTTTGGTCCTGTGTTTAAGTCCTTGTGTGTGTAAAGAGAAAATATTTTGCTATTCTTTGACTGTGTCGCTATGTGGTCAATTCTAGAAATTTGATCGGTTAGGATATTTTATTTTATTTTAAAATTCAACTCCTAAATATTCTCCTAGATTTTTGACATTTCTTTTCACTTTCCCCATTTTTCCTACTTTCTCCACTTTTTCTTTCCCGTTAGTTTATTCCTGGGAATTTTTCTTTCTGTTAATTCTTTTGCTTTTCCATCTTTTTCACGTGTATTTTTGTGATTTGCGAGTTAATCCATTTTGATTCTTCTGTTGCCGCTTCTTTTATCTTCTACTTTGTTACTACGTTGGGCCTGTGCTGTTGTTCTTGCTTGTCCAGTTCTAACCAAGTGAAATTTGGGTGTTTTTAGGGCAATGGGTACATCACTTTGTAAGTGCCATGTTTTCTCTTCTCAGGGGACAATTGTTTTATTATTTTCATTTTGATTTTAGTTTCTCAAGGAAGGTTGATAGATGTGTGGGATGGGCGATAAACTATGTACTGATCATAAAACTGTTGTTTCTGATTAGGCGAGGTTTAGGAGACGATGTATCTCTAGCAAATTGAGGATTTAAGGACTGTTTATTCTTTGGGTAAGTAATCAAATGCACTGTAGGGGCTGGTTCTTTGTGATTAAGATTGAATGCTTAGTGTTGGCGGTCGAATTAGTGATTGAGTTTCATATATCATTGCTAATTAGTCCATTCTAAATACTGGTTTTAAGGTTTGGAAGTGTGTCAGATCGTCATTTATAAAAAATGTTCAGGTGTGTGACTCGATCTCGTAAAAATAGCGAACGATAGAAAGCCAAAAAACTCATTGCCGATGTCACACGGCCGTGTGAGCCACACGACCTTGTGCACATAGTCTGGGTTTGTAACAACCCGTTTCTAAATTAATAAATTGAATGAAATAATTAATTTAGATTAAGAAGAGTGGAAAATCAAGGAGAGAAAATTTCCAAATATCACCTATACTTTGACATTTCAGCAATTTAGTCAGGTAAGTTTGTATGGACTGTAATAATTTAAATGTTGTTTAAATTGGATATTTATTATGTTGTTTGATGTAAATAAGCCAAAACATAAATGTATCAATACTATGACAAATTGACGGATATTGAATCCTAATTGAACTTTAGGAATTCTTAGGATACGAATGACATGCCATTAGGGATTTCATGTTTTGGGTGCTGGTCTTGAATGTCCTATTGATGGCTGAGGTCCTGTATTTGTTGTGGATTCTCCACATCTCGTGTGAGCAGTATCATGTAGCTTACATTTCGACCCATAGCTCGTGTGAGCAGGCCCATTTCACAACTCGTGTGAGCATTCATGTAAAGAAAATGTTACGGTTATATGTAAAGGCACATTTCATGTGAGCTTTCCCAAGTATCCGATGTAATTCTAGATAGTTCAACAGGTATGAAAGGGAAATGAAATGGTAGGTGTTCAAATGGAATGTATTATGAACTTATGAAAAGGAATGTGATCCAAATGATGTGGATGCAAGTATGAATTACTTATTATGGATGAATTCATTTGAATAATGTATAAATGTACTAACTTGTGAGTTGATGATATTGTTTAGGCTTAAGCTAAACATTTGAAATGGAATGGTAAGTAAGTAAATGGACTGATTCATAATCTTGTGAAAAGGTTGGTAATTATGTGATATGTCTTATAAAATCCTATTATGTTATAATTGAAATTATATGTGATGTTGATGAATCTACTCAATTGGGAGTTGAATGGTGTTTAGTAGGCTTATACTAAGTTTAGAGTATTGGTGTTGAATTATGTTGAATCTATGTATTATAGTATTGAAGTGATAAGTTACGTTTAAAGTTTATACGAGCTTACTAAGCATTCATTGCTAACGTAGTTATTTTCCTTTACTTTACAATTTATCGAAGCTCGATTGATTAGAAGTTCGCTGGAGATCTATCACATTATCCAGTGGACAATTCGGTAGTTTTTGAGTAATTTGGTTAGGGTTTACAATGGCATGTATAGGATGATTTGTAATAGTACTTTAGTGCATGTGTTAATGATGTTTTGGTATGTGTAAGCTTTGGAAAGCTATGTTGGTTTGGTACACCTTGATACTTTACCAAATTATGTGATGTTGATTACTTTAAAGTTTTTGTTGATATGATTCACTTTGCATGTTGACGATAGTTTGAAAATGGTTACTTATGACATGTTTTAGTTCGTAATTGAACTAGGTTAGGTTATTATGTTTGAGAATGGTTTGAAGGTGATTTGGCAAGTATACATTATGTAAGTTAACTATGTTGGTACATTTGATGCCTTGTTAGTTTGTGTCATTATTACTATATCATGTTTCATGTTTTGAAAGGCTCAAATGGCATGTTTTACAATGGAATAGTAATGGTCATATTTGTGGTATGATTTGCTGAAAGTTGAATTATGTTTGATGATGGCAATGTGATCAAATAAATGCATGTTTAGGTAAGTTTAAATGTTTACATTTGAGGTACCTTGATTGGCATATTGGTTGATTGCTTTGGGACCACTGAATTGGTCATTATATGTATGTTTTGGTAAGGTTTTGATGCTTTGATAATGTGCACTAAAGGTCTTTAGGTGGATGCATGAGTTGGTGTTGGAAATAACTTGATTTTGGGAAAATTCATGTCTACATGACCTGAGACACGAGCGTGTGACTTAGCTGTATATGACACACGACCTAGCGACACAACTGTGTGTCCCCTGTAGGTTTTATTGCATGCAAGTCAGGTAGTTACACGGCTTAACACACAGCTTGGCACACGAGCGTGTGGGGCTATTTCGAGAGTTACACGGCTTGGCACATAGTCGTGTGACCCTATTTAGAGAGTTACTCAAGTAAGGACGCAGGCTGGGACACGACCGTGTTTCCCTAGTTTGAAGGTTACATGGCCTACGACACGGGCATGTGTCTCATTCGTGTGGGGCACACGGCCGTGTGACCTATGCAGTTAAATTTTTCTAACTTTTTCTTGAACTTTCCAAATGTTTTCAATTTGGTCCCGAATTGTTTCTAAGATGTTTAGAGGGCTTCGAAGGCTCGATTAATGGACGATATGTATGTGAATGAATGTATTTTTAATATGTTTTCAATGATGTTTGAAATGTATATTTAATATTTTGTTTGTACGGTAATGCCCCGTAACCCTAGCCCGGCGATGGATACGGGATATGGGTGTTACATTTAATGGTATCAGAGCTACAGTTTAGTTGGTTCTCGGACTGAACATAGCATGTACAAGTCTAGAAATACATATCATTATATAACTTATGATAGCGTGATGTATCCTAACTCTAACGGGATTTGTTTTACATATAGACAGAGATGTCTTCCAACCAAACTAATTCCAAATTTGATTAAAAAGTTGCTAATGATGAGGAGGAACTCATAAAGTTTAGAATAGAGGTTCATAATGTTATATTGATAATGAACGTTATGTTTGATATATGTTAGATGATAGTTAATTTTTATGGCTTTACGACTTCCACCCTTCTCATCCTCAAAGTCTTATATAACAAAATTTACACAAGATTTATGTTGTTTAAATCTGCTAAAGGGGAATCAAATAGCTCAATAGTTAATTGAGTAATATTATGGTTAGAACCAGAGTTGTTTAGTAAATACCAAATGTTCTAGATAAGATAGAAGAATTTTCTGAAGACTATTTGGGATATGCAACGTTACTGTTAAAAGAAGAAATTATTCACCGATAATTAAACACTAAGGTATCTAAAGAACAGGTTAGCCAGGATTTCTTCTAAATTGTTTCTTTAGTGGAACGAGATAATATGGGATCATCGATGACTTTAGTAGTCAGTGGGATAGTGTTCAAACTGTAAATATATCTGAATGCAACTGTTATGATCGAGTATCTTATAACGATCTCCTCTGGGTATTCTATATGTTCTTTTATCCTTAGAGATATATGTAATTGCTAATCATTAGATGTGATTCTTATTGTTGAGGGATGTTGGATAGTCATGATGGTAAACAAATGTATTGTTAGTCTGACTGATTAATGATTAGCATTGCCCTATTTTTGGCATTCTATTCAATTATGTTTTGATAGAGGACTCTATGGAAAAATTCAAGTGTCATTATTTTTCTACTTCTATTGATTGTTGCTCTACTTTATGTATATGAAATTTATGTTGTTTATGTCACAACTGGTTCTAGTGCATATGAGTGATATTCTTCTTCTGGATTTTCTTTAGAGAATCATTGATCTCTTTATCAATTAATATGGGTTATATTCTTGAAAGTTTAGTAGAACTTTACATCTTGGATTTCTTTATATTAACTTTCTTATTGTTCTTATTATCTATCTTATCATATATGGTCTATCTACAAAGAATACATTGACTTGGCATTCTTATATCTGTTACGGTTATAATTTTAAGCTGGATCATGGGAGAATGTTGATACAGATCTCAGCTTTATAGATGTCATGTTGCTGCACTCATAGTTATTGGAATTAAATTGGGTTTTCTTATTTGTTTCGGGGTGCATCACCGGTACTTGAGGCATTGTTTTAGCTATACGGTTGTAGCGTCAATCTTATTAGAGTACTGTGCACAGTCTGAAAGAAGGTTTTTGGAGGAAGGAACAAAATAATCCTTCTAATTCATCTGATCGTTATGACTCTGGTATGGTTCAAAGCTTCGATGTTAATAATTGAAATAGTTTCATTATGTATACCATTTTTAACTTTCATGAAGGGAATAGATAATGACAAAAGTATGGATGGTGGAAGGTCGAGCTTAACCTCGCCTATTAGTATTCATTACTCAGGTAATCTCGAATTATGTTAACAAGTCAAAACTAGATGTCATATTTTGTATGAGTTATTACAGTTGGTGATGAACCTTGAATGGTATTCTGAGAGAATTACGGTAGACTATATATCTGAATTATCTTGACGACAATAAAAAAGAGATGATTTGAATTGTTACTATCAGGTTGATAAGATCGACTCATTTGTTTTAGTTAGAACAGATTATTGACTTGAAAAGTTAGTTGAGTAGTATGTATTGGAATTCATCTCTAGATTCCAGAATAAATTTTGCGAAATCATGGGAAAATAGACAAACAGTCAGAATGGAAAATTTTTATTCTAAAAGATATAATACAGGGATATATCAGTCAGATCAGTGATAATCGAGAAATATTATTATTGGTTAAAATCATCTCGATAGAGCAGCTATCACATTTGTATGTAAATGATACTGTTTGAAGCTTTTCATAAAATGGAACGTTTGTTAATTGAAAGTTATAGATGCAGATGTATCAGAAACATCAATTAGAGTCTATTATGAAGACTATGAACTTTAGATAAATGCTATGAATTATCTAATGTATTTGGAATCTGATAATCTGAGTTTTTCGGTTATGTTTCGACAGACGATTGCTGAGAATTTCTCGGTAGTTGTACTACTAATAATAAATATTTGATAGGAAAGCATCAAATTAAGTCAGGTACCTACTTCAGTCTCAACTAGAGAAGAATTTATTGTTTATAGTAACGTTTCATTCAGACGATCTTGAACTAAGATAGGTTGAATATTATAAAGTTGATAGTAGAACCGTTAATTCTTTAGATAATTTTGAGATGCAGGGAAAAATAATTGAATATGTGCATTGAATAATTATGAGATTTGATAGTCTATTTGATTTACATCAGACAAGGAAAAAAGTGTATAACATTTTGAGACAAGGCTACTGGTACACAAGATTATAACAGGAAATTACAGAGTTAATTTTGAAATGTCTATTCTGTCTATAAGTCAAGGTATAGTATCAAGTTTTGATATGAGTTCTGATTGAGAAAGAAAATTTGAACAAAATAGCTGTTATCAGGTAAGAAATTTTGAGGACGAAATTTTCGTAAGGGGGAGAGTTATAACAGCCCGTTTTTTAGCGGTGTCAGAAACAGTGGTTTCAGGGCCACAAATTCGATGAGTAAGTTCGTGAATATTATTATTTAATATATACAAGTCAAATATGGTAGTAAAAAAGTTTTTGATATGATAATTTATGTTATATGAATGATTAATTATGTTTAAATGGTATGACCCTAAAGTCAAGTGGTTTTAAAAATTGAGGTATCAGGACCTCATTTCTATAAACTGAGCCAAAAGTATTTTATTAAATATTTATGGAGTTTGCATGCTTAATTAAATGAAAAGGACTAAATTGTAAAAAGTGTAAAAGTTGAGTTATATTAGTTAAAAGGGTTAAATGACTATGGAAATGAAATTAAATGGACTTAAATGGTAAATAAACCATTTAAGGAATTAATGGACAAATATCAACATGGATTTGATGTTTTGTTTAATTATTAACCAAGGTTAAAATGCTAATTTGATAAATTAAATTCAATTAAATAAAACAAAGTTTTCTATCATCTTTCTAGTTCTTTCTTCCACTGAAATTATAGAGAAGAAAGCCATTCCTATTTGTTTCAAGTTTTGGCCAACTTGAAAGCCTTGCATGGTATCTGAATTTAATTTTGTTTTTAATAATTTTTATGTTTTTGAGATCGTTGTAGCCTAATCTAGCTAACTTGGTGGTCAATTTGTTAAACTGTCAAATGTTATGGAAAGTGTCATTGATGAAATTGAAATTTTCTTGAAAGTTTATGGTATAATCTTAAGCTCGGTTGCTAGATAAGACTAATTTGTAAAGTAATTTTTGGTAATTTTAATATTTCAAGACTAAAATGTGAAATTAGTAAAAGAACAAGGACTTGATGTGAAATAAAAACAAATATGTGCTGTAATAGGGTTCCAAATAATTCGGCTAAGCTTGAAATTGAATAAAAATGGTTAAATTTCATGTTTTAGGCTCGGGGACTAAATTGAATAAAAGTAAAATGTTGCAGGTAATTTTGTAAAATTTTAAAAAAGACTTAATTGCATAAAATAAATTTGTTTTGCTACCTGAATTAATGAATTGAATGAAATTATTAATTTAGATCAAGAACTAGTGGAAAATCGAGAAGGAGAGAAAATTTCCAAATTCCCCCTATACTTTGACATTTCAACAATTTAGTCAGGTAAGTTCGTATGAACTGTAATAATTTAAATGCCATTTAAATTGGATATTTATTATGTTGTTTGATGTAAATGAACCAAAATATAAACGTATCAACGCTATGACAAATTGACAGATATTGAATCCCTGTTAAACCTTAGGAATTCTTAGGATACGAATGACATGTCATTAGGGATTTCATGTTTCGAGTGCTGGTCTTGAATGTCCTACCGATGGCTGAGGTCTTGCATTTGTTTCAGATTCTCCGCAGCTAGTGTGACCAGTATCGTGTAGCTTAAATTCTGACTCATAGCTCGTGTGAGCAGGCCCATTTCACAACTCGTGTGAGCATTCATGTAAATGAAATTTTACGATTATATGTAAAGGTACACTTCGTGTGAGCTTTCCCAAGTATTTGATGTAATTCTAGATAGTTTAATGGGTATGAAAAAGAAATGAAGTGGTGCGTGTTCAAATGGAATGTATTATGAACTTATGAAAATGAATGTGATCCAAATGATGTGGATACAAGTATAAATTAGTTGTTATGGATGAATTCATTTGAATCATGTATAAATGTACTAATGAGTTGATGATATTGTTTAGGCTTAAGCTAAACATTTGAAATGGAATGGTAAGTAGTAAATGGAATGGTTTATAACCTTATGAAAAGGTTGGTAATTTTGTAATATGTCTTATAAAATCCTATTATGTTATAATTGAAATTATATGTGATGTTGATGAGACTACTTAATTGGGAGTTGAATGGTGTTCAATAGGCTTATGCTAAGTTTAGAGTATTGGTGTTGAATCATGTTGAATCTATGTATTATAGTATTGAAGTGATAAGTTACGTTTAAAGTTTATACGAGCTTACTAAGCATTCATTACTAACGTAGTTATTTTCCTTTACTTTACAATTTATTGAAAGCTCGATTGATTGGAAGTTCGTCAGAGATCTATCATCCTATCCAGTGGACAATTTGGTAGTTTTCAGGTAATTTGTTAGGGTTTATAATGGCATGTATATGATGATTTGTAATGGTACTTTAGTGCATGTGTTAATGATGTTTTGGTATGTGCAAGATTTGGAAAGCTATGTTGGTTTGGTACACCTTGATACCTTACCAAATTATGTGATGTGTAACACCCCAAACCAGACCTAGACGTTACGGCCGAATCTGGCGTGTCACATCAAAGTGGTTTTCGAAAATTGGATTTGTCGTTAAGAATCCGTTTCAAGTTTAAACTCTTTTATTATTATTTATCAAAATGTCTCGTCAAAACGTTTTGCCTTACTTATTGTCAGTGTTATTTTAGATTGGTATAAAATGCAGAAGCTATATAAATTAATGAAGTTAAATACATGTGTTTTTGGAAAACAGTATTTGTTTTGAAAACTCGTCTTTTCCTAGACTAGCAGTTTAAAATAAGTAATCCAAAGCACTATTAAAAACTAAATCCCAAAAATGGCCTTATTACAAAATTTAAAACCCAAATATGAAATTTATAATAAATAAAGTCAAATGCAGAACACCAGCGGTCGTATAGCCACCTCCAAATCCCTCGCGGCTCCAAATCGTCTAAGGCTGGGGATTACCTGTATAGTTAAGAGAGATGGTGAGTTTACAAAAACTCAGTGTGTAATCACCTATCAGTCTATCAGTAAACAGTGCATGCAGTAACAACCTGGGCCTGAGCCCTATTCAGTATCAGTACAGTCTAGGCCTTAGCCCTATACGGTAACAGTGTAGGCCTAATCCCAATGCAGTATCAGTACAGAGCAAATATGCAATCCACCCCAAACCAGCCATCACACCACTCGTACCAACCAACACACCATGTGGGGATATAATCGACCCACCCAGCCAGCACACCAATGTCGCAGCATAGCTGCCAGTAATAACAATGCAATAGAGCTGCTAGTAACAGTATATGTGGCAAAGCCACCAGTAACAGTGAATGTGGCAGAGCCACTAGTACAATACTTCCTCCATAACAGAGTCCCAACCCCATGCAGTATGTCATGTCATATATAATATGTGTATGCAGTATGTTGCACTTAGTATCAGTCATATAAATACCACACAATTATCAGTCGACCTACCTCTAGAGGTACAATGGTCATTTCCATTACATAGAGGTAAAATAGTAATTTTTCCCCTCAAGGGTATTTAGTCATTTTACTAATTTTAGGGTCTAGGTACAGATAACAACCCCTTTAAAGGCCTACAGTCGTCTCGAGAGACTTTGGTAACCTAGACGGTCAAAACGGTGTAAATGGGCCCAAGGCTCATTACTCGGCCCAAGTGGGTCCACACGCTCGCGTAGCCCTTTTAGCCCAAATTTAGTTACGACTATGCAATATATATAGCCCAGTCCAGTGTTTTTCACTCATCGTAAATTTTATCCGTGTGGGGCCCATGAGCTTATTGGGCCCACACGGCCCATTTTGGCCCATCAAGGCCCATAACGACCCAAATGTACGAGAACGCTCGTTGTGGCCTCTACTGTCTATCGCCCAAGATTTATGGGTTCGATTTACCACAAGAGTGATCGCACGCTGGCGAGGCCTCAAATGCCAAAGTTTTAGCTTTTCGGCTTTTTGGCTTCCGCCGATTCGCAGTTTACAGAATCGCGCGAGAAATCTCCAAGTACCAACCCTACATCAATCAATGTTTTCGATTAATGTCAATACCTTTTACTAACACTTAATCCCAAAAGAATGGCATTAACACTCACTTTAACCAAAGTGTGTGATTCGGTCCGCTTGTAATGTTAATCGAAAGATGACTACACCCTTCCTTGCCGAAATGCTGTAATGACAAAGGAATCCATTAATCAACAAACTCATGATCTAGCACTTGAATCTATTTTATTGCTTAACAAAAACCCAAATCCAAAGATAGGGCATTCGACCAACCCCAAAGTGCTAAACAAAATGCTTACCAACCCTAAAGTGCTAAACAAAACGCTTACCTTAAGTCGCATGGTAAGAAAACGGTTCTGGTGACTACCTTCAGAAACTCCTTCACTTCACCGAAAACCTAGAATCCAAAAACCACCACCCCATAAGGAAGGGATCAAGATTTCGGCAACCCAGGTACATGAAAGGAAACAAGTAATTGGCTTTTAGAAAAGATAGAAGAACGTGTTTGAACACATATAACTATAACAGAAAAACAAGAGAGAACCCTCGAGTACCTACCATTCTATCAGAACCCTTGTAAACCAAAATCGTATGTCACTAGCAGAAGAGAAAAGTAATCGGCCAAGAATCGAATACAGAGGGTATGCCGAAAGGAAAAGCAATAAAGAGATTAAAAGGGCAATCGATTAGGGGAGAACTGAAAAGAAATCAGTATAGTGAAAGAGATGATGGTAAGGGAAGTGATTGGGACAAAAGATGAAGAAGATATATTCGGCTACTACTCAAGAAAATGGGAAAAAAAAAGAAAACGAAGGCAAATAGGATACAAAGATAGTATATTTGGCCAGGAAAAAGAGAAGTAAAAACAAAAGTGAACGAAGAAAATCGTCAACAAAGGTTGTATTCGACAACACCAAGTAGCTTCCCAAATGGTCAATTCCGCGACACACCAATAACCTAAAACCGAGAGAAAAAAGATTTATATTTCGGCACTTAAGAGTCACAAACAAAAAAAAATGACCAAAACTCACCAAAATGAGAGTAGAAACATCTCATAGCTGAATTTCTCATACACAAGCATACCAATTCGGCACATCTTTCAAAAACTCAAACTCCTCAACTTTCACCACAATCCTCTCCGCGATTCTCTCCAAGATTTGCTCCACTAACCCTTCCTCAAATCACTCAACCTCTCATCCATTAGAATTCCACTACAACTCAACCACTAGCTGAACCAAGCTGTAAAATAAACACTCCAATGCTTAACCCAAGACTCGAACCTCTGACCCCCTTGCCACACTTGTAACGCCACTACCATTGTACCAATAGGCTTTTCGTGACATAAAATATGTGCAATTATTTATAAAGCCTATGTGCCAACGTCCAGAATCATTTAAGAGCAAAAATTAAAATTTCTGCAAAAGCTAGAACTTGAACCCAGGCTTCTCCAACACTCCCAAACACACCCAAATCACTTAACCACTAAAGCACATGCAATTTATGTCATTTCATGCAAATTAAAAAAAAACTTAACATTTTTGGGGCGTTACATGTTGATTACTTTAAAGTGCTTGTTGATATGATTCACTTGGCATGTTGATGATAGTTTGAAAATGGTTACCTGTGACATGTTTTAGTTTGTAATCGAACTAGGTTATTATGTTTGAAAATGGTTTGAAGGTGGTTTGGTAAGTATACGTTATGTAAGTTAGCTATGTTGGTATATTTGATGCCTAGTTAGTTTGTGTCATTGTGACTATATCATGTTTCATGTTTTGAAAGGCTCAAATGGCATGTTTTGCAATGGAATAGTAATGGTCATATTTGTGGTATGATTTTCTAGAAGTTGAATTATGTGTGATGATGGAAATGTGATCAAATAAATGCATGTTTAGGTAAGTTTAAATGTTCACATTTGAGATGCCTTGATTGGCATATTGGTTGATTGATTTGGGACCATTGAATTAGTCATTATACGTATGTTTTGGTAAGGTTTTGATACTTTGATAATGTGCATTAAATGTCTTTAGGTGGATGCATGAGTTGGTGTTGGAAATGACTTGATTTTGGGAAAATTCATGTTCACACGGCCTGAAACACTAGCGTGTGACTCAGCCATGTGTCCCTTGTAGGTTTTATTGCATGCAAGTCAGGTAGTTACACGACCTAACAAATAGCTTGGCGCATAGGTGTGTGGGGTTATTTCGAGAGTTACGCGACTGTGTGACCTTATTCAAAGAGTTACTCGGGTAAGGACACGAGCTGTGGCATAGCCGTGTGTCCCTACTATAAAGGTTAGACAGCCTTAGACATGGGCATGTGTCTCAGCCGTGTGAGGCACACGGTCGTGTGACTCTTGCAGTCAAATTTTTCTAACTTTCTCTTGAACTTTCCAAATGTTTTCAATTTGGTCCCAAATTGTTTCTAAGAAGTTTCTAAGATGTTTCTAAGGCCTCGAGGGATCAATTAAGGGACGATTTGTATGTGAATGAATGTATTTTTAATATGTTTTCAATGATGTTTGAAATGTATGTTTAATGTTCCGTTCGTACAGTAATGCTCTATAACCCTAGTCTAGCGACAGATACGGGTTAGGGGTGTTACAAGGTTAATTGGGTTGTGTGGGCTACATAGGCATGTCGGCCTATAGTCTGGAAATTTTACCTAGGTTCATATTTATCTATGATGCGTATTTAGCCACTCCGTAGGTTCCATATTGTATAAATAGGACTTGAAAACATGATATATAATAGTACGACACTATAAGTAATGTGGAAAAGGTATGTGATATATATATATATGCATGAATTGTATAGTGATAATTCTGATGGCATGTTTCTATTTTGCTATGTTTATATATGAGCATATGATGTCTGATTATATTAATTTTTATATTTCTGAATCTAATGTATGACCATGCATGTGACGTTATGGAAAAATCAATTTGCATTTGTTGAATTTGTAATACATTTGCTCTACAAAAGCGTGGAATTCCATGGCTTCTTATTTCTATTATTATACAATTGCATGTCCGACATGCTTTTCATTCTGGTTCTATATATGCATGTCATGTCACATTGCATGGGGTTGGTTTAAAATGGTAAGGAAGAAGTTGTGGCAGTTTAAAGATCTGCACTATCTAGTGGTTTAACCATATATCTATTTTGGCAGCTTGGTTGCAATTATAATGGCTCCACCACACATATCTGTTTTGGTAGCTTGACTGCAATATAGTGGCTTGACCACATATATCTAATTTGGCAGTTTAACTGTAACTCTAGTGGCAATGTCAACAATTATCTGTTGGTGTGCGTTTTGGATGGCTGAGTTCTATGGAACTCTTTTTGGTGTGTAGTTGTAACAACCCGTTTCTAGTCAAATCGGAACAGTGGTTCTGGGACCACAAATCCAAAGTCAAAATATTTATTTTATTATTATTGTAATGTTTACAGCATGATTGAGTGATTGTGTGAAAGTTTCGTGAAGTAATTTTATCGTTTAAATGGTCAATTTGAGAAAAAGGACTAAATCGCGTAAAATGCAAAAGTGCCATTCTATAAGTTAAAAGGGTTTAATAGCTATGAAATTAAATGTTTGAAGGGTTTATGTTGTAATTGTAACATTTTTAAATTAAATGGACAAATATGGACAAGAGATTAAGTGTTTTTAATATTAATAGTCAAGGTTAAATAAGTAATTTAGTGATAAACTAATAATAAGTAATGTAACACCCCTAATCCGTAACAGTCGCCGGAGTAGGGTTAGAGGTATTACTGATCAATACACATCACTTAACATACATAACTCATACATTTATGCATTCATACTCAAATACCATTTAATCACAAACATATTGTCCGTTATAAGGGCCTACGAGGCCCTAAACATGCTTTAGAAGTGGTTCGGGACTAAACCAATAACATATGAAAATTTTGGAAACTTAGAAAAATATCAACCATACAGGGGTCACACGCCTGTGTGAGCAGCCCGTGTGCCTCACAAAGCTCCAGACACACCCGTGTCTTAGGCCGTGTGGAAACAGGGCATACATACTGACTTGTATCACACGACCGAGGACACGCCTATGTGCTAGGCCGTGTGAAAATTGGAGGGTATACTGACTTGGCCACATAGCCGACCAAACGCCCATGTGTATAGGCCGTGTAACTCACTGACTTAATTTCTAAGCATCATCAAGGGGCACATGACCGTATACCATGACCATGTGTCGCACACAACTGAGACACACACCTGTGTCTCTGCCAGTGTGAACAAAAATAGGCCATTTGCAAGGCCAATTTGCCACCCCAACTTCAATGTACCTTCACAAGGAAAGATGTACAGTTTCCATACACAAAAGGGTAGCCAAAATCAATCCCAATTCATGCACAATTCATGCTATACAAATACAACCATTTCACTTACTCAAATATATACCAAAACAAACCATCTCACAAGGCATTATAAACATCTTACAAAAGTTATTAACAACCATTTCTAATAGCCAAACACATATTAATATTAACATCATTTACAAGCCAAATCTAATGGCTATAGTCACAACCAAAATACCACATCTAGCCTATACATGCCATATACCATAACTGTATAATTCAAAAGTACCAACTCAGATGTTTGATAGTGCGATAATGTTCCCGACAACTCCTGGATTTGAGCTAGCCTTGATTCATTATAAAACTTAGAAAAATAACACGAAGTAAGCTTCATATCTTAGTATGCTCGTATGTGAATAACTTAATTCATTGAATAAATGCAAATCAACCAATTACACACGAAAAAACCATATACACATTAACTACAAACCTTTCTCATGTCTCAAAACATGATCAAATACAAACTCATCGAACTTTCACTATTTAATACTCAAATAGGTTCTGCACATACAGGTATCGCCTCATACTAACTTTTTTCTCAACCACATCATTCGTTTACCCATTGAACCACTCGAAATAGAAATCAGATACTTAAGAGTCTCGTACAATAAGTACCTATACCATGGCCCGTAGCCAAATCAAGGTAATTTATCCAAAGAACTATTATCATGGCCTGAAGCCAAATCGGTAAAATACGCACCTGAAGTGCTTATATCATGGCCCGAATCCAACTCAACGTATCACTTACTGACATGTCAATAGTATCCAAAACTATTCTTAAGGTTTAACCGGGCTTTTACACTTTTCGTTTCTACCATCGAATGCATACGTAGAGTCATTTTCACAATTCATACATTACCCATAATCCCGTTTTAACAATTTATGCAATATTAAAGCATTTTAACATACATTTATAATGTAATCATCACATAAGAACTTACCTCGTATTCGAAATTGACGGATTGGGTCGACTACTCAATAACTTTGCTTTTCCCCCGATCTAAATCCGAATTCTTTCTTTCTTGATCTATATGAATTCAAAATTAACTTATTTATTCATCTACTCATTCAGTTAATCCAAAAATACGCATTTGGGCATTTTTACACTTTAGCCCCTAAACTTTCACATTTAATCAATTTAGTCCCTATTTCACAAATACACAAAATTCACACAATTCAACAAAACTCATGCTTGGTAAAATTATATATATGTCTCCATCAGCCCAAAACTTTCATTTATTTTACATTTCAACCACACAATTTGCACATTTCACAATTTAATCCCTGTTATGCATTTTCATCAAAAATCCTTTAACAAAACATGTAAAACTATCATCAAGCTTTCATTTCAACATTAAACATCAAAGAACACATAGATTCAACAATGGAAACTCTCAAAATCTTTAACAGTTTTGAAATCTAAGGTACGGGCTAGCTAGATTGAGTTGCAACGATTACAAAAATATAGAAATCATAAAAAACTGAGCTAAAATCGTACCTTAATCGAGCGAGGAGTGTGTCGAACCCTAATATGCACAAAAATGGTGTTTTTCATCTTGGAATTTTGGCAATGGCAAAAAGGATGAACAAAAATCATGTTTTGTTATATTTTTATTAACTTAATTATATAATTACTTATTTACCCTTAATGAATAAACATAGAAATTTATAATGCATGTCCATTAATGTCCATTAACACTACCAATGGTCTAATATCATCATAAGGACTTTTAATTTAATTAATCATAGCAATTAAGCACTTTAAACAAATAGTATACAACTTTTGCATTTTACACGATTTAATCCTTTTTATCAAATTAACCTCTCAATCAATAAAATTAGCTCACAAAATTTTCACACATATCAAATAACATGCTGTAAATAATAAAAATAATATTAAAATAATTTTTGACATCAGATTGGTGGTTTTGAAACCACTGTTCCGATTTAGCTAAAATACTCTCCCCTCTTTAGGGATTTTCGTCCTAAAAAATCTTACCAGTGAATAGGTTCTGGTATTATTTTCACATAGCATCCTCGGGTTCCCATGTAGCTTCTTCAATCCCTTGTCGATGCCATAATACTTTCATTAATGTGATTCTTTTATTTCTCAGCTCTTTGATCTCACGAGCTAAAATTTGAATCGGTTCTTCACTATATTATAAATCTGACTGTATCTCAACTTCAGTTGGAGAAATAACGTGCAAAGGGTCTTATCGATATCTTCGTAGCATCGATACGTGAAACACATTATGTATCTTCTCTGACTCAAACGGTAAACATAGTCGATATGCCATTGGCCCAACTTGCATAGTAATCTCATATGGTCTGATGAATTGCGGACTCAATTTCCATTTCTGACCAAACCTCAATATCTTTTTCCACGGCGACACTTTCAAAAACACTTTATCCCTGATTTGGAGCTCAATATCTTTTTTTTTCAAGTCTGTGTATGATTTCTGTCGATCCGAAGTTGCTTTCAAACTATCGCGAATTACTTTCAATTTTTTTCAGTTTCTCTGATCATATCAACCCTGTGAATCTTATTTTCACCGAGCTCACTCCAGTACAATGGTGTCCAACATTGACAATCGTATAGAGCTTCGTACGGTGCCATCTTTATACTCGACTAGAAGATATTATTGTAAGTAAATTCAATTAGTGGTAGATATTTCTCCCAGCTACCTTTAAACTCAAGAATGTAACAATGCAACATATCCTCAAGTATCTAAATAACTCGTTTGGATTGACCATCTGTTTGCGGGTGAAATGCAGTGCTAAAATGCAGGTTTGAACCCAAAGATTCTTGCAATTTCTTCCAAAATCACGAAGTAAATCTTGGATCTCTATCCGAAACAATAGATAGGGGAACACCATGTAATCTCACAATTTCAGAAATATACAACTTAGCTAATTTATCAAGCGAGAAATCTATACGTACAGGAATGAAATGAGCTAATTTTGTCAATCTGTCAACAACAACCCATATCGCATTTTTCCTTTTCAGAGATAAGGGTAAACCCGATACGAAATCCATTGTTACTCTATCCCACTTCCACTCAGAAATCATAATATGTTGTAATAAACCTGACAGCACTTGATGCTCAGCTTTGAGTTGTTGACAAATCAAACATTTTAAAACAAATTTCAAGATATCTCGTTTCATGTCGTGCCACCAATAAAGCTGTTTCAAATCGTTACACATTTTCGTGCTTCCCAGATGTACTGATAAACAACTACTGTGTGCTTCGTTTAGAATCTTCCGAATGAGCTCTGAATTTCTTGGTACACATATTCTATCACGAAACATCAAACAGTCATCAGGCCCTATTCGAAACTCTAAATCAGAAGTCGACTCACCTGAGCTTGTTTTGCTTGTAATTCATTATTAAATTTTTGAGCCTCACAAATCTGCTGTAGAAATAACAGTCTCAGTTTCAACTCGGCTACTATCGAATTGTCGTCAGACAAAGCTAATTGTTTGTTCAAAACACATAAAACAAGTAAGGACTTTCGACTCAAAGTATCAACAACTACGTTTGCTTTCCCCGGATGATAATCAATCACTAATTCATAGTCTTTTAGCAATCTAACCATCTCCACTGTCACAATTCAAATCTTTCTGAGTCATCAGATATTTCAAGCTTTTGTGGTTGGTATAAATATGACATTTCTCACCAAACAAGTAATGATGCCAAATTTTCAATGCAAACACTATCGCGGCTAACTCTAGATTGTGTGTCGGATAATTCTTTTCATATGGCTTCAACTATCTCGAGGCATAAGCTACAACTTTGTCTTCCTGCCTCAAAACACAACCCTGGCCAATCAACGATGTATCATTGAAAATTACGAATTCTTTACCTGACTCAGGCTAAACTAACACTGGTGCCTCTGTCAATAATGCTTTCAACTGCTCGAAGCTCTGCTGATACTTTTCTGACCACTCAAATTTAATATCTTTTTGAAGTAATCGTGTCATCGGAGTCACAATCATCGAGAAACCTTTCAAAAATCGTCTATAATAGCCGGCTAGCCCTAGGAAACTACGGACTTCAGATACGTTTCTTGGAGGCTTCCAATCTATAATCGCAGAAATTTTGCTCAGGTCAACTTGGATACCCGCGGTTGAAACTAGATGTCCCAAAAAACCAACCTCTCCTAACCAAAACTCACATTTGCTGAACTTTGCAAACAACTGTTTATCTCTTAAAATTTGTAACATGATTCTCAAATGCTCGACATGCTCAGATTCATCACGAGAGTAAATCAAAATATCATCAATAAATACAACTACGAAACGGTTTAAGTACGACTTGAAAATCCAGTTCATCATGTCCATAAAAACAACAGGTGCATTTGTTAGTCCAAAAGGCATAACAAGAAATTCATAGTGTCTGTACCTTGTTCTAAATGTAGTCTTTGGCATATCTGAGTCTTTAACTCGCAACTGGTAATAACCTGATCTCAAATCAATTTTTGAAAACACTGTAGCTTCTTTTAACTGATCAAGCAAATCATCTATTCATGGCAAAGGGTATTTATTCTTGATCGTCACTTTTTTGAGCTATCGATAGTCTATACACATTCTCATCGTGCCATCTTTCTTTTTCGCAAATAACACCGGTGCACCCCAGGGAGAGAAACTTAGTCTAGCAAAACCTCTATCTGTCAAATCTTGCAACTGAGCTTTCAATTCTTTTAACTCTGTCAGAGCCATTTATACGGAGCTATTGATATCGACGTTGTTCCCAGTACTAATTCAATATCAAAATCAACCTCTCTGATAGGTGGTAAACCCGATAACTCTTCGGGAAATACATCTGGATACTTGCACACAACTGATACTAATTTAATCTATATTTCTGTCACTTTTGTATCAAGTACATAAGCAAGATAAGTTTCACTCCCCTTTCTCACAAACCTCTAAGCTAACATGGACAAGATTACAATTGACAAACTATTCAGATCATTAGATTCAATTCTAATAGTCTCATTATTCTGACATTTCAGTTCAATTGTATTTCGTCTACAATTCACTATAGCATCATGCATTGTTAGCCAATCCAAACCCAAAATCACATCAAATTCATCGAATGGCAACAATATCAGATTAGCCAAAAAATAGAAATCCTGATTCATTAACGGACAATTCTTGCAAACTTTGTCAATCAAAACACATTTACGTAAGGGGTTCGATACTCTAATCACAAATTCAGTAGACTTTACAAGCAAAGTCTTACTAGATACTAAATTAATACATATATAAGAATGAGTTGATCCTGGATCTATCAATTCAATCACATTAGTATCATAGAGAGTGAATGTATCGGTGATAACATCTGGAGATGACACTTTTTCGTGAGCGCGAATAGTGTAGGCTCTAGCAAGTGCTCTGGCCTCGGATCTCATAACTGAATCCTTTGTCGCCCCTCTACTACCACTTACATTTCCTGCAATTCTAGGTGGTTTACCTCTATTCGACATGTTAATTGGTCTCCCATTCTAAACTTTATCTTTCTCATCCAGCTCAGGGCAATCTCGGAATAAGTGATCTAGCGAACCACATTTGTAACAAGCTTTATTCCTTTTATTCCAACATTCTCAAAAATGTCATCTCCCACACTACTGACACTCGGGTTTGTTGTCTCTCACAATGCCAACACTCAATACTGATGTAGCTTGAGCTTTAGAACCTGAGTATTGTTTTTTACGATCTTTGTTCAAATATTCATTTGAAGTATTTAGGCGAACGTAAGAATCTTTGGATTTCTTTGATGAATATTGATACGGCTTACTCATCGATCTTTTTCTCGAGTCTCTAGCTTCTAAATCTGCTTTTCTCCTTTCTTTGCTAAGATCTTCGGCTTTACATGCCCTTTCAACCAGAACGACAAATTCTTTCAACTCTAGAATTTTGACTATTAGTTTTATATCTTCGTTCAACCTGTCGATGAACCACTTACACATAATCTCTTCAGTAGAAACATATTCCCTGGCATACTTACTTAACCGTACAAATTCTCTTTCATACTCGATTTGTAACATCCCAGTTTAGACCTTAGTCAAAATAGTGGTTTCAAGACCACAAATCCGTGTCAAAAAATATTTTAATATTATTTTGTGTGTTTATGGCACGAGATTAGATATATGTGAAAGTTTGGTGTGTTAATTTTATCGTTTAAGTGGTTAATTTGAGAAAAGGACTAAATCGCATAAAATGCAAAAGTTACATTCTATTTGATAAAGGTGTCTAATTGCCATGACTTATTAAATGAAAGGTCCTTATATTGTAATTAGTCCATTGATAGTGGAGATGGACATAAATGGCCAAAAAATACATGTTTTTAAATGGTTTAATTTAAGGTTAAAATTGTAAATTGGTTAAAATGTTAATATTAATTAAACCAAAATCATTTTATTCATCATCTTCCACCTATATTGCTGAAAATGAGAAAAGAAATAAGGTTTTGAACGCTTAAAAACATTCGACACTTGTGTGGCTTAATTAAGGTATGAATTTTGTTCGATTTTTGATGATTTTTATGTTTTTGAGATCGTTGCTTTGACTACTAGCTAGCCCGTACCCTGATTTATGAATTTTTTGATGACTTTGAAAGTGTCCATTGATGAATGCTTGAGTTTTTAAATGTTTGATGATGAATAATAAAAGCTTGCTGCTTGATATACATGCTTTGTAAAGTGATTTTAAGTAAAAATGCATATTAGGGATTAATTTGTGAAAATGTGAAAATGTGAGGTTAAATGTGTGAATAAATGAAAATTTTGGGCTGTTAGGGACCTTATGATAATTCGGCTAAGGCATGGTTTTGATGAAATTTTGTATATTTGGTGTTTTGTGTATTAAGGACTAAAATGTAAAAATGTGTAATTTTAGGGCTAAAGTGAAAAAATGCCCAAATATGTGTTTGTGGATGAAATTGAGTGAATTGGTGATTAAATGGATTAATTCTGAGTACATACAGATCAAGAAAGGAAGAATTCGGATTTAGATCGAGGAAAATCGAAGGTTATAGAGTGATCGATCCAATTCGCCCATTTCGAGTATAAGGTAAGTTCGTACGTGATAAATGAAGTTACAATTATGTTTTTAAATGCATAAATTGTATATTTGCGACTACGAATGTGTACGACGACAAGTCTACAATGTTTGGCACTTAGTTTGCACTTCGAGATAGCTTCGGCTATGCACAGCACTTAGTGTGCGAATTGAAATAGCTTTGGTTTATGTGGCACTAAGTGTACGATACCGAGATAGCTTTGGTTCAATGTGATGGCACTAAGTGTGCGATATCACTATAGCTTCGTCTAAACATTTATGCATTAAGTGTGTGAGTTCTTAAAGCATTGAAAGATATCCGAACGATTTAACATATTGATCAAAGAGGTGAGAATGAAATAAATAAATAAATATGGGAAAGTACAGGTACGTATAATACCTATATGGTAGTTGATACTTTGTGTATGAAACTTGATGAAATGGTATATACATGATAAATGGATATGGATTAGAATTGAATGAAGAGATGAGAACTGTTAAGTGTTTATTAGTTGATGATTTAGATAATATGAACTATTGAGTATCTTTGGTACGAACTTACTAAGCTATGAAGCTTAATGTGTGTTATTTTTCTTTATTTTTTTTAGATTATTGAAGCTAGTGCAGACTCAGGGATCATCGGAAATACGTCATCATACTATCGATTATCTCGTTGGTATTTTTGATAACCTTGTATATATGGTAAATGGCATGTATAGGCTAGTGATATTTTGGTATATTTTGAGTCATGTTGTTAGCCATGAGATTTGGCTTTTAAATTTGGTAAGTTATATGATGTATATAATGCTTATGTGATAGATTAGTTATGGGATTTGGAAATGGTAAGTTTTATGACATATAATAGGTGTTAAGATGATGATGAAATGCATTTAGAATTTATGCAATCTAGATGATTTTAGTATATTGAAATGACATGTTTTGGTTATGGAATTGAGTAATTGAGATGGTTATGTATAGATGACATGATATGTGCACATATTGGTTGGTTTTTGTTTGTTTATAAATGTCTCGAAATGGTACTAATTAGGTTGATTGATATGCATGAGAAAGGGGTGGCAAAATTGGCTTTTCAAATGGCCTATTTTTGTCCATACGGGCAAAGACACGGGTGTGTGTCTCAGCCGCGTGTGACACATGGTCATGTTACACGGCCATGTGACCCCTGGGGAAATCCTACAATTTAAAGTCAGTCTCGAACATGGCCTAGACACACGGGCGTGTGGTTAGCCGTGTGACGCAAGTCAGTTTCGACCACGGCCAAGGCACATGGGTATGTCTCCGGCCGTGTGGTTCAAGTCAATATATATGCTCTATTTTCACATGGCCTATGCCACGGGCCTGTTCACACGAGCGTGTGACTTATGATTTCGTGAAATTTTCTAAGTGTTTAGAAAATTTTATATGTGATCGGTTTAGTCCTGAACCACTCTTAAGCATGTTTTAAGGTCTTGTACGGGCCTCGTAAGGGACATTATGAATGAATTTTGTTTATGATTGTATAAATGTATGTGAATGAGATGTATTGTCTGGTAATGCCTAGTAACCCTATTTCGGTGTCAAATACGGGTTAGGGGTGTTACATTTAATTGGTATCAGAGCTACAGTTTAGTCGATTCAAGGACTAACATAGCGAGTGAGAGTCTAGCTATACACGCCATATATATGAATTGCGATAGTGTGATGATTCCTAACTGTTAAAATGTGTATTTATATACCAAATGGATCTCGAACGAGCCATAGCTGACGATGTGGAAAGTAATGCGCCCGCTCCCGCTCAAGGGGCAGTGTTTGTCGATTCTAGGCCTATTACTAGTAGTCAAGGAGGAGAGACTAAGCAAGCATTCTTCCAGATGATGACTGAGTGGTTCACAGAATTCGTACGAACGAATTCAATTGCTTAACAACCTCCACCCCCACCGGTTTCTCAACAAGTTCCAATTTTGGCGCAAGTGTTAGATCCAATCCGATTGAGTAAGCCACCTGTTTATAAAATTCGTAAACACGGGGCTGAAGAGTTTTGGGCTATAGTTGATGACGATGCAGAGAGAGTAGAATTTTGGCTCGAGAACACGATCAAAGTATTTGATGAATTGTCGTGTAATCTAAAGGAAGGTAACACATGTGTTGTATCATTGTTGAGGGATAATGCATATCATTGGTGGAAATGTTGACATCGGTGGTTCCTAGAGAACGAATTACCTGGGAATTCTTTCAATCTGAGTTCCGTAAGAAATATACAAGCCAGAGATTTCTCGATCAGAAACATAAAGAGTTTCTAGAATTGAAGCAGGGCCAAATGACTGTCACTGAGTACGAAAGAGAATTCATACGGTTAAGCAAATATGCCTGGGAATATGTGTCTACTGAAGAGATCATGTGTTAACGATTCGTTGATGGATTGAATGAAGATATAAAACTTCTAGTTGGGATTCTGGTTGAAAAGACTTATAAAGTCGAGGATCTCAACAAAGAAAAGAAAAAGGTTGATTTAGAGGCAAGAGATTCGAGGAAGAGATCGATGAAAAAATCTTATCATTCCTCATCAAAGAAATCTAGAGACTATTTTAATCGTTCGACAACTTCAACAGGATATCAAAATAGAGATTGTGGGATACAATACACCAACCCTAAAGCTCAAGCCATATCGGTATCGAGTATTGGTAAGGTAAAAGATGCTAAACTTGAGTGTCAACAGTGTGGAAGACGACATTTTGGAGATTGTTGGGTGAAAAATAATAACAGAGCTTGTTACAGTTGTGATTCATGAGATCACTTTATTAAATATTGCCCAGGGTTAGTTAAAAAAGATAATGCTCAGAACATGAGATCGAGTAACACTACAGTTAGAGGGAGACCATCCCGTAATGTTGGAAATATGAGTGGTGGTAGAGGTACGACACGAGGAACTGCTACAAGATCGGATGCTAGAGCACCTGCACGAGCCAATACTATTCGCGCTCGCGAAGAAGCATCATCTCTAGATGTTATTACTGGTACTTTTACTCTCTATGATACTAAAGTTATTGCATTGATAGATCTAGGATCAACTCATTCATATGTAGTGTGAACTTAGTATCTAATAAGACTTTGCCTGTAGAGTCTACTGAATTTGTAATTAAAGTATCGAATCCCTTAGGCAAGTGCGTAATGATTGATAAAGTGTGTAAGAACTGTCCATTAATGATTCGGGATATTTGTTTTTCGGTTGATCTAATGTTATTACCATTTGATGAATTTGATATAATCTTGGGTATGGATTGACTAACGTTGCATGATGCTATTCTGAATTGCAAAAGAAAGACGATAGATTTGAGATGTCAGAATAATGAGATTATCCGAATTAGGTCAGATGACCTGAATGGTTTGTCAGTAGTGATTTCATCGATGTTGGCTAAAAAATATGTGAGAAAAGGTTGCGAAGCTTATTTTGCTTATGTGCTCGATACGATAGTGCCTGAAAAGAAGATTGAATTAGTGCCAGTTGTGTGTGATTACTTAGATGTGTTTCCTGAAGAGTTATCGGGATTACCACCAATTTGAGAGGTTGAGTTTGGTATTGAGTTAATGCCCGGTACAATGCTAATATCGATAGCTCTGTATAGAATGGCTCCAACAGAGTTAAAATAATTAAACTCTCAGTTGCAAGAATTAACTGATAGAAGATTTGCACGACCGAGTTTTTCGCCCTGGGGTGCTCTTGTGTTGTTTGTGAAAAAGAAAGATGGCACGATGAAAATGTGTATAGACTATCGACAACTTAATAAAGTGACGATCAAGAACAAATATCCTCTACCTAGAATTGACGATTTGTTTGATTAATTGAAAGGAGCTCCAGTGTTTTCAAAGATAGATTTGAGATTGGGTTATTACCAGCTGCGAGTTAAAAACTCCAATGTGCCAAAAACTACATTCAGAACGAGGTACAGACACTATGAATTCTTAGTTATGCCTTTTGGACTAACGAATGCTCCTGCAGTCTTTATGGACCTAATGAACTGTATTTTCAGACCATATCTAGATTGATTTGTTGTTGTGTTCGTAAATGATATATTGATTTATTCAAAAAATGAAATTGAGCATGTTGAGCATTTGATAATTGTATTGCAGACTCTGAAAGATAAGAAGTTATATGCAAAGTTCAGTAAATGTGAATTTTGGTTGAGTGAAGTTGGTTTTCTGGGGCATATTGTGTCAGCATCAGGTATTTGAGTCAATCTAAGTAAGATTTCTACAACAATGGATTGAAAGCCTCCGAGAAATGTATCTGAAGTCCGTAGTTTTATGGGACTAGCTAGTTATTATAGACGATTTGTGAAAGGCTTTTTGATGATTGCAACTTCTTTGGCGAGATTACTTTAGAAAAAAGTAAAGTTTGAATGGTTATATAAATGCCAGAAAAGTTTTGATTAGTTGAAAGCTTATTTGACTGAAGCTCCAGTGTTAGTTCAACCAGAACCGGGCAAAGAATTTGTGATTTATAGTGATGGTTCGTTGAACGGCCTGTGTTATGTTTTGACGCAAGATGGTCGAGACAGTTAAAGCCGCATGAAAAGAATTATCCGACACACGACCTTGAGTTAGCCGCAATTGTGTTCGCTTTTAAGATTTGGCGTTACTATCTATTCGGTGAGAAATGTCATGTTTATTCTGATCACAAGAGTTTGAAATATTTGATGACTCAGAAAGATTTGAATTTGCAACAGGAGAGATGGTTAGAACTGTTAAAAGACAATGAGTTAGTGATTGATTAGCATATGGGAAAAGCTAATGTTGTTGCTGATGCATTAAGCCAAAAATCTTTGTATGCTCTACGTGTAATGAATACTCAGTTAGCTCTATCTGATGACGGCTCGATTGTAGTTGAATTGAAAGTGAGATCATTTTTTTTACAGCAGATTTGTGAAGGTCAGAAAGTTGATAATGAAATGTTAGCTTAACGAGCTCAATGTGATTTGAACCCTGATTCAAAGTTTCAAGTTGATACTGATGATTGTTTAAGATTTAAAGGCCGAATATGTGTTTCGAGAAATTCAGAGTTGACTCAGATGATTTTGAATGAAGCACATAGTAGTCGATTGTCTGTTCATCCGGGAAGCACGAAAATGTATAATGACTTGAAACAACATTATTGGTGGCATGGCATGAAACGAGATATCTTAGAGTTCGTTTCTAAATGTTTGATTTGTCAGCAAGTAAAAGCTGAGCATTAGGTTCCGTCCGGGTTATTACAACCGATTATGATTCCTGAGTAAAAATGAGATAGAGTGACTATGGATTTTGTGTCGGGATTGCCCCCATCCACGAGTAAGAAAAATGCGATCTGGGTCGTTGTTGATCGATTGACAAAATCAGCTCATTTCATTCCTATGCGTACAGATTATTCGTTTGACAAGCTCGCTGAATTGTATATTCCTGATATTGTGAAATTACACGGAGTACCTATTTCTATTGTTTTGGATAGAGATTCGAGATTTACATTGTGATCCTAGAAGAAATTGCAGGATGCACTAGGTACAAAACTACATTTTAGTACTGTTTTTCACCTACAGATGGATAGTCAATCCGAATGAGTTATTCAGATACTTGAGGATATGTTGAGATGTTGCATTCTTGAATTTGAAGGTATGTGGGAAAATTATTTTCCATTGATTGAATTTGTGTATAAAAATAGTTTTCAATCAAGCGTTAAAATGGCACCGTACGAAGCTTTATACGGTAAAAAATGTCGAACATCATTGTACTGGATAGAGCTTAGTGAGAATAAGATTCACGGGGTTGATCTGATCAGAGAAACATAAGAAAAAGTGAAAGTAATACGTAATAGTTTGAAAGCAACTTCAGATCGTTAAAAATCGTACGCAAACTTAAAATGGAAAGATATTGAGTTTCAGATCGGGGATTGAGTGTTTTTGAAAGTATCTCCGAGGAAAAAATACTTTGGTTCGGTCGTAAAGGCAAGTAAAGTCCGAGATTCATCGGGCCGTATAAGATTATCGAACGTATTGGACCGGTTGCTTATAGATTGTTGTTGCCACCTAAGTTAGAAAGGATTCATAACGTATTTCATGTATCGATGCTTCGACGATACAGATCTGATCCTTCGCATGTTATTTCCCTGAACGAAATTGAGATTCAGTCAGATTATCATATAGTAAAGAACCGATTCGAATCTTAGCCCGTGATATCAAAGAACTGAGAAATAAAAGAATTACATTAGTAAAAGTATTATGGCACTGACACGGGGTTGAAGAAGCTATGTGGGAACCCGAAGATGCTATGAGAAAGCAATATCCAAACCTATTCATTGGTAAGATTTTCGGGGATGAAAATCCCTAAGGGGGGAAAGTTGTAACAGCTCGGTTTAGACCTTAGTCGGAACAGTGGTTTCGGGACCACAAATCCGTGTTAGAAAAATATTTTAATATTATTTTGTGTGTTTATAGCATGATATTAGATATCTGTGAAAGTTTGGTGTGTTAATTTTATCGTTTAAGTGGTTAATTTGAGAAAATGACTAAATCGCGTAAAATGCAAAAGTTACATTCTATTTGATAAAGGTGTCTAATTGCCATGGCTTATTAAATGAAAGGTCCTTATATTGTAATTAGTCCATTGATAGTAGAGATGGACATAAATGGCCATAAAATGAATGTTTTTAAATGGTTTAAATTAAGGTTAAAATTGTAAATTGGTTAAAATGTTAATATTAATTAAACCAAAATCATTTTATTCATCATCTTCCACCTATATTGCTAAAAATGAGAAAAGAAATAGGGTTTTGAATGCTCAAAAACATTCGACACTTGTGTGGCTTAATTAAGGTATGAATTTTGTTCGATTTTTGATGATTTCTATGTTTTTGAGATCGTTGCTTTGAGTACTAGCTAGCCTGTACCCTAATTTCTAAATTTTTTTGATGATTTTGAAAGTTTCCATTAATGAATGCTTGAGTTTTTGAATGTTTGATGATGAATAATGAAAGCTTGGTGCTTGATATACTTGTTTTGTAAAGTGATTTCGAGTAAAAAAGCATATTAGGGATTAATTTGTGAAAATATGAAAATGTGGGGTTAAATGTGTGAATAAATGAAAGTTTTGCGCTGCTAGGGACCTTAGGAAGATTCGGTTAAGGCATGGTTTTGATGAAATTTTGTATATTTGGTGTTTTGTGTATTAAGGACTAAAATGTCAAAATGTGTAATTTTAGGGGCTAAAGTGTAAAGATGTCAAAATATTTGTTTATGGATGAAATTGAATAAATTGGTGATTACATGGGTTAATTCTGAATACATATAGATCAAGAAAGGAAGAATTCAGATTTAGATCAAGGAAAATCGAAGTTTGTAACACCCCAATTTAGGGCCAAAACGGAATAGTGGTTTCGGAACCATGAATTCGAGGTTGAAAATTTTATGACTAGGTGTTTAATTTGATGTTTAGGACTAAATTGAAATAGGTGAAAAATGTGTGTTCTAGTTCATAAGGTACTTGATTGAAATGGGGGTTTTAAGTAGAGGTCCTTAAATGGCAATTAGACCATTATACTTTATATGGACAAAAAAGGGCATGAATAGGACAAAATTTTAAAGAAAGGCCTTAAGGGTATTTTTGTCATTTGGTAATTAAAAGAAATAAAATGGGAAAAATAAGCCAAAATTTTGTCCATCCATCTTCTTCCTTGGCCGAACCTTGTATGTTCACCATAGCTAGGGTTTTTCCAAGCTTTCAAGCTCAATAGTAAGTGCATTCAAGCCCCGTTTTTAATGTTCTTCACATTTTTGCAATCCTCGTAGCTCGGTTTACCTATTTCTACCATTATTTCGAGTTAGGGTTTATGTTTAAAAATTTACCCATGAATAACATGCATGTATTTTGATGTTTGATGGTGGAATATGAATGTTTCAAGTTAGGAGAACGATCTTTTCTAAGCGGTTTTTAGCGAAAACGAGCAAAACGACATAATCGGTAAAAATACCTATTGTTCATAACTATATTTTAGAGTGAGAATTTGATGTTTCCATAGAAGGGAAAAATGATCAGCATGTCATAAAACATAAGAATAAGGGCTGAAATTAAATTTCCGAGCCTAGGGGAAAAATTATAATTTTGTAAAAGTTAGGGGGCAAAAATGTAATTTTCCTATAATGTGTTTTTTGGATTGAAATAGATAGTATGAGTATTAAATGAGCTAAATGTGTTGTTATAGATCAAGAAAGGTGTAGAATCGACCTCGAACGGGGGAAGGAAAAGATTTTGGAGTAAATTGCAAAATTTCCATATTTTGCACCGAGGTAAGTTTGTATGTAAATAATACATTATCTTTATTTACGTTTTATATTTCAGCATATTATATATATTTTAGCTGATTTTGAATCATAATCGACTATTGGAAGAATGGAAATAAGTAATAGAGAGAAAAATCCCAGTTGAACCTTCGGAAAGATTAGATAATACAGATGGGACTAGATGACTGTTTGATGTTTCGAGACAGGATATGTGTATCGAAAAATGATGAATTGATTCAGAAAATATTACATGAGGCGCACAGTGGTTTTTTGTCAATTCACCCTGGTAGCACAAAAATGTATAATGATTTAAAGAAGTTATATTGGTTGCCAGGCATGAAAAGGAACATTTCTGAATTTGTAACCAAGTGTTTGATTTGTCAACAAGTAAAAGCTGAGCATCAAGTGCCTTCAGGATTACTCCAACCGGTGATGGTACCTGAGTGGAAATGGGATAGGATTATCATGGATTTTGTAACCGGTTTGCCTTTAACTTCTAAAAAGAAGAATGTTGTCTGGGTAGTGGTTGATAGGTTAACAAAGTCGGCTCACTTTATACCGGTACGTACCGATTACTCACTTGATAAATTAGCTGAATTGTATATTGCTGAAATTGTGAGATTGCACGGGGTACCTATGTCTATAATATCAGATAGAGATCCGAGGTTTACCTCGAGATTCTGGAAAAAGTTACAAGAAGCTTTGGGTACAAAATTGAATTTTAGTACCATGTTTCATCCACAAATAGATGGTCAGTCTGAAAGAGTAATCCAGGTACTCGAAGATATGCTTAGATGTTGTGTTTTAGAATTTGAAGGCAGTTGGGAGAAATATCTACCTTTGGTTGAATTTGCCTACAATAATAGTTTTTAGTCGAGTATACAGATGGCACCATACGAAGCCTTGTATGGTTGTAAGTGTCGAAATCCTTTATATTGGACCGAACTTAGTGAGAAACAGATTCACAGAGTTGATTTAATTAAAGAAACTGAAGAGAAAGTAAAAGTAATTCGTGATTGCGAACCCTATAAATGTTAAATGATTATAATTTTCTTAATAAGTGAATATACCACGAATGGTTATTTTGATGAGGCATTTTCATTCAGTGAAGCCATCGCCTGTCAATGCTCTTGAGCTTTTCTAAAAATTGAGAGACGACTCACTCGACCCCAGATGAAATAAAACCCCTTAGCAAATACTTGTTTCCTACATTTATCAATATAGATCAGTTTACATGTCTCATTTTAATCTTAAAAAAGAATTCTTATTATATTATATTACATGTGATGATATATTTATTGCATCACTTGAGTAATTCATGATTGCTTGAAAGCTGCTTTAGATCGACAAAAGTCATATGCAGATTTAAAAAGAAAAGAGATTGAATTTCAGGTGGGTGATAAAGTGTTCTTGAAGGTGTCACCATGGAAGAAGATTCTGAGATTTAGCCGAAATGGCAAGTTGAGTCCGTGTTTTATTGGGCCGTACGAGATTATTGAAAGGATTGGACTAGTGGCATATTGGTTGGCCTTACCGCAGAGTTAGAAAGAATTCATAATGTGTTTCATGTATCAATGTTGCGACGTTATCATTCTGATTTTTCACATGTGATTTCTCCAACAGAAATTGAGATTCGATCGGACTTGACCTATGATGAGGAACCGATTAAGATTTTGGCTCGAGAAGTGAAACAGTTGAGGAAGAAAAGTATAGCTTTAGTGAAAGTGTTATGGCAAAGACATGGGGTAGAAGAAGCTACGTGGGAACCGGAGGAAGCCATGAGAAAACAGTACCCAAACCTCTTTACCGGTAAGATTTTCAGGGACAAAAATCCAAAAAGGTGGGGAGAGTTGTAACAACCCAATTTAGGGCCAAAACGGAATAGTGGCTTTGAAACCACGAATCCGAGGTTGAAAATTTTATGACTAGGTGTTTAATTTGATGTTTAGGACTAAATTGAAATAGGTGAAAAATGTGTGTTCTAGTTCATAAGGTACTTGATTGAAATGGGGGTTTTAAGTAGAGGTCCTTAAATGGCAATTAGACCATTATACTTTATATGGACAAAAATGGGCATGAATAGGACAAAATTTTAAAGAAAGGCCTTAAGGGTATTTTTGTCATTTGGTAATTAAAAGAAATAAGATAGGAAAAAATAAAGCCAAAATTTTGTCCATCCATCTTCTTCCTTGGCCGAACCTTGTATGTTCACCATAGCTAAGGTTTTTCCAAGCTTTCAAGCTCAATAGTAAGTGCATTCAAGCCCCATTTTTAATGTTCTTTACATTTTTGAAATCCTCGTAGCTCGGTTTACCTATTTATACCATTATTTCGAGTTAGGGTTTATGTTTAAAAATTTACCCATGAATAATATGCATGTATTTTGATGTTTTATGGTGGAATATGAATGTTTAAGGTTAGGAGAACGATATTTTCTAAGCGATTTTTAGCGAAAACGAGCAAAACGACATAATCGGTAAAAATACCTATTGTTCATAACTATGTGTTAGAGTGAGAATTTGATGTTGCCATAGAAGGTAAAAATGATCAGCATGTCATAAAACATAATAATAAGGGCTGAAATTAAATTTCCGAGCCTAGGGGAAAAATCATAATTTTGTAAAAGTTAGGGGGCAAAAATGTAATTTTTCTATAATGTGATTTTTGGATTGAAATAGATAGTATGAGTATTAAATGAGCTAAATGTGTTGTTATAGATTAATAAAGGCATGGAATCGACCTCGAACGGGGGAAGGAAAAGATTTTGGACTAAATTACAAAATTTCCATATTTTGCACCGAGGTAAGTTTGTATGTAAATAATACATTATCTTTATTTACGTTTTATATTTCAGCATATTATATATATTTTAGCTGATTTTGAATCATAATTGACTATTGGAAGAATGAAAATAAGTAATAGAGAGAAAAATCCCGGTTGAACCTTCGGAAAGATTGGATAATACAGATGGTACGTAGCTAGGTCACATGTATGGTGCTAAGTGCACATCATGTGTACAAGAGAGCTACGAGATACTATGTGGTAGCTAGGTCACATGTGTGATACGGGATGTATACCATGTAGACAAGAGAGCTACAGGAGAGGATAAATGTAGCTAGGTCGCATGTGTGATTCCAAGTGAAGGACACCATGTAGACAAGAGAGCTACGAGATAAACTGGCTAGGTCACATGGGTAGTACTAAGTGTTCAGCATGTGTACAAGAGAGCCGAACTATGTGAAATATGATGGGTGGAGCTATGTGCTGAAACCACCAAGTATTGAGGATTGATCCGAAGTGTTCAACGGGATGATTTTATGGTGACATTGTAATCATGGACCTATACTTGTGATGTATGAAATGTTGTGAAAATGAATTGTGATATGCATGTTAAAATGAGGTTAATACAAAGAAAGTGTGAAAGAGTGAATTAGCAATAATACTGTTTTGGACAGTCGCAGTGACGTGAATTTGAAAAATCACAAAAAATAGTAAGAATTTAATTAGAGGCTGAATGAGATATGAAATTAAAGCTTAATGAGTCTATTTTCATGTAAAAGAAATAGAGCAAGTAAAGGGATCCTATAATTTTAGATATTTATATTTCTGTGAGAGTTGTTTAGAATGACTACGTGATCCCCTGTTCTGACTTTGAAAAATCATTAAAACTGTACAAAACTAATTAAGAAATATAGTTTATATGCCTAGATTCCTTATTGAGTCTAGTTTTAAATGAAACAAATTTCATGGCTATTTGATTTTTTTATAGGGAGAAAACCAATTCGTAGTGAACAGAGGTCAGATCAGTTGAGCTGTATAACAGGGGAAACTTTAAATAATAAACTGTTCTAATTGGCTGAACCAAAAATTCTAGAAAAATTTTAGTAAGAAGTAATATGAGTCTAGTTTCAGGAAAATTTTACATATTTGAATTTCAAGTTTTGTAACTCAAGTTATGATTTATTAAATGAACATGACGCAAGAGGGACAGCTTGATCAAATTGGAGTAAATAGTGAAATTAAAAATAGATATGGTTGAGTTATTTTGTGAACATATTAGATTCCTTATTCATTATTTATATACTTACTTACTAAGCTATAAGCTTACTTTCTTTTCTCTTTTTTGTTTTATAGTGTCATCCAGCTAGCACAGGAGTTAGAGATCGTTGAAGATCTGCCCGCACTATCAATACTTTTGGTATTTGAACTAAACATTTTGAATTATGGCATGTATAGTAGGCTTAGTTATTTTGTTACGTGTCATAATTGCCTAGGTATAAAATATTAGTTCTGATGATTTGACAGATTATTTTGTACAAAGCCATTGAAATTGGCTAATATTGTTAAAGGCATATGTTATAATGATTCATGATCTAATTGGATGCCATATTTTTGTCTCGGTTTCAATTAATGGTATGTATTATGATCAGGTAATACCTCGTACCCTATTCCGGCGTCGTGTATGGGTAAGGGGTGTTACAAATGTTATAGAGTAATCGATCCAATTCGTCCATTTTGAGTACAAGGTAAGTTCGTACGTGATAAATGAAGTTACAATTATGTTTTTAATGGTTTAATAATGCGTGAATTGTATATTTACGACTACGACTGTGTACGACGACAAGTCCATGATATTTGGCGCTTAGTTTGCATTTCGAGATAGCTTCGGCTATACACAGCACTTAGTATGCGAATTGAAATAGCTTTGGTTTATGTGGCACTAAGTGTACGATATCGAGATAGCTTCGGTTCAATGTGATGGCACTAAGTGTGTGATATCGCTATAGCTTCGGCTAGACATTTATGCATTAAGTGTGTGAGTTCTTAAAGCATTGAAAGATATCCGAACAATTTATCGTATTGAACAAAGAGATGAGGATGAAATAAATAAATACGGGAAAGTACAGGTACATATAATACCTATGTGATAGTTGATACTATGTGTATGAAACTTGATGAAATGGTATATACATGATAAATGGTTATGGATTAGAATTGAATGAAGAGATGCTGTTAAGTGTTTATTAGTTGATGATTTAGATAATATGAACTGTTGAGTATTTTTGGTATGAACTTACTAAGCTATGAAGCTTACTGTGTGTTATTTGTCTGTGTTTTTTTTAGATTATTGAAGCTAGTACGGACTCGGGGATTGTCGAGAATACGTGAAATTTTTCTAAGTGTTTGGAAATTTTTATATGTGATCGGTTTAGTCCCAAACCATTCTTAAGCATGTTTTAAGGTCTTGTAGGGCCTCGTAAGGGACATGGAAGATGAATTTTGTTTATGATTGTATAAATGTATGTGAATGAGATGTATTGTTCGGTAATGCCTCGTAACCCTATTTCGGTGTCAGATATGGGTTAAAGGTGTTACACGGTTACAGTCATTTGACCTTGTTGTAATTCTAGAAACTCTTTGTACTTTTGATCGAGAAATCTTTGACTGGTGTATTTCTTTCAGAATTCAGATTGAAAGGACTCCCAAGTAACCCGTTCTTTCGGAGCCACAAATATCAACATGTTCCACCATTGATATGCGGTGTCTCTCAGCAAAGATACAACACATTTAATACATTCATCAGAAGTATAAGACAATTCATCGAATACTCAAATCGTATTTTTGAGCCAAAACTCAGCTCTTTCAGCATCATCATCAACAGTAGCCTAGAACTCTTCAACCTCATATTTACAAATCTTATCTACTGGCGGCTTGTTCAACCGCATCAGATCTATAACTTGAGGAACAACAGGGATTTGTTGAGAAATAAGTGGGGTTGGAGGTTGTTGAGTAGCCGGATTCATTCGAACGAACTCCGTGAAGCACTCGTTCATCATTTGGAAAAAGGCTTGTTTAGCCTCTCCCTTGTGGCTACTTGTTATAGGCCTAGAATCAAATGGCGCTGCCCCTTGAGTAGGAGCGGACACATTACTCTCTATATCATTAGCTACAGCTCGTTTGGGATCCATTACTATACAGAAACATAATTTAAGTTGTCAGGAATCATCACACTATCGCAGAGTATATAGGGCATGTATAGCTAGACTCTCACACACGCTATGTTAGTCCTAGAATCGATTAAACCGTAGCTTCGATACTAATAAAATGTAACACCCCTAACCCGTATCAGTCGCCGGAGTAGGGTTACGAGGTATTATCTATCAATACACATCACTTAAAATGCATAACTCATACATTTATGCATTCATACTCAAATACCATTTAATCACAAACACCTTGTCTCTTATAAGGGCCTACGAGGCCTTAAACATGCTTTAGAAGTGGTTTGGGACTAAACTGATAACATATGAAAATTTTAGAAACTTAGAAAAAATCTCAACCATAAAGGGGTCACATGCCCGTGTGAGCAGGCCGTGTGCCTACATGGCTCTAGACACACTCGTGTCTCAGGTCATGTGGAAACAGGGCATACATACTGACTTGTATCACATGGCCGAGGACACGCCCGTGTGCCAAGCCATGTGAAAACTGGAGGGTATACTAACTTGGCCACACGACCGACCACACGCCCGTGTGTATAGGCCGTGTAACTCATTGACTTGATTTCTAAGCATCATCAGGGGACACACAACCATATACCATGACCATGTGTCACACACGGATGAGACACACGCTCGTGTCTCTGCCCGTGTGGACAAAAATAGGCCATTTTCAAGGCCAATTTGCCACCCCAACTTCAATGTACCTTCACAATAAAAATGTACAATTTTTATACTCAAAAGGGCAACCGAAATCAATCCCAATTCATGCACAATTCATGCTATACAAATACAACCATTTCACTTAAATATATACCGAAACAAACCATCTCACAAGGCATTATAAACATCTTACAAAAGTCATTAACAACCATTTCTAATAGCCAAACACATATTAGGCTCTGTTTGTTTGCCAGTAAAATATTTTTCGAAAAATGATTTCTGGAAAATGAATTACTTTTCTGGAAATGATTTACTTTTCTGGTGTTTGGATGAATCTGTGTAAAATATTTTCTACTGTTTGACAGATTTCCTGAAAATATTTTTCGAAAAAGTTGGTTTTACATATATTAATAAATTTATATTTTAAATTTTTTTTACATATATTGCAATGGTTTATTTATAAATAAGTAAATCAAATTAAATATATAATAATACTCAATTATTAAGCTAGAATATACATTAGAAAATAAAAGGGAGAAGAATAATGCAAAATGTGAAATATTTAAAATTAACCTGTGCTGTCAGCACAAAAAACTATTACTGCACTTAGATGTGTGTCATGTAAGACAAAGCTTTGAAAATTCCATAAACCATAAATTCATATATCTTGGACTAGCTTTAATTTATGAATTCTGACAAATAGATCTATAATGCCAAATACATGAAGAGAAAAAAAAGCATATATAAATAAGTTTGACATAAGTACAAAACTATCTATTCTTCTTTCAAATATCTTTAATGAAATATTTACAATACCCTTTTTCTCAATGTCTGTGCGTCTTAATGCATGTTATTTCAAATGTTTGTCATCAGTAACTCAATGCAAGCATTGCTAGTACCAAATAACTTTAAAACTAAAACCAGCCGTTGGCTAGTAACTGAAACAGCCTATGGCCACCATGTAGAACGTGCAATGTCGAGCCTTGAGCTGGTCATCAATGCTAAAGGGAAGAGCTGCAAATAACATCTGTTGGGGTTTTGACAGCAGAGGAAGAAAACAGAAGAAAGTAACTCGGATGATGTAAAGATTAACTTCATTACTTGAATAAGCAATATGCCATATACATAAGCAGTCCGGATTACATGTGTTGTTTTTTTAGCAAAAAACTAAGGAGAAAAAGAAAAACGAATGCAAAGAAGTTTGAACAAGAAGAAAACTGAATTTGATCTCCAAAAATCAGATCTTTTTCATTGACTTGAGAAGCATTTATGTTACAATGAAATATGACAGTTACCTAATGTATAACTGCTCCCACTAATACATGACTAAAGCTTAGCTAGAATTACACACAAAATGTAGCTGACATACGAGCTATAACATCAAAAATAAATCAGCAACTACTCCTACTAACTTTAAGCATAAATTACATTAGAACTAAATCAAGTTACAAATGAACAAAATAAACAAAATGCTGTTGCTTCTCTGGTTCAGCTTGAATACTGGTCTGCATGCTGGTTTGCTGCTGGTTTCCTGTTGCATTGCAGGCCAAAGTTCAACAACATCTTGTACCTTGCTTACTAACAAAGTAGTGCATATTCCTTTTAGTGCATTAAGGGGAATTATGATTATGGTATGTTTGACATCAAAAGAACCTATATATTCTTAAAAAGTAAAGATATGAAAAAGAAGAGTGTTGAAATGACTATTCAATGACATTGAAAATAATATCTGGGTGTCCAAAATTCAAATTCAAGGGCATAAGCAAAGCAAATAACAAAGTCAATGTCACAATAGAAACTGTAAACTAAATGAAATATCATGCAAGGCTGATCCAGAGATAAGAAATAAAATCTTTATTTGAAGTTCAAGGTCTTTGAAATGAACATACCCAAGCAAGCAACAAGGTATCTTCCAAAGCAATACACTGCAAATGATTCATAGCAATCATGTAGTATCGAACAATCAACACTAACTGATGGATGCACCAATGATACAAACTGTTAAAATAATCTAAGTTAGTAAGACTGAAAATAACATATAATTACACCAGATGCATGGTACAAAATTAACATGTTGCATGTTGTGCCAAAACTATACTCAAAACTTAAATAGTAACCTAAGTTGAATATAGGTCAATTTTTTTATGAACAAACATATCCAACTAAAAACCACACCTTTCAATGTAGATTAACTTCATAGCTTCAAATAAGCATGTTAGCAATATCAGATTAGACTGTTGAAGAGTCATAAAAGAAGCCACAGGAGTCTAACAACAAAAATTCCAACTGCAATCATCTTTAGAAGCAAAAGTTTTCCAGCATTAATCATAAAACATTTAGCTAGTGAATTCACTTAGACGTGCATTTCATTATATCGCCAAAGGACCAACTATCACCAAACGATCCATAAAATAGAGCAACAATAAACAACAATTTCAAGCATTGTAAAAAAATTTAAGTTATAATGATTTTAGCCTTACATTATTAGAGACGCTTATTTTAATCAAACAATATAGAAGAAATTAATGCAAAACACTAGGAGTGTCACGATCTGAATTATAACTTGTACATGAACAAATAAAAAATCAATTACTTATGAATTGCCCACCTCATCTGACCCTGACTCGTCTTCAATCACAGTCCACTTTTCTCTCTTAAGATTTAAAATTTCTTCATCACTGTCATTGTAGTGCACCTATAAACAAATGAAAATTGAAGAAAATAATTTAATACATTCTAGCATGAATGGTCAGAGGAAAAACTTCCAGTAACATACTAAGGAAAAGAAAACATTAAAATGAATTTCTACTCATTAAACGTGTCACCTTGTGCTTCTTTTTAGCGGAATCAAATGAATGAATAAAACCTTCATAGAACCTGCAAAACAAAATCCATAAGGGGAGAAAGAAATTAGCAGACATTCCATGTTTGAAAAAGAACACTTTACATTTATCATTTTTTTTTGCAGCAAATAAAAGATTCAAGTGTGAGAAAACAAGGGAAAAAGAGCTTATATAATGATAATAAGCTTCAACGCTAAGCAACTTTAATTCTTTGACATTAAAATTTGAAGGAGGGGGGCTCCAACATATATAAGCACAATCACACATTAGATAAATGCCCGCATGTGCATACGCATAAAAAAGAAGATATAAACAAATAAAATTCATGGTTTCTACTTTAGAGGATCACTTCTGCAATAATTGAAAAATATATATTTTTACTCATGGTCTTTGGGCCACCAGACCTTCACCTTCAAGCCGACAAGATTCTCACCATACTCCATAGAATCAGAAGCCTGGAAAATAATTAATAAAAAAAATCATTTGTCTCCATAAGAATGATATGTAATATCAGTGCCTCAACCATGTTCATATTGCAGCATGCATGAAGAGAGTTGAATAAAAGGATTACTCCAAATTTCAATATTGCAAAACAAAACACATTTAGCTATGATCTCAAGAAACAACAAATGAAAATACAAAAGTTAGCACTCACACAAATGCAATAGTTGTGCAGCAGAGCATTCGATTGATGGGTTTTCTAGGAAGGAATAAGGACAGCATTGCAGGCATATTGTTTCCAAAGAAACACAAATAGAAACCTTGTGAAAATATCAAACTAATGTCAAATGGATCTTGAAAGATAAGTTTCCTCAAAGATGGTTAAATGTAGCATGTTGCTAGACAGGGATAATTGTGAAAGAAGAAAAATCCTTAAGAAACAAAGGAAAAAAAGATAGAAATGTAACACCCCTAACCCGTGTCTGTCACCGGAATAGGGTTACAAGGCATTATCGGGATTATACACTAGCATTTGTACAAAACCGAGTCATAAATTTTTATTCCAAATCAAAACTTTACATATTTCACCATAAAGTCCCTATTATGGGCCTAAGGGGCCCAATACATGCTTTGGAAATGATTTGGGACTAAACCGGAAACTTTTGAAATTTTTCCTTGAAGATAGGGGCACACGCCTGTGTGGCCTGGGACATGGCCGTGTGGCTAGCCCGTGGGGATCCCATGGCCATGTGGCCAGCCCGTGTGGAATTCTAACTTGTAATTTCTTAAACATCAGAGGGGCACATGGCCTGCGCACATGCCCATGTGGCTAGGCCGTGTGGTACACTGATTTTTCACCATTTTTAAGCCATTTTCACATGGTTTTGACACACGACCATACTTAAAACCCGTGTCCTTCACACGGCCAAACACACGGCTGTGTCTTTTACCCGTGTACTATCTTGACTTCATATTTAAGGATACAGGGGACACACGGTCATTTCAAATGCCTGTGGGCTATTCGTGTGTCACACACAGCCTAGACACACACTCGTGTGTCTTACCAGTGTGGACGAAATAAGGCCATTTCCTAGCCTTATTTCTCACCCAAACATACAAGTATACACCATCCATTTCAACCAATTTCCATCATTCAATCTAACATTTCCAACGCTTAACCATACCTGAAACTTACCTTTACATTGGTTTGTAAATCATGTTTTGATAAAGGTGATTTATATCTTGTTGAACATGAACATACCATATTATCTCAAAATACATATTACTAGCCATTCCAATGGCTAGGTTGTAAATAATCATGTTACTTCATCATTTGGCCTCATTAGCCTATACATGCCATTATACCAAAATTAGTTTATCGTTTATACCAAAATTAAGGAGATGATAGTGTGATGATAGCTCCGACCCAATCCAACCTTCATGTGCTTCGAGCACTACAAAACATAGAAAAATAAACCTAGTAAGCATTATATGCTTAGTAAGTTCTTATAACCAAACAACACTTACCATGCATATATAACAAATAAAACCACACATAAGGCAATTTATCCATCAACTTGGCAAACTAGCAAATATGGCCTATTCATAATCATTCAACCAAATTGGTTAGTACAAAAACATTAATATGCATAGATGAGCTCATCATGTCATTTCTTCTTATTTCACTTGTTAATACATTTCCGTTGAATCTTTGAATTTCTGATGGACCTGTCCTTTTCTAATTGTACACTCGAGGTGTACATTCCCTTTTCAATTTGTACACACAAAATGCATATAACCTTTTCAACTGTACATACATAGTGTACCTTTCCTTTTCAAGTGGTATACACAAAGTATACCTTTCTTTTTCATATGGTATACACAAAGTATACCTTTCCTTTTCATATGGTATACACAAAGTATACCTAACCTTTCCAAGTGTACACACAAAGTGTACATAGCCTTTTCAAGTTGTACCATTTGAGTACATAAGTCCTTTTTAAATATTACCCTTTCGAAAAACATTTCCTTTTCATAATGAGATAAAAAATATTATCCTTTCGGAAAAACCTTTATTGCAACATATGCAGGATCTAATATACACAGTAATTACCTGTCCAATCGGAAATCAATATTCAAACGGATTCATGTAATATTTCATCATTTACATGTAAATCACAAATCAACTTTGGTTTATTAAATGTACATACCAATTACAAATCATGATGCACATAATTCAACAATCAATTCAACACATTTACGTGCTTAATTTAGTTATACGAACTTACCTTAACTATTGATCGTATCTACTAATCCGAGACTTTTTCTTTCCCTCGATCTTTTTCTTTATTCGACACTTCCAGATCTATATAAATAAATTTAATCATCAATTCTATGATTTTTACATTCAATCAAGCCCATTTCACATTTTAGGCAAAAGTACCATTTTGCCCCTAAACTTTTAATTAATTCTAATTTCGTCCCTAAGCTCGAAAATTGAAATTCTTGCAATTTACTCCTTATTTTAAGCTTATTCAAAATTTCAACATAACTTTTACAGCACATGTATTTCATAAATTTCAGAATTTTTCCAAGAATTTCACTACTTTGGAATTTAGTCCCTACACATGCTTTCACTAAAAATCACTTTGTAAAAGTGATTTATCTATCAATAATCTTTCATTTTCCATCAAAAACTTTCAATTTATAGCATATTCATCCATGGGTAATTTTCTAAACTTTGATTTTCTTTCCATTTAATCACCCAAATAAAGAAATTAAGCTTTCCCGATCTCAAAAATATAAAAATTACTAAAAACGGGACATAGAACTTACCAAATCAAGCTTGAGAAATTTTATTTCTCTCTCCTAAGGTTTCCATGTATTTTATGGAGAAGAAGATGATAAAATGATATCTTTTTCTTTTAATTTAATTAATATCATTTAACTTTTTCACTTTCCAATTTAGTCCTTTTCCTTTTTCCATTTTTCCATGGATGACTCATTTAAAATATCTGCATATTTTTCTTCAATGGTCTAATTGTCATATAAGGACCTCACATTTTGAATTCTATAGCTATATAATCCCTATAGCTTTTAGTATACAACTTTAACATTTTACTCAATTCAGTCCTTTTTGCAATTAGACACGTAATTGATAAAATTTTTCTATAAAAATTTTTCATGCAGTATTTCTATTATAGTACCTATTATTTTATGAAATTTTAATAATTTCATTTTCAGACTCGGATTTGTGGTCCCAAAACCACTATTCTGATTTTACTGAAATTGGGTTGTTAAAACTCTCCCCTTTAAGGATTTTCGTCCTCAAAAATCTTACCAGTGAAGAGATTCGGGTACTGCCTTTTCATGATATCTTCAGGTTCCCAGGTAGCTTTTTTAGTTCCATGTTTTTGCCAAAGAACCTTTACCAATGCTATCTTTATATTTCTTAACTCTTTTGTTTCACTTGCTAAGATCTTAATTGGTTCTTCACTATATGTCATGTCAGGCTAAATTTCCACTTCTGTTGGAGAGATAACATGTGATGGATCCGATCGATACCGTCTTAACATTGACACATGAAAAACATTGTGAAATCTTTCAAGTTCTAGCGGTAATGCTAACTGATAAGCTACCGGTCCAATTCTTTCAATGACCTCATATGGTCCAATAAACCGATGACTTAATTTTCCTTTATGGCCAAACTAGAGAACTTTTTTTCAAGGTGACACTTTTAAAAATACTTTATCACTAACCTCAAACTCAATTTCTTTTCTTTTAAGATCAGCATAAGACTTTTGTCTGTCTGAAGCTACTTTCAAGCTGTCTTGTATCACCTTTAGTTTTTCCTCAGCTTTTCAAATTAGATCAACCCCATGAATCTTCTTTTCACTGAGCTCTGTCTAGTATAATGGTGTTTTACATTTCCGACCATATAAAGCTTCATATAGTGCCATTTTAATACTAGATTGGTAACTATTATTATAGGCAAATTCAATCAGAGGCAAGTACCTTTCCCAGTTACCTTCAAATTCAAGCATACAACACCGTAACATGTCTTCTAAAATCTGGATTATCCATTCTGGCTGACCATCAGTTTGGGGATGAAATGCAGTGCTAAAATACAACTGTGTTCCCAGTGCTTCTTGTAATTTACACCAAAATCGGGACATAAATCGAGGATCTCTATCAGAGACAATAGAAACCGATACACCATGCAATCTAACAATTTCAGAGACATAAAATTCGACTAATTTATCCAATGAAAAGTCCATACATACCGGTATGAAATGTGTCAATTTTGTTAACCGGTCAACAACTACCCAAATGGCATCTTTCTTTCTTGGTGACATAAGCAATCCTATTACAAAGTCCATGGTAATCCTTTCCCATTTCCACTACAGTATATTGATTGGCTGTAATAACCTTGAAGGCACCTGATGCTTAGCTTTTACTTGTTGACATATTAAGCATTTGGCTACGAATTCAGAAATATCTCTTTTCATTTTCAGCAACCAATACATCTTTTTCAGACCATTATACATTTTATTACTATTGAGATAAATTGACATTGTACCATTTTGAGCTTCGTGCAAAATCTTTTGTACTAGTTCTGAGTTCTTCGGAACACATATTCTGTTTTTAAACAACAAGCAATCATCAGACCCAATTTGAAACTCTGAATCAGAATTCTTTTGACATTGCTCCCGTTTAACTTGCAACTCGTTGTCACACTTCTGGGCTTCATAGATTTGTTATATAAATGTCGGTCTAGTTTTTAATTTAGCTACAACCGAACCATCATCTAACAAAGATATCTGAGTGTTCATTGCTCTTAAAGTAAACAAAGATTTCCTGCTCAGTGCATCAGCCACAACATTGGCCTTTCCCAGATGATAGTCAATAATCAAATCATAATCCTTTATTAACTCGAGCCACCTGCGTTACCTTAAATTTAAGTGTTTCTGTGACATTAAATACTTCAGACTTTTATGGTCAGTGTAACTATGACATTTTTCACCATATAAATAATGCCGCCATATTTTCAATGCAAACACTATGGCTGCCAGTTCAAGATCATGTATCGGGTAATTTCCTTCATGTGGTTTAAGTTGTCTTGAAGCATAGGCAACCACTTTACCTTCTTGCATTAAAACACAACCTAAACCATTTAAAGATGCATCCCTGTAAATTACAAATTCCTTACCCGATTCAGGTTGTACCAATACAGGTGCTTCAGTCAACAAATTCTTCAGTCTATCAAAACTCTGCTGACATTTATCATTCCACTCGAATTTTACATCTTTCCACATCAAACGAGTTATCGGAGAAGCAATCATTGAAAATCCCTTAACAAACCTCCTATAATATCCGGCTAAGCCTAGAAAACTTCTGACCTCTGACACGTTCTTTGGTGGACTCCAATTAATAATTGCTGAAATTTTGCTCGGGTCGACCCTGATGCCTTTAGCAAATATGATGTGACCAAGAAAGCTGAATTCTCGTAGCCAAAATTTACATTTACTAAACTTGGCATACCATTGTTTTTCCCATTAAGTTTTCAACACAATTCTCAAATGTTCAGCATGTTCATCTTCACTTCGAGAATAAACTAAAATATCATCTATGAATACCATGACAAACCTGTCTAGGTACGGTCTGGAAATCCTGTTTATTGAATCAATAAACACTACTGGTGCATTTGTTAATCCAAATGGCATCACCAAGAATTCGTAATGACCATATCTAGTTCTAAAAGCTGTCTTTGGAACATCTGAATCCTTCACCTAGAGATGGTAATAACCTGAACGAAGATCAATCTTTGAAAATACAGTAGCTTCTTTCAACTGATCAAATAAGTCATCAATTCGAGGTAGTGGATATTTATTCTTTATAGTGACTTTGTTAAGTTACCGATAATCAATACACAACCTCAAAGATCTGTCTTTCTTCTTTACAAATAACACCGGAGCACCCCATGGTGAGAAACTAGATCGAGCAAAGCCCCTATCAATTAATTCTTGTAACAGCGCCTTCAACTTTTTCAACTCAACAGGAGTCATTCGATAAGGTGTTATGGATATTAGTGTTGCTCCCGGAATTAGATCTATAGAGAATTCCACTTCTCTGACAGGTGGTAAGCCAGACAATTCTTCCGGAAACACGTCTGGAAACTCATATACAACTAGCATAGATTGAATCTTTGACTCGATTACCTTAGTATCCAACACATAAGCAATATAAGCATTATATCCCTTCCTCAAACATTTTTGTGCTGTTATTGCTGAAATCATATTAAATAATCCATCTAGCTTGTCAGATTCAACATGAAGTAACTCATCATCTTGACATTTCAACACAATATACTTCTGTTTACAATTAACCACTGCATCATGTTTGGTTAACCAATCCATTCCCAATATCTCATCGAATTCATCAAAAGGCAGTAGCATTAAATCAGTCAAGAAACATTTACCCTTTACCATAAGTGGATACTTTTTACAAACTTTATCCACCTTCACACATTGACCCAAAGGATTTGAAACTTCCACCAAAAATTCAGTGAATTCAACACGTAAATTTTTAACATTTACTAAATTTATGCATATATACGAGTGTGTGGAGCCAGGATCAATTAATGCAGTAATATCAATATCTAGTAAAGAAAAAGTACCAGTAATGACATCTGGCACTGAAGCATCTTCTCGAGCTTAAATGGCATATGTTCTTGTAGGAGCTCGAGCCTCAGATTTAACATTTGAATCTTTGTAGCGCTTTGGTTTCCACTAACATTTTTGGGGTATCTAGGTGGTCTGTCCTTTGAAGTAGTGCTACCTGGTTTTGAAATCTACTTAGCATCTCTTTCAACTATTTTCGGACAATCTTTCAAAAAGTGGTCAAATGAACCACATTTGTAACATGCACCAGTTTTCATTCGGCATTCCCCATGATGAAATTTGTTACAGTATTTACATTTTGGCTTTGTGTTTCCCACACTTCCAACACTAGTCACTGACGGTGATAAAGACTTGGGATTAAAGCATTGAGAACCACGCTCTTTACCGAAATACCCAGCTGAAATAGTAGATCCTTCTTGGTACATTCTTGATTTCTTTGAATAAAATGATTGAGATCTACTAATAGGTCTTTTCCTAGAGGATCGGGCTTCTCTATTTGCCTTCTTCTTTTCTTTACTTAGCTCTTCAGCTTTCTTTGTACAATCAGCAAGTGCTGCAAACTCTCTTATTTTTAAAATACCAATCAGTAATTTTATATTTTCATTTAATCCTTCCCCGAAACGTTTACACATTTCTGTCTCTGTTTGTACCCATTCACTAGCATATTGGCTTAACTGTACAAACTCCCTTTCATATTCCGCAACGGTCCTATTCCCCTGTTTTAATTCTTGAAATTCTTTCCTTTTCTGATCTAGGTATCTCTGACTAATATATTTCTTTCTAAATTCAGATTGAAAGAATTCCCAAGTAATATTTTCTTTTGAAACCACTGAACTTACTATTTTCCACCAGTGATAAGCCGTGTCCTTTAACAAAGATACATCACATTTCAAGCATTCAGCTGGAGTACATGATAATTCGTCCAACACTTGAGTAGTATTTTCCAGCTAGAATTCATCTTTTTCCGAATCATCATCAATTATAGCTCTAAATTCCTCAGCTCCATATTTTCTGATTTTATCCACTGGAGCCTTACCAATTCTAATAGTTTCAGTACCCGATGGTCTCTCAAAAATAGTCTGAGTATTTGGTGGGGGAGGTTGTGGTTGGAAAGCAACAAAATTTCTTCTCAAATATTCAGGAAACCATTTATCCAACATTTCAAAGAAAACCTCTTTAGCATAATTACTTCGGCCCTCTGATTCGGACCTTTTACTACTACTACCATTGGTAGCTCGTTGTACGGAAGCTTGAGAAGGACACTCAGCTTCCTTAGATTCTTCTCTTGCTCGGTTAGAAGACATTTACTATATGAAAAACACATTTAAAATAGTTAGGAGATATCACACTATCATCAATTATTTAATGGCATGTATTGCTAAATTCACATTTGCTACGTTAGTCTAAGAATCGACTAAACGATAACTCTGATACCAATAAATGTAACACCCCTATCCCGTGTTCGTCACCAGAATAGGGTTACAAGGCATTACTGGGCTTATACACTAGCATTTGTACAAAATCGAGTCATAAATTTTCATTCCAAATCAAAGATTTACATCTTTCACCATAAATTCCCTATTATGGGCCTACAGGGCCCAATACATGCTTTGGAAATGATTCGGTACTAAATCGGCAACTTTTGAAAATTTACCTTAAAGATAGGGGCACACGCCTGTGTGGCCTGGGACATGGCCGTGTGTGTAACACCCCAAACCCAGCCCAGACGTTATGGTCGGATACAACGTGTCACATTGAAGTTTTTAAGAAAACCCATGCCTTTTTCAGCGTCCTTCTCAGTGTTTTAAAAGATAGTCTTTGCTAAGTTAATAAAGTGAATGGAAGCTGTGCAATAGAGGAGGTGAGCCATGAAGGCTGCTTAAGTACCAAGCTCTTAACAGGATCCAATCCTAGACATGCCCACAACCATTGCTTGGTTAAGGAAAGGGTTGAGTTTGGAAACTCAGTGTGCAACAAGCCCCTTTCAGAGCCCAAACTAATATTAGCATACTGGGCCTAAGCCCTAATTTAGTCTCGACACATACTGGGCCGAAGCCTTTTCATAAATCATATCATTGGGTCGAAACCTTTACTGTAATCGGTATGGCCCATAGGCCCATTTCAATATCACATGTAATACCCATGAATGTATGCAAGCCCATTTGGGGAGACTACTCAACCCACCATTCGCTACTCTCCACCTGTACCAACCAAGCTCTCCATGTGGGGAAAAACTCAACCCACCCAACCAAACTCTCTCCACATGGCAAAGATTTGCTTTATCATATAACTGAAGGCCTAGCCTCTTTTAATAACTGGGGCAAAGCCCTTTAAGCACTTCCTCTGTTTATATAAAACCCAACCCATGCAAATAATGAGTATATCATAGCATATCATGTGCATCTCATAACATATCATGTGCATATCATGTCATATCATGTATAACAATATCTCACGCATCATATTCGTAATTAAACCCTAGAGGGTATAATGCTCATTTTTACCTAGGGCAAAATAGTCATTTTTCATATTATAAGGGTAATTTTGTAATTTTACCAAATATCAGGGTTTTCCATGTTCGTTAACAATTACCAATATTTCCGAGTGTTTAAACAATGATCTTTAATCCACTTTATCAAATTCGAGCTTTTGTGCCTAAAACCCCTAATGGGCCCTACGAATGCCGATTTAGCCCACTAAGCCTACTTAACCCAAATTTTACAACAGAAATAACCATGTTAACATGAAACTTTTCCAAATTTCATTTTCTATCAAATTTTCCCAATTGGGCCCGAAAGCCCATGGGCCCAATTCTAGCCCATCGAGGCCCAACTTACCATCGTGCACAAAATTGCGCTCTTACTTGTTCCATCGACCCAAACACCGATCTTATCGTATTTATCGCATCTATAACCAAGCGCAAAATCATAAGTTCCCACAATGCCAAAATTTTAGCATTTCGGCTTTTCAGCTTATATTAATCTAAGCTACTCCGAGGGTTGTTACACACCTGTTTTGTGACGTTTGCTAACAAAGTCTTCCACGACAACCTACAAATAATCACCACCATTCTTAGTTTACAATTTATGCTTATCAAACCCAAAATCCACCTTACCATAGTCAGCCAAAGAACCCCTAATAGCCATAGATCACTTACCTTCACAGGGTCCGATGATTCGATCCAAGTTTATCCAAACCGAAACTCCAAGCCTTGCTGCTCCTCCAAAGTTGTCTATTTCACTACACAAACCATAAAAGTCGAATGAAAAGGCCCAGTAAGGCCTATACCTCAAATCGATAACCTCCCTAAACTATAGGGGGTTTCGGCTTTTTTTAACATTTACACTATTGAATCGATTTGGAAAATGATTACTTACCACAGTCTTCCCTTCTGCACTGTTTAGACCCAAAGTAGACTCAGCCCTCAACCACCTAGCAGCCTTCGAATCCTAGAGGTCTACAGGTTCGGCTATGCCCCTAGAACTAAGGTATTTCGGCTTTTAGGACCAAGAAAAAGAAATGGTGTGGTGGCCTTGTATTGGTGTTGCCGTCGGGGACTTTTAGAGTTTAGTGGATGAAGGGATCGATCACAACAAATGAAGAGAAAAGAAGGATGCTGGTCTAAGTGAAATCGGCACAACCAACTTCAAAAGTTTCGGCTCTTGTGGCTACTCGGCAAGGGTGATGAAAGGAAAGAAAGTAGTTGTTTGGTTTTGGCAAAATAAGAGAAAGAAAAAAAAATGGATGAAAGGAGTGGTGATTTCGGCTAGAGAAGAAAAGGAAGAAAAGAAATAACCCTATGATGTTTAAACAAAAGAATACGACACAACTAAAGCCCCTAATGCCGAAATACTAACCTACAACCCCTAAGCCGATTTCTCCTCCCTAAATTCCCACTATTCGGCTAACACTAAGCCTCCATTCAAATCCACAAAATATCTCCCCTTATCACTCCTAAACTCATGCATTTGACTGATTCAAACTCTCTCCGACAGAGTTCCATTCGACTTTAAACTCCTGTATACTCAAGACATAAAATATAACAACACAATTGCCAGCTTAGTGAATTGAACCTTGGCCTTCCCCCAACCACTTACACGCCACTTTCTTAGCTCCTTAGTGTCGTCACTTAACCACTTTGCCAAGGGCTCTCTTGTGTTACATTTTACCCACATCTTTTAATAAGGCCACCTATCCAATGCCCCTAACTCCTTAAGTCCAAAATTCAAAAATTTTATCGGGTTTTGGCCAACACATGGGCCTTCCATAGGCCCATTTACACACTCCAATTATGAATTTCACAACCAAATACCAAATTTTGAAAATTTTACCAAATTCTCGAAAATTAAGAAAATCCTGAAAATCAGGGTGTTACAACTCTACCCTCCTTAATGAAATTTCGGCCTCAAAATTTTACCTGATCCAAACAGTTGAGGGTATTGTTGATGCATCGCTTCCTCTGACTCCCAAGTAGCTTCTTTTTTGCCATGGTTTCTCCAAAGTACCTTCACCAATGGGACTGACTTCCTTCTCAACACCTTGTCGTCACGATGAAGTATCTGCACAGGTTCTTCTTCGAAGGTCAAATCCAACTGTACCTCAATTTCTGTAACTGGCACGATATGAGTAGGGTCAGAACAATATCGCCTTAGCATGGACACACGAAAGACGTCGTGAATGCGATCCAGCTCTTGAGGTAACTCTAGCTGATAAGCCACCGGCCCTATCCGCTTAAGGATCCGATAAGGCCCAATGAACCGTGGACTCAACTTGCCCTTCTTACCAAACCTCAATACCTTCTTCCAAGGCGAAACCTTCAAAAAGACCATGTCCCCTGCAGCATACTCAATATCCTTACGCTTCAGATCAGCATAAGACTTTTGTCGATCCGCTGCCTCCTTTAACCGATTCCTGATCACCTTAACTTTGTCTTCAATATCCGCTACTAACTCCGGTCTAAGTACTTGCCTTTCCCCCAACTCTGCCCAACAAGTAGGCGAACGACATCTTCGCCCATATAGTGCCTCGTAAGGAGCCATCTGAATACTTGCTTGGTAACTGTTGTTATACGCGAACTCCGCCAATGGCAAGTAATCCTCCCAACTACCCCTAAAGTTGATAACACAACCCCTCAACATATCTTCTAGAATCTAAATGACCCTTTCTGACTGCCCATCCGACTGAGGGTGAAAAGCCGTACTAAAATCCAATCACATTCCCAACGTCTCATGAAACTTCTACCAAAATCGAGATGTAAACCTTGGGTCTCGGTCAGAAATTATCGATACTGGCACCTCATGTAACCGCACTATCTTTGCCACATACAACTTGGCCAACCTCTGAAGTGAGTAATTGGTTCGGACAGGTATAAAATGGGCAAATTTTGTCAGCCTACCCACAATCACCCAAACTGAGTCCTTCTTGGAAGGTGTCAATGGCAGACCACTCACAAAATCCATGGTTACCCTTTCCCACTTCCAAAGTGGTATCTTCACTGGCTGTAACAATCCTGAAGGCAGTTGATGCTCGGCCTTTACTTATTGACATGTCAAACATTTTCCCACAAATTCGGTCACTTCTCGCTTAAGCCCAGGCCACCAATATAGCTCTCGCAAGTCTCGATACAACTTACTCCCTCTTGGATGCATAGCACAAGGTCCACCATGAGCCTCTCTCAAAATCATCAATCTCAAATCAGAGTCCTTCGGCATATAAATTCTTCCTCGAAAAGAAAGAACCCCATCACCATTTAATCCAAAGTCTAAATTTTCCCCCTTCTCAGCTTGCTGAAACCGAGAAACCAACGACTCATCCACCAACTGCTGCTTCTTAATCTACTCCACCCAAGTTGGTCTCACTTGTAACTCTACCAATAAGCTTCCATCGTCATACAAGCTTAAGCGAGCAAACATTGCCTTCAATTCCGCCACAGTCCTTCGACTCAACGCATCAGCCACGACATTTGCCTTACCTGGATGGTACTCAATCGAACAGTCATAGTCCTTTAACAACTCTATCCACCTTCGCTGTCTAAAATTCAGCTCTTTTTGAGTCAGCAAGTACTTAAGACTCTTATGATTCATATAGATAATGCATCTCTCCCCATACAAGTAGTGCCTCCATATCTTAAGCGCAAAGATCACTGCTACCAACTCCAAGTCATGAGTAGGATAGTTTACCTCATGAGGCTTAAGCTGTCGTGAAGCATAAGCGACCACTTTACCCTCTTGCATCAACACACAGCCCAAACCTACATGTGACGCATCACTATACATATTGAAATCCTTACCAGACTCTGGCTGAATCAACACAGAAAATCCTTCCACAAATCTTCGATAATAACCTGCCAACCCCAGAAAAGTTTAGATTTCTGTTACTGAGCTCGGTGGCTTCCACTCCAAAATCGCCTCAATCTTCTGAGGGTCTACCTTGATCCCTTTAGCAGACACAACATGTCCCAAGAAAGTTACTTCACTCAACCAAAACTCGCACTTACTAAACTTTGCATAGAGTTGCTTTTCCCTTAGCACTTGCAGCGCAATACGAAGATGCTCATCATGCTTCTCTTCCGTCTCTGAGTACACCAAGATATCATCGATAAAAACAACTATGAACTGATCCAAGTATGGCTGAAATACATGATTCATCAAATCTATGAATGCTGCCGGTGCATTAGTCAAACCAAAGGGCATAACTAGAAACTCGTAATGTCCATATCGAGTTCTGAATGCCGTCTTATGAATATCCTCTTCTTTGACTCTCAACTGATGATATCCTGACCGAAGGTCGATCTTCGAAAATACTGAAGCTCCTTTCAGTTGACCGAACAGATCGTCAATTCTTGGCAAAGGATACTTTTTCTTGATCGTCAGTTTGTTCAACTGCCGATAATCAATACACATCCGCATGGCCCCATCTTTCTTCTTTACGAACAACACTGGTGCGCCCCACAGAGAAACACTTGGTCTTATAAACCTCTATCTATGGTTCTTGAATCGAGCTTTCAATTCCACCAACTCTTTTGGTGCCATCCGTAAGGTGCAATGGACACTTTGGAGTGTGCATGCCGGGTAACAAGTCGATTTCGAACTCGACTTCTCTGTTCGGAGGTAGTCTAGGAAGCTCCTCAGGAAAAACATCTTGAAATTCTTTGATGGTCCTGACTGACTCCACAGTCATCCTCTCAGGTTCAGCTTGACTCACAAATGCTAAAAACGCCTCACAACCTTTCTGAATCAACTTCTCAGCCCTTAAAGTCGAGACAACATTGGACAAATAGTTCCTTCGCTCCCCTATGACCATTATCTCCTCATCCTCGGTAGTCCTTAGCACCATTCTCTTAACAGCACAATCCAACGTCGCCCTATGCTTAGTTAGCCAGTCCATTCCCAAAATAAGATCAAATTCCCCAAATGGCAGCTCCATCAAATCTCCTACAAATATCCTATCTTGTGTCTCTAAAGGCACCTCCCTAAAGAGTTTATCTACCTTAACCGAGTGTCCCAAAGGACTTATCACTGATACCCCACTCACAGTCTCCTCAAGAAGCACACCAAATGTCCCAGATACATTACAAGCAACATACAAATGAGTGGAACCAACATCAATCAAAGCAGTGTAAGGCATGTTATGAATGAAGAACGTACCGGTTATAACATTAGGAGCATCACCCTCTTCATGACGCCGTGCAGCATAAACCAACACCGGCTGTCGAGCTTCAGCATGTCCAGCACCCCTGCCAGGTGCCCCTCGTCCTCGTCCATTACCATTACCACCTTTACCTTGCCCACGGCCTCTCTGTGGTGGTGGTCCTCCTCTTAGCTGTTGGACACCTCTTTGCTCCGCAACTTGATCTTGAGCTACTCTCCGAGGACACTCTCTGAACTTATGTTCCTTTGACCCACATCGAAAACATGCTCCAGTTCGTTTCCAGCACTCCCCTATATGCACTCTGCCACAGTCCCTGCAAGCTTGCGATCTAAGGGTATTCACCGGAATTGCTCGAACCGATTCCCCCATTCTAGCTCTTTTAAAATTTCTATATGCAGCACCCGAGTGTCCAGAATCCCTTCTGAATCTGGGTCGATCCCTCGTTTTACTTCCGCGACTATCTTAGCCTTCTCTACCAATGCAGCAAAATCACGCTCCCTCTATGGAGCTATCAGCACCCTAAGCTCATCGCGGAGGCCATCCTCGAATCGAACACTGCGCTCATATTCGGTCTCTGCTATCCCGCTAGCATATCGACTCAGCCTCAAGAATTCCGCCTCATACTCCGCAACAGTCTTATTACCCTGAACCAGATTCAAAAATTCCCTTCGACGGGCATCCACATAACTAGCTCCAACATACCTCCCCTTAAAAGCAGTCTTGAACAGTTCCCAAGTTACCCGTTCGATCGGGGTACTCTCCTTTACAGTGATCCACCACTGGTATGCCTCATCTCGTAGCAACGACACGACCCCCTTCAGCTTTTGCTCCACAGAGCAATCTATGTCGTCCATAATCCTCTCTGTTGCCTCTAGCCAATATTCAGCCACGTTTTGGGCTACTCCAGATACGCCCCTAAAAACCTCTGCTCCGTTAGCCTAGAGTCGCTCAGAGATGGATCCCCTATTCACTGTCCCAGTGCTAGCTCCAGCAACCCTTTCCAAAACCCTTAACATCGCTTGAGACAAAGCATCGTCCCCCGCAGCCCGATCATGTGACCCAGTCTCAGTTGCCTGTGGCACAGATGCCTCCTCAATTGGCCTATGCCCTGAGGATGAAGATTCAGCTTGCACCCTTCCGCGACCACGTCCGCGGCTTCGTCCACGAGTTCCTCTTGTACTCATATCGAATTATCTGTTTACGAATTTTATGACATTAGTTTAATATTTCACTTGTTTATTACGAGATGTCTTATGGAAACATAGCAGTTCAGGGATTGTTTTCGCAACGTCGTAGCCCAACTACAGTCTCAATCCTACTGTTTTACAGCTCTACCCTATCTAAAGTATCAGAGTAGGGTCTCAGTTCTATCTATATCATCATATCAATATCACACGGTGTAAAAGAAAGTACACTTACAGACTTGGTACCGGGGATTCAGTGTGCCACTTCTTTTTCCAAACCATTTAAAACTTAAATGAGGGTTTCTGTTTAGAAATTTTTAAAAATTGATTTAAAATACCTTTGTTTTAAAATTCTTGATTTTAAACCCGTTTAAAACCCACAACCGAGTTGTTGTAACTTGGCTCTGATACCACTAAATGTAACACCCAAACCCGGCCTAGACGTTATGGCCGGATCCGACGTGTCATATTGAAGTTTTTAAGAAAACCCATGCCTCTTTCAGCGTCATTCTCAGTGTTTTAAAAGATAGTCTTTGCTAAGTTAATAAAGTGAATGGAAGCTGTGCACCAGGTAGGTATCCGAAACAGAGGAGGTGAGCCATGAAGGTTTCTTAAGTACCAAGCTGTTAATTGGATCCAATCCTAGACATGCCCACAACCATTGCCACACTTTGGTGTGAGGTTAGATTTTGGAAAAAAAACGAGTTGGAATTCATTTAAGTAGATATTTTTGATAAACCGATTAGTTGTATTGTTACGCTATTTTGAAAACAAGAATCATTTTGAAAACGCGCCCTAAGTCTTACCCATTTTGGTTTATTATCAGTAAAATATAGAGTATATAATAAAATAATCCCAGAAAGATAATTAAAATGGCCTTATTACAACCCAAAACCAAATAATAATAATAATTTAAAAAAATCGGTTACTTAAAGTTCGAAAGCGATCGCCACAGCCCCTCTAAATCCCCTCTGGCTCTAAGTCTCCACATCAAGGCTCATCTGCAAGGTTAAGGAAAGGGGTAAGTTTGGAAACTCAGTGTGCAACAAGCCCCTTTCAGAGCCAAAACTAATATCGATATCTTTGGGCCTAAGCCCTAATTCGGGCTCTCGACATATCTTTGGTGAAGCCTTTTGTTTTACTGATTCATCGGGCGAAGCCTTTTCATAAATCATATCACTGGGCCGAAGCCTTTACTGTAATCAGTATGGCCCATAGGCCCATTTCAATATCACATGTAATACCCATGAATGTATGCAAGCCCATTTGGGGAGACTACTCAACCCACCATCCGCTACTCTCCACCCGTACCAACCAAGCTCTCCATGTGGGGAATAACTCAACCCACCCAACCAAACTCTCCACTGGCAGCATAACTGCTTTATCATATAACTAAAGGCCTAGCCTCTTTTAATAACTGGGGCAAAGCCCTTTAAGCACTTCCTCTGTTTATATAAAACCCAACCCATGCAAAAAATGAGTATATCATAGCATATCATGTGCATCTCATAACATATCATGTGCATATCATGTCATATCATGTATAACAATATCTCATGCATCATATTTGTAATTAAACCCTAAGAGGGTATAATAGTCATTTTTACCTAGGGCAAAATAGTTATTTTTCATATTATAAGGGTAATTTCGTAATTTTACCAAATATCAGGGTTTTCCATGTTCGTTAACAATTACCAATATTTTCGAGTGTTTAAACAATGATCTTTAACCCACTTTATCAAATTCGGGCTTTTGGGCCCAAAACCCCTAATGGGCCCTACGAATGCCGATTTAGCCCACTAAGCCCACTTAACCCAAATTTTACAACATAACTAACCGTGTTAATATGCAACTTTTCCAAATTTCATTTTCTATCAATTTTTCCCAATTGGGCCCGAAAGCCCATTGGGCCCAATTCTAGCCCATCGAGGCCCAACTTACCATCGTGCACAAAATTGCGCTCTTACCTGCTCTATCGACCCAAACACCGATCTTAACGTATTTATCGCATCTATAACCAAGCGCAAAATTACAAGTTCCCAAAATGCCGAAATTTTAGCATTTCGACTTTTTAGCGAATATTAATCTAAGCTACTCCGAGGGTTGTTACACACCTGTTTTGTGACGTTTACTAACAAAGTTTCCCATGACAACCTACAGATAATCACCACCATTCTTAGTTTACAATTTATGCTTATCAAACCCAAAATCCACCTTACCATAGTCGGCCAAAGAACCCCTAATAGCCATAGATCACTTACCTTCTTAGGGTCCGATGATTTGATCCAAGTTTATCCAAACCGAAACTCCAAGCCTTGCTGCTCCTCCAAAGTTGTCTATTTCACTACACAAACCATAAAAGTCGAATGAAAAGGCCCAGTGAGGCCGATACCTCAAATCGATAACCTCCCTAAACTCTAGGAGGTTTCAAATTTTCTTAACATTTACACTATTGAATCGATTCGAAAAATGAGTACTTACCACAGTCTTCCCTTCTGCACTGTTTAGACCCAAAGTAGACTCAGCCCTCAACCACCTAGCAGCCTTCGAATCCTAGAGGTCTACAGGTTCGGCTATGCCCCTAGAACTAAGGTATTTTGGCTTTTAGGACCAAGAAAAAAGAAATGGTGTGGTGGCTTTGTATTGGTGTTGCCGTCGGGAACTTTTAGAGTTTAGTGGATGAAGGGATCGATCACAACAAATGAAGAGAAAATAAGGATGCTGGTCTAAGTGAAATCGGCACAACCAACTTCAAAAGTTTCGGGTCTTGTGGCTACTCGACAAGGGTGATGAAAGGAAAGAAAGTAGTTGTTTGGTTTTGGCAAAAGAAGAGAAAGAAAAAAATGGATGAAAGGATTGGTTATTTCAGCTAGAGAAGAAAAGGAAGAAAAGAAATAACCCTATGATGTTTAAACAAAAGAAAACGGCACAACTAAAGCCCCTAATGCCGAAATACTAACCTACAACCCCTAAGCCGATTTCTCCTCCCTAAATTCCCACTATTCGGCCAACATTAAGCCTCTATTCAAATCCCCAAAATCTCTCCCCTTATCACTCCTAAACTCATGCATTTGACTTATTCAAACTCTCTCCGATAGAGTTCCATTCGACTTCAAACTCCTGCATGCTCAAGACATAAAATATAATAGCACAATTGCCAGCTTAGTGAATTGAACCTTGGCCTTTCCCCAACCACTTACACGCCACTTTCTTAGCTCCTTAGTGTCTTCACTTAACCACTTTGCCAGGGGCTCTCTTGTGTTACATTTTACCCACATCTTTTAATAAGGCCACCTATCCAATGCCCCTAACTCCTTAAGTCCAAAATTCAAAAATTCTACCTGTTTTGGCCAACACATGGGCCTTCCATAGGCCCATTTACACACTCCAATTACGAATTTCACAACCAAATACCAAAATTTGAAAATTTTACCAAATTCTCGAAAATTACGAAAATCCCAAAAATTAGGGTGTTACAGTGTAGCCAGCCCGTGGGGATCCCATGGCCATATGGAATTCTGACTTGCAATTTCTTAAACATCATAGGGGCACACGACCTGGGCACACGCCCATGTGGCTAGGCCGTGTGGTACACTGATTTTTCACCATTTTAAGCGATTTTCACACGGTTTTTACACCTGACCATGCTTAAAACCCGTGTCCTTCACACGGCCAAACACATGGCTGTGTCTTTTACCCGTGTACTATCCTGACTTCATATTTAAGGATACAGGGGTACACACAGTCATTTCACACGCCCATGGGTTGTCAGTGTGTCACACACGGCCTGGACACACACTCGTATGTCTTACCCGTGTGGACGAAATAAGGCCATTTCCTAGACCTATTTCTCACCCAAACTTAACCATTTTCCTGCATAAAAACTTACAAGTATGTACCATCCATTTCAACCAATTTCCATCATTCAATCTAACATTTTCAACGCTTAACCATACCTGAAACTTACCTTTACATTGGTTTGTAAATCATGTTTTGATAAAGGTGATTTATATCTTGTTGAACATGAACATGCCATATTATCTCAAAATACATATTACTAGCCATTCCAATGGCTAGGTTGTAAATAATCATGTTACTTCATCATTTGGCCTCATTAGCCTATACATGCCATTATATCAAAATGAGTTTATCGTTTATACCAAAATTAAGGAGATGATAGTGTGATGATAGCTCCGACCCAATCCAACCTTCACGAGCTTCGAGCACTACAAAACATAGAAAAATAAACCTAAAAAGCATTATATGCTTAGTAAGTTCATATAACCAAACAACACTTACCATTCATATATAACAAATAAAATCACACATAAGGCAGTTTATCCATCAACTTAGCAAACTAGCAAATATGGTCTATTCATAATCATTCAACCAAATTGGTTAATACAAACATTAATATGCATAGATGAGCTCATCATGTCATTTCTTCTTGTTTCACTTGTTAATACATTTCCGTTGAATCTTTGAATTTTCGATGGACCTTTCCTTTTCTAATTGTACACTCGAGGTGTACATTCCCTAAACCACTATTTTTGTCCACACGGGTAGAGACACAACCGTGTGTCTCAGTTGTGTGTGACACATGGTCAAGTACACGGCTGTGTGTCCCCTGGTGTTGACTTTGAAATTTAGTCAGTATGCTCTACACTGCCTCATACACAGACATGTGACTTGGTTGTGTGACATAAGTCAGTATACCCTACATGTTTGGCATGGCCTAGAACATGGCCTTTACACGGGTGTGTGAGGCCATTTTTAAGGCACATGGGCTAGCCGTACGGGCATGTGTGTTGGCCGTGTGACCCAAGTTAGAGAGTTACACGGGGTTGACACGGGCTGGGACACGGCCATGTGCTCCCATTTCGAATGTCCACACGGCCTATGACACAGGCGTGTCTTTGGCTGTGTAAGACATACGGCCTGGCCACACGGGCGTGTGTCCCCTGTTTTGAAAAAAAAATTCAAAGTTTCGTGAAAGTTTCTTAAGTTATCGTTTTAGTCCCAAACCACTTCTAATGCATGTTTAGGGCCTCGCAGGCTCGTATTAGGGACAAATTGATTAAGATTGAATCATGATTGCATGTATTGTTTTGATGTATGAGAAAAATCTTTTTAAATGTGTTGTAAATCTGATAATACTCCATAACCCTATTTCGGTGTTGAATACATGTGAGAGGTGTTACATTTATTGGTATCAGAGCTATGAATTAGTCGATTCTAGGACTAACGTAGCGTATGTGAGAGTCTAGCTATACATACTATATATAAACTATGATATTGTAATGACTCTTGACATTTTAAAATGTATTTGCATATAGTAAATGGATCCCAATCGAGCTATAGCCGATGAGGTTGAAAGTAATGCGCTCGATCCCACTCAAGGGACATCACCGTCTGGTTCTAGACCTCTGATGGTTAGCCAGGAAGGACAGGCTAAAGAAGCCTTCTTCCAAATGATGAACGACTGGTTCACACAATATATTCAAAAGAACCCGGCTGCTCAACAACCTCCACCCTCTCCTAATGCCCAATCAGTTCTTGTAGCTACTCAAGGAGTCAAACTTTTTAGATTGAATAAGCCTTCAGTTGATAAGATTCGCAAAAATAAGGTCAAAGAGTTTAGAGCTAATGTTGATGATGATCTTGAGAGTGCTGAGTTTTGGCTTGAAAATACGATTTAAGTGTTTGATGAACTTTCTTATACACCGGCTGAATGTTTAAAGTGTGCTATATCACCGTTGAGGGACATCACATATCAGTGGTGGAATATGCTAGTATCAGTGGTGCCAAGAAAGTGAGTCACCTAGGAGTTCTTTCAGACCGAGTTCAGGAAGAAATATATAAGCCAAAGGTTTCTGGATCAAAAGCATAAAGAGTTTTTAGAACTGAAATAGGGTCGTATGACCGTAATCGAGTACGAGAGAGAATTTGTACGGTTGAGTAAATATGCTTGAGAGTATTTTTCTACCAAAGATATTATGTGCAAGCGGTTTGTCGACGGACTAAATGAAGACATTAAACTGCTGGTCGAGATTCTAAATTTGAAAGAATTTGTTGTGTTAGTTGACCGAGCTTGCAAAGTCGAAGATTTTAGCCGAGAAAAGAGGAAAGTCGATTCAAAAGCTAGAGATTCAAGGAAATGACTGATGAATAAACCTTATTGTTCTTCATCAAAGAAATACCAGGATTCATATAGTCGATCGAATGCATCAGTGGAATACCAAAATAAAGATCGTGGAAATCAATATGTGAGTCTTAAAGCTCAAGCTACTTTCGTTTCGAGCATTGGCAGTGTGAGAACCAACAAACCCGAGTGTCACCAGTGTGGGAGACGTCATTTTGGAGAGTGCTGGAATAAAAATGTTAAAGCTTGTTTCAAATGTGGCTCGTCAGATCACTTTATTCGAGATTGCTCAGAGTTATTTGAGAAAGATAAATTTCAGAATGTAAGACGAGTAATACGACTGCAAGAGGGAGACCACTGAGAAATACGAGAAATGTGTCCAGTGGTAGAGGTGTGACTAGGGACCCAGCTATGAGATCCGAGGCAAGAGCACCTGCTAGAGCTTACGCCATTCGTGCTCGTGAAGAGGTGTCATCACCTGATGTTATTACAGGTACATTTTCTCTTTATGACACTAATGTGATTGCTTTAATTGATCCTGGATGGACACATTTGTATGTTTGTGAGAATTTAGTGTCTAGTAAGAAATTGCCTATTGAAATTACTGAGTTTATGATTAAAGTATCGAACCCCTTAGGCAAGTATGTTCTAGTTGACAAAGTATGCAAGAACTGTCCTTTAATGACTTGGGGTTATTATTTTCTGGTTGACTTGATGCTTTTACCATTTGATGAGTTCGATGTGATTTTGGGTATAGATTGGTTGACTCTACATGATGTTGCTGTGAACTGTAGACGAAAGATTGTAGAATTGAAATGTCAGATTAATAAAATTCTTTAGATTGAATCTGATGAATCGGGTGGATTACCAGTTGTGTTATCGACTATGTCAGCTCAGAGATATGTGAGAAAAGGTTGCAAAGCTTATCTTGCTTACGTTTTAGATACCAAAGTGTCTGAAAAGAAGATTGAATCAGTGCTTGTAGTCTATGAATATTCAGATGTATTTCCAAAAGAGTTACATGGGTTGCCATCGGTCAGAGAGGTTGAGTTCGCTACTGAGTTAGTACCGGGGAACTTCACCGATATCTATAGCTCTATACAAAATGGCTCTGACAAAGTTGAAAGTGAAAGCTCAGTTGTAAGAGTTAAAAGATAGAGGTTTTACACGACCGAATTTTTCACCCTAGGGTACGCCAGTTTTGTTTGTTAAGAAGAAAGATGGGTCAATGAGAATGTGTATTGACTATTGACAGCTCAACAAGGTTACGATAAAGAACAAGTATCCATTGCCTAGAATAGATGATTTGTTTGATCAGTTGAAAGGTGCAACAGTATTTTCAAAGATTGATTTGAGATTTGGTTATTACCAGTTGTGAGTTAAAGACTTAGATGTGCCGAAAAAAGCATTTAGAATGAGGTACGAACATTATGAATTCCTTGTTATGCCTTTTGGATTAACTAATGCTCCTGCCATTTTTATGGATTTGATGAATCAGATCTTTAGACCGTATTTAGACAGATTTGTTGTTGTATTTATTGAAGACATTTTGATCTATTCTCAAAATGAGTTTGAGCATGTTGAGCATTTGAGGATTGTGTTGCAAACCTTGAGAGATAAGCAACTGTATGCTAAATTCAGTAAGTGTGACTTTTGGCTTCGGGAAGTCAGATTTTTTGGATATATTATTTTGGCGGATGGCATTCGAGTTGATCCAATCAAGATTTATGCAGTTATTGACTGGAAACCACCTAGAAATTAATCTAAGATTAGAAGCTTATTGGGATTGGCTGGTTACTATCGACGCTTTGTTAAAGGGTTCTCGATGATTGCTACACCGATGACCAGATTGTTACAGAAAAATGTAAAGTTTGAATGGTCCGAGAAATGTCAACAAAGTTTCGATCAGTTCAAAGCATTGTTAACTGAGGCACCAGTGTTGGTTTAACTTCAGTCGGGTAAAGAATTTGTGATTTATAGCGATGCATCATTGAATGGTTTGGGTTGCGTGTTGATGCAAGAGGGAAAAGTGATAGCTTATGCTTCCAAACAGTTGAAGCCGCATGAAAAGAACTACTCGACGCACGATTTAGAATTGATCGCTATTGTATTTGCATTGAAAATTTGCTGTCATCATTTGTAATGTGAAAAATGCCACATCTTTATTGATTAGAAAAGCTTAAAATATATTATGACTCAGAAAAATTTGAATTTGCGACAACGAAGATGGCTCAAGTTATTGAAAGATTATGAGTTAGTGATTGATTAACACCCAGAGAAAGCAAATGCAGTCGCGAATGCTTTGAGTAGAAAATCGTTGTTCGCCTTGAGAGAAATGATTGAAAGATTATGAGTTAGTGATTGATTAACACCCAGAGAAAGCAAATGCAGTCACGAATGCTTTGAGTAGAAAATCATTGTTCGCCTTGAGAGAAATGAATACATAGTTGACATTATTTGATGATGGTTCAATTTTAGCTGAGTTAAAGGCTAAATCAGTTTTTCTTCAACAAATTTGCAAAGCTCAAAAGTGTGATATTGAGTTGCAAGCTAAAAGAGTGCAGTATGAGTTGATTGATGATTTAGAGTACCAAATCGGATCCGATGATTGTTTAATGTTCCGAGATAGAATATGCGTACCAAAAAATTCAGAGTTGATTTAAAAAATTTTGAACAGGGAGTACTCGTATTGGTGGTCAGGTATAAAACGAGACATTTCTGAGTTTGTATCAAAATTTTTGGTTTGTCAGTAAGTGAAAGTTGAGCATCAAGTGCCTTTGGGTTTACTTTAGCCTGTGATGATACCAAAGTGGAATTGGGAAATAGTGACTACGAATTTCGTATCGGGATTACCCCTGTCTTAAAAAAAGAAGATGCAATTTGGGTTGTCATTGATCGACTGACAAAGTCTACACATTTCATTCCAGTACGTACTGACTTTTCACTTGATAAATTGGCCGAGTTGTACATTTCTGAGATCATTAGATCGCATGGGGTGCCAGTTTCGATTATTTTGGATAGAGATCCGAGATTTACATCGCGGTTTTGGAAGAAATTACAAGAAGCTTTGGGTACAAAATTGAATTTTAGTAACGCTTTTCATCCGCAAACTAACGGACAGTCTGAGCGAGTAATTCAGGTTCTCGAAGATATGCTTCGATGTTGTGTTTTAGAGTTCGAAGGCAACTGGGATAAATATTTGCCATTGGTTGAATTTGCATATAACAATAGCTTTCAATTGAGTATTAAGATGGCACTGTATGAAGCATTGTAAGGTCACAAATACTGAACTCCATTGTATTGGTCCGAACTTAGTGAGAAACAGATTCACGAGGTTGATTTGGTTAGAGAAACTAAAGAGACCGTTTGAAAGTAGCTTCAGATTGTCAGAAATCGTACACAGATTTGAAACGAAAAGACATTGAATTTTAGATCGGTGACAAAGTGTTCTTAAAAGTATCTTCGCAGAAGAAAATGCTTCGTTTTGACCGCAAAGGCAAATTGAGTCAGTAATTCATCGGTCCGTATGAGATTATTGAATGAATAGGGCCAGTGGTTTATCAACTAGCGTTACCTATTGAGTTAGAAAAGATCCACAACACGTTTCATGTGTCGAAGTTGCATTGATATAGATTAGATCCATCGCATGTAATTTCTCCATCTGAGATTGAAATTCAACCTGATATGACGTACAACGAAGAACCAATCAAAATTCTAGCATGTGAGATTAAACAGTTAAGAAATAAAAGCATAGCTCTCGTCAAAGTACTTTGGCAATGACACGGTGTCGAAGAGGCTACGTGGGAGCCTGAGGAAGTTATGAGAAAATAATACCCTAACCTATTCACAGGTAAGATTTTCGGGGACGAAAATCATGAAGGGGGAGAGTTGTAACAACCCGTTTTAGTCAAATCAGAACAGTGGTTTTGAGACCACAAATCCGAAGACAAAATATTTATTTTATTATTATTTTAATGTTTACAACATGATTGAGTGATTGTGTGAAAGTTTCATGAAGTAATTTTATCGTTTAAATGGTCAATTTGAGAAAAAAAGACTAAATTGTGTAAAACAAAAAAGTGTTGTTCTATAAGTTAAAAGGGTTTAATAGCTATGAAATTAAATGTTTGAAGGGTTTATATTTTAATTGTACCATTGTTATATTAAATGGACAAAGATGGATAAGAGATTAAGTGTTTTTAATATTAATAGACAAGGTTAAAAAAGTAATTTAGTAATAAATTAATAATAAGTAAAACCAAAGTTAAAATTTTCCTTATCTTTCTTTATTATTGCCAAAATTGAAGGGAGAATAAACCATTTAAGTGTTTGAAGCAATCGGTAACTTTGGAGCTTAATTGTAAGTTCGTATGTGATAAATTTCAATATAAATGTATTTTATATGCTTTGATGTTGCATAAATTGCAAATATGAGACTGTGGATATGAACGATAGTGATTCGATGATGATTCAACATTCAAAATCCCAGTTGAACCTTAGGAATAGTTTAGGATGCTAGTGACATGTCATTAGGGGATACGTTGAGTTGGCTTAGGGCCTGATATAGCACTTCAGGTGCGAGTTATACCGATTTGGCTTCGGGCCATGCATATCGGCTGATTTGGCTATGGGCCATGATATCATTACTTCGTAGATAAGTTACCTTGATTTGGTTACAGGCCATAGTATAGGTTCTTATCGAGTGAGACCCTTGAGTATCTGACTTCTATTTCGAATGGTTCAAAGGGTAAATGAAAGACGAGAATGTGTGTCAGATTAGTACAAGATGGTACAGGTATGTGCATAAACCATATTAGCTTTGAATCGAAGAAATGGTGAAGAAAGTATATAGTTTTGTGCATGAGTAACTGAGAGGTTTGTTAATTGATGTGAGTTTTTATACCTATGATCAATTGTTGACTTATGTGTTTATGATTATATCAAATTTATGTCATACGAGCTTACTAAGATTTATGGCTTACTATGTTTATTTTTCCTGTGTTTTATAGTGTTTTCAAGCTAGCTCAGATTCAGGGATCGTCGGAGATTACTTCACACTATCCACCTATCTTTTGGTACCTATGAACTTGGTATTTTAAGTATATGTCATGTATAGAGATTTTAAGTCATTTTGGTTATGTTTTGTTAATGAATTTGGCCATATGAATTGGCATTGTGAATGTTTATGTTTAGTTTTTAAATATAGCCATGAGATTTGGCTTAATCTGGTGGATTTTGGTTATGTGCATATATGTGTATATATGGTTGTTATGGTGAGCTCATGAATGGATATGTGAATAGATTATATTATGAGGCTTGTGAATATTGATATGGTAAATGTTAAATGGATGATATTAGATATGAATTGTGTTTGTGAATTGGTGCAAAATGACGTATGTTTGAGAAAGGTTTAGCTAGTTGAATTGTATACGAAATTTTAGTACAAATGGTATGTGTATTTGGAGAATTTGTGTATTGAGATAAGTGGTTTAGATCATGCATGAATTAGGCTTGAATTGAATGTTTAAAAATGCCTATTGATGCTATATATTGGTGTAATTGAATTGATGTAGGTGACCATGAATTTGGGTGGCAAATTGGCTTGGTAAATAGTCTATTTTTGTCCACATGGGCAGAGACACAACCGTGTGTCTCATCCGTGTGTGACACACGGTCAAGTACATGACCGTGTGTGACACACGCCCCTGGTGTTGATTTTGACATTTAGTCAGTATGCTCCACACAACCTCACACACGGGTGTGTGACTTGGCCATGTGGCATAAGTTAGTATACCCTACAGGTTTGGCACGGCCTGGTACAAAGGCGTGTGAAGCCATTTTTAAGGCACACTGGCTAACCACACGGGCGTGTGTGTTGGTCGTGTGACCCAAGTCAGAGAGTTACATAGGGTTGACACTGGTTGGGACACGGCCATGTGCTCATATTTCGAATGTCCACATGGCCTATGACACGGGCGTGTCTTTGGCCGTGTGAGACACATAGCCCCGCCACACGGGTGTGTGTCCCCTGTTTTTAGAAAAAATTTCAAAGTTTCGTGAAAGTTTCTTAAGTCATCGGTTTAGTCCCGAGCCACTTCTAATGTATGTTTAGGGCCTTGTAAGCTCGTATAAGGGACAAATTGATTGAGATTGAATCATGATTGCATGTATTGTTTTGATGTATGAGAAAAATATGTTTAAATGTGCTGTAAATCCAGTAATGCTCCGTAACCCTATTCTGACATTGAATAGGAGTGAGGGGTGTTACAATAGCAGAGTTGGGTTGGAAGTTTTCTATAAAATCTACATTTCGTTTTCCAAAATATTGCATTGGCATAACCATGCATGCACAGTTTTGCCATTTGAGTTTGATGAATTTTGTATGACATTTGATCTACTTATTGTGCTATTTGTGATTATGTTTTAGTTAAGTTGTATACTGAGCTTGTTAGGTCACCCCTTTGTTTTCATCTTCTCAAGTAATCAGCAAACTTAAGACTAGACGGTGGGTGGAAACTCAGAAACTGGATTCTTTCAAAAAATTGGTTTTTAATGGACTTTGAGTTACATTTGCACTCTTTCTGGACTTTTCAAACTGTAATTTATTTTGGAATTTTCTCTTCCGTTATGAACTGTTATATCGTATTTTAAGACTATAATTTTACAAGCTGCTAAATTATAGATTATGAACTAAGTTATCGTTTTCAAAATTTAATACTCAGAAATTTTCGCTGCAAAATTAAAGTGTCAAATTAAGTGGTTTTCCATAAAATAAATAAGTTTTTCACATGTGTTTTTCTAAAGTTAGTTTTCAATTTTTGGGTTTTAAACAAACTAATGTAATTCTCCAGATTTGGCTGTAATGTCTAGGCTAGATTTGGGGTGTTATAGGATTAATATAATAGCTTGTGTATGCAATATATCAACGTAAAATTGTGCTAATTTAATAATGGTGTTAGTAATTTCTGAAAATTAAATCAAATCAAATTTTCATGTATAAAATAGGAAAAATCAAAGTTCATGTATGACGTTGCATATTAAATCAAAGCTCACCTAGATATTCATCCCTTTTACTTATTATATTTCTTTATCTTTCTTGTTTTTTATCCTTTTGTAAATAAATACAAAAAATATGTAATATTTTATGGGAAAATATTTTGTACATTGCTAGTGAAGTTTTTAGACTCCACAAGTAGGTTTAGGGGGTTGACAAGTGTCTCATATTTTATATTGGTTAGTATAAATTTTATTTTTCCTAAATAATATTATAAAATAGAAAGAAATAAGGAGAGTAAAGAACAATGAAAATATGGGGTGCAAAAAAGAATGTATTTTATTGATTAATCGGGATCTATACAATGCTTCTCCAAAGTTATATTTATAGACGCAAGAAGTATAAATAATATAAAACTCTACTTCTAATAAATATTAGATTGCTAATGTATATCAAACTTATCTTAATATTGATGGGCATCCATTTAATAATAAAATATTCATAACACTCCCCTTTGGATGTCCATCAAATGAAAAATGTGCCTTATTAAAACATTATTAGGAAAAACTCCATGGGATAAAAACCTATTGAAGGAAAAAAAAGTACACATATCTATAATACGCATAACATAATACCTCATTAAAAACCTTATCAAGAAAAATCAATGGGATAAAACTCGGTTAAGGAAAAAAGAGTACAACACGTATTTACTCCCCCTCATTAAAACATCACATAATATCTTATAATCTACGTATTCAATCTTCAATACTAACTTTTGAAATGACCATTTGAACGTATTTGCTAAGCATTTATATCACCATTCTTTTGAAAGTCACGAGTGTGAAAAATTTTGGAGAAATATATTTTGATCTCTTCAGGAGTTTCAACAATAATCATAGCAAACATTAATCATGATTCTTCCATAAAAACACAAATAGGTATTTTGGATCATTTTATAATCCTCCAATTGTTATTCACTAAGTCAAATTTACCACATATGTTCAAATTATTTCAATTCTAGATAATTTCAATATGCTTCTAGCATTCTAAATCCTTCAATGATTTTAATATAAATTTACTATATAATGATTCATAAAAGGTTGTAACAATAACCATTAGACGTAAGTTAAATCTTTTATGAACTATCGGTTTAATAATATATCTAAAGGTTATTGCATTTACCACAAAAGAATGTTTTATCTTTTCATAATTAATGTCAGGACTTAACTAAAAACGTCATATTTTTATTTCGTTTTTGCAGAACTACTTTATTTGTACCTTCACTGGCTTTATACCTTTAGATATTTGGACTATTGGTCCAAAAACTCCACTAATTTAATTGTACTTGAGTTGTGTTTTTCTATTTTTGACCAATCTATTCCATATATATATTTCTCAATAGATTTATTCAAGATTCTCCTTCTATTTCACTATTTCAACAATAATATTGTATGCAAAACCATTGTCGACCACTTTTATTATTGGTTCCATATTCTCTTGAACTGACATAACTTATCGAGATTTATTTATTTTTATTATTTTAATCTTTAGTTTCAAGTAGTCGAATATCTTTTGGATTTTTAGTTATTTATTAGTCATGTCTTGGGTCTTTTCTAGAGCACTCACCTTCACTATATGACCATCTAGAAGAATTTTCATCTTTGGAACTGATCAATCTATCATTTATTCTAACTAATTGTCCTACTGGGACTTTGATTCAATTAAAATATTAAATGGTATATAACACTTGGTTATTTTCATTAAGTTTGTAAATACATCTGAAAATTAACTTGTTGTAACACCCCTAGCCCGTATCTGTCATCGGATTTGTGCTATAGAGTATTATCGAAGCATAGCATCGTATACTTAACATTTTTTTATAATAAACAAATTACATCTTAAATCCTAGCAACATCAACCAAAATCATACATACGGTCCCTTTTACTAGCCCTCGAGGCGTTAAAAAGACAATAGAAATGAATCGGGACTAAATCGAAAACATATGAAATTTTTCGGAAAAGGGAAAATTTTTTCAAACTGCAAGGGTCACACGGCCGTGTAGCCAGGCCGTGTGGGCATTCAAGATAGGGACAAACGGTTGTGTCCCAGCCCGTGCCTGTACCCGTGTAACTCTTTGACTTGAGTCACACAGTCAAGCCACATGTCCATGTGCCAGACTGTGTACCCTTCAAAATAACCCCACACGTCCGTATGTCAGGCCGTGTGCTAGGCCGTGTAACTACCTGACTTGCAACCCTTTTAAAGTTGCAAGGGACACATGATCGTGTCCCTGGCCATGTGTCACACATGACTGAGACACACGCCTGTGTGGATGAAAAATAGGTCATTTCCAAGCCATTTTTCTCATCTAATCAAGCATGAACCTACAATCACTTTTACACTTATGAACTAGCATTCAAATTTCCTTAAAACCAAGCATAAATAAGCAATTCCAATATGGTATATATATACATCCAACCAATATGCCCAAAGGGCACCTAAATAACAACATCAATACATGTATAACCATATGCTTAAATTTTCCATAATGTTCACTAACTTTCAAACTAAGTTTGCATCAACATAGGCCATTTAAATTACCTAACAACCAAACACCAAAAAGGTACCAATTGTACCATTCCACTACCAACACCAATAAACTTTTATGCCGTTGATAAGGAAGATACCAAATCACCACATTTCAAACATATTACAAAACATTCACAACATGCATTTTTAAACTAGTCTTTCATCTCTATTTATTCAAACACCTAACCAAGATATAAATGCTAGCATGAAACTTAATTCATCAACATTAAACCATTCACAAGTGATTTCATCCATATAATTTTATCAAGTCAAAAGATACATGTATACAACCTAGAAGACAAAGTGTTCGAACACATAACTTAGTAGTTCATTATTGTACCAAAATTAACTAGACACATATATACTTATATACTTATATTGCCACATATACATGCCACAATATCAAAAGAGTTCAAAAACTACTAACGATGATGGATAGTGTGAGCTGAAGTTTTGATCCATCCCAAGTCAGCAAAAGTAATCTACAAAACGACACACAAACACGTATAAGCTTATAAAGCTTAGTAAGTACATAGCAATTTATTTAACTCAACATTAAATGATTGAAGCCCTTATATTACTTGATTGATATTATTGAATTGTAAACATGTCACAAAAGTACTATTAGGAGTACTAAAATACAACAAGGGCACGTAAGTGCGTTCAGGGGTATCGAAGTACAACAGGGGCACTAAGTACATTCAGGGGTACCAAAGTACAACATGGGCACGTACATGCATTCAGGGATAAAGAAGTACAACAATTTTTCTACTAAGTTATAGAGTACAAATACATAAAGAAATTTAATTAAGCAATTTACTACTATGGACTTACATCGACGCCAATGCTAAGGAGTACGATCGGCTAATCTATGACTTTCGTCTTCCCTCGATTTAAATCCGGTTGAGATATATCTTGATCTAAATAAATAAATTCAACCAATTTAATAATTGTTCAATTCAATTCAATCCAAATTCACATGTTTGTAAAAATAACACGTTTGCACTTATACATTTGATTCCTTTTCAATTAAGTCCCTAGTTCACAAAAATGGAAATTCATGTAATTCAACCCCAATCTATCACAGCAGAATATCAATTAGGTCCCTAGCAAGCTCTGTATTTCCCTTATTTCACAATTTCACCATGTAAAATTTTCTATTTTTCAATTCAATCCCTATTTTATAGTTTCATCAAAAATCACTTAACAAAATTTGTTTAACTATAAACAACTAACCATTTTCTTCCATAAAACATAAAAAATTTTGCACATTAATTAATGGTAAAACCCTAATACTTTGACAGTTTCACAAATTAGTCTCCAGGCTAGCTAGATTAAGCTACAACGATCTCAAAAACATAAAAATCATTAAAAACGGGACAAAATCTACTCACATGCAAGCAAAAGAGTGATAACCGAAAGTTTTAAGCTTCCATGGCTTCTCCTCCTTCAATATTTGGTTGGAAAGATGAACATTCATGCTTTGTCTTTTGTTTTCTATATTTTAATATCTTTTAATTATCAAATTACAACATTAGCCTTATTAATTAACCTTTATAATATCATTTTTAATGACCATGAAAGTCCACTAATAATTTATATGGTCTAATTGCAACCTAAGGACTCATACTTTAAAGTTCTATAGCCATTTAATAACTTAGCTACTAGAACTCCATTTTTTACTTTATGCGATTTAATCCTTTTCATCAAATTAAACATGCAAACGATAAAATTTTTGAACAAAATTTTTATACAGTAATGCTAGCATGCTATAGACATTAAAATAATAAATAAATATTTTTATGTCAAAATTGTGGTCCTAAAACCATTGTTTCGATTTCACTAAAAACGAGCTGTTACACTTGAATAAAGTGAGTTATCCTTTTTGAACTTATGGTTCAAATTACTCTTTATAAGGATTTAGATAATGATAAATCATTACAAGCAATGATTTCATTAAGCTATTATTTCTCTCCCCCTAATGTTAGAAAAACTATCAAATCAAAATAGTAATCATAAATCATGTCATAATTGAATCTCCAATACATTCAAAACATCTTAAAATATAAGGAGACACATAATTAATATATATTTCTAATTTTTCTTAAGGATTCACTCATCTTTGTGCATTTTGGTGGAGCAATTGGAACATATATACGCATATAAAAATTCAAAGACGGGAAATTTTTAGCTCTTGATCAAAAACCAATTGTAAAGGAAGTATTTATAACTTATTGGCTTGAGATGTACAACTCGTAAATCAACATAATCTCATGTTGAAATAGGAAGTTTAGTTCTCATAAGTAATGGTTTAGATATTAATAAGAGGCATTGTCACATCCCAAAAATCAGGTTAGAAGAAATTGGGTTAGTGAAATCAAGTGTGGTCGTGTCTTGATTTTGAGCTATGATTGTGAAAATGTTGTCAAGTAAAGTGATCTGCTTCAGTAGATGAGTGCTCTGGATGTGTGCTTGAGGTGCTGTGTTCAAGTCTCTTTCTTTGGAAAATTCAATTATTTTTTGTCCTAGCCCTATCTTTGTTTATTTGACTTAAAAATTATTTTCGTTCAACTTGTGTCAGACTACGCCTGCTGGTTTAGTTGTAAGGTGTTAACTTACCCTTTGGTCTTGTGTTTGAGTCCCTGGATGAGCAAAATAGAAATATTTTTGCTTCTCCATGTGTGTGTCGCATATGTAGTTGTGGTTGGTTGAAATTTGAATTCTGGGGAATTTTGATGGAATAGGGTACCTAGTTTAGTAGGGTTATTGGGGGGAGTGGTTGTTTGTTTTTTTAAAATATATTTTTATTTGAAAAATCCTAAAATTTTCTCCCCTTTTCTCACGTCTAATGTCTCTTCCCATACCCCTTTCTTTATGTTTTATTTTTATTTTTTTCTTTCTTTGGCTACCTTAATTTCATTTCTGTGTTCCTTTCTTTTTGCTTTTGTTTCCTTTTGTCCGATTCGCTTTCTTTGCATAGTCGACATATGCTCCTATCGGGTAAGTGATTATGGTTATGGTGTTTAGGGTGTACGATTTTCTCAATTGGTTTGGTGACGTATTCTCTTAGGTTAATTATTTAAGTGAGTTTTGATTATTGGTTTTTCTAATAGGAGAGGAATGATTAACAATTGACAATCCTCCAATGATTTGAGTTTGTGTGTTGGTGTTTATGTACAAGGGTGAGCATTTAGTATTGATATGTAGCTGTTTGGGTTTATTCGTATGTGGGTCTGATTGATGTTTTAGGATATTTTAAGGATTAGGTCCTCTTTGTAATATCCTGATTTTCGGGTTTTTCGCGATTCTTGATATTTTAGTAAAGTTTCTAAAATTTGGTATGTGATTATGGAATTCATAATTTAAGTATGTAAATGGGCTTATGGAAGGCCCATGAGTTGGCCAAAACCCAGTAGAATTTTTAAATTTTGGACTTAGGAGTTAGGGGCTCTGGCGAGGTGCCCTTATATAAAGTCGTGGGTAAAGTGTATCACAAAAAGAGCTTTGGTAAAGTGGCAAGGGTGACGCCACTAAGCTCCTAAAAATGTGGCGTGTGGAGCATAGAGGGGGAAGACCTGGGATCGATTCCCTATGTTGGCAAAAAGGATGCTAATTTTTATGTTTTGAGCATGTAAGAGTTGTAGCTGAATGGAACTCTTTGGGGAGAGTTTGAATCGAGTTAAATGCATGGATTAAGGAGGGATAAGGGGAGAGATTTTAGGAATTGATATGAAGATAGAGTTGGCTGAATAAAGGAGATTGGAGGGGAATTTTGCAGAGAGGTTTAGTAAGGGATTTTCGGCACATAGGTATTTTTGTGCCGTTTTCTCCCTAGAGGATTAGTCTTTTCTCTCTTTTTCGCTTGCAGTCGAATCTACCATCTCTTCTTCCATCTTTTATTCCTTCTCCTTCATTCAAACCAGCCCACTATTTCTCTTTATTCACCATTATTTCTTTCCTTAATCTCTATACGCAGAAATACCGCAAAAAAGCCGAAATCAGTGAGGATAGGGTGGTGCCGATTCTTGTGACCAGCAACCTTTTCTTTCCTTTTCAATTTTTGGCGTTCAATTCTTTTACCTTTTAGGCGTACGGATTCTAGAGAAGAAAGACGGTGGTAAGCGTTCAAACACTAAATAATTCCTAGAGTAACTTTTGGCCAAAAGCCGAAACCCCATAGTTTAGGGAGATGGCCGAATATGTGTATAGGCCTTATGGGGTCTTCTTTTAATATTTTTTGTGGTTTATTTAGTGAAGGAGCAGCAAGGAGTAGTGTCGACTTGAAATAGCTTGGATCACTGGAGTGGCTAGGCCTAGTCATCAATCGCGGCAAGGTAAAATTCCTAAGGCTATTATGGATGGTGGCCGAATGTGTAAGTATTAATATTAGATGATTACTGGTTTAGTTCAATTATGGGAAGCTGATTATTAATGATGGATTATAGGAGAAATCGTGTAGGAGATCTCGTCAAGGAATATTGCCAAACAGGTGTGTAACGAACCCTTTTTCATAGCTTAAAGCAATAAATGCCGAAAAGCCGAAATGCCGAAATTCTGGCATTTCGGGAACTTATGAGCAAGCGAACGCTCACGAGTTAGTTAAAATCCATGAGATGATGATTGAGAACAATGGAAACGGTAAGAATGAGATTTCTGGCATTCTTGGTAAGTTGGGCCTCGAGGGGCTAAAATCGGGCCCAATGGGCTTTCGGGCCCATTTGAAAAAAAAATTGGTAGAAATTGAAAACCTGTTAAATTGCACGTTAAGACTGGTAATACCAATATGGAAAACAGGCTAAATGGGCCTAGAGGACAAATCGGCTATGTGGGGCCCATTAGGGGTTTTTAGCCCAATAACTCGGTTTCGTTAAAAATGGGCCAGATTCGCGGTTAAAACAAACAAATAGTTAGTAACTGATAATGAAAATGGAAAATTCCTAAAATTTGGTAAGATTACGAAATTACCCTTATAATATGAAAATGACCATTATACCCCTAGGGTTTAATTATGAATTTGTTACATAGGGTTTTGATGTACATGATATGTATGATATGCACATGAGATGTATGATATGCACATGATATGTATGATATGCACATGATATATATATATATATGATTTGCACATGATGAATTCATAAATACATGGGGTTGGGTTTTTTATATGGATGGAGGAAGTGCAAAAAGGGCTTATGCCCCAGTTAATAAAGGGCTTATGCCCCAGTTTTGATAATGGGCTTATGCCCCAGTTTACCGAAAAGGGCTTATGCCCTGATTATTAAAAAAAGCGGGGCCTCCGTTATATGATAAAGCAACTATGTTTGCAAAGTGGAGAGTTTTGGCTGGGTGGGTTGAGTTATTCCCCACATGGAGAGCTTGGTTGGTACGGGTGGAGAGTAGCGGATGGTGGGTCGAGTAGTCTCCCCAAATGGGCTTGCATTCATTCTTTCATTGACATTACATGTGATATTGAAATGGGCCTATGGGCCATACCGTTAATGATGAAGGCTTGCCACGATAATATGAAATATGTGAAGGCTTCGGCATGATAATATGAAATATGAAAAGGCTACGGCCCAGTATATGTTGAGCTTGGACTTGGGCTAAGGCCCAACAGGCTGATATTGTTTTGGGCTCTGAAAGGGGCTTGTTGTACACTGAGTTTCCAAACTCACCCCCTTTTTCCCTTAACCCTGCAGGAGAGCCATGATGAGGGGACTTGGAGCCGGAGGGGATTCAGAGTGGCCACGGTGATTGCCCTTGGGTTTTTTTTTAATTAAGCATTTGGTTTCCTTTAAGATTTCTTTATTTATTTACTTATTATTTATTTTTGGGTTGTAATAAGGCCATTTTAACTTTCCTTTTATTTTATTTTCGGGATTATTTTTTTTTTATTTTTATTAACTTTAAACTGATTGATAATTAATGGGCTAGGCTTAGGACGCGTTTTCAAAATGGAACTCGTTTTTAAGATAACACAATGACACGATTATCCAACTTTAAAGAATATTCACTTAAATAAACTTCAACTCGTTATAACCAAGTGTGGCAATGGCAGTGGGCATGTCTAGGATTGGATCCAATCGAAGAGCTTGGTACTTAAGCGACCTTCATGGCTCACCTCTCTGTTTGGATACCTACACGGTGCCCGACTTCCATTCACTTGTTAATTTATTAAAAGTCAATTTTTTTTAAACACTAAAATGAAACATGAATTTTCAAACTCTTATGTGGCATGTCAGATTCGGCCGTAACGTCTGGGCCGGGTTTGGGGTGTTACATTTAGTGGTATCAGAGCCAGATTTCAACAACTCGGCTGTGGATCGGGTCTAAAAATCTTTTCAAAAACTTAGGCCCAAGAAGGGTATTTTTGGAAACGGTATTGGGAAGTTCTTTTCAAAGATGTTTTACAAGGTATACATGTTAAAATGGTTCAAGTTTGCCTAGTTTGTAAAACGGGGCTAAAATCAAAAGTTTCAAAACAAGGGTGTTACAAGGGTATTTCAAAATCAAAATTTAAAATTTCTATTCTCTATGACTAAAAATATAGGTTTTGAGTTTTAAATGGATTGGAGAAAGAAGCGGCATGATTGAATCCCGGCACCAAGTCTGTAAGTATACTCTTTTTATGTTATGTGATAATGATATGATGCTATGAATAGAATTGAGACCCTACTATGATACTTTAGATAGGGTAGAGTCAGAAAGCGGTAGAAATAAGGCTGTAGCTAGAAGCTACGACGATACTGAAAACAAAACCGGAATCATTATATTTCCATAAGATATTTTCTTAATAAACAAAGTGGAACATTATACTAATACCATAAAATTCGTAATTAGATATGAGTACAAGAGGAACTCGTGGGACGAGGCCGCAGACGTGGTCGCGGAAGGGTGCAGCTGAATCTTCATCCTCGGGGCATAGCACGGTGAGGAGGCATCGTGCCTCAAGCAACGGAGACTGGTCTTATGATCGGGCTGCGGGGATGATGCTTTGTCCCAAGCCATGTTAAGGGTTTTAGAGAGAGTTGTTGGAGCTAGCACCTGGGACGGTGAATAGGGGATCCATCTCTGAGCGTCTCCGGGCTAACGGAGAGCAGGTTTTCGTGGGCGTGATCTGGAGTAGCCCCAAATGTGGCTGAATATTGGCTAGAGGCAACAGAGCGGATTATGGATGATTTAGATTGTTCTGTGGAGCAAAAGCTAAAAGGGGCTGTGTCGCTACTACGAGACGAGGCATACCGGTGGTGGATTACTGTAAGGGAGAGTACTCCAGTTGAACGAGTAACCTGGGAATTGTTCAAAACTGCTTTTAAGGGGAGATATGTGGGAGCTAGCTATGTGGATGCTCGTCGGAAGGAATTCTTGAATTTGACTCAGGGTGATAAGACTGTAGCAGAGTATGAGGCAGAATTCTTGAGGCTAAGTCGATATGCTAGTGGGATAGTTGCGACCGAATATGAGCGCAGTGTTCGATTCGAGGATGGCCTTCGTGATGAGCTTAGGGTCTTGATAGCTCCACGAGAGGAGCGCGATTTTGCTGCATTGGTAGAGAAGGCTAAAATAGCGGAGGAGGTAAAATGGGTGAGCGGCAGAATCGTGAGAAGGATCGACCAGATTTAGAGGATTACGGACCCTCGGAGTGCTTTGTAAATAGAAATGTCAAAAGAGCTAGAATGGCGAGAACCAGTTCGAGCGGCTCAGTGAATACTTTTAGATCGCAAGCTTGCGGGGATTATGGCGAGTGCATATGGGGAATCTTTGGAAGCGGCTGGAGCATGTTTTCGTTGTGGGTCAAAGGAACATAAGTTCGAGAGAATGTCCTCGGAGAAGCAGCTCGGGAACTAGTGGCGAGAACAAAGGGATGTCCAATCACAATGAGGGGACCACCACCACGGAGGGTCGTGGGCAAGGCGAGAGGTGGCAATGGTAATGGACGAGGACGTGGAGCACCGGCGGGGTGCTGGACATGCGCGAAGCTCGACGGTGGCGTTGGTTTATGCGCACGACGTCGTGAGGAGGGTGGCGCTCCCGATGTTATAACTGTACGTTCTTCATTCATAACAAGCCTTACATCGCTTTAATTGATGTGGGTTCCACTCACTCATATGTTGCTTGTGATGTATCACAGGGCATTGGGTATGCTTCCCGAGGAGACTATAAGTGGGGTATCGGTGATAAGTCCTTTGGGACACTCGGTCAAGGTAGATAAACTCTTTAGGGTTGTGCCTCTAGAGATACAAGATAAGATTTTTGAAGGGAATTGATGGAGCTGCCATTTGGGGATTTTGATCTTATTTTGGGTATGGGTAGCTAACTAAACATAGGGCAACGTTGGATTGTGCTGCGAAGAGAATGGTGCTAAGAAGCTATTAAGGATGAAGAGATAATGGTCATAGGGGAGCGAAGGAATTACTTGTCCAATGTGGTTTCACTTTAAGAGCCGAGAAGTTGATTCGGAAAGGTTGTAAGGCGTTTTTAGCGGTGGTGAATCAAGTTGAACCGAAAGGGACGACTATGGAGTTAGTTAGGACCATCAAGGAATTTCAAGATGTATTTCGGGAGGAACTTCTGGATTACCCCCACAGGAAGTTGAGTTTGGAATTGACTTGTTGCCAGAGCACCCCTGTGTCCATTGCGCCTTATAGGATGGCACCAAAGGAGTTGGTAGAATTGAAAGCCCAAATTCAGGAATTGTTGGATAGAGGGTTTATACGACCAAGTGTTTCTCCGTGAGAAGCGCACAAAGTGCTATTCGTAAAGAAGAAAGATGGGACCATGCGGATGTGCATCGACTATCGGCGATTGAATAAAGCGACGATAAAAACAAGTATCCCTTGCCAAGAATCGACGATCTGTTTGACCAACTGAAAGGAGCCTCGGTATTTTCTAAGATTGATCTTGGTCCAGGATATCATCAGTTGAGAGTCAAAGAAGTGGATATTCATAAGACGGCATTCAGAACTCGATATGGTCATTACGAGTTTCTGGTGATGCCTTTTGGTTTGACTAATGCACCGGCAGCTTTTATGGATTTAATGAATCGGGTTTTCCAGCCATACTTAGATCGGTTTGTAGTCGTTTTTATTGATGATATATTGGTGTATTCGGAAACAGAAGAGAAGCATGATGAACATCTTCGTGTTCTGCTGCAAGTATTAAGGGAAAAGCAACTTTACGTAAAGTTTAGTAAGTGCGAGTTTTGGCTGAGGGAAGTAGCTTTTTTAGGGCATGTTGTGTCTGCCGAGGGAATCAAGGTAGACCCTCGGAAGATTGAGGCAATTCTGGAATGGAAGCCACCAAGGTCAGTAACTGAAATCCGAAGTTTTCTGGGGTTGGCAGGTTATTATCGAAGGTTTGTGGAAGGATTTTCTGTGTTGGCGGCACCGTTAACGAAACTTATAAGGAAGGGAGCACCGTTCGTTTGGACAAATAAGCAACAAGAGGCTTTTGAGAAGTTAAAGGAAGTTACGGCGAAGCGCCGGTGTTGATTCAACAGAGTCCGGTAAGGATTTCGTTGTGTCTGCGATCGTCACATGTCGGTTTGGGCTGCGTGTTGATGCAAGAGGGTAAAGTGGTCGCTTATGCTTCACGACAGCTTAAGCCTCATGAGGTAAACTATCCTACGCATGACTTGGAGTTGGCAGCAGTGATTTTTGCACTAAAGATATGGAGGCATTACTTGTATGGGGAGAAATGCATCATTTATACGGATCATAAGAGTCTTAAGTACTTACTGACTCAAAAGGAACTAAACCTTAGACAGGCGAAGGTGGATAGAGTCATTAAAGGACTATATTCGCTTTCGATTGAGTACCATCCAGGTAAGGCAAATGTCGTGGCTGATGCATTAAGTCGAAGGACTGTGGCAGAATTGAAGGTAATGTTTGCTCGCTTAAGTTTGTATGACGATGGAAGCTTATTGGCAGAATTACAAGTGAGACCAACTTGGGTGGAGCAGTTAAGAAGCAATGATTGGAGGATGAGTCGTTGGTTCCTCGGTTTGAGCAAGTTGAGAAGAGGAGAATCCGGACTTTGGATTAAATAGCGGGAGTTCTTTGTTTTCGAGGAAGAATTTGTATGCCAAAGGACTCGGACTTGAGATTGATGATTTTAAGAGAGGCACATAATGGACCTTGTGCTATGCATCCGGGAGGGAGTAAGTTGTATCGAGACTTACGAGAGCTATATTGGTGGCACAGGCTTAAGCGAGAAGTGACCGAATTTGTGGGGAAATGTTTAACGTGTCAACGGTGAAGGCCGAGCATCAAGCGCCTTGAGGATTATTCTGACCGAGAAAGGTACCACTTTGGAAGTGGGAAAGGGTAACGATGGATTTTGTAAGTGGATTGCCGTTGACACCCTCCAAGAAGGACTCAGTTTGGGTAATTGTAGATAGGCTCACGAAGTCTGCCCATTTCATACCTGTCCGAACTGATTACTCACTACAGAAGCTGGCTAAGTTGTATGTGGCGGAGATAGTACGGTTACATGGGGTGCCAGTATCAATAATTTCTGACAGAGACCCAAGGTTTACATCTCGATTTTGGCAGAAGTTGCATGAGGCATTGGAAACGCGATTAGATTTTAGTACGGCTTTTCACCCTCAGTCGGATGGGCAGTCAGAGAGGGTCATTCAGATTTTAGAAGACATGTTGAGAGGCTGTGTTATCGAGTTTAGAGGCAGTTGGGAGGACTATTTGCCATTGGCAGAGTTCGCGTATAACAACAGTTACCAAGCAAGTATCCAGATGGCTCCTTACGAGGCATTATATGGGCGAAGGTGTCGTTCGCCCACTTGCTGGACGGAGTTAGGAGAAAGGCAAGTCCTTGGGCGAGTTGGTAGCGGATACCGAAGACAAGATTAAGGTGATCAGGAATCGGTTAAAGGAGGCAGCGGATCGACAAAAGTCTTATGCCGATCTGAAGCGTAAGGATGTTGAATATGCAGTTGGAGACATGGTCTTCTTGAAAGTTTCGCCTTGGAAGAAGATATTGAGATTTGGTAAGAAGGGCGTTTGAGTCCACGGTTTATTGGGCCTTATCGAATTGTTAAGCGGATAGGGCGGTGGCTTATCAGCTAGAGTTACCTCGAAGCTGGATCGTATTTACGATGTTTTTCATGTGTCCCATCTTTGGCGATATCGTTTCGACCCAACTCACATCGTGCGATTGAATCGAAATGCGGCGCGGATCGACTTTCGAAGAAGAAGAACTGTGCAAATACTTGATCGCAATGTCAAGGTGTTGAGAAGGAAGTCGAGTTCCATTAGTAAAGGTACTTTAGAGGAACCATGGCAAGGAAGAAGCTACTTGGGAGACTGAAGGGCAATGCGTCAGCAATACCCTCAACTGTTTGGATCAGGTAAATTTCGAGGCCGAAATTTCTTTAAGGAGGGTAGAGTTGTAATATCCTGATTTTCGGGTTTTTCGCGATTCTTGATATTTTAGTAAAGTTTCTAAAATTTGGTATGTGATTATGGAATTCATAATTTAAGTATGTAAATGGGCTTATGGAAGGCCCATGAGTTGGCCAAAACCCAGTAGAATTTTTAAATTTTGGACTTAGGAGTTAGGGGCTCTGGCGAGGTGCCCTTATATAAAGTCGTGGGTAAAGTGTATCACAAAAAGAGCTTTGGTAAAGTGGCAAGGGTGACGCCACTAAGCTCCTAAAAATGTGGCGTGTGGAGCATAGAGGGGGAAGACCTGGGATCGATTCCCTATGTTGGCAAAAAGGATGCTAATTTTTATGTTTTGAGCATGTAAGAGTTGTAAGTGAATGGAACTCTTTGGGGAGAGTTTGAATCAGTTAAATGCATGGATTAAGGAGGATAAGGGAGAGATTTTAAGGAATTGATATGAAGATAGAGTTGGCTGAATAAAGGAGATTGGAGGGGAATTTTTAGTGAGAGAGGTTTAGTAAGGGATTTTGGCACATAGGTATTTTTGTGCCGTTTTCTCCCTAGAGGATTAGTCTTTTCTCTCTTTTTCGCTTGCAGTCGAATCTACCATCTCTTCTTCCATCTTTTATTCCTTGTCCTTCATTCAAACTAGCCCACTATTTCTCTTTATTCACCATTATTTCTTTCCTTAATCTCTACTTCTGCCGAAATACCGCAAAAAAGCCGAAATCAGTGAGGATAGGGTGGTGCCGATTCTTGTGACCAGCAACCTTTTCTTTCCTTTTCAATTTTTGGCGTTCAATTCTTTTACCTTTTAGGCGTACGGATTCTAGAGAAGAAAGACGGTGGTAAGCGTTCAAACACTAAATAATTCCTAGAGTAACTTTTGGCCAAAAGCCGAAACCCCATAGTTTAGGGAGATGGCCGAATATGTGTATAGGCCTTATGGGGTCTTCTTTTAATATTTTTTGTGGTTTATTTAGTGAAGGAGCAGCAAGGAGTAGTGTCGACTTGAAATAGCTTGGATCACTGGAGTGGCTAGGCCTAGTCATCAATCGCGGTAAGTAAAATTCCTAAGGCCATTATGGATGGTGGCGAATGTGTAAGTATTAATATTAGATGATTACTGGTTTAGTTCAATTATGGGAAGCTGATTATTAATGATGGATTATAGGAGAAATCGTGTAGGAGATCTCGTCAGGAATATTGCCAAACAGTGTGTAACGAACCCTTTTTCATAGCTTAAAGCAATAAATGCCGAAAAGCGAAATGCCAAATTCGGCATTTCGAGAACTTATGAGCAAGCTTAACGCTCACGAGTTAGTTAAAATCCATGAGATGATGATTGAGAACAATGGAAACGGTAAGAATGAGATTTCTGGCATTCTTGGTAAGTTGGGCCTCGAGGGGCTAAAATCGGGCCCAATGGGCTTTCGGGCCCATTTGAAAAAAAAATTGGTAGAAATTGAAAACTCTGTTAAATTGCGTTAAGACCGGTAATACCAATATGGAAAAGCAAGGCTAAATGGGCCTAGAGGACAAATCGGCTATGTGGGGCCCATTAGGGGTTTTTAGCCCAATAACTCGGTTTCGTTAAAAATGGGCCAGATTCGTGGTTAAAACAAACAAATAGTTAGTAACTGATAATGAAAATGGAAAATTCCTAAAATTTGGTAAGATTACGAAATTACCCTTATAATATGAAAATGACCATTATACCCCTAGGGTTTAATTATGAATTTGTTACATAGGGTTTTGATGTACATGATATGTATGATATGCACATGAGATGTATGATATGCACATGATATGTATGATATGCACATGATATATATATATATGATTTGCACATGATGAATTCATAAATACATGGGGTTGGGTTTTTATATGGATGGAGGAAGTGCAAAAGGGCTTATGCCCGATTAATAAAGGGCTTATGCCCCGATTTTGATAATGGGCTTATGCCCGATTTACGAAAAGGGCTTATGCCCGATTATTAAAAAGAGGGGCCTCCAGTTATATGATAAAGCAGCTATGCTTGCCAGTGGAGAGTTTTGGCTGGGTGGGTTGAGTTATTCCCCACATGGAGAGCTTGGTTGGTACGGGTGGAGAGTAGCGGATGGTGGGTCGAGTAGTCTCCCCAAATGGGCTTGCATTCATTCTTTCATTGACATTACATGTGATATTGAAATGGGCCTATGGGCCATACCGTTTACAGTGAAGGCTTCGGCCCAGAATATGAAATATGTGAAGGCTTCGGCCCAGTAATATGAAATATGAAAAGGCTACGGCCCAGTATATGTTGAGCTTGGACTTGGGCTAAGGCCCAACAGGCTGATATTGTTTTGGGCTCTGAAAGGGGCTTGTTGTACTTGAGTTTCCAAACTCACCCCTTTTTCCCTTAACCTGCGGGAGAGCCATGATGAGGGGACTTGGAGCGGAGGGGATTCAGAGTGGCTACGGTGATTGCCCTTGGGTTTTTTTTTAATTAAGCATTTGGTTTCCTTTAAGATTTCTTTATTTATTTACTTATTATTTATTTTTGGGTTGTAATAAGGCCATTTTAACTTTCCTTTTATTTTATTTTCGGGATTATTTTTTTTTTATTTTTATTAACTTTAAACTGATTGATAATTAATGGGCTAGGCTTAGGACGCGTTTTCAAAATGGAACTCGTTTTTAAGATAACACAATGACACGATTATCCAACTTTAAAGAATATTCACTTAAATAAACTTCAACTCGTTATAACCAAGTGTGGCAATGGCGAGTGGGCATGTCTAGGATTGGATCCAATCAAGAGCTTGGTACTTAAGCGACCTTCATGGCTCACCTCCTCCATTTTGGATACCTACACGGTGCCCGACTTCCATTCACTTGTTAATTTATTAAAAGTCAATTTTTTTTAAACACTAAAATGAAACATGAATTTTCAAACTCTTATGTGGCATGTCAGATTCGGCCGTAACGTCTGGGCCGGGTTTGGGGTGTTACACTCTTAATCAATGCGCAATCATTGTTAATTTGGTGAATTAATTAACATTTTTAGGTTTTGGATGTCGCATGGGTGTTTTCGCATAAAAAAATAGTCAAGGTGTGTAACAAAAACTCAAAAAATCATGAATGGTTGAAAGCCAAAAATCTAAATTGTCCATGCCATACGCCCGTGTGTGACAAACGACCATGTGATAGATCGCCAAATGGGCCGTGTGGGCCACACGGTCGTGTGAGACCATTTTCTAAAAATTTCACTAAGCACATTTGACTCTAAAATTCTTTATTAGACTTTTCGTAGTGCCCATATTGCTTAATTAAGGCTTGGAAACAAGATATATGTTAATATGTATCTGTGTATGATGTGTTTAAGGTACGTGAATATATTTGCATGATTTGATATTGATAGTTCTGATGGTATGTCCTAATTCGCTATGTCTTTATATGTGTGTATGATGTGTAATTATGCTAATTTGTATTTCTGAATAGGCTATATGACCATACATGTGACATTGTGGCTTTTCTAGTTAACGTGATCTATAATTCTGATATATTTATCTGTAAAACATGAAATCAAATGCTTATTGGTTTCTGTTAAGAATATGAATGCATATTCAACATGCTTATCATTTTTTTAGTTTATGCATGCCATGTCACATTACATGAGGTTGGGATATTATGGTATTGAGGAAGTTCTAACCATTTAATCCACATTATCTGGTAGTTTATCCATATTTCTAGTTGGCATCTTTTTTTCATTTATGGTGGCTCGACCACACACATATATTGTTCTGGTAGCTTGGTTGCAATATAGTGATTTGTCCACATATATCCAATTTGGCAGTTTTAACTGCAATCTTTAGTGGCACTGACCATAATTGTTATGTTGGTGTGATTGGATGGACGAGTTTTGGGGAACTCTATTTGGTGTGTAGCGGAGTTGGGTAGGATGTTTTCTAAAAAAAGTATGCATTACGTTTTTTGAAAAATACTATATTGACATAAGCACGCATTCTCAGTTTTGCTCAAATGATCATTATGAAATTCTCTATGATTCTATGAATTGTTGGTTGTGTTATTTGAGTTCTCAATTTGGGTTTCTTACACACTAAGCTTTATAGTTCACCCCTTTTTTTAATCTCTGACCTTTCAGGTAATCTTTTAACTTAAGATCGGATGGCGTTTGGGAGCTTATATTCTTTCCTCTGCTAATTAAAATATGGTGGTTTTCATAATTATCTATTTTGGACTTTTGGGATTGTAATATAATTTTGGGCTTTGTTTTGTTTTTTGTTTTATTCATCGGTAGTTGATATTTTTGAACATAAAACTACAAAATCACTCAAGTTAACAAAATGGATTTCGATTTTCAAAACTAAAACTTTGAAAATTTTTCAATGCAAATTAAGTAATTTCTTAAGTATTTTTCTGTAAACGAATAAATAGCTTTTAACGAATGTTTACCATATTTATATTTTCTTAACACTCACTGAAATCAGAAGTTTTCAAACGAGACCATGTTAAGAGCTATTCTGTAAAATAAATAAGTCCTGTGTGTAATTTCCAAAATAACATGCAAGTGTTTTACTAAAAATATTAATTTTAGAATTCTTGACTTCGAAAGCTAGGATTAAACTTCTAGGTTTTCTTTAAAAATTAACTAATGTAATCCCTTTAGATTCGACCTTATCATCTAGGCCAGGTTTGGGGAATTATATACATTCAATCAATAATTTCTTTAAACCATTATGCGCAAAAATAACAAGCTTTTACAAAAGTTTTTCAAACTCATATACAACAATTAATAAAATAATGAGATATAAACTCATAAGCATTAGTAAGATGAATTGTCTTAATTGCATAATATGAAATTAATGATTTAAACAAGTAATGTTGCAAGCGACAGGTTGCAAGTTGATAAAACATATGTGATTATTTTGTAGATGCATCGACCAAAATCAAATAATATTAAAATCATCCACATGGTGGATGAATGGGCCCATATTCATTTCAGAAATACAAGATATTAAATCTTAACTTTAGCTATTAAGCTTGTAATAATCAATTTTCATTGAGAACAAGCAACAAATGATCATTTTTAAATTAAAGAATTTTTTGATTCTTTAATGAATGTCTATATGAATTCTCAATTAATTTTCGTATCATATATGATTCAGGATGGTCTAACTGGTCACGCCAAGTAGTAAATGTATTTGTATCAGTAAACTTCTAGTTTAATTTAACATGCATTTCAATTGTACTAATAATGGCAATATAAATTGTGACACTTTGATAATTTTACTGTCATTTATTTTACTTTGTATCTACATATAAGTACTATTGTGATATTTACCATTGGAAATGTCTAAATCAATGTGAAGTTTATAATACCACTAAGTCAAAAAAATAAATACAATTTCCAAACAATTATATGCAATATTCACTTCAGGAAATATGCCAAAATCTTCAAATGTCCAAATTGACTTTAATGATAAAAAAATATTATAAAATTTATTATATTTATTGTAGACATTCACTTCGAGGAATGTGCAAAAAAAATAATTCAAACAATAATGTAAGCATATATCATATTTCTTACTAATAAATTATATAGATATCATTTGCTTCAATGAATGATAAATTAGTACAAGTCATTAAGGATTTTGTACTAAGAATAAACATTTGACAACATTTTGAATCATCCATCTTCTTATCTATTTGTCAATAATGACAATAAGTTAAATTTTCATAATTGTTATGTATTTTTACATTCACTTAGGGGAATGGAGTAGAACTGGTGAAATGAATAACTCGGTTTTTGTTTAGCCATAAGAAGATATGAGATCAATTCAAAATAATTTTAAAGCCCTTTTAATAAGAGTTTTGCAAAATCAGTTAACTACCAAGAATAACTAGCTAGGTCATGTATATAAACAAACCTAAATTAAATATATGAATAAAAGTCACATCTCAAACATAAAAATATGACATAATGAAAAACTAGCAATTTTTGTCATAATCATCATCGTAAATATGCATGAAATTTAATTCAAAATCTAACCATTCATGTTCATAGAACTTTTCATTTACTATTGCTCATGTCATTTCTCTAAATAATTAACAAATTGAATAATATAAAATGTATGAACTACTACCTTTAACAATTCTTTGAACCAAATCAAGTCTGAAAAACCATAAAATTCATTGGTTTATTAACACAAATTTGCATAATAGATATGTTTTAATCAAATATATTAAGTTATAAAACTTACTATAGTGACATAAATAAATTAGTTAATATTCATTTTCATGAACAAATGAGATGTTTAAAATAATATCTAACTCATGTAATTAAAACTTAAAAAGAAGAGCATCTAAACATTTAAACCATATATCAAGTCGATTTAACATTTAAAGATGTACCTTTTTTGTTCTAGATTGAGTCTTGACAATTTTATCAAGAATTAAGCAAATTAAACTCTAGTTTATTAATAGCAAACTTTGAGATGAATCTTATTTTCTAGGTGTACAACAGGTACATAACCAATAACTTTTTATACATAAGTTGTCTCTCTTCTTTGAAAGTTTATATCGAGAACTCTTCTCTTATTTATCTCAATCTTTTCACTTCTAGTGGTAAAAGAAATATTACTAATAAAATATCTAAGAATCAAGTAATGAGTGTCACAATTCACAAAAAGGCTGCAACTCATACTAGAGATTCCATCTTTAACAAAATACATATAATCCTAAAAAAATTGACCATAAGATTGCATATAAATATCAAAATCAAATCCTTGACTTAAAGTTTAGTAATGAATATCAATAGCAATAAATTTTAGCAACAAATTCATTAATATGGATTATAGAAATCCTAAAATTGACATGCTAATATTTAAAAAGATCACCATAATAAAGACAATTTCAGTATCCCTTTATTGTTTAGATTCATCACTATCATCAATCTAGTAAGCCAAATTTGACTCAACATCATTCTTATTATTCATTTTTGCATTTTCTTTTTTTTTTGTTTGATAGAAATTTGATAGAGTTCAACTAAATGTTTAAGTGTATGACAGGTACTTGACTAATGACCTTCCATACCATATTGATAAATAAGTTATCTCCACTCCTTAAAGAGTTCTTGGGAGTTCTTGTTCTTTTCTTACTTTCTTCATTTTTCCACTTCTGGTGGTGAGAAAATTTATTACTACCATCCCCTATGACTATTATTATAGTTCGACTTACTATATCCACATCCAAGATTATGTCTTTCAAATTTATTACATAATGTTACATTCTCTCAGGGAATGGTTAGGTTTTGTGATTAAAAAATTTTGTTCAATCATAAGTAAACATGATATTAACTCTTGAAGTGTTTTTTTCATGATATTGCTACTGTAGGAGCACATTTGAAGTATGAAAAGTTGAATAAGTTTTCTCTTGCAAGTTCTCGTCAATAATATTTTATTCACATAATTTTAGTTGAGAACTTATTTTGAATACTATAGAGTTATAGTTTAAAAAACTTACAACTTCAGGTGCATTCAACCATAACGAGCTTTAGATAAGAGATCTTTCAAATGCATCCAATCATAAAACTATCATATTCTTATGGCCATATATTTCTTTATCTAATCATAACCTATAATTAAATCACATAATTCATAATAATATCACAAATATATATAAATTCTTAGTGTTTTTGTAGCAACCTGTTTTCAGTGGTGTCGAAAATAGTGGTTTTGATACCACAATTCTGACTAATGAGTTAGTATTATATTATTTATTTATTACTTATAAGGTTATTAAAGTGTTATATTAAAATTTGATTAGAAAATTTCAACGTTTAAATGGTTAATTAAGTAAAAATGACTAAATTGTAAAAGTTGAAAAAAATTAACCTCTATTAATTTATATGTTCCTAATGATTATAAAAGCATAAATTAAGGACTTTAAAAAGTAATTAGACCTTATATATGTGAGTGTATGATTTAGCATGGTATGTTAAGAAATTTTTATTAATATTGAAGGTTAAAATGATAATTAAGTAATTAAATAAAATAAAAAAACAAAACATAATGCTACCAGCTTCTTTAATTTTCTTTCTAAAATTGAAAACTCCATGGTTACAAAGCTTTGAGAACCAACCATGTTATGTTGAATTCTTGTAAGTGAATTCCCTATCTATTTTTAGTGATTTTTGTGTTTTTGAGATTGTTGTAGCTTAATCTAACTAAATTGTGGACTAATTTGTAAAAATGTTAAATGTTTAGAATTTTACCATGGATGAATTTGTGGTATTCTTGAATTTTTATGATATATTATTAAGCTTGATAGTTGATGGACATCGAAAACACTAAATATAAATTCCTACGACAAAATAACACTTAATAGTAGTATAGAGCAGTATCCACAAGGACCGGTTATCCAATTTCACCTTTCTCTCATGACCAGAATTATTGTTGCGATATAGTCATGCCCATGACCTGTGCGTTGCAAGCTGAAAAATAAAATGGGGGTTTAAGTTGATGGAGTAAATAAAATAAATAAATATGCAATGTAATAAAATGAAAACAAATTCGAAATTGCAAAAATAAATTTAAGCAAATAAAATAAATGGGTAAATAAAATATTTTAAAGCTCAGCCTTAGCCTCGGTACACCCTGAACTTGAAAAAAGGTTTTTCATTCCAATCGGTAAGTTGGTTATAGCAATCGAGGATGCCTCAAACCATTAGCTTTTCCTTTTGTAGTCGGTTCCGATACGACCTGCAAATCGACCCTTGTTGAATTTCTAAGCACGTGACAGTGCCTGTAATTTAAGGTTTTGATAGCCTTGCCATCTGAAGAGCCCAACTCAAATCAATGTGTAACACCCCTAACCTGTATCCATCGTCGGAACAAAGTTTCAGAGCATTACAGAAACTTTTAGAACATTTTCCAAATAATTTATGTAAATTTCTATTCATTAACCAAGATCATTCAAAACGTCCCTTAATTGGACCCTCGATGTCCAATACGAACATTAGAATCGATTCGGGACTTAGTCAGAACCTCTAAGAATTTTTCGCGAAATTTCAAAAATTTTCCAAGGTGTAGGGTTCACATGCCCGTGTGGTCCAAGGGACACGCCCATGTGACCCTAGGACACGCCCGTGCTATAGGCCGTGTTCGACCCCGTGTAACTCTTTGACTTGTGCGCACAGCCATGCCACATGCCCATGTTCTAGGCTGTGTAGCACACACGGCTGAGACACATATCCGTGTCTCTGCCCGTGTGCTCAATTTTGAGCATTCTGTTTCTCAAAATTAAGGTGCAGGGGACATACGGCCTAACTACACACCCATGTTACCAGGCCGTGTGTCACACATGGTCTAGACGCACACCCATGTGTCTACCCGTGTGGACAAAATAAAGCCATTTCTAGCTTCATTTCTCACCCAAAATTTCACCCAAGACCTGCACTTGAAACACACATCCAAACCAACCATTCCAAGAATTCAAATTACACAATTCCATCATTCATCATGGCATACCATTACATGTATATGTGTTTATAAATTTACCTTGGATTAACTTAGGCATTAACATCATTTGATCAAATATACTTAACATATCACATATGATTATATCATAATAACCTACTTAATCATACTAAAATAACCATTACTAGCCATTCCAATTGCTAGATTACAAGCATCATTAACATGCCACTAATGGCCAAGTTATCCTATACATGCCATTATACCAAAATGATTTTACTAAGTATACCCAAAATAAGCTAAATGATAGTGTGATGATGCTCCAATGATCTCCAACCTTTACGAGCTTCCGAGCATTATAAAACAAGGGAAATAAAATAGAGTAAGCAGGTAGGGGAGGTCGTTGTATAGTAGGGTTTATTCTCAGATACTAGGTAAACCATTCATTCATCATTTGAAATAAGCCTTGTTTTGCCTCCTCACTTCAGCCCTCAGACACGAGCCTTTCACTACCAGACGCTGACGCAACTCTTTGAACTGAAGCTGAAGCATTGCTATCAGCTTCCTCGGATTCAGCTCTAGTTCATTTGGACGACATTACTATATGAAAAACACATTTAAAATGATCAGGAGTCATCACACTATCACAATTTATATAATGACATGTATAGCTAAACTCGTGTTTGCTACATCAAATCTGAGAATCGGCTAAATCGTAGCTTTGATACCACTAAATGTAACACCTTTAAATGTATCCATTGTCAGAATAGAGTTTCAGAGCATTATCGAAACTTTTAGAATATTTTCCTAATAATTTATTTAAATTCCTATTCATTAACCAAGATCATTCAAAACATCCCTTAATTGGACCCTCGAGGTCCAATACGAATATTAGAATCGATTCGGGACTCAAACGAAACCTCTAAGAATTTTTCCTGAAATTTCAAAAATTTTATAAAGTGTAGGGCTCACACGTCTATGTGGTCTAAGAGACACGCCTGTGTGACCCTAGGCCACGCCCGTGCTATAGGTTGTGTTCGACCTCGTATAACTCTTTGACTTGTGTACACGGCCATGCCACACGCCCATGTGCTAGGTCATGTGGTTAATTAATTCAATTCGAAATTAGGTATAGGTTTCACACAGCCAAGACACACGCCCGTGTTCTAGGCCATGTAGCACACACAACTGAGACACAAGCCCGTGTCTCTACTCGTGTGCTCAATTCTGAGCATTCTATTTCTCAAAATTAAGGTGCAGGGGACACACGGCCTAACTAACGCCCATGTTACTAGGTCGTGTGTCACACACGGTCTAGACACACGCCTGTGTGTCTGCTCGTGTGGACAAAATAAAGCCTTTTCTAGCTTCATTTCTCACCCAAAATTTCACCCAAGACCTGCACTTGAAACACACATCCAATACCAACCATTCCAAGCATTCAAATTACACAATTCCATCATTTATCATGGCATGCCATTACATGCATGTCTTTATAAATTTACCTTGGATTAGCTTAGGCATTAACATCATTTGATCACATATAATTAACATATCACATATGATTATATCATAATAACCTACTTAATCATACTAAAATGATCATTACTAGCCATTCCAATGGCTAGATTACAAGCATCATTAACATGCCACTAATGGCCAAGTTGTCCTATACATGCCATTATACCAAAATGATTTTACTAATTATACCCAAAATAAGCTAGATGATAGTGTGACGATGCTCCAATGATCTCCAACCTTCGCGAGCTTCCGAGCACTATAAAATAAGGGAAAAATAAAACAGAGTAAGCATTACATGCTTAGTAAGTTCGTATAACAGAAACTAAACTTACCAATCCCGTTTATTAAATTTAAGCATACAATAACATGTTTTCCATTCATTAGCAAAACTACCTAAATACATGCATTCAATCAAACATGTTAGTCACCAAAATATTCACATCAATCAAGTAAACAAAGATGATCTCATCATGCAATATTCTTTCAAGTCATTATCATTTCATCTCATAATTCTCATGCCATGTTAAGAGTTTTATGTCCGTTGAATCATTGAAATTCCGATAGATGCTCAAGTAGTACACTCGAGGTGTATGGTTCCATAATCAGTCAATTCTTATTCGAGGGTACCCATTAGGGCACTTACTCAAGGAACACACTCTCGATCCACGTATCATATAACAGGATTACCAGTCCAGGCTAAATCCTTTATATAACGTATGCTCAGAAGAGCTCAATTAGGATTACCAGTCCAAGCTAAACCCTAATCGTAACATATACTCGAGAGGTATTATATCAAGATTACCCGTCTCGACTAAATCCTTTCTATAACAAGGTCAATAGGATTACTCATCTGAGCTAAATCCTATCCGCAACAAATGCATGACCTTATTCTTTTCGGGAAAGTGCATATAATCATCGGAATCTAATATTCAATCGGGACTTAACCATTTTTCACCATTTTAGTCATGTATTATATTTTTCATTATAGCATTCAAATAATGTACATCATTATAAGTCACATTCCATACAAACACAACATTTAATTAACATATTTACATGCTCAATTAAGTTACACGAACTTACCTCAACAATTATTCGCATATAAAATCTACTAATCTGAAACCATTTCTTTTCCTCGGTCTAACCTCGAATTTGTGTTGTCGGGATCTATATAAATAGCTTTAATCATCAATTTCACATATTTCATATTTATTTGGACTCAATTTACATCCTAGGCAAAATTACCATTTTGCCCTTAACTTTTCCATAAATTCCAATTTCATCCCTAAGCTCGACAAATGAAACTTGTGCAATTTACTCCCTATATCAAGCCTAACCAAAATCTCATTACAAAATTTACAGCACATGTATTCATAAAAATTTAGAATTTTTCTTCAATTTCACAAGTTTACGTTTTAGTCCCTAAATCATGTTTTCATCAAAAATCACTTTGTAAAAGTTGTTTATCTATCAACAACCTTTCATTTTCTACCATAAATTTCTAATTTTTAGCATATACATACATGACACATTTTCTATACTTTGATAACTTTTCAAATTAATCCACCAAATCGATAGTTTAAGTTACCCCGGTTTCAAAAATATCAAAATTATTAAAAACAGGACAAAGAAACTTACCCAATTAAGCCTTGAAAGTTTCTTCTCTCTCACCTAGGGTTTCCATATAAATTTGGGGTTAAAGATGACAAAATAAGATGATATTTTCTTTTTATCATCTTTTAATTAATTAATTATTTCAAATTTTCAATTTAGTCCCTACTTTTTTCTAATTTTTCATGGATGAGTCACCAAAAATCTACATACTTTCCTTTAATGTTCTAATTACCATATAAGGACCTCTAGATTTGAATTCCATAGCTATTTAATCCTTATAGCGACTAGAATTCAACTTTCGCATTTTATGCAATTCAGTCCTTCTCGTAATTAAACACTTAATCCATAAAATTTTCGTATCAAATTTTTCACACAACATGTCTATCATAATATGGACCATATAATATAATAAAAATGAAATTTATTTTTGGGCCAAATTTATGATCCCGAAACCACTGTTCCGATTTCATTGAAAAATGGGTTGTTATACCTACTTCTAATGAAAAATTTTAGCTAGATTTTCCCAGACATTATCACTAAATAAATAAAAATTTAAAAATCAAATTTAAACTAAAGATCAAATTTAAACTAATTACAGGATTTTGATAATATAAAAAATAATATGATCTTTATCCTGCCAATTTCAAATCTTTAATCTTTATCCAACCAACTTTAAATCTTCAATCTTTCAATCTACCCCTCTTCTTTGCTTTTTGTTCCAATTTAGCCCCTTTTTGTATGATTTTGAATTTCAGCACACGAACTTCATTTCTGATAAGAAAAACCCAAGTTTAGTAGCATCTTATTTGATAATTAGCAAAAAATAAATACATTAAAAACACAAATTTATGTTGCTATCAAATTGCCCCCCACTTAGTCGTTGCTTGTCCTCAAGCATGATTTTCACTAAAAATTATTCGACAATCCTTTTCGAAATCAAACCCCTTTTCTTAGTCAAGTAGAATGCAAAAAATTAGGTGAATAAAAAATAAATAATTACTAGACTCAATTAATAAGCATTTTATAAAATCTCGAACAGTATGTCAAACTCAACTACTTCACTAAATTTAGGTTTAATCAAACTTGCAAGACAATCGTAGTCAATATATATAATTTTGAATTTATTATATCTATTTAGAACTTATTCATGACATGGTTAAGTCTTTTGATGCGAAATGAGATGGCATCCCAAACACCTCACCCCGATTACTCAACTCAACATGTTCTCTCTTTTTTCTAAGGAATTGAGACAACTAAATATTTTGACGCGAAATGAGATGACAAACCAAGCATCTCACCCCGGTTACTCAACTTGGCATGTCCCTAATGAATTTATTTCTCTTTTCTTAAGGCATCTCGATTAGCGGAGTGTTACAAGTTTTAGCTCATCGCTCAAATCTATTGACGCTAAATGAAATGAGAACCCAAGCACCTCATTCTGATTACTCAATTCAGTCACATTTTTGAATCTTCACTCTTAACAAAGCCATTAGTAGATTTTTATTTATTCATTTTTTATTTAAATAAGTACTTTCATTAAGCAAGTTTAAAAGAGCCAACAATTTATATGAAACATTGACTAAGCCATAACATTTTTAATACTACAAAATATTTATTGATCAAGTAAGTAATAGTTATTCATGACTCACCCAATTATTTAAATAAACTTAGCATAAGAATTAGATGTTCATTTTCGAAATGAATTGAAGAGCTATCTTAGTGATTGAACACATGCAAAGAAGAAATAGCATGGCATGTCCCCCCCACTTAGTCCACATTGCCTTCAATGTGCAAAAAAGAAAAAAAAAGTTGAGGGTAATGTGTACTCCCCGTGTATATTTAATGGGCCGGAGTAGGTGGAAGTGATCGCTTTGTAGTACGGTGAGGATGCTTGAGATGTTGGCCTCCATTGTTGCTAGTCTAGTCTCAATGTGATTAAGTCGTTTTTCCACAAAGGAAGGTGGTTGTTCCTCTTGTTCTCTAGTAGGTCGATCACCTATTCATCGAAAAACTTTATTGCTTTGAGCGATTCGTGTACCTCGGGGAACAAAATAAAATGCAGTAGAAGTGCCGACAAGAAAACCCATAGAATCCAGACAATATTCATCGAAAGGATCCATATTATAAGTATACGTTACCGATGAAAAATCAACTTCAAATGGAAGAATATTCGTAGCTAAATGTGTGATATAAAGGCCAAGTATGAGAGGTCGGTGAGCTCAAATTATAGCATGAAAACTACGTGCAAACCAATATCCTAAATTGACCCTAAAATCGAAATGTATGCACCATAAGAAAAATAATTTTATCTTAGTTAAGGCTGACGTGGAATCATTGCGGGCCGAATAATTAAAAGCGAGAAACCTATGAATGTACCTTAGGGTCGATTCATACACTAGCAAAGCTTTAGAGGTCTCAAAATTGTAAGACTAGGATACTAAGTTAGTCAAAACTGAGTAAGCTGAATAGACATTAAAATCACTAGGTATCTCTAGAAGAGCAGTATGGTACGAGTTGGACTAAACATTGTCAGGGATAACGAAACCTATGGCTATGTTAAAATTAGAAATAGATAGTAGATGAATGACCAAGCAACTTGAATTTAATTATGTTCTGGGTTCTAAAAGTCCTAACTGCAGATATATCAAAACTAAATGTTGCATAAAATTCGAACACGAGTTCATAATATGCAGCACAGTAAATATTTGCGTATGATGTCCAACCAATAGCAGTGAAAACTAAACATCGAATCACGCATGTTAAGTGTATTAAGGGTAAAGAGAAAGATATATTTACAGATTAGAATTGGCTGATGTTGAATTTTCTTGTATCTTGCACAGTGTTTCGATGTCGTGAAATTTAGAGACCTTCGAAGTCTTTGTTCTGGCTGCATTGTATAGGTTTGGCGGTTCAGCATCATTATGACCTGAAGTGTTAACTCTTCCTAAACGACCTGTAGGAAACGTTAGTAACGGTAAAACAAGTTGCAAATTTGGAACATTATACCTTATGTCGTTGGAAGCGCTAGAACAAACTTGTGGACTTTCTATTTCAACCGATGTCAGGCTTCTTCGACGTTAGAGTCGACTTGGTCTAGCAATATGTATCGATGGTGGTTCTGGGTCCTCCTCGTCAAGTTCGATGATTGGTGGTGCTGAAAATTAGTTTTGACATCTGTTAAGTGGAACCGGGAATCTATCAGCCAATTGGTTTCTAGTGCGAACCATGGTCTATTTTTGGGCTCAAAAATCAATCGACAGTGATTGTGTAGCGATGGCGAATGGCTATGGATGGTTGAAAAGACGTTGGGGCAATTTTTGTAGAGTGTTTTAATCATTTCTTTTAAGGTTGGGAAGGGGTTTTGAAGGGCGGTGGTAATGGGGAAGGTGAGGTTTGATGTTTTATAGGTGGCGGTTGGGTTTTTGGAAGGTGGTGGTTGTTAAAGGTGAAGGTTTGGCAATGGAGGAACTCAATCGGTGGTGGTGCACGGCGAAGGAGATGAGGGAGTGACAAATATGGGATGAGCAGTGGTGTTTTGGTAAAGAAAGAGGAGGTTTTGGTTAGTCAAGTGGAGATGGTCGCTACTTGAGTAAGCTCGGTGGTGAGAGGTGTGAATAGAGGTGGAAAGATGATGGTTTTGGCTTCCAAATGATGGCATTTTAATGGATAAGTGGTGGAGATGGCAACAGCGACGTGCGAAGTATGATGGAATGGGTTTGACCGTCAGCTACTCGATCGTCAGCGGTAACATAGGACGACAAAAGGGGTCAACGGTAGCATGCGACACGGCGGCAGCTTGATGATCTAATAGTGTTAGGGTTTTGTGTGGGGAAGATGGGTGAAGAAGAAGAAAAGGGAAAAGAAAGAAAAGAAAGAAGATGGGGGTTCTAAACGTGGGGTTCTTTATTTGTGTTTTTTTTTTTGTTTTCTTTGTTTTTCATCATTTTTCCTTTTGGGCTTGGGTTGTTTGGGCTTCTTTTTTTCTTTCTTTGGGATACTTGGGTTCTTGAAATTTTGGGTTTGGGTATCAGTTTGTTTATTTGGATAAAAATGGCAACACTGAATGTGACCATGCCCACTCCACGACCGGATCTCGATTTCTAGATAAATGATAGCTTCTATCCATGTTTTTGAAAAATGACGCAATAAAATAGATTAAGTACTATATTTTATCCTCAAACTAAACTTAAATTTGAAATCAAATAACTTAAGACAAATATGGGTTGCCTCCCATAAAGTGCATTTGTTTAACATCGTTAGCTTGACGACCTATAAATTTACTCGTCTGGCTCCTCGAAAAATAATTCCTCCATAATGTGTATTTGGAAATTCTCATCCTTTGCCATTGACTTTAAAACATTTCTCAGATTCCTCACTTTTAATTTCAACTACACCATAAGGAAATAAATTAGTAATAATAAAAGGACCAAGCCATTTGGTTCGAAGTTTACCTACAAAAATCCTCAATGCGGGGTCGTAAAGTAGCACCTTTTGACATATTGAAAATTGTTTGTAGGATATTTTTTGGTCATGGAACACCTTGGTTTTGTCTTTATAAATTTAGGCATTTTCATATGTATCAAACCGAATCTCTTCAAGCTCTTGAATGTTTAATTTCCGATAATCACTTGTGGCGTCCAACTCCATGTTGCATTGTTTAATAGCCCAAAATGCCTTATGTTTTAACTCCACTGGAAGGTGACACAATTTACCGAATATGAGTCAATAATGGGACATTCCTATAGGTCCCTTGTAAGAAGTACGGTATGCCCACAATGCATCGTTTAAATGTAGGCTCCAGTCCTTCTGATCTAGTTTCACAGTCTTCTTCAGAATTGACTTTATTTTATGGTTTGAAACTTTCGCTTAATCGTTTGTTTGTGCGTGATAAGTCGTGGCCACACATTGTATAACCCTATACTTTCTTAGTAATGTATCGATTACCATGTTGCAGAAATGCATTCCTCGGTCACTTATTAATGCTCTTAGTGTGCCAAACTTGGAAAACATAGAGTTCTTTAGAAAATCCACTTAATTTTTAGCATCAGCATGATGAGTAGCTTTAGCTTCTATCCATTTAGACACATAATCTACAGCAAGAATAATATAAACATTATTAAACGATGAAACAAATGGTCCTTTAAAATCAATGCCCCATACATCAAAAATTTTGCATACATGTATAAGTGTTAGGGGGCATCTCATTCTTCCGGCTTAAATTACCCACTTATTGGCATATTTCGCAAGTCTTACAAAATAAGTAAGCATTATGAAATATGTGTGGCCAAAATAATCCACATTCAATGACCTTATATGCAATGTGTTTAGGACCAAAATGCCCTCCACAAACATAAGAATGAAAAAAGGTTAGGATTAAATTGTACCTTAGTCTCTGTAACGCCCCTAAAACCCAACCTAGGAGTTTAGACCAAATCTCAGAGGTTACATTAATCATCGAAGTGATCGTAGGCAAAATTTTAGTTTAACCAACTAGAAAACAAGCGTTATTTAAGTTACGTAAAACTCTCCGTTGTAAAATCCCGATATTACAAAAAAAATTTAGTCCAAAAGATGCTTATGTGCGTAAAACCCAAAATTCATACCACAATATTCAAAATAAAACTTACAATTCAAACCGTTTATTTATAAATGCGAAATTTATGAAAATAATTTTAAAGTTGATTCTAAAACGTGGCTGTCGAAGACCTTCGACATGCCGAAGCCAACAACAGCATATGAAAATATCTGAAATAGAAAAACTAAGGGGGGTGAGCTACACAGGTTTAATGTGAGTCCGAAACCAATCTAACAACAAAATCATAGAACAGGATGCTGGATAGCAGTTCAATAGTGAAGCATACTTGCAGAGATGTACAAAAATAGAAGGTAAACATGGAACCAACGTCCCCACCGTACATAACAATTCAAGCACACCATATCAAACACGAAAACTCTATTGAGAAACCCATCAACGGGTCGACACCAAAACACTTATCATCGCAAACACAACGTTCTAAAGTGTCACTATGCTAACACTTCAATACACGCAAGATCAATCACAAATGTTAAGGCATACAGATAGATATGTGTGAATGCACAAGTATTAAAAACCACCCATCTAGCCAAACTTCTCTTCATCCCCCAATCACACCATAAATGAGCTTTAAGAAGTCCAACCAACCGATGCACACCCCATAGGACCTCGAAAGGCCTATCCAGCCCTATACACGACGTATGTTAAATTGAGCCATATAAATATCAGTATGCAGCTGAGCTACCAGAAGTATCGTACAGTGCAATAAACCGCTATACAAACGTTTTGCAGTTAAAACTGCCAAATCATATCAGGCTTTCTTCTCTTTATATCCCAAACCCGAAATCATAATGCAAATGCAAAATGCACACCATGCATTATCAGTCACACAAACACAGAAGCTCGTAAACAGTCAATCAATTATAGAATCGATGTACACAGTTTCTAGACAATCACACACCAGATAAATAGAATCAAAAGTACGCACGTTTAATCGACCAAATTCAGAATATTATATCACAATATTCAAAGATTAAGCAACATCACATTAATGAGTCACTTAACTAATGCAACGATTGCTTATAAAAGATATGTTTGAGCTAAAACAGAGTCCTAACCACCCTTACTAAGGCCTAACTGAGGATCGGAACACACAGGATCACAAACAAGTCAAAAACAGATACAGTACAAAAGTTGGCGACATAAGGCCACACGGCCGTGTGGAAAGTTCCCAGGCCATGTGGGGGTCTATATGCCCATTTGGGGGCGACACACGCCCATGTGAAGGCCACACATGCTCGTGTGGAGGGCACACACGCCCGTGTGAGCAACCCATGTAACAACCCAATTTTAGCTAAATCGAAACAGTAGTTTCAAAACCAAAAATTTGAGGTCTTAAAAATTATTTTAATATTATTTTTGGTGTTCACAGCATGTGATTATATATGTGTTAAAATTTCATGAGCTAATTTTAGTGTTTGGATGCTTAATTTGACAAAAGGACTAAATCGCGTAAAATGCAAAAGTTGCATTCTAATTGTTTAAGTGTTTAATTGCTATGGTTGATTAAATTTGAGGTCCTTATGATGTAATTATACCCTTTATTGTGGTAATGGTCATAAATGGGCATATATTAGATGATTTTATAATGGTTTCATCAAGGTTAAAATTGTAAATTGGCTAATAAATGATAATTAAAATAAAACAAAGTTAAAATATCATCTTCATTCATCACTTGGCCGAATTTTAAAGAGATAAAAGAAGCCATTCAAGCTCCTTAGGGTTCGACACTTGTGAGCTCAAATTGTTATGTGATTTTTGTTCGGTTTTTGATGATTTTTTTTGTTTTTGTGATCGTTACTTTGAGTACTAGCTAGCCCGGTGACTAATTTGCAAAATTGCTTAATGTTTTGAAAGTTTCCATTGATGAATTCATGTGTTTTTGAATTTTTGATGATGAATTATGAAAGCTTAGTGTTGGATATCCATGTTTTGTAAAATGATTTTGAGTAAAAAATGCATATTAGGGATTAAATTGTGAAAAGATGAAAATGTGGGGTTAAAAGTGTGAATAAATGTGAAATATGGGCTACTATGGGTATTATAGTAATTTGGCTCAAATGGTTTTGTAATGAATTGGTGTAATTTTTGTGTTTATTGAAATAAGGACTAAATTGTAAGAAACGTGAAAATTTAGGGCCAAAGTACAAATTGGCTTAAATATGTGTTTGTGGATGGAATTGATTGAGTTGGTGATGAATTGGATTAATTTTGAATATATATAGATCAAGAACGAAAGAAATCAGACCTAGATCGAGGCAAGAACAAAGTACTCGATTAATCGGCTAGATTCATTGTTTCTACGATCGAGGTAAGTTCATATGCAAATAAATGTCTTTAAATTGAATTATATATGTTTATTTGTCCTTGAATTACTATAAATGTTGACCGAGTAAATACGATCAAGAATCGACAGAGTTACGACATCCGAAAATCCCGTACGAACCTTAGGAGTAGTATAGGATACAAAAATCATGACATTAGGTTACTGAGATGTGATTACATGTAAGACCATGTCTGGGACATTGGCATTGTATTGTGATTATGTGTAAGACCATGTCTAGGACATTGGCATCGTTAATCGATTTCGTGTAAGACCTTGTCTGGGACAGTGGCATCGATATTTGATAACATGTAAGACCATATCTGGGATATGGCATTGTACGAGCTATATGTGATTGCCGAGTATCCTTAACAATTTCAAAAGGTTCAACAACCAAAGTCAAGTGGAGAAAAGAATGTGTGAATGAGTTAAGTGACTCAAGTACATACGAGATTTATACGAGTAATGAAAAAAGAAGTATTTGATGAATTCAATTATGATATTGAATATGTGTACAATGAGAAAGGTTTGTGAATTTCTATGTGTTTAGCTATGCTTAGCATATTTGAATTGATATGCAAATATTGATATGATGACTTTATTTGTATATGCCTTACTAACCTTTTAAAGCTTACTTTGTGTGTTCTTTGAATTGATATGCAAATATTCATATGATGACTTTATTTTTATATGCCTTACTAAGCTTTTAAAGCTTACTTTGTGTGTTCTTTCCCTATTTTATAGATTATCAAAGCTAGCTCAGACTCAGGGATCACCGAGAAACGTCATCACACTATCGATCATCCTGTTGCTATTTTTGAAGCTTTGTAAATATAGTATATGGCATGTATAGGCTAGTGAGTTGATGATATGTTTTGAGATATGATATAGCCATGGGATTTGGCTTGTTTTTTCATGTAAATGTTGGTGTGTATTTTGGGCATTTGAGTTGGCTAGATGTATGAACTTGGTAAGTAATATGTGATGTATATTTTGCCTTGTGTTTTGGCATTTTCAATATGGTTGTTATGATGGTTTCTAAATGGCATGATATGTGTATGAATTGTTAAGATGTGGCTACCAATTGGGTTGAATTATTGATGAATATTATACTTGTGTATGCTTATGAAAATAAGGTGGCAAAATGGTTATGCAAATAGCCTATTTTTGTCCACACAGGCTTGTGTCTTAGCCGTGTGCGACACACGATCATGCTACACAACTGTGTGTCCCCTGGGGTAACCCTTCGAATTTAAGCCAGTATACCCTATAGGTTTGGCACAGCCTAGATACATGGGTGTGTCTACTGGCCATGTGTGGCACACGGGCTGGCACATGGGCGTGTGGCTGGCCGTGTGACCCAAGTTAGTAACCCCTCTAGTTTTCCCATGGCAATGGTACACGGGCGTGTCCTCGGTCGTGTGATGCAAGTCAGTATGTATGCCCTATTTTCACACGGCCTGTGACACGGGTGTGTCTGGTGGTTGTGTGAGGCACACAGCCTATTCACACGAGCGTTTGACCCCTGAATGTATGAAAAATTTTTAAGTTTCCCAAAGTTTTCAAATGTTATCGGTTTAGTCCCGAACCTCTTCTAAGCATGTTTTAAGGCCTCGTAAAGCCTTATAAGGGACAATGTGAATGTATTGGATGGGTTTATATAAATGAATAATTGTATGTGAATAATGTGTATTGATTGGTAATGCCTTGTAACCCTATTTCGATGCCGGATACAGGTTAAGGGTGTTATAGCTCATGTAACTTATTGTCCAAAGTGCTACAAATAAGTGTAGAGCGGACACGGCTGTGTGGAGATATCATACGCCCGTGTGGGGACACATGCCCATGTGGCCAAGCCATGTGGCACCAAAAATCATCAAAAACCCTAATTCCCAACTTCACATTGCCATGTGACGCACCTATGTGGCCACCCGTGTGGTCATAAAACCACACTGAAATAGCCTAAAAAACACGTAATTCACCAGCAAACCAACCCCCCAATTACCTAAACCAAAAGTATACCAGAAATTGCAGATTTTCCTATGATACACTATCAACTTAAAACAAAACAACACCTAAATTAAACAATTGTTGAAACACACCCAAATTGTCGAATATCGCAGAACCCAAGCAGTAATTCATTAAAAGAACAGAAAGGTTTTCGAACACAGACTTGAATTCGCGATTAAAATGCTAAAAAATGATCGACATCTCAAATCAACCAATTCCGGAAGCTCCTATCAATGAAATTGTAAAACACAACAAAAGAAATGGAGTAGAAGCAAAAGACCTGAACTCTAATCGAGACAAAAACAAACCACTGAAACAAAGCAATAGAAAAAAATCAAAGATTAAAAGTAAAAGAAGAAAATGTGAAAAAGAAGAGAAGAACGTGATGAGATTTTTTAGAAACAACCTCTCTCTTTTTTCAATAATAAAAATACCATAAAATAAATAACATAAATAAATATATATAACATAAAATAATAATAATAAACAAAACTCAAAAAAAATTAATTCCTCAAACACACATGAGGATTCGAACCCAGAACTTAGAGGTAAACTAACACACAACCAACCACCAAACCAGCAAACCCATTCTGACATAAAACACAACAACAAACTTAATTGCCTGATTTAGCCACTGACCCTACCTACAAATCTTAAAACTTCCAACCCTAAATTCTGGGGTGTTATAGTCTCTGTGACACATCGTCGAGTTACCAGATCAGAATAGTGTTTCCATAGGTATGGATCATCTGAAATATAATATTGTGAGTCTCTCTTGAATTTTCCCTTTCCAGAACGTGATAAGTTGGAAGAAACAATACTTGTAGCAAGGTAATTTACCATATCCACAAACCATGGGTAGACTGCTTGTGCTAATAGTAGATTTTCATCTGGGAAGTCATCTTACCAAGTTCTTACACCCTTTCTTGTCTTGAATTTTGAGATTGAATTCTTGTAAAAGTAGAATCCATCGGATCAGTATTGGTTTTGCCTTCTTTTTCCCAATCAATATTTTAACACTGCATGGTCAGAAAAAACAATAATTTTAGTGCCTATTAAATATGATCTAAAATTTTTCAAAGCAAATACAATAGCTAATAGTTCTTTTTCAGTGGTTGAGTACTTGCTTTGGGAGGCATCTAATGTTTTAGAGGCGTAGGATATGACATGAGGTTCTTTCTTTCCTAATTCTTTGCCCAATGACGACTCCCACACTTTGGTTACTTGCATCATACATAAGATCAAAGGGATAATCCCAATTCGGTGGTTATAGTATGGGACCTGAAACAAGTTTTTGCTTGAGAGTGTCGAATGGGTCCTTGCATGTTTGATCAAATTTGAACTCTTTGTCTTTCTACAAGAGATTGCAAAACGGTTGCTAAATCTTTGAAAAGTCCTTTATAAAGTGCCTGTAAAAACCTGCATGACTAAGAAAAGAGTGAATTTCTCTCACAGTCATAAAGTATGGAAGTGAGTTGATAACATTAGTTTTGGCCTTATCGACCGCGATCCCTTTAGCACAAACATTATGTCCTAAAATCAATCCCTTATCTACCATAAAATGGCACCTTTCATAATTCAGAATAAGATTAAAATCTAGGCTTCTTTCCAAAATTTTAATGAGGTTTGATAGGCAATCATCAAAAGAATTACCATATACTGTGAAATCGTCCATAAATACCTCAATTATTTTCTTGACATAGTTCAAAACTATGTTTACCATGCACCTTTGAAATATGGCTAGCACATTGCAAAGTCCAAACAACATTTGTCTATAGGCCAACGTGCCAAAGGGATACGTAAACGTTGTTTCCTCTTGGTCCTTCAATGTCACTGGAATTTGGAAAAAGCCTGAATAACCATCAAGACAACAATAGTGAGTTTTTCCAGCTAAATGTTCTAACATTTGGTCCATAAAAGGGAGTGGAATGTGGTCTTTTCGAGTTAAAGAGTTTAACTTCTTATAATCTATGTAGACTCTCCACCCGTTTTGGACTTGAGTGGGAACTAAATTACTTGCTGTATTTTTAACTACGGTCATACTGATTTTCTTAGGTACCACATGAACTAGGCTAACCCAATTACTGTTGGAGATTGGATAGATCATCCCGATGTCAAGTAATTTTTGAACTTCTTTTTTCACTACCTCCATCATTGGTGGATTAAGGCATCTCTGAGTTTCTCTCTTTGAGCTAGCATTTTGTTCTATCAGAATTTTGTGCATACAGGTTTAAGGACTTAACCCTTTTATGTCGACAATCATCCAACCGGTTGCCCCTTTGTAGTCCCTTAAGGCTCAAATTAAATTCTCCTCTTCCAATCTTAAAAGTTTACTGGAGACTGTCATTGGTAAAGTGTTCCCATTACCCAAATAAACGCACTTTAAGTGTTCTAGTAATGGTTTAAGTTCTATTTCTAGGGCCTGCAAAATAAAAGGCAAAAGTTTAGTTTTAGAAGAATAAAGTTCAAAATATTTACCTTGACTTCTAGTAAATTGTGGAGCCTCCATAAGAACAACGGTTTCATAAATTGGTTCTCTGAACGTCAGTAACTCCTATAATTTATCCATCATTTCAAGGTCTATACTCTTGTAAAGCACAGTTTGTAACCCATCTTTTTCATGATATTCAAAATGAAATTTCGTTAATGGTTCAATAATATCAATACTAGAAATATTCGACATTGTACTGGGTTGGCCCATCACCTCACAAACATTAAATTTTACCACCTCAACGTCAAATTCCATAGTGCGCGTTCCACTCCAAAAATTAATTTTTGTACATGCGATGCTTATGAATGGTCTCCTGAGTAGAATATCGAAAGAATTTCTTGAGTGATCATCCTTCATGTCGATGATGTAAAAGCCTATAGGAAAATTTAGTTCATTTACCTTGACTTGGTCATCTTCCAACACCCCTTCTGGATACACACATGACCTATCTGCCAATTGAATAATCACCCCTATTTCTTTCAAATTACCTATTTTAACAATTTGGAAATAGATAAAGGCATTACATTAATAGATGCTCCTAAGTCACATATGGCTTTCTTTATGCCAATATTACCTATTTTACAAGATATAGAAAACATACCTTGATCCTTACACTTAAGCGGGATTTTCCTTTGTAGTATTGTAGAGACTTTTTCTCTCATATTTACCCACTCATTTCCTCGGAGTTTATTTTTTCCAGTGCACAATTCCTTTAAGAATTTTGTATAGTGTGGAACTTGTTTAATTGCATCAGGTAAGGGAATGTTAATTTCTACCTTCTGAAATGTCTAAAGGATTTCTTTTTCCTCTCTTTCCTTTTTACCTTAAGCGAGCCTTCCAGGAAATGGGGGTGGTACAATGAACGACTTTAATGGTGCTGACTCAATGGAAGCTGTTGGTTCTAGTTAATGTCCTTCCCATTCAGTGTCGTGATCACGATGTGTGCCAGGTACTAGTTCTAGCTCTATTTCATCTTTTATGGTCATAGCACTCACATTTTGATATGGGTTTAGCTCAGTTTGAGACAGCAATTTCCCTTAGTTCTCCAAATGACTAATCGTAAGTGTTTGCTTACTTATCTGCTCATCTATTTCTTGGAAACGCGCTTCAGCCTTTTGTTAGAAATTTTTAGTGCTAATGACTAACCTCTCTACTATGGTTTTAAGAGACGAATTTGGAGGTTGATACTGTTGAGGCGGAGGTAGCCTTGGTTGATACAGTTGATTATATCGAGGGTTCGACCCATAGCTTAGATTTAGGTAGTCCCTCTACCCTACATTGTACATGTTCAGATATAGATCATAACACTTTTGAGGTGGCCCTAGGAAGTTCCCAACAACATCTACTTGTGATGTTGTGTCTTCATGTAAAACTGGACACGATTTGGTTGGATGATCAAGCATGGCACAAATTCCACATAACCAAGCTAGGTTCATTTTTCCTGCAACCAAGTTTTTAACTACATTAGTAAGCTCATAAATATTATTTACTAAGAAAGGATTACTTAACTCATGAACCCTTCTCGTAGGTTCTATAGATGGTCGATATTGTTGAGAATTTGCGGCCGTGGTTGAGATTAATTCCCTCGCTCTTTAAGGTGTCATATTTACAAGTGCCCCACCACTGGCAGCATCTATCATTTTCATTTCCATTGGAAGTAATCCCTCATAGAAATACTGCAAAAGCGATTGTTCAATTAGGCTATGTTGTGGGCAACTTGCGTACAACTTCTTGTATCGCTCCCAATAGTCATAAAGTGACTCTGTCTCCTTTTGTTGTATTCCAATAATACTTCTCCTTAATTCGGCTTCTCGAGCTACTGGGAAAAACCTATCAAGAAACAAATGAGATGTATTAGACCATGTATTAACAGATCTTAAAGGTAAATGAAAAAGGAAAAGCTTGGAGTTTAATTTGATCCTCGATTACTTCATCTAGTTTCATGCTTAAACAAACCATGTTGAATTCCTTCAAATGAGTGTAAAGGTTCTCATTTTTCAAATTATGGAAACTGGACAATAAATAAATTAAGCTTGATTTCAATTCGAACGGTGTTTCACCAGCTGGACAAGTTATGCATAGTGGTTTTTGTTCATCTGGTGTTGTTGCAAGTTAGCAAATAGTTTGATCTACCATTTCGTCCGGTTTGTCAAATGAGAAAATATCTTCGGTATAATATCCTACTTTGAAGTTGGGATGTGGTTGTTTACCGCGTTGAATAGCTTCTTTTCGTAATGTTCGAGTCAACTTCTCTATTTCTAGTTTAGAATCCTCGATTTTGACTTGGTCATAAAGAAAACAAACAAAAATTAGAAATTTTTTTCCAATCCTCAGCAATGACGCCAAAATTTGATGGGCATTGAAACCACCAAATATAAATTCCTACAACAAAATAACACTAAATAGCATTGTAGAGTAATAGGGTTGTATCTTCAGGGACTGGTTATCCAATTTTTCCTTTTTCTCATGACCAGAATTATTGTCGCAGTACAGTCATGCCCACAACCTGTACATTGCAAGCTAAAAAAATAAAAGGGGGTTTTAAGTTGATAGAGTAAATAAAATAAATAAATATGTAATGTAATAAAATGAAAACATATTCAAAATTGCAAAAATAAATTTAAGTAAATAAAATATTTTAAAGCTTAGCCTTAGCCTTAATACACCCCGAACTTGAACCGATCCTTGAAAAAAGGTTTTTTCTTCCGACTGATAAGTTGGTTATAGTGATCAAGGACACCTCAAGCCACTAGCTTTTCCTCTTGTAGTCTATTCCGATACGACCTGTAAACTGACCCTTGTCGAATTTCTAACCACGTGCCCGTAATTTAAGACTTCGACAGCCTTGCAACCTGAAAAGCCCAACTTGAATCAATGACCTCAATTGTATGGGTCATTTAAATTTGACACTATCTCCCTTGACAGAATCCAACTAACTTTTTCCAATTGAAAATGTCCATTTGTTCACAAGATTTTGAATACAGCACGACCAACTCAACTTCCCAACTATACGCCAAATGATTCCAGCCCAACGCGTGCTTTTTGAATTGAAATTGAATCAACTTTAAGAGATGAATTTGTACTATCTCATATACCGGAGAGATAGCAAATATTGAATTGCAAAGTATTTAGTGTGGGTTCATATGTCACGATTACTTTGTCGGAGCGATAACCAAACTAAGGCTAAAAGGGACTTAGTTAATCATGAAATAAATTGTAACACCCCTAACCTGTATCCGTTGCCGGAATGGGTTACAAGATATTACCAGAAGAGACATAACTTTTAGGCAATCACAAATATGCTCACATTGTAATTCCAATTCAAATCAAATATATAAACTTAAATAATCAAATTAAGCTTTTTATTATGAACAATTTATAACATATTAGTCAACTTGTATCTAATATTACATTGTAAACAATTAATGTCAACTATATCATTTTGACACAAATAATAAGCGCATATCAATGTTTTTATAAATTAATGACTAAATCAATTATTATAAGAATGAAGTATCAAAGAACACAAAAACCAAATTTGCATGTAAACATCAAAACCTTATAATACTAATATCACTATTCATTTGGTCACTTTTATAATCATTAACCGATTACCAACATTTTTGATGTATAATTATAACATTACACATAACTTGACCAAATCAACTTTTAAATATATAAATATGTATCATATATACAAGTTAACCACAATAAGTGATACATCTTTCACTAATCACAACAAACAATAATCACATCTAACTATACACATACATATATCATAACCGAATATGCCAAACACATCCAAAAATTTAGACCACATCATTTAATCAAAACATAAACCCATATTTAGTAAATGAACAAGCCATAGACAGCTCAAAAAGAATTATTCATATCTCTTAACACATAATCGAATGATCTTACTTCATTTTTAGATATTTAACTAATACATATACATTTATATTAATAGCGTAAATATTTCCATATCAATTAAAAACCATATCATGACAGAATTATTTCATGTTTGAACATAAACATCAACCTGTAAGCATTGACACAAATATAATTCATTGACTTTAAACAATCACCTCAATCACCCATAACATATTCTATGAATACCTTAGCCGAAACACTCATATATTCATTCAAAATCATTAACCATTTACAAAACATAAAATTATATACCATGAACAACATTACTTTATAACACATAGTAATATAACCAAAACAGTTTCAAGTCACAACCAAACATAACCAAAATCAAGCGTAGAAAATTAAGCCATTTTCACATGGCTTTTATACAAATTCAAAATCAACATTTCAAAAGTATGTTTCAGCCTATACATGCCATAGTTCAGGTTTAACTATACAATTACCGAAACAATGAATAGTGTGATGAACTTTATTGATGATCCCTGAGCTCATAACTTGAATCCAAAATCTATAAAATAGAGTAAACAAGAATACACAAAGTAAGCTACAATAGCTTAGTAAGTCATAAGCAAATATACAATTAATGCATAATAACATCTCAATTATTAAATCATTTCAATTAAATAAATCAACTTATGCATTTGTAATCACATATAATTTCAAGCTTTTAATTCCATAAATATATAACATATACTTTCATAGAACAATTTCTCTTTGGCCGAATATACATGTATACATCATCAATATATTCTCAAATTTCAAAACCATATTGTCTTATATAATCGAATATACATATATATTTATAGACATATATTCATCACTCAAACTTTAACATTACATCCATATACAACTATAAGGCCAAATATATTTCTCATATTAACGTATATACTACAACAAATTCATGTATCCTTTTTCATCACATATATAAAAAAAATCAATTCACCCTATTTTCAAATAGGTAACCAACTATCACGTACTTGATCATTTTAGCTCGTTTAACGTATTTAATTACCATATCAACATAAAGTCTTTAGGCATAAACTTATAATAATTCACCGGCATAAAGCCTGCTAGGCCTAAGCCTGTATCACACACCGGCACAGGGCCTGCTAAACTCAAAGTTTGATTTTATACACCGGCAATAAGCCTGCTAGGCATAGAGCCCGATTTAATTCACCAGCACAAGGCTTGCTAGGCTCAAAGCCCGAATATCACTATTATAAAGTTGTCTCATAAACAATTCATATATCGAAAATTCCAGATATTCCATATAGTTCATATGGACTTTCAAATATTATAACACAGTTGATTTAAACTCAAATACATTATTTCCATGCTTAATCATATTTGGCTAACTCTACTATAAATCTATGAATTCCAAATCAGCATATTAAATTAATTTACATTCAAAATTAACGATGTTTAATTGCTTAAAGACCTACCTCGGATATCGACGAACAGTATTAATCGATTATTTGACTATTTTGGTCTTACCTCGATCCAAATCTGATTTTATCTTTTCTTGATCTAAATTGATATAAATTAAACTTATTTAATCAAATTTTCAATCAAATTCATTCAAAAACTCATAAATGGACAAATTGCACTTTTACCCCAAACATTTTACACATTTAATCCAAAATTCACAAAACACAAAACAAGCATTATTTTCCCATGCCATGCTTAGGTCGAATACTCCCCATACACATACAAGTCCTCACATTTTGTTTATTTCACAATTTAGTCCCTTAATTAAACACTTTGCAATTTAACCCTATTTACTCAATTTCATCAAAATTCTAATACAAAAACTTGTCAATCCATCACATAACTTTTATTTAACATCATCAAACACAAAATTCACCAAGCTATTAACAATGGTAAAACTGAAAATATACATCAAAAAATTTAAGCATGGTTCGGGTAGTATTCAAAGCAACAATCTCAAAAACGTAAAAATCAACAAAAACCAAGTTAAAATCAAATAACCTTGAATTGAGCTTTAACCTAGGCCAAACCTTGAAACACCCTTTTCTTTTCTTTTTCTTTTGTTATTCACGGCAAAAAGATGAACATGCAATTTTGTTTCATATTATTTTTATTACATAATTTATTAAATTACCTATTTAGCCTTTTTATTTTTATTCCAAATCCACTAAGTCAAGTCCACAATCGTCCATGCAAAAATTCAAAGGTAAAATTACAACATAAATGCTTCATATTATAAAGACAACAACAATTTGGCACTATCACATTTAACCATCAAATTTTCATTTTACGCGATTAAGTCCTTTTATTTAATCAGGCACTCAAACGACAAAATTAAGTCACGAAAATTTCACACATGCAAATTCATATAAATTAAACACATAAAATAATATTAAAAATATTTTTCTAACTCGGATTCGTGGTCTCGAAACCAGCGTTCCGAATAGGGTCAAAATCGGGCTGTCACATAAATCATTCTAGATGGTGTATAGAAATGGTTTTAATGGGAATTGTGGAAAGTGGAAAGGGGGAAAGGCTTGGAAGAAAAATTAACCAAATTATTGAAATTGGGAAAAAATTGGTAGAATGCTAAATGCTTGCTGACGCAGAAAATGAAAAGAAAGAAAGGAAATTTTTTTTATATTCAAAGCCAAGTTCGTCTAGTGGTTATAGCCACCGGTTATTTTGTAAACTCGAAATTATATAGGGTTTTTTTTAATATTTTTACCACCTTTTTACTTAATAAATATGTTCATCTTGAGTAATTGTTATTAAAATAAGTGAATTTTACTTAATTAGTAATATTAGACATGAATTTATAAAGTATGTGAAATTGTGCTTAATTACATGATTTTTGTACATATTTTATATTATTTCATGTTAATTTATTAATGTGATTTTTCACTATGTTGGAGGACCATTGAAGATGTGATTAGTCTGAATGAAACATGAACATGCATAAATCAATTCATGTAGACAGCAAGACATGCAACTTAAGTCATAAGGTTAATAATTTGACCCAGTAAAAGATGTGCTAAAAGATGGACATGTCTACTAAATTATTGGACTGAGAAATCATCCAACAAGGGGGAATTAAAGCCTAGTTTCGCATAAGTAGATGGTTGCCCAAAAGCAAGCTTTGGGGTATTTAATTAAAGGTCTTTACAGTTGGAAAATAATTATAAATCAGCCTAACAACTTTGTTGTTGAAATCGTCCACCCTATGGCTATTAATAACCTTGGTTTGAATTAAAAAAGAGGTGACTAAGTCATCCCCTTTTCCATGAATTTTGACCGGCCATATGTGAGAGAAAAGGAAGGAATTTAAATTCTATTTTTAGCAAATTCTACCCCTTACCTTCACCTATAAATACCATGCACCTATCACTTCTCAAATCATCCCTCATAACTCATTTCTCTTCTCTCATTAGCATTTTCTCTACATTCCATTTGCCTTTTCCTTCCCCTTGCATTGCCACCCATTTCCCTTTACATTTTTTAGCCAAAAAAAGCTTTGTCAAGGCATTTTTTTGGTCGACTACCTTTGGAACTCCTTAGCAAAAGAAGCATGGAGCAAAACGAAGAAGTGTATCAATCAGAATAGATTTGAAAGGCTACTAAACTAAATAGAGTTTACTCTTTCCTCTTGTTATTTATTTTAATTATGCTTACTTTGAGTTTATTGTTTTTAACATCAACTATGATATTTTAAATCCTATTTGCTAGGATGATTATGTTAATTCAATAAGATTTATTTTATTCATGTTTAACATGTTTGTGCCTCAATCGATCATGTTTTCAATTAAAATCATGATGCATTTCATTCATACGTGATTGGGTGCACTCAGATTAGCTGAGCGATCCTAACCAGACGGCGGCTAGTAGACATATAATTGAAAAGTGCAATGCTAAATTTAGATCATTAAACTCGACTAAGTTGAGGTTCATAATATCTTTAGTTAGCTCTATTATCTTGGACAGTTTTTAGGTTTATGTGATTAAACTGTTGCAAGCGTAAATGTCCCTATGACCTCGCATAAATACTAAAAAACTCTTAAGTAATATGATCAGTAAAATACATATTTAACTAAGTAAAAGACTCCGAAAAGACTTAATTTTGTTTCCAAACTTATGAAAGATCGAGTTGCCATGGAAGTATTTTCGAACATTGTTAAGCATGATAAAGTAAATTGAATTGATTAATATAATTATCCTAGCCCATTTAATGTAGATTGTTTTTGTTGCTAAAGTCATTCATTCATACATTTAGGTAAATTGCATCTAGATTAAAATTGCATTAGGGATCACTCTTTGCATTTAGTTAATTAATCATCACTATCCAAAATTATTGAGTTTTTACATCAAATTATTAATTACAATTTTTTCAATTAATCGGTTAAGCTTATACAGTTCCTATGGAGATGATAGCTCTTTTTTACTTACTTATTACTTGAACGACTATGTACACTTGCGCATATTCCTCGTTACATATTTATACATACTTTTAATGCTAAAATTTAGCTAGATTTTCCCAAACATTATCACTAAATAAATCAAAATTTAAAAATCAAATTTGAACTAAAGATTAAATTTAAACTAATTACAAGATTTTGACAATATCAAAAATAATTTGATCTTTATCTAGCCAATTTCAAATCTTTAATCTTTATCCAGCCAACTTTAAATCTCCAATCTTTCAATCTACCCCTCTTCTTTGCTTTTTGTTCCAATTTAGCCTCTTTTTTGTATGATTTTGAATTTCAGCACACCAGCTTCATTCTTGATAAGAAAAACTCAAGTTTATTAGCATCTTATTTAATAATTAACCAAAAACTAAATACATTAAAAACACAAATTTGTCTTGCTATCAATAGTTAAATATAACTATCTTGTAAAGTGATTTTAGTTAAATTTAAAGTTTAAGGACTAAGTTGTTAAAATTATAAAATGACATGTCACTCTTGTGATAAAGTAGTAAAAGTGAGCTGTATAGGGACCTTATAGAATCTGCACAAGATTTTTTTGGCTAATTTTTTTATAATTGTGAGAATTTTAGTTTTAAAGGCTAAATTGAATTAGGGTAAATGTGTAAAATGGCATTAAAGGGTTAATTTCATGAATTTAAGTGTTTTAAGATGTTTAATTTGGTTAATTGAATTAAACTATTATATTTAGATTAAGAAACAGACCAGTGTGTTGATAAATGGGAGAAGGAAAAAGTTGTCAAGTAATTCTCGTTGCGTGTTGTTAGCTATCGTGTTTTGGTAAGTTTGTATTACATTTATTATGTTGTTAATGCTTTAACTTATTAAATATTGATAGTATGAAGTTTGTACGATGTTTTGTTCTATTGAAAAATTAATAAAATGAAGTAATAGTTGAATATGTGATAAACCGTCATTTATACATATTTTTACCCCATGCTCAGCACATTTTATGGATGATTTTTCCTTAGAATTGGTGAATTTGATGCTCCTAATGCATTAATTTCATGTTTTGTACTTAGTTGAGCTTAGGAGAGTAAAAGGAACGAGAAACGGACCAAAAACGAAGTAAATGGGCCAATGTATGAAATCAACACGGCCTGGACTTCCTCACACGGGCAGACCACACGCCCGTGCTATTTTAACAGGCTTGACCACGGCCTGAAGTAATTGTACACGAGCGTGTCACACAGGCGTGTCCCTGCCGAGCCCAAGTTGAGTCCAATTTGGAAAAGGCTAATTTTGAGGGCTTTTAGGCATTCTAAAGCCTATAAATACACCTTAAAGGAGGAGAAAAGTGGAGACACAGAGGAGGAAGCAAGGAATTGCTCAAGGAAAGCCAAGTGATCCATCTCAAAAGCCGGATTCACCGTCAAGACTGAAGATCTCCCTTCAATTCCCCTTCAGGAGTTTTGGGTTTTTTTCTTTATGTTTTATATTCACTATTCTTTTGAGATGTTTTCCTTTTTAGTTATGAACTAAATCCCCTAAATACCTTAGGGGGATGAAACCTAAGACAAATCTTGTTATTACTATTTTTTGAATTGTATGATAAATATTTGACATGTTCTTAATTATGTGTTCTTAATTCTTGTTTTGATATTCTAGGATATTGATTCAAGTTACGCTCTTATTCAAAGGAGGAATAGACCCTACCTAAGAGTAAAATTATCATAATTAAGCGGAGTTGATTGCGCGCCTAGAGATAGGGTGACAAGATTTTTCCAGATTAGGGTGAAACCTAATAAGGGGATCCATAGATCGAGTTAATGCAACCCTAGAAAGTTAATTAGAAAGAGATTTCAATTATTCAACCTAAGGTTAGACGTTGTTAGTCTCGAGAGAGATAATAATATAACTTAGGGATTTCAACAGGTCAAGTCAAATGAATAAATCGTCCGATTCAGAGTAAAAAAACAAGTGAAGTCTAGGTGGATTTTTCCTTAGGTATTGTCTTAATTCAATCATTTTCCAAAAGTAATCCCCCAATTCTATTTTCTGTGAATTTTTAGTTTAGTTAATTAGTTAGTTAAAACAAACCCCCTTATTCTTAGGCTAGATAATAAAAAGACGGTCATTACTAGTACTTTTAGTTCCTTTAGGTTCGACAATCTGGTCTTGCTAAAACTATACTACTGTTCGATAGGTACACTTGCCTACATCGTGATAATAGTTAGTTTCAAGAATGATTAATTATAAATATTTAAAACCTGTCACAAAATAACACGATCAATATGAATGTCTAAGAGAAACAACATATACAAATCACATGTCATTAGGTGTAGTAGGCTTCGAGCCAGTATATATTTAGCAAGCTTTGTGTTGGTGTATATTTAGCAGGATTTGTGCCGATGTTGTATTAGCAAGCACTCTGTGTTGGTATCTTATTTAGCAGGTACTATGTATCGGTGATGGATACTGTACTAATGGCTTTAGGTCTTACATGTGTTGTAGATTCTCTAAAGCCTATGTAAACAATATCGTGTATCAGTTAATGTCCTCATGTAAGCTCGTATGAGCATTGTCCTCCCATGTATCCGAAGTTGATTTACTATTGTTCTCGGGGCAAAACAATTAACTATGATGAAGGAAATGGTATAAGACGATGTAATGATATATATATTGACACACGATTATTTGACATTGTGCTTGATGAAATGAATCATCCAAGTTTAATTATTTCGGGTAGTTGGATTCATGGAAGACGATAAAGGAATTGTTAGTTTCATTGTTATGGATGATTTATATTTAAATTAGTAGGTATGATATGTTTGATTTTATGAACTTACTAAGCTTATTTGAAAGCTTACTTTATTTGGTTTTATTTCTTTGTAGGTTGTCAGACTTTTTCTGTCGGTTGGAAAATCATTGGAGATCACACTATCTGGAAATTCATTCAATAGTTATTTATTAATATTGTCCAATTATAAGTGGCATGTAAATAGGGTTTTGGTTATGTAAATTATAAGCATTTTGGTTACATGTTGTGCACTTAAAATTTTTTTGTATGTGTTGGTGTAAATTCTAGTTGGTAAATGGTTTGGTTATGTTTGTGATGGTGGATGCATATGGTGATATCTAGATGCATTCAAATGCTTGTTTTGGTATGCATAAACCGTATGCAATTTGGAATGTTTGAAGCATGATGAATGGTCAAATTGGTTATGTTAGGTTATGCTTTTGGAATAAGGTATTTGAACATTTAAAGGTTTGGCTTGTGGATGAACTTTGATATTTTCTATTTAAAGTTTAAGGAATGTTTAAATGAAACCAAATTGTGTACATGTTTTGATTGAATGGTTGTTGTATATATGTTTGAATTGTGGTGCTAATGAGTGTAACACCCTAACCCGTATCCGACGCCGGAATAGGGTTACGAGGCATTACCAAACAATACATCTCATTCACATACATTTATACATTCAAAATCAAAATCCATTCACAATGTCCCTTATAAGGCTTTACGAGACCTTAAAACAAGCTTAAAAGTGGTTCGTGACTAAAGTGATAACATTTGCAATCTTTGAGAAACTTAGAAAATTTTCTTTGATTTCAAGGTCACACACTCATGTGAACAGGCCGTACGGCTCACACGGCCACCAGACACGCCCGTGGTGCAAGTTGTGTGAAAATATGGAATACATACTGACTTATACCACACGGCCGGAGACACTCCCGTGTGCCATGCCCATGGGAAAATTAGGGAGGTTACTGACTTGGGTCACACGGCTGGCCACACACCCATGTGCCAGCTCGTGTGTCTCACACAACTAGTAGACACGCCTATGTGTCTAGGCCGTATCAAAACTGTAAGGTATACTACCTTAATTCGAAAGGGTACCCCAGGGAACACACGGCCGTGTAACATGACCATGTGTCACACACGGTTAAGACACACGCCTGTGTCTCTACCCGTGTGGACAAAACTAGGCCATTTGTAAAGCCAATTTGCCACCCTTCTCCCAAACACACCTAACAACCAAATTGATACCATTTCCATACACTTATAGGCAGCCAAAACATACCAATTAACACGCATATCATACCATCTAGCATCAACCATTTCAACAACTCAATTTCACATTCAAAGCCTACCAAATCATTATGCCAAAATCATCAAAACTTGCATAAGTTCCATATATATTAATTCATCATATTATTATTATCTATTTCATATCATAAAACACATCATTAAACTTTAACAACAACTAAGGCCAACATACCAAATCAAGCCAATATATACAAGGCATTTTGCACATAACTTAGGCCAACTTAAATGACCAAATACATACCAACATTTTCAACCAAAAGTAAGCCAAATCACATGGCTTAAATCATAATTCAAAGTATATCATCAACTCACTAGCCTATACATGTCATATACCATATTTACAAGCATCCAAAAATACCAACAAGTAGTTAATAGTGTGATGATGGTTCCCGATAATCCCCGATGTCCGTGCTAGCTTTGATACTATATAAAACCAAGATAAATATCACACAGTAAGCTTCATAGCTTAGTAAATTCGTACTAAATACATATTCAACAGTTTATAATGTACAAAATCATCAATTAATAAACATTTAACAAGTCTCATATCATCATTTGATTTTAATCCATGACCATTTTTCATATATATACAAATCCATCAAGCTTCATACACATAGTATCAACTACCACATAGGTATCGTACATACCTATACTTTCTCGTAATTACTTATTTCACTCTTGTAACATCTCGAAATAGGGCCTAAACGGAATAGTGGTTGTGAAACCATGAATCTGAGGTCAAAAAAATTTATTCCTATTAAGTTTTAAGGTTTATTAATTGATTGAATAATTGTGTGAAAATTTCGTGAAGAAATTTTATGTGTAAGTGCCTAATTTGATAATTAGGACTAAATTGTAAAATTAGCAAAAAGTGTGTTCTAGATAATAAAGGGGATTTAATTAAAATGGGTTCTTAAAGTGGAGGTACTTATTTATTAATTATACCATTATATTTAAGTTTGGACAAAAATGGGCAAGAATAGGACAAATTTGAAAGAAAAGCATTTAAGGGCATTTTGGTCATTTAGTAATTAAAAGAATTAAAAAGGGAAAATAAAGCCAAAATTGGTCCATCTTCTTCAGGGAGGCCAAATATAGCATTGGGGAAGCCGGTTAGGGTTTCCAAGCTTTCCAATCTCAATATTAAGTCCATTCTAGCCTCGTTTTTAATGTTATTTACGTTTTTGGAGTCCCGGTAACTTGATTTAGCTTATTCTAGCAATAATTCATGCTAGGATTCATATTTGGAAAAATACCCATAATTTAAATGTGTTTATTTTGATGTTTTATGGTAGAATATAAAGCTTGAAATTATGTTAAATAACTTTTGCTAAGTGATTTTAAGTGAAAACGAGTAAAACGACATAATCGGTAAAAATACCTAATGTTCATTAGTACATGATAGAGTGGGAATTTGATGTTGCCATAGAAAGGAAAAATGTTCAGAGTGTCATAAAACATAAGAAAAATGGATAAATTTTAATTTTCGAGCCTAGGGGAAAAATCGTAATTCTGCAAAGGTTTAGGGGCAAAATTGTAATTTTTCCAAAATTTGAGTTTGAATAGTAAATTAATTAAATAAGTGAAATATGATGTTTTAGATCCCATAAAGTGAGATTTGGACCTAGAACGGGAGAAAAATCAAAAATCGAGAAAGTTGGTAAAATGGTCGTTTTGGTATCGAGGTAAGTTCATATGTTCAATAAGCATTTAATTATGCATATTTGAATGATAAATTGTTATTTTTGCCATAAATACTTTAGTATTGAGTTTCAGATATAATGATTAATGTTCGATAATAATTCGATATTAGAAAGAGAACTTGAATAATTTATATGTAAGACCATATTTTTTATTATGGTTTTGTATGATAACAAGAAAGTATTGACTAGCATAGTTTGATGAGAATAAATTAAGTTAATGATATGATGAGATTGAGAATGTAAGTATTTAAGTTGAGTAGCATTTTATTATTATGCAATTATTGTTATTAGTATTGTTATTATTGAGTTATGCGACTATTCTTGAGAATTTGAGCAAGTATGTTTCAACTATGACTTGACGAGGCATTGATATCTCAAAGCCCATGGTTGTACCACGGCAATTAAGGAAGAATTGACGGAAAATTCCATGTTCATAACATGGCATTTAAGGAGGAATTGACGGTTAAGGATACCATGTAAGACCATGTCAAGACATGGCATTGGTAAGGCAAGGATCCCATGTAAGACCATGTCAAGACATGGCATCAGCATTGATTAAGGACTCCATGTAAGACCACATCAAGATGTGGCATTGGCACTAAGATAAGGATATCATGTAAGAACATGTTTGGATCCTTGGCATGGTAAGACAAGAATACCATGTAAGACCATGTATGGAACATGGCATTTGGTAAGATAAGGATATCATGTAAGACCATGCCAAGGCATGGCATTGATAAGTTCTATAAGGAAAGGAAATCATGTAAGTCCATCTCAAGACATGGCATTGATGAGTTACTATAAGGCAAAGGTCTCATGTAAGACCATGCCAAGGCATGGCATTGGTGAGTTCATAAGGCAAGGATACCACGTAAGACCATGTCAAGACATGGAAATGGTAAGTTAAAAAAGGAAAAGGTTCCTGAGTAATCCAAAGAGTAAGTCAAAGAAACGACAAGGTGAGAACATGAAGAAAGAGTACAAGTATGCATTTAAGTCTTATTTAATATTGAGATTGTAAGTAATTGAGATTATCAAGTATTAAGTAAGTGATGAGTTTTCAGTTATGCTTGTGACACTTTATGATATGATTGGAAATATGCCTATATTATGAAAGAGTACTCATGTGTTAAGTGAGATGTTGCAGGTATGTAAGCAAGCCATTAAGTAATGTGCCTTTTGTATTCTGAGCCTTTAGTAAGGTTACCGATGAGTAAGAGGGGAAAGTAAGAACTAAACATTATTTAAGCAAATTATGTCTTCGTTTACAAATGTTCTAGTTTATGGCATGTATAGGGACTTAGCCATTTTGTGTGTATGTCCTTATGATATGGCTAAAGAATGGTATGTAAATATTTGATAATGATTAGCTATTGAAATGGTTAATGAAGAACATGTTTCGGTGTTATGTATGCATAAATGGTAGTTAATACAAAGAAATCATGAAAAAGTGAAATTAGCATTAAAATAGTATTGAACAGTAGCAATGACGTGATCTTGAAAAATCACCAAGAATAGTAGAAATGGAATTAAGTGATTAATAAGATATAGAATTAAATTTTATTGAGTCTATTTTTATATGAAAGAAATAGAGTAAGCAAAAGAAGTGTATATTAAGAGATATTTGAATTTTAGTGAGACAGGGTCAGAGCAATTTCTGAATCCCCTATTCTGCCTTTATAAATTCACTAAAAATTGTACAAAACTAATTAGGAGCTATAGCTTATATTTCTAGATTCCTTAGTTAATCTACTTTCAAGAGAAAGAAGCATCATGGTTATTTGAATTCTGTACAGGGAGAAAATTGATTCGTAGTGAGGAGAGGTCAGAGTAGTCAAATAGTGCAACAGGGGAAAATTTAACTAATAAACTGTACTAATTGGTTAGACCAAAAATTTTGGAAAAAAATTAGTAAGAAGATATATGAGTCTAGTGTCAGGAAAAATTCACAAATTTAAATTTTGAGTTTTGTGACTCGAGTTATGATTTATTCATTAACTATGACACAGGTGGGCAGATTTATAAGGAATAATGAAATAAATTATTTTGATTTGTCTAAGTATTCGGAAAATTTTTAATGTTCCCGATTTGGTCCCGAACCGTTTCAGTTGCATGTTTTAGGGTCTCAATGGCCCTTTTTAGGGACATATTGAATGAATGTAAATAAATTAATTTTAAAAGCAAATTTTATGCCCCGAATTAGTAAGTTAAGTCAGGTAACGCCTCATGCTCAACTCCGGTGACGGTCTTGAGTAAGGGGTGTTATATTTATTGGTATCAGAGCAAAGGTTTAGTTGGTTCTCAGAATATTCAATATGAGTAAGAGTCTAACTATATATGCCATATTGAACTATGATAGTGTGACGACTCCCGACCCAAATATAAAATGTTTTGTCAGTATAGACAGTAAGTTTATGATGAACTGAGGCTCATAAAATGTAAGAATAATGGTTCATGATGTTTATGTGATAATGAATAAATTGTGAATAAGAATTGTTCGGGAAATATGAAAGATGAGATAAGATGAAAGGAAAGTTTATATTAAGATAAGTGTTCATGTTAAATTGGCATTTGTATGATGCTATATGTATAACTAGAGAAGTTAAGCGAATGCTATGAGTAATTTTACTCGAGATTTACGAATGCATGTATAAGTGCACTAATTTCCATAAGATGATCATGAAGTCATTGTATTATGAACGTGCATGTTAAGTTGCTTGAAGCAAATTGTATAATTGTGATAATATTTTAATATGATGAGTGTTAAGTTATATGCATGAATATGTAAGAGGTAAGTCAGAGGTGATACAACCTCACCCCCCTTATCAGCAAGGTAATTCAGAATGAGATTTCATGAAATTCAGATTGAGTAGGCTAAAGTGGAAAACTAAAGAGTTTACTGACAGATTTATTGACGATGTAATCAAAGTCGAGAATGATTTAGCAAATGAACACAGTTGCAGAAAGGATGCCAGGTTAATAATAAAGTCATCCAGATAACTGAAATGTCACAGTAAAAGAAAGGTCAGGCTCAGCTAATGCACTCATTCAAGTATGATATTGTAAGGTATATGATTGCTAGATTTTCTTCCGAATAAATTCAAACTGTGAATGGGATAATGTGAATTCAATAATGACAGAATTAGACAGAGGAATAATAATTGAGCCATATTAATAGTTGAATGTAGAGTTTATAGTTGAGAAATTATAGAAAAATCTTTTCCGACTATTATATGTGTACATTTACTTTCAGAGATATATATAAATATATGCAAGATCATAGATGCAATTCCTGCAGTATGAGAATGTTAGTTAAATTTACAGACAGAAGAAAGCATTATAGTTTGTTTGAGCTGTGATTGTTATTGCTTTATCTATTCCAGTTTTCTACTTCAGCGTGCAGATGGAAGGTTGATAGTAAGATCTGTATGATGTTGGTGATTTGTATTGTTAACTATTGCTTAATGAAAGTAAAGGAAAATTTTATGGCTTCTGTCATAGTTGTTCCTAGTGCTTGTGAATATTATCCTTTCCTTTTGGAAATTTTCTAAGATGCTATTGAAACCTTAATTGTTCTACATGTGATGTGGTTACCAAGAATTATGTGTAGCTCCATGTTCTGAGATTTTATTATCTCGGTTTTATTAATAAATTACTGTTCAAAGTATCAGCCATGAGACATTAGCAGAAAATGCTCTATTGATGAAAATGGTTTCTTCTTATTATGAGTATGTTTATGATGATTACGAGTTTGAGCCTAATAATGAAAGTACAGAGGTATAGTTATCAAAGGTATAAAGATTTTGCTTTTGCACTGGTTGTTATTGAAATTTGTGTCTAAGTCTCTCAAATGATCAGGATGTTTTATTTTCACCCGGGACATTATTTACTAAAGTAATTGAGAAGTCAGTCTTATTATAGCATTATGATTTTTGAGTAGTATGAGTATTGTGGCCTCAGTGTAGTTCAGTTCAGACATGTGTATTGATTTTCATTTTTCGCATAATCTTGATATATATATCAGTGAGTTAAAGACCGAATGCTATGTTCTTTCAAGTTATGCAGTAATAATGATTTGTGATTAGCTCTTTGAAGAAATCACAACAGAATGTATGTTTGAGATATCATGACAGCATAGAGAAGAACAATTTTTGAAAAGTTATTGTCTTTTAATTGAGACTAATTCAGTTGAGCAGTTGATTGAGTTATATGTGCATTTGAATTATTCAAGGCTTCAGAGGTAAATGCTGATTTTTCATGTATAAATAGATAAATGACCCGAGTAAATAGTACATATTCTAGAGGTTATGGTACAGGGTTGTATACGCATATCAGAATGGTAGCATCATAGGCATATTTTTGCAAATCCAAGTTGTCTGATTATTAAAGTTCTCATTGTATGAAGTTTAGTTTGGCTTGAATTCATGCTAATAAAGTATAAACAGTTGAAGATATTGACAATTGAAGTATCCATTATAATTCAGCTTAGTTTGAATAGAGAATTTATGGTTTCTAGAAATGTGTTAATGAGAAATCAAGAGATTTTGCAACAGTTATGATGCCTAGCACAGTGATAATTATTTGATTATTTGAGAAGTACACAGATGGATGATAACTTGAGCTAGTTATACTAGTAAGAGTGTGAAATGTTATTGTAACACCCCTCACCCATATCCGACGCCGGGATAGGGTTCGAGGCATTACCGTTATTTCACCTTTACGAACTTACTAAATCGGGTCACTGAATTTCGCCCAAAATTTAAAACTTTTCAAACTTGTACCTCTCGTCCAATATAGAGGCCTTCGAGGCCTAAAACACACCTAGGGGCAGTACGGGACAAAACCAAAAACATTCGATAAACTTTGGGAACCTTAGAAAATTTTCCCTTACTTTGAAGTGTGATACGCCCGTGTGGTGGGGCCATGTGGTTACACACGCCTGTGCCCTCAGCTCGTGTGCAACACTGACTTCAACCTCATCATACAATTAGGGGCACATGGCCAAGAAACACGCCCGTGTGCCTAGCTCGTGCACAACACTGACTTAAAAATTTAAGTGCAGGGGACGCACGGCCATACCATACACCCATGGGGGTAAGCCGTGTGTCACACACGGCCTAGACACACGCCCGTGTGTCTACCCGTGTGGACCTTGTTGGGATATTTTCCAAGCCTTTGGTCACTCTCTACCCACCAATCATACTCATGGGTTACTTTAGTACATGTTAAGGCCAAATTATACACTTGTATAAGATCATGATAAACCTTGTTGCATGACAACCTCATATCATCGGTTTTATACATGCTAGGTTAATTCCCATCTTGTATTTAAGGCGATTCCATGTCTCATTGGCACATTCAAAATTGGCTCATTCTTATAACTCATTGCCAATTATAACCAAGCCATCACATATGAACATAAGCATGCATAGATTTTTAGGTCATAGCCTACTTCAAAATAAGCCAATTTTCATGGCCATATACAAAAAGAATAGTATAACTTTACATGCTTTCATTTTGGTAAATCAAATGACACATATAACAAAATAATTAAAATTTCTATACATGCTATTGAACAAAACATAAGTGTTTATATACCAAAGTTGAATTATTTGATAGTGTGTAGACTCCCCAACCATCTTCCAATCTTTACGAGTCCTCAAGCTCTAAAAACGGGGAAAAAGAGAGGGGTAAGCATTTACATGCTTAGTAAGCTTGAATAACTGGAAAGTAAACTTACTAATTATTTATCTTACATCCTTATTAGATAATGAAACCAACAAATATGAATATGGTTTCCCTATCACATGCATTCAATCAATGAGCTAGTCATATAACAAAACATCATGTAATTTATCTTAGATGAGCTCATCATTCAACATGTCATTTGTGCATATACCTTGTGTTAGTCCCGTTGAGTTTCTAGGAACTTTTGATGGAATATCCAATCACCGTCAATTCATACGAATGATCATTTCAGGTATCACTCCCGCGAACCTCACATCTTACGGCGGGATTACTAGTCCAGGCTAAATCACCCGTAATATAAACTCATAAGGAGATGTCAGGATTACCAGTTCAGGCTAAATCCCTTGTAACGACAAACATCTTAATGAGCTCGGATCTAAATCACCAGTCTAGGCTAAATTCAGACCCTAATCGGATTACCCATCCGGGCTAAATCCATAATGCACACATATTCTTCGGGAGGCTCGATCATTCAAGGAACACCCGTCCGGGCTAGATCCTTTTCATACTTGAGATCATCGGATTACCCGTCTGGGCTAAATCCTTTCTGCAACACATGCAGGATCTCAATTCACATGTCAATCATGGTTTATCCATCGAATTCCCTTTTTAACCTCAACCGAGACATTTTTCAACAAATCATTAACAAAGATGCATTTCATATGATTTCATGCCATTAATAAATACAATCATCATGCATTCATAAATCATATAATTAGACACATTTTGAGTTCACTTTAAGTTATCCGAACTTACCTGGTACTCGTTTCGGTGTTGTGTTTTCATTATTCTGAAGCCTTTTGTTTTCCTTGATCGACCTCCGGAATTTGTTCCTCAGGGTCTATAACAATAAAAATAAATTATTAATAACTCACATTGTATCTTTTTTAGCCTAAATTTCACCCCCAGTCAAAATGACCATTTCGCCCCTAACCTTTCCATTTTTACGATTTAGTCCCTAGGCTCGTATAATGAAACGCATGCAATTTCTATCTTACCCAAGCCTAGCCGAACACTTTTCCCTCTTATTGAAGCCCGCATTTTCCATTATTTTCACATTTCTACCACATATTTAACAACTTTTGCAAAAAGGTCCTTTTAGGGGTTTTTCATGAAAATCACTTAGGAAAAGATGTTTAACACACCTCCAACTTTCATATTCCTCCATAAACCATCAAAATACAAGTAACTGATGCATGGGTAGATTTTTAAACATGAACCCTAGCATGAAATATGGGTAGAAATGGAGAGAGTAAGCTACCATGATTTTAAAAATACAAAGAACATTAAAAACGGGGCTTGGGTGCATTTACTATTGAGCTTGAAAATGTTGAAAACCCTAGCTATGGAGTCCCTTGAAGTTTCGGCAGCATGGAGAAGAAAATGAGCTGATTTTGGTTCATTTTCCCATTTTATTTCATTAAAATGCCAAATAACCAAAATGCCTTCTTTAAAATTTCATCCATGCAAGCCCATTTTTGTCCAAAAACTTAGAAATTGGGAAAATTTCTCTCTAAGACCTTCTAATTTATAATATAAAGCAATTTCATACAAATTGCTTCTAGAATCCAAGTTTTATAGTTTATTCAATTTAGTCCCTAATTTCCAATTGGTCACCTTACTTAAAGAATTTCTTCATGAAATCTTAACACATGCATATTCTCATTTTTTAGACCTCATAATAAACATAAAATAAATATTTTGATGTCGAATTTTTGGTTTCGAAACTACTATTCCGACTAGACCCTATTTTGGGATGTTACATTTCCCCCTTAGGGACTTTCGTCCTCGAAAGTCTTACCAGTAAATAGGTTCGGATATTGGCTTCTCATGGTTTCTTCTGGTTCTCACATAGCTTCTTCCACACCATGTCGATGCCATAAAACCTTTACTAAAACCACATTTTTATTTCTCGATTGTTTAACCTCACGAGACAAAATCTTGATCGATTCCTCTCCATAGGTCATATCTGGTCTAATCTCAATCTCTGCTAGTGATATCACATGAGAGGGGTCTAATCGATATCGCCTTAACATGGATACGTGGAACACATCGTGAATCTTTTCCAATTCGGGTGGTAATGCCAAACGATAGGCTAATGGTCCAACTCTTTCATTGATCTCGTACGGTCCGATAAATCGCGAACTCAATTTGCCTTTCTGACCAAATCTCAACACTTTTTCCATGGAAATACTTTCAAGAATACTCTATCTCAAACATGGAACTCAATCTCTTTTCTTTTCAAATCAGCATATGACTTTTGCCTATCTGATGCCGCTTTTAAACAGTCTCATATCACTTTAACTTTTTCTTCAGTTTCCTTAATCAGATCAACCCTATGAACTTGACTTTCCTTAAGTTCTATCCAGTACAATGGAGTTTGGCACTTTCTGCCATACAAGGCTTCATAAGGCACCATTTTCAAACTCGCTTGAAAACTATTGTTGTAGGCAAATTCCACCAATGGCAAGTACTTTTCCCAACTACCCTGAAATTCGAGGATGCAACATCACAACATATCCTCAAGAATCTAAATCATCCGCTCAGACTGACCATCGGTCTGTGGGTGAAAAGCCGTACTAAAACTCAATTTTGTACCCAGGGCTTTTTGTAACTTCTTCCAAAACATCGAAGTGAACCTCGGGTCTCTGTCCGAAATAATCGACAGCGGTACCCCATGTAATCTCACAATCTCAGATATTTACAAGTCGGGCAATTTATCAAGAGAGTAATCTGTTCTTATTGGAATGAAATGAGCTGACTTTGTCAACTTATCCACCACAACCCATATAGCATCTTTCTTTTTCGGAGTCAATGGTAATCCTATCACAAAATCCATAGTAACTTTGTCCCACTTCCATTCGGGGACCATCACAGGCTGTAACAAACCTGAAGGCACTTGATGTTTAGGTTTAACTTGCTGACATATTAGGCATTTTGATACAAATTCGAAAATGTCTGTTTTCATGCCGTTCCACCAGTACATTTTCTTCAAATCATTGTACATCTTGGTACTTCCTGGATGAATTGACAAATAGCTGTTATGCACTTTTTGCAAGATTTTCTGAATAAGTTCATCATCTTTAGGCATACAGACTCTATCTCTGAACATCAAACATCCATCAGGACCGATCCGATAATCTAATTCAATGCCTGACTCACATTGAGTCCTTTTTGCCTGCAGGTCTCTATCATTAGGTTGAGCATCATAGATTTCCTGAAGAAATGTTAGCCTAGCCTCTAGCTCTGCTAAGAACGAACCACTATCATGCTAACCGAGCATCCAGGGCTCTCAGAGCAAACAAATATTTTCTACTCAATGCATCGGCGACCACATTCGCCTTTCCCGGGTGATAGTCAATGATCAGTTCATAATCTTTAATTAGTTCTAACCATTTCTGCTGTCTCAGATTCAATTTTTTTGAGTAATCAAATACTTCAAACTCTTGTGGTCTGTGAATATACAACAAGTCTCACCATATAAATAATGCCTCCAGATTTTCAAGGCAAGGACAATGGCAGCGAGCTCTAAATCATGTGTCGGATAGTTCTTCTAGGCTATCACCATGCCATCTTGCATAAATACACAACCCAATCCATTCAAGGATGCATCACTGTAGACTACAAACTCTTTACTCGGCTCAGGTAATACTAAAACAGGAGCTTCTATCAACAATGTCTTTAACTTCTTAAAACTCTACTGACACTTTTCTGTCCATTCAAACTTAATGTCTTTCTGTAGTAACCTCGTCATTGGAGTTGCTATCATGAAGAATCCTTTCACAAATCTTTGGTAGTAACCAGCTAAGCCCAAAAAGCTTCTAAATTCGGTTACATTTTTAGGCAGTTTCCATTCAACGATAGCAGAGATTTTACTTCGATCAACTCGGATGCCTTCACCCGAAATAATATGACCCAAAAATCCAACTTCTTGGAGCCAAAATTCACTCTTGCTAAACTTTGCATACAGTTGTTTTTCTCGTAAGGTCTGCAACACAGTTCTCAAGTGCTTCACATGTTCTGTCTCATCTTTAGATTAAATTAAGATGTCATCAATGAACACAATGACAAACTTATCCAAGTATGGCCGAAAGATCCTATTCATTAGGTCCATAAACACGGTCGGTGCATTCGTCAATCTAAATGGCATAACAAGAAATTCATAGTGGTCGTACCTTGTTCTAAAAGCTGTCTTTAGCACGTCTGATTCCTTAACATGTAACTGATAGTAGCTAGACCTCAAGTCTATCTTAGAGAACACAGTGGCTCCTCTGAATTGGTCGAACAAATCATCAATCCTTGGCAAGGGATACTTATTCTTAATAGTCACCTTGTTTAGTTGTCGGTAATCTATACATAGTCTCATCGAACCATCTTTCTTCTTTATAAACAATATAGGGGCACCCCAAGGTGAAAAGCTTGGCCTTGCATAACCTTTATCCGTCAGCTCTTGTAACTGTTCTTTTAATTCTTTCAGCTCGGTTGGCGCCATTCTGTACGGAGCAATAGAGATGGGAGTTGTTCCTGGCACCAATTCAATACCAAATTCTATCTCTCTCTTAGAAGGTAATCCGGGTAATTCTTCTGGGAATACGTCTGGATATTCACATACTATAGGCACAGTCTCAATCTTCAACTCTGTTTCCTTCGTGCTCAACACAAAAGCAAGGTAGGCTTCATACCCTTTTCTCATATATCTCTGAGCAACCATTGCCGTGACTACAGCTGGTGACGTGCCTAAATATCTTGAATCAACCCGTATAATTTCACCATCCGGGCATTTCAATTCAATATACTTGCTACCACAATTTACAATTACATCATGCAAGGCTAACCAATCCATACCAAGTATTACATCAAACTCATCAAAATGTAACAACATAAGGTTAGCCGAAAAACATTGACCATGAATCATCAAAGGACAATTCTTACAAACTTTATCAACCAGAACTGATTTGCCTATTGGGTTCGACACTTTAACAACAAATTCTGTAGGTTCAACAGGTATGTTCATACTAGACACCAATCTCATGCAAATGTATGAATGCGTCGATCTCAGGTCAATTAAGGTAATAACATGTATTGAAAAGAAAAAAATACACGTAATAATGTCAGGAGTAGAGGCTTCCTCTCGAGCGCGTATTGCATACGTTCTTGCTAGGGCTCGAGCCTCTGGTTTTGAAGTGTCTTTGGCTACAACTCGACTGCCACTAGCACTTCCAGGGTATCTCGGAGGTCTACCTCATGCCATGGGAGCACTCCACTTCGGGGTTACTTCCACTTCTTTTTTAATACGCTCTGGGCAGGCCCTGAGAAAGTGGTCAAGAGAACCACATCTGAAACATGCACTACTTTTTATTCGGCACTCTCCGAAGTGAAATTTTTTGCAACTCTTACACTTCGGCTTTTGGTCATCTACACTCACCACACTAGTCACCATCGAGAAGGAAGACTTCTGATCTCGTCGTTTGGAGCCTCTCGCTCTACCCGAATATCTTACAGATGAAGTGGAGTGTTCATGTTGGCTCCTTGATTTCTTTGTGGAAAATGGGAGCGTCTTACTGCTAGATCTCTTACTCGAAAGTCGAGCCTCTTTCTTCGCTTTCTTTTTTTCATTATTGAATTCCTCGGCCTTCTTGGCCCAATTAGCTAATGCGGCGAACTCCCGTATTTCAAAGATCCCAATCAACAACTTGATTTCCTCATTCAAACCTTCCTCGACGCGTTTACACATTTCTAACTCGGTTTGAACCCACTCAATTGCATACTGACTTAACCTTATAAACTCCCTTTTGTATTCTGCCACAGTCTTATTCCCTTGTTTGAGTTCAAGGAATTCCTTTCGCTTCGAGTCTAAAAACCTTTGACTGATATACTTCTTCCTAAACTCCGCTTGGAAGAATTCCCAAGTGATGTTTTCCTTTGGCACCACTGAAGATACGGTCTTCCACCAATGGTATGCAGTGTTCTTTAAGAGAGACACTGCACACTTTAAGCACTCCTTAAGTGTGCACGACAACTCATCTAAAACCCGTGTAGTATTCTCGAGCCAGAACTCGGCTCTCTTAGCATTATCCTCAATTTTAGCTCTAAATTCCTCGGCCCCATACTTTCTGAGCTTATCTACCGGGGCTTTACCAATTCTTACCAGTGCTGCACCTGGTGGCAATTCCTCATTAGGTTGGTTAGGGGGTAGGGGAGGTCGTGGTATGTTGGGTCGATTCCTCAGATAATACCCAAACCATTCATCCATCATGTACCTTCAGACATAACCCTTCTACTACTACTAGATACAACTCGTTGTATGGAAGATGGAGCATGGCTCTCGGCTCCCTCAGACTCATCTTGTGCATGATTAGAAGACATTTACTATATTCAAAAATAATTTAAACAGTTAAGAGATATCACACTATCAACGTTCATATAATGGCATGTATAACGAACATCAATACCCTCTACAATAGTCCTAGAACCGACTAAACTATAGCTCTGATACCACTAAATGTAACACCACTTACCCGTATTCGACGCCGGGATAGGGTTCGAGGCGTTACCAGTATTTCACCTTTACAAACTAAATCGGGTCACCGAATTTCACCCAAAATTTAAAACTTCTCAAACATGTACCTCTCATCCCTTATACAGGCCTTCGAGACCTAAAACACACCTAGGGGCAGTACGAGACAAAACAAAAAACATTCGATAAACTTTGGGCACCTTAGAAAATTTTCCTTTACTTTGAAGTGTGACACGCCTGTGTGGTCAAACACGTCTGTGTGGCTTGGGACACGCCCTTGCCCTCAGCCTGTGTGCAACACTGACTTCAACCTCAACATACAATTAGGGGCACACGGCCAAGACACACGCCCGTGTGCCTAGCCTGTGCACAACACTGACTTAAAAATTTAGGTGTAGGGGACGCACGGCCATACCACACACCCATGGGGGTAAGCCGTGTGTCACACACGGCCTAGACACACGCCCGTGTGTCTACCCGTGTGGACCTTGTTGGGATATTTTCCAAGCCTTTGGTCACTCTCTACCCACCAATCATACTCATGGGTTACTTTAGTACATTTTAAGGCCAAATTATACACTTGTATAAGACCATGATAAACCTTTTTGCATGACAAGATCATATCATCGATTTTATACATGCTAAGGGGATTCCATGTCTCATTGACACATTGAAAATTGGCTCATTCTTATAACTCATTGCTAATTATAACCAAGCCATCACATATGAACATAAGCATGCATAGATTTGTAGGTCATAGCCTACTTCAAAATAAGCCAATTTCCATGGCCATATACAAAAAGAATAGTATAACTTTACATGCCTTCATTTTGGCAAATCAAATGACACTTATAACAAAATACTTAAAAGTTCTATACATGCCATTGAGCAAAACATAAGTGTCTATATACCAAAGCTGAATTTGTTGATAGTGTGTAGACTCTCCAACCGTCTTCCAATCTTTACGAGTCCTCAAGCTCTAAAAACGGGGAAAAAGAGAGGGGTAAGCATTTACATGCTTAGTAAGCTCGAATAACTGAAAAGTAAACTTACCGATTATTTAGCATACATTCTTATTAGATAATGGAACCAACAAATATGAAAATGATTTCCCTATCACATGCATTCAATCAATGAGTTAGTCATATAACAAAACATCATGTAATTTATCTTAAACGAGCTCATCATTTAACATGTCATTTGTGCATATACCTTGTGTTAGTCCCGTTGATTTTCTAGGAAATCTCAATGGATTATCCAATCACCGTCAATTCATACGAATGATCATTTCAGGTATGCACCCCTGCGAACCTTACATCTTACGGCGCGATTTCCAATCCATGTTAAATCCCTTGTAACGACAAACACCCTTAATAAGCTCAGATCTGAATTACCAGTCCAGGCTAAATTCAGACCCTAATCGGATTACCCGTCTGAACTAAATCCATAATGCACACATATTCTTCGGGAGGCTCGATCATTCAATGAACACCCGTCCGGGCTAGGTCTTTTTCTTGTTTGAGATTATCGGATTACCCGTCTAGGCTAAATCTTTTCTGCAACACATGTAAGATCTCAATTCACATGTCAATCATGGTTTATCCATTGAATTCCCTTTTTAACCTCAACCAAGACATTTTCTAACAAATCATTAACAAAGATGCATTTCATATGATTTTATTCCATTAATAAATACAATCATCATGCATTCATAAATCATATAATTAGACACATTTTGAGTTTATTTTAAGTTATCCGAACTTACCTGGTACTCGTTTCGGTGTTGTGTTTTCTTTATTCTGAAGCCTTTCGTTTTCCTTGATCGACCTCCGGAATTTGTTCCTCGGGGTCTATAACAATAAAAATAAATTATTAATAACTCACATTGTATCTTTTTTAGCCTAAATTTCACCCCCAGTCAAAATGACCATTTCGCCCCTAACCCTTCACATTTTTACGATTTAGTCCCTAGGCTCGTATAATGAAACGCATGCAATTTCTATCTTATCCAAGCCTAGCCGAACACTTTTCCCTCTTATTGAAGCCCGCATTTTCCATTATTTTCACATTTCTACCACATATTTAACAACTTTTGCAAAAAGGTCCTTTTAGGGGTTTTTCATGAAAATCACTTAGGAAAAGATGTTTAACACACCTCCAACTTTCATATTCCTCCATAAACCATCAAAATACAAGTAACTGATGCATGGGTAGATTTTTAAACATGAACCCTAGCATGAAATATGGGTAGAAATGGAGAGAGTAAGCTACCATGATTTTAAAAATACAAAGAACATTAAAAACGGGGCTTGGGTGCACTTACTATTGAGCTTGAAAATGTTGAAAACCCTAGCTATGGAGTCCCTTGAAGTTTCGGCAGCATGGAGAAGAAAATGAGCTGATTTTGGTTCATTTTCCCATTTTATTTCATTAAAATGCCAAATAACCAAAATGCCTTCTTTAAAATTTCATCCATGCAAGCCCATTTTTGTCCAAAAACTTAGAAATTGGGAAAATTTCTCTCTAAGACCTTCTAATTTATAATATAAAGCAATTTCATACAAATTGCTTCTAGAATCCAAGTTTTATAGTTTATTCAATTTAGTCCCTAATTTCCAATTGGTCACCTTACTCAAAGAATTTCTTCATGAAATCTTAACACATGCATATTATCATATTCTAGACCTCATAATAATCATAAAATAAATATTTTGATGTCAAATTTGTGGTTTCGAAACCACTATTCTGACTAGGCCCTATTTCAGGATGTTACAGTTATGTACCAGACTTTGAATTTGATACCTGAACTTTTAGAGAGTTAAAGTTGATTTTCAATTATCTCAGAAGCTATTATAGTTAGTATTGATGTTTGTGTGAAAATGTGAGGGTATTTCGAAGAATTGTGCAAAAGAATTAGTATTATCACCGAAAGGTTAAATGAGCTATGGTTGATTGCTCGAAGCAGTTTGCTTATTCTTCTCAGTACGAATGAGTTTTTCTACTGAAGGATTATCTGAGTTATTCATTTTTAGGTTGTCAATTCATTCAGAATGTAATTTTTAGTTGTTATGGTTGGAAATCCAGGGTTGCACCGTGACCTTAGAAGAAAGCTACAGTAAGTTTTGACCATGAGATTGCTAAATGTTACTGCATGTCACCTTTGTACTGATAGTTGAATTGAGAAAGAGAAATTTGTAGAATTAAATTGAGCAGAAAGGATTTGAGGAAAGTGAAAATTAATTACAGAAATCAGAGACAGATTATAAAAAATTGTATACAGAATCGAAGGGTAAGAATATTGACACTCAAAAGAGAATCAAATATTTTTTTTTTGAAAGTACCTTAGTGGCAGAGAATTTTCATTTTGGTAAGAAAAGAAGAGTTAGTTGCATTTCATCAGAGAGTATGAGGTTAATGATAAAATAAGGTCAGTTACTTATCAGTCGGTATTCCAGTTCAGAGCCTTAGTTTAAGAAGTAAAATGATGGGTATGCCAAGTCTGAATGAGAATTTGAAAGTGTTGCTGGAAACCAATTCCGAATCCATTTTTAGGTAAGATTTTTGGGGACAAAAAATCCCTAAACGGGGGAGAAATGTAACATCCCAAAATAGGGCCTAAATAGAATAGTGGTTGCGAAACCACGAATCTGAGGTCAAAAAAATTTATTCTAATTAAGTTTTAAGGTTTATTCATTAATTTAATAACTGTGTGAAAATTTTGTGAAGAAATTTTATGTATAAGTGCCTAACTTAATAATTAGGACTAAATTGTAAAATTAGCAAAATGTGTGTTCTAGATAATAAAGGGGATTTAATTGAAATGGGTTCTTAAATTGGAGGTCCTTGTTTAGAAATTATACCATTATATTTAAGTTTGGACAAAAAGGGGAAAGAATAGGACAAATTTGAAAGAAAAGCCTTTAAGGGCATTTTGGTCATTTAGTAATTAAAAGAATTAAAAAGGAAATATAAAGCCAAAATTGGTCCATCTACTTCATGGAGGCCGAATATAGCATGGGGGAAGCCATGGTTATGGTTTCCAAGCTTTCCAAGCAATAGTAAGTCCATTCTAGCCTCGTTTTTAATGTTCTTTACGTTTTTAGAGTCCTGGTAACTTGATTTAACTTATTCTAGCAATAATTCATGCCAGGGTTCATATTCAGAAAAATATCCATAGGTTAAATGTGTTTATTTTGATGTTTTATGATAGAATATGAAGTTTGAAATTATGTTAAACAACTTTTGCTAAGCGATTTTAAGTGAAAACGAGTAAAACGACATAATCGGTAAAAATACCTAATGTTCATAAGTACATGATAGAGTGGGAATTTTATGTTTCCATAGAACGTAAAAATGTTCATAGAGTCATAAAACATAAGAAAAATGGATAACTTTTCATTTTCGAGCCTAGGGACAAAATCATAATTCTGCAAAGGTTTAGGGGCAAAATTGTAATTTTACCAAAGTTTGAGTTAGGGAATGTTTTGAATAGTACATTAATTAAATATGTTAAATATGATGTTTTAGATCCCAGAAAGTGAGATTTGGACCTAGAACGGGAGAAAAATAAAAAATCAAGAAAGTTGGTAAAATGGTCGTTTTGGTATCGAGGTAAGTTCATATGTTTAATAAGCATTTAATTATGCATATTTGAATGATAAATTGCTATTTTGGCCATAAATACTTTAGTATTGAGTTTCAGATATAATGATTAATGTTCGATAATAATTCGATATTGGAAAGAGAACTTGTATAATTTATATGTAAGACCATATTTTGTATTATGGCTTTATATGATAACAAGAAAGTATTGACTACCATAATTTGATGAGAATAAGTTAAGTTCATGATATGATGAGATTGAGACTTTAAGTATGTCAGTTGAGTAGCATTTTATTATTATGCAATTATTGTTATTAGTATTGTTATTATTGAGTTATGCGACTAACCTTCAAAATTTGAGCAAGTATGTTTTAGCTATGACTTGACGAGGCATTGATATCTCAAAGTCCATGGTTGTACCATGGCAATAAAGGAAGAATTGACGGAAAATTCCATGTTCATAACATGGCATTTAAGGAGGAATTGACGGTTAAGGATACCATGTAAGACCATGTCAATACATGGCATTGGTAAGGCAAGGATCCCGTGTAAGACCATGTCAAGACATGGCATCGGCATTGATTAAGGACTCCATGTAAGACCACATCAAGATATGGCATTGGCACTAAGATAAGGATACCATGTAAGATCATGTTTGGAACATGGCATTTGGTAAGACAAGGATACCATGTAAGACCATGTTTGGAACATGGCATTTGGTAAAATAAGGATATCATGTAAGACCATGCAAAGGCATGGCATTGATAAGTTCTATAAGGCACGGAAATCATGTAAGACCATGTCAATACATGGCATTGATGGGTTACTATAAGAAAAAGGTCCCATGTAAGACCATGCCAAGGCATGGCATTGGTGAGTTCATAAGGCAAGGATACCACGTAAGACCATGTCAAGACATGGCAATGGTAAGTTCAAAAAGGAAAAGGTTCCTGAGCAATCCAAAGAGTAAGTCAAAGAAACGACAAGGTGAGAACATCAAGAAAGAGTACAGGTATGCATTTAATGCTTATTTAATATTGAGATTGTAAGTAATTGGGACTATCAAGTATTAAGTAAGTGATGAGTTTTCAGTTAAGCTTGTGACACTTTATGACATGATTGGCAATATGCCTATATTATGAAAGAGTACTCATGTGTTAAGTGAGATGCTGCATGTATGTAAGCAAGCTATTAAGTAAGGTGTCTTTTTTATTCTGAGTCTTTGGTAAGGTTACCGATCAGTAAGATGGGAAAGTAAGAACTAAACATTATTTAAGCATATTATGACAGCATAGTAGTAAGCTAAATTGATTGCTAATGCTTATTATTTTACATGTGAACTTACTAAGCTTTATAAGCTTACTTTCACTTTCCCATGTTTCAGAGTACTTAAAAGCAAGCTCGGGTTGGAGGTCGTTGGAGATCACTTCACACTATCGACTATCAAGTTACCAAATGGGTATCTTCATTTACAAACGTTCTAGTTTATGGCATGTATAGGGACTTAGCCATTTTGTGTGTATGTCCTTATGATATGGCTAAAGAATGGTATGTAAGTATTTGATAATGATTAGCTATTGAAATGGCTAATGAAGAACATGTTTCGGTGTTATGTATGCCTAAATGGTAGTTAATACAAAGAAATCATGAAAAAGTGAAATTAGCATTAAAACAATATTGAACAGCAGCAGTGACATGATCTTGAAAACTCACCAAGAATATTAGAAACAGAATTAGGTGATGAAGCTTATTGAGTCTATTTTCATATGAAAGAAACAGAGTAAGCAAAAGAAGTGTATATTAAGAGATATTTTAATTTCAGTGAGACAGGGTCAAAGCGATTTCTGAATCCCCTGTTTTGACTTTATAAATTCACTAAAAATTGTACAAAAATAATTAGGAGCCATAGTTTATATTTCTAGATTCCTTAGTGAATCTACTTTCAAGAGAAATAAGCGTCATGGTTTTTGAATTCTGTACAGAATGAAAATTGATTCGTAGTGAGGAGAGGTCAGAGTAGTCAAACAGTGCAATAGGGGAAACTTTAACTAATAAACTGTACTAATTGGCTAGACCAAAAATTCAAAAAAAATTAGTAAGAAGATATATGAGTCTAGTTTCAGGGAAAATTCACAAATTTAAATTTTGAGTTTTTTGACTCGATTTATGATTTATTTAGTGACTATGACGCAGGTGGGCAGTTTTATAAGGAATAATGAAATAAATTGTTTAGATTTGTCTAAGTATTCGAAAAATTTTTAATGTTCCTGGTTTGGTCCCGAACCGTTTCAATTGTATATTTTAGGGTCTCAACGGCCCTTTTTAGAGACATATTGAATGAATGTAAATAAATTAATTTTAAAAGCAAATTTTATGCACCAAATTAGTAAGTTAAGTCAGGTAACGGCTCGTGCTCAACTCCGGCAATGGTCTCGGGTAAGGGGTGTTACAACTCTCTCCTCTTTGTTCAATAGGTTAAATCATTCGGAAATCTCTCAATACTCCAAGAACTCGCAGACTTAGTGCAAAAATTATTAGCCGAAGCTATAACGATATCCCACACCTAGTGCCATCACATTAAATCGAAACTATCACGGTATCGTACACTTAGTGCGACATATAGCTGAAGCTATTCCAATTCGCACACTAAGCGCTTTATATAACCGAAGCTATCTCGAATCGCACACTAAGTGCCAAACATAGTCGATATGTCTTCATACACGATCGTAGTCGCATATATACAATTTATGCAATATTAAAGCATTAAATACATAATTGTAACATTTTTTATCACGTACGAACTTACCTCGTACTCGAGATTGATGAATCGAATCGATTACTCGATAACCTTCAATTTTCCCCGATCTAAATCTGAATTCTTTCTTTCTTGATCTATATACATTCAAAATTAACTCTTTTATTCATCAACACATTCAATTTAGTTCACAAACACATATTTGGGCATTTTTGCACTTTAGCCCCTAAAGTTTCACATTTCATACAATTTAGTCCTTATTACACAAATACACAAAATTCACAAAATTTCATTACACCCAAGCCTAGCTGAATTTCATGTAAGTCCCTAGCAGCCCAAAACTTTCATTTATTTCACATTTCAACCCTTCAATATGCAAATTTCACAATTTAATCCTTATTTGACATTTTTGTCAAAAATCACTTTACAAAACATTAAAATCTATCAATAATTATTTAATTTCCATCATCAACATTCAAAAACCTCAAGCTATCATCAATGGAAATTTTCAAAATCATGAAAAAATTCAAAAATTAGGGTACAGGCTAGATAGAACTCAAAGAAACGATCACAAAAACATAAAAATCATCAAAAACCGATCTAAAAACATACCTTAATCAAGAAAAACAAGGGCCGAACCCTAAAACAACATTTTCCTCTTCTTTTCCTCTTGTTATTTGGCTATGGGTGATGATAATTAAGCATAAAATGGTTTTTATTTTATTTAATATAACTTAAATCATTAATTACCATTTTATCCTTTAATTAAAACATTATAAATCACATAATACGAGGCCATTTATGTCCATCTCCACTAACCATGGTCTAATTACAACATAAGTACATTTCATTTAATAAGCCACAGCAATTAAGTACTTTTAACAAGTGGAATACAACTTTTACATTTTATGCGATTTAGTCCTTTAGACAAATTAACCACTTAAACGATAAAATTAGCATACGAAATTTTCACACATATATAATCACATACTGTAAACATAAAAAATAATATTAAAAAAATTTTGACCTTGAATTTGTGGTTCCAAAACCACTGTTTCAATTTAGCTAAAACCGAGCTGTTACAATGAGGGCATATTGGTTAGGCACTTAGGTTGATTGTGAATTGATATGTTTTGGCTTCTTTAGGCACATTTTGGTTAGATTTGATTGTTGGTTATTGCATAGCTTGGAGCCCAAGCATTTGGATGTGAATTGGCTTGATTTTGAAGCTAGTTTTTGGCACACAAGGCCTATAACACGGGCTGCCACATAGTCGTGTGATTCTTTAATTTTTGGTACGGGATTGTCCACACGGTCTTAGAGAGTTATACAGCCTAGGGACATGACTGTGTGACCCAATTTTTGAATTGTACACAGTCTGAGAACACAAGCGTGTAGAGTAGCCACATAGCCATGCTTAGAGCTACACAGGTTGGCCTCTTTCACACGGCCTGGCCACACAACCGTGTGACCCCTGTTTACACATTTTACTTAAATTTTTATAAAAGTTTCAATTTAACCTAGATTGATCTAGATTTGTTTTAAATGTTTTGTAAGCTTGATTTAGGTCCCAGATTTTACCCCTGTTTGAACTTATTTGGCATGTTTTGGTATGTTTTGAACCAAGTGAAAGTGGTATTTGGTGAACATATTGAAAGGGTTGGTTGGAAACTTTGGATTAGGTACCAAATTGTGCATTTTTGCCAAAAACAAGAGCCACGTCTCAACAACAACCTCCCCCGTCAGAATGTAGGTTAATGGTGAGTGATGTCGCGATATTAAATGGAATGAATTCGTGACGTGACTTACTATTTTGGAAACGTCATGACGTGGAAGTGATGAAGTTGCGACGTCGGTCTTGAATTTTCAAAACTTTGTAATTTGGTCTTAATTCATGCTCTGGTTGAAAAAAGTGCTCTCGTAAGCTCGCTTAAGACCCGAAAATGATTCTTTAACATAAATTGAATGTGATTGGCATTTGACGGCATTGTTAATCATTAATTAATATTCATTTGATTGTAGTTGTTCTGATAATGAATATAGCATTCCACAATTCAGAGCTAGCGATCAAGTCGAGCAAGGGGTGTTATAATAAGTTTCTTGATGATACTGTTAGAATTTTTTTTTTTTAGACATGTAGTATGATGAAGGATGTTTTCCTTTTTCTTCTACTACCAAGTTAGATTCCTTTCAAGGTCATCAGCACGCTAGCAATTTGATTCATCAAAGGTCTCATATTCCTATTTTCCATCTCAAAATATTGTTTTAGCAGTCCAATCTCCTTGTCCCAATGATGGTGATGAATCACTATACTAACTAAAATCACGACAAAGGCAAGTGCACCTATCAAATGGTAGTATAGCTATAGTGAGTCGGGAATATCGTATCCATGAGGACTAAAAGTACTAGTAATTACTATCTTTTTATTATCTAGCCGATAAATTGAAGAAATTGTTCTTAATCTAAAATTAACTAAACCAATTACTAAGAATGCAACATAGAGCGGATTAGGAAAAGATTTAAAGAAAACTAATGAGATAGACAATACGCAGGAAAGAATCCACCTAGACTTCACTTATTATTCTGAATCTAAATTATACGATTTATTCACCTATGCCTTGATCCATAGAAATCTCTAAATTATGTTAATATCTTTTTCGAGAGTAAGAGCAATTGACTCTAGGTTGATTAATTGAAATCTCTTTCTAATTAAAACCCCTATTCTTGCATTAACTCGATCTATGGATTCCCCTATTAGATTTGTGTAACACCCTAAATTTTAGGGCTAGAAGTTTTGAGTTTTGTGGTTAGGGTTAGTGAGAAGGTTACACTATTGTGTTTAGTTGTGCGCTTAAGTGTCAGAATGGGCCTGCTGGTCTGGTGGTTATGTGAGTGTTAGAATACCTTAAGGTTCTTGGTTCGAGTCCTTGTGTGTACGTTTTGGAGGATACTTTTATTTTTATTATCCTGTTTTGTTTGTTTGTTTTAATTTAATGTATATAATTTTTTTATTTGATATTGGATTTTTTTATCTTTCATCGAGAACATCCCCTTCTTCTTTTCTCTCTCTCTCTTTTCTTTTATTTTGCTCTTCTTTATTTTTATTTAAATTTTCAAAAAAAAAACAAATTTTCTGGTTGATTTCAGGAATTTCGCTCCTCTGTCATCGAATCAGTGTCGGAGCATCTCCAATTGTTAATCAGGTGTGGGATTCGAAACTTATCTATTTTATTTTGCAGATCATCATTTCGGCATCTCTTGAGTGTGCTTGGATTCGTTGAATCTAGGTATTTCATTGTTGAACAGTATGGGAAATACTACATAATTGGATGTACTCGTGTTTTGGTAAAGGTTGGAGACCGTTTTAATGGCTAGACCAGCGTCTTTGGTTGGTTCTGAAGTAGTTTCCTGACCACATGGGCTGCCACATGAGCGTGTGCCAAATCAAACGGCCATGTGCATTTATGAATTAGGGTTTTTCGATAAGTTTTGGTGCCACATGGCTGTGTGGCCAATTTGGGGATTTTTATCGATTTTCACACGGTTGTGTCCCTTGGGCACACGGATGAGTGTAATTGGGAATTAGAGTTTGAGTGTTTTTGTGCTGGGAATTAGAGTTTGAGTGTTTTTGTGCCACGCGGCCATGTGGCTAATTTGGGAATTTAGCGATGCCACACGGGCGTGTGTTTTGGACACATAGCCGTGTCTGGTGGGCACACGGGTGTGTGAGACCCTTACACGGTCGTGTTTGCCTTGTACTCTATTTTAGCACATTTTGGATAGTGAGTTACATGGCCTGTTCCCACGGCCATGTCCCTGGTCCACACAAGCATGTGCCTTAATCACACAGCCGTGTGCCTCAGCCACACAGCCGTGTGCTCCTCTTCATACGGGCGTTTGACCTCTCACACGGCCTAGGTATTTCCACATGGCCAGAGTACACGATCGTGTGGTCCTAAGACACTAAGTTTTAGCTCGTGTGTGTGTTTTTTATTTGAAAATGTCTGTGTATTCCAACCCTTGGCTAAGCTTTAGTGAGGGTGTTTAAGTCTTGAAATCAGTGACCGTGTACTCTGCTTATGTGTTGTTTGTGACTGATGTCTGATTCTGAACCTGGGTAACTAGGGGTGTGTGTGTGTATGTGTGTGTGTGTGTATCTGTTCTGTCTGACTGTCTGTTAAAGCGTCACTATTCTGTGAGATTGTGTGCATACATACACTTGCATAAAGTAAAGTTTTCGGTGGGATTGCGAAGAGAAGGGAAATTGATTCTGATCTGATCTGGCAGTTTTACTGCAACTTATTGTACAATGATTTATCACACTGTACTGCATGTACGTCATCCCTGCTGCGTACTATTATCTGATCTGGCAGTTTAAACTGCAACATGTCTGTATAGTGGATTACCACATTGCACTGTATAGCACATATGCCAGCTCTGTTGCATATTAATATCTTAGTGGCTTAGTCCACGTATATGGTGTGTAGGGTTGGATGGGCCTTCAAGTTCCTATGTGGTGTGTTTTGGTCGAATGAGCTTAAGCAGCTCTTATGGGGTGTGATCGAGGGATGGATATGTGTGTTAGTTGGATGGGTGGGTTTTATTCGACTGCATTTCATACGCATATATTTGTGTGTATTGGGTGCTAGACTATCTAACTATATTATGTTTGTCTGTGTGTAATTTGGTGTGCTTGAGTGTCATGTTCTGTTGGGACCTAGTTCCAAGTTTTCTTTCTGACTCTGTGAATATCCATAAGTCTGTTGCACTATTGAATTAAATTATGCGATTCTATTTTTAGTTTCAATTTGAACTCACACTGAGCTCATGTAGCTCACCCCCTTAGTGTTTCCTTTTTTAGGTACTTTTCTGGTTTCTGACGCTGGACTAGGAACACGAAGGTTTCAGACAGTCTCGATGAAAAATAAAGTTATCAGTCCCTATTTTCAGTTTCTATTTTCTTATTCAGTTTTTGAACTTTAAGGTTTTATAAAGCTGTGGTACAAGTTTTGTTTTCAATTTTTATTCGTTTATTTAATTCCGGTTATACATTTAACTTAACTGTAATTCTACTTACTAAATTTTGATCGTTTAAATGTTTCGGTTCAACTTGACAATTTGTTTTGTAAAAATTTACCTACAATCACTTTGGTGATCAATGTAACATCCGAGATTCGATCTAAACTTCTAGGTTGGATTTAGGATGTTACAATTTGACTCTAATCTGGTAGATTTATGTCATCCTATTTCTAGGATTGCATGCAACTTCATTCAATTATGTCAGATCTACTCTTAAACAGGGACTTTTGCTCCATTGAAATAAGTACATCACACTTGAATTAATATCCTAAAAATATTAAAGTAAGAAATAAGCATACATAATTAAAAACAAGAATCAAATACTTATCATATAATTCAGAAAATCAAATAATAAGATCCATCATAGGTTTCATCTTTCCTAGATATCTAGGGAATTTAATTCATAATCTGGGATGGAAACATCTCAAAATTAGAATAACAAAACATAAGAAACCCAATAAAACTTCAAAGGAAATTTGAATGGAGATCTTCAATCTTAAAGGAGATCTGCTTATGAGTTGATTCTGACGGCGTCCTTCGAGTAATTTCCTCGTTCTACTCTGTGCTCTTTTTAGTCCTCTTCTAATATGTATTTATAAACTTTAGAATGCTCAGAAACCCTAAAAATTGGGTTTTTTCGCGTAAAAGTGAAGTAGGGTTCAAAATCAACATGGGCGTGTGAAAATGCCCAGACCGTGTGGTTCTTGAAAACAACTTTTTTGTCCTATGTTGGCCCGTTTTTTGCTCCTTTCACTTTCCTATGCTCACCTAAGTATAGAAACATAAATTTAAAATATTATGAGCATCAAATTCACTAATTCACGTAATAAATCATCCAAAAACATGCCAAGCATGGGATTAAAACTATAACACAAACGTCAGAATAGGGTTATAGAGTATTACTGAACCTATAATACAATTAAACATTCATTTCACATACATTTTCCAAATCCATAAAAAGGGCATTCACAAACAATCATATTATCCCTATTATGAGCCTACGGGGCCCAAAACATGCATTCGGGAAGGTTCGAGACTAAACCGATAACTTAGGAAATTTTTACGAAACTTGGAAAATTTTGAAAAATACAGGGGACACATGCCCGTGTGGCACGACCGTGTGTCTCACATGGCCAAAGGCACGCCCGTGTCACAGACAGTGTGGACATTCGAAACGGGATCACATGGTCGTGTCCTAGCTTATGTCTGACCCCGTGTAACTCTCTGACTTAGGTCACACGGCCAACACACACGTCCGTGTAGCTAGCCCGTGTGCCCTAAAAATGGCCACACACGCCCGTGTGTCGGTCGTGTACTAGGCCTTGCCAAACCTGTAGAGTATACTGACTTATGCCACACGACCAAGTCACACACCCGTGTGCTAGGCCGTGTGGAGCATACTAACTTGATTTTTAATTCAACACCAGGGGATACACGGCTGTACATCCTGACTATGTGTCACACACGGTTGAAACACACGCCTGTGTGGACAAAAAATAGGCTATTTAGCAAGCCATTTTTCCACCCAATTTGGTATACACCTATATCAAACCAAATGGCACCAAAACAAGACATAAATAGGCATTTAATCAACCTTATCCAAGCATCATTTATACCATTTCAATACCAACCAATACCAAGCATATCAATACCACAATGTGCCATTCAATTTATACCAAAATCTTATAATCTCAATCAACAATACAATCACTTTAAACCATGTATCATTTAGCCTGTTAAATATGACTCCTATTTTGAGTCAAATTTGAAAAATAATCTTTTAGTTAAACTCTGTTTACTTGTTTCAATCAAACACTGATTAGTTTAGATTATTTTATTATTATTTGACCTATGAATTTAGCCTATAAATAGGCTCTTTTACAACCTTAGAAAAAACACCAATTAGAGATTAGAACTCATAACACATTTAGAGAATTTTGTGTTTACGTTTTGTGTGTTCTTTGTTTTCGAGTTTTCGGGGTTTAGTTCTTATCTCCATCTTTTGTACTCTTTGTTCTTTTGCCATTATAGTAAAATTATCTTTGCCCGTGGTTTTTATCCTCTTTGGAGGGGTTTTTCCACGTTAAATTTGTGTGTTTAATTTCTCAATTTATTCCACTATTTTTCTTGTTCGTTGTTTAATCGGGTCGATCCTAACAAGTGGTATCAGAGCTAGTTCAATTTTTATAAATCAGCTTATTCAAAGATGGCAACAACAAGGTTTGAAATTGAGAAGTTCGATGGTGAGACAAATTTCAATCTATGGCAAATTCGGATGATGGCAATTCTAGTTCAATCCGGTTTGAAAAATGTTGTTACCGGGAAAAAGCCTGAGAATCTAAATAAAACAGAATGGGAAGAGCTTGATGAAAAGGCTTTGTCTGCAATCTAGCTCTGCCTCGCGAATACGGTATTGCAGGAGGTATTGATGGAGAAGACCTCATCCGCCTTATGAAAAAGGTTAGAAACTCTTTATACGACTAAGTCTCTGGCTAACTGTTTAGTGTTGAAACAACGTCTATTTACGTTTCGCATGAACGAATGTGAGGTTCTTAGAGATCACATCAGTCAATTCATTACTCTTTTAAATGATTTAAAGAATGTTGAGGTTCATATTGACGATGAAGATCAGGCTATGCTATTATTGTGCTCTTTACCCCCTTCATACAAGTCTTTCAAGGAGACCCTGATTTATGGCAGAGACAAACTCTCATTCGAATATGTGAAGGGTTATTTGTTGAGTAGAGATAAACTCAACAATGAGTTTCATTTGGCTAGCAAGGCAGATAGGCAACTTTCCGTTTTGGTAGCATCAAAGAAATGAGACAAAAGGTGTCGCTATTGTAAAAAGTTAGGTCACGTCAAAGTAGATTGTTATAAACTGCGAAATAAAAGAACTGCTGAGAGTAACGAGGAAGATATAGCTGGTGCTAATTTGGCCGATGAAAATGGTGATGATTTCTTGTTAGTGTCAACGAGCGATAACTCTAAGCTCACGTCCGAGTAGATCCTAAATTCGGGATGTTCTTTCCACATGTGTCCCAATAGAGAATGGTTCTCTACATACAGTTCGGTTGAAGGTGGAGTTGTGCGCATGGGAAACAATTCATCTAGTAAGGTAATTGGTATTGGTACTATTAAAATTAGGATACATGATGGGACGATTATGACACTCTGAGATGTCAGGTATGTACCTGATTTACGAAAGAATCTCATCTCATTGAGTATTTTAGACTTGAAAGGATGTAGAATCAACATCAAGTCGAGCGGTATTAAAGTATCTCGTGGAGCTCTCATTTTGTTAAAAGGTAAGAGAATCGGCAATCTTTATATTCTGGAAGGTTCTACAGTGACCGGTGAAATCGGACGTCCCTCGTCCGTTACGGAGTCGAAGTCAACTCGTTTGGAGTAGAGGCAACTTGGTCATAGGAGGGAAAAAGGTATAACCATTTCGTTGAAGAGAGGTTCTCTTTTGGATGCAATTTTTGAAAAGTTAGGGCACTGTGTTCGTGAGAATAAGACCTGGGTTAGTGTTGACTTGACAGTGTACAAGTCAAAGGCTAGAAGTCTTCCAGTTTCTAAGCACAAATTTGACTCAGTTAATTCCCTGCTTAGTTCAAGATAGGCTCGTGGCGGGCTTTGGCAAAGATGGCGTTGTGGAAATATGAGTCAAGGTGGAGATTTGTTAAATATGACTCCTATTTTGAGTCAAATTTGAAAAATAATCTTTCAGTTAAACTCTGTTTACTTGTTTCAATCAAACACTGATTAGTTTAGATTATTTTATTATTATTTGACCTATGAATTTAGCCTATAAATAGGCTCTTTTACAACCTTAGAAAAAACACCCATTAGAGATTAGAACTCATAACACATTTAGAGAATTTTGTGTTTACGTTTTGTGGGTTCTTTGTTTTTGAGTTTTTGGGGTTTAGTTTTTATCTCCATCTTTTGTACTCTTTGTTCTTTTTCCATTATAGTAAAATTATCTTTTCCCGTGGTTTTTTATCCTCTTTGGAGGGGTTTTTCCACGTTAAATTTGTGTGTTCAATTTCTTAATTTATTCTGCTATTTTTCTTGTTCGTTATTTAATCGGGTCGATCCTAACAAGGAGAAAATCTCACAAACATACCAAATAAATTCACAACCATTTGTACCCCTAATTACCAAATACCAACTAGCATCACATATCCATCAATAAACACATAACCAAAACCATATGCACATATGAAAACACAACCAAACCAACCAAATTAAGCCAACTCTCATGGCTATATACAAAACCAAAACATTAACATTTACAAGCCATTTCAAATGACTAAATTCACTACCAAACTATATATCAAAATGACCATAATCCTATACATAACATATACCCAAAATACTTAAGTTCAAAAGTACCAAGTGATAGTTGGATAGTGTGATGAAGTCTCTGACAATTCCCAAATTCGAGCTAGCTTTGATTTCATTATAAAACACGAAAAATAAACAAAGTAGGCTATAAAGCTTAGTAAGTTCGTATAGCATAAAAATCAACTTACCATATATGCACAACTTAAGCAAATAATACATAACATAACATAGTTCATATTGAATCATCAACCTACCACATATTCATTCATAAAATTATATATAACTTCATAATTTCCTAATTTCAATACTTGTACGGTTCATGTACATACCTATACCACCTTGTATCAACTTATACACAACCACCTCTCTGATATACCCATTGAACCATTCAGAATACTATCGGATACTTGGGAATCTCGCACCCTAATAGCCAAAGTTGTCTTAATCTCGTATCATATATAATACTCACACTAGAGCTATCAACGAGTCTGCTCACAAAAGCTGACGATCATGACAAAGCTACATGATGCTGCTCACACAAGCTGATGAGTATCCGCAACACATGCCCGATAACTCAGCCACCAGTAGGACGTACGGACCAGCTCTCAAATCACATAACCCCTAATGCATGTCATTCATATCCTAATCTATTCCTAAAGTTCAACCGAGACTTTCTCACTTGTCGAATCATTGTTGAACATGTTCGCAGTGTCGTATACACAATTTATACAATATTAAAGCACTAAGACACAAGTGTAATAATGTTTAACACATACGAACTTACCTCGAATGCAAAAACGGCGTAATAAGTCAATTAATTTGAAACCTTATTCTTTCTCCGATCTAAATCTGTATTTCGCCTTTCTTGATCTAAATAAAATCAAATTTAGTTTATTTAATTATCATTCTATTCAGTTTAGTCCAAAATACATATGAAGACAAATTTACACTTTTTCCCCTAACATTTCAACATTTTTACAATTTAGTCTGTATTTCATACAATCACAAATTCATGCAATTCAACTAAAACCCATGCTAGCTAAATTTCAGTTAGGTCTCTAGCAGTCCATATTTTTCATTTATTTCACAATTTAACCATAAAATTTACACATTTCACAATTTAATCTCTAATTGGACATTTTACTAAAAATAACTTAACAAATGTTGTTTATTTAACAACAAGTGTAACACCCCTCGCCCGTATCCGACGCCGAGATAGGGTTTGAGGCGTTACCGGTAATTCACCTTTACAAATTACACAATCAGGTTACTGAATTTCATTCGTAATTTAAAATTTTTCAAACGTGTACACTTTGTCTCTTATACAGGCCTCCGATGCCTAAAAACACTCCTAGGGGCAGTACTGAACAAAACCAAAATTGTTCGATAGACTTGGGGCACTTTAGGAAATTTTCCCTTAGTTGAAGTGTAACACACCCGTGGGGCTTAGAACACGCCCGTGTCCTTTTTCCAGTATGCAACACGGCCAAGGCACACGCTCGTGGGCTTAGCCCATGTGCTGCACTAACTTCAACCTCACCATTCTGTTAAATAAACACGGCCAAGGCACATGCCTGTGTGCTTAGCTCGTGCTCTATGCTGACTTAAGATTTAAGGTGCCGGGGACACACGGTCATAGTACACACCCATGGGAGTAGCCCGTGTGTCACACACGGCCAAGACACACGCCCGTGTGTCTACCCATGTGGACCTTGTTAGGCTATTTTCCAAGCCTTAAGTCAGCCTCTACTAGCCAATTACACTTATAGATTACTATAGTGCATATTTGGACCAAATTATCCATTTTGTAAATATGAAACTTTGAATAACCTCGTTGCATGTGAACCTCATGTCATTGGTCCCATACATACTAAGTTAATTCTTATCTTGCATTTAATGATTTATATGTCTTCTTGACATATTAAGATTGGCTCGTTATTATAACTCATTGCCAATTATAACTAAGCCATCACATATGAATATAAACATGCATAGAATTGTAGGACATGGCCTACTTCAAAATGAGCCAATTCCTATGGCCATATACAAAAAGATAAACATATTTTTACATGCCTTCACTAGGCAAACCAAATGACATATATAACAAAATACTCAAAAATCCTATACATGCCATTGGACAAAATAGAAATGTCTTTATACCAAAGCTTGTCTAGTTGATAGTGTGTTGACTCTCCAATTGTCTTCCAATCCTTATGAGTCCTCGAGCTTTGAAAAGTAGAGAAAAGAGAGGGGTAAGCATTTACATGCTTAGTAAGCCCGTATAACTGAAAAGTAAACTTACCTATTGTTTAGCATACATCCATAATAGATAACGAAACCAATGAACATGAAAATGGTTTCCCTATCACATGCACTCAATCAATGAGTTAGTCACATAACAAATACCATGAACATTTTTATCTTAGATAAGCTCATCACTTTACTTGTCATTTGTACATATACCTTGTGATAGTCCCATTGAGTTTCTAAGAAATCTTGATGGATTATCTAGTCACCGTCAATTCATACGAATGATCATTTTGAGTATGCACTCCCGCAAACCTCACATCTTACAGCGTGATTACCAGTCTAGGCTAAATCCCCCACAATATAAACTCATAAGGTGATGTCGGGATTACCAGTTCAGGCTAAATCCCTTACGCAACAAACACCCTTAATGAGCTCGGATCTGAATTACCAGTCTAGGCTAAATTCAGACCCCAATCAGATTACCCGTCCGGGCTAAATCCACAATGCACACATATTCTTCGGGAGGCTCGATCACTCAAGGAACATCAGTCCAAGCTAGATCCTTTTTATAATTGATATCTTCAGATTACCAGTCCAGGCTAAACCCTTTTCTACAACACATGCAGGATCTCAAGTCTCATGTAAATCATGGTTTATCCATCGAATTCCCTTTCCAACCTCAACCGAGACATTATCCAACAATTCATTATTAAAGGTGCAATTCATGCATTTTCATGCCATCAACAATGCAATTATCATACATTCACAAAACATACAAATATGCATGTTATAGGTTTACTTCGAGTTATTCGAACTTACTTGGTATTCGTTTCGTAGCTGTGTTTCGGTTATTCAGATACCTTGTGTTTATCTCGATCGACCTCCGAAATTTGTTCCTCGGGATCTATAACAACAAAATTATATCATTAATTCACTACATTACACTTTTCAAGTTTAATTTCTACCCCCGGTTCAAATGACCCTTTTCCCCTTAACCTTTGACATTTTTACTATTTAGTCCCTAGGCTCGTATAATGAAACACATGCAATTTCTATCTTACCCAAGCCTATCCAAACACTTTTCCCTTATATGGTAGCTCACATTTTCCATTATTTTCACATTTCTACCACATATTTAACAACTTTTGCAAAAGGGTCCCTTTAGGTGTTTTTAATGAAAATCACCTAAGAAAAGATGTTTAACACACCTTCAACTTTCATACCCCTCCATAATCCACCAAAATACAAGCAACTCATGCATGGGTAAATTTTTAAACATGAACCCTAGTATAAAATACGGGTAAAAATGGAAAGATCAAGCTACCGGGATTCCAAAAATACAAAGAACATTAAAAACGGGGCTTGGGAGCACTTACTATTGAGCTTGAAAAGCTTGGAAACCCTAGCTATGGAGACTCTTCAAATTTCAGCAGCCATGGAGAAGAAATGGCTGATTTTTACCTTCTTTTTCCCATTTTATTTCATTAAAATGCCAAATGACCAAAATACCCTTAAGTCCTTTCTTTGAAATTTCATTCATACAAGCCCATTTTTGTCCAAAAACTTAAAAATTGGTCTAATAACAATAATTGCATAATAATAATAATAATGAGAAAAGGAAAGAAAAATGTAAAGGAAATAATAATAAAAATTGGTCTAATAACAATTATTGCATAATAATAATAATAATAATAATGAGACTGTAAGTATGTAAGTTGAGTAGCATTTTATTATTATGAAATTATTGTTATTAGTAAAGGAAATAATAATAATAATAATAATAATGAGAAAAGGAAAGAAAAATGTAACTGACGGCGGTTGGTATGGCCGGAGTTATGAACGACGACGGATCAGTAGTGATTCGGTAGTGGTGATGCACGCAAGGTGGGGGTTTTAGAGTGGTCGATGAAGTGAGGCTAGCCGAGTGAGAGATGGAAGGAAAGAAAGGGAAGAAAGGGGAAGGATTGGTCGGCACGAGGTTGGGGATTGGTTGGGGCTGGTCTAGAACGGGAGGTAGGGGTGGTCATTTGGGTGGTTGGTCAGTCGGGGATGAAAGGGGCGGTTGGTGAGGAGAGGGTGGGGTGGGGGTGGTGTGATAGTGATGGAAGGGAGGTGTAAGGGGGAAGGTAGGTGTGGTGATGGAAGAAGAGAATGGGGAAAAGATAAGGGAAGGGAGAGGAGAAAGGAAGGGTTGGTTGGTGCGGGCAACGGTAGGAGAGAGGTTACCTGCCAGAATGGCAAGAAAGGTGAACAGCAGCTAGGGTGCTTGGGGATTTAGGAGGAAGAAGAAAAAATAGAAAAAAAATGAAAAGGGAATTAGGTTTTTTAAATGGTGACACAGTCATGTGAGGCTCGTGTTAGGCCACACAATCGTGTCACACGCTCGTGTGTCTAGGCCGTGTGCAATCCCCTTCTCTTCTTCCACGCTCGTGTGACTTCCCACATACCCGTGTGGCTCAGCCGTGTCTCGTACATGGTTGTGTGCCTTGCCCTTGTAACTCTCTGACTTGTTTTAAAATTGAAAAAATTAGCTTCAAGTTTTACACAGCCTAGGACACGCCCGTGTGTCCACCACACGGCCATGTCACACGCCTGTGTGGACTACTTTAGGTTGTGTCTCTGTCAATTTTTTGAAAAATTAACTCCCAGGATCCATACGGCCAAGGACACGTCCGTGTGTCCTAGTCATGTGTGTTATAGGGCCATGTCGCCAAGCCGTGTAACTCATTGTCGATTTCTTTAGAAATTTAAAACTAAGTCAAATTCCACACTGCCAAGGACACGCCCGTGTATCCAGGCCATATGGGTTTAAAAAACTCAATTTTTTTATTTTTAAAATTAATTAATTTTAAAAATATCATGAAATAAAATTAAGAAAATTAGTAGTGTTAGCACTTGGGTTGCCTCCCGAGAAGCGCTTATTTAAAGTCTAAGCTCAACTTACCTCATATTCGCACGGTCATGGTGGTTTGCAGAGTCGAAACTCCTCTTTCTCGCTGTCAATTTTATAATCAAAATAAGGTTTGAGTCGAGTACTATTTACCTAGAAAGTGTCGAATTCAAAATGCGTTACCTCGACTGTACCGTATAAGAAGACATTTAGTACCGTAAAAGGAGTTGCTTCATTTGCATTAAGCTCTAAAGTGGCAATTCAAGGGTCCGTTTTATCTAATAATACCTTATGGCCAACCTTAAATTTATTTGTTTCATCCTTATGCTCGTCATAGTGTTGCTTTGGTTCTGCATGTATTCTCGGTTTCTCCTCGACATGTGTTCGCCATTCATCTAGTTCATCGATATGTAGCATTCAGTTTTTATGAGTCATTATGTTTTTGTCGCATAAGTTGGAACGTGGCTCTATCACATTTTTTCCGAGGGATATCTTGCAAAGAAGGTTGAGCCACAAGGTTACTTTCATTAACAAAACTCATATAATCATCTCGATTACTAGATATCTTAGCAGAATCACAAGCTTGGAGAGTAATTGTGTCATCTCTTGCACAAAGTATTAGTTCACATGTACCAACATCAATAATAGTTCTAGCGGTTGCTAAAAAGGGTTGTCCTAAAATTAAGGGTACGTCATTATCCTCATCCATGTCTAAAACAACAAAATCAATTGGGAATATAAATATATCAATTTTCAGAAGTACATCTTCAACAAAACCCCTAGAAAATCTGATGGTTCTATCTGCTAATTGAATACTCATCCTAGTTTGTTTGGGTTTCCCAAGACCTAGTTGCTTAAACATTTTATAGGGCATGACATTAATACTAGCCCCTAAATCAGCCAAAACATTATTAACATTTAAACTACCAATTAAATAAGGAATAGTAAAACTCCCTGGATCTTTCAATTTGTTGGGTAGTTTATTCTCCAAAATGGCCGAGCAAACTGCATTTACCTCTACGTGCAACGAATCATCTATCTTCCATTTGTTTGCCAAAAGCTCCTTTAAAAATTTTACAAAATTGGGCATCTGCAAAAGAGCTTCAATAAATAGTAAGTTAATATGTAACTTTTTTAGAAGTTTAAGAAATTTACCAAATTTTTTGTTTGTGTGGTCTTTTTTTGTTGCGTTGGGATATGGTACACGAGGTTTATACTCTTTACTGATCGGTTGTTGCTCTTTTTGGCTTACCTCAACCTTACCTTTACTTACCATACTTTCTTGCCCTGGTTCTAGTTTAGATTCAACTAACTCTTCTTCTTCTTCTCACACAGTGATTGCATGAAGCTGCTCTCTTGGGTTAGTTTCGGTGTTGCTAGGCAAGCTACCTTGTGGTCTTTCTGAAATCAACTTAGCAAGCTGAACTATCTAGTTCTTGAGCCCTTGATTTGACACTTATTGATTTTTAAGTGCGGTTTCGATGTTTTGGAATCGGGTTTCTAACATCGAAATAAACTTCGTCAACATCTTCTCAAGGTTCGAATTCTTCTCTTACTAGTAAGGTTGTTGTTGGAAGCTTGGAGGGGGTTGTGGTCTTTGGTTTACTTGACCACCCCAAGAGAAATTGGGATAGTTCCTCCAACCTACATTATAAGTGTTACTATAAGGATTATTCTGAGGTCTAGAATTATTATCCATATAGTTGATTTGTTCGTTCTCTGTGCTAGGGTTGTAGGATAGACATTCTGGATTGTTCATCCCTCCTCCATTCGTATCACATTGCATCACCGGATGTACCTGTGTAGAACCATATAAACCATCAATTTTCATACTTAAAAGTTTTACCTGATTCAATAACATGGTGACCACATCTATGTTAAAAACACCGGCTGCTTTCATCGGCTTTGTCCTCATGACTTGCCACTGATAATTATTTAGTGACATTTCCTCTATAAACTCATAAGCCGCTTCAGGTGTTTTGTTATTCTGAGTCCCACCGGCAGCTGCATCGATCAATTGCCTAGTTGAGAGATTCAAACTATTGTAGAAGGTTTAAACCTATAGCCATAGAGGTAACACATGGTAAGGACACCTTCTCAATAAATCCTTATACTTCTACCATGCATCATATAGAGTCTCTAAATCTTTTTGTACGAAGGAAGAGATATCATTCCTTAACTTAGCTATCTTAGCTTATGGAAAATACTTCAATAAGAACTTTTCGGTCATTTAATCCCATGTAGTAATAGAACCTCGTGGTAGAGAGTTCAACCACTATTTAGCCTTATTTCTCAATGAGAAGGGAAACAACCATAGGCGAATGGCATAGTAAAAAACACCATTAATCTTGAAACTGTCGCAGAATTCTAGAAAGTTGGCCAATGAGTATTTAGATCTTCATCTTGCAAACCATCAAATTGAACAAATTGTTGAATCATCTAAACGGTGTTTGGCTTTAGTTTGAAGTTATTCGCAACAATAACAGTCTCACAATACTCAATTCAGCCCTAGTTAGAGTGGGCTTGGCATAATCATACATAGTACGAGGAGCAGGATTCAAATTTACAGGATTCGCAGCAACTACGGGAGGTAGCTGATTATTTTGATTTTCATGCATCTCTTCAGTAATAACAATAACGTCCTCTTGTTCTTCCACTGTACTTTGTCGACTCTGCCTTGCTTCTCTACGGTTTGTATGAGCTGTTCTTTCAATCTCAATGTTGAATACTAAAGGTCCTAATAGGTTTCTTCTAGTCATAAACTAAAGGAACCTGCCAAAAGCAAACAAAAGAAAAATTAGAAAACAAAAATTAAACTAAAAAACAAAAATAAAATGCAATAAAAGTAAATATGGCTAAATTAATAAAAATCGAGTGTTCCTAATATTTTAGTCCTCGACAACGGCACCAAAAACTTGATGAATCACTAAACTAACTAAAATCACAACAAAGGCAAGCGTGCCTATTGAATGGTAGTATAGCTATGGTGAGTCGGGAATATCGTATCCACAAGGACTAAAAGTACTAGTAATTACTATCTTTTTATTATATAGTTGATAAATTGAAGGAATTGTTTTTAATCTAAAATTAACTAAACTAATTACTAAGAATGCAACAGAGAGTGAATTGGGAAAATATTTGAAGAAAACCAATGAGATAGACAATACCCAAGAAATAATCCACCTAGACTTCACTTATTATTCTGAATCTGAATTATACACTTTATTCACTTGTGCCTTGATCCGTAGAAATCCCTAAATAATATCTCTTTCGAAGTAAGAACAACTGACTCTAGGTTGATTAATTGGAATCTCTTTCTAATTAAAACCCATATTGTCGTATTAACTCGATCTATAAATTCTCCTATTAGATTTGACTCTAATCTGGTAGATTTATGTTATCCTATTTCTAGGATTGCATGCAACTCCACTTAATTATGCTAGATCTACTCTTAAACAGGGACTTTTACTCTACTGAAATAATCACATCACACTTGAATTAATATCCTGAAAATATTAAAGTAAGAAATAAGCATACATAATTGAAAACAAGAATCATATATTTATCATGTAATTCAAAAGATCAAATAATAAGATCCATCATAGGTTTCATCTTCCATAATTATCTAGGGAATTTAATTCATAATCTGGGATGGAAACATCTCAAAATTAGAATAACAACAAGACATAAGAAACCCAATAATACTTTGAAGGAAATTTGAATGGAGATCTTCAATCTTAAAGGAGATCTGCTTCTGAATTGATTCCGACGGCGTTCTTTGAGTAATTTTTTCGTTCTACTCTGCGTGCTCTCTTTAGTCCTCTTCTAATATGTATTTATAAACTTTAGAATGCTCAGAAACCCTAAAAATAGGGTTTTTTTGCTAAAAGAAAATAAGGGCTTGAAATCGACACGGACTGGCACATGGGTGTGTGGCTAGCCCGTGTGGCTCACACGAGCATGTGCCCAGCCCGTGTGAAAATGCCCAAACCGTGTGGTTCTTGAAAACAACTCTTTTTGTCTGATTTTGGCCCGTTTTTCGCTCCTTTCACTTCCCTATGCTCACCTAAGTATAGAAACATAAATTTAAAGGATTAAGAGCATCAAACTCACTAATTCACATAATAAATCATCCAAAAACATGCCAAGCATGGGATTAAAACATGTTACTTTTATGGTTTATCAAATGGTTCTCATGTCACCTTTGTTATGTCAACAACTGCTAATTTCTCAAGACTAGCAAAAATGTATCCTTTCGACCTCTCTCAGGTTTCAATAATTCTCTCCCTGTCTTTTTGGACCAAGATGGTTTTGCTCTTAACAATGCCCCTGACTTGGTTCAAGAGGTCAGTTCACCATCATCACCTGTCTATCCCATGTTCATCCAATGCAGACACATTCCAAGAGTTTACCAAAGCTGAATTTTGTAATCGTGAACCTATGACCATTGAAGAAGCACTCACTAGTATTGAGTGGACCAAAGCTGTTCAACAAGAGTTTGATGCCGTTATGAAGAACAAGACATGGGAGTTAGAGCATTTACTTGCCAATAGAAAAGTTGTGGGTTGTAGATGGAGTTTCAAGCTCAAGAGAAATGTTTAGAGAACACTTGGTAGCTACAGATTTTGTGTTGTCCAAGTCTAATGTTTCTCTTTTTATCAAAATTGTTGGTGAAGTGGTGCTTTATGTCTTAGTGTATGTTGATGACATAATTGTTACTGGGAATAGAGATGCATGTTTGGATAAGTTTGTTAAGTCCTTGGACTTGAAGTTTTCCCTTAAAGACTTAGGGAAGTTGAATTTCTTCTTAGGCATTGAGGTGTCTTATACACCTGATGGATTGTTTCCAAGCAAGAGAAAATACACTTTAGACTTGTTGAAGAAGTATCATATGGGTCAATCAAATGGAACTCCTAATCCTATGGTCAGCTCATGCACTTTGTCTACTGATGTTGGAAGTCCTGTTGAAAATGACTCAGAATATAGAAGCATTATAGGAGTACTGCAGTACATTGTCATTATTAGACTTGAGATTGCTTTTGTTGTCAACAAGGTGTGTCAATTCATGCAACGACCTCTTGATCATTATTTTAAAGCAGGCAAGCATATTTTAAGGTACCTACAAGTTATGGTATATCTTTCAAAGTAGCACCTCAGTTGTCTCTAGTTTGATACTCTAATGCAAATTACGATACTGATCTAGATGACAGGCATTCTACCACTAGTTTTTGTGTATTCCTAGAAGGAATCTTGTGTCTTGGTGCTTTAAGAAGCAGCAAGTGGTCACTCGTTCAACTGTAGAGGCTGAGTATAGAAGCTTAGGTAATGCCACTGCAGAGATTATATGGCTGGAGCCTTTGTTATCTGATTTAAAGATCAAGGTTGCAGATAAAGCTATTGTATGGTGTGATAACCCAAGAGTTGTGGCAGTTTCAAGAATTCCAGTTATGCATTCTAAGTTCAAACATGCAGAACTTGATTTGTTTTTTTGTTTGAGAGAAGGTAACAGCTGGAAGGTTAATTGTTGGTCATGTTCCAGAACAGTATTAGATAGCAGATGTGCTCACTAAGCCTTCGTCAGCTAATTCTTCACTAAGTTTCGATCCAGGCTTCAAGTTGTTAGCAGGTATGGAAAAGTCACAAAACAGAAACAAGCAGGAGAGCAAACAGTTGGAGTAATATTAAGGTATAGTAGTGAACCATTGTTAAGCTGGTAGTTAACAGTTAGTTGGTTGGTGTTGTGCTGAAGCTGTATAACTATTTCAATTTGTTGTTAGGAAGTTAATTGTTAGTTTTGTAACTGTGTTTCTGTTATACCTGTATTCAATTCGGTTAGTGAATGAACTAAGATTCAGTTAAGATTGATTATTAGCACTGAATACTCTAGTAAATTCATTAATAATCTCGTATAAATTTAATGGTTCGATCCTTTGGATTAGTAGAGCTATAGTAGTAAAACAAGTAGACCATTTTCCCCATTCTCTTCTCTTTCTCTTTGCTGTTATGTTCAAGCTCGAACACTCACAAACTACAAAATTTCTTATGGAAAATTTATCGTAATTTATTACCAGTCCGAGCGTAGCTATAAAAACGACAAATTCCAGTTGATATACACTGTGCCTTCAGCCATAACCAGAACGAAACAGTCGGCCATCTTTTTCGACTATGCCCTATCGTCAGATCCATCTGGTTCGACGTTCCTTAGGCAGTTCATAGCGACACACTTCAGATATCTTATATCCGAGAATGGCTGACTTCTTTGATAAATAACTTTCACACCGCTGAGAAGAACAGTCAAGCGGCAATCACGGGATGGATATTTACCCTTTGGCAAATCTGGAAACACCGACGTACTATCACAAGTGAATCCCATGGAAGTAATCCGACGTACTATCACAAATTACTATGAATACAACTAGGCATTACACGTAAGTGGAACTACAGAGACCGAGCGGTCGACGGAGGCCTCAACTCACAATCAAAGCAACTCCAGACCTCCACAAACCAGCACCACAGCCATCACCAATTAACCTTTGCGTTCATATACAACCCTTCCAGCTCAAAGAATGGAGCAGCAGCAGCGATCGTTGGAGTCAACTGTCAACCTTTAATCTTTGCAACCTCCTTTCAACATATCACCAAACCCCACAGCAGATTACTCTTAACCCGTCAACTTCTCTTCCATATCCGACTCTGCACCATAGTTTTACCGAACAAAACATGGACTAAGTATATCCTTGGCAAACTGCAGGTTCACAGGAAATTAACCCCGCTGCTCACAGATATCTGACACTTACAGCAAGGACTTGAACTACAACTCATTTTGGAAGGATCCCCATTAAGTGCAAAGGTCAAACGGTTGGCGAAATCAGCAGTATTCTCAGATCTTGTCAAACCATGGTCACCGTAGCTTGTTATTGTGTTTCTCTGTTTTGTAAGTTGCCAAAAACCAAACAATTTTGTAGAGAGGGGCCTGATGCAAGCAAGTAGTAGCAATTTTAGGCTTTTAACGGGAAACATTTTATGTAATATACTAGAATTACTAACTTTTGTTGAATAGAAGCACATTGGGGATGTAGCTCAGATGGTAGAGCGCTCGCTTAGCATGCGAGAGGTACGGGGATCGATACCCCGCATCTCCATTTTAGGAAATTTTTTCCTAATTAGTTGCCTTCAATTTTTTTCTGCTTGCAGTTACAGCAATGACTTAAAAATAAACTTTTTTTACCTCGTGCGGTGCAAGCATTTTATTTTCAGAAATGAAACTAGACACCAGCTCCTGCCGCAAGAGACGACGAGAGAGATAAAATGAGTTTTTTCAACACCTTTCATACAGATCAGAAATCACCATTTTTCACCTACATAAAAAAAAAAAAAGGAAAACAAAACAGCAGTATTTTGTTCTACTGGTTTCTAATTTGAGGGCCAGTGGACCAAACCACCATGGTATTGCATGTCATGCATATTGGAAAGATGAGTAGAAAGAAGAAAGGATATTGACTCATTGGTCAGAAATGGATTCTGAAACTAAAGTTGATAGTATAGACCAGATCATCTGTTGCCACTTAATTTACCAAATAGCTGTTTTTACAATGAATTTGGACTTTGGAGCATTTGTTCTCCTGTGTTTTTGAAACAACGACTATAGCTATTATTCTCTCAGTTTAGTATTTTGGGTTTTAGTAAGGTGTAAGTATTTATTTTGACTACCTATTAGAATTAATAAAATAAATAAATTACACTGTTAATCACTTAACTATAAAAAAATTTATTTTGATCATCGAAAAAAATTCACAAATATAGCATTACCGTTACATAATTTTATAATTTTAGTCATCTTCTGTTAAAATATTTGACAGAAATCCTACATGGAATTTCTGTAAATAATTAATAATTTATCCTAAAATTCTTTTATTACATTACATTATTTTTTTATTAATTTATATATTTTAAAACTTTTTTAAAATTTTTAAATATATGTTTCTCATGTGGTATACTGATAGGCTACCACGAGTCACCATTAGATTAACTATCAGTGTCATATCAATATAAACTAATGATGTTAGTGCAAAAATAACAACTTGAGTAACAGACTACAAGTTCAAGTACCAATTAGGTCCAAAAAAAATTTAAGGTACCAACTAGGTACTTTTGGACAGTTTACCTTAAAAGTTATTTCTAAATAAATGGATCATTTAATTAAAAATAGGCTTAATGCTCACTTTAGTACTATGAGTATATAATTTTCTCACTTTAATCAAGTCTAACACATTATTTTGGAGGCAGGACACTTCTTGGCTCTATCATCATAGTGTTACCTAATCTGAGCTATTGTGAGATTAGCTCTCAAGGGTGGTCATTTAAGATCAACATTGACAACCTCATAAGTCAAATTCTTGTAGTTAGGTCTTTATTTTTATTACCCAAATGTGGTAGTTTTCACCATTAAACACTGGTGGTGGAGTTACAGAGAAACTGGATGAAGATATGTTGATTTGAGAACAAAAAAAAAAAATGCCCTCTAAGAAGTTTATTCTAGATACCAATTGTTGGTGTTATGAAACAGAAATGAAAACAAAGCAGAGTCTTGAGCAACAAGCTTCAATAACTTGCAGCACACAACAAGGAAAACAGGCTGTGAACTTGAAACAAATTGCTTAACAAAGACCAAAAATAATAAGAAGAAATGCTAAAAAGATTCATCATCATGATAGCTGAAGTTTACATAACTTTTAAACAAGCTAAGTAGCTTGACTAAAAACAAAAACTGTCACCTAAACATACGTAACCCCACTAATTTGTCTTAGAAACTTATAAAACTTAACTTATAGACATAGATAAGCTGATTTAATCAAGTCAATCAACACCTAATCAAAACAAATACATTGTCAACTTAGTTCAAATGTAACCAAGTAGAAAATAACAAAATACAAACATTAGCAACATGCTGTCCTGCTGCAACCTGCATGCCACGACAAAACCAAGTTGCATGTAAACCATTTCCTAACAAAGGAGCTATTAATTTTGCATTAATGATGTCTCATATAGAGGGAGGTTGTCTGGTTGATTACAACACCATTACTGATCTTTTTCTTCAAGTTTGTTCCTATGGAATAGGTTGCCAAAAAAAAAAAGCTTTATTTTCTATACAAAATTCATGTGATTTTTTACTCTGGATATCCACATCTTGTTTTTAGAGAAACTTGATACAGAAGGCTACTGCATTTCTATTAAATGTTTTGAAGTCAAACCTGCCAAAATGTTGAACTTTGGCCTGTAATGCAACAGTAGAGGAGCATTGAAGCTCAACCAATACAGCAACATTTTGTTCATATGTAATAAGCTTTAGTTCTTTTGTAATTTGTATTTAGAGTTAGTAAGATTAGTTGCTGATTTGAAATATGATGTAATAGCTGATAAGTTAGTCGTATTTTGAAAGTAATTCAAGCTATGTTTTAATCATGAATTAGTGGGAGCAATTATGTATTAGGAAACTATCATGTAACCTATATGTTTTATCTTAATGGAAGTTAATAAAAATCATCAGCTTTTCAAGTTTCAATTTTTGTTCAATCCTCTTTGCATCTGTTTCTTTGTTTCTTTTTTTTTTCTGTCAAAACACCAACAAATGGTATATAGAGCCCGTCATCTTTGAGGGCCTTTGTTGTTGGTAGCCGTTTTGTAAGAAACCTTGAAGAAAAAGAAACTGAAGCTGTTGTTTTTATTGTTGCTGCAATATGAGTTTTACACCACCACCACCACATGTCTTTGCTGGTGAAAACTACCACATCTGGGTAGTGAAGATGAAAACTTACCTGCAAGCATATGAATTATGGAATGTGGTGGAGAATGACATCGAACTAGCTCTATTAAAGGTTAATCCTACTATTGCACAAATCAGACAACATAGTGAAGAGTGTGCTAAGAAGCACAAAGAAATGTCATGCTTACAAAATGGAGTGTCTGATGTGATTTTCACTCAGATAATGGCTTGTGACACTCCAAAGCAAGCCTGAGAGAAGCTGAAGGAAAAGTTTTTAGGGTCAGACAAGACTAGGAAGTAGTAGCTGATCAACCTCAGGAGAGACTTTAAGAACTTGAAGATGAAAGAGTCTAAAACCATTAAGCAATAGTCTAATAGAATAATGGCCACAGTCAACAACATCAGGCTCCTTGGAGATGATTTCAGTGAGAGCAGAGTTGTTGAGAAGGTCATTACAACCCTTCTTGAAAATTTTGAGTAAAAAATCTCTTCATTGGAGGACTCGAGAGACTTGTCAACCATTTCATTGTCTGAGTTGATAAATGCTCTATATGCACTAGAGCAAAGAAGGACCAATAGGCTGGAGGGGCATCCTGAAGGAGCTTTCCAAGCAAAATTCAAAGAAAGCTTAGGTTCAAGCTACAAAGGAAAGAAACCATGGCTTGACAAAAGGGAGAAACTAAAAAGAGATGCAGGGAAGAAAAAATTTCCACCATGCATTTACTGCAAAAAGTCTATACATTGGGAGAGGTACTGTTGGTACAGGCCTAATATTCAGTGTAGGAGCTGCAAGCAGTTTGGCCATATTGAAAAGGTTTGTAAGAATAAAGGAAGGGCACAAACTTAGCAGCAAAATCAAGCTCAGGTTGCTGAGGATATTCAAGCTCAAGAGGAGCATGTTTTCACTGCATCCTGTTTTGCAACTTCAAGCAAAGTCAGAAGGGAATCGTTAGTAGACAGTGGCTGCACTCATCATATGGCATCAGATGAAGGGCTGTTTAGAGATCTTGATAGAAACTTTGTTTCCAAAGTCAGTATTGGAAATGGAAATCTTATTGAGGCTAGAGGCAGAGGCAATATTGTGATCAACACGCAGTCAGGTAACAAAACAATTTCAAATGTCCTTTTTGTACTTGATACAGACCAAAATTTGCTTAGTGTTGGTCAGTTAATAGAGAAGGGCTATTCACTTGTTTTCAAGAATAACTCATATGTTATTAAGGACACATTTGGTCAAGAATTAGTCACAGTAGCCATGACTGAGAGATACTTTATGTTGGATGTGAATCAATTAGAAATGAAGGAATATACTAGTCTTGCTGAATTTAGTTGAAGACATGTCCAAAATTGAAATCAAAGATAGAGTTTGTGAAATTTTTCAGCTTGGGAAGCAAGTGAGACTATCATTTCCAGTTAACAAAGCATGGAGGGCTCAAGACAAGCTTTCATTGGTCCATACTGACATTTGTGGACCAATGGAGACTTCTTCATTGAATGACAATAGATACTTTATGTTGTTCATAGATGATTATACAAGGTTCTGTTGGGTTAATTTTCTGAAACAAAAGTTTGAGGTACTTGAAGTATTTAGCAAGTTCAAAGCCTTAGCTGAGAATCAATCAAGTTGCAAGCTTAAGGTCTTGAAATCAAACAATGGCACTGAGTACCTGTCAGAAAGGTTTCTGAAGTTGTGTGAGCAGGTTAGAATTCAACATCAGCTAACAACCATCTATACTCCTCAACAAAATGGAGTTAGTGAAAGAAATAATTGGACAATACTTGACATGGCTAGATGCTTACTATTTGAAAGCAATTTACCAAGTAAGTTTTGGGCAGAGGCTATGAACGCCTCAGTATACCTGCTTAACAGATTGCCAACCAATACTGTCAAAGAAAAAACTCCTTCTGAAGCTTGGTTTGAACTTAAGCCAACAATTTGACACCTAAAGGTGGTTGGTTATGTCTGCTATACACTTATTCCAGCTGAGAAGAGAACCAAACTGGAGAGAATATATGTGCCAGGGATCTTTGTTGGTTACAGCAGCACAAAGAAACACTATAGGGTCTTTGATCGCACAACCAAAAAGATCATGGTGAGCAGGGATGTAAAATTTAATGAGGGAAGTGTATGGAAATGGAATGGTACAGATGTAAGCTTGTGTGAACAAGGTCAACAAGATAGTGATCTACAACCAACTGAAGAAGAAGAGCCAATTAATGATGATTTTGATGATGTACCTATGAGAGGCACAAGAACCATCACTGACATCTATCAAAGATGTGATGTGGCAATACTGGAGCCTTCAAGTTTTGATGAGGCTGCTAAAGAAAAGTGTTGGAAAAAAATCATGGAAGCTAAAATGGAGATGATACACAAGAATGATACTTGGGATTTGGTTGACAGACCAGACCAGAAGAGAGTTATTAGTGTGAAATGGGTGTTTAGGGTCAAGTACAATGCTGATGGGTCTTTAAACAAATAAAAGGCAAGACTTGTAGTGAAGGGATATAGCCAACAGTATGACATTGACTTCTTCGAAACCTTTGCCCCTATTACAAGGTTAGATACAATAAGGCTTTTGTTTGCCTTGGCTGTTCAAAATAAGTAGAAAGTGCATCAATTAGATGTTAAGTCTGCTTTCCTGAATGGCTTCCTCAAAGAAGAAATCTTCATTGAACAACCAGATGGGTTCAAGGTTCCTGATGAAAAGGCTAAGGTCTACAAGCTAAAAAAGGCCTTGTATGGTCTAAAGCAAGCACCAAGGGCCTAGTATGAAAGAGTTGATACATATTTATTTAGGCTCAGATTTGAGAAGAGTATCAGTGAGCCTACTCTCTATGTGAAGAAATCAGAGAATGAAACCCTACTGGTTGTGTCACTATATGTAAATGATTTGTTGGTAATTGAAAGCAAGAGGGAGCTGATTGCAGAATTTGAAGTGTAGATGCAAGATGTTTTTGAAAAGACTGACTTGGGGGAAATGACTTACTTTCTTGGCATGAAAGTGAATTAGTCTGATCGTGCCATCTTCATAAGTTAGTAGGCCTTTGCGTTGAAAATCTTAAACAAATTTTGCATGTCAAACAACAAAATAGTTAGCACACCAGTGGCTCAAGGTGAAAAACTAACCAACATTAGCAACCATGAAAGAGTTGATGAGAAAGAGTATAGAAGCCTTGTAGGTTGTCTGCTTTACTTGATAGCTACTAGGCCTAATATCATGTTTGTTGTTAGTCTTCTTTCTAGATTTATGCATTGCTGTGATGCTATTCATTTTAAGGTAGCCAAAAGAGTTCTTAGTTATGTGAAAGAGATCTTGAATTATGGAGTAAAATTTGAGAAAGCAGAAGAACTCAAGTTGATAGGGTATTCTGATAGTGATTGGGCAGGATCCATTGATGATATGAAGAGCACATCTGGTTAATTCTTCACTCTTGGCTCAGGGGTTTTTTGTTGGAGTTGAAACAACAAACTGTTGCTCAATCTACAGCAAAAGCAGAGTACATTGCAACTGCTGCAGCTGTTAATCAAGCCATTTGGCTTAGGAAACTTTTTTGTGATTTGAATGAAAATCAAGCTGAAGCTACTGAGATTAAAGTTGACAATCAGTCAGCTATTGCCATAGCCAAAAACCCAGTATTTCATGGCAAAACCAAGCATTTTAAGATTAAATTTTATTTTGTTAGAGGGGCTGAACAATCAAAGCACTACAGGAAAATAGGGCTTTCGCGGCGTTTTTAGCGGCGTTTTATCAAAAAACGCCACAAAAATTGTAAAACACATAGCAATAGCGGCGTTTTACCAAAAACGCCAATAAAAACAGAGCAATAGCGGCGTTTTAGTAAAAGACGCCGCAAAAAATAGAGCATTAGCGGCACTTTTGGAGAAACGCCGCTGAAGACCAGAGCATTATGGAAGAAAGATGGATCTCCTATGACATCCGAAGCTGGAGAAATTATGGTATATTTACTTAATATTTGATTTATTCTAAATATTTATAATCTTTAATTATAATTGTTTAATTCAATTCATCGTTAGTAGTTTTAAATAATGTTAAGTTATGTTGCATTCATTTTTATTATATATTTCGTTTCTAACTATTTACTTGCTTTTTTAGGAGAAACTAAAGGAGAAGAAGGCGGAATATGAAGCGATTGCTTCGACTGATAGTTCTGTTAATCTTGAGAACATTGATAATGTAATTATCATCAAGTTTTGGGTCCCGAAAAGGTACGGTCGGGTTCGATTTCAAGGATGCGGTGTTACCCCACCCAATATTTTGATCCGGCTCAAAGAATACATGCCTTAGGAAGTCAAGCTCAAGTGAAGTTCAGAGGTTAAGAGACCGAGATAGCTCGGATGCAAGCGAACACGGTTTAGCAAATTCCGAGGTTCAACGAAAATATGAAGAACTCCGGCAACAACTTAGAGCGGAGGCAAAGAGAGAGAGGAGGCAGCAGAAGAATGAGGAGGCAGCTGCAGCAGCGAGGGAGGCAGAGGCACGAGCGAGGGAGGCAGAGGCAGCAGCGATGGCAGCAGAGCAGAGCAAAAAGTACGATGACCTCCAGCTACGGCTTCAACAGATGATGATGCAGATGTTTCAAAGAATCGCAAAAGCCGCCATCTTAGACATTAGTTTTCTCATTGTAAGAATGTTTTTAACTTTGTCACGTTTAACATTATTGGAAGAATATTTTAAATTATACTTTATTTATTAATTATATCATATATCTTTCGTTAAATTTGAAGTACCATTTAGAATTAATATTTCTGGTTGTATTTTTATGCTAAATTTACTATTTTTGGCTGCATTTTATATAATATTTGTTGTATTTGGTTGGATTTTAATGCAGGAGGGCTGGATATTGGTGAAAAAAATATATAGCAAATCTATCAAAATTAGCGGCGTTTTCCATAAAAACGCCGCTAAAAGCCGTGACTTTTAGCGGCGCTTCTCCAACAAACGCCGCTAAAAGCCGTGACTTTTAGCGGCGCTTTTTTCAGATAAACGCCACAAAATTTTGTGGCGGTACCTATAGCCGGGTTTTTTGCTGCGTTTTAAGAAGCGCCGCAAAAAGTTTTAGTGGCGCTTAAAAGCGCCGCTAAATGCTAAAAAAAACGCCGCTAAAAGTCTATTTTGCTGTAGTGAAGGAAGTTAATTTGATTCATTGCAGCTCAAAAAACCAACTTGCTGATATTCTAACTAAGTCTCTCGGTGTTACAAGATTTGAGAACTTAAGAAGAAGTATTGATTTTTGTTGCATACAGTCTAAGGAGGAGTGTTGAACTTTGGCCTGCAATGCAACAACAGATAAGCATTGAAGCTCAATCAGTACAGCAACGTTTTGTTCATATGTAACTAGCTTTAGTTCTTTTGTAATTTGTATTCAAAGTTAGTAGGATTAGTTGCTCATTTGCAATGTGATGTAATAGCTGATAAGTCAGCTGTATTTTGTGTGTAATTCAAGCTATGTTTAGTCATGAATTAGTGGGAGCAGTTATGTATTAGGAAACTGTCATGTAACCTATATGTTTTATCTTAATGAAAGTTAATAAAAATCATCAATTTTTCATGTTTCAATTTTTGTTCAATTCTCTTTGCATCCGTTTCTTTGTTTCTTTTCTTTTTTGTTTTTCTATCAAAACACCAACACAGAGTATGCTTTTCTACAAACGAAGGTTATTTCTTTTGTGTGTTGCTTAAGCTAATTTAAGAGGTGTCTTTTTTAAAAAAAAAAAAGAAAAGAATACTCATAGTTTTATAATATTAGTTTTTTTTTTTAGGACCTAGAAATCAATCTAGTGACCTTTCCAAATGTTGCTGATGCCATGTTAGCAAATGGCATGTTTAGTCACTATGATCATTCCCGGATTGCACAACTTTGTGAGAAAGTTGGTCTTTATGTGTGAGCTCTGCAGGTAACTATCTTATTAAGGGTAATACTGTTGCATTACGTGTGATTCTCTGCACTGTATTAATAGTATCTCCTTGATTAAACGTAACATTTTCTTTTTGCAGCATTACACTGAGTTGCCAGATATTAAATGTGTGATTGTGAATACACACGCTATTGAGCCTCAGGTACATGTTGTCCACGATCTTTATCTCTTGGTAAAATTTTAGACTGTAGAATCCTCTGACATTTTTTTTATAATACTTTTTTCAGGAACTTGTTAAGTTTTTTGGTACTCTTTCACGAGAATGGGCTTTGGAGTGCATGAAAGACCTTCTACTTGTTAATCTAAGAGGCAACCTTCAATTAATTGTTCAGGTAAAAGATGTTGTATAGTGCAGTGCTAATAATGCTTAGAAAACACCGAAGGCTAAATTGTGTCTGTGCAGGTTGCCAAGGAGTAGTACGAGTAGTTGGGCGTTAATGCCTGCATAAAACTTTTTGAGCAGCTTAATTCTTATGAAGGATTGTACTTTTTCCTTGGCTCTTATTTAAGCTCAAGGTAAGCTGTTTAGCAAACAATAAAATTCCTTTGTTTGGTTGCTTACAGGATGAGCGCACAGCCATTTCTAATATGGTACTAACTGTGATGTTTACTTCCAATCGTGGGACGGTGAGGACCCTGATATACACTACAAGTACATCGAGGAAGCTGTTAAAACTGGAGAAATAAAGGAGGTTGAGTGTGTGACTAGGGAATCAAACTTTTATGGCCCAGAAAAGACAAAGAACTTTCTGATGGAGGCCAAGCTTCCTGATGCTATGCCCCTGATTAACGTTTGTGATAGATTTGGATTTGTTCCTGATCTCACTCACTACCTCTACACAAATAACATGCTCCGTTACATTGAAGGTTATGTTCAGAAGGTGTATGATATTTTCCATCATTGTTTACTGGCATAGTGCATAAATTTAATTTAAATTTGAGTTATTGAGAGCTTATTTGCCTCTTTTGATAGGTGAACCCTGGGAATGCACCTTTAGTAGTGGGGCAGTTGCTAGATGATGAATGCCCTGAAGATTTTATAAAGGGTCTCATTCTCTCTGTCCGTTCTTTGCTTCCAGTTGAGTCCTTGTAGATGAATGCGAGAAAAGGTGAAATTTTCTTCGTCTTCTGTCCTTGTTTCTTCCAATCATTACTATGTGATTCTCATTTTCAGCGTATGGTTTCCAGAAATCGACTTCGTTTACTTACACAGTTCTTGGAGCATCTTGTAAGTGAGGGAAGTCAAGATGTGCATGTCCACAATGCTTTGGGTAAAATCATCATTGACAGCAATAACAATCCAGAGCACTTCCTCACAACCAACCCTTATTATGATTCCCGGGTTGTTGGTAAGTACTATGAGAAACGTGATCCCACCCTTGCAGTTGTGGTTTACCGGAGAGGACAATGCGATGATGAACTCATAAATGTCACAAATAAGAATTCGTTGTTCAAATTGCAGGCCAGGTATGTAATTATTTAGTTTATGTATGATAATGAATTTGGATTTTTTTTTTAAAGTGGATTATCTGTATATCATCCTTTGATGCAGGTATGTTGTTGAGAGGATGGATGGTGATTGTCGAAACCATTTTTTATGTGTTTTGGAAAAAAAATAGGGTCGACTTAAAAAACGAAAATGGGAGTCGCCACCAATCTTTTTAGGTGTGATTGGATCACCTTGTAAAACATTTTGGTCTACGAACATTTGAGAAAACGGGTTCGGGAGTCGGTTACGCACGAGGAAGGATTAACACCCTCGTAACGCCCAAAAATTGGTACCTAATTGATTATTTGATGTCTTTCATGTCGGAAATTTGAAGATTTTAAAATGCAATCCTCTTTTGAAAGAAAACTATTTGAATGCCGCGATCTTGAAAACTAAGACTCACTTATCTCAAACGAATCAAAAACATCACATCCAGTAAGTTAGGATGCAATATTTCAAAATCTTCGAAGCTAAGCTTGCCTTTGAAAAATTTCTATCTTGAAACAACAAAACGCCATATCCAGTAAGTTAGGACACAATGTTTTGAAATCTCAAGAATAGTTGTTTATATTTTAAAACTCAAAACATTTAGAAGGGTACTTGGATATTCGAATTTGACGAGAAAAATCGCAACCCAGTAAGTTAGGGCACTACTTTTCTCGAAAATCCTAAATGCCAAATATTGTCTTTAATTAAAAAAAATAATTTTTAGATAAAAATAACAATTAAATGAAATATATTTTTTTAGAACAATGATTTGAGTAAAATTTAAAAAAACAATTTACTAAGAGTAATATTTTAAAAAAAATACTCAAAAAAAAATAGTTTGATATGATACTAAGATTATTTAAAAAAATATAAAAAAATAGGGGAAACATGGATTAAATCAAAATAAAAAAGGTTGAAAAAACGAAGATAAACTAAGAATAAAATAAGAACAAACCGCGGAAAATAAGAACGTAAGAGGGAGAGAAATTTGAGTAAAAGCTCTCAAGAATTTTTGTTGCTACCCAAAACTCAAGTGTTTCCAGTTTTTTTCAGTCCTTTTCCACTTCTTTTCTCCCCGTTTTTTTACAATGAGGGGAGAGGCCTCTATTTATAGTTGAGCCTCCCCAAATCCAACGGTATAGATCAATTACATCAACGGTTAAGATTAAAGGATATCTACAAATTAAATCTCCAAGATTACAAAATCATATCTTCTAAGATTGTATATCATATCTAAGATTGCAATCATATCTAAGATTGTATCATATCTAAGATTGCAATCATATCTAAGATTGTATCATATCTAAGATTACAATTATATCTAAGATTGTATCATATCTAAGATTGCAATCATATCTAAGATTGTATCATATCTAAGATTGCATATCACATCTAAGATTGCATATCATTGAAGATTATATTTCCATATGAGTCAAGCTTGTAGATGGACCTTAAATCTTTTCAAATAATGGGCCATTCCGATCGGGCCAAATTATATTTGTAATTCTGGACTGAACTTGGACTTCGTTTTTTTTGGGGTTTATTATTTTAAATACTGAAATGGTAGGGCAAAATTGAGTGTGTCTCTGACTGCCCCTCTTTGCTCATTCTTTGTGTGTAACAGAATAGAGCAAAGACTATAAAAGGACCAATTTTGCCGGGCTTGCCGGCTTCAGACTTCATGGTCCTCAATCTGCTCCTTGCAAACTCAGGATTGTTATGTTGATATCTTCAATCTACTTTCCGCCGAACATAGAGACACCGAGTCTGCTTCTTTAATTTGTAGAGATGTCACATCATCTTGAATCTAGCTTCAGATGAAACATCTCAAGATTAGATCTCGCTATCGCGTCGCGCTCTCCCTGTTGAAGTGGAGATGCCTGACTTCGATTTGTTCTCTGACAATACAGAGACGACAAATTATCTTGGATTTGCTTCATCGTAAATACGTGAAAGCCAAACCAGCTATATCTTTGATTTGTATTCCTTGTAAGTACAAGGATACTAAACCATCTTGGATCTTCTTGAGAACATCTGAGAGTCAAATCTGCTATGTCCTCGCAAGAATGCCAAATCATCTTGGATTTGCTTCAGTATAAACATCTGAAGGCTAGATCTGCTATATCTGAGAACATCTGAGAGTCAAATCTGCTCTGTCCTTGATTTGTTCCTTGTAAACACAAGAATACCAAATCATCTTGGATCTGCTTCAGTATAAACATCTAAAGGCTAGATCTGCTATATCTGAGAACATCTGAGAGTCAAATCTGCTATGTCCTCGATTTGTTCCTTGTAAACACAAGAATACCAAATCATCTTGGATCTGCTTCAGTATAAACATCTAAAGGCTAGATCTGCTATATCTGAGAACATCTTGAGAGTCAAATCTGCTATGTCCTCGATTTGTTCCTTGTAAACACAAGAATATCAAATCATCTTGGATCTGCTTCAGTCTAAACATCTGAAGGTTAGATCTGCTATATCTGAGAACATGAGAGCCAAATCTGCTATGTCCTTGATTTGTTTCTTGTAAACACAAGAATACCAAATCATCTTGGATCTGTTTCAGTATAAACATCTGAAGGTTAGATCTGCTATATCTGAGAGCCAAATCTGTTATGTCCTCGATTTGTTTCTTGTAAACACAAGAATACCAAATCATCTTGGATCTGCTTCGGTGTAAACACCTGAAGGTCAGATCTGCTTTCTTCAACCTGCTCCTTGCAAACTCAAGGACGCCATGCTGAAATCTTCAACCTGCTCCCTGCAAACTCAGGGACGCCATGCTGAAATTTTCGATCTGCTTCACTGCAAACTCAAGAAGTCAAGATCTGCTTTCTTCAACCTGCTCCTTGCAAACTCAAGGACGCCATGCTGAAATCTTCAACCTGCTCCCTGCAAACTCAAGGACGCCATGCTGAAATTTTCGATCTGCTTCACTGCAAACTCAGGAAGTCAAAATCTGCTTTCTTCAACCTGCTCCTTGCAAACTTAATGATGCCATGCTGAAATCTTCAGCCTGCTCCCTGCAAACCCAGGGACGCCATGCTGAAATTTTTGATCTACATTGTCCCCTAGAGGACATAACCTGTAGAATGCTTATGCTTAATGATTAGGATGCCATGATTGAAATGAGTCAAATGTTTTCCTAATTAAACATACTATGATGCAATAAATGTCATAAGAATGATTCCTATTTCATATGTTATCACTCATTCATCTATCGAGATTTCCACTTCGTTGTTCTCGACGTATCAATCATACTCTACTTGTGTGTCTTGTATTTCTCCTATCAATTTGGTCCATTGTACCATTCCCTGAATGTTACGACCCACTGGAGATATTTGTGAAATGACCCTCTCTTAGGGTCAATATTGCTTAAAACGTCCAACCACCTTTTAGACTGAAGAAGAAAATCTCTCGAGTATCTCCAACCCATACATATGGGAATTCCTTAAACAATTGTCTTGTTTCGATTTCTTGCATTATTTAGAAATTTCCAGAGTAATATGCAAAACTTCGTTTGTGAAGATATTTTAGTTCATCTATCATTATTTCAATGCAACATACTTTATGAATAATGGTAGACAAATAAATTGATCCTGAGGATAATTAGATTTGGACAAATTATTGGAAGGAATGTAAAAAGATTAACCTAAGAACATATCTTTGCAAAGAAAAAGAATCCAAAGATAGTAAATAGAACAGAAATTAGATGCCCCAGATATCGCCGCCTGAGCGTCTATACACCAGCTCCATGAAGACTTTCTTGAGTTCAACATGTGTTTAAAAGACCCAAAGTACTTTGTCGATGCCCCGATATGCAACGCGCCTCACTCTTCGTTGAATCAGATATAGCAAGATTACCGTGCGACTTTCCAAATTTGAGTTGCCCTTTCAGGTTTTCAACTCAAAACCCCTTTGGTCTCAAGGCGCCCTTTGCGGGTTTTCACATTGGCCTCTCCATTTTTTCTTTTTTTCTTTTTATTTTTATTTTTTCCTTTTTTTATTTTTTTAAATAGAAGTCCCAAAGTGCCATTTGCGGGTTTTTACCTTGGCTTCCTTTCTCCTTCAGACAAAGTACTCCTTGACCGAGTCCGAATTCATTGGATCAGATAAATTCTTCCTATCCATTTCTTGTTAAAATCAGTGCACTTCTAGAGAAATCCCTCTTCGCAACATATGGCCCTTCCAAATTCGGCATCCTTTTGCATGGGAAGGATCTCTTTCAGCACAAGGTTTTCTTTATGCAATTCGTTTGGACGAACCTTCTTTGTTATAAGTCTGTGTCATCCATTCTTGGTACATTTGCTTAGGATGAATACTTTCAAGTTAAGTTTATTAGAGGTATTCAATTCTTGACTTCATCAAGGCTTGGAGGAAAAATCTTGATTCATGAGAAAGGGATTGCCCCAGCAATAGTCCTGGCTGTTGTTTGTCAAACCCTGAAAAGTTGAGGTACAGAGATTACTCCCGGAGCATACATCCCACCATGACTTGATGATGTTTCTGAAGCATCCCTAATCTTCATAAATTGCCCCCAACTGTGAAGCTGCCAAATGAGCGTAGCAAATAGGAGCTACAACAAATATGCTGTGGTGCTCCTTTGATACATATAGGGTAGAGAATGAACAAACTCTTGCAGATCATCAGCCGAAAACCCAGCCTGGTCTAAGAGAACATGATAGTGGGTCTGCCTCGTGATTCTAATCATTCCAGCATGGGTATCAAGGTAAAAATCATTGTTCTTTGGATGGCATACTTTGTTGTCAATGACAGTACCATGTAGCATATTGTCAGGAGATCCCTGCTGAAAAAAAACTTGGTATGATGGTTTTTCGTACAATAACCACATTCTTTAGGGTTCCATTTCTCGTCAAGGAACTTGCAAGCCTCAATAACTTGATCAAAACTTGATTGAATTGAGACTTGCTAACCTCATCCCTGAAAATAATGATTTGATCAGGTTTCCTCTTCCTTGAACTTGTATAGAAGTCTTCCTTCATTATACCGTCATCCACTTTGTCAGAAACTAGTTTTGAAGAAAGAATCTATCATTTTAAGCTTCAGAGATTGTGTATGGCCTGATGCCCCATAGCTGGAAATCAATGACCACCGCCTGGAGCTAACCATCGTAACTATTGACGGCACATTAGACTGCTCAGGAAAGCTAAACAATGCACCCATTCCAAGGATGATGGTTGGAACCTTTGAAACAACTGGAATTGAAGGTGTTTGCCCCAGCGTAAGCATAGAAAGTAGGCGGTAGTTTCTTATGCCAATTTTACCAGTCTCGGTCATCTTTTGTAATTTTTTTTCTTTTTTCTTTTGGCAACTTTTGTTGTACTGTGGTATGGTACATTATCTTTGAAAAGACTGCAAACTCTTGGCATTATGCAGTTATATATAATCTTTTTTTTTTTTTTGAAATGGATGACTTTTGACTTTGTAATATTGGCATATGAAGCTATCTCCCTCCCTTAATGGAGTAGTTGACGTCCACAAAGATGAGTCATTGTCAGCTTGAAACTTTTGACGAGCTCGGGCCCATAACATACATGCCCCATAAGTCTTGACTCCTTTAAATTTGGCATTCATTGTACAATTGATGCGATCCCTTTCCTTGGTGTACCAACAGTTCCCCAAAACCTCATATTTATCCTGGCAATTGCAAATCCTCCTGCATGCGTCTTTGGACCACATTTTTGAATTCCCATAATAGTCTCAACAAGGTCTTGTTTTGTCTCCTCAGCTAATTCCAATTTCGCAATCTTTCCTTCCTCTAAGGCCACCACTTCATGGGGTAAAAATCATTTTCAACAAATTCAGAAACAAGTCACAATTTCTGTCACCTTCAAAATACTGAGATTCCTCTAAACACATATCGCACTCAAAAGGATCTCTGAATCTGTAGTATCGTTGCCCGTGTCATTGATATCTAGGGATCTATGATAGGCACACAAAAGAATATACAAGGAATAAATGAATTCAAGAATGACTATTTACATGAAATGAAAATTTATAAAGAATGTCAAAGGTCAAAAGAATCAGAATGAAAGAATATTTACTCGGATAAATAATAAAAGTATGTTTTATTGAAAATAAAAATGTCTGAACATGAGCCCACTTCTCAAAAGAAATCTCATTACTCCTAGGCTTTAGAGCAACAAGAGTGTTCTGAATATTACTCCGTAAAATTCCTAAAGATTACAGGAAGTTCTTCTCATGATCTAATTGTTTAAGAACTTCCCGATTCGTAGGCGAATGCCTTCAAGGTTTCTTTGTTCAGTCCCTTCTTCACGTATAACATTGATGGGATGATTTTCATTTCCAAACACCCCCTTCTCCGGGTAAGCTATCCCTCCTGACACAAAAGTCGGGGATATGTAAGGGAACATCGTTAATTCCCATTCAACTTCTTTTTCACTCAGCCGTGACCCTCTTCTCTCTCTCTCTTTTTCTTTCTCTTAATAACTTTAACTAATTAGGGTTTTTTTATGGATTTAAATGCATGTGATGTGATGCAATGCAAATGCATGAATGCAAAAGAAAAGGAGATGTTGATCTTGAATTCAATTTCATTAGAATAACTTTTCTAGAAAACAGATTTCTTTACATGAAAATAGATTACATATGTGGTCTTGCCCTTCATAGTCCAAGTAAACGCTGATCTTTTCTTCATGGTCGAATCCTGTAAATTCTCTAAAAGATGCCTTTGCTAGCTCCTTGTTGCTTAATCTAAGCCTCGATCTCTTGCTCGCTTATCTCCATGATACTCATCAAAAAGTGTCGGCTCTTGGATAATCTTCGTTGGCAATCAAGTCATGTATTCCTTCGTGGACTTCCGACTTTCTCTCGTCGTGCTTTTGGATAACCTTTGTTGGCTTGAATCTCTGGCAATCACATCATGTATTCCTCCATGGACTATTAGCTTTCCCCCGTCGTTTATTTGGACTATATTCAGACGACCGCAGCTATGCCTTCGTGAGGTTTTTGCCTCCGTGCAGGATAGTGGATCACTTTCGGGATACATCCGTACCTATGGTTTCGTGAGATTTTCATCTCCGTGTAGCCATAGGGAAATGTATTCCCCTGAACTAAACTCGATTCAAATGAGCCTATAATGGATGAGAATCGAGGAATCTGCTGGTTCGGGTACCTCAAACTTTAGAAACAAACCACATATAGAAAAACCGTAAGAGCTCAATATAGATAGAATTATACTTAGGTTATCTTTGTGTTTATTAATATCATGTGATACTAACTATTTCCTTTCTTTTGTTGCATATCATTTCGCATTTAAAAGGTATCGATTTTCGGTTAGTTTCTAAGTTAGAGAGTTTTATTATGGAGAACGGACTTCTTGATAGAGTGGAAGACAACGCTAACGCCCATATATGGTCAGAGCAAACTCAGTTAGTAAAGAAAAGTAGTCTAGCCATGGGATATGTGTCAGAGCTATCAGACTACATTCGTATCAGCGTCACACAGGATAATTAGCATGAGTTAAAGGAAATATGGGATCAATGGAGTAATGAAGCCATGCAGTTGTTCTACAATAACTAAGGGAACTTGCAGTATTTGCTTGACAGGAGGATAGATGAGCAATTCAAAGTGAGTGTGGGAGTATTGATGGACACTTCTACCATTATAGCATTTCTCTTTCATATGAAGACGGTTGCCATGTGGATGGTAAGGGTATTGGAAGGAAAGTGATTGATAGAGTGCATGAGACCTGCAAAAATGAGCTGGATGGAAAGAATTTTGCTTACAATGGTAAAAAGCTCTTTTACTATAGGACCGCTACCAAACAACAAGTATGAGTTTACTATGTTGCACTTATCAGAGACAATGGAAATGCAAGCCCTGATGGTCTGTCAAAATGGACGCAAAACAATGAGATTAAAGAAGATCATATCATTTAAAAGCCTTTAAAGTAGAGATTAGCTATGCTACGAGGATACCCATACAAGCAATGCTCTGCGGCAGTAGAAATCTGAAAACTCTCAAGAAGCATTGAGGATATAGGATATCATTTTAAGGCAGCATACAGCAGAACAGTGATGCCTGCTTGTTCACCATTTTTTCTCTCAAGATAATCAGAACAATTTCACAGGTATTGGAGGAGGTGTCCCTAGCTGCACGGATTACCCCACAAGTGAGGTCGTAGCTCAAACTCAGGAGGTAGCTGATTATTTACAGACATTGGCGGTACAGGCTGACATATTGAGCACCAATATGAGATACAATCAGATCGTGGCTAAGAGTTTGTTTTAAAACTTTGGGCATTAGGGCGAAAGCGTATTTGTAATCTATTTATATGTAAAGATATTCTTTTTCTAAATAAAGTTTCCTAAATGAGATTGAATCGAGATCGATACCTTTTTGCATTCATGCATTTGCATTACATTACATCAAAGAAAAGAAGGTGTTGATTTGAAATTTGATTCTTAAATAGAATGGTTTGTCATAAGGAAACGAATTTCTTGATAAAATAGATTATAGAAAATGGTTTCGACAGTGATCTCTGGGAGAAGGTTCTAAATCCTGAAAATGAATATAAAAGGCAGCTAATCGATCAGGTTGTGTCAACCCTTTACCAGAAAGCAAAAGTCCAGAACAAGTCTATGCAGCGGTTAAAGCTTTCATGACTGTTTTGGAGTCCAGAACTTAAATGTTCAGGCTGTGGAATTTGCATTTCGAGTTGAGGAAGATGCTGTTTGGAGTCAAGTGGCAAAGGCACAACTTAGGGAGGAGCTGATTAGCGAAGTTGAAATATGTGAAACCTCAATTTTTCTATTTTTTTGGGGATATTTTTAAAGTTAAAGATAAATCTTATAATAAATAAATTGAGATTTGTTAGGAATATTTTATTTTATCTATTAGTAGTTTATTAAAATAAGAGAATTATTTTCTCAGTTAAGTTAGGAGTCTTTTCTCTATTTAAATCCAGTTCTTCACTTAATAAAATATAGAATAGTTATCAAATACTCTCTTGAAAACTTTCATCACATCTGAGCTAGGTTAAATCTCTAGTAACATTATGATTAAAATAGCCTTCACTGAAAATAAGAGATCCAGCAATCAAACGAAGGTAGAAAGTTCTACCGTTGAAACAACTACCGAGAGTGCAATGACTCAAGGGACAGAGGCATCTCACCTCTCTTTTCAGTTGACATCTCACAAGTTGAATGGAAATAATTATCTCGAATGATCGCAGTCCGTAAAGTTAGCAATTGATGGGTGTGGCAAGCTAGGTCATTTAGTTGGAGAAGTCAAGAAACCAGAGGTGGGTGATCCAAATATGAGCAAGTGGAGGTCAGAAAATTCTATGATAATTTTGTGGCTTATTAATTCCATGGGAGCATCCATAGGTAAACCTTTTTATTTTTCTCCCGACTGTTAAAGCTGTTTGGTACGCTGCGAAAGACACCTATTCAAATTTAGAAAATGCTTCACAGTTATTTTAGTTAAAAATAAAACTCTGGAAGGCTAGGCAAGGGAAAAAGAAAGTTATTTTTTATTATAACGAGATGATGTCTCTTTGGAAAAAACTGGATCAGTGTTATAATGATGAATGGGAGTGTATCTGAGATAGTATAAAAGCTATGACAAAAGAAGAGAATGAGCGGGCTTATTTATTTCTGGCTGGTTTAAATAAAGAATTTGTTGAAGTGAGATATCGGATCCTAGGAAAAAAAAATTGCTTCCAGCACTCTATGATATTATTTCTGAGGTTAGAAGAGAGGAGACAAGGAGAAAATAATGTTAAGGTCAGGATTTGAAGCTAATGATGATAATTTTGCTCTTGTAACTGTTAAAATAATGATGATAGTGAAAAAAGAAAAAAAAAACCATGGTGCAGCCACTGCAAAAAATATTGGCACGCTCGAGAAATGTGTTGAAAATTCTAAGAAAATCAACGAATGGGGAAAAAAGAGTGGTAATGGTCGCGGTTCACAATCAGGGGATAGTAGAGCTTTCCAATTGACTAAAAAAAATCATGAGCAGCAAAGTTCTCTAGAAGGGTCTCCATTCACTAGGGAACGATTAAAGCATCTACACAAGCTTTTCCAATCACCACAGTTTCAGATGAATTCTTTTGTTCCTAACTCATCCAATAATCCTTCTTCCTCTTTTGCTCGATCAGGTACTGATTTTTTTTTAGTGTCAAGCCTTGTAAAAAAAACACGTGGATCGTTAATTCTATAGATAGTGATCACATTAGCAGTAGTCATTTTCTTTTCTCAAGTTACACACGTTGTGCAAGAAACAAAAAGATCAAAGTAGCAAATGGGTCGTTCTTGGTAATAGCCGAGAAAAGGCACTATTAAAATTTCACCTTCCTTGGTTTTACATGATGTTTTACATGTGCAAAATTTAGCTTGTAATCTCATATCAGTTAGTAAATTATCTCAGTCCTCGAATTGTCATGTTATATTTAACTCCTTTATGTGTAAATTTCAGGACATGGTCTTGGAAGGGATGATTGGCAATACTGAAGAATCTAGTGAAATTTACTTTCTTGATGACCACCATTGAAATTGACCAACAACTACTTTATGTTTAAATTATGTTTCTAGTTTTAATAAGGTTGTGATTTGGCATTATAGGCTTGGACACTCTAATTTTTGCTATTTAAGATATTTGTTACATGATCTATTTAAAAATAAAAATCTTTCTACATATCACTGTGAATTTTGTGAATTAGCTAAACATCATTGATCATTCTTTCCACCTCAAAAATATAAAGCTTCCAAACCTTTTTCATTAATTCATAATGATGTTTTGGGACCTTCGATAATCTTAACTTTTTCAAGAAAATGTTGGTTTGTCACATTTATCGATGATCATACTCGCATTTGTTGGGTGTTTTTATTAAAGATAAGTCTGAAGTTAAAATGTGTTTCAGTCTTTTTATATTATGGTGAAAACATAATTTGGTGTGAAAATAGAAGTATTTCAAAGTGACAATGGTGGAGAATTTTTAGTGACCAATTAGGCGTTTTCTTAACCAAACATGGAATAGTCCACCAAAGCTCTTGTACAAATACACCACAGTAGAATAGGATTACAGAAAGAAAAACTGCCATCTTTTGGAAGTAACTAGAGCCTTGATGTTCACTAGTCAAGTGCCACGTTATCTTTGGGGTGAAGCCTTGCTAACAGCTATGTAACTTGTTAATAGAATGCCTAGTAAAACTCTAAACTATAGAACTCCTTTCAGTTTTTTAAAGATAACATTCTTAACTCTAAATTAATCATAGAACTATCCCTCCGAGTTTTTAGGTGTAGTGTTTTTGTACATCTTCACAACCAAGGTAAACTAGAACCTAGAGCAAAAAAATGTGTCTTTGTTGGATATGCTTATAATAATAAGGGTTACAAATGTTATGATCCAATTTATTGGAAGATTATTGCTACCATGGATGTCACATTTGTTGAAATACAATCTTACTTTGATTCTAATCTTTAATAAGGGAATTATAGTAAGGAAGATTCAATAATTGATTAAGAAAAGATAAGGAATATACAACATAGGGATTCTAATAATGAGGAAGGCAAATTTATGATCAAAATAAAAATTAATGATGTTAATGTTGTTAATAAAAAGAAGTATGAAGGTGTAGAGCCTAATCATTAGAATAAAGAACAAACAAATGAGCTATTGGTTTACTCAAGAAGAAATCAAAATCAAGAAAGTGGAATCCACCAGATTCATCACCAAGAATCTGACTCGCAAGATCTTGTCAAAAGTCCAGGTAAAACTCATAATCCAGCTAATGAATTTTCTGATCTAGATATTCTAATTGCTAAAAGAAAAAGTGTTAGAAATGTTATCAAATATCTCATGTCTAACTTGTGTCATATAAAGCCTTGTCTTTGACATTTTCAATCTTTGTTTCGTGTTTCAATACTGTGAAAATTCCCAAAAATATGAAAGATGTTTTACAAATTCCTGAATGGAAGGAGACTGTTTTAGAGGAGATGTGCGCTCTTGAAAAAAAGGTACATGGGAAACAGTGGAATTACCTGTAGAGAAAAAAACAGTGGGCAATAAATAGGTGTTCACAACCAAATTCAAACCAGATGGATCTTTAGATAGATATAAAGCCCGACTAGTGGCTAAAGGGTACATTCAAACATATGGGATAGATTATCATGAAATATTTACTCTAGTAGCCAAGTTAAATTTTGTTAGAGTTCTTTTACCAATTGCTGTTAATCTTGATTGGTCTTTACAACAGATAGATGTGAAGAATGTTTTCCTAAATGGGAAACTTGAAGAAGAAGTTTACATAGATCCTCCTCCAGGTTTTGAAGAAAAATTTGGAACTTGAGTATGTAAGCTCAGGAAATCTTTGTATCATCTAAAGTAGTCTCCTTGAGCTTGGTTCAAACGGTTCACTCAAGTTGTTAAAAAATAATGTCACTATTGACACTCACAAAGAGGTAGAATAGCAGTTATTATAGTTTATGTCGATGATATCATTCTTACAAGAGATGATGTGGATGAAATAAGGCGTCTCAAGGAGCATATTACATTGGAGTTTGAGATCAAAGACTTGGGTCCTTTAAAATATTTTCTTGGAATGGAAGTTGCTCGATCAAAGAAGGGTCTTGTAGTCTCTCAGAAAAAATATGTGATTGATATTTTAAAAGAGGCTAGGATGAGTGGTTGCCACCCAACTGACACACAAATTGATTCAAATGTAAAATTTGGAAATAAAGAAGGACGATTAGTTGATAAAGGACAATACTAGAGATTAGCTAGTAAGTTAATTTACTTATCACATACAATTCTAGACATATCTTTTGCAGTGAGCTTAGTGGGTCAATTTATGCACTCCCAAATGGAGGAACATGAAGAAGCAGTATTTCAAATTTTGAGATACTTGAAGAGTTCACCTGGCAATGGCTTATTCTTCAAGAAATTTGAACAAATAGGAATTGAAGCTTATAGAGATGTAGACTGGGCAGGCTCAATAACAGATAGAAGATTTGCATCAGGATATTATACATTTGTTTGGGGAAACCTTATGACTTGGCGAAACAAAAAATAAAGTGTTGTAGCAAGAAGTAGTGTAAAGGCTAAGTTTAGATCAATGGCTCAAGGAATTTGTGAAATGATGTGGTTAAAAAGAATTATGGAAGAGTTGAGGAAACTTAATCTCACCAATGAAGTTGTACTGTGATAGCAAAACAGTTATTAGTATTGCTCACAACCTAGTCCAACATGACAGAACTAAACATGTTGAGATTGATAGACACTTTATCAAGGAGAAGATTGAAGAAGGTCAAGTGTGCATGCTGTTTGTTCTTTCAAAAAACAGATTGCTAACATACTCACCAAAGGGTATTCTAAGACAAGTTTTTTGAAGGAAGGTGTTGAAATACGAGAAGTATTTAGGTAGATAAATCTTAGAATAAATTAATTCAGATTTTGTAGGAATATTTTATTTTATATTTTAGTAGTTTATTAGAATAAGGAAAGTATTTTATCATATAAATTATCAGTTTTCTTCTATTTAAATTGAGTTCCTCAATTAATAAAATGCAAAACAGTTTTATCAATTACACTCTTAAAAACTTTCAAGCGATGCAATTGAATCATTTATTCGTGCAGAAGATGCTACTTAGTTCCTTGACGTTATCCGAGCTTCTGAGGATGCTGATGTCTACTCTGATCTGGTGAGGTACCTTCTGATGGTTAGGCAGAAGGTCCAGGAGCCCAAGGTGGACGGTGAACTCATTTATGCCTATGAAAAGATTGATAGATTGGGTGAAATTGAAGAATTTATTCTCATGCCAAATGTTGCTAATCTTCAAAATGTTGGTGATCGCTTATTTTATGAAACCCTATATGAAGCTGCAAAAATAATATTTGCATTTATATCTAACTGGGCTAAGTTTGACTGTTACTCTGGTAAGGCTTAAACAATTCCAGGATGTTGTTGATGCAGCACGAAAAGCCAACAGTGACAAGACATAGAAGGAGGTTTGCTTTGCTTGCGCTGATGCAGAGGAATTTCGACTGGCACAGATACGTGGTCTTAACATTATTGTACAGGTGAATTTGCTTCCATGTTGAATTACAATTTTTGAGAATTGTAAAGTTGTTCATATGAGTGCATATTCAGTTCCCTCTTTTTTATTTCCTCATGTTTGTCTGTTGGAGGCTATTTTTCCATGATAATTTGGTCATTATGTTTGTTGATTTTGTAGGTGGATGACTTGGAAGAAGTCAGAAAATACTATCACAATAGAGGATGCTTTAATGAGTTGATTTCTCTCATGGAGAGTGGTTTAGGATTGGAACGTGTGCACACATGGGTATTTTTACTGAGTGGGAGTTCTGTATGCCAGATATCGTCCAGAGAAGCTCATGGAGCATATTAAATTATTCTCTACTCGTCTTAATATCCCAAGCTGATAAGAGCTTGTGACGAGCAAAAGCATTTGAAGGAACTTACCTATTTGTATATCCAATATGAGGAGTTTGATAATGTTGTGACTACTGTGATGAACCACTCTCCTGAAGCATGGGATCATATGCAGTTTAAAGATATTGTTGTCAAAGTGGCTAATGTTGAGCTATTTTACAAGGCCGTCCACTTCTACTTGCAAGAACATCCTGATCTCATCAATGATATGTTAAATGTGCTTGCACTTCGTGTGGATCACACTCGTGTTGTTGACATCATAAGAAAGGTTTGATTTGGCAGATCAAATATCAAAAAAATACCACTGACTTGCTTTAGTATTTCTTCAATTCATTTTGGTTTGACAATTATTTCCTTCTGGAATATCAGGCTGGTCATCTGTGTCTTGTGAAGCCATACATGGTTGCTGTTCAGAGCAACACTGTGTCAGCAGTAAATGAGGCGTTGAATGGAATTTATGTTGAGGAAGAAGATTATGATAGATTAAGAGAATCTATTGGCTTGCATCATAATTTTGATCAGATTGGCCTCGCACAAAAGGTGAAGTACTGTTGCTCTTACATTTTTGTTTGCTGTTAGGTTGGTTTCTGATGTTATTTTTGAGTTGCTTGAGTCGATTAAGAAGCATGAGCTACTTGAGATAAGGCATGTAGCTGCATATATTTACAAAAAGGCAGGCAAATAGAAGCATTCCATTGTCTTGTCAAAGAAGGACAAGATTTACAAAGATGCAATGGAAACTGCTTCACAGTCTGGTGACCGTGAACTTGCTGAGGAGTTGCTTGTTTACTTCATTGAACAGGTACAAAAGTCATTCCTGAGCATGTAGAAAAATATATGCCGAGTGTTAAATGGTTAATAGCGAGATGACTATCTCTTTTGGGTATAAACTATTAATATCCATACCTTCCTGGTCAACCAATGCTTCTGATTACATTTTTTATTAACTAAAGAATTGAACTTAAATAGAGAAAAGAGTCCTAATCCTAATTGGGAAAATAGTTCCCTTATTCTAATAAACTACTAAAACATAAAAAGAAAGTAGTTCCCTTATTCTAGTAAACTACTAAAAGATAAAATAAAAAATTCCTAGAATATGAATAAAACTTATCTACCCAAATAAGATTTATCTATCTAAATAAATTTAAAATATATACATATTTCAACACCCTCCCTCAAGTTGGTGCATATATATCAATCATGCCCAACTTGCTTACAAAAAAATCAAAGCTTGTCTTAGAGAGTCCTTTGGTGAGTATGTCAGCTATCTGTTGTTTTGAAGGAACAAATGTCATGCACACTTGGCCTTCTTCAATCTTCTCCTTGATAAAGTGTCTATCAATATCAACATGTTTAGTTCTGTCATGTTGGACTGGGTTGTGAGCAATACTAATGGTAGCTTTGCTATCACAGTACAACTTCATTGGTGAAGTTATTGGTTTCCTCAGCTCTTCCATAATTCTTTTTAACCACATCATTTCACAAATTCCTTGAGCCATTGATCTAAACTCAGACTCTGCACTACTTCTTGCTACAACACTTTGTTTTTTGCTTCGCCAAGTCACAAGGTTTCCCCAAACAAATGTACACAGATATCTCGATGTAGATCTTACATGCATTATTGAGCCTGCCCAATCTGCATCTGTATAAGCTTCAATTCCTCTTTGTTCGGATTTCTTAAAGAATAAGTCCTTTCCCGGTGAACTCTTTAAGTATCTTAGAATTCAAAACAATGCTTCTTCATGTTCCTCCATTGGGGAGTGCATAAATTGACTCACTAAGCTCACTGCAAAAGCTATGTCTGGCCTTGTATGTGATAAGTAAATTAACTTACCAACTAATCTTTGGTACTTCCCTTTATCGACTAATCGACCTTCTTTATTTCCAAATTTTACATTTGGATCAATTGGTGTGTCAGCTGGGCGGCAACCACTCATCCCAGCCTCTTTTAAAAGATCAATCACATATATTTTCTGAGAGACCATGAGACATTTCTTTGATCGAGCAACTTCCATTCCAAGAAAGTATTTCAAAGGACCCAAGTCTTTGATCTCAAACTCTAATGCTAGATGCTCCTTGAGACGCCTTATTTCATCCACATCATCTCCTGTAAGAATGATATCATCGACATAAACTATAATAACAGCTATTCTACCTTTTTATGAATGTCGATAGAACATTGTGTGATCAGCTTGCCCTTGTGAGTAACCTTGTTTTTTAAAAACTTGAGTAAATCGTTCAAACCATGCTCGAGGAGAGCGCTTGCATCAGTATAAAGATTTCTTGAGTTTACATACTCGAGTTCCAAATTTTTCTTCAAAACCTGGAGGAGGATCCATGTAAACTTCTTCTTCAAGTTTTCCATTTAGGAAAGCATTCTTCACATCTAGCTACTGTAAAGATCAATCAAGGTTAACAGCAATTGATAAAAGAACTCTGACGGAATTTAATTTGGCCACTGGAGCAAACGTTTCAAGATAATTTATCCTGTATGTTTGAGTGTACCCTTTAGCTACCAACCGGGCTTTGTATCTATCTAAAGATCCATCTGGTTTGAATTTAGTTGTGAACACCCATTTACAGCCCACTATTTTTTTCCCTACAGGTAATTCCATTGTTTCCCATGTACCTGTTTTTTCAAGAGCGCGCATCTCCTATAAAATAACCTCCTTCCACTCAGGAACCTGTAAAGCATCTTTCACATTTTTGGGTATTTGTACAGTATCGAGACACGAAACAAAGGTTGAGAATGTCGAAGATAAGGCTTTATAGGATACAAAGTTAGACATGGGATATTTTACAATATTTCTAACACCTTTTCTTTTGGCAATTGGAATATCTAAATCAGAAAATTCATTGGCTGGATTATGAGCTTTACCTGGATTTTTGACAGGATCTTGCAGGTCGGATTCTTGGTGATGAATCTGGTGGATTCCACTTTCTTGATTTCGATTTCTTCTTGAGTAAACAATTAACGCCTTTGTTTGTTCTTTACTTTCATGATCAGACTCTACACCTTCATCCTCCTTTTCATTAACATTAACATCATTAATTTCTGCGTTAATTATAAATTCGCCTTCCCCATTATTAGAATCCCTATGTTGTATATTCCTAGTCTCTTCTTGATCAATTATAGAATCTTTCTTAGTATAATTCCCTCTCTGAAGATTAGAATCAAAATAAGATTGTGTTTCAACAAATGTGACATCCATGGTAACTATAATCTTCCTATCAATTGGATCATAACATTTGTAACCCTTTTTATTAGAAGCATAACCAAAACACATTTTTTTGCTCTAGGATCTAGTTTACCTTGATTGTGAAGATGAACAAAAACACTACACCCAAAAACTCGGAGGGATAAGTCTGAAATCAATTTAGAATTAGGAAAGTTATCTTTAAAGAGACTAAAAGGAGTTCTATAATTTAGAGTTTTACTAGGCATTCTATTAATAAGATATGTAGCTGTTAACAAGGCTTCGCCCCAAAGATAACGTGGTACTTGACTAGTGAACATCAAGGCTCTAATTACTTCCAAAAGATGTCGGTTTTTCCTTTCTGTAATCCCATTTTGTTGTGGTATATTTGTACAAGAACTTTGGTGGACTACTCCATGTTTGGTTAAGAAAACACCTAATTGGTCGCTAAAAAATTCCCCACCATTGTCAGTTCGAAATATTTCTATTTTCACACCAAATTGTGTTTTCACCATAGCATAAAAAGACTGAAACACATTTTTAACTTCAGACTTATCTTTTAATAAAAACGCCCAACAAAGTCGAGTATGATCATCAATAAATGTGACAAACCAACGTTTTCCTGAAAAAATCGAGACTCTTGAAGGTCCCCAAACATCACTATGAATTAACGAAAAAGGTTTGGAGGCTTTATATTTTTGAGGTGGAAAGAATGACCGATGATGTTTAGCCAATTCACAAAATTCACAATGATATGAAGAAGGACTTTTATTTTTAAATAGATTAGGTAACAAATATCTTAAATAATAAAAATTAGGATGTCCAAGCCTATAATGCCAAATCATAACCTTATCAAAATTAGAAACAGAATTTAAACATAAAGTAATTGTTGGTTGACTTAGATGGTCGTCTTCAAGAAAGTAAATTCCACCAAATTCTTTAGCATTGCCAATCATCCTCCCAAGACCATGTCCTGAAACTTACACACAGAGGAGTCAAATATAACATGACAATTTAAGGACTGGGATAATTTACTGACTGATATGAGATTACAAGCTAGATTTGGCACATGTAAAACATCATGTAAAACCAAGGAAGATGAAATTTTAACAATGCCTTTCCCGGCTATTGTCGAGAAGGACCCATCTGCTACTTTGATCTTTTTGTTTCCTGCGCAAGGTGTGTAAGTTGAAAAAAGAAAATGACTGCTAGTCATGTGATCACTAGCTCCAGAATCAATGATCCATGTGTTTGTTTTACAAGGCTTGACACTGAAAAAAATAGAAAAATCGAGCACTGATTGGGCACATGAGGAAGAAGGATTATTGGTGAGTTAGGAATTAGAAGAATTCATCCGAAATTGTGGTGATTGAAAAAACTTGTGTAGATGCTCTAATTGTTCCTTAGTGAATGGAGACCCTTCTAGAGAATTTTGGCCCTCATAATTTCCATTAGTTGTTTGGAAAGCTCTACTATCCCCTGATTGTGAACCACGACCATTGCCACTCTTTTTCTTTCCATTTGTCGGTTTCCCATAGAGCTTCCAACACGTTTCACGAGTGTGCCAATATTTTTTGCAGTGATCGTACCAGGGTTTTTTCTTTTTTTCACTATCATCATTATTTTTAATAGTTACAAGAGCAGAATTATCATCATTAGCTTCAAACCCTGGCTTTAACATTACTTTTCTCCTTGTCTCCTCTCTTCTAACCTCAGAAAAAATCTCACGAAGTTTTGGAAGCGGTTTTTTTCCTAGGATCCGAGATCTCACTTCATCAAATTCTTTATTTAAACCAGCCAGAAACAAATAAGCTCTTTCATTCTCTTCTTTTTTCTTAGCTTTTACACCATCTCCGGGACATTCCCATTCATCATTATAACATTGATCCAGTTCTTGCCAAAGAGACATCATCTCATTATAATAAAGAGTAACTTCTTTTTCCCCTTGCCTAGCTTTCCACAGTTTTATTTTTAACTCAAAAATCATGAAGCATTTTCTAAATCTGAATAGGTGTCTTTCACAAGACATCCCAAACATCTTTAGCGATTGGGAGAAAAAGAAAAGGTTTACCTATGGATGCTTCCATGGAATTAATAAGCCACGCAATTATCATAGAATTTTCGACCTCCACTTGCTCATCTTTGGATCGCCCACTGCGTGGTTGCTCAACTTCTCCATTTAAATGGCCTAGCTTGCCGCGCCCATCAATTGCTAATTTTACGGACTGCGACCATTCCAGATAATTCTTGCCATTCAACTTGTGAGATGTCAGTTGAAAAGAAAGGTGAGACGCCTTTGTCCCTTGAGTCATTGTACTCTCGGTAGTTGTTTCCATTTGTAGAACTTTCTTCCTCTGTTTGATTCTTTGGATCTCTTATCTCCAAAGTGAAGGGTTGTTTTAACCATGATGTTACTAGAGATTTTAACCTAGCTCAGATGCTATGAAAGATTTCAAAAGAGCTTTGAATAAAATTGTACATTTTTTATTAACTAAAGAATTGAACTTAAATAGATAAAAGAGTCCTAATCCTAATTGGGAAAATAGTTCCCTTATTCTAATAAACTACTAAAACATAAAAAGAAAGTAGTTCCCTTATTCTAGTAAACTACTAAAAGATAAAATAAAAAATTCCTAGAATATGAATAAAACTTATCTACCCAAATAAGATTTATCTATCTAAATAAATTATATACATATTTCAACATATAGGACATGGAAGTGAAGCTTTAACGTACACTGTTTTTCCCTGTGATGGCCTTTCTCTGGCACCATAACAATAATGGACATAATCTCAATGTTGCTGTTTCTTTGTACAGGGAAAGAAGGAATGCTTTGCATCGTGCCTTTTTGTTTGTTATGACTTAATTCGAGCTGACGTTGTTCTTGAGCTAACCTGGATTAACGATATGATTGACTTCGCATTCCAATATCTGTTGCAGGTGATTTCTTTTCGTTTCACCTTTCATTTAAGTGGGGCTTTATTAGCTATACTTTTTTCTGTCTCATACTGCCTCGCTAAAAGGCTTGGACGGTTGATCTTAGTGCACTGTCCCACTTTACTATGATTTAAATTTGCTATGAAGATACTTCTTCATTCGGAAATTAGCGTTGGAACCTTATTTGAGTCTGTATTTTTCCAGTTTATCCGTGAATGCACTGGGAAAGTTGATGAACTTATCAAGGACAAGATTGAGACTCAAAAGGAAGTAAAGGCTAAAGAGCAGGAAGAGAAGGAAGTGATTGCACAACAGGTAAGTAACTTGGAAAAACTTCGCTCTATTTTCTTGAAAATAGATTCTCTACATCTGGGGAGTTGCTAGTCTACATCTAGATCTTGTATAATTTCAAACCTTTTCTTAGCGATTAAAATGCATTGTGTTGCAGAACATGTATGCTCGGTTACTACCTCTTGCACCACCTGCACCGCCAATGCCAGGCATGAGAGGTGGATTTGCACCTCCACCACCCATGGGAGGAATGGGAATGCCCCCAATGCCACCTTTTGGCATGCCACCAATGGGAAGCTATTAAGTCAGTCGATATCAGGTTTGGTTGTACATTTTAGTTGGAGGGATACATGTTGCTATGAGGGAAAAGGGGAAGGACATCGTAATTCAATTAGGGGAAGTCTTAGGCGTCTTCAGAAGTTTCTTTCCCCCTTTCCTTTTCTACCAAGTTGGAATGATGCTATTCAATGAGTCGGGTGCGATATGTGCCGTAGTGTTGTATTTGTTAAAAGAAGAGGGTATTTTTGGGGAGGTTTTCACGAGTAAATAATTGTATTTTTTGGTAGTAATTATTTTTGTTTCCATCTGGCTTTGGAACGGGACTGACAAGTACATACACCAACGAAAAACATCTACATCAGACCGATTATAGTTTTACTTTTTACTTAGTAGCTGTAACCCTCAGCACAAAACCTTCACCCATTGATTGAAGAAAGCCACTAATAATGATTGGATTTTGCTTAGCAACTATAAGATGATGTTTTCATGGATGAGACGATACTGAACTTTTACAGGTAAATGGTCATTGACCCTTTTTATTTTCCCCTTAAAAATCAAAAGGAAACTTCAAATCATCAAAACTTTTCCTATTGGCAATCTGCCGTTGCTGCAGGATATAACCGAAGAAAACTGTCATAAACGTCGCTAGGGCAAATTTAAAAGAAAAAACACAGAAGGAAAGATCTTAGAGAAGAAAAATACCTATATAGGAAATCCACGAATCTATAACTACTTTGATTAAAAGGACTACTAAAAATATATCCCTTACGAGCTTTTATCATCAAACCAAAGATCCGGCACTATCTTTCAACTTACAGCCAAAATATATAAACAAAGAACTACTGAAATAAGACCTTATGCACAAACTTTTGACATGGAACGAAGCAGCAAGTTGGGGTTTCATGCAATAGCTTCCTCTCCCTCACGAAGAAGCATTTGATCGAAGTGCCACACCCCTGCAATGAAAACCATGGTAGCATAGAGTTAAAGATGGAACTTCTCTATATTTTGATGACAATGGAGAAGTTTAAATTCATACCGTGTCCTTTTCCAACTCTTCTCAATTGAGCTACATATTCTGATATTTTCTTGATGACCTCCACCTAAATAGAAAGCAAACCAGGAATGAACCCATTTTTTTTTTTTTTTATCATTCATCAGTAAAAGCAAATTTTATGGAGACCAAAAATTGTATTATACCTGCTCAGCTAAGAATTCGCCTTCAATGAAATCCGTCAACTGCACATCATGGTTCCGCACGGCTACCTGTTTACCAAAGCCTTCACTATTAGCACTTCAAACAAAACTGTTTACCATCATCTTAGAAACATGCAAAATATAAAAGCAAAAGTCTGTTAAACAACGTTTTTTTCCAATAATTTCATAAACCTAATTAATGAGACCGTAGACCCTATTAATATGTTTAAATCAAAATTCATAAGTGCAAATAGAAAACAGGACAAAATAATTTACATCTATGTATATATATAGACAGAGAGAGTCTCACATTACGTAGGTTAAAGAGCTTTTCACTTGTTAGTTTCTCCAGGGACAAGGCAAGCTCCATTGCTGAACCAAAGAATTAGATACAATTAGCTTAAATCACATATACCATGCTAATTTGACTAATATGACATTGTCATGCAGTACAATTCAGCATGAAGAAAGACAACGGGGTGATTAATGAACAAAATTCAAAATACTTCAAGTGAATGTTCAAGAAAAATCTCTTCCCACCAACCATACAAATTTACAAACGTACTCCCATGGTTACTATATATCTCATTGTATTGTTACACGTGGATATGTAGTATCTGAAGGTAGAAAAAGAAGGCAACCAAATAAGAAATGAAAGCACTGTTTACCAAACCAAACACAAACCTAGCTTTGGTAATATCAACTTACCGTATAATGCATCTCCTTTCTCTGCATGATCAAACTCAGAGAGGGGCATCACTATGGACTGCAGCTTCACTTTTCCACCTCGTTTGTTCTGATAACAATAGAAAAAAAAAACCCAATTTGGGAAACAATGCCATAAACAAAAGAATAGCAAAAAATAAGCAAAATAAATAAATAAATAAAAACGGAAAACCCTTTCATAACAGTTTTCTTATAATCCAAAAAAGAAAATTTCTAAATAAATTGTAACTCTAATTTTTTATTTTTTACCGAGGTACATAAATAGAATACATAATTATGATGATGATGATACATACAATTTCAGAAGTAAAATCACATACTGTGATCTAAGCAAAATGAATAGAAAACCTGGTATTCCATAAATTTCTCAGCATGTTCTCTCTCTTCTAAACTCGATTCCTTGAAGAACCTATTACGAGGAAGGCTGATGTCAGCTTAACACCGAAAAGGGGAGCTAAAAGGGCTCAGCAAAATCAAGAATTTTCAACAAGAATTACTTGGCAAGACCCTTGAGTGCAACGTTGTCCCTATCGAAGTAAGCAAACATAGCATGATACACATAGGAAACATTGTATTCGACACTGCCAAATGCACCAGACATTAGTAAATATCGACACAATCACGAAATCATTCAGAATTCATTCTTAAAAATCTAAAAAGAAAAGATCCCACTTGATTTGTTCGTTGATGGAAGCTTCACAGTCATCAGTGAACTTTTGGCGAGCCAGAGAAAGTTGAGGCACGGAGGGGACAAGATCAAGTTCCTTTTTCACTTCCACAAAGGGCTGGAAAACAACACCAGTTAGTGGCTTGTGGTTGGCTCCTTTGGCTGCACAAACTACAAGAGACCCAGGTCCATTTCTTGGAGAAGATAGCTGATGATTAATCGAAGAAGAAAAAGGGGAAAACAGAGCACCCTGATTTTCCAGTTGAGGATTTAACGAAGAAAAAGCTGGAGCAGCTTTCAGCAACATGGCGCAAAAAAGAAGAAAAAGAAACCCAAGCTTTTGATGAAAAGGAAAAAAAGGAAAACAGAGTTTTTCAAATGGAAACAGCGAAGAAGCAGCAGAAAGGAAAGAGAGGTGAGATCAGGAAGGCAAAGGAAAAGCGTGAGAGAGGGATGGGATGAAACGTGGAGGGTGAATATGAGGAGGTGGAGGGAAGGGAGCGTGGCAGGCAGGCAGGCAGGTTCGTCACTCGAGGTTGATTTGGAGGTATCTTTGTGTACTGTGAAATAGTTCACAGGGAATTTTGTATTTGTGATCCTGGAAAGCTACCTTTCCTTTATAATTATTGCAGCAATCTTCTTTTAATATCAGAGTCCTCTTTGTTTAGTCCCTGGTCTATCTCTACTTTGAGGATAGATAAAACGTTATTCTATAAGAGTCTTTTTTGTCTGTTCTGTACTTTAAGAAGGGTTAGGTAACTTAGGTTCTTCTATCCAAATAATATAAATAATTTCCAAGGGATTTTTTTATCAAAATAAGAAAATATTTCTAAAATAATCAAATTAATATGTTTTCCAAAGTAAAAGTCGGTGTGGCATAATGATAGAATTTAAAAGAAAAAAAATTAAGTGCCCAACTTATGACAAGACGAGACCCAATTGATATTCATTCCATCTTAACAATTTAATTTGTATTTTTATTAAAATAAACAAAATATTAACATATTGCTAGAAAATTTGAGCAAGAAAGAATGAGTTTTTTATAAAAATAAGATAAAATAATAAAATAATACTAAAATAATGCAACAGAAAAAGTATGTACCAAAATGGTACATTCTAGGGTGGTGCCGCCTATGACAATGGCGTGATCACCCTGGCTCTAACATTTTCTCTGCTATTTTCTGTTTTAAAAAAAAAAGTAAAACGAAAAAAAAAAAGGATAGGGGGTGCCAGAGGCGGCATCCATTGTGCCTCTGGCACAGGCAGCATCTAAGCAGTATAAAGGCTAAAGTTGCAACTCCGGAAGCAAGAAGCAGCAGCAAGGAGAAGAAGAGAAAAATAAAAATAAAAAAAAAAGGAGAAGAGAAGAAGAAGAAGAAGAAAGAAAAGAAAAGAGAGGTATAATTTTTTTTTAAAATTATGGATTTTTATATTGTTATTGTGTTTTTGTTGTTATTATTATTGTTGATTTTTATTGTTTTTTGTTGTTAGTTATTATTATTGTTAGTAAAAAGCCTTATTATTATTGTTAGTAAAAAACCATTATTATTATTGTTAGTAAAAAATATTATTAGGATTGTTGGTTATTATTGTTAGTAAAAAACCCTAATTATTGTTAGTTATTATTATTGTTGATTTATATTAATTTGGTAAAAAAAACCCTAAAAAAGCCTATTTATGTTATGTAAAGAATGCTTTATTTTTTTATGTAATTTATTTGTTATATGTGTTTTAGGTTGATTAGATAATATTTATGAAAAAATTTTGGCATGTTATAGATATTGTTAGAAATGAAAACATATTTGGTATTGCCAGATGAGATAATAACTTCAGTACAAAGGGAGAAAGTTGATAAGATGATGAGAAAAGTGCAAGATTACAGAATGAAACCAGAAGAAGACATTGTTCAACACGTTATCACAGTAAATAAAAAGATGCAAGAAGTGTTGTGGAAGGGTCATGAAATGATTAGAAAGAATAAAATGCAATACTTAATCCTTAGAGGGACACTAATAGAATGGGACCATCAAATCATTTTAGACCAACTTTGGAAGACATTGGTACCACAAACCTATTGGAATCTAGTTACATGATTCGTAAAGTTTATAATCTCTTATGGAGCAAGAAAAATAACGAGAGAAGGTATAGGTTCACGAAAGTTGACTGGGAAGTAAAATGTGATTGACATACCATGGATGGATAAATTAGATGTTAGGAATGTAACAGCCCGATTTAGGGCCTAGTCGGAACAGTGGTCTCGGGACCACAAATTTGAAGTTTAGAAAATTATTTTTATTATTATTATGAGGTTATATCCTGATTATATTAGTGTATGAAAAAATTGGTGAGTTAATTTTGATATTTGCGAGCCCGATTGCAAAAAAGGACTAAATCGTAAAAAGGGTAAAAGTTGCATTTTAGTACCCAAACGTGTTAAATAGCTAGAGATCTAAAATTAGGGGTATTTAAAGTGAAATTAGACCCCTAAATATGGCTTGGCCGGCCATGAGACAAGATTTTTCAAATGGTCAATTTGTTAGGTAAGTGATGTCATTTTATGTGATAAAATAGTACCCTAAATGCCTAGCATTCATCTTTTCCATCCATTCTCTTCTTCTTGACCGATTATACCAGCAAAAGAAAGGGTTTTGAGAGCTTGAAACTTTCATCCACTTAGCCTCTCTACAAGTAAGTGATTTTAATGAGTTTTCTTTAAGATTTTTACATTTTTGGAACCCCTAAAGCATGAGCTTTCATATGAGAGGACTATTTTGCAAAATGATTAAGAGTTTAGGGTTTTGCCATGGATGTAATTGTGATGTTTGCTGAGTTTTTATGGAAGAATATGAATCTTAAAAGAGTTCTAAACAACTTTTGTGAAAGGTGTTAGCATGAAAACACCTAAAGGGACTATTTTGCATAAGTTGCAAAATAGGTGATAAGTGTGTGAAATAGTGGGATTTTTGGGTTGCCACAGGAGTAAAAAGAGTTCCGATAGGCTTGAAATATGAATAAATTCGATAAAAATTGATTTTCAATCATAAAGGTAAAATGGTCATTTTGCCAAAGTCTAAGGGAAAAATAGTCATTTTACCAAAGATGTGAATTTGTGGTGGCCTAATTATAATTAGTGACTAAATGAGTGCATTTTGTTAATCTAGATCAATTTTTGCCAAATCTGAACCTACACCGGGGTAAAGCCAAGCAAATCGACTAAACCAACTAGTCGAGTACATTTTGTAAACCGAGGTAAGTTGTACGTAAATGATACAACTATATTATTAATATATGTGTTTAAGTTGTCATTGAATGGATATAGCATGAATTGCTTGATTGCGTATTGAGAATGCATAAAGACAATGAGATGATAGAACTCCCGTTAGAACACTAGGTAATATATCGAATATTCTAGCTGTGACATTTGGGTCACTTGTGTGAGCTAGAGTAAGACATGTCTGGGACATGTGTCGGCCACATTATGATAGCTAGTGTAAGATGATGTTTGGGACATGGCATCAGCATTGAGATGAGCGTTAGAGTAAGACGTGTCAGGGACATACATCGACCTTGATAATGATAGTCAGTGTAAGACCATGTCTGGGACATGGCATCGACTTGAGATGTGAGCCAGTGTAAGACTATGTCCTGGACATAGCATCGGCACCTTACCCCTAGATTGAGGTTTATAGAAGGATCGACAACGCACCGAATGGTTCAATGGTGTAAGTATGTTTACGAGTTAATAATGAATACATAATCATGTTGCATGTGATACAGGTACCAAATTGGTACGTATGAGAAATGAGCTCATTAGAGAGCATATAACTTGTATAGATGGTAATGAGCAAGTCATACTTACGCTTATCCTTGTGTTATGATCATGATGATTATTGATAAACTGTTGTTGTATGTTTATTTATATGCAACTTACTAAGCTTTTATGCTTACCCTCCTTCCTTTCCATTTTCTTATAGTGTCGCCTATTTAGCTCGAGGATCACTTGGAGTCAGAGATATCGATCACTCTATCGTCTGAAACTTTTGGTATAGTTAGATTTATATTTTTAAATATGGCATGTATAGGGCTTAAACTTGATTATTTTGTGTCCTTAAGCATTGGCCTAATGTGTATGCTTGGGATAAGTCCCACACTTTGAATTTGGTTTTGATATTGACTATTACTTATTTTGATTATGTAAAGATGATATTTCCTTGGTTGAGTATATTGCCTTAGGAAAGAATGTCTATTGTAGTTGATTTGATTGTATGGTATAGACTAGAATTGATGTTGGTTGAGTTTGTGTTAATTGGTGTAAATAAGGGTGGCAAATGGGCTTGGTAAATAGCCTTATTTTGTCCACACGGGTAGGCACACGGGCGTGTGTCTTGGCCTTGTGTGACACACGGTCAGCCTCATAGGCGTGTGATGAGGTCGTGTGTCCCCTGCACGTAAAAATTTCAAGTCAGTATGCATGGTAATATCTACACGGACGGAGACACGGTCGTGTGTCTCAGCCGTGTAGAGGACATGGCCTAGCACACGGGCATGTGCTATGCCCGTGTGACATGTTGGGTGTGCTGACATCAAAAATAGAATAGTCAAGTTTTCTTACACGGGCAAAGACACGGGCATGTTAGGGCCGTGTGAGCAACAAGAGCCAAGGCCATGGGCGTTTCTCCAGGCCGTGTGAAGTCTGCACTTGAATTTTGTAAAATGGTATAAATAAATTGGCTACACGGGTAAGGGACACGGGCGTGTCCCTATGTGTTTAGGCCGTGTGAGACACACGAGTCATCAACACGGCCATGTTAGGATGGTCACACGGGCGTGTGCCCTGTTTTAAATACAAAGTTTGCATAGATTGGATAAGGACCCGGAAGGATTCTGAATGGTTTCCAATGGTCGATTTAGGCCTCGTAGGCCCATATTAAGAGGTTTAAAGTATAAATTGAAAAAGTTTTAAATTGGACCGAGTCTTGGTGACTAAAAATGGGTTGCATGTACGTGATCAAGTAGGTAATGCCTTGTACTCCGACTCGGCCTGGTTTACGGATATGGGGTGTTACAAGGAAATTACCAATAGATTTTCTAATTCCAATACCCGTTATAAAGATTGAAGAGGAAGAAGATCCCGAGGAATTACCAAATTGGATTGTAGAAGATGAATATGAAGAGAATCAAGAATATATAAATTGGATTGTACAGTATTTCCCAGAGGAAGATACAGGGTCAGAGATGGAAGAAAACGTAAAACTGAATTTAAATGGTTAAATGTAAAGATAAATGTTGTTCATGTACAAAATGAGAACTGAAAAAGTATGAGCTTATGAATGAAAAAAATTGCATATTGATTAATTAAATTTTTTATTTAAGTAATTTATTTGCTGTTTGAAATTGTTTTGAGAAATTTTGTTTATTTTTTAACAGATTGAGTATTGAAGATGGATAATCAATTTTTCGTATACGTTTATTTTGATGGAATCATCTTGACAACAACTATTGGATGCATATTTGAATGTTGGCAACAAATAGCAATGAGCTTTAATGGAAATGTCTCGTTGGATGATATGAAGGGAAAGATTAACACAAAAATTGTTAGAGTTGTAGGAGAAGGATTTCAAAACTTTTCTACAAGTTTTCAGTTTCGAAAGATCCCATCAAATTCACTAAAATGGAACTTGTAGACTACAAAGACGTGGAGACAATGATCGCTCTTTACTGTGGGAATGGGAGTGAAAAAAATGCATCGATTCACTTATTTGCTGAGTTAGCCGGTATGGAGCAAAATAAAGATCTCACTGCATATGGTGAAGAACATAGAGCTCAAGAACCGTGCATGGTGGATCCAATATCGTACGTTGATAGTGAATCGACTATACGTGGGATCGATATCGATTTTAATGTTACACCCGATATTGATGTGGTTAGTGATGATGGTTACGATAGTAGTGATCCTTGTGATCAAGAGGTCGATGGTGATAGTGATCCCGATGTGGACGATGTCCCCAATGATATTGACGATGAAGACGTGAATGACAATGAAAACATTAACGCGTCTTTGGTTGGAAACTAGATGCTACGTATTATGATACACAATAATCCTAAGCCACACATGTCACTCATAGACCCCGACTCGGCACATGTAGCTGAGTTCCCAAAGTACCCTGAAATACTTCCTGCTCACCGGCTGGCCGTAAATTCCAATTCTGAGGAGTTGTTTGTAGGCCAGAGATTCGAAAGTAAAGAAGAGTGCGTATTTGCTATTAAGCGGTATAGCATGAATATATCAATGGATTACAAAGTTGTAGTATCTAAACTGACATTATATATTGGGGAGTGTTGGGAGTCAGCGGAAGGCTGCAATTGGCGGATACGAGATACATTTATTCAAAACTCGCAGATGTGGGAGATACGCAAATTTGTTGGGCCTCACACATGCACATCAACACTTATGATAGAAGATCATTGAAAGCTTAATTCTAAAACTATCTGTACGTGTCTCATGCCAATGGTGAAGGACATGCCGACCATTAAAGTTTCGGTACTAATTGCCGAAATCCAGGTACAATTTCAGTATCGAGTATCATATCGAAAGGTATGGATAACTAAACAGATGGCAATAAAGCAATTGTATAGGGATTTCGATGCGTCGTATAACGAGCTACAGTGATGGATAGTCATTATGCGAGAGTACGTACTGGGGATTGTCATTGAGTTATAGACACGACCTTATTAAGGCTCGAATAACCAACTACAGCCCGAAAATAGAATTTTCCATCGGATGTTCTGAACGTTTGATCCATGTGTGCGCGCATTTCCCCACTACAAGGCGTTTGTGCAAGTGGATGGGACCTGGCTATATGGAAAATCTACACAGATCTTACTTCTTGCGGTTGCTCAAGACGGCAGCAGGAACGTGCTCCCGATAGCATTTGCCATCGTAGATAAGGAGAACATGGAATCATAGGAATTCTTACTTACCAACCTGCGGAGGTATGTTATTAGCAACGATAATATTTGCATTATCTCCGATAGAGGGAAATGATTAATTGCCGCTATTAGGCATTCTAGTGTACCATGGAGATCCGTTTACTGCATTCGACGCATCGTGGCTAACTTCCATCGAGATTATAAGAATGCAGACTGGAAGAGACAAGTTGTGAAAATGGATAAATGATTACCTTATCTTTTTAATATAAGTTTTAATGTTTTAGGATAATACTGTAACTTATCTTTTCTTAATACATATATAGCACATGAGCTAGAGCCACACATTTTTCGCCAAAGAATGACTCGACTTGAGAGTGACATGGAGGGTCAAATGAACATATCTTTTCGACAGTGGTTGGGTGCTATGGAGCCGTGGCAATGGGCTCAAAGTTTTGACAAGGGCTTTCGTTATGGTCAAATGACCACAAACTTAGTGGAGGGGTCAATGCTATATTGTTGAAAACACGACATCTTCCGACTTCATCTGTCTTTTCGGCTATATTCTACAGGTTGGCTACTTTGATACCATGAATGGGTCAGCAACAAGTCAACCAGATAGAGGCGGGACACTCGTTTGTCGAAGATGTCAGGGATGCAATGGTTGCAAATCGTTGGATGGCGAGGTCGATGAATGTAGAAATATATTCACGACGCCTTGAAACATTTCGAGTTACGGAGACCATTGGTCGTCTTATGGAGTTGATCTCTAGAATAGACGATGCGATTGCAGGAGATTCCAAACACTTCATTATCCGTGTGCGCATGTCATGGCAGCGTGTGCTAAAGTGAACCTTAATGTTGAACAATTTATCGAGGATGTGTACAGACTCGAGCGCACGTTACATGTCTGGGAAAATGAGTTCCCCATTCTGCCTAACCTGTCTACGTGGGAGGTGCTTCCGATGACTTTTGAGCTTGTCCTAGACATAGGGCTACGTAGGAATCCGAGAGGTCATCCGTAATCATCCAGAATCCGTAATGAAATGGACATTAGGGAGAAATCCGACGGTACACGTTGTGGATTATGCAGGTTAGCTGGTCATAATCGGAGTAAATACCCCCAACGAAACTATCATGTTGGACAATCGTCACGATCGGGTAGGAATTGAGCTTATGTTGTAATGTATTTAATTTATATAAAAAAATTATATTGCAAAGTTTGTTCAAATTAGATTAATGTTGTAATGTATTTAAAATTTGTTCCAATTTATAATACAAGACTAAGTTTGTTACAAGTTTTAATGTTTTAGTGTTCAAAATGTCCAAATTAATCTAATTTACGTTATGGTCAAATTTTGTTCCACTTTTCAAAGTTCCAATTAATCTAATTAAATATATACAAAAAATACTAACTTTTTAATATCAAAACCCAAGAAACCTCTAAAATTGATGGTTTGATGGTATGGTTCTAGGGGTATATTTCTGCGGAGGTCGACGTTCACGTTGTGGGTGATTGTGACGACCAACATCTTCTTCAGTCGCAGGTGAGAGTGTCTGATACATGGAAGAAAAATCATATGGCTCGAATGGCATCGATAAACTTGAGCCAGGAGGAGTGTCATGTTGTGATGGATAAGGGCCGGAGGTAGTGCTGTGCTACGGTGGATACGACCCAAAGATATCAAACCCGTAATGGTATCTGCCCTTAAACGAGCCTGAGAAATAGTCATTGCTCGGCAAATCTGGATGATAAGAAGTATTAGCCGAATGTGAATGTGATCACTAGGACTCAGGCTTCAGCTGTGGCTTGGGCTTTGGCTCTGGCTCTGGCTCGGGCTCGGGCTCGAGATCTGACTGTGGCTCAAACTTTATATCAGCCACTAGCTCGTATGCCCCAAGTTGCTGCACGTGTGGGGGACTACAGTCGACTGCCTACTAAGCAAATATGGCTTTCTCATACTAGAATACCATTGTATGTACTCTAACGATGGTTGCAAATCGGAATACATATCCATCTGAGGTCTTCGAGCCATCCGATTATCCCGCACCGCAATATATTTTCGGTGCACAACCCCCCAATGACTTCAATGTTTTCCTCTCTTGTTGATGTCGTGAACCTTTCCCACCTGTATTGGCGGATCTGGGATATATTGGATGCAACCAAACTGTCATAATACTCCATCCCCGTAGTACCACTCGACTACATTGAAATTGATAATTGGTGCATTAGTGCACCACAATTGAGAATCAACGTAGGCAAACGAGGGTATAATAGTCACAATTTCTGGTCTACGATATGGCATCCATATAAACTGCACGATTAATACCATGGTTAAAATTTAACACGGTTCAAGTAAGATATACAAAGTAATTGCATGTCAAGAATATTGGAATAGTTTACCCCTTCGCCGGCATGTTGTTCAATCATCAGACGATATATCGGGACAGTGTACGACCTCCTGATACCCGGATAAATACTTCATCTACGAAAACAATTTTCAAGTAAATATAGTATCGTTAGAATAGTATCATTATAAAGAAATTGTCAATTAATAACAAGTTAAATTTTATCACCTGTTAACTAGTGGAAATACGTATGGTTGGTGACTAACCGATGCCAAGAATGACATCCGATAAAGAGCCCATGACTGCAACAATATAATGCATCTGCCTATGTCTATGGCATCAGCCTTTGTTGTCCGACAAAGCTCACGATACAATATAGCCAGAACTGTGGAACCCCAACTATATGAGTGAACATTACGCAAATCAGCTAATAGAGGTAAATACTGGAGATGAACCCTATTGTTGTTCGCATTAGGCATCAGTACACCCCCTATAATATGCATAATGTACGCTCGAGCTGCGCACATAAACTCTTCTTCAATGGCATTAACTGATAAGTGCTCAAAATTATCTTTCAGCCATGTAAATTTCAAATCCGAAAAATTGGACTCATCATCACCGGGCGAGGCTCCTAGTAGGCTATAAAAAAGTGCAATCGGCTCAGCTATCGCACTTACGCCCGCTACGACACTCCCGTCGATTGGGAGCTTAAAGTGCAATGCAACATCCTCCAGAGTGACAATACACTCCCTATATGGCAAATGAAAAGTGTGAGTCTTTGGGCGCCAACGCTCGACCAATGTGGATATTAAATCGTACTGCAAATCGAACGTCCGGGTCAATGCTGCTGACCCGAATCCAGCTAGCTCCAAGTAGGGCATCAGTCGTGCATCCGGGGAATATCCTAAACCATTCGCCCGGCTCTTTAATGCGCGGTACAGGCCCTGACAGTGTTAAATTACAGAAAATAGTTATAATAAGATAATTTATTTCCTTAAATTACGTAGATCTTAACCCGTGATTGACAAATAACAATATATTACCATATTATTAACTGTGTCAGATATGTGAGGATCTTTCCTAATCAATGAAGCCATTGCGATGCCTGCAATTTCAAAATAGATTTTGGTTATTAATTTTAATATTTGATAGATTTTAAATATTTATTAGAATAACTAAATTTTATATATTGCTTTTAATTACAAAAAAAAACCAAATAGTTTTTCTAACAACATACTTTTTGCTATACTACATTAAAAAAATAAATATATCCAACTCAAATACAAATATTTTTATTATTATTTTAAAATGATAATAAGTAAAATATTTTGGTTTAAAATATAATATATATAATATACCCAGCATGTAGTTCAATATATTTTAAATTAATTTTTATTTAATAATAATGTGAGTGATGCAATAATAATTAAATAACATGATAAGTTGTTCAATATTATTTTAAAATATATTATAATATGTAATTAAATTTCTTGAGAAATAAAAAAGATGGGAAAACAAAGAGGGGTTATGTTGCAATATTCTTATATTTTTCTGTTCGGTGATTTTGGCCCTTTGTTGGTATTTTTTTATTTTTTATTTTATTTTTTAAAATATATTATTTTTATATTTTATTTTTTTATATTATTTTAGTACATAATGTTTCAAATGTATTATTTAAGTGTTTTTTTATATTAATTTAATAAATAACCCTGATTTTGGCATTTTGTTGGTATTTTTTTATTTTCGGATTTTATTTTTTAAAATATACTATTTTCGTATTTTATTTTTTATATTATTTTAGTACAAAATGTTTCAAATGTATTATTTAAGTTTTTTTATATTAATTTAATAAATAACCCTGATTTTGACACTTTGTTTTTTTATTTTTGGATTTTATTTTTAAAATATATTATTTTCGTATTTTATTTTTTATATTATTTTAGTACATAATGTTTTAAATGTTTTATTTTAGTATTTTTTTATTAATTTAGTAAATAACCCTGAGATTTTGGCCCTTTGTTTGTATTTTTTAAATTTTTGAATTTTATTTTTTAAAATATACTATTTTCGTTTTTTATTTTTATATTATTTTAGTAAAAAACTAGCCAGCACCACTTTCTCCAAAATTTTTTTTCGTATTTTATTTTTTCATTAAGATTTTTTTTAGTATTTTATTTTTTATACTATTTTGTAAAATGTTTAAAACCCTATCACATAAAAAATAAAAAAAATTAAAATAATCAGAATATAACATGCCAAATAAATTTTATAAAAAAATATCTAATCAATCTAAAACACACTTAACAAATAAATTATATAAAATAATAATAATAAAACATTCTTTGCACATAACATACATACGCTTTTTACTTCATTAAAAATTAAAAATAAATTAGGAATAAATGAAAATATAAAATAAATACAAATATACATTAATATCTCATTTTAACTAAATAACACCTTGCAAAAAAAATAAATCTAAAAATTAAATCTAAATTAAATCAAAATCAATCAACAATAATAATAATAACACCTAAAATAAATAAATTATTTACTTAAATTAACATTAATTACTCAAATTATTTACTTTTTTTTCCTTTTTTTCCTTCCCTCTTCTTCTTCTTCTCTTTTTCTTTTTCTTTTTTCTTCCCTCACCAGTGCCGCCTCCTTCTCCTTCTTCTTCTTCTCTTCTTTTCTTCTTCTTCTTCTCCTTCCTTTCTTCTTCTCCTTCTTTCTTCCCGAAATGAATTTGGGGACCATATATTATGGTCCCCTAAAGAAAAAACAAAACCCCTGCATGAGGGGTCTAATTGGCGGTGCTGCCTCTGCCAGAGGCACAATCGGTGCCGCCTCTGTCACCCCCATCCCTTTTTTTTTTCAATTTTTTTTCGTTTCACTTTTTTTTAAACTGAAAATGGCAGAGAAAATATCAGAGCCAAGGTGGTCAAGCCACTGCCATAAGCGGCACTACCTTAAGATGTACCATTTTAGTACATACTTTTTCTGTTTATTATTTTAATATTATTTTAAATTTTTTGTCTTTTTTTTTTATAAAAAACCCAAGAAGGAACTCTTTTCACTAAAGTGGGTGTGGTTTTTGGAGTTTGGTAAGTGGTTATGACTTTTTATTTACAATAATTTTAAATTTATATCTCTTCCTTACGAAATCAATAAATTAATTTTTCTGTTTTAAATTATTATAAGTTTATCTTTATATTTTATGAAAATTTTGAACCTTATTATTAAATTGTTGACTTTGGAAATAAACCAAAAGCAATTTATAAGTAAGAAATTAAGAAATTAATAATTTATATGCAATAAATTAGTATAAAATAACAATTCAAGTTATTATGTTTATAAAATCAAAATTTGACAAATTAGAGTAAGATGATTAGTTCATCTATAAAGTAAGAGGGTTAACTTCTTAATTTTAATAAAGTAAAAGAATAAATTTAAAAAAATTGACATGTTTCAATTTGTCATATAAAAACAGTCAATTATAGTTGAAGATGCATCCAAAGATGTTAGAATTATACTAAATTGGTCGAGGTATTGGTCGAGGTATTAATTCAGAGAAGGATTGTGATCCTATTAAATTGGGAACTAATATTAACCGATTAAATTGACTAAAAAATTAATTGAGTCAACAATTGAACTAAATATTTTTCAAAAACATTTTAAACTTTTAAATTTTTTTATAACTAAACCAATTGAATCGATGAACCAATCTAATTGACCGACCAATGACTTAACAGTTTCTATTCTTTGTTCAATTTTAAAAACATTGGATGCATCTAAATAAATTTTCTTATTATGCACGACTTAAACATAGAATTAAAGTGTTTTCTTTCTCAAATTTTCCAGCAATTTTTTTGGTTTTATTATTGTTTATTTTTTTAACACAATATTTATAATTATTTATAATTCATTTTCAAACTTAAATAAAAGATAACACATTATAAACAATCTTTAACCCATATTATTTTCGAAAATAATTTCTTATTTTATATTATTTTGATAAAAATCTCTAATTTTTAAACTAATAGACATAATCTTAACCATCAATCATTTCATCATTCAATTAATACCTGTCAAATCAAAAATAAAGTCGGTTTACTAATATTGATTTTCTAATTTCTAAGGTAATGTGAAATCAGCTCCAATCAATTTTTTTTTTTTATAAATTGAAATTACTTAAATAATATTATAAATTAAATATACAAATTAAATTAAATTATTTACCTTATTTTCATGAAATAAAAAGATTAATTATCAATATAGATGGGATTGTAGATTAATTAGTAAAATAATTAAAGTAGGCACTTGAAGAACCCAACTTCAATGTTGGCGTCTTATATATATATATAAAATGGGAAAATATTATAAATGGTTCTCATATTTTATCAAACTTTCATAATAACTAATTTTAGTTAGTTTCAATTATTATTTTCCCTAGTTTCAATACAATATTGATAAGTTAAAGTCAAGATTTTGGTGGGAACTACAAGTAAATATGACATTTATTTTATTAATTTCTTATTTTAAAAAATTTATCTTGAAATTGAAATAAAATTATGAGGGAATATTTTTTTATATTATTCTTTTCTTTTAGTTGAGAGTAAGAACAACTTGTTTCTATGCTTTGGACAAACAGTGAAATAAGATCACAAATGGTCCCTCATTATTTTATCAAATATTCAAGATAAATTCTTTTAAAAAGAAAATTAATAAAGCCATATTTATTTGTAGCTGTCACCGAATTTTTGGCTTGAAACCTATTAATATTGTATTGAAACTGAAAAAGAATTGAAACTAACTAAATTTAAATATTATAAAAGTTTGATAAAATATGGGGACTATTTATGATATTTTCCCATTTTTTATTTGAGCTGAAAAAATATACACACAGAAGGTGCGGACTTTGAAGTTGGGTGCTCCAACTGCTAACTTCAACTATTTCACTAATTAATCACAACCCTATCTATTTTGTTAATTAATCTTTTTATTTTATATATATTAAAAAAAGCCTACTAACAAAATTAATTTAAATATTATAAAAAATAACATTACAATTTTCAAATAATGGAAAATGGGTCTCACATACATTCTCTTCTCCCCTCGCTCCATATTCTCACATACATTTAAAACTAGATACAAAGCTTGAAAAATGGAAAAGAGTAGGTGACAGAAACCGATTTTTAATTAATTGTAGAATGTTTTTTTTATAATATGTAAATTAATTTTATTATTTTAAAATTTAAAATTATTTTTAATTTTTCATAAAATTTAATTTAATTTAATATTTAAATTTAAAATATAATTTTTTATTTATAAAATTATTGAAGAAATTTATAATTTGTAATATTATTTTTAAGTAAGTTATAATTTATGACATAAATGATAAATTATAATATGGAACTTAATTCAGTTTATTAAACTTAATTAAAATATAAACTTATTTCAGTTTATAAATTATAAATTACTTGAAAATAATATTATAAATTATAAATTGTTGAATAACTTCATAAATAAAAATTGCATTTTAAAATTGAAATGTTAAACTTACTTTAACAATATTATAAATTAAAACATATACATAAAACTTAAAATAATAAGATTTATTTAAATATTATTAAAAAAAGACAATTTATAAATATTTAATTAACTTTGGAAATTTATTAAATATCAAAATTATACATAAACTTTAATATAATTTACAATGTTATAATTTTAGTTTGGTGCATTTATATACATCAAATTTTAATTCGGTTCAATTTTCATATTTCACTAACTCTATTACCTATGTGACATAATTTTCCGTTAAATTATGTGTAAATTATTGACATATCATTTTATTAGGTTAATAAACAAACAAATAAATTAAAATTATTTTCAGGTAGAATAAGAAATTAAATTTCCTAGAGAAAATAAAAAACCCTTTTTCTCAAGTATGTTTATTTTTTAATTTAAATGAAAATAATTTAAATTTATTTATTTTTAAACCTAATAAAATATCATGTCAATGCTTAACACATGACTTAATGAAAATGTAAAAATCAAACCAAAACTAAAATTTAACCTATACAATACATTAAATTAAAATTAATGTATAACATTACAAGTTATATCAAGATTTATATATAATTTTAATTTTTTATTCTTTTAAAAAATCGAACTGGGGAAGAAATATTTAATTAAAGTTATGCTTGTTAGCCTAAGGGGCGGGGCCCACTCAAATTTTATAATTAAAAATTGTAATAATAAAAAAAGATTTGCTTCTTATTTTTATTAACTTTTAAATGATAATAATTGACTGAATGATGAAGTGATTTATGGTTAAAATAATAAAATAATAAAATTAGTTTTTGGAAAATCGATTTCCCTCTCCATTGTAAAAATGTGTACAAGTTTGGTAATTATTTGAAAAGATGTATTAGTTCGAAAATTATTTAATTTTTATATTATTTAGATTAAATAACCGAAAAGTTACAAATTTTGTGAATAGTCGTTGTTTCTTACAAAATTTAGTACTTTTACTTCAATGTAATATTTTTACTTTTAATTTCAAATTCAAATGGCAATTTTTTTAATCTATATATTAATTTTAATTCCCAAAATATGATTCTTGCATTTAAATTTTTTCATATATATTGAATTCAAAATTTATTTAGGAAAGTGTATGTCTTCACTAATCATTTAGCAAAATAGGTAGCTTAGTTCATTGTAAAGCTCGAAGTTGGAGAGGACTCGGCTTCGAAGTCAGCATTTCAAGCCTGTGATTCGGTTTCTGGAGGTGTCGATTTTGAAGTCAACTCCTCCACTTGTTGACTTGACTTTACTCTTTCTTTTTCCTGCACATGTTGGACATGCAAGTTTCGTCACTTTTTTTTGTTATAGATTCAGCATCCAAATCCAAAGCAAAAGTTCTATTGAGAACCAAAAAGCTTCATCAATGACCATTTCCAATGATTCAACATCTCGCCTTGCAGGAAATGCCTACCACCAATCAAGTTTCTCCCCATTGGATCACTCGAATTGGAAGGCTCAAAGAAGTCCAAAGAAACCAAGGAGCAATGTCTTAGGATGGACTACCTTAAGCTTAGTATATTCATCAATTTATATTTGTAATTTTTCGACTAGATTAGTTCAAATAAAATTCAATTATACATTAATATAATATATATATATATGTTCTCAACGGATTTTTGCACGCAAAGCAAAATGTAAGTAAATATTGGCTGATTGATTATCTAATGCTTAACTAATATTAAGTTGCATTATGTGGTTGAATCATAAGCAAGAAGACAAATTATATTAGTAGATAATCTAAACAGTCTGAAGTCAAATTGAAACTAAGCAAATTGATTGAAAGACAATTATGTCGTCTATCAAGTCCAATTAGGGAAATACCTTGTCTTGAGCATTAGAGTAGATGACTCTCAAAAGATAGAGACATAGATTCCATTGTCCGGATTGACAATACATTGGACAGGACCTAAGTTGAATTTATCTTAGATTCATTTATGAATTTATTCACTTGTGATGTTCATTATGTGACATACCTTAATCCTAAGTGGATGATAGGTTATGTATGCGTGACTAGTTTACTTTGATGTAAATGAAAGCCTAAGTTCAAATAGATAAGGAACCGAAAGTTGGTACGTTAGATATACGGCTTCTGCATGATATAACATAATTCCACAAAAGTGGAATCATGGCCCTATAAGGGTAAATGATATCCTTTCATTGACATTACATGATTGATAAAAAATGAACATGGCCATGGGTCATTTGTAATAAGACAAATGATTTAATTACTATGTGTTAGTTATTGCCTTTTTCATATCGAAAGATGCAACATAAACTATGAGATAAAATATGATCATATTGGAGAATGAACTTTATCCCAAAGAGATTAAAGATATTCTATAAGGGTAACACACTTAAGATATGGTCATTGGACAAGCAATTAACTTCTTTTTTACACTTAAAGAGCTTTTAACCAATCATTTTTATGTTTTATTTTGATTTTTTAATTTCTATTTAATTTCCATTTTGCTAGTTAAATTATGTTTAAATTATGTTTTTAAAGTGTGTTTAGTGACCAATTAGGCAAAATCTTGCCTAATGAGTTCTAACAATTATTTTTAGCTAGTGTAGGAGGTGACTTGGGAAAAATTACAAAGGAACAATGAGGCTACCATCCATGTCGCAACACCACATCTATAAAGTCATGACATTGAAACTGGACAATCAAACACCACATCTGTAAATTCATGACATTGAAACTGGACAATCACTTGGGACTATATTTCGAGCAACAACAACACTGTATGTGGATTGTAGCCAAAGTCACAACATCGAAGGTTGGAAGTCGTAACACCAAGTGTCCAAGTCACAAAACATGTTGATAAAGTTGTGACATCGATGACAGTCATCAAGGTTGAAGGTTCTTAACAATGGTGTAACAAAGTAGTGACATAAGGAGCATAGTCGCAACATCAAAGCCACCATACAAATGTTTGAGCAAAGTGTGTGGAAAGGCATGACATTAAAATTCTGATGTCGCGACATTGAGGCTCGACGAGCTTAATTATGAACTGTCTTTTTAGTTAACACAGGCTTAAAAGGTTGTGTAAACTCAAGGTATAATTGTCTAATTTAGGTTAACTTTAAAAGTAGTATAAATACTACTTTAAATAGGTTTTTAAGGATCTTTTTGGTTGATAATTAATTTTTAGGTTTTAGATTAAAGCTTTTCTAAAGTCTAGCAAACTTTTACAATTCTAAGTACAAGTACATTATTCGTGGCTATTTCTTTTCTTCATCAAAAGTGCTTAATCGAATTTATCATTGAGAATTTTACTTCCTCTTCATTACAATCAGCTTAACCAAGACTTCGATGATTATACACTAAGCATCTCTAAACTCTTAATTTTTATTTATTTATTTGTTTAAATGAATTGGAAATTGAGTGGGTGTTGTGGGACTAAAACGAATAGGAACTACATTCATTCGAAAATTTGTTAATTAAAGTGGGGGCAATTAATTTAGGATTTAGGGATTAAATGAAATAATTAGACTAAATTGAATAAAAAATAAAAAAACCTAAAATTAACGACTCTAAGCAAAAATTTAGATAAGGAAAACTAAGAGGAGACCTTCTTAAAAATAAATTAAATTATCCAATTAAACCACTTTGATAGTTGGTGGATGGTAGAAAGCTTATTAAGCATAAGAAATTAAAATTTATATTTAAATTAAAACATTAAAAAAATAATAGGAAAATATGATAAGAACATGGAACGAAAGAGAAAAGGCACTCTCATCTTTTTCTCCATTCAAAAACATCATTTTAGCTAGAATAAGAATCGGTCATTAGGGTTTGAGCTTCAAGTCTCCAATTTGGTGAGTTTTTCAAATTCATTTCTTGTAATTTTTATATTTTTGGAACTCGGGAGCTTGATTAAGCTAACTCAGAGACTATTTCGCTAAATTGTTCAAGTTTGTTGAAGATGCCATTTATGATTTCTTGAAGCTTTTGTTGTAATACCCCTAACCCATATTCGTCGCCAGAATGGGGTTACGAGACATTACTAAACAAATGTACAGTTCCGAAAATTTCATAGCAGTTCAAGTCATAAGCACATGTGTATTACTAGTGCAAATCATACGTTCAATACCGTTCAAGATTTAGATCGCATCAATGCTTATAACTTAATTTTAAAAGAAAACATACAAAACATATATCATATAAACATTTACATTCTTTAAATAATAACCCTATATTGTTGTTATTAATAAAGTCCTGCATAAATACCAGTTATATAACAATTGGACTAGGTCTCATTACCACCTCTTTTTTATTCATGTTTGCGGTTTTAATATATATATGTCCATGAAAAATTCATACAATTATAAATATCAACTCAATTGATTAGCAAGCATCCAATCATAATTAACTCATTTCATTTCAGGGTCGACTTTACTACATAATCTATTTAAACATAATTAACGATTTACAAATATCAAATGGACTTGTATTACTAAGCACATGTACTTATCAAATATATTATAAACTCATATAATTGCACATATTTAACATGCAAAGACTTAATTAACATAATGTCTGAAGTATATGCATCTTATACGCACGTAAATTGTAATTTAAATTCAACTACAACAATATGGTCGAATATCACATATACACAAGTTCTAGCATAAGTTATAATAGTCATCAATTTACTACAAGCATATGTCCTAATTTTTACATGACAAACTCATGGCAAACCCTAACATAATTACATCGATTATAGACATGTAGCTGAACCACAGATCACCTTACAAGCTATATAAATACTTAAATATACCTTCAAAATATCACAAGGATATTAAGCTACCATATCATATGACATCTTTATCAAAAGACTTAAGCAATATTCCAACCCAAAACCGAATCCAAGCCTAGTAATAAAGTCATTCTATTACACCAAACAATTACCAAAATACAAAACATAATCAAGCATGATCGCACATATATTAAACCAAAAACATGAACGTCATAACTAAGCACACATAAACCGAATCTAAACATATATATATATATATATATATATAGCAAGCCATTTTCACATGGCTTTTAATACACAACCAAATATTCAGTATTTCCAAAACACACTTTAGTTTATAAATGCCATAATTTGTGTTTAGCTTATAATGATACCAAAAGAGCCGATAGTGTAATAAGCTTGGCTGACAGTCCCCGAGCTTGTAGCTTGACTTCAAAATCTATAAAACAAACAAAGATACATACAGTAAGCTAACATAGCTTAGTAAGTCATAAGTAAATAGTAAACCCAACAAATTATTTAACTCAATTAAGCTTACTAATATTTACAGTAACTAAATACCGTTTAATCTCAAGTTATAACTTGTAAGTAAATTCACATATATATATATTCGCACTTAAACATCAATTTGGCCGAATGATTAAGAAGACACACTTTGTCTATTTATCAATCAACTTACCAACCACTTTGTTTTACTCTGCCGAATGCACATATTAATTTATACACACGACCAAGAGTTAAAATATTACAACAAGTAATTGCATTCTTACTTGGCCGAATACTTACCTAACTATTTGGGCTTATTAATATTCAACTTCTCAAAACCACCAATAATATTATAATCATGCTTGCATATATTTTTATACATAAGCTTAAAAATCACTATGTAGTATCGCATATATATAAATATATATAAATAGCCAACAGGGACAATTATACCTAAACACACATTTCACTTAATTATAAGACATTTACTCATACTCAACTTATATAACTACAACCAGAATATACATATACTAACATCACTTAAAATCATTATCATCAATTATGCATGAATAAGACAAATATCAAGTACCAGCTTACCTTATCGTTAATAGCCAAACAACTAATTCATACCTGGCTGTTTAACTCATATTACGCAATCATGCACAATTTACCTTTGCCCGATGAACCATTCGAAATTGGATAGGACACTCGGATAATCACATAAATCATACAATGCCAACGTCCCAGACGTGGTCTTACATGTAGCCACATATCGATGCCACTGTCCCAGACTGGGTCTTACTCGTAAACACATATCGGAATCACAAATCGATGCCATGGACTTACTCGCACACATATATCGGAATCCTATGTGTAACACCCCAAACCTGGCCTGGAAGTTTGGCTCGAATCTGGCGTGTCACATTGAAATGTTTTTCGAAAACCATGTTTCCATTAAAAACCCTTCTTAATAACTAAAACTTATACCCTTTTTAAACCTTGTTAGAAAACCTCAGCTGAATAACATTCTTAACAACTTTGTAAAAAAAATCTTGGTAGTTGCGGAAACTTACTTTAAAAACAATTGCGGTTACGTGATGTTTTGAACAACAGTAGTTGCTTTGGAAAATCGTGTTCTAATACTAGCAATTATAAGAACAATAAATGAAATTCCAAATTTGAAATCCAGAAAATTACAACGGCTTTACTACAACCCACATAAAACATTTAAAGGTAATAATCAAAACTGTAACATAAATAGTGTGTGTGGCTTCCTCCGAGCCTCTCGCAGCTCCGATCTATCTAAGGCTGGAAATTACCTGAAAGGTTAATAAACGGGGTGAGTTTACGAAAACTCAGTGTGAAATCCCCTACTATATAAAAGGAACAGTCAGTCATATAAAAGAATTAAAAGTCCGCCTGACCTCTGGCGACAGCCAGTATCAATTGGGCCTTAGCCCATTATAACTGACAGTACCAGATGGACCTTAGCCCATTACAGAATAAGAAACATTATCAGAATTAGAACCAATATGAGAATCGAATCGAGAATCGGTGTGTAATCGAATCGAATTAGGTGATGAATTAAAATCGTAATCGAATCGTAACAAAATCGAATCGAATCGGTGATTAGTAATGTAATCGAGAATCGAGAATGTGAATGCAATCCCAACCCATATCCAACCGTATACACCCCGCATCAGCGTTACACCATGTGGGGAGACTACTCGACCCACCCAACCGCTACACACCACGAGAAATTGCGGCGAGGTCGCGGATATTGTGACGAAGTCACCAGATATGAATATTGTGGCGAGGCCACCGTAACAGATATATATATTTATATATGTGGCGAACAGATGCAAATGGCGAGGGTCGCGGATATTGTGACGAAGTCACGTATCAGATATATATGGCGAGGCCACCAGATTATTGCGCCGAGGTCGCGTAACGCTTCCTCCATCAATATAAACCAACCCATGCAACATGTCATGTATGTAGAATGTCATGCCCATATTTGAATCAAACAATCACAGTCAAGTCATTCATATCACCAACATATATTCACAATCGAATTCGTCAACCACACAATCCAAGTCAATCACTTGCCCACAAGGGCAAAACAATCATTTAACACCCTAGGGGCAAAATGGTAATTTTACCCCATAAGGGAATCTCGGTAATTCTACCCTACAGGGGTATTTCGGTATTTCTACCCTACAAGGGTATTTCGGTAATTCTACACTACAAGGGTATTTCAATAATTCTACTCTACAGGGGTATTTCGGTAATTCTACCCTACAGGGGTATTTCAATAATTCTACCCTACAGGGGTATTTTAGTAATTCTACCCTACAGGGGTATTTTAGTAATTCTACCCTACAGGGGTATTTCGGTATTTCTACCCTACAAGGGTATTTCGATAATTCTACCCTATAGGGGTATTTCAGTAATTCTACCCTACAGGGGTATTTTGGTAATTTTCATAATCGAGGGTATAACGATAATTCTATAAATCGAGGATAAAACAGTAATTTTATAAATCGAGGGTAAAACGATAATTCTATAAATCGAGGGTAAAATGATAATTCTGTAAATCGAGGATAAAACAGTAATTCTATAAATCGAGGGTAAAACGATGAATTTCAGTAAATCGAGGTAAAACGATAATTTTGTAAATCGAGGGTAAAACAATAATTCTATAAATTGAGGGTAAAAGCGGTAATTTTACAAGTTGAGGGCATTTCAAAGAATTGGTAAACTAAAGTATTCTAAACATGGATAATAATACGAATGACCCTAAAGCCCATTCTCGGCCCAAATGGTCCCACACGCTCGTGTGGCCCTTTTAGCCCAAACCTAGCCACAAATATGCGATTCACCTAGCCTAGTCCAATATTTACTACACAATCAAACAACTTATCCAATTGGGCCCGTAGGCCCATTGGGCCCACATGGCCCCCTTTCGCCCATCGCGCCCGAAGTAGCCATCCAACAACTAGAGTAGTGAGAAATACACACGATTGGAGACTGGAGTTAATCCACGCTCCGAGCACTCTTAGCCGACGCCCAACCCAAACGAGCACGCCATAAAGCGAAAGGATCACCAAGAAAGGTATCTTTACTCTCCTCATGGTTCTCTCTATTTAAAGCTAGCTTCCCATCCACTCTTATGTTAGCTTCCCGATGTGGGATCCTCCAACATCGAGTTTAAATTCAACACCAGCTCTTGCCACCCCCGTTAGCAAAATAAATGCTCTTTGCTTGCCATGGGATTCGAACCCATGCCTCCCTCAAATGCTCCACACGCCACTTGCCACTAAGCCACAAGGCTTTTTGTGTCACAATTTCTCCAACAATATTCTTAAGGCCTACCTACTACACCTGTGGTTTGATTCACCTTAAACCAAAATTTTTGCTAGAGTCTAGGTTTGAACCCGGGACTTCTCCAACACTTCTCAAAGACACTTAACCACTAAAACAAGCCTTCATTAACGAAATTTGCATGCACAATGAATATTATAAGCTGCCTTCAACCGCTCCCATGCTCAAAGCCCAAAACTTCTAGGCCCAAATTCAGGGTGTTACACTATGTCATGACATATGTATCCTAGCTATTCCTAAGGTTCATACGGGACTTTCGAATGTCGTCTCTCGGTCAAATCGAACTCGGAAATATAGTAACTATATTCAAACACATTTGGCTATAGCATAATTTAATCTTAGCATTCCACAACAGCATGTAATTATAACATTAAACTATCAATAAATTCGTCTATTTACTTATAAACTTACCTCGGACGTCGTAAAACGGAATTGGGCAGCTAGTCGACAACTTTTATTTTTCCCCGATCCAAGTCCGATTTCTTTGGTTCTTGCTCTAAACATATTCAAATTAATCTCATTCAAACATATTTTCATTCAATTTAGTCCAAAAACACATAAATATGAAAATTACCATTTTACCCCTAACATTTACAATTTTTACAATTTAGTCCCTATTGCACAAAACACAAAATACACAAAATTTCACAACACCCATGTTAGGCTGAATAGTACCCATGCTCATAAAAGTCCATATATTTTATCAATTTCACATTTTAGTCCCTTAAATTATTATTTTTGCAATTAAGTCCTAATTACTTAGAATCATCAAAAACTCCAATACAAAATATGTTAATCTAAAACATATCTTCCATTTTTCATCATCAAACAAAAAAAATCACAAGCTATCAACAATGGCACAACTCAAAATATTCATCAAAATAAAAAATTCAAGCATGGGTTTTGTAGTACTCGAAGCAACGATCTCAAAAACGTAGAAATTATCAAAAATCGACAAAGAACGAACCTTGATTTTAGCTTGGAAGATGGCCGAACCTAAGTTCTCCTATTTCTTTTGTTTATATTCGGCTATGGTGGAAATAATAATATGAGCACTTTGTTTTATTTATCATATTTTATAACATTTATATTACTTATTATTATTTTACCTTTTTAACCTTAGTTAATAAATTATAAAATCACATATATCATGCCCACTACCGTCCAACATCATATATAATGGGCTAATTTCATCATAAATACTCCCATTTAGAAAACCATTAACAAATAGGCCCTTTACAAAATAAACTACCCACTTTTCAATTTACGCGATTAAGTCATTTTATTTAATTGGACACCTAAACGACAAAATTAAATCACGAAAATTTCACAGATATAAATTCACACAAAATAAACATAGAAAATAATTTTTAAATATTTTTTGACTCGAATTCGTGGTCCTGAAACCACCATTCTGATTAGGGTCTAAATCGGGCTGTTATATTTGTGGCTATTTGGTTAGTGTTGAAGATTAGATATGTTAATGTACTAGTTTGTAAAGTAAAAGTTGTTAGTTTTGAACTTAGGGAATAAAATGAAATCAATTCAAAACGTGTTTGAAAATTTTGAAAATATGTGTTCTAATGGACTGTTGGGGGATGAAATTGAGATTGATTTTGAAATCGAAACTCAAATGTCAAAGTTATAATATTTTCGGTTTTAGAGACTAAATTGAAATAAAGGAAAAACTTAGAGAATTATTGTATAGATGAAATTAAGCTAAGGCAAGACTGTATTATACTTTTAAATATTAATTAGAATAGTTAATTGAGTTAAATTATGCCTTAGATCAAGAATTACAACAATTGGAGGACGTACAAAGAAAAAGAAAACTTGTCGATTAATCCTTGTTAACTAAACTGCTACAGTTTTTTCAAGTAAGTTCATACAGTATAATTTAAAATTCTAATTCTAATGTGCTATACTTGATCTGGTGATAGTGATTGTTGTTGATTAGAATTGTGCTATAATGTGAGATTAATCCTGATTAAATTAGTAAAAGTCTCGTATACGAGGTTACGAGTTATTGCCCATAGGTTTTGAGCTCTAGCATGTGTTACGGACTCGAGAATATAGGTATATAAAGCCCTGGCCATGCTATTGTTGTGTAGGTTCAACCCTTACGAGTGATTAGACACTATTATCCGATTTGTGTAGGTTCAACCCTTACGGTTGACCAGGGACTATGATTTATTATTTGTGTAGGTTTAACCTTTATGGGTGACCAGACAGTATTATTCGTTTCATATAGGTTCAACCCTTACGTGTGACAAAGAATTATGATTCATTATTTGTTTAGGTTTAACCCAAATGGGTAACCAGACACTATTACTTTTACCTATGTACGAAGTTCTTTTACGAAGTTTCATCGGGTATTATTGGGAATAAAAAGTGACGTTGTGTCATTGACTGTTGGCTAAGTTATGCATATGAGTTGGATACAAGAGATAAGTTAGATTGAAATAAAATTGAGAACATTTGAGGTTATATATGTGATTGAGCTCAAAATCTTATAAGTTGATGTTGTTGTTTGAATCTTTATAGGTATATTTGAAATACATAATGAATTGTGTATGGTGTTAAGTGATTGAGGTAAGTAAATGTTTATATTGTATGAGCTTACTAAGTATTTTAAATACTTACTCATGTTACTACTTTTTTTGTAGATTTTGGACATTCAGAACGTGTGGATCGGATCAGCGAGAATCTCACACCTACCGTCACTTGATTTGGTAATCTTTTGATGTTTAAAGTTGGTTACTTGTGGCATGTATGTAGGATGGTGAATCTTTGCAAGATAGTGATCATATTTTGGCATATTTGTTTTGTATATAAGCTTATATGTGTAATTTTGTTATGATAAGAGTTTGGTACCAATTTGATACTTAGCAGGTTGATGATAATAGCAAAGACTTGAATGGTATTATGCTTTTGAAATAGGTTATGACATCGAATGGTTAAAAGCTTTGATATGAATTGTATTTGAATTAGTTTATTGAATTGTTGTTGCGAATAAGGCATATTGGCTTTATGCTAAAATGTTCAGGTAAATTGGTGTTTTGGTTTTGAATTATGCATGTTTTGGTGTTAACTTGAATAGCATTAAAAATGTCATTATAGGTCACTTGAAGAAATGGTATGAAAACTTACTCAAATATGTCATTTTTGCTTCATATAGGCTACCACACACGGTCGTGTGTCACACATGGTTGGATGACATAGCCATGTGTTCAACACGTTCAGTATGGTTTTTAGTTCACACGGCCTCAATGAGTTACACAGCCTGGTGATAGGGCCATGTGACCCTTGATTACACGACATTAGTCTATTACACGATTTGGGGACAGGACCATGCTATATTGCACCACACGACCGTGTGACCTTTGTTTAACCTTTTTACCTATTATTTTGTAAATGTTTCAAAATGGTCCTAATTTGGTTCTGAGTTGTTTTAAGAGATTTCATAAGCTCGGTTGAAACTCAGATTAGATTGTACTGCATGTTTAACATTGACTTAACTTATATATATATATATATTGATTTGTTGAATGTTATTGATCAAGTTACTAACAAATATTCTGATTTATTGTTGTAATATATTGTAGCTCGGGTCTGGCAACTGGACTGAGTAGGGGATGTTACATAAATAATATTGTTTAAATAGAAAACACAATCTCACTCTAAGTGAGATAGGGATGAGCGACACACCCAAGTGTTTTGTACTAGGGTTTTCGCCCCTCACCTTCTATATGAGGGCATGTTGGGTCTCTCATGTATTGGGTCCAATTATATATGCTTTCTAGACTTTTGGCCCAACATATTATAATTTAATCCAACCCAATGTTTACTTTCAATTTCTTAAAATAAATATTACTTATTCAATTAATTTAATTAATTTAAATAAATTAATTTCTCAATTAAATAATAGTTTAACCCAATTCTAATTAAATTAAAGCCATGATAAATTTACCATAAAATAATCTATGAAAAATATATTTAATTTCTTTATTCAACTAATTCTTAATGGCTAATTAATTTAATTTCATTTTCGAACTTCAATTATTTAATTATAATTTATTAAATAATAATTCCAAAAACCTTAAATTAATTCTCAAGTATTTAGTGAGAAAATACATTCATTGCGAATGCGATTTATTTCTCTTACTTCATCATTTCCATTTGGTTTTACATGCAATTCATTTTTTGCTTCAACGAGTTTTACATCAATTGAACATATATAATTAGAGCTCAAATAATTTACAATTAAGTTTTGTCTTTTTGCCTATTAATTATAAACTTATTTAGTCACGAAGTCATTCCACTAAAGTATAATGATCGAGCTCTCCCTTAATATATTTCATTATAAAAGCTACTTAATAAGTGCTCATCCAATGACTTTGTCATAAGTGTTTATTCTCATAGGATATCCTCAATCTTTTTGGGATAAACCTATTCTCCCAATGTGATCATATTTTATGTCATGGTAGTCATTATATCTTCCTTTATGAAAAGTTATTTATAATCAAATAGTAATTAAATAATTTATCACAATTTTTACTTTTCATCTATCATGTAATGCCGATGAGAGGATATCATTTACCCTTAGTTGGGCTATGAATATCACTATTGTGGAATGATGCTACATAATGTAGAAGTCATATACCCAACATACCGACTTTTGATTCCTTATCTATTTAAACTTAGCCTTTTACTTATATCCATCATCCACTCAGGATTAAGGTATGATACACTATGAACGTCATAAGTGAACAAATCTATAAATGAATCTAGGATCTATTCTACTTGGGTCATGTTCGATGTACTATCAGTCTAATCATTCACATCTATGTTAGTCGAATCAATCACATCTATGTCTTTATCTTCTAGGAGTCATCTACTCCAATACCCAAGACAATGTATCTCCCTAATTGGACTTGATAGAAAACATATTAGTCTTTCAATCAATTTAATTTTTATTGTTCCCCTACTGTGATTGACCGATATGCTGAGTTTTAAAGGTTCTTGTTCCCCTTTTTAATGTTTTATTATGGTTAAAAATACAAGGGTGGTCAAATGGTCAAAGGGTAAAAGAAACATATAGTTAAACTTAAATTCAAAGGCCAAATCTATTCACTTGAAAATCCAAAAAATCATCTCATCACCATGCATTATCCCAACATGAATATTTATTCATCTTTAGATCCCAAATAACCAAAATTAATTTTGCCTCTAATCTCAATTTTTACACTATCAAGCCTAAAACTTTAAAAATGGCGTATTATCATAGTTGATGACTTTCCACTAATTCAAAATAGTTAAATCAACTAAAAATGAAATTTCTCATAGGATATATATGTATAAAATTATCAAAATAGTCTCATAGAGAATACAAAAAAAAAAAAAATTTGGGCATGATAGTCAGACCCTTCCAATGTAAGAGTGCAATGAAAGGAGTGGGTATAGCGTCGAGGAAATTGAAGTAAAGGAACCAAGAGTGATGGTTTCAAAAGTAGTGACAGTTGACAAAAGGTAAGGGTAGAAAACTTAGAGTTGAGGTCTCAAAGGAGTCATTCACATAAAAGGCGTTGATCGAAGGATTGTGCATGAAACTCCTCTAGCAACAAGGGTATTGCTAAATTGAGTGGGTCGAATGTCAATCTGCCCATGAGCAAAGCTTCTTGAAGCATTAAATCTGTCACATCCTAAAAACTGGGTTAGTAGAAATTGGGTTGTTGAACCAAAACAGGTTACACCCTGTTTTAGAATAATTGTTGTAGGAATCATGTTAAGTGAATTGATCTGGTTCAGGGATTAAGTGTAGTGGTTGTGTGTGAGAGGTCTTATGTTCAAATCCCTTCCCTTGAATCTTTATTAATTTTTCTCCCAACCATTGATTTAGGAAATCTAGCTTATCTATTATCTTTAATTTTTGTTAATATGTTAACAAAAATAAGCTTGTTGGTTTAGTGGTAAGGCTTTAACTTACACAGATGTCTTGTGTTTGAATCCTCTGTGTGTGTAAAGTGGAAATATTTTTATTTATCTGATGGTAGTTAGTTAGGGGATTTAATGGGGTATGGGTAAATTTCTTTTTGTAAATTATCCCAAAATATCCCCTAAAATTTCTCCCTTACTTGGACGTTCCTCTCTTCTAACTTCCCCATTTTTTGTTCTTTTCCATTTTCATTGTTTTCTACTAAAATTTTTCTGTTGTTTTCTCCTCTCTACTTCGTCCCTTTTCTTTCGTCTTCTTTTTCCTATTTTGCATGATTAACAACCCTTATTCTTCATTGTCGTCCTTCTTATTTTCTTGTTGCCACTCTGACGTTTTGACCTAGGGTTATTGCCTCTTTTGGATTCAATTGTAGTTAGTTTGTTCTTGTTTGGGTAAGTGATTCTATATTCTTGTAAATATAGTTGTTTAGTTACTCTTTTCTCTTTTTCAGAGAAGGTGAGAAAATATTTGGGTTAATGTGTGAGTTTTAAACTAAGAGATTTCAGTTTTAATTAGGTGAAGATCAAGTGGCGAATAATCCTCCGGCAATTAGTGAGCATTAGGAACTATTGCTTCAATCGGGGTAAGTGATCGAATGTTTGTAAGGGGCTGATTTTTGGGACTAAGGCCGAATGTTTAGTGTGTGTGGTAGATATAGTGTTTGGATTTTTTCATATTGTTGCTAATTAGTCTGTTTTAAATGTTGTTTTTAGGGTCTAGAAGTGTGTCACATCATTATTTTCTAGAAGCAAGAAGGTGTGTAACAATAATCTTGAAAAACAGCGAATGACGTGATGCCAAAAATTCATTGTTGATTCCATACGATCGTGTAGGCCACACAAGTTGGGTTAAGTAGGTCGTGTGGGGCACATGGACTGGGCTAGTTGGGCCGTGTGGACTCATTTTCAGCAAATTTTAGTTAGGGTCGTGTTTTGAAGTGCGTTTTAAGGTCAATGATTCTGTATGTTTGAAAAGTGATATGTATGATGTATGTTAATGGAAAACTGTTGTTCTGATATGATTGCAAAATTTTGGAGGTATGTTGCCTTATACAATGTGATTCTAATATGTACATTAATGAACATCATTGACATGTTTCTAATTAGTTAAGTATATACAATTATTGATATGTTATATTTTGTTCAATTCTCATAGCATGTGACATTATGACTATTCTAATTAAAGTGATTCATAATTATTAAAACCTGATATATTTGTTTTGCAAAGCATGAAATCACATGCTTACTGGTTTCTGTTAAAAAAATGAATGTATGTTCAACATACTTATTGTTTTGATTCTGTATTTTCATGTCATGTCTCATTGCATGGGGTTGGGATAATTTGGAAAGGAGGAAGTTCTGACATTTTAATGATCTGCACTATCTGGTGGTTTAACCACATATCTATTATGGCAGTTTGACTGCAAATATAGTGGCTCGACCATGTATATCTGATATGGTAATTTAATTGCAACTCTGGTGGCATTGTCTACAATTTTGTTGGTGTGTTTTTGGAAGGATGAGTTTTGGGAAACTCTAATTTGGTGTGTAGCGAAGTTAGGTAGGAAGTTTTTTGAAAAATCTACATTATATTTTCCGAAAATACTGCATTGTCATAATCATGCATGCACAATTTTGCCATTTGAATTTGATTTGATTCTCTGCAATGTTTTGATATGTTTATTATGTTATTTATGTTTCTATTTGAGTTTAGTTATACACTGAACTTTATGGCTTACCCCTTTCATGTTACTATTTCAGGTAATCAATAGAATTAGGATTGTGCAGCGTTTGGGAACTCGGATTGGTTTTCTCGCATATGATGGTTTGAATTACTAATAATTAAATTTTTGGGACTTTTGATTTTTGGACTAATTTCTAGATTTAGTTTTGGTTTTGGATTTTTGTGGTGGTTTTTGTTATTTAGTTAAGGCTTTTGCATGATTTCTATCAATTAAAAACCAATGTTTGGTTTCCAAAATTAAACAAGCTAAGAATTTTCTTGCTGCAAAGTTTTATTCAGAATTAAGAGTTTTATAAAATAAGTGTATTAAGTGTTATAATTTTACAAAATTGGGTTTTGTAAGTAAACAATTAATAATTTCACATAAAATTTTTAAGGATGATAAATTTTCCTACCAAGAAGTTGTGGCGAGTTTTTATAAATCCTCGAATTTCAATTTCGTAATGAGACACGTTTTAGGAAAATAACTAACCAAAATTTCAATGAATCAAAATAACCTTCCAAATTCGGCTATAACGTCTATGCCAGTTTTGGGACGTTACAAGATCAAGTTCAAAACAATGCAAGCATGAGAAAATCAAGTCAAGAGGTTGTCGAAGTGCCCTAGAAGACACTAGAAGTTTGAATAAGGGACTAAATCCTTTTAGAATCTTCCAGAAGCTCTAGAACTCTTTACATTTGTAAATCATTTAACAGGTAGTTGAGAAAGCTTTAGAGGATAGATCTAGGCCATCCATTAAGATGTATTGTAACTGTTAGATCCAAAGAGGCTTGCCCATATAAGGCTATCTTCTTTCATTTAGTACAGGTTAGCTTTGAGAGTAATAAAGATACTTCCACATTCTCCTATCTTTCTCTTGTGCTTTCTAAGTGCTTGTCTAGGTCAAATGTACCAATGCCTCTCCCAAGTAAGGATCGAAGGTTGACTTAAGCTTATAGTCATTGGAACTGAACCTAAGCTAGCATGTGACATATAATTGGAGCTAAAGTCTCGGCCCGTGACACATGAAATGTTTTGGGTATAATCTATAGTTACATGGATATAGAGAATTTATGTCAATGTGATAGCATTTGTAGCATCTTTTAAACTGAAAGGACACTAGGTCCCCTCTCTGTGTTAGAGTGTATCAAGAAGCTGTAAGTCAGTTAGGTTGTTTAGATTGTTAGTAGGTTGTTAACATTCAATTAATAGTAGTTGAGTTCTATAGCTTAGTATAAATATGTATATCAACAATAATCAAAGGTATGAAATATGCACTAGAGTTTAAAATGTAAAAATATTCATTTTACCAGTCTTAGTTTTTCATATTATTCCATTCACTTTCATGGTATCATTCGCCTAGATCCTGGTTGCGTATTCTTGCTGCGTTCTCATGGCTCAGTCCATAACTTTTGTCTCTGACACCAATGCCAATCCTCTACCTATGTGTGATCCGGCACCTTCGGTTCACTCTGAATATGGTAAGATTCGTTTAGTGCAATGTTTTCCTAAACATGATACTATTAAGCTCGATGAAAACAATTTCATCCAGTGGTTGCCAATACATTAAGCTCATCCTAGAAGAATATGAACTCACTGATTTTGTCGATGGATCTTTTTCATCTCCACCTCGTTTTGGGTCGACTCAAGACGACCAGATGGTGTTGAATCCTAAAGCCTTGGTGTTTCATTAATAGGTTAAGCTCCTTGTGTCGTGGTTGATATCCATGATTGACGTCCCTTTACTCTTATGTTTCACTAATGTGCGAACCTTTTTTGATGTGTGGACCATTTCCAATCGTCTATTTGCCGCCATGACTGGTGCCAAGTTGTCTCGCATCAAACATGATTTACATTCCATCAAGAAAGGTACCCTAACCATTAAATAATACGTTGATAAAATTCAAAATACCTATGCTTTGATTGAAGCTTCATGTCATCAGATCTCAGAGCCTAAGAGGGTGGACATCATTCTTGCGGGTTATTGTTGGAGTATGATGCAGTCATTACTCTTGCGTCTTTTCCTCCGAGTTGCTTCCAATGAGAAGGTTATTGGACATTCTCAAATTTGAAAGTCAGCAACAACGCATGGTGTTGGAGACACCCTACTATTTGAATCTCACTAAATCAGCACCTTTTTCAGGATTGGCGGCGGTGAACTCTTCAAGAACTGTTAATTCCTCACATGGTGGTCGTGGGCGAGGTTTTAGGGGTCGTGTACAGTGCCAGATCTATGGCTGTTTTGGTCACCTGGTGCAAAGGTGCTTTTATCACTTCAATCAGAACTATGATAGTCCACCGGCGCCAATGGTGGTTCGCTTGTCATATGAACGACCTGTTTGTAACACCCCTCACCCGTATCCAATGCTGGGATAGGGTTCGAGGTGTTACCAATATTTCACCTTTACAAACTTACTAAATCGGGTCACCGAATTTTGCCCAAAATTTAAAACTTTTCAAACCTGTACCTCTCGTCCCTTATACAGGCCTTCGAGGCCTAAAACACACCTAGGGGCAGTACGGGACAAAACCGAAAACATTCGATAAACTTTGGGCACTTTAGAAAATTTTCCCTTACTTTGAAGTGTAACACGCCCGTGTGGTGGGGCCGTGTGGTCACACGCGCTCGTGTGGCTTGGGACATGCCTGTGCCCTCAGCCCGTGTGCAGCACTGACTTCAACCTCATCATACAATTAGGGACACACGGCCAAGACACACGCCCATGTGCCTAGCCTATGCACAACACTGACATAAAAATTTAGGTGCAGGGGACACACAACCATACCACACACCCATGGGGGCGAGCCGTGTGTCACACACGGCCTAGACACACTCCCGTGTGTCTATCCGTGTGGACCTTGTTAGGCTATTTTCCAAGCCCTTGGTCACTCTCTACCAACCAATCACACTTATAGGTTACTTTTACACATAATAAGGCCAAATTATACACTTGTATAAGATCATGATAAACCTTCTTGAATGACAACCTCATATCATCGGTTTTATACATGCTAGGTTAATTCCCATCTTATTTTTAAGGGGATTCCATATCTCATTGACACATTCAAAATTGGCTCATTTTTATAACTCATTGCCAATTTTAACCAAGCCATCACATATGAACTTAAACATGCGTATATTTGTAGGTCATAGCCTACTTCAAAATAAGCCAATTTCCATGGCCATATATAAAAAGAATAGTATAACTTTACGTGCCTTCGTTTTGGAAAATCAAATGACACATATAACAAAATACTTAAAAGTTCTATACATGCCATTGAACAAAACATAAGTGTCTATATACCAAAGCTGAATTAGTTGATAGTGTGTAGACTCTCCAACCGTCCTCCAAATCTTTACGAGTCCTCGAGCTCTGAAAATGGGGAAAAAGAGAGGGGTAAGCATTTACATGCTTAGTAAGCTCGAATAACTGGAAAGTAAACTTACTGATTATTTAGCATACATCTTTATTAGATAATGAAACCAAAAAATATGAAAATGGTTTCCCTATCACATGCATTCAATCAATGAGTTAGTCATATAACAAAACATCATGTAATTTATCTTAGATGAGCTCATCATTCAACATGTCATTTGTGCATATACCTTGTGTTAGTCCCGTTGAGTTTCTAGGAAATCTCGATGGATTATCCAATCACCGTCAATTCATACGAATGATCATTTCATGTATGCACTTCCGCGAACCTCACATCTTACGGCGGCATTACCAGTCCAGGATAAATCCCCCGTAATATAAACTCATAACGTGATATCGGGATTACCAGTCCAGGCTAAATCCCTTGTAATGACAAACAGCTTTAATGAGCTCGGATCTAAATTACCAGTCCAGGCTAAATTCAGACCCTAATCGGATTACCCGTCCGGTCTAAATCCATAATGCACACATATTCTTTGGGAGGCTCGATCATTTAAGGAACACCCGTCCGAGCTAGATCCTTTTCATACATGAGATCATCGGATTACCAGTCCAGGCTAAATCCTTTCTGCAACACATGCAGGATCTCAATTCACATGTCAATCATGGTTTATCCATAGAATTCCCTTTTTAACCTCAACCGAGACATTTTCCAACAAATCATTAACAAAGATGCATTTCATATGATTTCATGCCATTAATAAATACAATCATCATGCATTCATAAATCATATAATTAGACACATTTTGAGTTTACTGTAAGTTATCCGAACTTACCTGGTACTCGTTTCGGTGTTGTGTTTCGGTTATTCCGAAACCTTTTGTTTTCCTCGATCGACCTCTGAAATTTGTTCCTCGGGGTTATTGAGCTTGAAAATGTTGAAAACCCTAGATATGGAGTCCCTTGAAGTTTTGGCAGTATGGAGAAGAAAATGAGCTGATTTTGGTTTATTTTTCCCATTTTATTTCATTAAAATGACAAATGACCAAAATGCCTTTAAGCCATTTCTTTAAAATTTCATCTATGCAAGCCCATTTTTGTCCAAAAACTTAGAAATTTGGCAAATTTCTCTCTAAGACCTTCTAATTTATAATCTAAAACAATTTCTTACAAATTGCTTCTAGAATCCAAGTTTTACAATTTATTCAATTTAGTCCCTAATCTCCAATTGGACCCCTTAGTCAAAGAATTTCTTCATGAAATCTTAACACATGCATATTATCATATTCTAGACCTCCTAATAATCATAAAATAAATATTTTGATGTCAGATTTGTGGTTCCGAAACCACTATTCTGACTAGGCCCTATTTCGGGATGTTACATTTCTCCCCCTTTAGGGACTTTCATCCTCGAAAGTCTTACCAGTAAACAGATTCGGATATTGGCTTCTCATGGTTTCTTCTGGCTCCCATGTAGCCTCTTCTACACCTTGTTGATGATATAGAACCTTTACTAAAGCCACATTTTTATTTCTCAACTGTTTAACCTCATAAGCCAAAATCTTGACCGGTTCCTCTCCATAGGTCATATCTGGTCTAATCTCAATCTCTGCTAGTGAAATCACATGAGAGGGGTCTGATCGATATCGCCTTAACATGGATACATGGAACACATCGTGAATATTTTCCAATTCGGTGGCAATGCCAAACGATAGGCTAATGGTCCAACTCTTTCAGTGATCTCGTATGGTCCGATAATTCACGGACTCAATTTACCTTTCTGGCCAAATCTCAACACCTTTTTCCATAGAGATACTTTTAAGAATACTCTATCCAACTTGGAATTCAATCTCTTTTCTTTTCAGATCAGCATATGACTTTTGTCTATCTGATGCTGCTTTTAAACAGTCTCGTATCACTTTAACCTTTTTTTCAGTTTCCTTAATCAGATCAACCCCATGAACTTGACTTTCCTTAAGTTATGTATAGTACAATGGAGTTCAGCACTTTCTTCCGTACAAGGCTTCATAAGGTTCCATTTTCAAACTCGCTTGAAAACTGGTGTTGTAGGAAAATTCCTCCAATGGCTAGTACTTTTCCCAGCTACCCTGAAATTCGAGGATGCAACATCGCAACATATCCTCGAGAATCTGAATCATCCACTCAGACTGACCATCGGTCAGAGGGTGAAAAGCCGTACTGAAACTCAATTTTGTACCCAGGGCCTCTTGTAACTTATTCCAGAATCTCGAAGTGAACCTCGAGTCTCTGTCTGAAATAATCGATAGCGGTACCCTGTGTAATCTCACAATCTCATATATGTACAAGTCGGCCAATCCATCAAGAGAGTAATCTATTCTTATCGGAATGAAATGAGCCGACTTCGTTCACTTATCCACCACAACCCATATAACATCTTTCTTTTTCAGAGTCAATGGTAATCCTACCATAAAATCCTTAGTAACTTTGTCCCACTTCCATTTGGGGACCATCATAGGCTGTAACAAACCTGAAGGCACTTGATGTTCAGCTTTAACTTGCTGACATATCAGGCATTTCGATACAAATTCGAAAATGTCTCTTTTCATGCCGTTCCACCAGTACATTTTCTTCAAATTGTTGTACATCTTGGTACTTCCCAGATGAATTGACAAACGGCTGTTATGCACTTCTTGCAAGATTTTCCAAATAAGTTTATCATTTTTAGGCATACAGACTCTATCTCTGAACATTAAACATCCATCAGGATCGATCCGATAATCTGATTTAATGCCCGACTCATATTGAGTCCTTTTTGCCTGCAGGTCTCTATCATTAGGTTGAGCATCATAGATTTCTTGAAGAAATGTCAGCCTAGCCTACAGCTCTGCCAAGTACGAACCATCATCAAGCAATGCTAACCGATCATCCATGGCTCTCAGAGCAAACAAGAATTTTCTACTCAACGCATTGGCGACCACATTCGCCTTTCCCGGGTGATAGTCAATGATCAATTCATAATCGTTAATTTGTTCTAACCATCCCCGCTGTCTCAGATTCAATTCTTTTTGAGTCATCAAATACTTCAAACTCTTGTGGTCTGTAAATATACGACAAGTTTCGCCATATAAATAGTGCCTCCAGATTTTCATGGCAAAGACAATGGCGATGAGCTCTAAATCATGTGTCAGATAGTTCTTCTCGTGTGGCTTCAATCGTCGAGAAGCGTAGGCTATCACCTTACCATCATGCATAAGTACACAACCCAATCTGTTCAAGGATGCATCACTGTAGACTATAAAATCTTTTCCCGGCTTAGGTAATACTAAAACAGGAGCTTCTATCGGCAATGTCTTTAACTTCTCAAAACTCTACTGAAACTTTTCTGTCCATTCAAACTTAATGTCTTTCTGTAGCAACCTCGTCATTGGAGTTGCTATCATGGAGAATCCTTTCACAAATCTTCGGTAGTAACCGGCTAAGCCCAAAAAGCTTCAAACCTTGGTCACATTTTTAGGCTGTTTCCATTCAACAATAGCAGAGATTTTACTTGGATCAACTCGGATGCCTTCATCCGAAACAATATGACCCAAAAATCCAACTTCTTGGAGCCAAAATTCACTCTTGCTAAACTTAGCATACAATTGTTTTTCCTGTAAGGTCTGCAACACAGTTTTCAAGTGCTTCGCATGCTCTGCCTCATCTTTAGAATAAATCAAGATGTCATCAATTAACACAACGACAAACTTATCCAAGTATGGCCGAAAGATCCTATTCATTAGGTCCATGAATATGGTCGGTGCATTCGTCAGTCCAAATGGCATAACAAGAAATTTATAGTGGCTGTATCTTTTCCTAAAAGCTATCTTTGACACGTCTGATTCCTTAACACGCAACTGATAGTAGCCAGACCTTAAGTCTATCTTAGAGAACATAGTGGCTTCTCTCAACTGGTCGAATAGATCATTGATCCTTGGTAAAGGATACTTATTCTTGATAGTTACATTGTTCAATTGTCGATAATCTATACATAGTCTCATCGAACCATCTTTCTTCTTTACAAACAATACGGGGGCACCCCAAGGTGAAAAGCTTGGCCTTGCAAAACCTTTATCCGTCAGCTCTTGCAACTGTGCTTTTAATTCTTTTAGCTCGGTTGGCGCCATTCTGTACGGAGCAATAGAGATGGGAGCTGCTCCTGGCACCAATTCAATACCAAACTCAATCTCTCTCTCAGGAGGTAATCCGGGTAATTCTTCTAGGAATACGTTTGAATATTCACATACTATCGGCACAGTCTCAATCTTCAACTCCGTTTCTTTAGTGTTCAATACAAATGCAAGGTAGGCTTCATACCCTTTTCTCATATATCTCTGAGCAACCATTGCCCTGATTACAGTTGGCGACGTGCCCAAATCTCTTGAATTAACTCGTAGAGTCTTACCATCTGGGCATTTCAATTTAATATACTTGCTACCACAATTTACGGTTACATCATGCAGGGCTAACCAATCCATACCAAGTATTACATCAAACTTGTCAAAAGATAACAACATAAGGTTAGCTGAAAAACATTGACCTTGAATCGTCAAAGGCCAATTCTTACAGACTTTATCAACCAAAACTGATCTGCCTAGTGGGTTTGACACTTTAACAACAAATTTTGTAGGTTCAACGGGTATGTTCATACTAGACACCAATTTTATGCAAATGTATGAATGTGTCGATCCCAGGTCAATTAAAGTAATAACACATGTATTGAAAAGAGAAAAAGTACCGTAATAACGTCAGGAGTAGAGGCTTCCTCTCGAGCGCATATTGCGTATGTTCTTGCCGGGGCTTGGGCCTCTGATTTTGCAGTGTCTTTGGCTGCAACTCGACTGCCACTAGCACTTTCAAGGTACCTCGATGGTCTGCCTCATGCCATGGGAGCACTCGATTTCGGGGTTACTTTCACTTGTTTTTCAATTCGCTCTGGGCAGTCCCTGAGAAAGTGGTCAAGAGAACTACATCTGAAACATGTACCGCTCTTTATTCGGAACTCTCCAAAGTGAAATTTGTTGCAACTCTTACACTTCAGCTTTTGGTCATCTACACTCCCCACACTAGTCACCATCGGGGAGGAAGACTTCTGATCTCGTCGTTTAGAGCTTCTCGTTCTACCCGAATATCCTATAGATGAAGTGGAGCATTCATGTTGGCTCATTGATTTCTTTGTAGAAAATGAGAGCGTCCTACCGCCGGATCTCTTGCTCGCAACTCGAGTCTCTCTCTTTGCTTGCTTTCTGTAATTATTGAGTTCCTCGACCTTCTTGGCCCGATCAGCTAATGTAGCGAACTCCCGTATTTCAAGGATCCCAATCAACAACTTGATTTCCTTATTCAAACCTTCTTCGAAGCGTTTACACATTTCTGACTCGGTTTGAACCCACTCAGTTGCATACTGACTTAACTTTACAAACTCCCTTTCGTATTCTGCCATAGTCTTATTCCCTTGTTTGAGTTCCAGGAACTCCTTTCGCTTTGTGTCTAAAAACCTTTGACTGATATACTTCTTTCTAAACTCCGCTTGGAAGAATTCTCAAGTGATATTTTCCTTTGGCACCACCGAAGATACGGTCTTCCTCCAATGGTATGCAGTGTCCTTCAAGAGAGACACGGCACACTTTAAGCACTCCTTAGGTGTGCACGACAACTCATCTAAAACTCGTGTAGTATTCTCGAGCCAAAACTCGATTCTCTCTGCATCATCCTCAATTTTAGCTCTGAATTCCTCGACCCCATACTTTCTAAGCTTATCTACAGGGCTTTACCAATTCTTACCGGTGCTGCATCTCATGGCGATTCCTCATAAGGTTGGTTAGGGGGCGGGGGAGGTTGTGGTATGTTGGGGCGATTCCTCAGATGATCCCCAAACCATTCATCCATCATGTTAAAGAAGGTGGCTCGACCCTCTTCTCGGCCTTCAGATACTACTAGATACAGCTCGTTGTACAAAAGCTGGAGCATGGCTCTCGGCTCCCTCGGACTCATCTTGTGCATGATTGGAAGACATTTTCTATATTCAAAAATAATTTAAACAGTTAAGAGATATCACACTATCAGCGTTCATATAATGGCATGTATAGCGAACATCAATACCCTCTACGGTAGTCCTAGAACCGACTAAACTGTAACTTTGATACCACTAAATGTAACAACCCTCGCCCGTATCCGATGCAGGGATAGGGTTCGAGGCGTTACCAGTATTTCATCTTTACAAATTTACTAAATTAGGTCACTGAATTTCGCCCAAAATTTAAAACTTTTCAAATATGTACCTCTCGTCCCTTATATAGGCCTTCGAGGCCTAAAACACACCTAGGGGCAGTACAGCACAAAATCGAAAACATTCGATAAACTTTAGGCACTTTAGAAATTTTCCCTTACTTTGAAGTGTAACATGCCCGTGTGGTGGGGCCGTATGGAAACACATGCCCGTGTGGCTTGGGACATGCCCGTGCCCTTAGCCTGTGTGCAATACTGACTTCAACCTCATCATACAATTAGGGACACACGGCCAAGACACACGTCCGTGTGCCTAGCTCGTGCACAACACTGACTTAAAAATTTAGGTGCAGGGGACACACGACCATACCACACACCCATGGGGGCGAGCCGTGTGTCACACACGGCCTAGACACACACCCGTGTGTCTACCCGTGTGGACCTTGTTAGGATATTTTCCAAGCTCTTTGTAACACCCTGAATTTTGGTCCTAAAAGTAATGGGCCTTGAGTTTGGGATTGGTTAAAAGACAGCTTGAATAAAAGAAATGTATTTAAATATTTTATAATTGCATGTTTAGTTTAATTGTTAAGTGATACATGAAGAGTTGGTAGTATGGAAAAAGTCCTGGGTTCGATCTAGGGTTTTAGCAAAATTTTGCATTTTTTTTCTAAAGAACCCTGAGCATTACGTGGAAGGCTTATTAATAAGGCCTGGTAAAATCTGACACAAGGAAACACTTGGCCTAGTGGAAAAAAGCGTTGGTAGCAAGCAGGAAGTCTAGGGTTCAAGTCCTGGCCTTGGCAAAAATTTTATTGCGCATATGATTAGTAGGGAAGCTAATGTTTTGGCCTTAGAAATATGTTTGGTGGAAATTCGACACAAAGGATGCGCTTGGCCCGGTGTTATGATGGCGTTAGGAGTAAGGAGAAGTGCTGGGTTCAAGTCGCGGTGTGAGAAAAAGTTGTGGTGTTTTTTAAAACAATCTAGAGGTCGGCAGAATAACTTCATAATTAATTAGGGAGGAGAAACGACACAAATAAGGTAGGCGCTGTGGTGGTAAAGGACGTATAGTGTAGCCAAGAGATTGGGGGTTCGAATTTGAATGGTAGCAAATATTTTTAGGTAACCTGGTTACGGGTTAGTAGGCCTTAAAAATAGTTAGGGATGGAATATGGCACAAGAGCGCCTAGGGAAACAGTGGCGAGAAGCATGCTATGGATTTGAGAGGTTGCGGGTTTGAATCCCAGTCCTGGCAAAGTTTAAATTTTTATTCTTTAAAGAAATTGAGGCTTAGGCATATAATCCTTATAGTTAATTGTGACCGAATGGTAGCACAAGATAGGTGGCGGTGCAGTGGCCAGCAGCATGTTGGGGAAGCTGGAGGGCTGGAGTTCGAGTGGTCTCATGCGCAAAAAATGAAATTCAATTTTGCTGCTCAACACAAAAGAGGATTGCCATTCGGTGGAGGCAATTTGAATGTAATTCAAATTGGAGTTGTTGGCTAAAATCAAGGCGATAAGGATGAGGATTAAGTGTGGATATGATGGTGATAAAATTGGAGAATTTGAATCTTGACGAGTTGAGGTCGATTGGGAGTGTAGGTTTGTATTTTTATTTATTTATTTAGTTAATTATTTTGTTAGTATATATATGTGTGTCGTATGGGTAAGTAAGGCCATTTGTTGATTTTGTGTGCTTTAGTCGCATATCATCTCCTCTTTTCTCTAAGCCAAACTCTTAATCTTTTCTCCCCTATTTTAATCAAATCAACCTCTTCCCTCTTCAACTTAGCCGACTGTTTCTTTTTAATTAAAAGCCTATTCATACGCTTTGGGGGTTGATTTCTTGTTGGCAAGCGATTTCGCCATCGACAAGTGAGTTAGATCTTCTTCGGTTTTTGTTAAATATTTCTAAGTTCTTTCATTTCTACACTCTTAAAAGTCGATTTTTCTTTATCCTTTCCAAATACCATTACCTACGTTGACCTATGGTTTCTCCATTTATTTCTCTTTCACCATCTCATTCAAGAGTGTGATCGCTGGCTAAGTATTAGTTGATGGAAGAAGGGGGTTCTAGCAGAGAAGTTGGGGTAGAGGCTCCCAAGTTTAAGCGACGTAAGGTGTCAGCCGTTAGGGACTTTCTGCCTGGATACGGAAGGGGGACTGCGTCAGATTCTGAGTTACGTAGGCAGATCGCAGCCGATCAATCTAGTCAAGGCAAGTATAAGTTGTTCTTCGGTAAGTAGTGGATTTATTTTGAATTAATATAATGTGACTAATGGAGTATAATTTTGAATATAGGTTCGGGTGATTATTATTACTTAGTACTCCAGGTGATAAGGTGTGTACTTCTACCCTATGATAGCTTGATATAAAGCCGAAGGTGTGTACATACACTGCACACACACAGTAGATCGGCAAATCCTGAAATGCCGAAATGCCGAAATACCAAAAAGCTGAAATGCTGAAAAGCCGAAAGTTTGGCTACGACAATCTTGCGAGTGCGTGGAAACTCGTAAGGGGGGAACTGATAGGTTATCTTAGGCCCATGGGCGATTCCATGGACTTAGGCGGTGTTTTGGCCAACTGGGCCAGAACGGGCTAAATGGGTCGATGGGCTGTAGGGCCCATAATTGGAAAAATATGTAACTGATGCTATGTGATGGAAAATCATATGAAAGCATGACTGTGGATGTGATTTGGGTCTGATGGGCCATATAAATGTGATTTGGGCCTAATGGGCCAAATGAATGTGAATTAGGCCTAATGGGCCATATGAATGAGATTGGGCCTAGTGGGCCATATACATGTATGTAGACTTGTTAGCGCTTTGTAAGGGGTTTTGGACCTAGTATCCGATAACTGCTTAAACAGACATAAAAATCAATTAATTTATTGAGACTATGGAAAAGTCATAGGGTTAAGGTGTGGCAACAGGTATATACATGTCTAGGATTGGATCTAGGGAGAGCTTGGTACTTAAGCGGTCTTAATGACTCACCTCCTTTTCTCTGGAATCCTACCTGGTGCATAGTATTCGTTCATCTTAGCTCACGGGATTTGTTAATGGGCTAAGGTAAGTGAAAACCCGTAATAGAGGAAAATTATCGAAATGCCCCCAAGGGCGAAAATGACCAAAATACCCCTATGTGCTGAAGGTAAGATTTATGGATGTTACATGTATATCTGCTGTATACATACGATATTCTGTTTAGGTTGCATCTGGGTTGGGAATTACAGAATGAAGGAAGTATATGAGGATCGCATGGTTGCTTGACAACCGTGGATCCACCGACGGCTTTTAAGCCCAATATATGATTGGCAGCTTGTTGCAATAAAGGTAGTTCCGCAACCGGGCTACCATTGATGTGTACCGGTTGGGTGGGTCGATATTTATATCCCCACATGACGTGTACCGGGGGACAGAGTTGACGTGTATTGGTTGGATTATTGGGGTGGGTTGCATTGCATTGCATGTGTGATATTATTGTGATATTATTGCAATGTAGGCTTCGGCCCAACTGAGGCTAATATGGGCTAAGGCCCAAAGGTCACCGTTATTGAATTGGGCTTAGGCCCAAAATGACTGATGATTGCTTTATACTTGTTGAGGGTTGTACACACTGAGTTTTCGAAACTACCCCCTCCTTCTAAACTTTTCAGGTGATCCTCAATAGGCGATTCGATGGATGGAGGGACTCAGAGGTGGCCAACTAGCATAAAAGTTTAGAATTATTATTTATGGGATTCTTAATATTTTGCTTTTAAATTATTTCTTTTTGATTTGGGTTGTAACAAAGCCTTTCCTCTGGCTAATATTTCAAATTAGGATTATTATCATTTTTATGCTTTATATTTATTAGAAGTAGAACGTGGTTTCCTAAACCATAACTGTTTTTAAATACTACGTTTTCGCAACTCAATTTTTAAATGACGAGTTTTCATAAAATCATATGTTCTAAATAAAGCTTCTGCAACTGAAAAGAGATTTTACAAAGTAATTAAGGTTTTTCATTCTAAGGAAGTGTTTCCAATGAAAACAAGGTTTTCGCGAAAAACACTTCAATGTGACGTGCCAGACTCGGCCACAACGTCCGGGCCAAGTTCGGGGTGTTACACCCTTGGTCACTTTCTACCAACCAATCACACTTATAGGTTACTTTTACACATAATAAGGCCAAATTATACACTTGTATAAGATCATGATAAACCTTATTGCATGACAACCTCATATAATTGGTTTTATACATGCTAGGTTAATTCCCATTTTATTTTTAAGGGGATTCCATATTTCATTGACACATTCAAAATTGGCTCATTTTTATAATTCATTGCCAATTTTAACCAAGCCATCACATATAAACATAAACATTCGTAGATTTGTAGGTCATAACCTACTTCAAAATAAGCCAATTTCCATGGCCATATACAAAAAGAATAGTATAACTTTACATACCTTCATTTTGGCAAATCAAATGACACATATAACAAAATACTTAAAAGTTCTATACATGCCATTGAATAAAACATAAGTGTCTATATACCAAAGCTGAATTAGTTAATAGTGTTTAGACTCTCCAACCGTCTTCCAATCTTTATGATCCTCGAGCTCTGAAAATGGGGAAAAGGAGAGGGGTGAGCATTTACATGCTTAGTAAGCTCGAATAACTGGAAAGTAAACTTACCGATTATTTAGCATACATCATTATTGGATAATGAAACCAACAAATATGGAAATGGTTTCCCTATCACATAGATTCAATCAATGAGTTAGTCATATAACAAAACATCATGTAATTTATCTTAGATGAGCTCATCATTCAACATGTCATTTGTGCATATACTTTTTGTTAGTCCCGTTGAGTTTCTAGGAAATCTCGATGGATTATCCAATCACCGTCAATTCATACGAATGATCATTTCAGGTATGCACTCCCGCGAACCTCACATCTTACGGTGGGATTACTAGTCCAGGCTAAATCCCCCGTAATATAAACTCATAAGGTGATGTTAGGATTACCAGTCCAGGATAAATCCCTTGTAATGACAAACACCCTTAATGAGCTCAGATCTAAATTACCAGTTCAGGCTAAATTCAGACCCTAATCGGATTACCCGTCCGGGATAAATCCATAATGCACATATATTTTTCGGGAGGCTCGATCGTTCATGGAACACCCGTCCGGGCTAGATCCTTTTCATACTTGAGATCATCGGATTACCAGTCCAGGCTAAATCCTTTCTGCAACACATGCAGGATCTCAATTCACATGTCAATCATGGTTTATCCATAGAATTCCCTTTTTAACCTCAACCAAGACATTTTTCAACAAATCATTAACAAAGATGCATTTCATATGATTTCATGCCATTAATAAATACAATCATCATGCATTCATAAATCATATAATCAGACACATTTTGAGTTTACTTTAAGTTATCCGAACTTACCTAGTACTTGTTTTGGTGTTGTGTTTCGGTTATTCCAAAACCTTTCGTTTTCCTCGATCGACCTCCGGAATTTGTTCCTCGGGGTTATTGAGCTTGAAAATGTTGAAAACCCTAGATATGGAGTCCCTTGAAGTTTTGGCAGCATGGAGAAGAAAATGAGCTGATTTTGGTTCATTTTTCCCATTTTATTTCATTAAAATGCCAAATGACCAAAATGCCCTTAAGCCCTTTCTTTAAAATTTCATCCATGCAAGCCCATTTTTGTCCAAAAACTTAGAAATTGGGCAAATTGCTCTGTAAGGCCTTCTAATTTATAATCTAAAGCAATTTCATACAATTTGCTTCTAGAATCCAAGTTTTACAATTTATTCAATGTAGTCCCTAATCTCAATTGGACCCCTTAGTCAAAGAATTTCTTCATGAAATCTTAACACATGCATATTACCATATTCTAGACCTCATAATAATCATAAAATAAATATTTTGATGTTAGATTTGTGGTTTCAAAACTACTATTCTGACTAGGCCCTATTTCGGGATGTTACAGTGTTGATGTAGCTAGAACGATGGAAATGTGCAAGTGTACACAATTGTATCAAGTAATAAAGTGACAAGTAAATGTCGAGATATCATACCAGCAAAGATTGTGAAAGAAAAATATTTATGAAATGAAAATCAAACACTTTGGTGATTAAAAATATTTTGATTTTGAGAAAGTGATTAAAAACTAAAATTTAAGTAAGTAAAATAAAATAAAATAAAAATAAAAGTTTTAATGCATGATTTCAAAAGATGGTTTTAATCAAGATGAAATAATTGTGTTAGATCAATTACATTTCTTAACTTAATATTACTAAAATAATGTTCATGTTGTTATGAATAAATTCACGACAACTTGGTAATTTGTTACTTGATACGATTGTGTACACTTACACATTTCCATCATTCCATGTTTTTGGCGCCGTTGCCGAGGAATGTTTTAAAAGTCATTATTTGTGAATTTGCTAATTTTGCATTTTGGTTTATTTTTTTGTTCAAATTTAACTTAATTAATTTTTCTGTGTTTGTTTCAGGTGTTTATGAGTATTGATTGAATTATCGATTTACTCCCCGTAGACCTTGAGATTGAAAGAAATTTTTGACAAAGAAGAAGACAAGCAACTCAAAGAATGACAGAAGAGATGAACTACGAAAATCCGAATTAAGGAAATGCAGCAAACCCTGCTCAAAATCCTATCCTTATTGTTGATGATAGGGATAGAGCTCTAAGACGGTATGTCGTGCCAATGTTTCATGGTCTTAATTCGGGTATTAGGAGACCCAAAATTGAGGCATAATAATTCGAGCTGAGCCCGATTATGTTCCAAATGCTTCAGACAGTGGGCCAATTCAGTGGAATACCTAATGAAGATCCTTACCTTCACTTAAGATTGTTTATGGAGGTGAGCAATTCTTTCAAGTTAGCTGGAGTACCCGAAGATGCATTATGATTTAAGCTGACCACACGCCCGTGTGTCTAACCCGTGGTAGAAACTGACTTGGCCACATGGTTGACCACACGCCCGTGTGTCTAACCCGTGGTTGAAACTGACTTGGCCATAAGGCCTAGCACACGCCCGTGTGTGCGACTGTGTGGTCTACCCAGGCTTATTTCGAAATGGCCCTTGAGCAACACGGCTGAGACACACGCCCGTGTCTCTACCTGTGTGGGCAAAAATAGGCCATTTACAAGGCCAATTTGCCACCCATTAAGAGTCATCCCTACAAGCATCAAAACCATAACATTTTATACCAAATTCTCAACCATTTCACAACCAAATCATGCCATAACATTATCAACCAATTTCATGCTTAATAGTCATATCAAATTATGCCAAAACATAAGACAAAATCATATCTAAACATTTGTTTCATAACCTCCTTTTTACTTTGTAATAACCAAAATTTGCCCGGCCCGTAAATAAATAAATAAAAACAAAAAATAATAGTTTTTATACAGTCCATGTACAAAGCCCAAGACCCGATTACATTTTTAGCCCAAAACCCTATACTTAGTTACACTCTAAGCCCTTAGCCAATTACACCCAACCCACAAACAGGTACGACCCAAATGGCCCAATTTGTTAACAGAGGATGGAAGACCTAGGGTTCTGGAACCCTAGGCACCGCAAACGGAAGGTTCTAGAATTTACGCCGCAGGCACGCCAATCGTCGCACCCTTTTTGCGCCGTTCCAGTGACTTTTCATCGTCACCACCATCAGTGCCGTGATTCCAGGCCCTGTGTCGCGCCGTGATCGGCGCACAGATCAACGCCAGCCCACTCCTCGCCATGAGATCCTCGATAGTACTTGCAAAAAAGGAAAGAGGAACAGCAAGGACGAATGCAAATATGGCAAGAATCGAGTAGAGAATATATGAACCTGTAAATAGAGGCTATAAAAGTCGAATCATTTCACTGTAACAGGGACCGATTTTTACATATACAAAAATATACACACATATATACACAGAAGAAAAAAAGAAAAAGCAGTTGTGTTTTTGGAAAAGGTGATTTTGTTATTTTTTTTCTCTCTGTTCAACAAATATAAATCATTTAAAAAAAACGGTTAAGTATTAAAAAGGAAAAGGGTTACCTGTGTTTTGCCCAGAAAAACGAAGGCTTTTAGCCTTCTAACCGCTGTGTACGGTGGTGCGTGCAGCACGTGGGCGCGTACGGCCCAGTGGCCGGAGGTCGGAGCCGGAGGGCTCCCCTTTTCTCCTCTTTTAGAGGATTTTCAAAGATTTTTTTTAAAACTGATTACAAAATGAATTTTGGGTCAAAGTTTTGACATTTATAGCACCACAAAAACGGTGTCGTTTTGGCTTAGTTCAATAAGCACTAAAACGGCATCGTTTCAGCAGAGGATCCGCGCGTTGACCCGTGACCCGGGGAGGATCCGCGTGTTTTTGGAAAATGGGTTAATTGCCCAATTGGTCCTTCCGCATTTTTAATCTTTATAATTTCATTTCATTTTTATTTTAATTCGGCCCTAATATTTTATATTTATTTCAATTTAGCCCCTATGGCTATTATAATACCTATTCTACGACGTCGTTTTTTGGGATTAGGGCTAATTGCCCAGTGAGTCCCTCGGTTTTAAAGCGCTTTCCAAATAGTCCCAAATTTTTTTATATTTTTTAATTAGCCCAAAGTTTTTAATTGCTTTTAATTTTAGTCCTCTTACACTTTTAAATTTATTTACTTTAAATATTATTATTTATTTACTGTATATTATTATTTTATATTATATTAATACTCATTATTATTTTATATTAAAAATTATATGTTATATTTATATACTTTATTATTAAATATTGGAAATCCATTTATTTTATTATATTATATATTTTATATTATTTTATATGGTGTATATATTATTTATACTTTATTATATATAAAAATATTAATTAAATATTTTTTAAATATATGAATTATATTCTAGAAAATAGTATAAAAATCATTTTTATTATTTCAAAATATGTATTAAATATGTTATATTTTTGTTCATTATCATTTATTACCCCAAATATGTTGTTTTCTTGTTTTTTTATGAAAGTTTGTTTTAATATATACATACTCCTATTGCATGAATTATTTATTGTTATTGAAATTATGTTGGTATGAAAATTATTCACGTCATATTTGTAACTTATATTTGCATATCTTACTTGCTTTATTTGCTATGGAACATTAATGCATGAAATTTATGTTGCCTATGTTTAATCACATGAAATATGAATGTTATATTATATCTTCTATGCTATATTTGTATCAAAACATGTATTATAATAGTTTAATTTTACCCTGTAATATATTATTTTGATTGTATCACTGTTAAAACATAAAGAAATGTTTTTTTTTTCAAAAATAAAGGCAATGTTTTTCGCATTCAGGAATTTGGGAAATAGTGCCCTAACATGCCGGGTTACGATTTCCCATTTGTCTAAATGCCTAAAATACCCTTCTAAACGATTTTATAAATTATGAGGTGATTTCAGTTACAAGAGTTTTAGAATATTGTGTCCTATCATGCTGGATGTGATATTCGTATTCTTTTGGAACGAAGAAGTCTCAGTTTTAAACTCGAACTATTTTAATTTCAAAAGGGATCATATTTTTAAATACTTTCAAAATTCTAGCATTAAAGATAGAAAGTTATTCAATTTGGTACCAATTTTTGGGCGATACAAGGGTGCTAACCCTTCCTTGTACGTAACTGACTCCCGAACCCGTTTTCTTGATTTCGTAGACCAAAACAAATGATTTCAAACAAAAGTGGTTTGAAGGTGGTTCAATCGCACTTAAACTGATTGGTGGCGACTCCCAGTTTTCATTTTTCAAAAAGTCGAACCCGGTTTTTCCAAAATTCTTTTAAAATGGTTACGATAGCTTGGCGACTCCGCTGGGGACAATAAGAGAGTCAAGCCAAAAATTGATAACCTTTCTCTTAATGCTAAAAATTTGAAAGGATTTAAAGATAAAGATCCCTTTTCATGTGTTCGCTGCACATGTTTGTTATATTATTTGCACACATTGCATTTGCATGACCGTTGGCCACACCTTTAAGGGGGAGTAAGAAACTAAGCTTTCGTGAGGTTTTCACCTCCGCATGAGTTAGTGGATTGCTTCCGGGAAACAACTGTACCTATAGGCTTCGTGAGATTTTCATCTCCGCATGGTCATAGGGAAATGAATCCCCTAAACCGAACTCGGTTCATATGAGCCTATAATGGGTGAGGATCGAGGAATCTGCTGGTTTGGGTACCCTTTGCTTTAGAACCAAACTTCATATAATGAGCTTTAAGTGCTTGCCCTAGGTAGTATAGTGATATCCTTTAGTGCCTACCTTTATAAGTATTTGTTTATTATGATACTGACTTGTTTTTTTTATTTTTTTTCATTATTACATGTCATTCAAAAGGTGTCGATTCAAAATTTGATTTCTGAGTTAGAAAGTTTTGTAATGGGGGACGAATATCTTAATAAAGTGGGGGACAACTCTTTCGTCTGTGCATGGTCAAAGCAAACCCAGTTGGAGAAAGGGGATAGTGTCGCTGAGGGGTATGCATCAGAATTATGGAATTTTACTTGTATCAGTTCGACGCAGTTTGATTTTTAGGAGTTGAAAGACATTTGGGCCTAGTTGGATAACGAGACTAAGCAGTTATTCTTCCAAAATTATGGAGACCTTCCCTATTTGCTAGACGTCAAAGTAGATAGGCACTTGTTTTGAGCTATGGTATAGTTCTGGAACCCTGCTTATAGTTGCTTTACATTTGGTGATGTCGATCTTGTACCTACTTTGGAGGAGTATACGACTTTACTGCATTGCCCGAGGATTCAGGGTCACAAGGCTTATGTTAGGCCTACCAGCCTTTCAACTTTTGCGAAGAAGTTGGTGATGATTACTGGGATGAGTGAGTAGTGGGCTGTAGCTCATGTGCAGCAAAAGGGTGATAGTAAGTGCGTTCCATGGGCCGTTTTGAGGGATTTGATATCGACACATCCAGACGTAAAGAAAAGGGTCGATGTCCTGGCTTTAAGTATTTACGGCATGGTGATTTTCCCAAAGGCGTTGGGGCACATAGATGAGGCAGTCGCGAATTTGTTCGATTGCGTTGGTAAGCAGAATACACCGATACCCCCAATCCTAGCTGAGACATTTAGATATTTGAGTGCATGTCGGAGGGCTGACGAGGGTAGATTTATTGGATGTGCGCAATTGTTGCTAGTCTGGTTCCATAGCCACTTCTGGAAGCTTGATAAGGTTCCTTGTTGAGTATTCTTTGAGGGTTATTCTCCCTTAAAGGAAGCAGTAGACATGCTTAGGAGAGATGACATTTCAGAGGAGAGGTGGATAGACATTCTTCAGAATCTTCGAGAGGAAGATGTTATGTGGAAGGCTCCTTGGTTGGTTCCTAGTGAAGTCCTTTACCGCTGTGGCAGTTTTGATTGGGTCCCTCTGCCAGGATTTTGGGGAGTTGTTGGATATGCACCATTGCTTGTTTTAAGGAAATATTGAGCGAGGCAGTTCATACCGGCTACACAGGGTTTAGCTCAGAGTGATTTCTCTTATAAAGGAGATCACTATAAGAAGAGGATGCGAAAGATTTCTGAGGCTTGGAAGAAGCCTTTCTGTATGAAGATCTTGACCGAAGGTTCGACATCAACCCTTGAGTATAAAGGGTGGTTTAGTAGGAGAGTCAATGATAATGTCCCTAGGCCAATTTTAGGGGTGGCTCGATCATTAGAGGAGAGCTTACGAGTGATTCCATCAGAGTTGGAGGTTATGAAGCAAGAGTTCGAGAAAAAGAATTCGGAGCTTGAAAAAAGGATTGAGAAGCTCGAAGAGGAAAAAATGTATTTGAGTCTCGACGTCAATGTTTAAAAGATGGAGATCCAGAAGGTGAAAAAGGAAAAGAGAAAGATCGAGGAAGATCGAGATGATTTAAAGACGCACTACAAGAAGGCCCAGGTAACATTGAAAAGGGTTAGATTAGGGAGATCTTCAGAGCAGTGGCAGCGAGAGATCCAAGAGGAAATGATCAAAGCTGCATATTGGGAAAAGAAGTTTCGAGATATGCAAGCGCAGAATCAGACCTTAGAGAAAGAAAACCAGGGGTTGAAAACCAAGGTGGCTGAACTTGGACGGTCTCTTCATCTTCAACGAAGTCGTAGCTTCGCGGTCGAGATAAAAGAATTGGAGAGCAAGCTTGAAAGTTTGGAGTCAGCTTTGCATAATAGTAGGCTCCGAATCGAGTAGCTTGAGGCACGAGAGGGACATTGGAAAGGAGAACTCTACCAATCTCAAGGACGAGTTAGAGATAGAGATCATGTCATGGAAGAGGCCTTAGTTCAGATTTGAGAGGTTGCTGAACACTTACAAGATTTGGCAGTACAAGCTAGAACGTTGAGTATAATGTATGAGTCATCGTCAGACAGAGGACGAGAGTTAGCATTGTTATTAGATAGGGTTAAAACTCTAGGCCTACGGGCGAAAGCGTATTTGTAATCCGTTTTATGAAAATATTTTTGTTCCTTAAATAACGTTTTCTAAAATGAAACTTTATCAGAATCGACATCTTTTTGCATTCATGCATTTGCATTTCATAGTATCTCATTGCATCATATGCATTCGAGGTTATAGAAAGACCCTAATTAGCTAAATTTACTTAAGAGTTAGGAAGGAAAATCTGGAAATCATACATCACTACGGAACTCATGCAAAAATTAAGAACATGGACCAAAGATTTGAACAGCTACAGAAGGACATGCATGACCAATTGCAAGAGTAATTGGCAAAAATGCAAAACGACATGAGGGAGCAAATGTTGGAGGCTCAAAAGAACATGATGACTGAGATGGCTCAACTACTGAGGGCCACTGATAAGGGAAAGGCTCCCATGGCAATTACTGGCGAGGATGGTGAGGATCATCCTCTAGGTTTCACCCCACCCCACGTGCCTACACAAACCGAGGCACTTCCTAGGAGGCCATCTGTCACTATAAGGCCTCAATAAGGGCCGGTCGATACTGGGTTCCCCATAAATTTTCCAACTGGCTCAGGATTCAATTTGGGCGACAATCCTGCAAATCCTGTTATTCCTGACTTAGACATGGCTGAAAAAGAGGATTTAAGAACTAAAATTTGCAAGGCGGATGGAAGAACAACGCAAATGGTTGGAGGAAAAATTCAAAGCTTTAGAGAATGCTGATGGGCATCATAGATTTGATGCCAAAGATCTAAGCTTGGTCCCAGACTTGGTGCTTCCTCACAAATTCAAGATGCCAGAATTTGAGAAGTACAACGGGACTACTTGCCTAAATCCCACATTACGATGTTCTGTAGGAGGATGACTAGGTATGTGAATAATGATCAACTATTGATCCACTGTTTCCAAGACAGTTTAATTGGGGCAGTAGCCAAGTGGTATAATCAACTGAGCCGGGCCAAAATAAGTTCATGGAGGGATCTTGCACAAGCCTTCATACAGCAGTACAATCATGTGACTGACATGACTCCGGATAGGATCACGCTGCAAAACATGGAGAAAATCCTAATGAAAGTTTTAGGCAATATGCACAGAGGTGAAGAGAGGTGGCCATGCAAGTTCAACCACCGTTGTTGGAGAAGGAGACTACCATGTTGTTCATCAACACTCTAAAGGCTCCATTCATCACTCACATGATTGTGAGCACCACTAAAAGCTTTGCGGATATAGTCATGGCGGGAGAGATGATCGAGAATGCCATAAGGGGTGGCAAAATCGAGGGGGAAGCGACCAAAAGATTGGCCCCAAGGAGAAATGATAGTGAAGTGAATAACACAAGCACCTTCAACACGAAGGCAATCACAGTTGGTCAACCTAAAACACCTGCGCTTGAGCAACAGAGTTCTCAAAGGAAGGAGTCGGGTACAAGGCAGAATTCTGAAAGGATGCAATCCACACCTATCCCCGTGACGTATCGTGAGCTTTATCAAAGCTTATACAATGCATATGCTATTGCTCCTTTTCACTTGAAACCACTGCAGCCCCCATATCCCAAATGGTATGACACAAACGCCAGATGCGAATACCATGCTGGAATACTAGAGCATTCGATCGAAAACTGTACCGATTTTAAGAAGGCCGTAGAGAGGCTTATTAACATGGGGGTAGTGAAGTTCGACACTACCCTTAATACTGAAAACTCGTTGCCAAATCATAGCGATCAAGGAGTGAATGCCATTGGCGAAGCCAGTGAGAGGAGAATGAAGGAAGATGTTGCCGAGGTGAGGATGCCTATGAAGGTGATTTGGGAAGAGATGATGAAGAGAGGTATGTTAACATCTAAAAACGAGAGAAGAGAAACAAGGAACTATGGTGAGTTCCATGAGAAAGAAGGACATGAAGTTCAAGATTGTGAAGAATTCAAGGTCTTGGTGCAAGGCTTTATAGACAACAAAGAGCTATAAATTTTTGAAGGTAGCTCTTGTGAAAAATAAGTATGTGTGCTGGAGGATGAACAGAAAGGAACTAGCCGGCCAATGATTATTATTTCCCTGCTAGGGAATAATGAAGTGGGGGCACAAACGGTGCCTAAGGTCATTATCCATAAGCCTACACTTTCCCCTTATAAGGATAGCAATAGGGTACCATGGAGTTATGACTGCAGTGTGACCGTGCCGGAGGAGGAGAGTATAGCCAGTACGTCTAAGGATGTACAAGTTGAAGGTTCCCATACACGGAGTGGGAAGCAGTATGATACGGTGGGCGTCAGAGAGGAGCCCACAAAAACAAAGAATGTTAGTGCGGAAAAGGAGAAAGAGGCTGAAGTGCCTGTCAAGGAGCCAGTAAAAGAGGACGAGGCTAAGGAATTTCTAAAGTTCCTTAAGCATAGCGAGTATAGCGTGGTCGAGCAGTTGCATAGGCAGCCGGCTCGCATATCAGTATTGGCTCTACTTTTGAGTTCTGAAGTGCATCGGGATGTATTGATGAAGGTGCTCAACAAAACATATGTCACCCATGACATATCCGTTAACAAGCTGGACCGGTTGGTGAATAACATAAGTGCGGATAATTTCATCTACTTTAATGATGATGAAATCCCACCGGGGGGCAGGGGGTCAACTAAGGCCTTGCACATCACCACTCGATGCAAGGGGTACACACTCCCAAGCGTGCTCGTAGATAATGGATCAGCCTTGAATGTTCTACTGTTGTCTACATTGAACAGATTACCCATTGACGGTTCTCACATGAAGACATTTCAAAATGTGGTAAAATCTTTCGACGGTACAAAAAGGAAGATGATGGGAAGGATTGACATCCCCTTTGAAATTGGGTCGAGTATATACGAAGTAGACTTCTTGGTGATGGATATCAAGCCCTCCTACAATTGCTTATTAGGGAGGCCATGGATACACTCAGCGAGAGCGGTGCCCTCATCGTTGCACCAGAAATTAAAGTTAGTGACGGATGGACGGTTATTAACCATCAATGCAGAGGAGGACATTATAGTCGCAGTCACTAGCAAGGCCCCTTATGTCGAGACGAACAAAGAGTCTATTAAGTGTTCCTTTCACTCTTTAGAATTTGTGAATGCAACCTTCATTTCAGAAGGGAGTGAGCTACTGGTGCCAAAGATAGTAAGAGCCACGAGGATGGCTCTACAAATGATGGTGAGAAAGAGAGCCTTACCAAGATGAGGGTTAGGAAAATACCTGCAAGAAAGGACTCAAATCCCAGAACTGAAAGAGAAGAGAGATCGCTTTGGTCTGGGCTTCAAGCCAGACTATAAGTAAAGGAGGAAGGAAGTTGAGAAGCGCCAAGAGGGAAGAAGGGCGCGCCATAATGGAAGAGACGTGGAGTGGGAGCCGATGACATTCCCTCCAATATCCCAAACCTTCATATCAGGAGGGTTACTTATAGAAGAAAGTCATCAGATTAATGCTATACACGACGAAGGATCGGAGCAAGGAAACCTTGAGGGCATTCGCCCTTACGAACCGGAAAGCTCTCTGAACAATTGGACTGCAGAGGAACTTCCTGTAGTCTTTAGGAATTTTTCAGAGTAATTCTCGAAACATTCTTGTTACTCTAGGGCGTAGGAGTAATAGGATTACATTTTTGGAATGGGCTTACGATCATCTATTATTTTTTTAATAAAACATAACTTTTATCAATTTGAACGAGTATTGTTTCATTTTTATCAACTAATATTCCGTTAAACTTTTGCAATTCTTATTCTTTCATTCATAGCACATAAATAATCATTCTTAAATTCATTCATTCTTTGTATATTCTTTATACTTCACAGGTCCCTAGATATCAATGACATGAGCACTGATATTACAAATCCTGATTTCTCTCGCGAGCAAGACATGTGTTTAGAGGAATCTCAGGATTTTGAAGATGTCCAGGATTGTGATGTGTCTCTGGATCTGTTGAGAATGGTAAAACAGGAGGAGAAACAAATCATGCCCCATGAGAAAGAGGCAATAGAGAATGTAGCCCTAGAGGAAGGGAAAGAGGTGAAAATCGGCATACATATTGCTAAGGAAACGAGACAAAGCCTTGTTGAGCTACTACGAGAATTCAAAGATATCTTTGCATGGTCATATAAGGATATGCCGGGATTGAATACTGATATTGTGGTACATCGTCTCCCCATAAGACAAGATTGCAAGCCAGTCCAACAAAAATTGCGGAGGATGAGGCTTGATATTGTGTTGAAAATAAAGGATGAAGTCAAAAAGCAGTTTGATGCTGGATTCCTACAAGAGGTTAAGTATTCAGAATGGGTGGCCAACATTGTGCCTGTCCCTAAGAAGGATGGGAAGGTACGAATGTATGTTGATTACAGAGATCTGAACAAAGCTAGCCCAAAGGACAACTTTCCTTTACCACACATTGATACTTTGGTGGACAACACAGCGGGATATTCGTTGTTCTCCTTTATGGATGGCTTCTCAGGGTACAATCAGATAAAGATGCATCCTGGGGACATGGATAAAACCACCTTTATAACACTGTGGGGCACCTTTTGTTACAAGGTAATGCCCTTCGGACTAAAGAATGCAGGGGCAACATACTAAAGGGCTACGGTGACTTTATTCCATAATATGATGCACAAAGAAATTGAGGTGTATGTTGATGACATGATTGCTAAATCTCGAACAGAGAAGGAACATATTGAAGTTTTGAGGAAGTTGTTCCTGAGATTAAGAAAATTTCAGTTGAAGCTTAATCCGGCAAAGTGTATCTTCAGAGCTAGGTCGGGGAAGTTATTAGGCTTTATGGTCAGCGAAAAAGGAATAGAAGTTGACTCAGACAAGGTCAGAGCCATACGAGAATTACCTCCACCGCAAACTCAGAAGGAAGTTCGAGGATTTCTAGGAAGATTGAATTACATCACTCGGTTTATTTCACAACTAACTGATAAGTGTGATCTTATCTTTCGCCTCCTTAGAAAGCACAATCAAGGCACTTGGGATGAGGAATGCCAGAATGCTTTCGAAAGGGTCAAGCAGTACTTGTTGAACGCTTTGGTGTTGTCTTCGCCCAGTCCAGATAGACCATTAATACTGTACTTATCAGTATTTAGCAGTTCTATGGGATGTGTGCTTGGTCAACATGACGTCGGGAGGGAAAGAAAAGACGATATATTACCTCAGTAAGAAATTCACTGAGTGTGAAACGAGATATTCGCCGATTGAGAAGTTGTGTTGTACCTTGATTTGGATGACTCGGAGGTTAAGACAGTACATGCTATATCATACTACTTGGCTTATTTCAAAACTTGATCCTTTGAAGTATATGATGGAGTTAACAACTTTGAATTGGAGAATGGCGAGGTGGCAAGTCGCTTCAGAGTTTGACATAGTCTATGTGAGCAGAAGGCTATATAAAGGAAGCCTTGGTAGCGGAATTTACGGCTAGTAGAGCTCTAGAGGACTATGAGCCGTTGAATTTTGATTTCCCAAATGAGGAGTTGATGTGTGTAGCAACTATAGAGGATTATCCTTAGAAGCTGAGCTTTGATGGGGCATCCAATGCGGTGGGAAATGGAATTGGGGCAGTCTTGGTATCCCCAAATGGCGATTATTATCCATTCACATGCAAGTTGGATTTTGATTGCACAAACAATATGGCTGAGTATGAAGCGTGCATCATGGGACTCCGAGCGACTATAGAGCGAGGGATAAGAATTTTGGAAGTATATGGAGACTCTGCGTTGGTAATTTACCAGCTTAGAGGTGAATGAGAGACAATGGATCCTAAATTGATCAATTATCGAAAGGTAGTTTTGGGGTTACTTGAGGAGTTCGATGACATCACTTTCAATTATATCTCACGAAACAAAAACCAGATGGCAGATGCTCTAGCAACCTTGGCTTCAATGATTAAAGCGAATAAAGAGGAGGAGATGAGACCCATTCAGATGAGTATCTTTGAGGCTCCAGCTCGCTGTTGTAACATTGAGGAAGAAGAAAAGGATGATAACCCTTGGTATCAGGATATATTGCGATATGTGAGAGATCGTAAATACCCAGAACAGGCAACTGAAAATGATAAGCGAACTTTAAGGAGATTAGCCTGCGACTACGTTTTGGATGGGGACATGTTCTACAAAAGAAGAAAAGACCAAGTACTGTTGAGATGTGTTGACGCCGTGGAAGCTAAGTTAATCTTGGAAGAAGTTTACGAGGGTGTTTGTGAGACGCACGCTAATTGTTTCACGATGGCTAGACAAATCATGAGGTTTGGATATTATTGGTCTACCATGGAAGGGGATTGTATCAACTATGCCAAGAAATGCCATAAATGTCAGATTTATGGAGACAAGATTCATGTACCACCTTCACCTCTACATGTTATGACTTCTCCATGGCCTTTTTCCATGTGGGTCATGGATGTTATTGGGCCAATATCGCCAAAAGCTTCAAATGGGCATCGTTTCATTTTTGTGGTCATTGATTACTTCACGAAGTGGGTAGAGGCTGCTTCTTATGCAAATGTTACTAAGATAGCTGTGAGTCGGTTCTTGAAGAAAGAGATAAGTTGTCGGTATGGGATGCTTGAAAGGATCATATCAGACAATGCATTGAACTTGAACAACAGAACGATAACAGAAGTTTGCAATCAGTTCAAGATTAAAGTGGAAATACCGTCTCTCCGAGTCTTGTCAGAGATAAAGTTGGATGAAACTGAATGGATACAATCGCGATATGATCAGTTGAACTTGATTGAGGAAAAGAGGCTAAGGGCCATTCATCATGGTCAGATGTATCAGAAGCGAATGATGCGAGCTTACGACAAGAAAGTGTGACCAAGAGAATTCCACGAGGGGGATCTTGTGCTGAAAAAGATCCTTCCCATTCAGAAGGACTTTAGAGGAAAATGGATGCCGAATTGGGAAGGACCGTATGTCATGAAGAAGGCCTTCTCTGGGGGTGCATTGATCTTAACGGAAATGGATGGGAAGAGTTTACCCAATCCAGTGAATTCAGACTTAGTCAAAAAGTACTTTGTCTAAAGGGGAGGAGAATCTAGGGTGAAAACCCGTAAAGGGCGCCTTGAGTTTTCAAAAAAAATAAAAAAAATAGAGAGGCCAAGGTGAAAACCCGCAAAAAGCGCCTTGTGACCAAATGGGTTTTGAGTTGAAAACCCGAAAGGGCAGCTCAAGTTTTGAAGAACACACGGTAATCTTGCTATATTTGATTCAACAAAGAGCGAAGCGTGTTGCATATCGGGGCATCAACAAAGTACTTTGGATCTTTTAAACACATGTTGAACTCAAGAAAGTCTTCATGGAGTTGGTGTATAGACGCTCAAGCGGCGATATCTAGGGCATCTAACTTGTCCTGTTTGCTATCTTTAGATTCTCTTTCTTCTCAAAGATAGGCTATCAGATTAATTTCCTTTGTATTTTCGACAAATTCATTCAAATCTAATTATTCTCAAGATTAAATTCATCTTCCATTATTCTTAAAGTATGTTGCATTAAAATAATGATAGATGAACTAAATAATTTTCACAAATGAAGTTTTGCTCATTACTCTGGAAATTTCTAGATAATACAAGAAACTAAAACAGAATAATTGTTCGAATAATTCACGTAAGTGAGGTTTGAAAGAACTCGAGGAAATTCTTTCTTTAGTCCAAAATGATGATTGGACAAATCAAACGATTCGATCCTAAGAGAGGATCATCTTACAGACATTTTTGGTGGGCCATAGCATTTGAAGAATGGTACAAACCCACAGGCTGAGTAAGAATGATACTTCGAGAGAAATAAGGATAAACTTCGACGAAGGAATGAGTGGTGACCTCTGGAATAGGGGTCATATTCATAAACATTTTGCAGGGTTAATTAGGAACATTTGACTCACTTCGATCATAGCATCCTAATCATTAGGCATGAACTCATACACATTATACAGGTTATGTCCTTCAAGGGACAATGAAGATTGATGCACCTTAACCCCCTAAGCAGTAGGGTAACAGGCTAAAGCATAGCAGATTTGACCTTCAGGTGTTTACGCTGAAGCAGATCCAAGATGATTTGGCATCTCTGTATTGTCAGAAAGCAAATCAAAGAAACTGATTTGGCATCTCCATATTCGACGGAGAGCAGATCGAAGACGTAGCAGATCTAACCTTCGAATGTTTTCACATCAAAGTAGATCCAAGATGATTTGGCATCCTTGTGTTTACAAGGAGCAGATCGAAGACATAGTAGATTTGGCTTTCACGTGTTTACGCTGAAGCAGATCTAAGATGATTTGGCATCTCTGTATTGTCAGAGAACAAATTGAAGAAACAGATTTGGCATCTCCATATTCGACGGAGAGCAGATTGAAGACATAGCAGATCTAACCTTCGGATGTTTTCACATCGAAGTAGATCCAAGATGATTTGGCATCTTTGGGTTTACACGGAGCAGATCGAAGACATAGCAGATTTGGCTTTCACGTGTTTATGCTGAAGCAGATCTAAGATGATTTGGCATCTCTGTATTGTCAGAGAGCAAATTGAAGAAACAAATTTGGCATCTCCATATTCAACGGAGAGCAGATCGAAGACGTAGCAGATCTAACCTTCGGATGTTTTTGCATCGAAACAGATCCAAGATGATTTGGCATCCTTGCGTTTACAAGGAGCAGATTGAAGATAGCAGATTTGGCGTCTCTGTATTGTCAGAGAGCAGATTGAAGATAGCAGATTTGGTGTCTCTGTATTGTTAGAGAATAGATCGAAGATAGCAGATTTGGCGTCTCTGTATTGTCAGAGAGCAGATCAAAGATAACAGATTTGGTGTTCCTGAAGCAGGTTGAAGATAGCCAATTCGACATTCTTGAAGCTATCAGAATACCTCTGAGGAAGATGAGGATCAAGATTTCGAGACTTGGCCAGGCCGGACAAATTAGTTTCTTTTATAGTCTTTGCTCTATTCCTGTTACACAGTAATGAGCAAAGAGGGGCAGCTGTAATAACCAAAATTTTCCCGGCTCGTAAATAAATAAATAAAAACAAAAAATAATAGTTTTTATACAGTCCATGTACAAAGCCTAAGACTCGATTACATTTTTAGCCAAAAACCCTATACTCAGTTACACTCTAAGCCCTTAGCCCATTACACCCAACCCACAAACAAGTACAGCCCAAATGGCCCAATTTGTTAACAGAGGATGGAAGACTTAGGGTTTCTGGAACCCTAGATGCCGCAAATGGAAGGTTCTAGAATTTGCGCCGCAGGCACGCCAATCGTCACACCCTTTTTACGCCGTTCCAGTGACTTTTCATCGTCACCACCATCAGTACCGTGATTCCAGGCCCTGTGTCGCGCCGTGATCGGCGCACGGATCAACGCCAGCCCACTCCTCGCCATGAGATCCTCGATAGTACCTGCAAAAAAGGAAAGAGGAACAGCAAGGACGAATGCAAATATGGCAAGAATCGAGTAGAGAATATATGACCCTGTAAATAGAGGCTACAAAAGTCGAATCATTTCACTGTAACAGGGACCGATTTTTACATATACAAAAATATACACACATATATACACAGAAGAAAGAAAGAAAAAGTAGTTGTGTTTTTGGAAAAGGTGATTTTGTTATTTTTTTTTCTCTCTGTTCAACGCATATAAATCATTAAAAAAAAAACGGTTAAGTATTAAAAAGGAAAAGGGTTGCCTGTGTTTTGCCCAGAAAAACGAAGGCTTTTAGCCTTCTAACTGCTGTGTACGGCGACGCGTGCAGCACGTGAGCACGTACGGCCCAGTGGCCGGAGGTCGGAGCTGGAGGGCTCCCCTTTTCTCCTCTTTCAGAGGATTTTCAAAGATTTTTTTTTAAAACTGATTACAAAATGAATTTTGGGTCAAAGTTTTGACATTTATAGCACCACGAAAACGGTGTCCTTTTGGCTTAGTTCAATAAGCACTAAAACGGCATCGTTTCAGCAGAGGATCCGCGCGTTGACTCGTAACCCGGGGAGGATCCGCGTGTTTTTAGAAAATGGGTTAATTGCCCAATTGGTCCTTCCGCATTTTTAATCTTTATAATTTTATTTTATTTTTATTTTAATTCGGCCCTAATATTTTATATTTATTTCAATTTAGCCCCTATGGCTATTATAATACCTATTCTGAAACGATGCCGTTTTTTGGGATTAGGGCTAATTGCCCAGTGAGTCCCTCGATTTTAATGCGCTTTCCAAATAGGCCCAAATTTTTTATATTTTTTAATTAGCCCAAAGTTTTTAATTGCTTTTAATTTTAGTCCTCTTACACTTTTAAATTTATTTACTTTAAATATTATTATTTATTTATTGTATATTATTATTGTATATTATATTAATACCCATTATTATTTTATATTAAAAATTATATGTTATATTTATATACTTTATTATTAAATATTGGAAATCCATTTATTTTATTATATTATATATTTTATATTATTTTATATGGTGTATATATTATTTATATTTTATTATATATAAAAATATTAATTAAATATTTTTAAATATATGTATTATATTCTAGAAAATAGTATAAAAATAATTTTTATTATTTCAAAATATGTATTAAATATGTTATATTTTTGTTCATTATCATTTATTACCCCAAATGTGTTGTTTTCTTGTTTTTTTATGAAAGGTTGTTTTAATATATACATACTCCTATTGCATGAATTATTTATTGTTATTAAAATTATGTTGGTATGAAAATTATTCACGTCGTATTTGTAACTTATATTTGCATATCTTACTTGGTTTATTTGCTATGGAACATTAATGCATGAAATTTATGTTGCCTATGTTTAATCACATGAAATATGAATGTTATATTATATCTTCTATGCTATATTTGTATCAAAACATGTATTATAATAGTTTAATTTTACCCTGTAATATATTATTTTGATTGTATCATCGTTAAAACATAAAGAAATGTTTTTTTTTCAAAAATAAAGGCAATGTTTTTCGCATTCAGAAATTTGGGAAATAGTGCCCTAACATGCTGGGTTACGATTTTCCGTTTGTCTAAATACCTAAAATACCCTTCTAAACGATTTTATAAATTACGAGGTGATTTCAGTTACAAGAGTTTTAGAATATTGTGTCCTACCATGCTGGATGTGATATTCGTATTCTTTTGGAATGAAGAAGTCTCGGTTTTAAACTCAAACTATTTTAATTTCAAAAGGGATCATATTTTTAAATACTTTCAAAATTCTAGCATTAAAGACAGAAAGTTATTCAATTTGGTACCAATTTTTGGGCGATACGAGGGTGCTAACCCTTCCTCAACGCATGAATCGACTCGAACCCGTTTTCTTGATTTCGTAGACCAAAACAAATGATTTCAAACAAAAGTGGTTTGAAGGTGGTTCAATCGCACTTAAACTGATTGGTGACGGCTCCCATTTTTCGTTTTTCAAAAAGTCGAACCCGGTTTTTCCAAACTCCTTTTAAAATGGTTACGACATACTTCATTCAATTACATGCTATAAACTTACCAATTTTTCAAATATGCACATACCAAAACTTACCAAAATTGACCATTTCATTTGGTCATTCATAAACACATCACATAAGCATAATTTGCATCACATATCATGTACCAAAATCAAACTATAAGTTCAACCATAATTAAGCCATATCGCATGGCTAAATTTACACTTCACAAAACATGTTCAACTTCCTCTAGCCTAAACATGCCATACTCTAATATTTACACATTCAAAATGTACCAAAATAGAGTTTGATAATGTGGTGATGATCCTCGATGATCCCCGAGCTCCCGATAGCTACGATATCTAAAAAAACAATTCAAACACATACAAAGTAAGCTTTCAAAAGCTTAATAAGCCATATACAAATAACTTAACATTCAAAACATGAAAACATCATCAAATTACATATATTCCATGGCCAAATACTATCTCAAACCACATAGTTCATATACATTTAACATATTCCCAATTCATTTGCACATATAACATATTTTCTCATATTTATAACACATATATCATCGCTTGTACTTATACTTACCCTTTATTCTCAAACATAGTATACATTTCAAACGTACCTGAATCGAATACACATCACATATAATCATTCGTTTCTCGGAATGCCCGTTGAACCGTTTGAAATCATAAGGATACGCGGATAGCTCGAAAAGGTCTTACAATGCCAACGTCCCAGACGTGGTTTTACATGTAATCAAATATCGATGCCGATGTCCCAAACATGGTCTTACACGTAACTCATAAGTCGATGCCGACATCCCAGACGTGGTTTTACACGATAACACATATTGGGTCCTATGTCATGACATATGTATCATAAATATTCCTAAGGTTCATACGGGGCTTTTCGGACGTCGAAACTTTGTCGATACTTTCTCTGATGTCTCATTTTTCTCAACTCATATATTCATTCATCATAGTTCAATAGCATATAATCGATAGTAATTCAATTCATAACACATTTATTTGTATATAGACTTACCTCGTACGAATTCGGATAGACGGAATCGGCTACTTGACGACTTTCGACTTTCCCCGATCTAATTTTGTTTTCTTTAATTCTTGATCTATATAAATTCAAATTTAACTCTTTTATTCACCAAATCATTCAAATCAATCCACAAACACACACTTAGGGCATTTTACAAATTAGCCCTCGTATTTTCATATTTTAACAATTTAGTCCCTAATAACAAAAATCACAAAATAAACAAAATTTGCATATACTTATGCTTAGCCGAATATTCATTGGACTCATACAAGTCCACATCATTTATTTCACATTTTAGTCCCTTAATTTACAAATTTCACAATTTAGTCCAAATTACTCAAATTCATCAAAAATTTAAAGACAAAACTTAGTAATCTATCATATATCTTCCATTTACTAACATCAAACTTCATAAAACTCATATTTTCATCAATGAATCAATTCAAAATCATTAAAAAAAACCAGAAATTAAACCATGGGCTTGATAGATTGCTAAGCAATGATTACAAAAACGTAGAAGTTATCAAAAACGGACTAAAACACATACCTTAATTCTCAAATTTCCTAGCTGAACCCTAACTCAATCTTTTTCTTTCTTATTTCTTTGATTTTCAGCAAGCATGGATGAATATATGACTAAAATTATGTTTTGTTTTATTAATAATAACTTTAATAACTAAATACCAATTTTACCCTTTGATATAAAACCATTTAATCAATAAACATATGACCATTTATGTCCATCCATTAAGCTAATGGTCTATTTTCATATTAAGGACTCCACATTTAATAAGACACATTAATTAAGCACTTTAACAAATAGAAAACCACTTTTACAATTTACGCGATTAGGTCCTTTTATCAAATTGAGCATACAAACGATTAAATTTTCATACGAAACTTTCACACATGCTAATTCACATACCATAAGCACAGAAAATAATATTTGAATATTTTTTGACTCAGATTTGTGGTCCCAAAACCACTATTCCGACTAAGGTCTAAACCAGACTGTTACAATTCTCCCCGTTAGGGATTTTCGTTCCCGAAAATCTTACCGTTGAATAGATTTGGATATTGTTGTCTTATAGTAACTTCGGGCTCTCATGTAGCCTTTTCAATACCGTTTCGATGCCACAATACTTTAAATAATGGAATTTCCTTATTTCGCAATTCTTTAACCTCACGAGCTAATATACTGATCAGTTCTTCTTCGTAGGTCATATCAGATTGAATCTCAATCTCATATGGAGAAATCACATGTGATGGATCGGATCTATATATGGATCGGATCTATATCATCGAAGCATCGATACGTGAAATACAATATGAATCTTTTCTAGCTCTGGTGGCAACAACAATCTATACGCAACCGGTCTGATACGCTCGATAATCTCATACAGCCCGATGAACCTTTGACTCAATTTGCCTTTTCTGCCAAATCGGAGTATTTTCTTCCATGGAGACACTTTCAAAAATACTTTATCACCGATCTCGAGTTCAATGCCTTTTCTTTTCAAATCCGCATAAGATTTCTGACGATCAAAAGCTACTTTTAAACTATCTCGGATTACTTTTACTTTCTGTTCGGTTTCTTTCATCAAGTCAATCCCATGTATCTTATTCTCACTGAGTTCAGACCAATATAATGGTGTACGGCATTTGCGACCATATAAGGCTTCGTACGGTGCCATTTTAATGCTCGATTGAAAACTGTTATTATAAGCGAAGTCAATCAAAGGTAAATACTATTCCCACGTACCTTCAAACTCAAGAATGCAACATCTCAACATATCCTCGAGTATCTGAATAATCCGCTCAGATTGACCATCCCTCTGCTGGTGAAAAGCAGTACTGAAGTGCAATTTCATGCCCAGAGTATCTTACAATTTCTTCCAAAATCGCGATGTGAATCTTGGATCTCTATCTGACACAATAGATAATGGCACACCATGCAATCTCACAATATTGGAAATGTATAACTCAGCTAACTTATCAAGTCAATAATCGGATCGTACCGGAATAAAATGGGATGATTTCGTCAATTGATCAACTACAACTCAAATTGCATCGTTCTTTCTTGGAGATAGGGGCAAACCCAATACAAAATCCATTGTCACTCTATCCTATTTCCATTCCGGAATCATAATCAACTGTAACAAACTAGATGGCACTTGATGTTTAGCTTTAACTTGCTAATAGGTTAAGCATTTCACGACAAATTCAGAGATATCACGCTTCATACCAGGCCACCAATAAAGTTGTTTCAGATCATTATACATTTTCGTACTACCCGGATGAACAGATAAACGACTGTTGTGAGCTTCATTCAAAATCATTTGAATCAACCCTGGATTTCTCGGAACACAAATTCGATCTCGAGACAATCATCTTTATCAACTCTAAATTCAGAATCAGAATTCAAATTACACTGAGCTTGTAACACCCCTAACCCGTAGCCATCGCCAGACTAGGGTTAAGAGGCATTATCGGACATATCAAAGCATTTCACAATCATTTCACAATAAAAAAAATCATGCATCGTCATATCATAGTCAAACATCAACATTAAGTCCCTTTCTTAGGTCAATAAGACCATAAACATGCATTAGGAATAGGTCAGGACTAAACCGAACACATACAAAATTTTTTTGAAACTTAACAATTTTTCTAAGTCTATAAGGTCACACGCCCGTGTGAGTAGACCGTGTGCCTCACACGACATTAGACACGCCCGTTTGTCAGGCCGTGGTTGAAATTGACTTGGCCATACACGCCTGACACATGCCCATGTGTGTATGACCGTGTGGTCTGCCCAGGCTCATTTCAAAATGGCCCTCGAGCAATACGACAAAGACACACGCTCGTGTCTCTGCTCGTGTGGGCAAAAATAGACCATTTACAAGGCCAATATGCCATCCATTTAGGTCCTCCTTACAATTCCAAAATCAAGCATCATATATGCAACATTTTAAGCCAAATTCAACTCCAAACATGTATCAATCAATCTATAATATCATCAACCAATTTCATGTTCATTCTCTATACCAAAACATACCAAAATCATAAGTCAAACATTACCAAAATAAGCTTAATACATAACCGAATATACACAATATTAGCATCATGACTAAGCCATTTTCGTATGGCTATATTTATATACACAAATCATAATGAACCATCTCAACACTAGCCTATGCATGCCACACTACCAAATCTTAAAGCTTTTATTTACCGAAGCGATAACCGAATAGTGTGATGACGTCTCCGACTACTTCTAACCTGAGCCAGTCTCTAAAACTCTATAGACATAGAAAAATACACAGAGTAAGCTTTGAAAGCTTAGTAAGCCATAAGCAAATAAATCATTTCAATGATATTTATAAACCAATTTCACTAAACCAAAATTAACAAATCTCAATTACTTATACCTTCATTATTCTCGTAAATTCATGTAGCCACATTAAATAATTCACTTAACTTATTTATCAATGAATGTATGACCATGCTTTCAGATTTGATTAACAACCGTAAACTCATTCATATAAATCAAGCTCACACATATTCATTTCATCACCAACCAAACCATGGTCATTTATTACAAATCATACATAAAGTTATATCAACTTCTTTATAAACACTTCCAAACTCGAACATCTATAATTTCCTTATTCACATAAACCAAATTCGAATACATGAATCATATAGCCAACCCAACCATTCTAATTTCATTACCTGTTCAAATTTTTGAACCAAGCAATCGTACATCAAAGCCATGTTTCATGTTTCGTAAATCTCATATCCGAAACATAAGACCGCAATTTCATATAACGAGTATATATAACATATCATATTACTCATCCTTATTCAAAGCCATATCTTACTTTTATTTTACATCTTTAACCTTATAAATAGCATTAATAATGCTACTCAATCCAACTTATTTCATCATTCATGTACATAATTTTTCATCTACTTCATACTTAACATCATCAACTACATAGGTTCCGTACGTACCTGTACCATTACGTTCTTATCTATCACATTTATCACTTCAATGCTCGAAGCACTAATTCATTCGATCATCCTTGAACATTCAACAAACTCGTACACTTAGTGCCAATTAATTATCCAAAGCTATAATTATATCGCACACTTAGTGCCATTGCATTAAACCGAACTTATATCGGTATTGCACACATAGTGCCATTTACTCAGCCAACGCTGTTATAATCTCGCACACTCAATGCCATTTTAATAGCCGTAGCTATTTCATTTATCGCACACTTAGTACCTCAAATTCAATTCACGTTTTATATACTTTGTAACACCCCTTACTCAAGATCGTTGCCGGAGTCGAGCACGAGGCGTTACCTGACTTAACTTACTAATTCGAGGCATAAAATTTGCTTTTAAAATTAATTTATATACATTCATTAAATATGTACCTAAAAAGGGCCCTCGAGGTCCTAAAACATGCAATTGAAATGGTTCGGGACCAAACTCGGAACGTAAAAGATTTTTCGAATACTTAGACAAATCAAAAAAAATTATTTCATTATTCCTTATAAAACTACCCACCTGCATCATAGTCACTAAATAAATCATAACTCGAGTAAAAAAACTCAAAATTTAGATTCGTGAATTTTCCCTGAAACTAGACTCATATATATTCTCACTAATTTTTTTCTAGAATTTTTGGTCAAGCCAATTAGTACAGTTTATTAGTTAAAGTTTCCCCTGTTGTACTATTCGACTACTCTAACCTCTCCTCACTACGAATCAATTTTCTCCCTGTACAGAATTCAAATAACCATTCCGTTTGTTTCTCTTGAAATTAAATTCACTAAGAAATCTAGAAATATAAACTCTAACTCCTAATTATTTTTGTACAATTTTTAGTGAATTTATAAAGTCAGAATAGGGGATTCAAAAATCGCTCTAATCCTATCTCACTAAAATTCAAATATCTCTTAATATACACTTATTTTGCTTACTCTATTTCTTTCATATGAAAATAGACTCAATAAGCTTTAATTCTATATCTCATTCATCACCTAATTCTGTTTCTACTATTCTTGGTGATTTTTCAAGATCACATCACTGCTGCTGTTCAATACTGTTTTAATGCTAATTTACTTTTTCATGATTTCTTTGTATTAACTACCATTTAGGCATACATAACACCGAAACATGTTCTTCATTAGCCATTTCAATAGATAATTGTTATCAAATATTTACATACCATTCTTTAGCCATATCATAATGACATACACACAAAATGGCTAAGTCCCTATACATGCCATAAACTAGAACGTTTGTAAACGAAGATACCCATTTGGTAACTTGATAGTCAATAGTGTCAAGTGATCTCCGACGACCTCCAACCCGAGCTTGCTTTTAAGTACTCTGAAACATAGGAAAGTGAAAGAAGTAAGCTTATAAAGCTTAGTAAGTTCACATGTAAAATAATAAGCATTAGCAATCAATTTAGCTTACTACTATGTTGTCATAATTTGCTTAAATAATATTTAGTTCTTACTTTCCCATCTTACTCATCGGTAACCTTACCAAAGGCTCAGAATACAAAAGGCACCTTACTTAATAGCTTGCTTACATACCTGCAACATCTCACTTAACACATGAGTACTCTTTCATAATATAGGCATATTTCCAATCATGTCATAAAGTGTCACAAGCATAACTGAAAACTCATCACTTACTTAATACTTGATAATCTCAATTACTTACAATCTCAATATTAAATAAGCCTTAAATGCATACCTGTACTCTTTCTTCATGTTCTCACCTAGTCATTTCTTTTACTTAATCTTTGGATTACTCAAGAATCTTTTTCCTTTTTGAACTTACCATTGCCATGTCTTGACATGGTCTTACGTGGTATCCTTGCCTTATGAACTCACCAATGCCATACCTTGGCATGGTTTTACATGGGACCTTTGCCTTATAGTAACTCATCAATGCCATGTCTTGACATGGTCTTACATGATTTCCTTGCCTTGTAGAACTTATCAATGCCATGCCTTGGCATGGTCTTACATGATATCCTTGCCTTATAGAACTTATCAATACCATGCCTTGGCATGGTCTTACATGATATCCTTATCTTACCAAATGCCATGTTCCAAACACGGTCTTACATGGTATCCTTGTCTTACCAAATGCCATTTCCAAACATGGTGTTACATGGTATCCTTATCTTAGTGCCAATGCCACATCTTGATGTGGTCTTACATAGAGTCCTTAATCAATCCCGATGCCATGTCTTGACATGGTCTTACATGGTATCCTTAACCGTCAATTCCTTCTTAAATGCCATGTTATGAACATGGACTTTTCCGTCAATTCTTCCTTAATTGCCATGGTACAACCATGGATTTTGAGATATCAATGCCTTGTCAAGTCATAGCTGAAACATACTTGCTCAAATTCTCAAGGTTAGATGCATAACTCAATAATAACAGTACTAATAACAATAATTGCATAATAATAAAATGCTACTCAACTTACATACTTACATTATCAATCTCATCATATCATCAACTTAACTTATTCTCATCAAACTATGCTAGTCAATACTTTCTTGTTATCATTCAAAGCTATAATACAAAATATGGTCTTACATATAAATTATACAAGTTCTCTTTCCAATATCGAATTATTATCGAACATTAATCATTATATCTGAAACTCAATACTAAAATATTTAAGGCCAAAATATCAATTTATCATTCAAATATGCGTAAATAAATGCTTACTAAACATATGAACTTACCTCGATACCAAAACGACCATTTTACCAACTTTCCCAATTTTTTATTTTTCCCTCGTTCTAGGTCCAAATCTCACTTTCCGGGATCTAAAACATCATATTTCACTTATTTAATTAATGTAATATTCAAAACATTCCCTAAATAAAACTTTGGAAAAATTACAATTTTTCCCCTAAACCTTTGCAGAATTATGATTTTGCCCCTAGGCGCGGAAATTAAAATTTATCCAATTTTCTTATGTTTTATGACACGCTGAACATTTTTACCTTCTATGGCAACACCAAATTCCCACTCTATCATGTACTTATGAACATTAGGTATTTTTACCGATTATGTCATTTTACTCGTTTTCACTTAAAATCGTTTACCAAAAGTTGTTTAACATAATTTCAAGCTTCATATTCTACCATAAAACATAAAAATAAACACATTTAACCTATGGATATTTTTCCAAATATGAACCCTAGCTATAAACACAATTATTCAATCAATGAATAGACCTTAAAACTTAATTGAAATAATTTTTTTTGACCTCGGATTCGTGGTTTTGTGACCACTATTCCGTTTAGGCCCTATTTCAGGATGTTACATACTTCAACTTCACAATATTATTCCTTTACAACTTAATTCAACACATATAATGCACATACATTTCAATTTAATAACATTTATTTACTTATGAACTTACCTCGTACTAACACGAACGAACAGGAACGACTATTCGACAATTTTTTACTTTTCCTGATCCAAATCCGATTTCCTCATTTCCTAATCTAATTCAATACAAATTTAACTTATTTAATCACATATTTACTCAAATTCATCCAAAAACACATAAATAGGTATTTTGCACTTTAGCCCCTAACATTTTACATTTTTCACAATTTAGTCCCTGTTTCACAAAACACTAAATATTCAAAATTTGACCACACCCTTGCTTAGCCGAATTTCATTATGGTCCATAGCAGCCTATTTATTTCATTTATTTCACATTTTAGTCCCTCAATTTACAAATCTCACAATTTAGCCCATTTTACTCAAATTCATCAAAAATTTAAAGGCAAAATATATCAACCTAACACATATATTTTATTTGCCAACAACAAACATCACAAAGCTCACAATTTCATCAATGGCATATTTCAAAGTCATCATCAAAATCAGAAATTTAGGCATGGGCTTGATAGAACACTAAGCAACGATCACAAAAACGTAGAAATTATCAAAAATAGAACAAAAATCATACCTTAATCAAGCAAAACCATAGCTGAAACCCTAAGCTTAATTTTCTTTCTTTTTCTTTGATGAAATCAGCAAAGATGATGAATATATCATCAAATTCATGTTTTTGGTTTTATTTAATTATCATAATATATTAAATACCAATTTTTCCCTTTTATTAAACCATTTAATAAACCATTATATTAAGGCCATAATTGTCCACTCATGCTTTCAATGGTCTAATTGCATCATAAGGACCTCTCCTTTAATAAGATAAATCAATTAAGTACTTTAACAAATAGTAGGCAATTTTACATTTTACACGATTAGGTCCTTTTATCAAATTAAGCACACAAACGATTAAATTTTCATACAAAAATTTCACACATATCAATTCACATACTTTAAGCACAAAAAATACTATTAAAATATTTTTTTGACCCGAATTTGTGGTCCTGAAACCACTGTTCCGACTAGGGTCTAAACCGGGCTGTTACAACTCTCCCCTTTAGGTATTTTCGTCCCCGAAAATCTTACTGAAAGTAGATTAAAGATTTTATTCCATACAATACATTTCAAATCCACACATGACTTCAATTTTCATATATATTTAATTTCACAACTGAAATTCTGATCTGTCTTTCACTATACGTCATATCAAGTTGAAACTGCTTCTAATTGAATTAAATTACTTTCATCTTTTGCTCAAATTTTCTGATGGCATTAATCCCGTGAATCATTTTCTCACAAATCTCGGTCCCGAAACAATGGAGTTCGATAACTGCCACATATGATACAGCATACAATGTCACTTTTATACTCACCTGATAATTTATCAAACAACTACACTCTTTATTAGTTGCTTTGAAACTCTAAAACACAGTGACGAATAAATATTTCAAAAATTTGAATTGCGTTCCTCGATTTCAATACAACCTCATACTCACATCTTACTGAAATTTCTTTCAGAACCACAGTATAAATTTCAAATTTTTATGCGAAATAATGAAAACTGATACTCAGTACAAACTGGCAATCTTTGAAAAGAATAACTCAGTTGGTCTAATAAGAGAGAAATCCATACATACAGAGGGACTTCTTTTCAATAATTCAGATAACATCTATCTTTTTCAATATTAAGAATAGTCCTGATACAAAATCTATCAACACTTTATTTCAAAACAACAACCAATCATCGATTCCACATCTGAAATTCTGAATCATAATTCAATTTATGCTGAACCCCTTTTAACTTATAATTTTTTGACACATTTTTTAGCTTCACGACTTTACTAAATAAACATTTATTTAGCTTCTAACTCAACTAACAACTGTTCATCATCTGATAAGATCAATCACGTATTCATTGCTCGTAAAGTACACAAAAGTTTCTTATTCAGATCATTTGAAACTATAATCATTTCCCTCAGATAATAATATTTACTTACAGACTCAAAAGTTTTTCGACAATTCAAGCTAGCTTTGCTGTACCAAGTTCGGGTCTAGCTCTGAACGTCAAACATTTTAAACTTTTGTAATCCTCAACTATGTCACATAACTCTTTTCATGCAGCTTTAACTGTATGGAATCACACATTATCTCTGTATACTCTATTATTAGAACACACTTCAAATCGTTCATTGACGCGAGTACTGATGTTTTAGTTGACAATATCTCCATGTAAAAGGAAAACTTCAACAATCAAACTAACTTTAATTTACCACAACATTTCTCAGATAGAATCGTTTCGATAGATATAATTTTGTATCAAATCTTCAAAAATACGAATTCTTCTTCTAAACTATCCTTTTATTCACACATGTACGTTCAAAGTTCATTTCCAGTCCGGTGGATAGATTCAAACACATATAACCCAATTATCTTTTAAATCAAATAATTCAAATTAGACTAAACCACTGAATCAGTATTTTCGAAGAAATCTTTTCTTCTCATTAAATGGATAGCCCCAAACATATCATTTTACAGATTTGATCTTGATCTTCTGTCACTTTCACTTTTGCCAATGTCGAACCTTTCACAAGAACTAGAAAAGAGTTTATAATAAAGCTGTCTCATATATTGATCATCAAAGTTCTGAATTATATTGAAGTCGCCTTTTTCAGATAGAAATCATAATGTCATAATAAGACCGATGTCTCACCCGTAACAATAGATAATATCCAGGCTGTTAAATAAGTATTTGAACCCAGAAGAAAATCAAATATGATTTGAACAGAAACCAATACAGAAACACAACTTTTATAACTCGATAATAAAGATTACAAGATTTCTCAAATTCGTAGCAGAAATTATGATTATAACAGATATAGCCATTTCTGTCAAATAGATATCTCTTATAGATAATCACATAGAATCATAAGAAAACTGTAATAATGAAAATTTCAACATCTGTAGCTACACAAAATATGTAACGCCCCAATTTTTGGGATTTCTGTGATTTTTGATGAATTTTAGAATTTTTGTGTTTTGACTGTACAATGTAGGTCTGAGTATGTTAATGGGCCTTTGGAAGGCCCAAGAGTAAATTTAACCCAAGGCAATTTCAGAATTTTCAATTTTAGAGAGAGAGAGGGTTCTAGCATTATGGGCTTTTAAAATAAAGGTGGTAAAATAAGCCACAAGAAGATCTATGGTAAAGTGGCATGTGACGCCACATAGGTGTTTGGGGAGTGGCGTGTGGATGTTTAGGGGGAGCCAAGGTTCAAGTCGCAAGGTAAGTTAATTAGGGTATTTATTTTTGTGAACAAGAAAGGTAGGTATTGGAACATTGGTGGAACTCTGTTAGGAGGAGTTTGAGCTATTTAGGGGATTGAGTAAGGGAGAGATAAGGGAAGAAATTTAGGAGCTAATCAAGGAGCTTGGTGTTGGCCGAATGTTAGACTCTTGAGGAGCAAGAGTTGGCCGGCCAAGGGTCTCTAGTATTGGCAAATTCGGCTAGGTCTCTGAAGTAGCAATTTCAGCATTAGGGAAGTTTTGTGCCGTTTCTTTGTAGCTTTTCCTTTAAGGTTTCGGTTTAGTCTTCTTTTGGCTTACCAAAATAAGGTATTGTGCTTAGGGTTTTTCTCTTTTCCCTTCCATTTTACTAGTATCTAGAACTTGGAACACCTCATAACTCTCTGTGCCGTTTTCCCTTGCCATAACCGAATACTACTTTCCCTTCTCACCTTTCTTTTTTCTATCTTTTCCTTTTTCCCATAGCTGAACCTATACTCCCCTCTCTTTTGTCGCTTTAAACAATTTCTTTTCTCCATTGTTCCTCCATTGGCCGAATCTACCATCCCTTTCCTTCTCTTCTTCTCTTCATTTATTCCCCTCACATCTAGGAGGCCGAATCTTACTATAGCCGAACCTCTTTCTCTTTTTCTTTAAGAAGCCAAAACCTTCATACCTGTGGTATAGGAAGCCGGATCTTTGGCTACTTGAACTTGTTTCTTCTCATAACCATGGTAGATAGGGATTAATATCATAGATAGGAACACTCTATTGGGCAGAACAACGATTGGTAAGTATTTGAACAACTTTCGTTAGTTACTTATGCTTTAAGGTAAAGCCGAAACCCCTTAAGGGTGGCTAATGTTTGGACTAAGGGCATATTGACCTCTTTCTTTTGGTTTTGTGTGCACTAGAATGGACAAGGGGGACATTTGGCAAAGGGCTTTGAAGGCTAACTCTGTTGGACATCTAGATCTAGTCCATATTTCGGCAGAAATGTAAGAACTTTATGAACTAGGGCAATGTTGGCCGAGTATCGTAAGGAGATTAGTACGTATTTTGTTTTTGATATGTAGTCTGACGTATTAGTAACTCAATTGTAGGTAGCTCGTGTGTGGATCTCGCCAACGTATCGTTACAGATCAGGTGTGTAAACGACACCCACTTATAGACTAGATCGACAAAAGCCGAAAAGTCGAAACACCGAAGAGCTGACATTTTGTGGACTTATGAGTGTGCGAGCGCTCGTGAGGTAGTTGTTTGTTAATCCCGATAATCTCAAGTGGTAAGCTTGCAGAGTGCGTAATTTCGTGCACTTCGGTATATTTGGGCTTAATGGGCCAAAATCGGGTTAATAGGCCAATGGGCCCAATTTAGTAAAAATGCTCGATAAGTATTTCTGTTAATACGGTAATGGTTGTAATATGCATGAAAACCCTAAAATAGTAAATTTACTAAAATACCCCTAAAGTATGAAAATTACCATTATACCCCTAGGTGCAAAGTGACCGTTATACCTCTAGGGTTAATTTTGACTGGAATGCATGATGTTCTGATTCTGTATGTTGTATGCCATGACATGACATGTATATCTGTTGCATGGGATATGGGTTTTATTGATGGAGGAAGCGTTCTGGTGGCTATGCCACAAATATCTGTTCTGGTGGCTCTGCCACAATATCTGTATTTGGTGACTCTGTCACAATATTTGTTCTGGCAGCCATGCTGCAAATTCTGTGGTGTGTAGCAGATGGGTGGGACGAGTTGTCTCCCCACACGGTGTAAGGTTGGTACGGGGGTGTATACGGATGGATATGGGTTGGGATTTCTGCATACATGATATTTATGTTCAGTACCTGTTATGGGCCTATGGGCTTCATTCTGAATATAAGGCTAAGGCCCAACTTAATCTGTTTTTGTGGTTCAAACTGATTTGGACTATGGTTGGGTTATTTTACACACTGAGTTTTCCAAACTCACCCCCCTTAATTTCATCCATGCAGGAAATCCCCAACTATAGTAGACTTGGAGCTGTGAGGGATTCGGAGTGGCCACATGTTCTGCAAATTCGGTTCTCTTCAGGTGTTTTGACCAGCCTTTACTCATTTTAATTGTTTAAGGTTTTTAAGTTGTAATAAGGCCGCTCATAAATTTTATGGTTTTTTTAATTGCTTTACTTATACTCGATTTAAACTGTTAGATTCAGGTTGTGTGGGTTTCGTTCAAAATTAATAAACGATTTCAAAACACAACGAGCGTAACAAATGGATAACCTAAAGACTTAATTAATCGGTGTTCTTTTCTTAGTCAACAATTAACCATTGTTTTACAAAATCACCCTAATTACCATTAATAAAGAACACAATCAACTGTAAGTCAATGTGACACGTCAGACTTGGCCGTAACGTCTGGGCTGGGTTTGGGGTGTTACATTTAGTGGTATCAGAGCCAGGTTACAACAACTCGACTGTGGACTGGGTCTTAAAAAAACAAACACACAAACAAAAGTTTTTGGAATTTTGTAAAATAAATAAATAAATAAATAAAACAAATATTTTCAAAAAAATCACTTTGGGGAATTTGTTTTTTTTTTTAAATTTTCTTTCTACAATAAATGGTTTCAAAGATTGCAAATCCAGTTTTCTAAAATTTGGATTCTGAAAAGGTGGCACACCGAATCTCCAGCCCAAGTCTGTAAGTATCAGTCTGAATTTTTCTGAATGTTTCTAAATTATCAGCTATATGCCTGTACTGAAACTCTATTATGATACTCTGGTTAGGGTGATATTGAAACTGTAGGGAATTTTGATAAGTAGACTGAGACTGTAGCTAGGCTACGATTCCGCGAAAAACAAACTCTGAATTACTGTCTGTTCATAAAACATCTGTAATAAACACTTAAATATTTAATTGATGCATAAAATTAGTAAACAGATAATACGATATGAGTACGAGAGTAGCTCGTGGAAGAGGCCGTGGACATGGCCGAGGTAGTGCACGGGCTGGATCTTCGTCTTCAGGACATATGCTGGCGGCAGATGCACCAGTACCATTGGCAACAGAAGTGGAGTCTCATGATCGAGGTGCCGGGGATGACGCTCTATCTCAGGCAATGCTTTGTGTTTTGGAAAGGGTTGTCGGGGCAAGTATGGGTAACAGAATTCGATGATCTATTTTTGAGCGACTCTGGGCTAATGGAGTGGAGATCTTTAAGGGTGTATCTGGTGTAGCCCCGAATGTGGCTGAATATTGGTTAGAAGCCACAGAACATATTACGGATGATTTGGACTGTTCCGTAGAGCAGAAGCTGAAGGGAGCCATATCATTGCTACAAGATGAGGCTTATCAGTGGTGGCTCACTGTGAGAGATGGGACCCCAGCTGAGAGGGTAACTTGAGAGCTGTTTAAGACGACCTTCAAGGGAAAATATGTTGGGGCAAGTTATATAGATGCTTGCAGGAAAGAATTTTTGAATCTGGTTCAAGGGGGTAAGACAGTTGCTGAGTACGAGGCTGAGTTTCTGAGGCTGAGGCTTGTCAGCCAGCGTTGGTGTATGCAGCTCGTCGTCGAGAGAAGGGTGATGCACCCGACGTCATAACTGGTACGTTCTTGATTTCTAGCATGCCGTACACTGCTTTGATAGATATTAGATCTACTCATTCGTATGTTGCATGTGCCATATCTAGGTCGATGGGTGTGCACTCTGAGGAGACTGTGAGTGGGGTATCGGTACTAAGTCCTTTGCGCCACTCGGTTAGGGTAGACAAACTGTATAAAGACGTGCCTTTAGAAACTCAAAGTAAGATTTTCTCTAGAGACTTGATGGAATTACCGTTCGGAGAATTCGACCTCATTCTAGGAATGGACTGGCTTGTTAAGCATAGGGCAACTCTAGATTGTATTGCTAAGCGAATGGTATTAAAGACCGCGGAGGGTGAGGAGGTTATGGTGATAGGTGAGCGAAGGGATTATTTTTCCAATGTGGTGTTGGCGTTGAGAGCCGAGAAGTGGATTCGTAAGGGTTGTGAGGCTTACTTGGCATTTGTAAGTCAGTCGGAGACTGAGGGTCTGATGGTGGATAAGGTTAGAACTGTTAAGGAATTCCAAGATGTTTTTCTAGAGGAGCTTTCGGGATTGCCTCCGAACCGAGAAGTCAAGTTTGGAATCTACTTGTTGCCTGGAACAGCACCAGTGTCTATCACACCATACAGGATGGCACCGAAGGAGTTAGTAGAGCTGAAAGCACAGATTCAAAAGTTGTTGGATAGAGGCTTTATTAGGCCAAGTGTGTCTCTGTAGGGAGTACTAGTGTTGTTTGTGAAAAAGAAGGATGGGACGATGTGGATGTGCATCGATTATTGGCAGTTGAACAAACTGATGATTAAGAATAAGTACCCTCTGCCAAGAATCAACGACCTGTTTGACCAACTTAGAGGAGCTTCGGTATTCTCCAAGATCAATCTTCGATCTGGATACCATCAGTTAAGGGTCAAGGAAGTAGTTATTCATGAGACAGCATTCAAGACTTGGTATGGTCATTACGAGTTTCTAGTTAAGCCATTTGGACTGACGAACACTCTTGCAGCATTCATGGACCTGATGAATCGTGTATTTCAACCATTTTTGGATCGATTCGTAGTCGTTTTTATTGACGATATTCTGGTATATTCTGAAACTAAAGAGAAGCATGTTGAACATCTCTGCATTGTGCTGCAAGTGTTGAGGGAGAAGGAACTTTGTGCAAAATTCAGTAAATGTGAATTTTGGTTGAGGGAGGTAACCTTCTTAGGTCATGTTGTCTCTGCTGAGGGGATCAAGCTGGACCCTCGAAAGATTGAAGCGATTCTGGAGTGGAAGCCACCTAGGTTGGTGTCAGAAATTCAGAGTTTCCTTGGTTTGGTAGGGTACTACTGAAGGTTTGTGGAAGGTTTTTCTGTGTTGGCAGCACCATTGACAAAGCTTATAAGGAAAGGAGCATCGTTTGTTTGGACTGAGAAGCAGCAGGAAGCTTTTGAGAAATTGAAGAAAGTTCTGACCGAGGCACATGTATTAATTTAGCCGAAGTCTGGGAAGGATTTTACTGTGTACAGTGACGCATCACATGTGGGTTTGGGCTGTGTGTTGATGCAAGAGGGTAGGGTGGTTGCTTATGCATCGCGACATCTTAAGCCTCACGAAGTAATCTATCCTACTCACGATTTAGAATTGGCAGCAGTAACCTTTGCACTTAAGATTTGGAGACACTACTTGTACGGAGAAAGGAGTGTAATATACACAGATCATAAGAGTTTTAAGTACTTGCTGACTCAGAAGGAGCTGAACCTTAGGCAACAAAGATGGATAGAGTTGCTTAAGGATTATGACTATTCGATTGAGTATCACCCAGGCAAGGCTAATGTGGTAGCCGATGCCCTAAGCTGTAGAGCTGTATCTGATCTAAGAGCAATGTTTGCTCGTCTGAGTTTGTATGATGATGGTAGTTTGTTGGCTAAGTTACAAGAAAGGCCAACCTAGATGGATCAGATTAGGGAAAAGCAGTTCAAGGATGAGTCTTTAGTTTCTCGATTCCAGCAAGTTAAGAAAGGGGAAACTGTTGAGTTTGAGTTGAATAGTGAAGGAGTTCTGTGTTTCCGAAGAAGAGTTTGCATTCCGAAGGACTCTGACTTAAGGTAGTCAATACTGAAAGAAGCTCATGGAGGACTTTGTGCTATGCATCCTGGAGGGAATAAGTTGTATCGCGACTTGCGAGAATTGTATTGGTGGTTTGGGCTTAAATTAGAAGTAATGGAGTTTGTAGGGAAATGTCTGACATGCCAGCAAGTGAAAGCTGAGCATCAACTACCTTTCGGACTTTTACAACCAGTGAAGATACCACTTTGGAAGTGGGAGAGGGTAACCATGAACTTTGTGAGTGGGCTACCCTTGACACCGACGAAGAAGGACTCAATTTGGGTACTTGTTGATAGGTTAACCAAATCTGTTCATTTTATACCTGTTTGCACTGATTATTCACTTCAGAAGCTAGCCAAATTGTACGTGGCGAAGATTGTCCGACTTCATAGAGTGCCAGTATCGATTATTTTTGATCGGGATCCTAGGTTTACATCCCGGTTCTGGTAAAAGTTGCATGACGCGTTGGGAACATGATTGAACTTTAGCACGGCTTTTCATCCTCAGACTGATGGTCAGTCGGAAAGGGTTATTCAGATTTTAGAAGACATGTTGAGGGGATGCGTTATTAACTTCTGAGGTAGTTGGGAAGATTACTTGCCGTTGGCAGAGTTTGCGTATAACAATAGTAATCAGGCGAGTATCCAAATGGCACCATATGAAGCACTGTATAGACGTAGGTGTCGTACACCTAGTTGTTGGACTGAATTGGGGGAATGATAGGTTCTTAGACCTGAGTTGGTAGCGAATACTGAAGATAAGGTCAGGATAATCAGAGATCGGTTAAAAGAAGCATCTGATAGGCAAAAGTCGTATGTAGATTTGAAGCGTAAGGAGATTGAGTACTCAGTGGGTGATATGGTCTTCTTGAAGGTTTCTCCTTGGAAGAAGATATTAAGGTTTGGTAAGAAGGGCAAGTTGAGTCTGCGGTTCATCGGGCCTTATCCGGTTCTTAAGCGAGTAGGTCTAGTGGCTTACCAATTGGAATTACCTCTAGAGTTAGACAGGATTCACGATGTTTTTCACATCTCCATGTTAAGGTGATATTGTTCTGATCCTACCCATGTCGTGCCAATTACAGAGATTGAAGTGCAGCCTGATTTCACTTTCGAGGAAGAGCCTGTGCAGATATTGGATCGAGATGTTAAGGTTCTAAGAAGGAAGTCAGTTCCATTGGTAAAGGTACTCTGGCGTAATCATGGTAGAGAGGAAGCTACTTGGGAACCAGAAGAGGCGATGTGTCAACAATACCCTCATCTGTTTGGATCAGGTAAATTTCAAGGACAAAATTTCTTTAAGGAGGGTAGAGTTGTAACGCCCCATTTTTTAGGATTTTTGAGATTTCTGTGATTTTTGATGAATTTTAGAATTTTTGTGTTTTGACTATACAATGTAGGTCTGAGTATGTTAGTGGGCCTTTGGAAGGCCCAAGAGTAAATTTAACCAGAGGAAATTTTAGAATTTTCAATTTTAGAGAGAGAGGGTTTTGGCGTTATGGGCTTTTAAAATAAAGGTGGTAAAATAAGCCACAAGAAGAACTGTGGTAAAGTGGCATGTGACACCACATAGGTGTTTGGGGAGTGGCGTGTGGATGTTTAGGGGGAGCCAAGGTTCAAGTCGCAAGGTAAGTTAATTAGGGTATTTATTTTTGTGAACAGGAAATGTATGTATTGGAACATAGGTGGAACTCTGTTAGGAGGAGTTTGAGCTATTCAGGGGATTGAGTAAGGGAGAGATAAGGGAGGAAATTTATGAGCTGATCAAGGAGCTTGGTGTTGGCCGAATGTTGGACTCTTGAGGAGTAAGAGTTGTCCGGCCAAGGGTCTCTAGTATTGGCAAATTCGGCTAGGTCTCTGAAGTAGCAATTTCAGCATTAGGGAAGTTTTGTGCCGTTTCTTTGTAGCTTTTCCTTTAAGGTTTCGGTTTAGTCTTCTTTTGGCTTACTGAAATAAGGTATTGTGCTTAGGGTTTTTCTCTTTTCCCTTCCATTTTGCTAGTGTCTGGAACTTGGAACACCTCATAACTCTCTGTGCCATTTTTCCTTGCCATAACCAAATACTACTTTCCCTTCTCACCTTTCTTTCTTCCATCTTTTCCTTTTCCCCATAGCCGAACCTATACTCCCCTCTCTTTTGTCGCTTTCAACAATTTCTTTTCTCCATTTTTCCTCCATTGGCCGAATCTACCATCCCTTTCCTTCTCTTCTTCTCTTCATTTATTCCCCTCACATCTAAGAGGCCGAATCTTATTATAGCCGAACCTCTTTCTCTTTTTCTTTAAGAAGCCGAAACCTTCATACCTGTGGTATAGGAAGCCGAATCTTTGGCTACTTGAACCTGTTTCTTCTCGTAAACACGGTAGATCGAGATTAATATCATAGATAGGAACACTCTATTGGGCAGAACAACGATTGGTAAGTATTCGAACAACTTTCGTTAGTTACTTATGCTTTAAGGTAAAGCCGAAACCCCTTAAGGGTGGCTAACGTTTGAACTAAGGGCATATTGGCCTCTTTCTTTTGGTTTTGTGTGCGCTAGAGTGGACAAGGGGGACATTTAGCAAAGGGCTATGAAGGCTAACTTTATTGGACATCTAGATCTAGTCCATATTTCGGCAGAAAGGTAAGAACTTTATGAACTAAGGCAATGTTGGCCGAGTATGGTAAGGAGATTAGTACGTATTTTGTTTTTGATATGTAGTTTGACGTATTAGTAACTCGATTGTAGGTAGCTCGTGTGTGGATCTCGCCAACGTATTGTTACAGATCAGGTGTGTAAACGACACCCACTTATAGACTAGATCGGCAAAAGCCGAGAAGCTGAAACGCCGAAGAGCTGACATTTTGTGGACTTATGAGCGTGCGAGCGCTCGTGAGGTAGTTGTTTGTTAATATCGGTAATCTCAAGCGGTAAGCTTGCAGAGTGCGCAATTTCGTGCACTTGGTATATTTGGGCTTAATGGGCCAAAATCAGGTTAATAGGCCAACGGGCCCAATTTGGTAAAAACGTTCGGTAAGTGTTTCTGTTAATACGGTAATGGCTGTAATATGCATGAAAACCATAAAATAGTAAATTTACTAAAATACGCCTAAAGTATGAAAATTACCATTATACCCCTAGGTGCAAAGTGACCGTTATACCCCTAGGGTTAATTTTGACTAGAATGCATGATATTCTGATTCTGTATGTTGTATGCCATGACATTTATATCTGTTGCATGGGATATGGGTTATATTGATGGAGGAAGCGTTCTGGTGGCTATGCAACAAATATTTGTTCTGGTGGCTCGGCCACAATATCTCATGATTCGTGAATCTGTCACAATATTCATTCCTGCGCGACCATGCGCAAATTCTGTGGTGTGTAGCGGATGGGTGGGTCGAGTTGTCTCCCCTCATGGTGTAAGATTGGTACGGGGGTGTATACGGATGGATATGGGTTGGGTTTTCTGCATACATGATATTTCTGTTCTATACCTGTTATGGGCCTATGGGCTTCATTCTGAATTTTGTATAGGGCTAAGGCCCAACTTAATCTGTTTCTGTGGTTCGAACTGATTTGGACTATGGTTGGGTTATTTTACACACTGAGTTTTCCAAACTCACCCCCCTTAATTTCATCCATGCAGGAAATCCCCAACCATAGTGGACTTGGAGCTATGAGGGATTCAGAGTGGCCATATGTTCTGCAAATTCGGTTCTCTTCAGGTGTTTTGACCAGCCTTTACTCACTTTAATTGTTTAAGGTTTTTAAGTTGTAATAAGGCCACTCGTAAATTTTATGGTTTTTTTTAATTGATTTACCTATACTCGATTTAAACTGTTAGATTCAGGCTGTGTGGGTTTCGTTCAAAATTAATAAACGATTTCAAAACACAACGAGCATAACAAATGGATAACCTAAAGACTTAATTAATCGGTGTTCTTTTCTTAGTCAACAATTAACCATTGTTTTACAAAATCACCCTGATTACCATAAACAAAGAACACAATCAACCGTAAGTCAATGTGACACGTCAGACTTGGTAGTAACATCTGGGCCGGGTTTGGGGTGTTACAGAATATCAGAAAATTACAACCCCTATAGAATGAAATCAACTCTGATGATATCCCAGAAAATGTCCAGAAAGAACAATATCACTAACAAATACTGGAATCCACAGTAACAAAAGTGATAGAATTTTCACATATTTTCAATAGAACAATAGCTAGCAGAAACAGAGTATTAACATAATACAGATTTTACCGTCGACTTTTATATCCACACAATGGAATAAATATTAGAGAAAGACGTAGCAATGTCGAACATAACTCAAACAGACCAACGATACTTTCATTTATTAGCATGTTTAGCTAATGTTCTCATACGATAAGAATTTCCTCTTGAAATTAAACAGTCACATATACTTCTGAGGATAAATGTACATATAGAATGTCCAAAAGAAGTCATAGTAACTGGCCGACTATAACCACTGCATTCAGCCATCAATATAATTAAAACATTATTCAACTGGGCAATTTTGTCATCATTAAGTCCATATTATCCAATCAATAACAGAAATCAATTCAAAAGAAATTTCAATTAATACCTTTCTTTAGATATCATACCTGAATACTTTTATTTCATAGAATTCTACTTCTTTGTTAACAGTGACTTTGCATAATTTGAATAGTCTTCAGAACTTTTCAATATCTTCTTTAATACTAGCTTTATTTGTTATTTCATTCACTTCTTTGACCACATTATTAATCTTTCGAACATGGACTTCTGTAACTCCACACTTGTGAACTTATACAACCAAATTTTACGGATTTCATTTTAACATTTCACTGATAAGAGGGGTGAGGGTAGTAAAGCCTCAAATTTAACTTACACATAAATGCACATAACACATACTATCACAAATAGCCATTTTATTACTAATTTCACATTTTCAAATCATTTAATAAACTTTTGTTATTAACACATTGTTCATATGCCAACTCAAATTACTAAATCACAATCATAGGATTTCAGATAGCAATCATAACTCAAATATCATATCTCATATGCTCATATAATTATAATATTTATCAATAACAATATGTCATACTCTTTGATCCATACCTTTATGAGTTTTAACTCATAATCAACACATTTCCATTCAAACATTTGAGTACACATTCCGTACTATCAAAAATAGCTCGGTTGGAAAACTTATTTGTCTCATCAAAATAATTTTCGTCAGAGTCAGGAGATATCACACTATCGCAGGTTAAATGTGGCATGTATAGCTAGACTCACATACGCTATGGTAGTCCTAGAACTGACTAAACCATAGCTTTGATACCAACAAAATGTAACACCCCTAACCCGTAACCATCACCGAACTAGGGTTAAGAGGCACTACCAGACATATCAAAATATTTCGCAATCATTTCACAATAAAAAAAATCGTGCATCACCATATCATAGTTAAACATCAACATTAAGTCCCTTTCTTAGGTTAATGAGACTATAAACATGCAATAGGAATAGGTCGGGACTAAACTGAACACATACAAAATTTTTTCGAAACTTAACAATTTTTCTAAGTTTCAAAGGCCAGACGCCTATGTGAGAAGACTGTGTGCCTCACACGGCATTAGACACGCCCGTGTGTCTAGGCCGTGGTCGAAACTGACTTGGCCACACGTTCTGGCATACGCCTATGTGTGTACGACCGTGTGATCTGCCCAGGCCCATTTTGAAATGGCCCTCGAGCAACACGGCAAAGACACACGCTCGTGTCTTTGCCCGTGTGGGCAAAAATAGACCATTTACAAGGCCAATATACCATCCATTCAGGTCCTCCCTACAATTCCAAAATCAAGCATCATATATGCACCATTTTCTGCCAAATTCAACTCCAAACATGTATCAATCAATCCATAATGTCATCAACCAATTTCATGTTCATCCTCTATACCAAAACATACCAAAATCATATGTCAAACATTACCAAAATAAGCTTAATACATAACCGAATATACACAATATTAGCATCATGACTAAGCCATTTTCGTATGGCTATATTTATATACACAAATCATAATGAACCATCTCAACACTAGGCTATACATGCCACACTACCAAATCTTAAAGCTTTTATTTACCGAGGTGATAAGAGGATAGTGTGATGACCTCTCCTACAACTTCCAACCCGAGCAAGTCTCTAAAGCTCTATAGACATAGAAAAACACACGGAGTAAGCTTTGAAAGCTTAGTAAGCCATAAGCAAATAAATCATTTCAATGATATTTATAAACCAATTTCACTAAACTGAAATTAACAAATCTCAATTACATATACCTTCATTATACTCGTAAATACATGTAGCCACATTAAATAATTCACTTAACTTATTTATTAATGAATGTATGACCATGCTTTCAAATTTGATTAACAACCGTAAACTCATTCATATAAATCAAGCTCACACATATTCATTTCATCACCAACCAAACCATGGTCATTTTTTACATATCATACATAAAGTTATATCAACTTCTTTATAAACACTTCCAAACTTGAACATCTATAATTTCCTTATTCACATAAACCAAATTCGCATATATGAATCATATAGCCTACTCAACCATTTTAATTTCATTACCTGTTCAAAATTTTAAACCAAGCAATCATACATCGAAGCCATGTTTCATGTTTCGTAAAACTCATATCCGAAACATAAGACCATAATTTCATATAACAAGTATATATAACGCATCATATTACTCATCCTTATTCAAAGCCATATCTTACTTTCATTTTACATCTTTAATCTTATAAATAGCATTAATAATGCTATTCAATCTAACTCATTTCATCATTCATTTACATACGTTTTCATCTACTTTATACTTGACATCATCAACCATATAGGTTTCGTACATACTTGTACCATTACGTTCTTATCTATCACATTTATCACTTCAATGCTCGAAGAACTAATTCATTCGATCATCCTTGAACATTCAACGAACTCGCACACTTAGTGCCAATTAATTAGACGAAGCTATAATTATATCGCACACTTAGTGCCATTACATTAAATCGAACTTATATCGGTATCGCACACATAGTGCCATTTACTCAGCCAATGCTGTTATAATCTCGCACACTCAGTGCCATTTTAATAGGCGTAGCTATTTCATTTATGGCACACTTAGCGCCTAAAATTCAATTCACATTTTATATACTTCAACTTCACAATCTTATTCCTTTACAACTTAATTCAGCACATATAATGCACGTACATTTCAATTGAATAACATTTATTTACTTATGAACTTACCTCGTACTAACACGAACGAACCAGAATGACTATTCGACAATTTTTGACTTTTCCCAATCCAAATCTGATTTCCTTATTTCTTGATCTAATTCAATACAAATTTAACTTATTTAATCACATATTTACTCAAATTCATCCAAAAACATATAAACGAGCAATTTGCACTTTAGCCCCTAACACTTTACATTTTTTACAATTTAGTCCCTATTTCACAAAACACAAAACATTCAAATTTAGACCACACCCATGCTTAGCCGAATTTCATTAAGGTCCCTAGCAGCCCATTTCTTTCATTTATTTCACATTTTAGTCCCTCAATTTACAAAACTCACTATTTAGCCCATTTTACTCAAATTCATCAAAAATTCAAAGACAAAATATATCAACCCAACACATATCTTTTATTTTCCAACAACTAACATCACAAAGCTCACAATTTCATCAATGGAATATTTCAAAATCATCATCAAAATTCAAAATTTAGGCATGGGCTTGATAGAACACTAAGAAACGATCACAAAAACGTAGAAATTATAAAAAAAAAATGGAACAAAAATCATACCTTAATCAAGCAAAACCATAGCCGAAACCCTAAGCTTAATTTTCTTTCTTTTTCTTTGATGAAATCGGCAAAGATGATGAATATATTATCAAATTCATGTTTTTGGTTTTATTTAATTATCATAATATACTAAATACTAATTTTGCCCTTTTATTAAACCATTTAATAAACCATTATATTAAGGCCACAATTGTCCACTCATACTTTCAATGGTCTAATGGCATCATAAGGACCTCTCCTTTGATAAGATAAATCAATTAAGCACTTTAACAAATAGCAGGCAATTTTACATTTTACGCGATTAGGTCCTTTTATGAAATTTAGCACACAAACGATTAAATTTTCATAAAAAATTTCACACATATCAATTCACATACTTTAAGCATGAAAAATACTATTAAAATATTTTTCTGACCCGGATTTGTGTTCCCAAAACCACTGTTCCGACTAGGGACTAAACCGGGCTGTTACAAAGCTCGTTTTAGGATTATCTCATTATCAACCTTTTGAGCATCAATAATCTGTTGCAAAAACAATGTTCTCGCTTTCAATTCAGCTAATTAGTGAACCATTATCGAACTGAACCAATTGAGCATTCATTGCACGCAATGCAAACAGTGATTTTTGACTCAAAGCATCAGCAGCAACATTTGCTTTTCCCAGATGATAGTCAATAACAAGCTCATAGTCTTTTAACAGTTCTAGCCATCTTTTCTATCGCAAATTCAAATCTTTCTGAGTCGTCAGATATTTCAAACTCTTATGATCAAAATATACATGACATTTCTCACCAAATAGATAGTGGCGCCAAATTTTCAAAGCAAACACAATCGCAGCTAACTCAAGGTCATGTGTCAGATAGTTCTTTTCGTGCGGCTTTAACTGTCTCGAAGCATAAGCAATGTAACAGCCCAATTTTGGGCTTAGTTAGAATAGTGGTTTTGATACCACTAATTCAAGGTTGGAAGAATTATTTTATTATTATTTTAGGGTCATAGCATGTTTATATTAGTGCATGAAAAATTTGGTGGGTTAATTTTAACGTTTGTGAGCCCAATTGCGAAAAAGGACTAAATCGCATAAAGTGCAAAAGTCTTGAATTAATAGCTAAAGGTGTTAAATTTCCATGAAAATTAAATTGGGGGTCTTTAAAGGGAAATTAGACCCTATTGAGAGAGCTTGGCCGGCCATGAGACAAAGAAGAGTAAATGGTCAAAATGTTAGGTAAGTGATGTCATATTATGTGATAAAATAATACCCTAAATGCCTAGCCTTCATCTTTTTCATCTATTCTTTCTTCTTAACCAAAAATATCAGCCAAGAGAAGAGTTTTGAAGCTTGAAATTTGCAGCAACTTATCATCTCTAGAAGTAAGTGATTTCTATACCATTTGTTGATGATTTTTGCATTTTTAGAACCCTTGTAGCATAAGCCTTCTATTAAGGGGACTATTTTGCAAAATGGTTGAAAGTTTAAGGTTTTTCCATGAGAGAATTTAGGGTATTTTCTAAAATTTTATGGAAGAATATGAGGCTTGGTTGTGTAATAAACAACTTTTGTGAAAGGATTTTTCATGAAAACATCTAAAAAGGACCATTTTGCATAAGTTCTAAAATAGTTGGTAATTATGTGAAATAGTGGGAATTTAGAGTTTTTATAAGAATAAAAAGGGTTCGGCTAGGCTCAACATACGAAGAAATTTTATAAAAGTCAAATTTCAGGCTTAGGGGTAAAATGGTCATTTTGTAAAAGTCTAGGGAAAAATGGTCATTTTGCCCTATTTTGAATTTTTGATTGCCTAATTTTATTTAGTGGCTAAATAAGTACGTTTTTCTATTATAGATCAAGAAATACCGAATCCGAACCTAGACCGGGTGAAAGCCAAGCAAATAGACTAAACCGACTAATCGCTACATTTTGTAATCCGAGGTAAGTTGTATGTAAATATTACAACTACATCACTATGATACGTGTTTGATTTGAAATTGATTTAATATAGCATGATTTTCTTGGTTGTGGAAATAAGAAAGTATGATTCCTATTCGAAACTTAGGAAATATATCGGATATTCATGCTATGACATTTGGGTCACATGCGTGAGCTAGTGTAAGACCATGTCTGGGACATGGCATCGGCACCCTACCCTATGTTTGAGGCTTAATGAATATCTGATAGTGTTCCAAATGGTTCAACGGTGAAAGTTATGATTTCATATTAATTAGGAAAGTATAACTGTATTGTGAATGGTACAGGTACCTATTTGGTAATATGAAATGTGAGCTCAATATATGCCATATGATGTGTATTGAATATTGATTAGTAAGTTTTGCTTATGCCCACTCGTGTATTATGAGCTTGTTGAGGAATGGTGAAGTTGTGTTGTATATTTAATTATCTACAACTTACTATGCTTTATGATTACTCCCTCTCCTTTTCCATTTTCTTACAGTGCCGCCTATCTAGCTCAAGGATCAACGGAAGTCAAAGATACTGATCACACTATCAACTAAAGCATTCGGTATGTTTGGATTTATATTTTGAATATGGCATGTATAGGGAATTAGACTTGTTTTTTGTGTTATTATTAATTTGGCCAAATGTGTTGGCTTGGGATAAATCCCTCACTTTGTATTAAGCCTCAAATGATGGCTAACATTCATTTTGATTTATATACAAAGATGTTATTTTCATAGATGGATAAAATGTACAAATGTAATGTTGTTTAATGTGGCTAATTTGGTAGCATGAAATAGGCTTGTATTGGTTTTGATTGTCTTTGTGTAGGTTGTGTAAGGAGGGGTGGCAAGGAGGCTTGGTAAATAGCCTTATATTGTCCACACGGGTAGACACACAGGCGTAAAGAGTAAAAGTACCTGAAATCACATCTAGAGACGAAGATTCCTCATGAGCTCGAATGGCATAGGCTCTGGCAAGTGCACGATCCTCAGATCGAACAGTAATGTCTTTAGTCCCTCTTTGACTACCACTCACATTACCCATATTTCTAGGAGGTCTAACTCGAGCTGAGGTGTTACTAGGTCTCGGAATTTGCACAATTTCTTGCTCAACAGACTCGGGGCAATCACGGATAAAGTGATCTAATGATCCACATTTGAAACAATCCCATTCATATAATCTACAATTGCCAGGATGTCTTTTACCACAGTGTTTACACTCGGGTCAATCAGATCTTACATTTCCAACACTGGCAACAGATGTAGCTAGAGCTTTAAAGCTCGAATGTGATCTAGCACAATCTCTACTCGAATATCCTACATTAGCCTTTGAACGGCTATAATCATCTCGAAACTTCTTTGATACAGATTGAAATGACTTGCTCGATGATCTCTTTCGCACTTCTCTAGCTTCTGAATCAACTTTTCTTTTCTCTTTCCTGAGCTCTTTGGCTTTACATGCTCGTTCAACAAGCACTACAAATTCTTTGATCTCAAAAATCCCGACTAACAAACGAATATCTTTATTTAGATCATCTTTAAATCTTTTGCACATTATTGCCTTAGTAGATACACTTTCTCGAGCATACTGACTCAATCTCACAAATTCTTGCTCATATTCCGTAACAGACATACGGCCTTGTTTAAGCTCAAAAAACTCTTTACGTTTCTGGTCGATACATCTCTGACTGATATATTTCTTTCGAAATTCAACTTGAAAGAATTCCTAGGTGACTCGCTCTCTCGGAACCACTGATATCAAAGTCTTCCACCAGTGATACGCCGTATCTCTCAGAAGTGGAACAACACATTTTATGCATTCATCGGGATTCAATGACAATTCATCAAATACTGTTATCGTATTCTCTAACCAGAACTCTGCTCTTTCAGTATCATCATTTGTAGTAGCACGAAATTCTTCGGCCCCATATTTTCTAATCTTATCAACCAGAGGCTTATTCAACCGAGTCGGATTAACTTGTTGCATAACAGGGACTTGTGGAGGATTAGCCGGGGTTGGGGGTTATTGAACAACCGAATTAGTTCTAATGTACTGACTGAACCAATCATTCATCATTTGATAGAAGTCTTGTCTCGCCTCTCCATCATGGCTAATCATAGCCGATCTAGAGTTGGATGGCGCTGTCCCTTGCGCGGGAGCAGGCGCATTACTCTTGACATCGTCAGCTACGGCTCGTTCGGGATCCATTTCCAATATAAAAAAACATTTTCATTGTTAGGATTCATCACACTATCGCAGTTCATAAATATGACATGTATAGCTAGACTTACATACGCTATGTTAGTCCTAGAATTGACTAAACTGTAGCTCTGATACCAACTAAATGTAACACCCCTAACCCGTATCCGTCGTCAGACTAGGGTTAAAGGCGTTACTAGACAAATCAAAATATTTTACGAGCAATTCATAAACTTCATCCAAAATCGTAATCATACATCACAATAGAGTCCCTTGTATAGGTCGTCGAGACCTTAAACATACATTAGAAAGGGGTCAGGACTAAACCAAGCTCATAGAAAATTTTTCTAAACTTAAATATTTTTCAAAGTTACAGAGGTCACACGCCTATGTGAACAGGCCGTGTGCCTTACACGGTATTAAACATGCCCGGGTGCTAGGCCATGTGAAAATTAGGGAGGCTACTGACTTGGCCACACGGCTGACCACATGCCTGTGTGTCTAACCCATGGTCGAAACTGACTTGGCCACATGGCAGACCTCACGCCCGTGTGTCTAACCCGTGGTCAAAATTGACTTGGCCACACGGCCTAGCACAAACCCGTGTGTGCGACCGTGTGGTCTGCCCAGGCTCATTTCGAAATGGCCCTCGAGTAACACGGATGAGAAACACGCCCGTATGTGGGCAAAAATAGGCCATTTACAAGGCCAATTTGCCACCCATTAAGAGTCCTCACTACAAGCATCAAAACCACAACATTTTATACCAAATTCTCAACCATTTCACAACCAAATCATGCTATAACATTATCAACCAATTTCATTCTTAATAGTCATATCAAATTATGCCAAAAAATAAGACAAAATCATATCTAAACATTTGTTTCATAACCTCATTTTTAATTCATTCAATCACATGCTATAAACTTACCAATTTCTCAAATATGCACATACCAAAAATTTACCAAAATTAACCATTTCATTTGGTCATTCATAAACACATCACATAAGCATAATTTGCATCACATATCATATACCAAAATCAAACCATAAGTTCAACCATAATTAAGCCATATCACATGGCTAAATTTACACTTTACAAAACATGTTCAACTACCTCTAGCCTATACATGCCATATTCCAATATTTACACATTAAAAATGTACCAAAATAGAGTTTGATAGTGTGGTGATGATCCTCCACGATCCCCGAGCTCTCGATAGCTACGATATCTAAAAAAACAATGCAAACACACACAAAGTAAGCTTTCAAAAGCTTAGTAAGCCATATACAAATAACTTAACATTCAAAACATGAAAACATCAACAAATTACATATATTCCATGGCCAAATACTATCCCAAACTACATAGTTCATATACATTTAACATATTCCCAATTCATTTGCACATATAACATATTTTCTCATATTTATAACACATATATCATCGCTTGTACTTATACTTACATTTTATTCTCAAACATAGTATACATTACAAACGTACCTAAATCGGATATACGTTACATATAATCATTCATTTCTCAAAATGGTCGTTGAACTGTTCAGAATCATAAGGATACGCGGATAGCTCAAAAAGCTTGTACAATGCCAACGTCCTAGACGTGGTCTTCCATGTAATCAAATATCAATGCCACTGTTCCAGACAGGGTATTACATGAAATCAAATACGATGCCAATGTCCCAAACATGGTCTTACACGTAAATCATAAGTCGATGCCAATGTCCCAGATGTGGTCTTACACGATAACACATATCGGATCCTATGTCATGACATATGTATCCTAACTATTCCTAAGGTTAGTACGGGGCTTTTCGGTCGTTGAAACTTTGTTGATACTTTCTCGGATGTCTCATTTTTCTCAACTCATATATTCATTCATCATAGTTAAATAGCATATAATTGATAGTATTTCAATTCATAACACATTTATTTGTATATAGACTTACCTCGTACGAATTCAGATAGACGCAATCAACTACTCGACGACTTTCAACTTTCCTTGATCTAATTCTGTTTTCTTTAATTCTTGATCTATATAAATTCAAATTTAATTATTTTATTCACCAAATCATTAAAATCAACCCACAAACACATATTTAGGGCATTTTACAAATTAGCCCTCATATTTTCATATTTTGACAATTTAGTCCCTAATCACAAAAATCACAAAATACACAAAATTTGCATATACTTATGTTTAGACAAATATTAATAGCACTCATACAAGTCTACATACTTTATTTATTTCACATTTTAGTCCCTTAATTTACAAATTTCAAAATTTAGTCCAAATTACTCAAATTCATCAAAAATTCAAAGACAAAACTTAGTAATCTATCACATATCTTCCATTTACTAACATCAAACTTCATAAAACTCATAGTTTCATCAATGGATTAACTCAAAATCATCAAAAAAATCAGAAATTAAAGCATGGGCTTGATAAATTACTAAGCAACGATTACACAAACGTAAATATTATCAAAAACGGACTAAAACACATAACTTAATTCTTAAATTTCCTAGCCGAACCCTAAGTCAATCTTTTTATTTCTTATTTCTTTGATTTGAGGCAAGCATGGATGAATATATGACTAAAATTATGTTTTGTTTTATTAAAAATAACTTTAATAACTAAATACCAATTTTACTCTTTGATATAAAACCATTTAATCATTAAAGACATGACCATTTATGTCCATCCATTAAGCTAATGGTCTATTTGCATCTTAAGGACTCCACATTTAATAAGACACATCAATTAAGCACTTTAACAAATAGAAGGCCACTTTTACAATTTACGCGATTAGGTCCTTTTATCAAATTGAGCACACAAACGATTAAATTTTCATACGAAACTTTCACACATGCTAATTCACATATCATAAGCATAAAAAATAATATGTAAATTTTTTGACTCGGATTTGTCGTCTCGAAATCACTATTCTGACTAGGGTCTAAACTGGACTGTTACACTAAGGGACAGAGTCGAGCCTAGTTGAACTTATTACCACCGAATTCCATTTATACATGGCAAGAGTTGGAAAAAAGATTTCTTGTGAAGTACTTCTCACCTAGAAATAATGCTAATTTTAGGAACGAGGTTACTACCTTTCAACAAATGGATGAAGAGTCCTTATATGATCTATGGGAAAGGTTTAAAGAACTATTATGAAGATACCCTCATCATAGAATCCCTCATTGCATCCAATTAGATATGTTTTATAACGATCTGAATGCCCACATGAGGATGGTAGTGGATGCTTCTACTAATGGTGCTCTCCTTTTTAAGTTTTATAACGAGGCTTATGAAATCATTGAGAGGATTGCCAGTAACAATCATCAATGGCCAACCAATCGGGTAGTCTCGGGAAGACGAGTCGCTGGAGTACATGATGTGGATGCTTTCACTTCAATTGCATCTTGTAACACCCCAAAAATTTTAAGTATATATTTTCTCATGTTTGTGTGACACAAAATATCTGTCTACTTCAGTGGTTAAGTGTCCTGGGAAGAGTCTGAGAAGTTTTGGGTTCAAGCCTTGGCATGTGCAAAAAGTTTTGTTTTTAAAGAATAAACCTCTGTCTCTAGTCAGTAGGCTTTTATATTAATGTGAGTAAAACATGACAGAATGGGCCTACTGGTCTAAAGGATAGGTGGCGTGTTAATGTTACTGAAGGTCTTGAGTTCGAGTCTTGGCGGTGTAAATGAGTGTTTTATTTTGTTGCTGATGCCATGAAAGCGTTGTGGTTTGATCGAAACAGAATGTTTGGAGGAGTGCAGAGTGTTTTGGCCAAATTTTAAGAGGTTGTTGGAAGAAATTTAGATTGTAAAAGGATGTGGATAAGTGGGGATGTGGTTGAGTGATCTTAAGAGCGATTTTCTTGAGTGATTTGGGGAGAAAAATTAGGGAATTTTGAAGTGTGAGAGTGTTGGTGCCGATTTTGAAATCCCAAAATTTAGGATTTTGGCTTTGGTTGGTTTCTCTCTTCTTTTTCGGTTTCTGACAATTTCTTTTGGGTTCTTTTCACTTTTGGTTAGGAGGCCAAATATTGCTACAAACCTTTTCGAGTATCTTCTTGTTTTTCTTTGTTGTTATTCCGAGTGTGCACTTCCATCAAGTTCACTTACTGATCATTGACTCCCCTCTAGCAGTCATCCTCTTTGTTTCTTTGCCTTGGCCGAATATTCATTATTCCCTCTTTCCCAATTGATTTTCCTCTGTGACTGATTACCTCACTTTCTTCCCTCCCTCAATCGGTTTGTTTTGGCCGAATACTCTCTACCTCCTTTCTCCCTCTCGATTTTCTACTTCATTTTTGTTGGTGACTTCTGTTCAACGTAGCTTCTTCGGTTGGTAAGTATGTTAGTAATAGGGGTTTTGTGCCCATTTGATTTGGGGAAGATTTCTTTTATTTATAGTGTTAGACTGCTAATCCTCTATTGTGTTGAATGTTATTATGACAACATCAAATCACAACGGACTCGGTTTACCAGCGGAATCGTAAACTATTTCTTTTGGAGCAATAGGGGTAAGCAACAAAACTGTAGTTCGATTGTAGCTGTTTTATCGGTATTGATTCTAAGTGTGACTAATATTGGATATGAATTTGCCACTTGGTTTAGGTGGGTTTATCTCAGGAGCGTTGCATAAGAAAATCCTATCAGGTGTGTAAAAACACTACCCTAATCATAGATTGGTAAAAGCCAGAATAAGTGAACAATAACGCTACACGGGTGTGCGCTCGCCCGTGTGGTAGTCCGTATTACTAAACATGGACGTATGATCGTTAAGGTCGACCATGAGCGATTTTATGAGACGAGGTCGTATTGGGCCATATTGGGCTGGAATAGACCGTATGGGCCCCAAAGGCATGTGGGCCCCACATGGGTAAACCACAAGGACGTGTGGAGAATATTGGGCCAAGCTGTGTAATCCACATGGCCAAGGCCATTTCTGGGCTATGTGGGCCACACGGGCGAGTGGGCCCATATGGGCCCGCAATATAAGTCGTGGGCCCATTTTCACTGTTTAACTGTTAAGGCTGCATGGGTTGCCTGAGACGACTATGAACCTACTATTGGGTCGGTAAGTTTTCCTAGACCCCCACATTGATAAAATAACTGTTATGCCCCTATGTGATGTATGTTTGTGTTAAGCATGCCATTTTAGACGTACTAAGTACATGTATGATATTATGATATGACATGACATGATGCATGATGTGTGGCATGGGGTTGCGTTTTATTATGATTGGAGGAAGTGTACTGTACTAGCAGCTCTGTTGCAAAACTGTTTAGTGCCGCAACCGGTACTATTTGGAGTGTAAAGATGGGTGGGTTGATTATATCCCCACATGAAGTGTAGGGTTGGATGGAGTTGGAGTGTAGAGGCTGGTTTGGTAGGATTTCTGATTGCATATTTGTACTGTTACTGTCACTGAAATGGGCTTAGGCCCACACTAATACTGATACTATAATGGGCTAAAGATTGAACTGAAACTGAATCGTTACTGAAATGGGCTTAGGCCAAGACTATATTTACTGATTGTATGATTTACTGATTGCTTAATAAGGGATTACACACTGAGTTTTTATAAACTCACCCTTCTATTTATCTGCGCAGGTAATCCCTAGTCTTAGGCGGATTGGTGCTGCGAGGGACTCAAAGGTGGCCACACAATCGCACATGCTTCCATATTTTATTTTTAAATTATAAGTAATTTATTTTGGGTATTTTTATTGTAATAAAGCCTCTTTGGATTTTATTTTTAATTTGGGATTTTTATTTGCTTTGATTTATAACTGCTATCAGTAGGAAAAAAGTCACGAGTTTCGAAAAAGATAAATGTTTTTCAAAAACACCACGAATACGAAACCTGTTTTAAAGAGCTTCCGCATGTAATAATGTGTTACAATAAAAATGATAATAAAGATGTTTTAATATGATTAAATTTTTGACAAAAAACTCACATTTTGAAAATGAACAAACGTCTTTAAGTCAGCTTTAAGATCACACAAAGAGATTAAATAGAAATTGGGTTTTCAATGACATCACACCTTACGAAAAACACTATAATGTGACATCACTAGATTCGATCATAACGTCCAGGCCAAGTTTGGGGTGTTACATTTAGTGGTATCAAAGCCAGATTACAAAAATTGACTGTGGATTTGGGTTTCTTTTAAAACTTGGAAATTCTAAAAAAAATATTTCAAATGACTTGAAGTATTTTGAAATATTTTATTGAATGTGTGGTACATTGAGTTTCCGGTACCGATTCTGGAAGTCTTCTAAAACTACTATTTGTTTAAAGTGAAATACTGAGACTACTGTAGGTAATAGACTGTACTGAAACACTCTCTTTAGGGTAAACTAAAAACTGTAGTAAGACTGCCGATCTACGAGAACGAACTCTGAAATATTGACATTGTTATTCATAAAATATCTGTTAATAAACACTGGAACTATAAACTGATGGATAAAATTGTTAATACAGATAAAACACAATTCGGTAATGAGCACCAGAGGTACTCATGAAAGGGGTACAAGAGGCCGCGGTGAAGGCCGTGGAGGTGCTCGGGCTAGGTCTTCATCATCTGGCCACATGCTTAATTTAGAAACTAGTGAGGTACCAGCTTCACTTGAGATTGAGAATGGGTCTCACGATCGTGCAGCTGGGGATGATGCACTGTCCCAAGCCATGTTACGGATTTTAGAAAGGGTCGCTGGGCCTAATACTGTTACTGTAGGCTATGGATCTGTTACGGAACGACTCCGGTCTAATAGAGTTGAGATTTTTAAGGGTATTGCTAGAGTTGCCCCTAATGTGGCTGAATATTAGATTAAGGCCACAGAAAGGATCATGGATGATCTCGACAACACCCCTGAGCAGAAACTAAAGGGTGCAGTGTCACTACTGCGAGATGAGGCCTATCAGTGGTGGCTTATGGATAAAGATGGCACTCAGCCCGATTGACTAACCTGGGACTTTTTCAAGACTACTTTTCAAGGTAAATATGTAGGTGCTAGTTATGTAGATGCCCGGAGGAGAGAGTTTCTAAATTTGACTCAAAGGGATAAATCAGTGGCTGAATATGAGGTTGAATTTTTGCGATTAAGCTGCTATGCGTGTGGGATGGTGGCAACATAATATGAGCAGTGTGTTCGTTTCGAGGACGGCCTCCGGGATAGTTTACGGGTTCTGATAGCTCCTCAGAAGGAGCGAGATTTTGCTGCATTCATTGATAAGGTGAAGATTGCTGAGGATGTGAAGCGCGTTGAGCGCCATAACTGTGAGAAAGAGAGAGGTAGGAACAAGAGGGATTCAAAGCCCTCAAGTTCCTTACTGAGGCCTAAGAAAAAGGCTAGAGTTGATGGGCTGATCAGAGTTGGGGCCCTTATTGCTGCTATTGGACCGTAGCCTTGTGCGGATTGTGAGAGATGCCTTTAGGGCGAGTGCTGGAAAAGGATTGGGGCATGTTTGAGGTGCAGATCGTTGGAGCACCGTATCAGAGAGTGTCTGGAGAGGCCTGAGCAGATGCAAGCTATAGGTATGGGTACTGTACAGCCGCCGAGGGGGGTTCAGCTACCACCGAGAGGCCGTGGATAGGCCAGAGGTGGTAATGGTATGGGCCATGGTCAGAGGGCATCGGCCAGAGGTGGTGGTCACACTGAGGCGAGTAGCTTGGTCTGGTTTATGCTGCACATCACTGAGAGGATGGAGATGCTCCGGATGTTATCACAGGTATGTTCTTTATTTATAATGTACCTTATACTGTGCTTATAGATATAGGAACTACTCATTCCTATAGAGCTTGTAATGTGCCTAAGACTTTGGGTATCTTGGTGGAGAGTACTGCAAGTGAGGTTACAGTGTTGAGTCCATTAGGGCAGTCAGTAAGGGTAAATAAATTGTTCAGAGATGTACCTTTGGAGGTTCAAGGAATTATCTTCTTGGCAGATTTGATGAAACTCCCTTTTGGAGAGTTTGACTTAATTCTGCGAATGGTCTGGCTGGTTAAACATCGAGTGAGATTGGATTGTGCTACTAAACGGATGGTATTGAGAACTGCGGAGGATGACGAGGTAGTTGTAATTGGGAAGCATCAAAATTACTTGTAAAATGTGATATTTACATTTAGGGTCAAGAAATTGGTTCGTAAGAGTTGTGAGGCGTATCTAGCCTATATTGATGTTTCAGATTCTGAGGTTTCTTCTATTAAGGATATCCAAATAGTTAAAGACTTTTCGAATGTTTTTTCTGATGAGTTGCCTGGGTTACTCCAAGCTGCAAAGTTGAGTTTGGGATTGAGCTCCTTCCTGGTACAGCTCCGGTGTCCATCGCCCTTTATAAAACATCATTGAAGAAGCTTGTGGAGCTTAAAGCTTAGATTCAAGAGTTATTAGATCGAGGGTTCATCTGACCTAGTGTGTCTCTATGGGGAGCACCTATTTTGTTTGTGAAAAAGAAGGATGGATCGATGCATATGTGCATCGATTATTGACAACTGAATAAATTGATCGTTAAGAATAAGTACCCCCTACCAAGGATTGATGATCTATCTGACCAGCTTCGTGGAGCTTAGGTTTTCTCTAAGATTAATCTCTAATCGGGGTACCATCAACTAAGGGTTAAAGAGACTGATGTTTACAAGACAACGTTTAGGACTCGTTATGGTCATTACGAGTTCCTAGTGATACCATTTGGATTGGCGAATACACCAACGACTTTTATGGATCAGATGAATCGAGTGTTCCAGCCCTATCTAGATCGGTTGTGGTGATTTTTATAGATGACATTTTGGTGTATTCGAGAACTGAAGATGAACATGATGCATATTTTCGAGTTGTTCTGTAGATTCTGAGGGAGAAACAACTGTATGCCAAGTTCAATAAGTATGAGGTCTGGTTATGAGAGGTAACATTTCTGGACCATGTGGTATCTGCTGAAGGGATTAGGGTTTATCCTCGAAAAATTGAAGTTGTTTTGGACTGAAAGCCACCTAAGACTGTATCTGAGATTCATAATTTTCTAGGACTGGAAGGGTATTTTAGACGATTTGTTGAGGGGTTTTCATTGATTACAGCACCTCTGACTAAGCTATTACGTAAAGGTGTGCCTTTTAACTAGACTGATATGTAGCAAGAGAGCTTTGAGAAGCTCAAGAAGGTACTGACTGAAGCCCCTATCTTAATACAGCCAGATTCTGGGAAAGAGTTCACTGTCTACAATGATGCATCACACATCGATTGATGCAAGATAGTAAGGTCGTAGCATATGCGTCTCGTCAGCTTAAGACTCATGAGGTGAATTATCCGACGCATGACTTGGAGTTGGCCGCAGTGGTTTTCGCATTGAAAATTTGGAGGCACTACCTGTATGGTGAGAAGTGTATTATTTACACGGATCACAAGAGCCTCAAGTACCTCCTCACTTAGAAGGAGCTAAATCTTAGGCAGCGCAGATGGATTGAGTTGCTTAAGGACTATGACTGTTCGATTGAATACCATCCTGGTAAGGCCAATGTGCTGGTTGACGCACTAAGCCGTAGGGCTATGACTGATCTGAAGGCGATGTTTGCTCGCCTCAGTTTATTTGATGATGGTAGCTTGTTGGCTGAGCACTAAGTTAAACCGTCATGGATTGAGCAAATTAAGGGTAAACAGTTGAAGGATGAGTCACTGGGTATTTGATTCTGACAGATTAAGAGTTGAAAAAGATCAGATTTTGAACTGAATAGCGAAGGGGTACTCTGTTTCTGTGGGAGAGTTTGTGTACCGAAGAATACTGATTTGAGGCAGTCTGTACTGCGAAAGGCGCATAGTAGTCCTTATGCTATACATCCTGCTGGAAATAAGATGTACCGAGACTTTTGTGATGTTACAGACTTCGCGGGTAAATGTCTTACTTGCCAGCAGGTTAAGGCTGAACATTAGTCACCTTCAGGGTTACTTTAGCTAGTTAAAATTCCACTTTGGAAGTAGGAGAGAGTGACTATGGACTTTGTTAGTGGGCTACCCCTAACGCCTTCTAAAAAGGATTCAGTATGGGTAATTATGGATCGACTGACCAAATCTGCCCATTTCATACCAGTTCGTACTGATTACTCTTTGTAAAAGCTGGCTAAACTGTATGTGTCTGAGACAGTGAGACTGCATGGGGTAACGGTTTCCATAATATCTGATAAGGAACCTTACTTCATGTCTCGATTCTAGAATAAGTTGCATGAAGCTCTGGGTACAAAGTTGGACATCAGTGATGCGTTCCATCCTCAGGCAGATGGTCAGTCAGAAAAGGTGATTCAGATACTAGAGAACATGTTAAAGAGTTGTGTGACTGACTTCTAAGGCAATTGGGAGGACTACTTTCCGCTAATAGAGTTTGCTTATAACAATAGTAATCAGTCTAGCATACACATGACACCTTATGAGGCATTATATGATCGTAGGTGTCGCACACCCTCATGTTGGACTGAGCTAGACGAGTGGCGTGTTCTGGGCCCTGAGCTAGTTTCTGATACCGATGACAAAGTTAGACTAATTTGGGATTGACTGAAGGTGGCATCAGACAGACAGAAGTCTTATGCGGATCTAAAGCGTAAGGAGATTGAGCATTCTGTGGGTAACATCATTTTTCTCAAGGTCTCGTCATGGAAGAAGGTACTGAGATTTAGGCGGAAGGGCAAGTTGAGCCTTAGGTTCATTGGGCCTTACCGCATACTAAAACGTATGGGACCGGTTGCCTATCAGCTAGAGTTACCTCCAGAGTTAAACCAGATTCACGATGTGTTCCACGGCTCTATGTTGAGGCGCTACCGCTCTGATCCCACGCATGTTATTTCGGTTGAGGAGATTGAGGTTAGACTAGATCTGACTTTTAAGGAGGAGCCAATTCAGATATTGGATTGTGATGTAAAGGTTTTAAGGAAGAAGTCTATCCAACTGGTTAAGGTTTTTTGGTGTAATCATAGCTCGAAGGAGGCCACGTTGGAACTTGAGACAACGATGCAACAATGATACCCTTATCTGTTCTGATTAGGTAAATTTTGAGGCCAAAATTTTCTTTTAGGGGGTAGAGTTGTAATGCCCAAAAATTTTGAAGTATTTATTTTTGCATGTTTGTGTGACACAAAATATCTGTCTGCTTCAGTGGTTAAGTGTCCTGGGAAGAGTCTGAGAAGTTTTGGGTTCAAGCCTTGGCATGTGCAAAAAGTTTTATTTTTAAAGAATAAACCTTTGTCTCTAGTCAGTAGGCTTTTATATTAATGTGAGTAAAACATGACAGAATAGGCCTGCTGGTCTAAGGGATAGGTGGCGTGTTATTGTTACTGAAGGTCTTGAGTTCGAGTCTTGGCTTTTGTAAATGAGTGTTTTATTTTGCTGCTGATGCCGTGGAAGTGTTGTGGTTTGACTGAAACTGAGTGTTTGGAGGAGTGTGGAGTGTTGTGGCCGAATTTTAAGAGGTTCTTGGAGGGAATTTTGTTTTTTAAGGGATGTGGATAAATGGGAATGTGGTTGAGTGATCTTAAGAACAATTTCTTTGAGTGATTTGGGGAGAAAAATTAGGGAATTTTGAAGTGTTGGAGTGTTGGTGCTGATTTTGAACTCCCAACATTCAGGATTTTGGCTTTAGTTGGTTTCTCTCTTCTTTTTCGATTTCTAACAATTTCTTTTAGTTTCTTTTAACTTTTAGTTGGGAGGCCGATTATTGCTATAGACCTTTTCGGGTATCTTCTTGTTTTTCTTTGTTGTTATTCCGAGTGTGCACTTCCATCGAGTTCACTTACTGATCATTGACTCCCCTCTAGCAGTCATCCTCTTTGTTTCTTTGCCTTGGCCGAATACTCATTATTTCCTCTTTCCCAATCGGTTTTCCTCTTTGGCCGCTTACCTCACCTTCTTCCCTCCCTTAATCGGTTTGTTTTGGCTAAATACTCTCTACCTCCTTTCACCCTCTCGATTCTCTTCTTCCTTTTAGTTGGTGACTTTTGTTCAATGTAGTTGCTTCAGTTGGTAAGTATGTTAGCAAGGGGGTTTTGTGCCCATTTGATTTGGGGAAGATTTCTTTTGTTTATATTGTTAGACTCCTAATCCTCTGTTGTGTTGACTATTATTATGACAACATCAAATCACAACAGACTCGGTTTGCCAGTGGAATCGTAGACTATTTTTTTTTGAGCAATAGGGGTAAGCAACATAACTGTAGTTCGATTGTAACTGTTTTATCGGTATTGGTTCTAAGTGCAACTAATATTGGATATGAATTTTCCATTTGGTTTAGGTGGGTTGTATCTCAGGAGCGTTGCGTACGAAAATCCTATCAGGTGTGTAAAAACACTACCCCAATCATAGATTAGCAAAAGTCGGAATAAGTGAACAACGATGCTACACGGGTGTGCGCTCACCCGTGTGGTAGTCCGTATGACTAAACATGGGCGTATGATCGTTGAGGCCGGCCATGAGCGATTTTATGGGCCGAGGTCGTATTGGGCCATATTAGGCTGAAATAGACCGTGTGGGCCCCACGGGCATGTAATAAGTCACGGGTTTCCAAAAAGATAAATGTTTTTCAAAAACACCAGAATACAAAACCTGTTTTAAAGAGCTTTCGCATGTAATAATGTTTTACAATAAAAATGATAATAAAGATATTTTAATATGATTAACTTTTTGACAAACAACTCATATTTTGAAAATGAAAAAAAATCTTAAAATCAGCTTTAAGATCACACAAAGAGATTAAATAGAAATTGGGTTTTCAACGACATCACACCTTATGAACACTTTAATGTGACATCGCCAAATTAGACCATAACGTCCAGGCCGGGTTTGGGGTGTTACACATCTCAGGTATCCTCAATATCATCGATGTTTAAAAATTTTACCATTAATGGGTTTAATAGTGTTGCAACACAACCACCTAATCAATTTGAAAATATAGCCTATGTTTATTGTGGGGAAAGACATTTGTTCGAAATATGTCCATTAAACCTAGAATCCATGTATTACATGGGTAATCAGAACTAGGATCGATGAAGGCAAGGACTGCAATCCAATTTCTATAACCCATCTTGGTGAAACCACCCTAATTTCTCTTAGAGTAACTAAGAGGTTGGACCTAATAACACTTATCTCCAACCTAGACCGACCCAACCACCTGTTTTTACCCAACAAATTCAGAAGCAAACTCAAGCTGAATCTTCCAATGGCTTAGAAAGCTTGTTGAAGGCATACATAGCAAAAAATTGTAACAGTCTGGTTTAGACCCTAGTTGAAATAGTGGTTTTAGGACCACAAATCTAACTCAAAAAAATATTTTAATATTATTTTCTGTGCTTATAATATGTGAGTTAACATGTGTGAAAGTTTCGTATGAAAATTTGATAGTTTGTGTGCTTAATTTTGAAAAAGGACCTAATTGCTGAAAATGTAAAATATGTGTTCTATTTGCTAAAGTGCCTATTTCCTATGTCTTTATAATTGAGAGGTCCTTATGTTGTTATTTGACCATTGAACATATGAGTGGACATTAAAGGCCTTAATATTTGTGATTTTATAATGTTATTAATCAAGGGCAAAATTGGTATTTAGTAATTTAATTTAATATTAATAAAACAAATCATAAATTAAGGCCATTAACACCTTATATTGCTGAATTCATCAAAGAAAAAGAAAGAAATTCAAGCTTAAGGTTTCGGCTATGGTTTTGTTTGATTGAGGTATGCGTTTTGATCAGTTTTTGATAATTTTTACCTTTTTGTAATTGTTGCTTAGTAATCTATCAAGCCCATGCCCTAATTTCTGGTTTTGTTAACTATTTTGAGTTATTTCATTGTTGATAATGTGATTTTTATGAAGTTGATGATGGTAAATTAAAGATATGTGTTAGATTACTAAGTTCTATCTTTGAATTTTTGATAAATTTGAGTAATTTGGTTTAGATTGTGAAATTTATAAATTGAGGGACTAAAATGAGAAATATATGAAATATATGAACTTATATGAATACTATGAAAATTCTGCTAAGTATATGTGTAAGAAAATTTTGTGTATTTTGTGATTTTGTGAATTAGGAACTAAAGTGTCAAAATATAAAAATGTGAGGGCTAACTTGTAAAATGCCATAAATGTGTGTTTTTGGATTGAATTGAATGATTTGGTGAATAAAAGGGTTAAATTTGAACGTGTTTAGATCAAGTACCAAAGAAAACGGATTTAGATTGGGGAAAGTCGAAAGCCATTGAGTAGTCGACTCCGTTCGCTCGAATCTATATGAGGTAAATCAATATACAAATAAATGTGTTTGAATTGAGTTATTATTGCTTATATGGTATTGAATTGTGATGAATGACTACTCGAGCTCAATAAGTGTTATTCGAAAAATCTTCGATAATGTGACAACGTCCGAAAAGCCCCGTATGAGCCATAAGAATAGTTAGGATACATATGTCATGACATAGGATCTGATATGTGTTATCGTGTAAGACCCAAATGTTGGCATCAACTTATGATTTACTTGTAGGACCATGTCTGGAACATTGGCATCATATTTGATTTTGTGTATGATCCTGTCTGGGACAGTGGCATCGATATTTGATTACATGTAAAACCATGTTTGGGACGTTGGCATTGTATGAGCTTTCTGAGCTATCTGTTTATCCTTATGATTTCGAACGGTTTAACGGGTATTTCGAGAAATGAATGATTATATGAAATGTCTATCCAATTCAGGTACGTTTGAAATTGAGTATCACATTTGATGTTGAAAGGTAAGTACATGTATCTTTGTGATCAAGTGATTATATGTGACAAGAATATGAGAAAATATGCTATATGTGCAAATGAATGGTGAATATATGAAATGTATTTGAACTATGTGGTTTGTGATAGCGGCTAAGGAGAATATGGATATGATGATGCTTATTGTTTATATTGTTAAGTTCATTTGTATATGGCTTACTAAGCTTTTGAAAGCTTACTTTGTGTGTCTTTCAACTGTTTTATAGATATTGTAGCTACCGGGAGCTCGAGGATCATCAAGGATCATCATCACACTATCAAACTTCATTTTGGTACCTTTTGAAAATGTGTATATTGAAGTATGGCATGTATAGGCTAGAAGTAATTGTATATGTTTTGGTAATGTGTATATCTAGCCATGTGATTTGGCTTGGTTTTGGTAATGAATATGAATGAGTTTTTGGTATGAATTATGTGATGCAATGTTGTCTTATGATATGTTCTTGAATGGCCAAAAGAATTGGTCAATTTGGTAAGTTTTGATATGTGCCTATTATGGAATTCGGTAAGAATTTGGCATGAGATTTGATTGTGTGATTAGAGATTATGAAACCTATGTTTTGGTATGATTTTGGCTTAGGGTTTGGGTATGTTTCAATTTATATATAGAATATGAAATTGATGAATAATGTTATAGCATGAATGGTATATGGTATACGTTTTGGTTGAGAAATGGTTGAGAATTTGGTATAAAATGATGTGGTTTTGATGCTTGCAGGGAGGACCCTTAAAGGGGTGGCAAATTGGCCTTGCAAATGGCCTATTTTTGCCCACACGGGTAGGGACACTCGCGTGTGTCTCAGTCGTGTTGCTCGAGGGCCATTTCTAAATGAGCCTGGGCGGACCACACGGTCGCACACACGGGCGTGTGCTAGACCGTGTGGCCAAGTCAGTTTTGGCCACGAGCTAGACACACAGGCGTGTGGTCAGCCGTGTGACCCAAGTCAGTAGCCTGGCACACGAGCGTGTCTTGTGGCCGTGTGGATAAGTTAGTATGTATGCCTTGTTTTGACATGGCCTAGACACACGGGCATGTCTAAAGCCGTGTGAGGCATACGGCTTGTTCACATGGGCGTGTGACCTGTACAACTTTGAAAAAAATGTTTAAGTTTTGAAAAATTTTGTATGAGCTCGGTTTAGTCCTGACCCCTTTTTAATGCATGTTTAAGGTCTCGATGACCTAAATAAGGGACTCTATGGTAATGTTTGACTATGATTGATAATGATGTATATGAATTGTTCGTAAAATGTTCTGATTTGTCTAGTAACACCTTTAACCCTAGTTTAGCGACGGATACGGGTTAGGGGTGTTACAAAAATGATGCCTTAACCCTAAGCCAAGCAGCCACATTGAAAAACTTAGAAAACCAAATGGACCAGTTTCCCACTGAACTCAGAAATCGTCCACAAGGTGCTTTGCCTAGTGTCAGGAGAATCTAAGAAATCTAGGTAAAGAGCATTGTAAAGCATTGACATTGAGGAGCGGAAAGACGTTAGAGCCCAACACTATCGAAGTTGAAGAGGAGCCAGCTGATGCTCAAGATTCAGTGGATGTTCAACCAAGTGTTGAAATTCCAGCTTCACCAGAACCAGAATCTACAAAACCCGATAAGGTAATTTCCAAACCAGTCAATTATGATAAATTGACAAATTTGTTATATGTAGAATTTTCATAGAAGATGAATCAACTAGTTCTAGTAAAGAATCTTCTACCAACTTACCTTCAAAGACTTCAGAAGTAGAAGCAAGAAGTCCAGTTCAAGAAGTTCCTAGAAGTAGTCAAGCAACTTCATATCAACATCCCGTTGGTAGAAGCACTTGAGCAGATGCCAAACTACGTCAAATTCATGAAGTATATCCTGTTGAAGAAATGAAGACTTGGAGAATTTGAAACGGTAGCCCTTACAACAGAGTTCAGTGCATATCTTCAAAATAAACTACCCCAAAGATGAAGGACCCTGAATGTTTTACCATACCTTGCAACATTGGAGCAACGTATTGTGGTAAGGCGCTATGCAATTTGGGTGCAAGCATCAACTTGATGCCCATGTCCATATTTAGAAAGTTGGGGATAGGTGATGTTAAACCTACTACAACTACACTTCAATTAGTAGATCGATCTTTAGCACATCCAGAAGGAAAAATCGAGGATGTATTGGTACGTGTAGATAAATTTATTTTCCCTACTGAATTTTTTATTCTAGACTTTGAAGTAGATAAAGAGGTGCCAATCATCCTAGATAGGCCTTTCCTAGCAACTGGAATGACCCTTATTGATGTGCAGAAAGGCGAGCTTACTATGCATATTCAGGACAATCAGGTAACGTTTAATTTTTTTAAGTCTATGTGATTTCCTAATATAGTTGATGATTGTTTTTGTAACACCCCTAACCCGTATCCGATGTTGGAATAGGGTTACGAAGCATTACCGGATAATACATCTCATTCACATACATTAATACATTCATAATCAAAATTCATTCACAATGTCCTTTATAAGGCTCTACGAAACCTTAAAACATGCTTAAAAATGTTTAGAGACTAAATTGATAACATTTGCAAACTTTGAGAAACTTAGAAAATTTGTCAACATTAAAGGGTCACATGCCCATATGAACAGGCCGTGTGTCTCACATGACCATCAGAACGCTCGTGTCATAGGTTGTGTGAAAACAGGGTATACATACTGACTTGTACCACACAGTTGGAGACATGCCTGTGTGCCTTGGCCATGGGAAATCTGGAGGGATTACTGACTTGGGTCACATGGCCGACCACACGCCTGTGTGTCTAGCCTGTTTACCCTTTGAAGTGGCCACACATGCCTATGTGCTAGGCCATGTGCCATTTAGGGGTATACTGACTTATGTCACACGGTCAGTCACACGCCCATGTGTGAGTCTGTGTGGCACACACGGCCAGTAGACACACCCGTGTGTCTAGGCTGTGTCAAACCTGTAGGGTACATTGTCTTAATTCGAAAGGGTACCCCAAGAGACACACGGCTATGTAACATGACAGTGTGTCGCACACGGCTAAGACACATGCCCGTGTATCTACCAGTGTGGACAAAAATAGGCCATTTGCAAAGCCAATTCGCCACCCTTCTCACAAACACACCTAGCAACCAAAATGATACCATTTCCAAACACTTATAGGCAGCCAAAACATACCAATTCATACACATATCATGCCATCTATCATCAACCAATTCATTCTTCTCAAACATACCAATTTATTATCTACAAATCATACCAGAATTTACTATTTCTCCAACATTGATAACTAACCAAATCAACATTTATTAGCTATATCCACAACTATAGCAAACATACCAAAACAAGCTATCATATAAGGCATTGTATGCACCACATATATCACTTATCAAGCACATAACTTAAGCTAACTTAAATGGCTAAAAACATACCAACATTTACATCATTAACAAGCCATATCACATGGCTAACATCATTGCTCAAAATATACCAAAATGACACTAGTCTATACATGCCATATACCATATATACAAGCTTTAAAAGTCCCAACAAATTGATCGATATATGATGATGCTCTTGACGATCCCCGAGTCTAAGCTAGCTTTGACTATCTATAAAACATAGAAAAATAACACATAGTAAACTTCATAGCTTAGTAATTTCATAAGTAAATAACTCAATCCATCAAATAATATAGTTAAACCATTTGCACATTACCGAATCAACATTACATTAACACAAACCTTATTCATGTCTCAAACATGATTAAATACCATTTCATTAAACTTTCTCAATGTGGTACTTGAATAGGTTTCGTACATACCCGTATCACCTTGTACTAACCTCTTTCTCAACCAAAACATTCATTTATCCGTTGAACCATTAGGGTTAGAAGTCGAATACTCAAGAATCGCAATCGATAAGTACCTATACCATGGCCTATAGCCAAATCAAGGTAGCTTATCCCTGAGTACCTATACCATGGCCTGTAACCAAATCAAGGTAACTCCTCTCAAAATACCTATATCATGGCCCGTAGCCAAATCAAGGTATTATTGGCACTCGAATATCATGGCCCGAACCTAATGCATTAACTTAATGACATTACATTAGCGTCATAACTGTACCTAAGGTTTAACCGGGAAGTTTCACTTATCGATTTCATCGTTGAACACTTCCGTATAGTCGCATTCACAATTCAAACATTATCCGTAATCTCATAAACACATTTTATGCAATATCAAAACATATAACATCCATCTATAATGAAATTAACACCTACGAACTTACCTCTGTCGTAGAAACAACGAAACTAGCTGATTAATCGAGTACTTTATTCTTGCCTCGATCTAAGTCTGAGTTCCTATTTTCTTGATCTATATAATATCAAATTCAACTTTTTTATTCAACTACACATTCAATTTAACCCAAAAATACCTATTTGGGAATTTTTGCACTTTAGCCTCTAAAGTTTTACATTTTTTACAATTTAGTCCCTATTTCATAAATACACAATATTCACAAAAATTCAATATGGCCCATGCTTAGCTGAATTCTCTATAGCTTCATAACAGCCGATATTTTCATTTATTTCACACTTTTAACCACAACATTTCACATTTTCTCAATTTAATCCCTAATTGACATTTTTACTCAAAATCACTTTACAAAACATGTAAAACTATCAACAATTATTCATTTTTATCATAATCTATCACAAAGCTTAAGCATTCATCATTGGAAATTCATAATTTCATCAACAAATTCAAAAATTAAGGCACGGGCTAGCTAGTACTCAAAGCAACGATCACAAAAACGTAAAAATCATCAAAAATCGAGCAAAGAACATATCTTAATCAAGGATTAAAGGTGCCGAATATAGAAGCCCTAATTTTTATTATTTTTCTTTGATATTTTAGGTTGATGAATGCATGAATTAATGAACATTTTGTTTTGTTTTAACTAATATTAACTTAATAAGCAAATACCAATTTTACCCTTAGTGAAAACATTATAAAATCACCTAATATATGCCCATTTATGTCAAATTCCACTATCAAGGGTCAAATTATAACATAAGGACCTTTCATTTAATAAGCCATGACAATTAAGCACTTTTAACAACTGGAATGCAACTTTTGCATTTTACGCGATTTAGTCCTTTTTCTCAAATTAACTACCTAAACGATAAAATTAGCATATGAAATTTTCACACATAAAATCACATACTATAAACATAAAAAATAATATTAAAATAAGTTTTCGATCTCAGATTTGTGGTTCAGAAACCATTGTTCTGATTAACTAAAATCGAGTTGTTACAGTTTTACAGTATCCGAGTTAGAGGAATTAGTCTTGGAAAAGGAAGTCAAATTTTTTGAGGACCCATTGGACAAAATTTTGATGTCAGACCCTCCAAGTGATGAAGAGGGGGAGGAATACTTAGCTTTTTTAGAAGCTAATCAAAGAGGATCTAATCCGCAATCCAACTTTGAGTGTTTAGGGTTAAGAAGTAGGGATTAAACCCAGCCAAAAGCATCAATTGAGGAGCCACCTAAATTATAACTCAAGGTACTTCCCTCATATTTAAAATATGTTTATTTAGGTAATGCTTCTACTTTGCCTGTGATTATTTCAACAAAATTGACCGAAGAGCAAGAAGAGAAACTCATCCTTGTGTTGAAACAATTCAAGAAGGCTATCGGATGGACCATAGCTGATATTCGTGGCATTAGTTCATCTTTATGCATGCACAAGATCATCCTAAAATATGACAAGAAGGAGATGATTGATGGACAGCAAAGACTAAACCCCATCACGAAGGACGTGGCAAATAAAGAAGTCGTTAAGTGGTTAGATGCGGGTATAATTTATCCCATCTCAGATAGTTCATGGGTAAGTCTGGTCTAGTGCGTGCCAAAGAAAGGAGGTATCACGGTCGTAGCAAATGAAAACACCGAGTTGATACAAACTAGAACGGTTACGGGATGGAGAATTTGCATCAATTATCAGAAGTTGAACAAGGCAACTAGGAAAGATCACTTTCCTTTGTCGTTCTTGGATCAAATGCTTTATAGACTCGCGGGTCGAGACTATTACTGTTTTCTTGATGGATGATACTCAAGGTATAATCTAATTACAGTAGCACCGAAAGATCAACACAAACCAACATTCTTGTGCCCGTATGGTACATTTGCATTTAGACACATGCCATTTGATTTATGTAATGCACCTGTTACATTTCAAATATGTATGATGTCTATTTTTACTGATATGGTATAGAAATCTTTGGAGGTGTTTATGGATGATTTTTCATTGTTTGGAGAAACATTTGATGATTGCCTTGCCAATCTAGCCAAGATACTAAGGCGATGCGAAGAAACAAACCTCGTACTAAACTGGGAAAAGTGTTATTGCATGGTACGAGAAGTATTGTTCTAGGGCATCGGATAACAAGACATGGAATCGAGGTAGATCAAAAGGTAGATGTTATTGAGAAACTCCCACCTCCAACATTTGTAAAGGCTGTTAGGAGCTTTTTGGGCCACTTCGATTTCTATCAGAGATTTATCAAGGACTTCTCCAAAATTGCTAAATGCTTAAGCAAATTATTTGAGAAGGACACAATGTTCAAATTTGATTAAGAGTGCTTAAGAGCTTTTAATGACTTGAAGAGTCTGTTAGTTTCGACACCAATCATCATCACACCAGACTGGGATTTACCTTTTGAACGATGTGTGACGCAAGTGACTTCGTGATAGGAGCTGTGATGGGCCAGCGAAGGAACAAAGTTTTTCATCCCATTTACTATGCAAGTTGGACTCTAACAAAAGCTCAATTGAATTAGACAGTAACAGAGAAAGAGTTACTTGCTATTGTGTTTGCTTTTGACAAGTTTCAATCTTATCTTGTAGGTACCAAAGTGACTGTCTATACAGATCATTCAACAATTAAGTATTTACTTACAAAGAAGGATTCCAAGCCTAGATTAATCTGATGGGTACTTTTACTCCAAGAATTTGATCTAGAAATTCAAGATCGAAAAGGGTTAGAAAATCAAGTAGCAAGCTACTTGTCCTGATTAGAGCCACAAAAAGGAAATTCTCCACTTATACCCATTTAGGAGACATTTCCGAATGAGCACATGCTTTAGGTAAATCATGTCCATAATACCCATTGATTTGCTAATTTTGCTAACTATTTAGCTTGTGGTTTGATGACAATTGATAAGACATATTAACAAAAGAAAAAGTTTCTTCACGTTGTGAAGTACTATTTCTAGGAAGAACCATACTTGTTCAGAAATGTGCAGATCTAATTATTAGGAGATGTGTGGCAGAAGATGAAGTACATAAGATTTTATATCATTGCCACACAGCTTCGAGTGGGGGACACTTCAGAGGTACACGTACTGCGACCAAAGTATTGCTAGTAGGATTCTTTTGGCTAACACTATTCAAAGATGTGTATGTTTACGTAAAGAGTTGTGATCGATGCCAAAGGGTTGGAAAATTACCAATAGAAATGAAAGGCCCCGAACAAATATCATTGAGGAAAAATTATTCGACATTTGTGGTATTGACTTTCTTGGTCTTTTCTCTCCATCTTTCGTCACGAGTACATATTGGTAATAGTATATTACGTGTCTAAGTGGGTTGAGGTAAAGGCATATCCGATGAATGATGCGAAGGTTGTGATGAAGTTCTTGCAGAAACATATGTTCACAATGTTTGGTACTCCTAGGGCCATCATCAGTGATGAGGGGTCCCATTTTGTGAACAAATGGTTGAAATGGTTACTCGAAAAACATGGAGTGAAGCACAAGGTTGCCACAACTTACTATCCGCAGACAAATAGGCAAGCTAAACTAGTAAACAAAGAAATAAAAGGCATACTCAAGAAGGTAGTTTGCCTGAATTGACGAGATTGGTCCAAAAGATTGGATGATGCTTTATGGGCCTACAGGACAACATACAAGTCACCTTTAGTGATGTCACCCTATAGGTTAGTTTTTGGGGAAGCTTGCCATCTACCCTTGGAGTTAGAACACAAAGCTTACTGGGCTCTCCAACAACTCAACTTGGATCTTAAGCTTGCTAAAGAGAAATGGATACTTCAACTCAATGAGTTAGAAGAGTTCTGAATGTTCTCATACAAGGATGCCAAACTATTCAAGGAAAGATTTAAAAGTTGGCATGACAAGCACATTCTAGTTCGAAAATTTGAAGCAAGTCAGCAAGTCTTGTTATTCAATTCCACATTAATGTTCTTTCTAGGTAAGTTAAAATCAGTTGGTCCGGTCCATTTACAATTCACCAAGTTTTTCATATGGAGTTGTTGAAATTCAAGGTAAGGGAGGTAATTTTCGAGTTAATGCTCAGCGCTTAAAACATTACTGGGGGATAAAATTGAGTGGGATAAAATCTCATTCATTTTATCAGATATTTAATTTTTTTGCTTTCTTTTTAAATAAATGATTTAGGGTATATTTTCGGGATTAGTATGTTTAAATAAATTCTGTCTAGGAGATTGGAACTTAAGTGAGATTGCTTGTGACTCCTCCAATCTTTCCTGGAAATTGATTTTGACATAATCTTCTGAGAAATTATTCTTTAAATGGCAAAAAAAAAATTAGTTATTCAAATAAAAGGGTCAATTTTGATCCAAGTTTTAATTGCATCTCAATTTTCAAATTTTCTTTAAGTCTAGGCACTTAAGTGAATTATTTACAAAATTTGGTTGTTCTTTTGTAAATATTTTTAAAAATTAGTTAAAATAAATTTTTTAATTTAATTTTTAATAAATAAGATGATAATAACTAATATATAATTATATTTTTTTATAATATATATTAATTATTATCAACTTTGTATAAAATTAGGATTAGTTTAAATTTGATCATATTTTATTTAATAGTTTTTATTTCAAAATAATAGCAAATAATATTTTAATATACATCATATTAATTATTAATTATTATTAACTTTGTATAAAATTAGGACTTAGAATATTTTGTTATCAAATTGTTCTAAAAGTTCTTGTAACAGCCCGTTTTTTAGTGGTGTCGAAAAATAGTGGTTTCAGGGCCACCAAATTCGACGAGTAAGTTCGTAAATATTATTATTTAATAATTACAAGTCAAGTATGGTTTTAAAAGTATTTTTGATATGATAATTTATGTTATATAAACAATTTTTTAAGCTCAAGTGGTAAGACCCTAAAGTAAAGTAGTTTTAGAAAATGAGGTGTAATGCCCCAAAAATTGCATAATTATGTTCTGTTAAAATTTGACACAAGTGTGTATCTACTTCAATGGTTAAGTTCTCTAGGTGTGTGTGAGAGGACTCAAGTTCAAGCCTTGCCTTGGGAAAGTTTTTGTATTTTTCTGAGTAAAGCCTTAACTTGGCCTAAAGGGCTTAAGTTTAATTATTTGTAATTTTATATCAGAATAGGCCTGTTGGTCTAATGGTTAAGTGGAGTGTTTATGTGTTGGAGGTCTTGTGTTCGAGTCCTTGCACAGGCTTGGATGTTTATATTTTTGTTCGGTTGTTTAAGAGAGTTTCAGTAAAAGTTAAATTCTGAAGTGGTAGGGATTAAGGAGTTACAGGGAAGTTTGGGGAAATCTAAATTGTAATTTTGAATTTTATTTTAATTTTTCTTCCCTAAAATTCCCTCTACTTCTGACGTTCTTGCTTCTCTTCCAAGACCAAAAATCCCCAATTTTGTTCATCTTTGTCTTCTTTACTCTCTGACAAATTTATTAAATCATTTTCTTTCGTTCTCGGTCTTTGCCCTTAATCCTTGCTTGTGTGTGCCTCGAACCTTTGATTTCGGTATAATCAGTAAGTGAGTTCGGTTGCATTCTGTTGTCTTTTGATTTCATAAGGTTGAGTCTTTGCTGTATCTTGTGCGTAATAGAAGGGGGTGAAACAACAGCTTCTATTCAACGGTCGAATAGGTGCAAGTGAACGGGTGTGTTGGTGGTAAGTGTGTGCGCATCTTTTGATTTAGTTTTGAAGGGTTGAGAATTGTTGGCTAATTTCATGATGGGTATACTATTTTTAGGCTTTTGGGTGACTCGTGATTACTTTTACATCGAGACGATAATAGGTGTGTACCCGAAATACAGAAAATGGGAATCAGTAAAAAGTCAAAAAAGCATACTGTCGACGCCACACAGGTGTGTGGTCGCCCGTGTGGTAGGCCGTGTGCCCTGACACAGGCATGTAATCGACGAGGCCAGGCCACACGCTGAGGACATGACCGTGTGATGGCCAAGCAGGCCGTGTGCAACACACAGGCTAGACTGATTTGGGCCGTGTGGGCCACACGGGCATGTGAGCCCACACAAGTAGTCAACACGGGCGTGTGGAATTTTGGGCCAGGCTGTGTGATCCACATAGCCAAGGCCAAATTGGGTCGTGTGGGCCACATGGACATGTGGACCCGTACGAGCAGGCCACATGGGCGGGTGAGACCATTTTATTGATATGAATTCTAAGGTTGCACGGGTTGCCTCAGTCATCTGTGAACCTACTGTAGGGTCGGTAAGCGTCATCTAGACTCCTAAATGTATGATCTGAATGTATGTGATGCATGAATAATAATGCATGATTATTGGTTTATATATGTATATGATTGACTGATGGTTGCACAAAAGCATGGCATAATGTATGTTTGTGTTGCATCGGGTTGGGATGATGATATTTAGAGGAAGTGTACTGAAAGGCTCATAAGCCTAATATACTGGCAGCTCAGCTGCAAATTACTGTTTTGTGTCGTAATCGATACTATCTGGAGTGTAGGGATGGGTGGGTTGATTTAATCCCCACATGAAGTGTAGGGTTGGACGGAGATAGTGTATAGAGGCTGGTTGGGTAGGATTTTGTGTATTTCTGTACTAATACTATGATGGACTAAAGCCCATCAACCACTAATACTGAAAAGGGCTCAGGCCCAGATTGAGTATGATTGTATACTGATTGGTTGTTTTCTGTAGGATTATACACTGAGTTTACGTAAACTCACCCTTTTGTTTAATGTGTACAGGTAATCCCCAGACTTGACGGATCGGTGCAGTAGAGAACTCGACGGTGGCCACACGTATTTTAATCTGTTTTTACTTTCAAATCCGATATCTATTTCTTAATTATTTTCTGGGTTATTTTTTATGTAAATTAGACTTCTTGGACTATTACTAAAATTTGGTTTTATTTATTTTTATGGATTATAACTGTTAGCAATAGGGAAGTTTAGTTTTTAAAATGAACAAATGATTTCTCTTAAACCATGATTACTTAAACTGTTTAAAAAAACTTCCGCAATGAGTAACATTTTCAAACAATCAATTAAATAAGAAAAACGTTTTGAGAGCTAATGTGAGATAAAGAGAAGTAACTAAGCAAAAATGGTTTCATCAAGACAACATGGTTTTCTTAAACACTATATCATGTGATATCGCCAGATTCGGCCATAACGTCTAGGCCGAGTTTGGGGCATTACATTTAGTGCTATCAGAGCCAGGTTGCAAAACTTGACTGTGGATTATGGGTTTTTAATTGGTTTTTGAAGAATTGATTCTTAAAATGATTTGCAATGTTTTTCTGAGTATGTGGTACACCAAGTCTCTAGCACCAATCCTATAAGTACTCTGAAACTGATATATGCTTTAATTGAAAATGCTATGATATTCTGAAACTACTATAGGTAGTATACTGTACTGAAAACACTTTAGTTAGTGTATACTGAGACTGTAGCAAAATTGATAGAGACTGCGATTTACGAAAATCACTCGAAATTATTAAAATTGTTTGCATCAAACATCTACTAATAATTATTGAATTATAACTGATTCCTAAAACTTTTAACACAGATAAATCTAATTAGACAATGAGCGCGCGAGGTATCCACGGACAAGGTACTAGAGGCCGAAGTAGAGGCCATAGAAGGGCTTGAGCTAAGTTCTCTTCCATGGGTAATACACTAAATTTGGACACAAGTGAGATGCTGGTGTCGCCTGCTACTGAGACTGGGTCTCATGATTGCATGGCTGGGGACGACGCATTGTCTCAAGATATGTTCAGGATTTTTGAGAGGGTCGCTGGTACAGCTCCTGTGTCTATTGCTCCGTACTGAATGGCACCGAAGTAGCTTAAGCCTCAGATTCAGGAATTATTAGATCATGGGTTAATCAGCCCTAGCGTGTCTCCATGGGGAGCACCAGTACTGTTTGTAAAGAAGAAGGATGGATCCTTGCAGATGTGTATCGACTACCATCAGCTGAACAAGCTGACCATAAAGAACAAGTATCCACTTCCAAGGATTGATTTTCTGTTTGACCAGTTCAGTGGAGCTTCGGTGCTCTCTAAGATTGACCTCCAATCTGGGTATTATTGGTTGAAAGTTAAAGAGGCTGATGTGTATAAGATAGCATTTAGGACTCGTTATGGTCACTACAAGTTCCTAGTGATACCTTTTGGGCTAACCAATGCACTGGAAACTTTAATGGATTTGATGAATTGAGTGTTCCAACCTTATCTGGATCAGTTTTTGGTGCTATTCATCGACGATATACTAGTTTACTCGAGGACTGAGGATGAGCATGATGAACACCTTTGAGTTGTTCTTCAGATTTTGAGGGAAAAACAGCTTTATGCTAAGTTTAGTAAGTGTGAGTTCTGGCTGCGTGAGGTGACATTTATGGGTCATGTAGTTTCTACTGATGGTATTCGAGTTGATCCTTGAAAGATTGAGCCTTTGTTGGATTAGAAACAGCCTAAGACTGTATCTGAGATCTGCAGTTTTCTAGGTCTGGCAGGTTATTATTACGATTTGTAGAAGGCTTTTCACTGATTGCAACACCCTTGACTAAACTTCTACATAAAGGGTGTCGTTTATATGGACTGATGCGTATCAAGAGAGCTTTGAGAAACTCAAGACTGTATTGACTGAGGCCCTTGTTTTGATATAGCCAGAGTGTGGAAAGGAGTTCACCGTTTATAGTGGTGCATTACATGTCGGCTTGGGATGTGTGTTGATGCAGGATGGTAAGATGGTAGGCTATGCATCTTGTCAGCTTAAGACACATGAGGCGAATTATCTAACGCATGACTTGGAGTTGGCCGCCGTGGTATTTTCACTGAAAATCTGGAGGCACTACCTTTACAGAGAGAAGTGTACCATCTGCACTGATCACAAGAGCCTCAAAATACCTCCTCACAACAGCTTCTAGTTGAGTATTCAGATGTCGTAAGTGTCGTACTCCTTTGTGTTGGACTGAGCTGGGTGAGCGACGAGTATTGGGTCTTGAGTTGGTTTCCGAGACTGAGGATAAGGTTCAACTGATTAGGGACCGTCTAAAGGCAGCTTCCGACAGGAAAAAGTCTAATGCTGATCTGAAAAGACATGAGATCAAGTATTCTGTGGGGGACTTTATGTTTCTGAAGGTCTCGCCATAGAAGAAGATTCTGAGGTTCAGTCGCAAGGGCAAGTTGAGCCCTAGATTTATTGGACTGTACCGAATTCTAAAATGAGTGGGACCGGTTGCTTATCAGTTGGAGCTACCCCAGAGTTAGACCATATTCACGATGAGTTCCACGTCTCTATGTTGAGGCCCTACCACTCTGATCCTACGCACATCGTCCCTGTTGAAGAAATTGAGGTTAGACCAGACCTGACCTTCGAGGATGAGTCGGTTCAGATTCTAGATTGCGATGTAAAGGTACTTAGGAGGAAATCTATTCCTTTAGTGAAGGTGCTATGGCACAATCATAGCATTGAGGAGGCTACGTGTTAACCTGAGGATGTGATGTGTCAGTAGTATCCTCATCTGTTTTGATCATGTAAATTTCAAGGCCGAAATTTTCTTTTAGGGGGTAGAGTTGTAACGCCCCAAAAATTGCATAATTATGTTCTGCTAAAATTTGACACATGTGTGTATCTGCTTCAGTGGTTAAGTGTTCTAGGTGCGTGTCAAAGGTCTCAGTTTAAGCCTTGTCTTGGGAAAATTTTTGTATTTTTCTGACTAAAGCCTTAACCTGGTCTAAAGGGCTTAAGTTTAATTATTTGTAATTTAATATCATAATGGGCCTACTGTTCTGATGGTTAAGTGGAGTGTTTGTGTGTTGGAGGTCTTATGTTCGAGTCCTTACGCAGGCTTTGATGTTTATATTTTTGTTCGGTTGTTTAAGAGAGTTTCGGTAAAAGTTAAATTCTAAAGTGGTTAGGATTAAGGGGTTACTGGGAAGTTGGGGGAAATCTAAATTGTATTTTTGAATTTTATTTTGATTTTCCTTCCTCAAAATTCCCTCTGTTTTTAACATTCTTGCTTCTCTTCCAAGACCAAAAATCCCCAATTTTGTTCATCTTTGTCTTATTTAGTCTCTGACAAAATTATTAAATCCTTTTCTTCCGTTCTCGGTCTTTGCCCTTAATGCTTGCTTTTTTGTTCCTCGAACCTTTGATTTCGGTATAATCGGTATGTGAGTTTGGTTGCATTATGTTGTCTTTTGATTTCATAAGGTTTAGTCTTTGTTGTATCTTTCGCGTAGGAGAGGGGGTCAAATAACAGCTTCTATTCAATGGTCGAATCGGTGCAAGTGAACGAGTGTGTTGGTGGCAAGTATGTGCGCATCTTTTGGTTTAGTTTTGAAGGGTTGAGACTTGGGTGACTCGGGATTGCTTTTGTATCGAGACGATAACAGGTGTGTACCCAAAATGCAAAAAATGAGATTCACTGAAAAGTCAAAAAAGCATACTGTCGATGCCACACGGGCGTGTGGTCACCCGTGTGGTAGGCCGTGTGCCCTGACACGGGCATGTAATCGACAAGGCCAGACCGTGCACTGAGGACATAGCCGTGTGATGGCCAGGCAGGCTTTGTGCGACACACGGGCTGAACTGATATGAGCCGTGGGGCCACACAGGCGTGTGAGCCCTCACGGGTAGTCTACACGGGTGTGTGGGATTCTGGGCCAGGCTGTGTGATCCACACGGCCAAGGCCAAATTGGGCTGTATGGGCCTACACGGGCTGGCCACATGGGCGTGTGAGACCATTTTACCTAAATGATTTCTAAGGTTGCATGGGTTGCCCAAGTCGACTGTGAACCCACTGTAGGGTCAGTAAGCGTCATCTAGACCCCTAAATGTATGATCTGAATGTATGTGATGCATGAATAATAATGCATGATTACTGGTTTATATATGTATACGATTAACTGATGGTTGCACAAAAGCATGGCATTATGTATGTTTGCATTGCATTGGGTTGGGATTATATTTAGAGGAAGTATACTGAAAGGCTCATAAGCCTCATATACTGGCAGCTCAGCTGTAAATTATTGTTTTGTGCTGCAATCGGTACTATCTGGAGTGTAGGGATGGTTGGGTTGATTTAATCCCCACATGGAGTGTAGGGTTGGACAGAGATGGTGTCTATAGGTTGGTTGGGTAGGATTTTGTGCATATCTGTACTGAGGCCCATCAGCCACTGATATTGAAAAGGGCTAAGGCCAAGACTGAGTATGATTGTATACTGATTACTTATTTTCTGTGGGATTACACACTGAGTTTACTCAAACTCACCCTTTTGTTTAATGTGTATAGGTAATCCCCAGACTTGACTGATCAGTGCAGTGGAAGACTTGGCGGTGGCCACACGTATTTTAAACTATTTTTTACTTTCAGATCCGGTATCTATTTCTTAATTATTTTCTGGGTTATTTTTTTATGTAAATTGGACTTCTTGGATTGTTACTGAAATTTGGTTTTATTTATTTTTATGGATTATAACTGTTAGCAATAGGGAAGTTTAGTTTTCAAAATGAACAAATGATTTCTCTTAAACCACGATTACTTAAATTGTTTAAAAAAACTTCTGCAACGAGTAAAATTTTGAAACAATCAATTAAATAAGAAAAATGTTTTGGGAGCTAATGCGAGATAAATAAAAGTAACTAAGCAAAAATGGTTTCATCAAGACAACACGGTTTTCTTAAACACTCAATCATATGACATCGCCGGATTCAGCCATAACGTCTAAGCTGAGTTTGGGGCATTATATTTAGTGGTATCAGAGCCAGGTTATAAAACTCTACTGTGGATTATGGGTTTTTAATTGGTTTTTGAAGAATTGATTCTTAAAATAATTTGGAATGTTTTTCTGAGAATGTGGTACACCGAGTCTCTGGCGCAGATCCTCTAAGTACTCTGAAACTGATATATGCTTTAATTGAAAATGTTATGATATTCTGAAACTATTATAGGTAGTATACTGTACTGAAAACACTTTAGTTAGTGTATACTGAGATTGTAGCAAAACTAATAGAGACTGCGATTTACGAAAATCACTTGAAATTATTGAAACTATTTGCATAATACATCTACTAATAATTATTGAATTATAACTAATTCATAAAAAACTTACAATAGATAAATCCGATTAGACAATGAGCGCGGGAGGTATCCACGGATAGGGTACTAGAGGCCGAAGTAGAGGTCGTAGAGGGGCTCGAGCGGAGTCCTCTTCCATGGGTAATATATCGAATTTGGACATAAGTGAGATGCCAGTGTCACCTGCTACTGAGATTGGGTCTCATGATCGCATAGCTGGGAAAGATGCATTGTCCTAGGCTATGCTTAGGATTTTGGAGAGGGTCACTAGGCCCCATACTGGATCTGGTGGCCGGGGGTCGATTACGGAACAACTCTGATCCAATGGAGTTGAGCTTTTTAGGGGTGTCACTAGAGTCGCCCCTAACGTGGCCGAGTACTAGATAGAGGCTACGGAGCGGATTATGGGTGATTTAGATTTCACCTCTGAGTAGAAATTAAAGGGTGTAATCTCTCTATTGGGAGACGAGGCTTATTAGTGGTGGCTTACGGTTAAGGAGGGCACTCAGCCCTAACATCTGACCTGGGATTTCTTTAAGACCACCTTTCTAGGGAAATATGTGGGAGCCAATTATGTGGACGCTTGTAGGAGGGAGTTCCTGAATTTGACACAGAGAGACTGATCAGTGTCCGACTATGAGGCTGAATTTCTACGATTGAGCTGCTATGTACGAGGTATGGTGGCAACTGAGTATGAGTGATGTGTTCACTTTGAAGATGCCTCAGAGATAACCTAAGAGTCTTCATAACGTCACAGAGGGAGCATGATTTCTCTACACTAGTAGAAAAGGCAAAGATCGCCGAGGAGGTTAAACGCGCTGAGCGTCAAAACTGTGATAGAGAGCAGAGTAAGAATAAGAGGGATTCAGAGACCTTGAGTTCTGTACTGAGGCCTAAGAAAAAGGCCAGACCTGATGGGCCAGTTCGAGCTGGGCCTCCTATTCTTGCTACCGAACTGCAGCTATGTGTCGACTGTGGTAGACGCCATCAGGGCAAGTGCTGGAGGAGGACTGAGGCTTGCTTAGGATGTGGGTTATTAGATCACCATATTAGGGAGTGTCCACTGAGGGCCGATCAGATGCAAGCTTAGAGTACTAGTACTGTGCAGCCACAGAGGGTAGTACAGTAGCCACCGAGAGGCCGTAGTCAGGCTAGGGGTGGTAATAGTATGGGCCGTGGGCAAAGAGCACCGGGCAAAGGTGCTGGACTGACTGAGGCGAGGCAGCCTGCTCTAGTATATGCTGCACATCGCCGAGAGGATAGAGATGCTCTAGACGTCATCACAGGTATGTTTCTTATTTATGATGTGCCTTACACTGCATTGATCGATATAGGATCTACTCATTCCTACATAGCCTATTCTATTTTTGAAAATCTAGGGTTATTGATTGAGAGCACCACGAGGGAGGTTACTGTACTAAGTCCATTAGGGCAATCGGTTCAGGTTAATAAACTATTTAGAGATGTTACGCTAGAGGTTTAAGGGACGTTATTTTTGGCCGATCTGATGGAGCTTCTATTTGGGGAGTTTGATATGATACTGGGGATGGACTGGTTGGTCAAGCACCGTGTCAGTTTGGACTGTGCGACTAAGAGGGTCGTATTGAGGACTGAGGAAGATAATGAGATAGTTTTGATTGGAGAACGCCAAAATTATTCGACTAATGTAATTTCTACACTAGTGGCGGAAAAGTTGGCATGTAAGGGATGTGAGGCATTCTTGGCCTACATGAGTATTTTTTCTTTTGGGGATTCTACTGTAAAGGCTATCCACACTATAAGGGATTTTTTGAACATTTTTCCTGAAGAGCTACTAGGTTACCTCCGAATAGAGAAGTGGAGTTTGGGATTGAGCTTCTTCCTGGTACAGCTCTAGTGTCTATCGCTCTATACCGAATGGCATCGAAGGAGCTTACAGAGCTTAAGGCTCAAATTCAAGAATTATTAGATCATGGGTTCATCCGCCCTAGCGTGTCTCCATGGGGAGCACCAGTGCTGTTTCTAAAGAAGAAGGATGGATCCATGCGGATGTGTATCAACTACCGTCAGCTGAACAAGCTGGTCATAAAGAACAAGTATCCACTTTTGAGGATTGATGATCTGTTTAACTAGTTCCATGGAGCTTCGGTGTTTTCTAAGATTGACTTCCAATCTAGGTATCATCAGTTGAGAGTTAAAGAGGTCGATGTGTATAAGACAACATTTAGGACTCGTTATGGTCACTACGGGTTCCTAGTGATACATTTTGGGCTGACCAATGCACTGGTAGTTTTCATGGATTTGATGAATTGAGTGTTCCAGCCATATCTGGATCGGTTTGTGGTGGTATTCATTAATGATATACTAGTTTACTCAAAGACTGAAGATGAGCATGATGAGCACCTTCGAGTTTTTCTTCAGATTTTGAGGGAAAAATAGCTCTATGCTAAGTTTAGTAAGCGTGATTTCTGGCTGCGTGAGGTGACATTTCTAGGTCATGTAGTTTCTACTAATGGGATTCAAGTTGATCCTCGAAAGATTGAGGCTTTGTTGGATTGGGAGCAGCCTAAGACTATATTTGAGATCCGCAGTTTTCTAGGACTTGCAAGTTATTATCACGATTTGTAGAAGGCTTTTCACTAATTGCAGCACCCTTGACTAAGCTTCTACATAAGGGGGTGCCATTTAACTGGATTGATGCGTACAAGAGAGCTTTAAAAAACTCAAGACTGTATTGATTGAGACCCCTCTTTTGATACAGCCAGAGTGTGGAAAGGAGTTCACCGTTTATAGTGATGCATTACATGTTGGCTTAGGATGTGTGTTGATGCAAGATGGTAAGATGGTAGGCTATACGTCTCGTCAGCTTAAGACATATGAGGCAAATTATCCGACGCATGACTTGGAGTTGGCTGCCGTGGTATTTGCAATGAAAATCTGGAGGAACTACCTGTACGGAGAGAAGTGTACCATCTACACTGATCACAAGAGCCTCAAATACCTGCTCACAACAACTTCTAGTCAAGTATTCAGATGACACCTTACGAGGCTTTGTATGGTCGTAAGTGTAGTACTCCTTTGTGTTGGACTGAGCTGGCCGAGTGACGAGTGTTGGGTCCTGAGTTGGTTTTCGAGACTGAGGATAAGGTTCAACTGATTAGGGACCGTCTAAAGGCAGCTTCCGACAGGCAAAAGTCTTATGCTGATCTGAAGAGACGTGAGATCGAGTATTTTGTAGGGGACTTTATGTTTCTAAAGGTCTCACTATAGAAGAAGATTCTGAGGTTCGGTCGCAAGGGCAAGTTGAGCTCTAGATTTATTAGACCGTACCGGATTCTGAAATGAGTGGGACCGATTACTTATCAGTTGGACCATATTCACGATGAGTTCCACATCTCTATGTGAGGCGCTACCACTCTGATCCTACGCACATCATCCCTGTTGAGGAAATTGAGGTTAGACCAGACCTGACCTTCGAGGAAGAGTCAGTTCAGATTCTGGATCGTGAAAGGTCCTTAGGAGGAAATCTATTCTTTTAGTGAAGGTGTTGTGGCAAAATCATAGCACTAAGGAGGCTATATGGGAACCTGAGGATGTGATGCGTCAGCAGTATCCTTATCTGTTCTGATCAGGTAAATTTTAAGGCCGAAATTTTCTTTTAGGGGGTAGAGTTGTAACACCCCAAAAATTGCATAATTATATTCTGTTAAAATTTGACACAAGTGTGTATCTGCTTTAGTGGTTAAGTGTTCTAGGTGTGTGTCAAAGGTCTCAAGTTCAAGCCTTGTCTTGGGAAAATTTTTGTATTTTTCTAACTAAAGCCTTAACTTGGCCTAAAGGTCTTAAGTTTAATTATTTGTAATTTCATATCAGAATGGGCCTACTGTTCTGATGGTTAAGTTGAGTGTTTGTGTGCTGAAGGTTCTATGTTCGAGTCCTTGCGCAGACTTGGATGTTTATATTTTTGTTTGGTTGTTTAAAAGAATTTCGGTAAAAGTTAATTCTGAAGTGGTTAGGATTAAGGGATTAGTGGAAAGTTGGGGGAAATCTAAATTGTAATTTTGAATTTTATTTTGATTTTCCTTCCTCAAAATTCACTCTGCTTTTGACATTCTTGCTTCTCTTCCAAGACCAAAATCCCCAATTTTGTTCATCTTTGTCTTATTTAGTCTTTGACAAAATTATTAAATCCTTTTCTTCCGTTCTCGGTCTTTGCCCTTAATCCTTGCTTGTGTGTGCCTCGAACCTTTGATTTCGGTATAATAGGTAAGTGAGTTTGGTTGCATTATGTTGTCTTTTGATTTCATAAGGTTTAATCTTTGCTGTATCTTTCACGTAGGAAAAAGGGGGTCAAATAGTAGCTTCTATTCAACGGTCGAGTCGGTGCAAGTGAATGGGTGTGTTGGTGGAAAGTATGTGCACATCTTTCGGTTTAGTTTTGAAGGGTTACGAATTGTTGGCTAATTTTGTGATGGGTATACTGTTTTTAGGCTTTTGGGTGCCTCGAGATTACTTTTCCATCGAGACGATAACAGGTGTGTACCCGAATTGCAGAACACGAAATTTGGCGAAAAGCTGAAAAAGGATACTGTTGACGGCACACGGGCGTGTGGTCGCCCGTATGGTAGGCCGTGTGGCCTGACACGGGCATGTGATTGATGAGGCCAGGCCATGCACTGAAGACACGGCTATGTGATGGCTAGGCAGGCCGTGTGCGACACACGGGTTGGACTAATTTAGGTCGTGTAGGCCACACAGGTGTGTGAGCCAGCACGGGTAGTCCACACAAGCGTAGGGGATTCTTGGCCCAATTGTGTGATCCACATGGCCAATGCCAAACTGGGCCGTGTGGGTCACATGGGTGTGTAGGCCCGCACAAGCTGGCCACATGGGCGTTTGAGCCCATTTTGCCGAAATGATTTCTAAGGTTGTACAAGTCACCCAAGTTGACTGTGAACCAACTGTAGGGTCAGTAAGCGTCATCTAGACCCCTAAATGTATGATCTGAATGTATGTGATGCATGAATAATGATGCATGATCACTGGTTTATATATGTGTACGATTGACTGGTGGCTGCACAAAAGCATGGCATGATGTATGTTTGCATTGCATCGGGTTGGGATGATGATATTTGGAGGAAGTGTACTGAAAGGCTCATAAGCCTAATATACTGGCAGCTCAGCCACAAATTTGTCTGTTGTGCCGCAATCGATACTATCTAGAGTGTAGGGATGGGTGGGTTGATTTAATCCCCACATGGGGTGTAGGGTTGGACAGAGATGGTGTGTAAAGGCTGGTTGGGTAGGATTTTGTGCATATTTGTACTGATACAGTGATGGGCTAAGGCCCATCTGCCACTGAATTTACGTAAACTAACCCTTTTGTTTAATGTGTACAGGTAATCCCTAGACTTTACGGATCGGTGCAACGGAGGACTCGGCAGTGGCCACGTATTTTAAACTATTTTTACTTTCAAAACTGGTATCTATTTCTTAATTATTTTTTGGGTTATTTTTTTATGTAAGTTGGACTTCTTGGACTGTTACTTAAATTTGGTTTTATTTATTTGTATGTATTATAACTATTAGCAATAGGGAAGTTCGGTTTTGAAAATGAACAAATGATTTCTCTTAAACCACGATTACTTAAAATGTTTTCAAAAAACTTCCGCAACGAGTAACATTTTGAAACAATCAATTAAATAAGAAAAACATTTTGGGAGCTAATGCAAGATAAAGAGAAGTAACTAAGCGAAAATGGTTTCATCACGACAACACGGTTTTATTAAACACTCTATCATGTGACATCGCCAGATTCGGCCATAACGTCTAGGTCGGGTTTGGGGCATTACATGAGGTATTGGGACCTTGTTTCTATAAACTGAACAATAAATATTTTTATAAATATTTACCGAGTGTCATTAAGGTGGTATTAAAGTTTCATTAAAAAATTTTAACGTTTCGATAGTTAATTAATTAAAAAGGACTAAATCGTAAAAGATGTAAAACTTGATCACTATTTGATTTGAGTCATTAAATGGTTTATTGAATAAAGGAAAATGGACTTAAATGGTAATTAAATCATTTAAGAAGTTAGTGGATAGATATGGACATGGATTTGGTGACTTGTTTAATTATTAACCAAGGCTAAAATGGTAATTTGATAAATTAAATTAAAAATAAAATAAAAACAAAAGAATAAATTATCATCATCTTTTTGGTTTCTTCTTCAACAACTGAAAACACCATGGAATAAGGATGAAGCTTTCAGCCGTCGTGGTTTCCTTTTGCATGGTAAGAAATTCTTACTTGTTTTTAATAATTTTGATGTTTTTGAAATCATTGTAACTAGGTTCAGCTAGCTCTTACCTTCGATTTTGAAACTGTAACACCCTTAACCCGTATCCGTCGCCGGAATAGGGTTACGGAGTATTACCAAAACTTTCAAAATATTTTTAGATAATTTACAACAATTACTATTCACTTTCTGAAAATTGTTCGTAACGTCCCTTAAATGGACCCTCGAGACCCAATATGAGCTTTAGAATCGAATCCGGACTTAATCGAAAACTCTAAAAAATTTTCGTGAAATTTCAAAAAATTTTCCAAGGTGCAGGGCTTACATGCCTGTGTGGTCCAAGGGACATGCCCGTGCTACAGGCCGTGTTCGACCCCATGTAACTCTCTGACTTGTGCAGACGACCATGCCACACGCTCATGTCAAGGCCGTATGGTTAATTAATTTCTTTCGAAATTAAGCGCAGGTTTCGCACGGCCAAGACACACGCCCGTGTAGCTCACACAGCTGAGACACACGCACATTTCTCTGCTCGTGTGCTCAATTCTGAGCATTTTGTTTTCTCGAATTTAAGGTGTAGGGGACACACGGCCTAACCACACGCTCATGTACCAGGCCGTGTGTAACACGCAGTCTAGACATATGCCCGTGTGTCTGCCCATGTGGACAAAAATAAAGCCATTCCTAGCTTCATTTCTCACCCAAAATCATACCAAATTTCTGCACCAAACTTACATCCAAATACCAACGAGCCCAGGCATTGAATTGAAGCAATTTATAACATCTAACATGATATATTGTTACATGCATTAATGCTTAAATCTTACATTTCTCAATCAATAAATAAGAAACACTTATGTTATCTCCATAAAGTAAACTTAAATATATATATATATATACATGTACCAAAAAGTAAACTTAAATATATATATATATACATGTACCAAAACATAATCATCATTAGCCATTCCAATGGCTAGATTACGATAATCTTTTGCATTTACATGCCAATATGACCAATATAACCTATACATGCCATTGTAACCATAATTGATTTAATATTGTACCGACATGGGCCGATAGATAGTGTGAGTGATCTCTACCAAGCTTCCAATCTGACGAGCTTTCGATTTACTCTAAAATATGGAAATAAAACTAAGTAGGCATAAAATGCTTTGTAAAGTCATATAACATGGTACTTAACTTACCATTCATTCTATTTTGAGGTAACTATGTAAGACATATTCAATCAATTTGACCTCAAGCCCTACACACATCCTCATTGCCCTTGTTAGCCATATATTCCATAATAACATCAAAACATATATGGGCTCAACAACAATCAATTTTCCATGCACATATGCTTTCCACAACATGTATTCATTTAACATGTATAAATCATCTCTTTATATTACAAGTATAATTTTATAATAGTTCATCTCGAGTTTAGATTATTTCATGTCAAAACTTTACTTATATCATTCGAAATATCAAGGTCACACAAGTAGTAGTACACTCAAGGTGTACAAGTCTATAATCAAGGATGAACATTCTCATCAAATAATTTCCATGTACAAATATCATCATATTATACTTTCATATATCACTTGTCATGTATCATCATTTTCTTGTATTTCAGACAGATACGTGTAATAACTCATTTTATTATTCATATAATCTTATATCTGGATTGTCACCCGTCGAATTTATTTGAAATATTGATGGATACACAAGTAGTACACTCAAGGTGTACAATTCAGGATCTGACAATTCATATTCAATGTTACCCATAAGGTACTATTTCAGAGAGTACACTCTCGAGCCACACATTTATACAACAAGATTACCAGTCCAAGCTAAATCTTTTTTATGACATATGCTTTAAGGAGCTTGATCCGGATTACCTATCCGGGCTAAATCCAATCCATAACATATGCTCGAGAGGACTTGTATCAGGATTACCCATCTGCGCTAAATCATTTCTGTAATGAGGTCAATAGGATTACTCGTTCGAGCTAAATCCTGTCAGCAACAAATGCAGGACCTCATTCATTTCGAGAAATCACATATCCATTGATTTTCCATTTATTCAACCGGGATTTAAACATTTTTCAAGCATTATCGAGCATGTGATTATTTCATACATCCATAACATTCATATAATTCAAGTAAACACATTCCACATTCATTTCAAGCATATAAATAACATTTTTATCATTTATCATTTATCGGGAATTATTATTGATCGGGCTTTATCAGATATATTTTCAATGTCATATATATATGAAATTTATACAATTCAGAAACACAAAATTAATTCAAGCATATAAATATACACAATTTAGTCACACAAACTTACCTAGACAATGTTCGTGTACGTAAAATCTACTAATCCGACATTTTCATCTTTCCTTGTTCTAGCTTCGAATTTGGTCTATCTGGATCTATACGAGTAAATTTTACATCAATTTATAACATTTCATATTCAATTGGACTCAATTTACATCCTAGGCAAAATTACCATTTTGCCCCTAACTTTTCCATAAATTCCCATTTCGTCCCTAGGCTCGAAAAATGAAATTTATGCAATTTACTCCCTATTCCAAGCCTAACTGAAATTTCAATATATAATTTACAACACATATTTTCTATAAATTTTAGAATTTTTCATCAATTTTTGCAACTTTACATTTTAGACCCTAAATCATGTTTTCATCAAAAATCACATTGTAAAAGTTGTTTATCTATCAACAACCTTTCATTTTCTACCATAAATTTCTAATTTTCAGCATATACATCCATGACCTAATATCCATACTTTGATAACTCTTCAAATTGATCCCCCCAAATAGATAGATTAAGCTATAGATTAAGCTATCCCAGTTTCAAAAATATCAAAATTACTAAAAACGAGACAAGAAAACTTACCCAATTTGGCCAAGAAAGTTTCTTCTCTCTCCTAGGGTTTACATGGAATATTTTAGGTAAGAAGATGATATAAATGATTTTTTATTTCTATTTAATTAATTTATCATCTTTAATAATTTTGATTTCCAATTAGTCCTTAGCATTTTTCTAATTTTCCATGGATGAATTATCCAAAAATATCTAATAACTTTTTACTAATGGTCTAATTACCATATATGGACCTCAACTTTTTCATTTTATGCGATTTGGTCCTTCCCGTAATTAAGCACATAATCGGTAAAATTTTCTTATCAAAATTTTCACACGACATTTCTAACATAATACGAACCATATAATAAAAGTAAAATAAATTTTATTTTCGGCTTGGATTTGTGGTCCAGAAACCACTATTCTGATTTCACCGAAATTGGGCTGTTACAGAAACTATTAAAGATTTTGAAGGTTTCCATTGATGAATCTATATTATTTTAGTTATTAAATGATGAATTTGAAATGTTGGTTGATATTTAAAAGCATTTTGTTAAGTGATTTTGATGAATTTTCCAATAAGGGACTAAATTGTTGAAATAGTAAAAGTACAAGGATTTGTGTGAAATTATTACAAATGTGGGATTTTTATGTACTGTGAATATTTGGATGATGTGAATTGGAATTAAAAATGGTTAATTTACATGTTTTAAGCTCATGGACTAAATCGAATAAAAGTAAAATGCTAGGGGTAACTTTGTAAAAATGTCAAAAATGAATAAATTGCATAAAATACATTGTTTTACTGTCTAAATTAATATATTGAATAAAAGTATTAATTTAGATCAAGATCGAGTGGAAAATCGAGGAGAATAGAATTGTCATTTTTGCAATTTATCCAGGAAAGTTCGTACGTTTAAATAGCATTTTAAATTGTTGTTTTAAATGTTATCATGTTATATTATCATATCATGTCTTGACAGAAAATCCAATGAAGTATTGACGCCCATCGAATATGAAAAGGGTTGGTTTCATCTATCGAATATGAAAATGGATGGTGACGACCATCAAATATGAAAAGGGATGGTTTCGACCATAGAATATGAAAAGGGATGGTTTCAACCATCGATTAAAGAAAAGGGATAGTTTTGACCATCATTTAGCACACTTGTGTGAGCTCCGGTAAGGGTTCCGATTGACTTCACTACGACAAATATGGAAAAGGTACGATGTACCATTGATCAAAGTATGAATATTCATGATTTTGAAAGGTATGGTTTAAGTGATGCTATGTTTATGTGCCATATCTTACCATGTGATGATATTGCTAAGTTATGTGTTCAATCACTAGCTTGTGACTATGGTCAATGTTTAATATGAACCAAGACATGTGTGTATGAAACTTATTGAAATGGTGATACATGGAAAACATGATATGTTATGAAGGATGATAAATCCAACTAAATCATGCTCAACTATAATGGTTATCTATGTTAAGTTCACATGAATTATATTCAATTATGCTAACATGTGTTGTTGCTAGTGCTTAGACTTGTGTCAAGATAATGATTGAATTATATCATGTTTCAACTTAATGAAATACATTGAAATCATAAGTACTCAATTGGTAACGTGCTTATATCCATGAAAAGGTGGAATAAATCAAAGTATGTAATTTCTTATGCAATGGTTGATTATGTAGTTGATTCTAAAAGAGCTATGTTTAAATGCACTAGCTTGTAGTCATGGTTGATTTTATGCTTATAACTTGTGTGTTATGCATACGAAACGGGTGAGGAAAGGTAATGAAATGGTAAATTCATAGTTCAAATGAAATTTAAACAAAATGGAGTAATGAGTTTGAGTGATGTATTATATGTGAGAAATTTACGTATGCTATGGAAAAATATACCTATATCATGGATAAATACACTGAACCCGAAATTGATATTGTTGTTTAGGCTTATGATAAGCATTGGGGAACGAAATGAAAAGAAAGTAAATTGAAAAGTGTATAATCTTATAGAAAGGTTGGTGATTATTTATTAAGTCCCTTAACATCCTGTCATATTATGAATGATAAATATATGTGACATTAATGAACTTACTCGTTTATGAGTTGATGATCACATCAATTTATGAATCTTATGGCGTTGGCATAGATTTATGTTTATTTTATAAAGCTTATTATTGAAATGGAATATTATGCTTACATTTTATACGAGCTTACTAAGCATTCATTGCTTACGTAGTTATTTTCCTTTACTTTACAGATTATCAAAAGCTCGATCAAGTTGGAAGCTAGTCAGAGATCCATCACACTATCCATCGATTTTAATCGGTAGATTTTAATGCTTTGGTAGTGGTTATAATGACATATATAGGTGGACTATGTATAGTGTTTAGTTAATGATATTGTCATGTATTATTGCTTTGAATTTGTGAAACTTATGTTATTTTGATGCCTTGATGGTTGGTGTGCTTTTGCAACTTTGATGCTTAATGATTGACGTTTATATGATCAAATTGATGCATGGTTTTATGGCCAAAGTGGTATTTGTTGGCATGTTTTCAAAGTGATCATTTAGGGCATGCTTTGATATGAAATTTAATCAAGTATGTTTGGTCGAATTATGACAATTTTGACCTAAATTGGTATGTATATATATTGGATGTTGGAACCATTTGGTAATGGCTAGTTTTGTGTCATTTATATGGTTTTGATACATAAGAGAAGTGGTTTAAATAGTGAAGTTATTTTTCTATGGCATGAATCTAACATGGTAAGGTTGGTACATGTCAATTGTGGTATGTTTTGGTATGGAAACAAGTTAGTTGCTAAATGGTTAAATATGCACATGTTTAGGTATGATTAATGTATGTGTTTAAGGTGCATTTATGACATATTGGTTGAAGGGAATTTTGTCATTTGAAATTGGTCATTTTATGCATGTCTGAACATGTTTTAATACCTTGGTCATATGTGCAAATGACTTGTAAGAATGTGCTTGAATTTGGTGAAAGAAATGGCTTGAATTTGGCCTATTTCTTGTCCACACGGCCTATGGCACAGGCGTGTCTCAGCCATGTGTCAAGCGATACAATCATGTATCCCCTGTAGGTTTTTAAAGGTTGCATTTTGAGAGTTACATGGCTTAGCACATAGGCGTGTGGCTTGGCAGTGTGACCCAAGTCAAAGAGTTACACGGGCACGAACATGGGTTAGGACACGGCCGTGTGTCCCTACTTCGAATGTCCACAAGGCCTGAGACACGTGCTTGTGTCTCTATCGTATGAGCCACACGGCCATGCAACCCTTGCAGTGTGAGTTTGTCCATCTTTTTCCATGAAGTTTTAAATGTTTTCGATTTAGTCCTGAATCGTTTCTAAAGTGTTTCTAATGCCTTGAGGGATCGAAATAGGGACGTTATGCATATGTTTGATTAGATTTTGCAATGATTATGAAAAGTTGAGAATGAATGATTTGAGTTATGTTTCTACAGTAATGCTCCATAACCCTATCCTGGCGATGGATACGGGTTAGGGGTGTTACAGTTCTAATTGAATTCCTTACTCTCTTCACTATAAATTCTACCAACCTTCTCCACCATTCATATCACCTTAACCAATCATCCTAACACCTACCTAGTGCCACAGCTCCCAACCTCCAGTTGCAACATTGTCCTGTAGCTCCCATTCCACCAGCAGCTACACACAGCCATTGCACGAACTTGGCGCACTTGCCCAACTCCAAAGCTACTCACGCCTTCACTTGCGATGTAGACCCCTGCCTTGCATGCTGCTGCTACCGCTTACGCTAGGCCCTGATGCTCCCTCTCACACCTGCTCGCGCACTAGCCCTACTGCCTCTCGCACGTCATTGTTGCTTCTAGCTCTAGCTCGCGTGCGCCAACACTACCGCGCCTGATGCTTGCCTTGCGTCTACTACCGCGTGCCACTACGGTTCTTTTCTTTAAGTTGTGTGCACCTTAGCCATAAAATTCAAGGCCCTTGTTACCTTTGCACTACAATTCTACCACATTTAGCCACCAACCCTTCCAACAAACCCTCAATCAAAATCTTTTGCTTCTAATTTTGTTTATTGAGTACTTAATTATTATACAAAGGTGGTAAGAAAATTTTTCTCTTGAATTTCAAACTTATTTTGTTAATTAATTTTTCTATTTATTGAATTATTAATATTTTATGCAAATTGAAATTTTGAGAAAAATTTGTTTCCATCTTATGTTCAGGTTAATCATGCCTCGTAAAAGAATTCATGCCTCTGTCCAAATTGATGAATTATAAAACAAATTTCACTGTGAAGAAGCTAAAGCAAGATAGATAGTGTTTTCAAGAATCAATAAATGCACCCAGAAAAAGACTTTACGCTAAAAGAGAGCAACTACATTGATTTCATGGTGCGCATTGAACAAATTGCTGAAGCTCTTAATTGGAAGTTGTTTTTTGAGAAACGACCTAGTGCAGATGAAAAGTTAGCTCGTGAATTTTATGCAAATTTGACCTCAAGTTAATTAATGGAAGTTTCTGTCCGAGGAATCAAGATACTAATAAGCTCAAACGCTATTAATGAATTCTTTGAATTACCTGATTTTGAAGACGATGAATATTCTTCCTTGATGAGCAATATTGAGGCTAAAAAACTACAAGAAATTCTCGAGGAACTTACATTTTGAGTTCTAAGTGGACTGTGTCAAAGCATGGAACTCACACATGTGGTAGAGAATATTTGACACCATTAGCAAATGTATGGTTATATTTCATTCGATTCAGCCTTATGCCTATTTCACATGGGACCACAATTTCATTAGAGCGAATGGTCTTGTTATACTCGATTTTAACTGCAAAGAACATTGATGTGGGAAAAATCATTCTGAGAGAAATGTGAAATTGTGCCATTAGACATTCTGGCCTAGCATACTTTAGCTTTATGATAACAATTTTCTACTTGAAAGCTAAAATTCTTGCAAATGTAAAGAAGACAGGTTATAGCGAGGGCACAATCATAGATTGAGACCTCTACTGAATAACCAGAGATTTTGTTCTGTAGCAACGAGTTGAAGAGAGCGATGACCCCGAAGAAGAAAAGAAGATCTCACAGAGATCGAACCAATATAGTCAGCTGAAATCCCTAATAAGGTAGAACCAACGGAACTAATAACCGAACTTGACATGACAAATTCAACATTCAGAACTCAACTGCCTCGCCCAGATCTTCGGCATGAGCTGTCAAAGTTGATGGATATCTTGCAACATATGTAGTGGTAGCAACAAGCTTACTAGAGATATTCAAAAATATGGGATGACTCAATGAGAAGTGCTCTTACGAAAATATTCAATGACACATTTATTTTTGTGCCTAAGTTTCAAAATTTTATATTTGAATCATGGAGTCCAATATCGAAGAGGGAATGAAGTGGTTCATGTAAAGACATAGACAATAGAGCAAAAGATGAGTCGGATTCTGAGGGATCTGTAAATAAATAAAAAGGAAGGATCTTTACTTTATTTTATTTTCTTTCCTAGGTTATTTAATGTTTTAGGATTAAGTTCTATTAGGATTTTTATTTCTCACATAATAAAATAAGAGGTTGAAATCATAAATAAAAATGAACAAGTTCCAAAATAAGAAGTCCGGCAATAGATATGTACATGTCTAGGATTGGATTTAAAGAGAGCTTGGTACTTAAACAGTCAAATTGACTCACCTTCTCTTTTCTAGAATCCTACCTAGTGTATAGTATCTATTCACTTCTAACAATGAGGACATTGTTCATCTTAAGTAGGGGGACCAAAAAATTGAAATTATTTCCTCTCAGAACAAATTTTTCTTTTAATTATGGTTAGGTTATATTTTGTTCAAAAATTTGAAATTTTGTTAAGTATGCTAAACTTCAGTATAAATAAAGTTCTATTATTTCAATAATTGTTATGTTAGCTGAATTATGACATAAACATATTCTTAATAAAGTATCTAAATCATACCATAAAATTTTTAGTTCCTTAAGAAAGCTAGGCATGCATGAAAGTTAAAGTCTCTAGAATTGTCTTATTAATTTCTTGAGGTGAAATCCTAGGAAGCATGAAATGTTGAAAATGATTTAGGCAAACTTTTGTTTGGACTGTTTGAGCCTTTCAAGCCAACCTTGATGAATTTTTATCCCTTGAAACCCAACTTTGAGACTATATGGCCTAATTTTATTTGAACCTTTGCAATTTTTAGCCATCACTTTTCTCTTAATTATCTTTAAAATTTCCCAAACACTAGACTCAGTACTATTCAGAATATTCATTGAAAATAAGTTTGGGGGAGTTAAAAAGAAGTATCAAATGCTCAAAAAAATTGTAGTACATATAGCAAAATGCTTGTGTTAAAAAAAAGAACAAATGTACTTGAAAGAAATAGATGTACAAAAGAGCATGTGAAAGAAAAATGAGTTGGTGTATTGAAGGGAATTATTCCAAAAGGTCTGATTTGAGTTGAGTCTACGGTTTTTAGCCTAAATTTATCTATCTTTCACATATCCTTAGCCTAGCCACATAACAACCTATTTAAAAGACCTATTGATTCAAGTTTTTGTGCTAGCTACATTAGTGGAGAGAAATTACTATGTTCAACATATGAATGCATAAATTAAACTTGATGATTGCAGGTTAATCTTAAATAAGAGAATAAAATCAAATTGGTAGGGATTTAACATGTTTTTATTGAGTAAGCATTTAGTCTGTTTTTACTATCATAATAATAATTGCAATTAATTTGAACGATATGTATACTTAAGTAGCATAAATCTCAAAATTCTTGTTCTTGAGCATAAGTATACTAAATTCATAATTTTGGGAAGAATGTTTTCTAAAGGAATTTTTCAAAGGTGTTTTCAAGAAATTCTTTTAAATTGTGCATTACTCGGGACGAGCAATGAATTAAGTTTGGGGGTGTGGAAACACAAAAATATATATACTTTTTCATGCCCTTTTAAACTCAAATTTATGCAAGTTTAGTGTAGTTCTTGTCGAAAAATATAATATAATTATAAAATAATTAAATTTTACTTAAATTATTAACATATTAAATTTTAATTAATTTATTAATAAATTTTCATAAATTTTGATTTATTTTCGACAGATTTGCACAAAGGATGAAAATTAGCTTGGCAGATACTGCTAGAAGTTCAAAAACGAAAAGCGATTTCTGAAGCATCGAGGCGAATTAATTTTTCAACCTAAGACAATCCAAATGATGAATATTAATACATAATATAAGTAATTTTGATTTTAATCCAATTTATTTTGGGTTAAACTAAATTACGAAAGGAGGCTCATTTGTGCTGAACCGAAAGACTGATACAACCGAGCAAATGGGCTGCCTAAAACCATCCAACATCCTGCCCAATCAGCTCAAATTAGCTGATTATTTGGCTTTCAAATAAGCCCATGAAGTTTCCTTGAATTTGCACTCAAACCCCTCCACTTTTTGTGCTTTTAAAAAATCACCCTAAGCTAAATTTAGCAAGTTTGAATTTTTTCTATTTTTAGCAGTCAATCCCACCTATAAATACCCCCTTTTCTACTCATTTCAACACACCTCTCATTCTACGCTTCTCTCTCACTTTCACTCACTCTTCTCCTTTGTTTTCCATTTTTCTTTCTTATCCATTCCTTGGTAATTTCCCTCTTGGAAAAGATCCCTTCAACCACCTTGGATAGCAGCATTCAAGTGCTTGTAGAAGCCTCGGTTCAACAGAACAAACGAAAAAGGAGGAGCGAAGCAAACTAGTCAGGCTTCGGAGAAACACCAGATTTGATTCTAGTTTCCTATCCTTTAAATTTTATTGTTGTTGTTATGAACATATCTATGAATATTTGTTATGTTGTTATAGATATTGGTAAATTTTTTGATTAAGTAAAACCATGATTATGTTATACTTGCATTATAATTGTAAGGTAACTAATGAATTAATTATTAGTCGTGTTGAAATTGTAATTAATTGACACAATAGTTAATCAATGCATGTTTAATCTTCTAAGGTAGCTGAAGGTTAAATTAGAAATAGTATTAAACGGTACATTAGCCTTTCATAACTTGCAAGATTATTGTGATTAAATTGTTTCAATGTAGGAATATATTGTTACCTCACTTAATCTTTTACTTGTTTATTTAAATTGATTAATTGTTTGAATTGGCATAGTGATATGTTTAAGATATTAATTAGTTTAGTAAGTTTGTATGTGATATAGTTAAAAAATTACCAAGTTACCGTGAATTTATTCGTAGTAATATGAATATTGTTTTAGTAATATTAAGTTAAGAAATGTAATTGATCTAACACAATTATGTCATCTTGATTAAAACCATCTTTTGAAATCCTGCATTGAAACTTTTATTTTTATTTTATTTTGTTTTGTTTTACTTAGTTAAAATTTAGTTTTTAATCACTTCTTCAAAATCAAAATATTTTTAATCACCAAAGTGTTTGATTTTCATTTCATAAATATTTTTCTTTCACAATCCTTGTGGGTACAATAACTCGACATTTACTTATCACTTTATTACTTGATACGATTGTGTACACTTGCACATTTCCATCGTTTCAAGTTTTTGGCTTCACAAATAATGACTATTAAAACAGTCCCAGGCAACGGCGCCATGATTTGAAAATCAAGTATTTTTTACTATCATAATTCCTAGTAGGGGCACTCCATCTTCGGCATCCGACAGTTCTAGTCATCTCACTCCTACTATCACTCCCACACCTCCGCCACTTGGCAATACACATCAAATGGTTATGAGTTCCAAAGTAGGTATTTTTAAACCCAAAATCCTGGCTGTTGAAGTTGTTGAGCGTGAGCCACGCATGATTGGTGAAGCCTTTGCTCATGATGAATGGAAAGTAGCAGCTCAGGCTAAGTATGATGTGTTAATTCAAAATTGCACTTGGGAGTTAGTTCCTTTGCCACATGGGAGAAAAGCTATTGGTTGTAAGTGGCTGTTTAAGGTGAAAAAGAATCCTAGTGGTACTGTGGCTCGACATAAGGGTTGTTTAGTAGTTAAAGGTTGTTCTTAGGTACTAGAGTGTAATTTTAGAGAGATGTTTAGTCCGGTAGTTAAACCAACTACCACTCAGACTATTTTGTCTATTGCAGTATCCAAATAATGGCAGCTTCAACAAGTTGATGTTAACAATACTTTTCTGAATGGCGACCTTACTGAAGAAGTATACATGCAACAACCTGCTAGGTATGTGCAATATGGTGAGAATGACAAACCTCTTGTGTGTCGATTGACAAAAGCGTTGTATGGGTTACGTCAAGCTCCACGAGCATGGTTTGATAAGTTAAAAATTTTTCTTCTCTCATTAAAATTTGTTCTTTCAAAGTTTAATGCTTCTCTGTTTATCCGTGTTACTAATGAAACAACTATGTATGTGGTAGTTTATGTGGATGATATTGTTATTATGGGAGACTCATTTGAGGGTATTGATGCGTTTGTCCGACAGCTACACACTGAATTCTCTCTTAAAGACATGGGAGATCTGCATTACTTTTTTGGGGTTGAGGTTACTCGATCTGCTATTGGGAATCTTCATTATTGTCAGTGTAAGTATGTTGTTGATCTACTTGATAGGTGTTTTTTGGCCAATGCCAAAGGTGTGCATACACCAATAGTTAGTTCTTTAACACTATCTAAGACTAATGGAGTTCTGCTTAATGATCCTACTTAGTATAGGAGTTTTGTTGGTGCTTTACAATATGTGGTTCTCACACGACCTGGCATTGCTTATGTCGTCAATCACATTTGTCATTTTATGCATGCACCGACTGACACTCATATGGTTTCTTTAAAACAAATTTTGCATTATCTATGTGATACTTTTGAACATGGGTTGCTTTTTCGCCCTTCTGATAGACAATCATTGGTAGGATATGCTAATGCTAATTGGGGCTTAGACTTTGATGATCGGAGATCTATTACTGGTTATTGTGTTTATTTTGGTGACAATCCTATTTCGTGGTGCTCTAAGAAACAACAGGTTCTGTCTCGTTCCACTGCTGAGGTTGAATGCGGAGGGTTGGCTGCTGCAACGTCTGACGTTACTTGGATAGTTTCATTTTTAAAAGAATTGAATTTTTTTCTACTGATGTTCCTACTATCTGGTGTGATAACTCTAGTGCTATAGTAGTGGCTGCTAATCCATTTTTAAAAGAACTTGGTTTGTTCTTTGCTCGCGAAAAAATGGCTGATGGCTCGCTTCTTGTCGGGGAAGTTTCAACTTGTGATCAAGTAGCAGATATTCTCACAAAGCCTTTGTCTGCATCATTTTTTGCTCAGTTTTGACATCTTCTTCATGTCTTAGAAGTTGAAGAAGATCGATGAATGTTAGAATGTATCAAGAAGCTGTAAGTTAGTTAGGTTGTTCAGATTGTTAGTAGGTTGTTAACATTTAGTTAATAATAGTTGAATCCTATAGCTTAGTAGAAATATGTGTTTTAACAATAATCAATGGTATGAAATATACACTAGAGTTCAAACGTAAAAATATTTATTTTACATGTCTTAGTTTTTAATATTATTCCATTCACTTTCACTCTGTATTAGAAACACTTTAGGACCTAAAAATAGAGAGATTTTGATTGGGGACAATTCAAGACAATTAACTCACAAAGACAACCATCATCTTCCATAACTAAAAATTATATCAATACCTTTTCAGTTTACCTCCCATGATCTCGCCTACATATGAATGAAGGCTTGAGTAGGAGAATAGATGGACCAATATTAATATTTATGGATTGGATTGACTTGAATCATACAAAAGTACTTTATTTAAAACTTTGTCAAAAACTTTTGTGTGATTGAAAATTCAGAAAAGTAGAAATTAATTTTAAAGAGTTTAAATGAAAAAAAAATCATTTTTGAAACTAAATTTTCTTTTTAAAGTTACTTTATTTTTAATTCATTTATATATTGTATATAAATGTAGTGTTTTTAATTATGTAGTGATTCAATACTTAAAATATAGTTAATTTCGGTTAAATTGGTTAAATTGATTAATTTAGTTAATTTTTTATATGATTTATATTTTAATCGAATTAATCGAAATATTCCGGTTTGATTATTTGTTTTTGAAAAAATTTCGGTTCGATTAATGGTTAAAGGATTAAAAAATTCAGTTAATGCTAATTCAATTCAGTTAACCATCTGAACACCCCTTGGTTTGTCTTTTGATAAAACTTTTATATATTTTTTATAAAAAAAAATTTTAAATATTTTAAAGTTGGTTTAATTTAATTAGAATTATCACTATATTAATAGAACATGTAAAATTGAAAATAAATTTACATCAATAAAAAGTAAAAAAAAAAAGAAATTTGATGAAAAATATGAATCGAGCTCCTCAAATCTTTTTTTCTTCTTGTTTTTGTAAGCATGAAGTTGTCCTTTGTATGAGAGTATTTCTTTTGCCTCCAAGTGATTTCTTCTTATTTTATGTCTCCTCAAGGCTTTTAAAACTCATAATCCTTATTTTCTTGGGCTTTATTAGGGTCCTCCATTGAACATAGAATTGCGATGGAGTGGTTACTTACTGCCAAAATTTTTAATTTTAAAAATATACTGTGGAAGACTTCTTTTTATCATTTTTTACTTTATGCTCGAACTCTTCCATTTTTCAGTTTGAGCCTACAATGAAAAAGACAAATAACAAATAAATTCAATCTAACTTAAAAAATATGGAAAATAATCAAAATTAATCTATAAAATTATAAAATATAATAAAAACTAACCTAAACATTAAAATTTAATCCTAAAATAGTAGGAAAGTTAAACTAAAATAACTCAAAATATGAGAGTTATTTTAGAGGGGTTCATGGGCCGAGCCCAATAAAAATTTTAGGCTCGTTTTCTAGGTCTGGATAAAAATGCTAAAATTTGAGCTCGGCTCGTTTGTATTATTATTTTATATAATTTAAAATATATATATAATACATCAAAAATACTAAAAATATTAAAATAAATGTTTCCCAACAAATTGAAAATAAATTAAAAAACAATATGTATACTTAAATAACACTAACATAGGTGCAATTTAACAAATAAATGCCTCTAAAATAGTAACAAAATTAACAATAAATTAAGAGTTATACAATATCCAAACAATAACAACAAAATAGTAGCAATATAATAGTGAAATGGTAGCAAAATAGTGAATAACAACAAAATAGTAAAAACAACAAGAAAATAGTAAAACAAAACAACAATTTTCTTCTCTTTTTTTTTTCATATTCGAGCCGGGATGGGCCGAGCTTGGGCAAAAAAAGCCTTACTCGAGGCTTGGCCCATTTTCTAAATAAACTTTATTTTTTTTTGCTCAAATTTATTTTTCGAGCCTATATTTTTAACCAAATCCTCCCATTTTTTGGGCAGGCCGGGTGACCCGATCCATGAACAGGTCTAAATTATTTTAGCAACAATGCAACATCAACCAAGTCTTCGATTTCAATTTCTTAGTGGTAAGGGTAACTAGTGGAGGCATACAGTGATTTTGAACCTTCTTAGCTAAAAGATATAATACATTTTTTAGTTTTTTTATCTATGAATTATTCAATTTAAATTTTTTTAACAAATTTTTAAAATTTTATTTTGGTCTTTCCAATAATGAATTGATGACTTCGCTCATGCTTAGTAGAAACCTATGACTTGGTCTTTGATTTTAAGTCTTCGAATTTTTATTTTGTAAAAGATATATGTGTTTCCTTTGAAAAATCTATAACACCATAAACTCGGCCTAGACGTTATGGCCAGATCTGAAGAAGTTAGCACAACTCATATGAAAACCTAAAGTCTGTTTGTCTTGTAAAAATGACGCTAGATCTTGCTAAGTAAAAATCCAGTTTATTAGAGAAAATATCATTCTTAACTAATTTGATGAAATCGTTGATTATTTATACTCTTAAGTTTGCAACGGAGCTTACTCTAGTTCGATTTTGTAAAATGTGATTTGTTGATGGAAAACCATGGTTTTGCAAATGAAATGAATATCATAAGAAATACATTGAAATAATTAAAAATGAAAAAAATGAAATCCAAACTTTAAAAATAGTCCAAAAATAGTCCAAAAATAGTCGGATTACATACGAAAAATTTAGAGATACGCAACAATAATAATCAACCAAGCTTTCTCCGCACCGACCTACTTAAACCTGAGGATTACCTGAGAATCACCTAAGAATCAAACAAACTGAGAATGAGATTACAAGCTCAGTGTGTAACTTATATTAATAAAATCAGTAGTTACAATTTCAGACATGCTTTTAGATTCTAGTCAAACTTATTTCATAAACAGATACAAAGTCAGAATATATCATATACAGATTTACAATTGTACCCCCATCCGCTACACACCATCTCCAACCATCCCTACACACCATATGAGATATTATATATCCTTCCAACCCTACACACTACTTAGTGTCGATATGACACATTTCAAAATATTTGTAGCCTAGCTACAAGATCAATAGGCCATTTACCGCCAAATACATATATACGTGTGGCTGAGCCACCAAATACGACAAATAAAATGAACCACCCATACTTTCTCCATATACATAACTCCCATCCCAATGCAAACGTATAACTAACAGATGTCTGAAATGTATATGTCATACATGCTTTTAAAACATATATAGATCATGTTTAACAAAGAACCGATCATAATTATCATAGTACAGAGCATACTTATCATATTACAGATCATACTTATCATATTTCAGACTATACTGAGCATATAACATATTAATCATGCCTACTTTAATCATATTTAACACAATAAAACATAATTTATATCATATGGACCCTACGGAAGGCTTATGTTTGACTTGTATGACGAATACAGCCCTAGGGAAAGCTTTTAGATTTTGGACCCACACACTCGTGTGGCCCACATGGCCTACTTGGCCAGCTCGTGTGGCCCATATGACCTACTTGGGCAGCCTATATGGCCCATACAGCCCAATTGTCCCAGACCGTATGGCTTACATGGTCTACCACATGACCTGCGGCGTCAATAGTCCTAAATTTTGGCTTTGGTTTTTCGCTATTTTTTTCATGTTTTCGTTATACAACTGATCCAATTTTAATGTGAATGCAACCACGAGACCCCTAGAACCTAAAAATGTCATTCAAATGATTAATTTTAGTATCGATTAATTAATTTCCAAGAACTCATCCAATCACAACAGGTGACATCAAACCTTAAAAAACTAAAATTAAGCCTTTTAATGCTCAATCACTTACTCGAACAGACACGACAGTCCCTCGAATTCCTAAATCATCAAAGATAAGTCGTGCACTTCACCAACTTTGCCTAAATCAACGATTTTAGAGTGGTCAGAATTGCATCGCAAAGAGGAAATAACAAGATAACCAATAACATGAAGATCCAAGGGAAATAATCCACTTCTATTTCATTCCCACTTAACTTTGGAGATGTCAATGATATTTGAAACTTTGTGCTTAGCAGAACATCATTTTAATGGTAATTTACAATCTGAATGTGATGTATCTTATATATAAATGTAAATATATTCAAATAAACAATCACATGGATCTTTGAAAATTTAAAGGCTCTTCCTAGATCCTCGATATGGTGTTTTGCATCCCAAACTAACACTAGTTCATATTGGCTAACACATGTCAGAAAAATAGCTATTGATGTTCTTCTTTCTATTGCCACATGCTAATATTGTGACAAAATAGTGGAAGTAATTATTGGATTTATTTGTGTAATTAATGAACTTGAAGTTTGAACTATATTTAACGATGGCCCAATATGCATGTGTCCTTGTGCTGTTTTTCCTGCTTGTTTGATGAGGACTGAAGAAGGATGGTGTATACATAGTTGCTATATGTCTCCTGAAATAGTTAAATTTAGTCTCCGGTTAGAAACGATTTGAACTTATTAGGTGTGGTTCAATTTTTTTCAGTTTTTATATCTTTTTGCAGTTTGATTCGTTTAAAGTTTTGTGAGTTTCCCTTTAAGAGTTGGATATAAATCTATTGTGTATTTCCTAACTCCTTTGCTGAATTTTCTGTTGGAAAATATGATTTTTTTAAAATCTTTGAGGCTTATCTTCGATTGGTAAATGAGGAGTTTTGAATCATAAAATTATTATTTTATGTTCTATCCCATAAGACCTTTATAACGAGATATCATATGCTCAAAATGGTTGAGTAATGAATGAGAAATTAATGCTCAAAGTAAGCTACTCGTAATAATGTTGAGGAAAATTAAAGGCATTAATCACATATTGATTGGGAATAAATTGCGGAACTTGTATATTTATGTAAACCAACTTAGTGGTTATTGAATGACTAAATTAATGCTCTCCATCAAACGTAAGGGGGGTGCAAATCAAAATCTATTGGGGTTGGGGTGCACCGACATAACGTGGGTGACACAAAATGCTCGTACTGGTCGAGCCCTTTTAGGCTTACAGATATTTTAGCCCAATATGTGTTTATTTCTTTTCCTCAGCAAAGTATTCAAATTAAGAATTAAAAGGTCAGTATTAATGTCCTTTAATTCAGACGTTAATTTGGATTAAATGGCCTTAATTCATGACGTTATAATTCCAAATTAGTCAAAGTTTCCAATAATCTCTTCTTATATTAAAAATAATCAGTACACAGAAAGACTGAATTCTGATAATTTTCCTCAAAAAATTTCTCTCTCCTAAAATTTTTTCGAAGATAGAAAGAAGGTAAGCCTAGTTTGTTGATCATGCAGTTGCGCTACTGTGGTGTTCATCCAGTTGTTATATCCTGGGTGAAAATCGTCTAATGTTTCTCCGGTGCGAAAGGAGCGGTCAAATCTATCTTAAAGAGACTATGTTCCACAGGACTCAACTCTAAATCGATTTCCAACCTGTTTATAGGAAACATTTATTTTAAATAATATTTTACTTGTTATTCCTGTTTCGAACTTGTGATTTATTAGATTTAAATTAATATACTTAAATATTTTTTATTATTATGTATTTGCTATCGATTGTGCAACAATCTTAAGACAGATTCCCAATCACTCTTTTATAATCCAAGACGAACAGGTCATATCAGTGGAATGTGTATTTTCGTTTGTAAACAGAAATCGATTAATCAATTCTATTTCAAGATTTTTAATCTTGTTGTTCAACAGAATTTGTTCGATTCTCTATTTCCAAATAGAATTAAATTAAAATTAAAATAAGATGGATTTATGATTTAGATTTTAATCCTATCGTTTAACAAAAAATAAAATCGATTTCTGTGTCAGGATTTTAATCTACCGTTTAAACAATTTTTATTAGATTTCTATTTCAGGATTTTAATCCTGTCGTGTAACATTTTTATTTGATTTTTGCTTTAGGATTTTTAATTCTGCCGATTGATAGAATTTATTCGATTTTTGTTGATAACAGTAATCTTTTGAGAGTACCAATTTGTTACCAGAAATTGGTTGTTTTGTGGTTTGGTTTCAGAATTTTTAATTCTGCCATTTAACAGAATTGAAGGGTAGTATTACTAATCTGGTTTCATTTTTGTTTATAGAAATAAAAATGTAAACTCCCACCAATTCAACCAATTCGTAATTTGAAGCTTTGGTTCAAACGCAATCTTCAATTCAAAACTCAATGTTGTCGGTGGTGGCTACTGTAAGCCACAATGAGAAACATGCAAATTTCTCGGGACAAAATTCCAAGATTTGGCAATAAAAAATGCTTTTTTATTTGACCATGTTAAACTTACCCAAATTTTTTAAAGATGACCCTCTTACTGTTAAATAAGGTGAGGTAGATGATGTTACCGCTTTCACTGTTGTTGAAGCTTAGAAACATTCTGATTTCCTGTGTCGAAACTACATTTTAAATGGATTGTCGGATGCACTATACGAAGTGTATAATGGTAAGAAAACAACTAAGGAATTATGGACATCATTGGACCATAAATACAAAACTGAAGATGCTAGAGCTAAAAAGTTTTTAGTTACTAAATTTTTGAATTTTGTAATGATTGATTCTAAACTAGTTATGAATCAAGTGCAGGAAGTTCAACTGATCATTCATGAAATTTTTGCTAAAGGGATGGTGACAAAGGAATCCTTCCAAGTGGCAGCCATTATTGAGAAGCTGCCTCCTGCTTAGAATGACTTTAAGAATTACCTAAAACACAATGAAAGGAAATGTCAGTGGAAGATTTAATTGTCAAACTTCGAATTTAAGAAGACAATAGAGGTATTGAAAAAATCTCAACAAACCAGCAAATGGGGATAAGGCAAACATGGTAGAAGTCAAGAAGGACTTCAAGAAGGGAAAACAACCTCGGAATGGGTTTAAACTGGAACCAAAATGTGACATTTCCAAGAAGAAAAAATTTCAAGGGAAAGGCTTCAATTGCAACATGATAGGACACAAGTCATTTGATTGTAGGCTTCCAAATAAAGTTAAAGCTAACGAGGCCAATGTTGTGGAAGAAATTTCCAAGGAAGTGTCTGATATGGACTTATGTACTATGATTTCTGAAGTCAACATGGTTGACTCAAATCTAAGAGAATGGTTGCTTGACATTGGTGCCATACATCATATATGCTGTGACAAAGATTCTTTTTCTGAGTTGGTGCCTTGTGAAAAAGGGGAAAAGCTCTATATGGGCAATGCTGCGATTTCCAAGATCAAGGGGAAGGGTACTGTGGTTTTAAAGATGACATCTAACAAGGAACTCACGCTGAAAAATGTATTGTTTGTGCCTGACGAATGCAAAAATCTTGTTTTTGGGATACTCTTAAGTGTATATGGCTTTAGGATGGTGTTTGAATCCCAAAAGCTAATTTTGTCTAAGGGGGAATGTTTGTAGGAAGAAGATATGTATTGAATGACATGTGGAAACTTAATGCAAGCTCTGTAAAAGCAATGACAATGATTAAAAATGTTGCTTCTTCTTTTATTTATATGCTTGAGTTTTTTAATTTATGGCATAGTAGACTCGGGCATGTTAATTATGATACTTTGCATAGATTAATTAATTTAGAACATATCCCTTCATTTCACATTAATTATAATCACAAATGTGAAACGTATGTTGAGGTAAAATTAATATCGTCTTCATTTCAAATTGTTGAAAGAAGTATGGAACCACTTGATCTAATACATAGCGATGTTTGTGACTTAAAGTATGGTCAAACTAGAGGAGGGAATAAATATTTTATTACCTTCATTGATGATAGAACAAAATATTGGTACATATATTTGCTTAAAAGCAAAAGTGAAGCTAAAGAGAAGTTTATTCTCTATAAACAAGAAGTTGAAATCCAATTTAATAAAAAGATTAAGATAGGGAGAAGTGATCGTAGTGGTGAATATGTTGAACCATTTGGTGAATATTGTACACAACATGGTATTATTCATGAAGTAACACAACTGTACTCTTCTCAAGCAAACGGAGTAGCCGAGTGGAAAATTTGAACTCTAAAGGAAATGTTGAACGCAATGCTAGGAAGCTCTCAGCTATCACAGAACATGTAGGGGGAAGCTATTTTGTCGGCTAATTACCTTTTAAATAAAGTTCCCCACAAGAAAAGGGACAAGACACCATATGAGTTATGAAAAAGTAGAAACCTTCTTACAACTACTTGAAAGTGTGGGGGGTGTATTGCGAAGGTAATGGTTTTGTTACCAAAACAAAGGAAAATAGGTCCTAAACAGTGGATTGTATTTTTATTAACTATGCAAAACATACCAATGCATATCAATTTATTGTGTATGAATCAAAGAATCTTGAAATCCATAAGAATACTATATTGGAATCAAAGAATGTTTCATTCTTTGAAAACATCTTCCCTTATAAAACTAGGGAAATCGATTCAAGATCACTGAAAGGAATTTCAAAAACTATAGAAGAAAATAGTCTAGATGATCAACAAGAGGTTGAAACTGAAATAGAACCAACAAGGAGTAAATGAGCAAGGGTGGAAAAATATTTTGGATCGTATTTTCTAACCTTTATGCCAGAGGCCAAACCTCAAACATATAATGATGTTATACGATCATCCGAAAGCACTTTATGGAAAGATGCTATTAAAAGTGAAATTGAATCCATTATGCAAAATCATATAGGGGAATTAGTGGATCTCCCTTCGGAAATTAAACCATTAAATTCTAAGTGGATTTTCAAACGAAAAATGAAAGCAGATGAAACAATTGACAAGTAAAAGGCCAGATTGGTCATAAAAGGTTATAGAGAAAAAAGAAGGTCTTGATTACTTTGATACTTTTTCTCTAGTATCCAGGATAACTTCGATAATGATGATACTTGCAATTGTCGCCTTGCGAAATTTAGAAGTACATCAAATGGATGTTAAAAAAACTTTCCTAAATGGAGATCTTGATGAAGAAATTTATATGGAGCAACCTGAGGGTCATGTAGTTCTAGGACAAGAAAGAAAAGTTTTTATATGGGCTTAAGCAAGCACCAAAGCAAAGGCATGAAAATTTTGATAATGTCATGATGATAAATGACTTTAAGATTAATGAGTGTGACAAATGTGTGTATGTCAAAAATAATGACGTTGGATATATAATCTTATACTTATATGATGATGGCATACTCATTGTTGGAAGTAACAATGAAATGGTAAAACAAACTAAAGACATGTTAAATTCAAGATTTGACATGAAAGATATGAGATTAGTTGATGTGATTTTGGCCATCCAAATCAAGAGGTCATCTGAAAGTCTCATATTAACTCAGTCACACTATGTGGACAAGATTCTTGGGAAATTTAGTAAGGATGACTCTGGTATAGCCAGAACTCTAATAGATACGAGTCAACATCTGTCCAAAAACAAAGGCTAAAGTGTTGACCAAGTGGAATATGTAAGAGTCATAGGCAGTCTAATGTACCTTATGAGTTGTACTAGACTAGATATTGCTTTCACTGTGAGCAGTTTAGGAAGATTCACAAGAAATCCAGGGAAAACCACTGGAAAGCAATTGTGAGGGTATTGAGATATCTTAGCTACACTTGGGACTACGACCTCATTATTCCAAAGAACCTACTGTCTTAGAAGGATTCTCTGATGCCATTTGGATATTTGATATTTAAGATACCAAAGGCATAAGTGGATATATTTTCACATTGGGAGGAGGAGATATGTCATGGAAATCCTCAAGACAAATGATTATAACCAGATCCACAATGGAATATGAGTTTGTAGCTTTAAACACATTTGGAGAAAAGATTGAATGGCTTCGAAACTTCTTAGAGGATATTCCTGACTAGCCAAAGTCTGTGCCTACAATATGTATATATTGTAACAATTAAGAAACATTTGGTAGAGCACAAAATATAATATATAATGGTAAGTTGAGACATATGCGTTGTCGACACAATATCATTAAACAATTGATCTCAAATGGAGTTATCTCTATTGATTTTGTAAAATAAAAAAAATAACATTATGGATCCACTAACTAAAGACTTAAATCGAGATCAGATTGATAAAACATCAAAAGGAATGAGATTAAATCCCATGGAAATTAAAGGCGCTATGTGAAGGAAAACCTAACCTAGTTGACTGGAGATCCTAAGATCTAGGTTCAAAGGACAACGTAATTGCATAGACCTTGTGAGGTTACTGTGGGGGTGAGTCTGTTCCTATGATATAAACAGTTATTTAAAGTGAGATAGGTTAAGCAAAGCTTTTAATGACCATTGTGTGTTTTGGTGAACCGAGCAACATAAGTCACCTATGTGAGAGTGAAGTGGGGTCACTTCAAGAAGACTATTAGAGTATAGTTCTCTCAAACTCTTGCAGAACCAAGAGATGTTCATGTCCATATGAACATACCCATGAGAACGAAGACCTTGCCAGGGAGGTAGTTGTGTGAGGTATACAATTGTTTACAGAAACAACAGAACAATTCAAGGATATCGCGTCTACTAGTTAGCTAGTAAAATAAATATACTTTCATAAGGGAAGGTCTAAGGATTGATGCCTACCTATCCTACGCAACTATCAATTTTAGAATCTATCACCATATCGAGTAAATGTTTTTCATTAAAACTATCAATTTCATTCATGTGGGAGATTGTTGGAAAAATATAATTTTTTTGGAATTTTTGATGCATATTTTTTATTGATAAATGAGGAGTTTTGAATCATAAAATTATGATTTTATGTTCTACCCCATAAGACCTTTACAACCGAATATCATATGCTCAAAATGGTTGAGTGATGAATGAGAAATTGATACTTAAAGTATGTTACTTGTGAATTATGTTGAGGAAAATGAAAAGCATTAGTCCCACATTGATTGGGAATCAAGTGTGGAACTTGTATATATATTTAAACCAACTTAGTGGTTATTGAATGACTAAACTAATGCTCTCCCTCGTGCAGAAGGGGGTGCAAATCCAAATCCACTAGGGTTGGGGGCGCACCCACATGGTTTGGGCAATGCGAAATGTCCGGACCGGTCAAGCCCTTCTAAGCCCTGCGGATATTTTAGCCCAATACGTGTTTATTTCTTTTCCTCAACAGAGTATTCAAATTGAGAATTAAAAGGTCAGTGTTAATGTCTTTTAATTTAGACTTTAATTTGGATTTAGTGGCCTTAATTCACGACGTTATAATTCCAAATTAGTCAAAGTTTCCAATAATCTCTTTTTATACAGAAAATAATCAGAACACAGGATGACTAAATTCTGATAATTTTCCTCTAAAAATTTCTCTCCTAAAAAAATTATTTTTTCGGTGATAGAAAGAAGGCAAGCCTAGTTCGTTGATCACACAGCTACGTTACTGTGGTGTTCATGTAGTTTTTGAATCCTAGGAGACAATCATTCGATGTTTCTCCGGCACGAAAGGAGCACTCAAATTTGTTTTAAGGAGACTATGTTCCACAAGCCTCAACTCTGAATTGAATTCCAACCTGTTTACAGTAAACATTTATTTTAAATAATATTTTACTTGTTATTCCTATTTTGATCTTGTGATTTATTAGATTTAAATCAATATACTTAAATATTTTTTATTATTGTGTATTTGCTAACGATTGTGCAACATTTTCTACATTTAATCCTTGGAAGTCGAATACACTGTAGTATGTTTCTTAATTAATTGTTGAATTTTCTGCATTGCATCCTTGGTAGCTGAATTCTCTGTTGTATGTTTCCTAATTTATTTGCTAAATATTCTGCACTTTTTTCTTAGTTGCCGAAAGCTTTCTTGTTAACTTGCTAGTTAAATTTTTGTTGCTATGTTTCCTGTTTAAATGGTGAAATGTCTAGATGTGACTAGTAGAAGTTGTGTATCGTATTAATTCAGGGAATTTGTAAGTATTTATGAGTATGTGTGGTATATAAAATTTGGTTATGCTAATCAAAACTATTTTTCAATACAAGCTTTAATTTTGGAAATTAAAAATGAGCTTGTCCAACTTTGTATATTTGTGTGATTGATTCTGCATGTCTTTGCATTCTGGCATGGAATTTGATTTTGGAATTGAAGGAAGTTTGATTCGATAGTTAAACTGCGTTATTATATTTCAAAGGTAAAACTGTAATTACGTTAGCAGCTTGACTACTTAACAAACATGAGGCAAATAATCTCTTCGTGGTGTGATTTGGTTGGAGGGGTCCACCATAACCCGATACTGGTGTGTAGAGGTTGGAAAGGGTTGGTATGCCCTAATTGGTTTGTGACAGATAGCTAAAGACGGTGTGTTGAGGCCGGATAGGTTGGTTTCAGGACTGATGCATTTATGTATGAATTGCATTTGACATGTTTTTGAGTAAACACTTCGCATAGAACTGTCTGATTGTGAATTGGTTTCGGTGTTTGTAGTATGTTTGAGAAATTTCACGTGAATACGTTTTGCAAATATGTTAGGTATTATAACATTATGATACGTTAATCTGTTATTATCCTTGTTTTTGAATTGATTTTGGTAATTGTGTATTTAAGTTACATGGGTCCATTGAACATCAGATTAAGGATTGCCCTCGTCGACCCCTTAGTCAGGGGCAAGCCCCAAAGAGGATTCAAAATCAGGGAACTGGAACCAACTCCGAGACAGGTATTGATATAGGATACTTTGTTTTGTGTGTTGTACTACTTTGAATATGGTTGGTTTTTGGTTGTTCATGCGGTGTTCACATGTTAGTAAGTTAAATCTGTAAGTGTAAGGGTTAGGTATTTGTTTGATAGTGTGTTTTACGATTAGAGTGCGCAATGGAAGTGTGGTAGTGATCTGTATAAATTAGCGACAGTGATGTTAGTGGAAAATTTCGGGGAAAATTTTTTTAAGGAAGGATGAGTTGTAACACCCCAAATTTAGTGCTAGAATTATTAAGGTTTAGCTAGATTCCTACATTTTCTTTTGTGTTTAAAAGATAATGATGAATGTAATAGTTTAGTGGTTAAGTATTTAGTTTGTCTTATTCTTGTGTTCGAATCTTAATGTGGGCAAAGTGAAAATTTTGTTTTCAATTTTTGGTTCGGAACTTTAAAAATAAAATCTGATAAAATTTTGACCATTTTATTTTTACTTATTTTAATTTTTGAATGAAAAAAATCCCTAAAAACTCTCATGTTCTCCACTCTTCCCCTCACGTCAGACTCCTTCAAAAATTTCAGGTTTTGGACATTCTGTTTCTTTCTTTTTTGTTCGTCGTTTTTTTCTTCTCCTTATTTTTGGGTTTCCACGTTATTGCTTATTTTCGCTTAGCAAGGATTAGTATGTCCTTTGGATTTTTGTTCAATCAAGTGTAAAAGCGGGGGTAGAATCAGTAGAGTTAAGGCTAATCGATTGTCTGTTGGTGCTTGGAATCACTTTCTAAGGTGTGTGTTCTTAAACATTTTCAATTGGGGGTTGGGTTGATGTTGACATTCGTATATGGTTAGTTTTAGTATTTTTTAGATGGCTGAACCTCTGATGTGTATGCCTTTTCTTATTTTATTAATCTACTTCTATTTCTTTTCCACTTGACTTTGTACATGTCAATGATATTTGAAACTTTGTACTTGGCAGAACATCATTTTAATGGTAATTTACAATCTAAATGTGATGTATCTTATATATAAATGTAAGTATATTCAAATAAACAATCACATGGACCTTTGAAAATTTGAAGGCTCTTCCTAGATCCGCCATATGGTGTTTTGCATCACAAACTAACGCTAGTTCATATTGGCTAACACATGTTAGAAAAATAGCTTTTGATGTTCTTCTGTCTATTGCCAATTGCTAATATTGGGACAGAACAGTGGAAGTAATTATTCAATTTATTTGTGTAAGTAATGAATTTGAAGTTTGAACTATATTTATGGATGGCCAAATATGCATGTGTCCTTGTGTTGTTTTTCCTGCTTGTTTGATGAGGACTGAAGAAGGATGGTGTATACGCAGTTGCTATATGTCTCCTAAAGCAGTTAACTTTAGTCTCTGATTTGAAATCATTTGAACTTATTGGGTGTGGTTCAATTTTTACAGTTTTTATATCTTTTTGCAATTTAGTTCGTTTACAGTTTTGTGAGTTTCCCTTTAAGAGTTAGAGATAAATCTATTGTGTGTTTCTTAACTTCTTTGCTGAATTTTCTGCATTTAATCCTTGGAAGCCGAATGCTCTGTTGTATGTTTCTTAATTAATTGCTGAAATTTCTGCATTTAATCCTTGCTAGTCGAATTATCTGCTGTATGTTTCCTAATTTATTTGCTAAATATTCTACACTTATTTCTTAGTTGCCGAAAGCTTCCTTGTTAACTTGCTAGTTAAATTTTTGTTGCTATTTTTCTTGTTTAAATAGTGAAATGTCTAGATGTGACTAATGAAACTTCTGTATCTTATTAATTCAGGGATTTTGTAAGTATTTATGAGTATGTGTGGAACATTGAAATCTGATTATGGTAATCGGAACTGTTTGTCAATACGAGCTTTGATTAAGGAAATTAAAAATGAGCTTTTCCAACTCTATATTTGTATGATTGATTCTGCATGTCTTTCCATTTTGGCATGGGATTTGATTTTCGAATTGAAGGAAGTTTAATTCGATAGTTAAACTGCGTTATTATATTTCAGCAGTAAAACTGCAATTACGTTAGTAGCTTGACTGCATAACAAATATGAGGCAAATAACTTCTTGGTGGTGTGATTTGGTTGGACAGGTCCACCATAACCTGATATTAGTGTGTAGAGGTTGGAAAGGGTTAGTACAGCCTAATTGGTGTGTGATAGATAGCTAAAGACATTGTGTAGAGGCTGGATAGGTTGGTTTCAGGACTGATTCATTTATGTATGAACTGCATTTGACATGTTTTTGAGTAAATACTTCGCATAGAACTGTCTGATTGTGAATTGGTTTTTGAATGTTTGAATGTTTGAGAAATTTCACGTGAAATATTGAACCACACCCAATAAGTTCAAATGATTTTAAGTTAACTTTAGTCTCTGATTTGAAATCATTTGAACTTATTGGGTGTGGTTCAAAAATCATTTTTGAATGTTTGAGAAATTTCACGTGAATACGTTTTGCAAATATTTTAAGTATTATAACATTATGGTAAGTCAATTTGTTATGATCCCTATGTGTATTTACATTTTTAGGACTTACAATAAGCTTTCGTAGCTCACTCCCTTAGTTTTTCTCCTTTTTCAGGTAACCTTTGAGATTAGCGGTTGGATCCGGCAAATCGGACATCTCAGAATATCTCAATTCGGTTTGGTTTTTAGTAATTTTTTTTTGTAAATTTTGATAAACTATTTTCATCTATAAATTTTTGTGGACTGTGGTATAAGTTTTATTTGGACTTTGGACGTTTGTAAAAACTCTGGGATTTTGGTTTGACTTATTTCACAAATTACGTGCATAATCATAAGTTTCGAGATTGAAACTTTTCCTTCGCAATTGGTCAGGTTTTAATGATAAGTTTATGATTTTCGATTAAGGTAAAAAAAATATTTTGTTATGTTACAAATTTTGAACTTAAGTTTCAGTTAATGATTTTTCAACTTCATTTTCGATGCAAACATGTTTAATTCATTAAATTCGAATTTGGCTCCAAGTAAGTTTTAAACAAAAAATAAGTTTAGCGGTTACAAGACATTTTGGTAAAGTTCGTTTTCAATTTCAATAAGTTGCGAGTAAAAGTGTTTTTCGAACGGACTTTATTATTTAAATCAATATTTAGTTTTGAGCCATTTCGGTGGCCAATGTGATCTCTGAAATCTGGTCGAAACTTCTAGGTCGGATTTTGGGGTGTTACAAGTTCATACGTGCTATCTGTAGGTTTGAAAGTTGATTTGGCTTTTCCCACATGGAGGTCACTCCTCCGAGAATCTGTTTATACTCATTGCCAACTAGTTGATTCAGAAGTTACAATGAAATAATATAAAAGACTGAAGAAGGGGAGTACACTTGAATTGGAAGAAGTTGTTACAGTTAGGAATGTCTTCCAATATTGTTCATAGAATCGAAGTCCAAATGGTCGTCAAGTAAATGATCCCATCAATTGGTTAGAAAACTTTAATATGCCCTCAACTTCTGAGGCACCTTTTAATGCCACAAGTAATTTGGCACAAGTTTTGACTAGGCGTAAATGGAAACCTCCTTTCTTTTTCTACGAAGATTGTGGGATTCATTCTCACAACTGGCTTATCACTCATCGAAGTATTCTTTCTAATTATTCTTCTCCAAGTCGAGTTAATTCTCTTATTAATGGTGCAGGATCTTCTACAAACTCTCACACTACACCATATCAATCACAAGATAAGGATATCACAACCCTTTTGGGAGAAGCTCATGCAAAGGAGAGAGCTGCTGCTGCCCCTTCGAAGAAATCAGCAGTGAAGAAAAATCAGAAGAGGCCCAGAGTTAAATGAGGATACTCAAGAATCTAAAGAGAGAGAATCCCTCAACTAATGTGGCGTAGACTTAGAAAGGGGATACCATCACCACAACTTTCTTCTTCACCAGTTCTAGCACTTCATGCAGTTCCTTCGGAGCTCACCCATTCAACAGACTCCCCAGTTCAAGTTGCTGAGCTTGCACTAGCTGAAGTCCCAACAGAAGCATTACCATTAGAACAACTAGTAGTTCCTACCATTTCCCAACCTTAATCGGCTTTTGCTGTAGAAAGAAATGAATTATTCTCATGGTGTGTCTTATACACATCAAGGTCATATTATGTTTCTTTGAGTTCTATCTTCCAAAATCAGAATAGTATGATACCACCATAGATGAAAGGATCTCCCCACTCATATCTTTCCTCCAATCTAGAATCATCTTCTCTATCATTAATGGTGAGTTTTGCACAAGCCTTATCTGTAAAGTATGGGCTCTGAAGTGGGCTCATCCAAGAATTTAGTAATTACCATACAAAAGGCCAAAGTTGTAAACTTAGAGGAGGCAAGTAAATTAGATAATCAAACTATAAATGAGTTAAGCCGAAATATTAGACTCATAAGAGCAAAATTGAATGACTTGAATCATGCATTATGGCTTCGAGGGCTAAGTTCAAAGACATAGAGACCTAGAGTATACAGCTGAAAAGAAAAGTTAAATCATTGGAGGAGAGTGAATCCTCTCTAAAAGAGCAACTCAAGGCTCAAGAGCTACGCCACAAGGTTGAACTGGATAGTCTATGCCAATCCAGTGAGGAAGCCTTAAAGAAATATCAGGAAGATACCACAAGAAATTTAACTAACACCTTGCCTTATTTAAAGTCCAACTTAGTTCTTCACACTCAAGTGGCCATTGACCCGATGAATCTAAGTCAGTTAGACTTCAATTTTCTTAAAGACATTTCTACTGATTCTTTGAGCTTTAACATCTACCATTCTGAAGGCAAAGATTGGGAGAACTTTCAAACAAAATGGAAACAAACTGCTAGTTTCTTTGTCACTAGTACACATGAAGCAGATGATGAAGAAGAAAAATTAGAAGGCTTAGTTGACTTAGAGAAAGCTCCAAAGGATTTTGGAACAAACAAAAGGAGTCCTTGCTGAACCTACTGATCATTAGGCCAAGGAAGGGAACTAATGTAACATCCCAAAATAGGGCCTAAACGGAATAATGGTTACGAAACCACAAATCTAAGGTAGAAAAATTTATTTTATTATCATTTTAAGGTCTATGGCATGATTGCATGATTTCATGATTGTGTGAAAATTTCGTTTAGAAATTTTATCGATAGAGGGTTCAATTTGGTATCTAGGATTAAATTGCAAAGTTGTAAAATGTGTGTTCTAGTTCACAAAGGTACTAAGTACTTGTGAGTAATGAGTTTTTAAAGTGGAGATCATTGGATAGTAATTATACCATTATACTAGTTTGGACAAAAATACCTAAAGGAAGATAAAACACCATAGTTTTTAATTAAGGGCATTTTGGTCATTTAGTTATTAAAATGAATTAAAAACAAAATTAAAAGCCAATTTTTGTCCATCTTCAACCCCTTGGCCGAATTTCACATGAGGAAGACATAGCTATTGTTTTTCAAGCTTCCAAGCTCGATTGTAAGTCCATTTTAGCCCCGTTTTTAATGTTCTTTATGTTTTTAGAGTCTCGGTAACTTGATTAAGCTTATTCTAGCAATAATTTAACCTAGGGTTTATATTTGGAAAAATAACCATAGATGAAATGTGTTTATTTCGATGTTTTATGGTAGAATATGAAGCTTGAAATTGTGTTAAACAACTTTTGCTAAGCGATTTTATGTGAAAACGAGTAAAACGACATAATCGGTAAAAATACCTAATGTTCATAAGTACATGTTAGAGTAAGAATTTGATGTTTCCATATAAGGGAAAAATGATCAGCATGTCATAAAACATAAGAAAATAGAATGAAGTTTAATTTCCGAGCCTTGGGGAAAAGTGTAAATATGTAAAAATTTAGGGGCAAAAGTGTAATTTTGCCAAATTTTGAGTCAAGGACTGTTTTAATAAATGTGAGTATTAAATAAGCTAAATTTGTTATTATAGATCAAGAAGAACGAAATCCAGAGTTAGACCAGGGAAAGAAAAAGATAGTGGACTAAATTGATATAGTTGATCGTATTTTGTTTCAAGGTAAGTTTGCAGTAAATAAATGCAATATTCTATTATTTTATGTTAATATTGTTAATTTCCAGCATGTGTATATTTATTTTATGAAATTATTCAAAGAATACTCAAGCATGAATTGACGGAGAAGTAATTTCAGAAAGTCCCGGTTGAACCTTAGGAATGTGTAGGATACGAATGTTATGACATTAGGGTTTAAGAATACCGTGTAAGACCATGCCAAGGCATGGCAATTGGTAAGGTTTCTAAGGCAAGGAAATCATGTAAGACCATGTCAATACATGGCATTGATAAGTTACTATAAGGCAAAGGTCCCATGTAAAACCATGCCAAGGCATGACATTGGTGAGTTCATAAGGCAAGGATACCATGTAAGACCATGTCAAGACATGGCAATGGTAAGTTTTAAAAGGATACCACGTAAGACAATGACAAGTCATGGCAATGGTAAGGTACCCGTGTATCCTTAGTATTCCAAGTGGTTCAACGGGAGAATTTAAAGAGAATATCAAGGTAAGGTAAGGTAAGACGAGTTATGCTAAAAAGGAAAGACAAGTTCATGCTAGAAGAGCAAAGGTAAGTATATAATGTTCAAGTATGCTTGATAAGTAAAAAGGTAAGTAAAATGTATTAATAAATTTGATTAAGTAAGTAAGTATTTAAGTAAGTGAGTAAGTGAAGAAATTTAAAATATGTCTATGACAATTAATGAAGTTGCATTAAGTAGTATCATGCCAAGTAGTAAGATAATTCTTATGAATGTTGTTATTTATTTGCATGCAAACTTACTAAGCTTAATGCTTACCTCATTTATTTTCCTTCTTTTTATAGTTTTGTCAAGCTAACTTGGGGATCGTAAAGTACGTCGGAGGTCCGGCATACTATCACAAGGATTATTTTGGTATAGCTAGATGTTTCATTTTGAGTATGGCATGTATAACATCGTAGCAATTTTGTGTGTATGATCTTATGATATGGCTAATGAGTGGTATGTAAATGCTTGATAATGATTAGCTATTGGAATGGCTAATCAAGGACATGTTTGGTGTTATGTATGCCTAAATGCTAGTTATTCCATGGAAATCATGAAAAAGGTGAAATTAACTTTAAAACAGTATCAGACAACAGTAATGACTTGAATTTGGAAAATCACTAAAAATAGTATAAATGGATTTAGATAGTGAATGAGATATATAATTAAATATTATTGAGTCTATTTTCATATGAAAGAAACAGAGTAAATAAAGGAGTTGTATTTTATGAGATATTTAAATTTTGGTGAGACAGGGTCAGAGTGATTTCTGAATCCCCTGTTCTGAATTTAGAAATTAACTAAAAATTGTACAAAAATAATTAGGAGTTATACTTTATATTTATAGATTCCTTATTGAGTCTAATTTTAAAGGAAATAAACGGCATGGTTATTTTAATTTTTTACAGGGATAAAATTAATTCGTAATGAATAGAGGTCAGAGCAGCCAAACACTGAAACAGGGGAAAATTTAACTAATAAGCTGTAATAATTGGCTAGACCAAAAATTCTGAAAAAAATTTAGTAAGAATATATATGAGTCTAGTTTCAGAAAAAAATTACGGATTTGGATTTCAAGTTTCATAACTCAAGTTATGATTTATTTAGTGACTATGACACAGATGGACAGTTTATTTATGAAAGATGAAATAAATTGTTTTGATTTGTTTAAGTGATCGAAAATTTTTTATTGATTCCGGTTTGTTCCCGAACCGTTTCAATTTCATGTTTTAGGGTCTCGAGGACCCTTTTTAAGGACATATTGAATGAATAAAACTAAATTAATTTTAAAAGCAAATTTTTATGTCCCGAATTAGTAAGCTAAGTCCGGTAACGCCTCGTGCTCGACTCCGGCGATGGTCTCGGGTAAAGGGTGTTACAACTAAGATTTTTTTTTTATTCTGATGTGTACTTTGCTTTTCCATATCAATGTAATAGTTTTCAAACTTCATCAATGAATCTATCCCTTATTTCCCACTGTCTTACTTATCACAAAATTATCTTACTATCTTTCACACAAACATAAATTTCACATATCTAAGGAACTAAGCCAGGCTCGATATATTATGCATATAGGGCTGACTTACTTTTTTTCTAGAGGATCAGTTAAACTGAGCTTTGATACCAATATGTAATGCCCTCAACTCGACCTGATTTGTCGGGTCTGAATCTCGAGTGTTACAACACACAATACTTAACAATTTAATAAAATAGTTGACAAGTTCTCAATTCCTTAAATATTTTATTTAATTTTTAATTGAAAGACTTAACACCTAAAAGCAAAAGGAAGTATTTAAAAATAAATTATTACATCAGACATGATGCAAATTATTACATTAAAGTCATTTGTATGGATAATAACCCACTTCGCTGCTACTCTAGCGTGCTCTTAGCACCGTCCTTCTTGGCACAATATCTTTCCCAAATACTTGAAAACCATAAAAAACTTTATAAGTACAAGAGTATTTAGTGAGCTTAATCACAACATACTTTAACATATACTTTATATCCTTGGAAAAGCTTTTTTGCCTCAACCATCATTCTAAACCACTTATATCAAGAGGACACCATTACAATTTTGATATACAGTTGCACGCCAACTATTATACTCTTATCATACTCATATCTTTCTTATATAACTAACTAAAGATCCTTCCAGACATTTCATAATTCTCATTTTCATATATGTACTTTTCAATTGAACATACCTTTAGAGTCCACTTCATACAGACCATACCTTAACACTACTCTATTCTCAAACATTTGTTCTCAGACATTAATCACTGGAGAATACATAGACATTTGGTGAATACTTATGCAGAATTGGATACCATCAAGCTCACGCTCAAAACGTACATTAGTCCAATACCATACAAACCCTACTAATAATGCACTATATAGATCATTTAGATGAATTCGACATCACTTTATTCCAGAACCGCATAAACTTAAGATAACACTAACTAAGATTCTGAATAATTTTAGAAGAAGACATAATACAACTCAGATTCAACCATACATGATATAGATAAACTTCTCGTTCATATTTACGAACATGCCCAAATCCCAAACTTATGAATTTATCATGGCGGATACCATTTTTGAACATCCAGATACATATAGATACACATATATTTTCAAGAACTTTCTTATATACTTACCCAACTACATCAAAGAAGTAATTCAGCCAAACTACTTCAGACGTAACATAACCTGGTCATAGAATTACCTATCAAAGAATATCCAGAGTTTATCTAGAATTTACCACTAGGGTGAACAGATACATTCTACCATACGATCATAACAAAGTATGCCCCAAGGCCAAATCGAATATGCCACAAAGGCGTCATATGGAATCACGTGTTTACTGTCCCAATAGAATCTTATAGAAGGTGCCATGTGTTTCTCACTCATGGACTTATGCGAATATTTCATGTATCGTGATCTGCCAATTTGATTTATGCATCATTGAAGGCTACACCATTAATATATATACAAACATATCATGCCATGGGTCACAACCATATGGTCTTACACACATTCCTGTATCAATATCTGCCAATTTGATTTACACAACACCGAAGGCTACACCATGAACATTCATACAAACATATCATATCATGCCATGGGTTTTAACCACATGGTCTTACACTCATTTTCAATTCATGATATGTTAGTCTGGTTAGCAATATAACTGCCTTACTAAAATCTTCATAATGGAACATTAGCTTAGCATTTACTTACTCGGATAATCACCTTCTTACTAACTCATATACCTTGTATACCAAACATTACTTGCATGCTCATCCCAATTATGTATGTGTATATATATATTTATACTTCTTATTTTTTTTTACAGTTCATATAAAAGAGTCAAGATGAAGACTCACTTGATACTACCTTACTGCAATTCTAAGCTCCAGAATTAGACATCCTTTTCGAACTAGTTGCAACAACTACTTAGAAACATAAATTTACTATTAAAACTCTTATACATACAATTTACTTATCATCCCAATTCTAGTATGTCCAAGATTTATGTGCATTCTAGTTAAGTAGCCTATCTAGTGAAGTGTAATCCACTCATATGTTTCTTTTGGTGCATAAGTGTGGGCAAATGGTAACCACCGTGGAAATGAGTAAATATTTCATTTCAGATTATTTTGCTATTTGAAGGGAGATATTTTGATTCAAAAAAGGGTAATTATTGTATGAGTTAACACCAAAGGTTTACTGTGCCTTGTTTGTTTGAAGTACTATGCTAGTTAGCTTGTAAAGTAACCTGGTTAGGAACCAACTTGTAACACCCCTAACCCGTCCCCATCGCCGGATTAGGGTTATAGAGCATTACCATACAAATCAGAACAAGTAACTTTAATATAAAACAATTATGCAAGTTCAATATCAATCAGTAATAATTCTTTTTAATTATGGTAAAAATATACTTACGGGCCTTAAATCGAGCTTACTAGACCCTAAAAACATTTTAGGAAAATTTGGGGACCAAAACAAAATAAGTCAGAAAATTTTGGAAAATGTTAAAAAAATTAGGAAACATGGGTTACATGGCCGTGTGGCCAAGCTGTGTGACATAGCCCAGACTGTGTAAACATTCGAAGTCTAGACACACGGTTGTGTCCCAGCTCATGTGTCTACCCCTGTAGGTATTCGAAATAGGGTCACACGGCCGTGTCCCAAGCTCTGTGCCAAACTGTGTATGCATTCGATGTTGGGTCACATGGTTGTGTTGTAAACTGCGTACCAGACCGTGTGAAACTTGCACTTAAAATTTAAAATGACACACAACCATGTATAATGGCCATATGTGGCACACAACCTTGTGACTGCCCATGTCCCAGGCCGTGTGCTCCCTTAATAACCCCTAAAACAAACCATCTTAAACACCATTTCTTACCCACCAAGCCATACCTTATATGGCAACTTTCACATACATAAATCACATCCAAAGACCTCTAAAACATGTCAAAAATCATTCAATAAAAACCTAATCAATGTGCCTTCATTAGACACCACAACTCATTCATCTAAACACATAAAATTCAACACCATAACTCTATGACCAAAACATATATCACACACACACACCATTTAGTTACTCATTCTCAAATTATACCTTTTAGCCATACTTCTTTGCAAGACATACATAAGTGGCCAAACTCACCTATTAACACAAACATATAACAACTAATGTTAAGACTTATACATACGCAAATAGGTTAAGCAAAGCTTCAAACATCTCATATGGTCAAGTTAATAATACATTTTAATTACATCCAAAACATATTTATCTGCCATAAATCATACTATTATTTACATCCTTTTTACATATAATTATAGTTTGTTTACTAGTAAATCAAAGTATTTTAGTATATATTTAGGTTGTCATACTTAAAGTAGTAATTTTTCTAGTAGGTTTTATTACATTTTATATATCTAAAAATGGTTACATGGTCTTGTAGGTCAAGTCGAGAGCTAAAGATGCTTATTTGGGAAAAAGCTAATGCCTTTGTCACAACACCAAGATACTAATGTCTCAACATCGAAGATAGAAGCTAAAAATAAGTTCTGGAGCAAAACTACCTTCGTTGTCTCAACATTGGACTCTGATGTTGCAACATTGCAGGCTTGTCTTGCAACCAACCCCCTGCGCAACCCAAAAACTCATGCAAATTTTAATTATGTTGTGGAGGGAAATTAGGTGTATTTTTCCCAATCGAACTCTAAAGACTTCAAGGATAATTTAGGAACTTTAATATTCTGAGTTTAGCCTATATAAAAGCCATTGTAATCAGTTTAAACAAATAATTTTAGGGTTTTGATTCTTAGGTTTTTCTTTCATTCTTAGTTTTTACTTAGCTTATTTTATGTTCTTGTAATCGGAATATCCTATTCCAAAGTGAGACTTCCTCGAGGGGAGATTGTTCTGAAACCACGCTTTTATTGATAAATTCATGCGTATATCTTTTCCTTATTCTCTTCTTTATATTTCTTTCTTTAACATTGTTAGATGAATTTTTGTGTAAAGATTAGAATCAATTTTTACTTTCTACATATTTTGTATGTTTCAATTGCTTTAACTTAATTAATTACTTGAATGTTAGAGTTTCTTAGTAGATCAGCTATTTGGGAATGGAAGAACGTGAAACAAACCCTAGGCTTGAAAACCTTAGGAAGCCATTTAGGTTGGAATTAAATCGAAATTGGTATGGCCTATCCGTGAACGCCTTAACCCTGAACAGTTTGGACTGTGAGGTCGAAAGATAAGTAGTTCTTACTAACTCATTATTCTAGTATAAGATCGGAAGATCCTGCTAGGGTATCAACTAATTATCAACTAGTTGATTGATTAGAACTCTACTTCAATAATTAATTAGGTAAAACAATCAGACCTAGGCTAAAAGGAACACGCGTAGTCTAAATAAGGAATAGGAAAAGTTGATACAGGAGCTTAGGAGTAGATTTAGGTTTAGTTAAATATATTTAGTTTCTTATTATATTATTATCTTGCTTCTTGATTAACACTAGTAATTCGTGACTCGAGTAGATTAGTAATTATTTCTCGTAATTGGCTTGATAACTTAAGCGAATAATAAAATTTAATCTTATAAGCATACATACATGAATCAATTCAAGCTGTAATGGTGTTCTAAACACGTCTATAGAGGATTAAACATGTAAAAATTCAACTATGGACTAAAATGAATCAATTTGAAAAAACGATGTCAATACTACAAAAATAGAGCCACACGGTCATGTGGCCATGCCTTGTGGGAGGGTTTAAACCATGTGACAAGGGTACACGATTGTGTGATTGGGGCACACGCCCGTGTGACTAAAGGACACGACTATGTGGCTGAAAGACACACATGTATGGTTAACATACACTACCGTATGGTCAAATCATGTAACTTTTTGACCTTGTGTGTTAAAATTTCATAATTTAGAAGTAGGGGTGACACAACCGTGTGGCTAGATAACACGCCCGTGTGACAGAGGCACACATCTGTGTGACTGAAAGACACACCCATGCGCAATCAACAAATATTTCCCTACAGGGGTCACACGGTCGTGTGGCCAGCCCGTGTGACTCGTAAATTTACCTAACCATTAAGTGGCACATGGTCGTGTGAACCGCTCATGTGGCTACCCCTGTTGTTTGTAAAGCATACCAAAATCTGTTGCGATTCACAAATTTTGACACCAAAATGACCCCTAAATTAAATAAGTTTAAGAAACACACCTTAAAGCACAATTTTCAGCACCAATGGTCAACAAGTTCTCTTCCACTTCTGATAACTCTTGAAAAGAGTTATAATTCATAATTTTTTAGACTTAATTAATTGCTTCTACTTAAGTAAAATTAGCTTAATTTTAGGTAATTGCATGACCATTTCTATTCATTTGAGTAGTGCATCTAAGAACTTGAGATGGTAAGTACTTTATTGCATTTTTACTTTTAATTGCTTGTGGAAATGTCTTGTTGTGGCTGAATGGTAGCTTTAAGGGATAAGGATAGCAAAGGATGGAGGTTTTCCGAGGCATTATGAGAGATTGCCATAGCAATGCTGGTGAAAAAAATGAAAAACACATAGTTAGCAATGAGAGCACTCAACATTTGGTCCTCCACATGCACGTGTAATGGAGAATATTCACCTCAAAATTATGGAAAAAGCAATCATTGGCTGACGACTTTTACCTTAGAGGACAACCCAAGTATAAAAGGAAATAAAAAGGGGATAGAAAAAATCACAAGTTTTCTAAGCTTGGATAGAGGTCTTATTGTGGCAAGAAGGGCAAGTTAAGCTGACTATGAACTTTGGTGAAGACGAGCAACAAGAGGCCAAGTTGGGGGGATTTGGGTTTTAAAACCCAGATTTCTTCCTCTATATTTTGTTTTATTTTTTCTGTTCTAAATTGATATTTTGGGATATTGATGATACGAAAATAACTTGAATTTGTGTACCTATCCATGAGATGACTTAATACGACTGGGGCTTGCTTTGGATGATGTTTTAACTTTGATTATTGTTTACGGATTAATATTGTTCATATTACTGCTTTACGTAATGGTTTTTCTTTTGTTTAAATGCTTAAGAGAGTGTTGATGAATGCTCAATAAGTCTTAAGGTAGCTTGACATTGACAGGATTAGGTTACCTAGACTGAAGTTGGGTAATATAAGTGAGTGTTGAGTGAAATACTCATGTAAACTCTAAACATAGAGCCTTACCTTATACCATTTAGAGGTTGAGCTTTATTAGTAGTTGCTAATCCTGAGCCTATAAACAATAGCGCCTTAGGGGTAAGTAACCCTAGGTCTTTCTTTCAACGGAGGTAAACCACATTAGTACCTAATCAAACAGTAAGTTTGCCATAGTTTTGCAATGGCATTATTCATGGCTTAGAACAGATCCCTTAGTAATCCCTTAGTAAGTCCTTAGTACTCTTGCTTGATTTGTTGCAATGGTAATATCTACTAGTAAACTTCATTACTCTCACTTCTAATGTGTTAATCCCATTTTGATTTCATTAAAAATTATTTGATACATTTATCTTTTCTATTCAATCTTGATAACTTAGACAAAGAGCACTCATCCAATCCTCGTGGGAATGATACCCACTAATCACTTTATTACTTAATTCGACGTGGACACTTGCACAATTCGCACATCATATTCACACGCGACAAGCTTTTGGCGTCGTTGTTAGGGATTGGCAATTGGTAACTTTAGTTTTTGTTATTGCAATTTTTATAATTTTAGTTGCTAATTTGTTTGTTTCGTTATCTCAATAGCTCTGTTACTAATTGTATGTGTAGAGGCACTTCTGCTAAAGGACTCTATCCCTTAGATCCAGAAATTGAAAGGACCATGTTAAGAAGGAGAATAGAACAAATAGCAATGAATCAAGACAGTAACAATTAGAGGTGTGCATGGGCCGGGCTACCCGGCCCGGCCCGAAGGCCCACCCGAAATGTGGGAAGGTTTGGGCAAAAATATAGGCCCAAAAATTGGGCTTGGACAAAAAAATAAGACCCGTTTAAAAAATGGGTCGGGCCTCGGGTAAGGTATTTTTAGCTCGGGCCCGGCCCGAATTCACTAAAGGACAAAAAATCTGCATATTTTTTTTATTATTTTTGAATGTTATTTTCTTGTTGTTTTCTCCATATTTTGCTACCATTTTACTATTATGTTGCTATTATTTTGTTGTTATTGTTTGGATATTGTATAAAATTTATTTTATTGTTAATTTTCTTATTATTTTAAAGGCATTTGTTAATTTTTTTATTATTTTAGAAGCATTTGCTTGTTAAGTTGCATTTATCTTAGTGTTATTTAAGTCTACATATTTTTCAAAATTTATTTTCAATTTGTTGGGAAATATTTATTTTGATATTTTTAGTATTTTTGATGTATTATATATATTTAAAAATAATATAAAATAACATAAAAAATTAATATGGGCGGGTCGGGTTGGGCTCGGGTTTTAGTATTTTTATCCGGGTCGGGCTTGGGCAAAATTTTAGGCCCATTTTTTTGGCCCGGCCCGGCCCGAGCCCAATAAATGGGCATGATTTTTTAGTTGAGCCCGACCCGAACCTGGCCCGGCCCAGCCCATGAACACCTCTAGTAACAATCCACCTACTATAAATGAGCAACTTAATTTGGGAACTCTGAATGTTAATCATCCTATTGCTCAGATGTTTGATGATCGAGATAGACCAATTCGAGAGCATGTAGTGCCTAGTATGCAGCTTAGCAAACACCTTAACCTAGAACTAGTTTGGACTGTGAGGTTAGAAGATAAGTAGTTCTTGTTGACTAGTTATTCTAGAGGAATATTAGAATATCCTACTAGGGTATCAAATAGTTGATTAGTTAGAACTCTACTTCAATAATTAATTAGGCAAAACAATTGGATCTAGGCTAAAAGGAACTTGCGTAGTCAAAACAAGGAACTCGTATACTTGCGGACAACTCCTCGAATCGATATCTTTAGTTGCAGTATTCACATTCTGGACATATTAAGTTATCAAACATATTAAGTTAAACAACCAAACATAGTTTCATTATAACATATGTCAAATTTCCTTCCCTATACACACAACCTCACCAGATTAGTAAGTGTACCCATTCACATGTAATTCAAATCAAAGCATGTCATGTAACATATCAAGTATTTCAACTTTCTAATGTATTGCTCATAAAAATTTTACAAGAAAACACATTTGATATATCATTCCTTCAACATTTGTTCATTTAACAACATACATTTCCATTTTAAGTATTCATTTCAAATGTCTCTTTGTACATATATCTATCTATATAAATATTTTATATAACACTTCATATAATTATTACCATTATATCTGATTCACATAATTATTTAGTTTATCTGTCTTCATATAACTAATTCATACAGCTATTATGTACATCTATTTCCATATAACCAATTCTTATAATCATTTCTCATAACCATTTTGTACAACCAATTTATATAACCATTCGTCATCTGATACATATTACCTGAGTATCAATTGTTCAACAGATGTCATAGCATCTCCCATCTACAGTCTTATTTATTTTTGGCATGATGTCATGGTGTCTTTCAACTATAGTCTTACTCATTTCCCGTCATACTGCCATAGTGACTTTCAACCATGGTCTTATTCATTTCCCATCATGTTGTCATAGTGTCATTCAATTATGGTCTTACACGTCTAAGTCGTGATGCCATAGCGTCTTTCAGCTACCGTCTTACTCATTTAAATCGTGATGTCATACCGTCTTTCATTTAACGTCTTACTCATCTAAATCATGATGTCATATCGTCTTTCAACAATGGTCTTACTCGTTTCTGGTATGGTGCCATAGTGTCTTTCAACTATGGTCTTATTCATTTTCCGGTATAGTGCCATAGTGTCTTTCAGCTATGGTCTTAATCATTTCATTCAAGCCAATGAACTCGATTCACATATAAAAAATTATATATTAAATAATCGAAACAACTACTAATTGATTTAACCAAGTTACGAACTTACGTCGATTGAAATAGTTACTAAAATGGAGTCGACAACTAGTCTGAAACTTTAGTTTCTCCTTGATTTAAATCCAATTGTAGCGTTTCTTGATCTAAATAATATAAATTCATTTAATTAAACAATTCAAATAGCTTAAAATAATTAATTCAAGCCTATAACCCATTCTAATGTGAATTTACAAAATTACCCCAATTTTTCCCTTTTATGCAATTTAGTCCTTAGACCCATAACTTGCAAATTTACCATTTTTAAAAGAGAAACCATGTTAGCTGTGTCGAGACCATTTTTAAATCGAGTTTTGAAAATTGGGAATCGACTTTAAGAAAAACAAAAACGGGAGTCGCCACCAATCTTTTTAGATGTGATTGAATCACCTTATAAAATGTTTTGTTTTAAAACATTAATTTTGGTCTACAAAAGTCGAGAAAACAAATTCGGGAGTCGATTACGTACGAGGAAGGATTAGCACCCTCGTAACGCCCAAAAATTGGTACCTAATTGATTATCAAGTGTCTTTAATGTCAGAAATTTGAAAGTTTTAAGATGCAAACCTCTTTTAATTAGAATGTCTCAATTTTGAAAATTAAGGCTCACTTATTTCAAACGAGTCAAAACATCACATCCAGTAAGTTAGGACGCAACATTTTAAAACCTTCGAAAGTAAGCTCGTCTTTCGAAAATTTCTATCTCGAAACAACAAAACGCCATATCCAGTAAGTTAGGACACTATGTTTTGAAATCTCGAAATAATTATTTAAGTTTTGAAAACTCAAAATCACTTAGAAGGGTGCTTGGCTATTCGAATTCAACGAGAAAAGTCGCAACCCAGTAAGTTAGGGCACTACCTTTCTCGAAGTTTCCAAACATCAAGCATTACCTTTTTTAAAAAAAAAACCTTGGAATATTATTTTAAATGACGTTTTAGGATGACATATTAATGCATCATGAAGCATAGATGTACAAAATATTCTAACATTTCCATACAAGCATAAATAATATCATTAAGACAAAACTAAATAACATGAACATACGTTTAATGAAAAAAAATCATACTAGGGTAAATATAAGATAATAAACAAATAAAAACATGAGTAAACTAAAAGAAAAACATAATACATACAAAAATTATACAACAATATATATCATAAAATAGCACATAAAAGAAATAATTAAACATAGCATATAAAAAAATGAAACTATGCACAAATAAGATAAATGACATACACTAAAAAAAATGAATAAATAGAACGTTTACAAATTATAAAAATATAATGCAATAGTTCAAAATACACGAAATGATAATATAATATATATACATGCATAGAAAATATATATTTGAAAATAAACTATATAAAAGGTTACATATTATAATATCTAAAATACATAATCAAATGTATAAAAGATAGGAATAAATATACATATTTGAAAAATGAAAAAAATTAAAATAAAAAAAAGGTTGAAAAACTAAGATAGACGAAGAATAAAATAAGAACAAACCACAGAAAATAAGAACGCAAGAGGGAGAGAAATTTGAGTGAATGCTCTCAAGAATTCTTATTGCTTCCCAAAACTCAAGTCATTACAATGAAGGGAGAGGCCTCTATTTATAGTTGAGCCTCCCAAATCCAAACTGCATGCAGATCAATTACATCAACGGTTAATATTAAAGGATATCTACAAATTAAATCTCCAAGATTGCAAGATCATATCTTCAAGATTGCATATCATATCTAAGATTGCAATCATATCTAAGATTGTATCATATCTAAGATTGCATATCATATCTAATATTACAATCATATCTAAGATTATATCATATCTAAGATTGCATATCATATCTAAGATTGCAATCATATCTAAGATTGTATATCATTGAAGATTATATTTCCATATGAGTCAAGCTTGTAGATGAACCTTAAATCTTTTCAAGTAATGGGCCATTCTGATCGGGCCAAATTATATTTGTAATTCTGGACTGAACTTGGACTTCAATTTTTTTTTGGGTTTATTATTTTTGTTTTTGGACTTATTTCTGGGCTCGGGCAAAATTGAGTGTCTACAGCTGCCCCTCTTTTCTCATTGCTGTGTAACAGGGATAGAGCAAAGACTATAAAAGGACCAATTTTGCCCGGGCTCACCGAGTCTTGAGTTCTTGATCCTTGATCTTCTTTAAATGGCCTCTTGACAATTTCATTCTGCTTCACTACAACTCAGGAAGGTGATATCTGCTATCTTTGATCTGCTCCCCGTCTAATACAGAGACGCCAAATCTGTTATCTTCGATTTGCTCCCCGTTTAATACAGAGATGCCAAATCTGCTTCTTCAATCTGCTCCCCGTCTAATACAGAGATGCCAAATCTGTTATCTCCGATTTGTTCCCCGTCTAATACAAAGATGCCAAATCTTTCATCTTGGACCTGCTTCGATGTAAACACATGAAGGTCAGATCTGTTATGTCTTCGATCTGCTCCCTGTCTAATACAGAGATGTCAAATCATCTTGGATCTGCTTCAATGAAGGTCCAATTTGTTATATTTTCGATCTGCCCCCCGTCTAATATAGAGATGCCAAATCATCTTGGATCTGCTTCAATGAAGGTCAGATCTGCTATGTCTTCGATCTGCTCTCCGTCGAATATGGAGATGCCAAATCTGTTTCTTCAATTTGTTCTGTGACAGTACAGAGATGCCAAATCATCTTAGATCTGCTTCAGCGTAAACACGTGAAAGCCAAATCTGCTATGTCTTCGGTCTGCTCATTGTAAATGTAAGGATGCCAAATCATCTTGGATCTACTTTGATGTGAAAACATCCGAAGGTTAGATCTGCTATGTCTTCGATCTGCTCTCCGTCGAATATGGAGATGCCAAATCTGTTTCTTCAATTTGTTCTCTGACAATACAGAGATGCCAAATCATCTTGGATCTGCTTCAGCGTGAACACCTGAAGGTCAGATTTGCTATGTCTTCGATTTGCTCCTTGTAAACACAAGAATGCCAAATCATCTTGGATCTACTTCGATGTGAAAACATCCAAAGGTCAGATCTGCTATGTCTTCGATATGCTCTTCGTCGAATATGGAGATGCACAGAGATGCCAAATCATCTTGGATCTACTTCAGCGTGAACACCTGAAGGTCAGATCTGCTATGTATCTGCTCTCTGTCGAAATGGAGATGCCAGACTTCGATTTGTTCTCTGACAATACAGAGATGCCAAATCATCTTAGATTTGCTTCATCGTAAGCACGTGAAAGCCAAATCAGCTATGTCTTCGATTTGTTCCTTGTAAGCACAAGGATGCCAAACCATCTTGGATATTGCTTCAGTATAAACATTTGAAGGCCAGATCTACTATGTGTCTGCTCTCCGTCGAATATGGAGATGCCAAACTTCGATTTGTTCTCTGACAATATAGAGATGCCAAATCATCTTAGATTTGCTTCATCGTAAGCACGTGAAAACCAAATCAGCTATGTCTTAGCCTGTTACCCTACTGCTTAGGGGGTTAAGCGCATCAATCTTCATTGTCCCTTGAAGGACATAACCTGTATAATGTGTATGAGTTCATGCCTAATGATTAGGATTCTTTGATCGAAGTGAATCAAATGCTCCTAATTAAACCTGTTATAATGCAAAATGTTTATGAACATGACCCCTATTCCAGACGTCACCATTCATTCTTTCGTCGAAGTTTATCCTTATTTCTCTCGAAATATCATTCTTACTCAGCCTGTGGGTTTGTACCATTCTTCAAATGCTATGACCCACCAAAAATGTCTGTAAGATGATCCTCTCTTAGGATTGAATCGTTTGATTTGTCCAATCATCATTTTGGACTAAAGAAAGAATTTCCTCGAGTTCTTTCGAACCTCACTTACGTGAATTCTTCGAACAATTGTTCTGTTTTAGTTTCTTGTATTATCTAGAAATTTCCTGAGTAATGAGCAAAACTTCATTTGTGAAAATTATTTAGTTCATCCATCATTATTTTAATGCAACATACTTTAAGAATAATGGAAGATGAATTTAATCTTGAGAATAATTAGATTGGAACGAATTTGTCAAAAAAATACAAAGGAAATTAATCTGAAAGCCTATCTTTGAGAAGAAAGAGAATCTAAAGATAACAAACAGGACAAAAGTTAGATGCCCTAGATATCGCCGCTTGGAGTTTCTATGCCTGCTCCATGAAGACTTTCTTGAGTTCAACATGTGTTTAAAAGATCCAAAGTAGTTTGTTGATGCCTCGATATGTAACATACTTCACTTCTCGTTGAATCCGGTATAGCAAGGTCACTGCATGACTTTCCAAATTTGAGCTGCCCTTTTGGGTTTTCAACTCAAAATCCCTTTGGTCTCAAGCGCCCTTTATGGTTTTCACCTTGGCCTCTCCATTTTTCTTTTTTCTTTTTTTTTCTTTTTTCTTTTTATTTTTTTCTCTTTTTTTCTCTTTTTTTTTTTTTGAAATAGAAGTCCCAAAGTGCCCTTTGCGGGTTTTCACCTTGGCTTCCCTTCTCCTTCAGACAAAGTACTCCTTGACCGAGTCCAAATTCACTGGATCAGATAAATTCTTCCTATCCATTTCTTGTCAAAATCAGTGCACCTCTAGAGAAAGCCTTCTTCGCAACATACGACCCTTCCCAATTCGGCATCCTTTTGCATGGGAAGGATCTCTTTCAGCATAAGGTTTCCTTTATGAAATTCTTTTGGACGAACCTTCTTTGTCATAAGTCTGTGTCATCCATTCTTGGTACATTTGCTTAGGATGAATACTTTCAAGTTAAGTTTACTAGAGGTATTCAATTCTTGACTCCATCAAAGCTTGGAGGAAAAATCTTGATTCATAAACCCATGAGAAAGGGATTGCCCCAACAGCAGTCCTGGCTGTTGTTTGTCAAACCCTACAAAAAGATAGTTCAATGATTCTCAGCAGACAAGAATGAAGTTGCTGACTTTATCCTTCAACCTGGAAAGCTGAGGTACAGAGATTACTCCCGGAGCATACATCCCACCATGACTCGATGATGTTTCTGAAGCATCCCTAATCTTCATAAATTGCCCCCAAATGTGAAGCTGCCAAATGAGCGTAGCAAATAGGAGCCACAACAAATATGGCTGTGGTGCTCCTTTGATACATATAGGATAGAGAATGAACAAACTCTTGTAGATCATCGGTTGAAAACCCCACTGGTCTAAGAGAACATGATAGTGGGTGCGCCTCGTGATTCCAATCATTCCAAAGCATGGGTACCAAGGTAAAAATCATTGTTTTTGGATGGCATGCTTTATTGTCAATGATGCGATTACCATGTAGCACATTGTCAGGAGATCCCTGCTGAAAAAAACTTGGTATGATGGTTTTTCGTACAACAATAACCACAATCTTTAGGGTTCCACTTCTCGTCAAGGAACTTGCAAGCCACAATAACTTGATCAAAACTTGATTGAATTGAGACTCGCTAACCCCATCCCTGAAAATAATGATTTGATCAGGTTTCTTCTTCCCTGAACTTGTATAGAAGTCTAAGAAAGCTTCATTCATGATACCATCATCCACTTTGTCAGAAACTGGTTTTGAAGAAAGAATTTATCATTTAAGCTTCAGAGACTGTGTACGGCCTGATGCCACATAGCTGGAAATCAATGGCCACCGCCTGGAGCTAACCATCGTAGCTATTGACCGCACATCAGACTGCTCAGGAAAGCCAAACAATGCACACATTCCAAGGATGATGGTTGGAACCTTTGAAACAACTGGAATTGAAGGTGTTTGCCCCAGCTTAAGCATAGAGAGTAGGCGGTAGTTTCTTATGCCAATTTTTACCAGTCTCGGTCATCTTCTGTAATTTGTTTTCTTTATTCTTTTTCTTTTCTTTTGGCAACCTTTGTTGTACTATGGTATGGCGCATTATCTTTGAAAAGACTGCAAACTTTTGGCATTTTGCAGTTATATATAATCTTTCTTTCTTTTTTTTTTTTGAAATGGATGACTTTTGACTTTATAATATTGGCATATGAAGCTATCTCCCCCTCTTAATGCAGTAGTTGACGTCCACAAAGATGAGTTATTGTCAGCTTGAAACTTTTGACGAGCTCAGGCCCATAACATACATGCCCCATAAGTCTTGACTCCTTGAAATTTGACATTCATTGTACAACTGATGCGATCCCTTTCCATGGTAGACCAACAGTGCCCCAAAACCTAATGTTTATCCTGGCAATTGCAAATCCTCCTGCATGCGTCTTTGGACCACATTTTTGAATTCCCATAATAGTCTCAACAAGGTCTTGTTTTGTCTCTTCAGCTAATTCCAATTTCGCAATCTTTCCTTCCTCTAAGGCTATATTTCCTACCACCACTTCATGGGGTAAAAACCATTTTCAACATATTTAGAAACAAGTCACAATTTCTGTCACCTTCAAAGTACTGAGATTCCTTTAAACACATATCGCACTCAAAAGGAACTCGAATCAGAGTATATCGTTGCCCGTGTCATTTATATCTAGGGATCTATGATAGGCACACAAAAGAATATACAAGGAATAAATGAATTCAAGAATGACTATTTACATGAAATGAAAATTTATAAAGAATGTCAAAGGTCAAAAGAATCAGAATGAAAGAATATTTACTCGAATAAATAATAAAAGTAAGTTTTATTGAAAATAAAAATGTCTGAACATGAGCCCACTTCTCAAAAGAAATCTCATTACTCCTAGGCTTTAGAGCAACAAGAGTGTTCAGAATATTATTCCGTAAAATTCCTAAAGATTACAGGAAGTTCTTCTGCAGTCCAATTGTTTAAAGAACTTCCCGGTTTGTAAGGGCGAATGCCCTCAAGGTTTCTTTATTCAGTCCCTTCCTCATGTATGACATTGATGGGATGATTTTCATTTCCAAACACCCCCTTCTCCGGGTAAGCTATCCCTCCTGACACAAAAGTTAGGGATATGTAAGGGAACGTTGTTAATTCCCATTCAACTTCTTTTTCACTCAGCCGTGACCCTTTTCTCTCTCTCTCTTTTTCTTTCTCTTTTTAATAACTTTAACTAATTAGGGTCTTTTTATAATTTTGAATGCAAATGATGCAATGAAATGCTATAAGATGCAAATGAATGCAAAAGGTATCGATCTCGATTCAATCTCATTTAGAAAACTTTATTTAGAAAAAGAATATCTTTACATATAAATGAATTACAAATACGCTTTCGCCCAAATGCCCAAAGTTTTAACTCTATCTAATAAAAGGGCTAACTCTCAACATACATTCGACGATAACTCATGCATCATACTCAATACGTCAGCTCGTACTGCCAAGTCTCGAACATGTTCAGCTACCTCTCGGATCTGAATTATGGCCTCTCCCATGAGATAATCCCTATTTCCAACTTGATTCTGAAGATGGTGAAGTTCTCCCTTCCACTGTTTTTCTTTTGCCTCGAGCTGCTCAATCCGTAGCTCACAGTTCTGTAATGATGTTTCCAACCTTCCAATATCGTGCTTCATTTCCTCGATCTTATTCAAGCTTGCCTTTAACTCGATTGCAGAGTTACGACTTTGGTGATAATGAAAAGATCGTCCAAGCTCAACCACATTAGTTTTTAATCCTTGATTTTCCTTCTCTAGGGTCTGATTACGCGACTACTTCTCTTAAAACTTCTTTTCCCAATACTCGGCTTTGGCCCTTTCTTCCTGAATCTCTTGCTGCCACTGCTCTAAAGATCTCCTTAATCCAACCCTTTTCAACGTTACCTGGGCCTTTTTGTAGTGCGTCTTTAAATCATCTCGATCTTCCTCAATCTTTCACTTTTCCTTCCTTACCTTCTCGACCTCCATCTTTCGAACGTCAACGTCTAGGCTCATGTATATCTTTTCTTCCTCGAGCTTTGGTATCCTCTTCTCGAGCTCCAAGTTCTTTCTATCAAACTCTTGCTTCATAATTTCTAACTCCGAAGGCGTCACTTGCAAATATTCCTCCATCAGTCAAGCTCCTTCCATGCTTAGCTTAGGGATGTTATCATTAATCCTTCTACCTTTCCACTCGACGTACTCCGGAGTCGTAGCAGGGCTAATAGCTACTCCCTTTAATTGACAAGTTTTGTTCCAAGCACTAGAGATCTCACTGACCTTCCTCTTGTAGTCAGCTCCTCTATACGCGAACTCACTCTGAACCAACCCGTAAGTTGTCGGTATGAACTATCTCAATCCATGTTGCCTCAACATAAGCAAAGGGGCATAACCAATGGCACCCCAGATTCCCAACAAAGGGACCCAATCAAAACTGCCGCATCGGTAAAGAATCTCACCAGGAATCATCCATGTAGCCCTCCACTCCACATCCTTTGACTGCAGGTTCTGAAGTAGTGCTATCCAATTTTTTTCGAGAATATCAACTCTCCTAGTTGAAGCTGTTATGTCCTTCAACAGGGAGTAATCCTCAAAGAAGACCCTACAAACCACCCTATCTATCAATCGGAAGTGATTGTAGAACCAAGCTAAAAGTAACTGAGCACAACCAACAAACCTGCCTGCACTGACCCTCCTAAATGCATTCAAGAACCTAAATGTCTCTGCCAAAATCGCAAGAACAGAATTGACTCATTTGCTAATTCGATGGAAGAGATCCGTGGTTGCCTCATCCACATATCCCAAGGCCTTGGGGAAAACCATCAATCCGTATAAGCTTAAGGCAAAAATGTCTACCCTCTTCGCCTCGTCTAGATGTGTCTGGATCAAATCTTTCAAAGCTCCCCACGAAATGCACTTACTCTCACCCTTTTCTTTAATTCTAGCCATGATCCACTGCTCGCTCATCCCTGTAATGGTCATCAACTTCTTACCAAAGGTTGGGACACAAGCAGCTCGAGAATAAATCCTATCACACTAAAATCTAGGACACCGAAGAAAGGCTGCGTACTCCTCCATAGTGGGAACTAAATCTACCTCCCCAAAGGTAAAACAACTGTATGTTGGGTTCCAAAACTGAGCGAGAGCTCGAAACAAGTTCTCATCAACCTGAATATTAAACAAATAGGGCAAATCTCCGTACTTACCGTAGAATGATTGCTTGGTCTCATTGCCCCACTGATCTCAAATCGCCTTAAGCTCCTACAGATTAGTCTGTGTGACACTGATGCGAGTGTAGTCTGACAGCTCCGACATATATCCCACAGTTATGCTATCCCCTTTTCCTAGCTGAGTTTGTTCAGACCATCTATGGACATTAGCGTTGCCCTTCACTCTACCAAAAAGTCCGTTCTCCATAATAAAACTTTCTAACTTAGAAACTGACCGTGAATCGATACCTTTTAATTGCGAAATGAGGAAACAGTCAGTATCACATAATATTAATAAACTCAAGAATGATATGTGAGGGTAATATCTAAAGTATAATTCTAACTAAGTTGAGCTCTTACGATTTTTCTATATGAGGTTTTAGTTCTAAAGTTGAGGTACCTGACCCAGCAGATTCCTCGATTCTCACCCATTATAGGCTCATTTGAATCGAGTTCAGTTCAGGGGAATACATTTCCCTATGGCTACACGGAGATGAAAATCTCACGAAACCATAGGTACGGATATATCCCGAAAGTGATCCACTATCCTGCACGGAGGCGAAAACCTCATGAAGGCATAGTTTCTCACTCCCACTTAAGGGTGTGACCACAACGGTCATGCAAATGCAATGCATATCAGAATATATAACATATGCAATAATACAAACTCATGTAATGCAAAGAGGATTGAATTTTAAAATTTTTCAAATTTTCGACATTAAGACAAAAGGTAATCAATTATACGGCTTGACTCTCTTATTAGTCCCAGTGGAGTCGCTTAAGTCGTCGAGACCATTTTTAAATCGAGTTTTGAAAAATGGGAATCGACTTTAAGAAAAACGAAAACGGGAGTCGCCACCAATCTTTTTAGGTGTGATTGGATCACCTTATAAAATGTTTTGTTTTCAAACATTAATTTTGGTCTACAAAAGTCGAGAAAACGGATTCGGGAGTCGGTTACGAACGAGGAAGGATTAGCACCCTCGTAACGCCCAAAAATTGGTACCTAATTGATTATCAAGTGTCTTTAATGTCAGAAATTTGAAAGTTTTAAGATGCAAACCTCTTTTAATTAGAATGTCTCAATTTTGAAAATTAAGGCTCACTTATTTCAAACGAGTCAAAACATCACATCCAGTAAGTTAGGACGCAACATTTTAAAACCTTCGAAACTAAGCTCGTCTTTCGAAAATTTCTATCTTGAAACAACAAAATGCCATATCCAGTAAGTTAGGACACTATGTTTTGAAATCTCGAAATAATTGTTTAAGTTTTGAAAACTCAAAATCACTTAGAAGGGTGCTTGACTATTCGAATTCAACGAGAAAAGTCGCAACCCAGTAAGTTAGGGCACTACCTTTCTCGAAGTTTTCGAACATCAAGCATTGCCTTTTTTTAAAAAAAAAACCTTGGAATATTATTTTAAATGACATTTTAGGATGACATATTAATGCATCATGAAGCATAGATGTACAAAATATTCTAATGTTTCCATACAAGCATAAATAATATCTTTAAGACAAAACTAAATAACATGAACATACGTTTAATGAAAAAAAAAATCATACTAGGGTAAATATAAGATAATAAACAAATAAAAACATGAGTAAACTAAAAGAAAAACATAATACATGCAAAAATTATACAACAATATATATCATAAAATAGCACATAAAAGAAATAATTAAACATAGCATATAAAAAAATGAAACTATGCACAAATAAGATAAATGACATACACTAAAAAAATGAATAAATAGAACATTTACAAATTATAAAATTATAATGCAATAGTTCAAAATACATGAAATGATAATATAATATATATACATGCATAGAAAATATATATTTGAAAATAAACTATATAAAAAGGTTACATATTATAATATATAAAATACATAATCAAATGTATAAAAGATAGGAATAAATATACATATTTGAAAAATGAAAAAAATTAAAATAAAAAAAAGGTGTTGAAAAACTAAGATAGACGAAGAATAAAATAAGAACAAACCACAGAAAGTAAGAACGCAAGAGGGAGAGAAATTTGAGTGAATGCTCTCAAGAATTCTTATTGCTTCCCAAAACTCAAGTCATTACAATGAAGGGAGAGGCCTCTATTTATAGTTGAGCCTCCCCAAATCCAACGGTACAGATCAATTACATCAACGGTTAAGATTAAAGGATATCTACAAATTAAATCTCCAAGATTACAAGATCATATCTTCAAGATTGCATATCATATCTAAGATTGCAATCATATCTAAGATTGTATCATATCTAAGATTGCATATCACATCTAAGATTACAATCATATCTAAGATTGCAATCATATCTAAGATTGTATATCATTGAAGATTATATTTCCATATGAGTCAAGCTTGTAGATGAACCTTAAATCTTTTCAAGTAATGGGCCATTCCGATCGGGCCAAATTATATTTATAATTCTGGACTGAACTTGGACTTCAATTTTTTTTGGGGTTTATTATTTTTGTTTTTGGACTTATTTTTGGGCTCGGGCAAAATTGAGTGTCTACAAGCTGATTTTCTTAGGGGTCCAATACAGCCCACATCATTCACAAATTGACATTATTTACCTTGAATTTTACTATTTAAACAATTGAATCCCTAACATTCAAAATCATTAAAAATCACTTAACAAAATACTTATATCTAGCTATCAACTTTTATAGTTCATCCATTAAAATAAAAAAACACCTCAAAATCAATCATGGAAAATCCCTAAACCTTTAACAATTTTACAAATTGACGCCCGGGCTAGTTAAATTAAGCGTATACAAGCTCAAAAACATAAAAATCATTAATAATAGAATCAAAATCACTCACCATGCATGAAGTTAAACTTGGTCAAAATCTTCACCCTAGCTATAACTTCATTCAGTTTTGGAAAACAAAAACAAAAGGTTGAAGATGATGGTATTTCTTTTATCATCTTTTATTTTATTTTTAATTTGCCTAATTACCAAATTAACCTTTAAAATTAAACCAAATTTCATCAAATGCCAAGCCATGATCATCCACTATATTTAAATTAGGTAGAATTACCATTTAAGGCCCTTATTTTATGATTTTTCACCTAATTAATGCAAATAAGTCTATAGCAATTAACTTTTGCAGCTTTTACAATTTGGTCCTTTTTTATTTAATTAACCATTTAAACGTTAAAATTTCTGGACAAAAATTTAATACACCTATATAACCACTCTGTAAATATTTAATAAAAATATTTACAGGTTCGGTTTATAGAAATGAGGTCCCAAAATATCATTTTCGAAAACCACTTGACTTCAAGGATTTACCACTTGAACCTAATTATTCATTCAAATAACATAAATTATGAAATTACAATTTATTATAATACTATATTTAACTTGTAAATATTAAATAATAATATTTATGAACTCACTCGTCAGATTTTTGGCCTCGAAACCACTGTTTCCAACCCAACTAAAAAATAGGTTGTTACACAACTAGATAGAATGGTTTGATAATTATTATGCAGGACTCTCATTTATGTTTCTCTAAAAACTGTAGACCATGAACAAGGAAAATTCTGAAATGTGTGACACTAGTTAAGTTTCATTAAGAAGAATGAGTCATATTTAAATGTGCTAGAAGAGTTCTAAAAAAGGTTATTCTTATTCTTCCTTCAATGTTACTCTCTGATTCTTTTCTTAAGTCAAATTATATCGCTTCCTCATTAAGCTGGAAACTATGGTTCTTAGTTATTGAGGGATTATCTTGGGTAAATATTATAGCTCTGTATGTTAAGTTCTAAAAGATTAAGTCTGTGAGAGGTATGTGGACAATAAGTTGTAAGTATAAGACTTTGCATGGGGGTTATTAGAGTTTGAGATGATAGTAATTTTGTACAAAAATGAGTTTTAATGGTGATTCTACGTTCTGTAAGTAGTTATTGCTACTGGTTCAAGAAAGATGTCAAAGTCTAGAGCTTAAAAATGCGATAGGTGAGAATCAGGTGAGTCACTACTCTGACTTTTCCATGTGAACTATTCAAGAATGAATATATATATAAATACAATGTGATGAAATCAATAATAATTAGTAAAAAGATGATTTATGTGCTATATTGATATGTAAAAAGCTTTGTTGAAAATATTGATGACGAATAAGTACACAAGTAAGGTTAGTGTAAGAACATGATGAATTGATCAGAAGTGTGAACCAATTTGGGTAAGTGAATGTTAGGCATATGTTATTTTGTGATGCTTCTGGTATGGAAGGTATATTGCTAACTAGACTGATAGATCACTATTTGTAAATAAGATTAATACCAAGAGGTTAAAACCCATGACATCATAATATGATATGAAAGCACTCATGGTGAAGCCTCCAGTAATATGAAGACTAGACTGGAAGATCACGATATATGAATGTGTGTAAGACCATGAAGTAAAAACCCATGGCAAGATATGTCTATTTGAATGTTCATGGTTTAGCCGTTGAAATATGTAAATTGTGAAAGTCCACTAGGACAGTAAACACGTGAATCTATATGATACCTTTATAGCATATTCTGTATGTCGTCCATGTGGCATATTTTGTCTGTTGCTCTTATGGCGCATTTTGCTAGTCTCTCAAGGCGTGTTAAGCTAAGTCTGTATGGTATGATGTGATTGTCTGCTCATACGGTACGTTCTAGATAAATTTAGATTGTTCTAAGATAAGTACTATTATGATAAGGCTACAATACATTTGAAGTTAATTTAGTTGAATTAGTCTTGTAAATTAATTGAATAAGTTTAAAGAGAAGTCCCTAAAAAGAAGTGTATATTTGAATATTGGGTATGAGTATTTGCCATGATATTCTACTAAGACATAAGAAATAGTCAGATTGAGTTTATCTGTGATACGTAGCGTTGAAGTTTGAGTTTTGGTTATTTGCCAAGATTGAATCTGAGTTATAGGTATCTCAATTATCTACGGTCATGAAACAAAGTGGTATAGAGATCATCTAAATTATTTGTGTAATATGTTTTTAGATAGGATTTATATAGTAATGGACCAGAGTATTATTTGAATAGTAGTTTGATGGTATTCAAATCTGACTAAGTATTCATTAAATGTGTAAGTATCCCCTAGTGAATAGTATCCATGTACAATTGTACTAGAATAAGTGTATATATATGAAGAGATTTATGAATTGCCTGGAAAGATCTTGAGTTGACCAGTAAAGAAAAGAGTTAGTACGTTAAGAGTGTGTCAGTTGGCATGTATTAGTAAGCTGACATTGTAATTGTATCCGCCTGAAATAGAAGTTGATGATTCAGAAGATTAACTAGCTCACAGGTGTACTTCAAGTTTGATAAAGTATCTATCAAGGTATTTTAGTAATAAAGCTCACTTAGTACTCTTGTACTTTTAATGTTTGTTATTGTTTTCAGGTGTTTGAGAAGAGATGCATTAGGAGGGACGATGTCAGGAGTTTGTTAGAATAGCTGCGAAGTGGGTTATTATACATGCAATGGCTTAGTGGCATTGTTTTAGAATACGCCTTAAGTGTTTGTAGATAGCAGACTTCTTTATTATAATGATCTATATCATGTCTGATGTAACAAGTTATTTTAAATAATTCCTTTATTATTAAAAGTTAAGTTTTTCAGTTAAAATGATAAATAAAATATTTAAAGAAATGAAAAATTGTAAACTATTTTGTTAATATGTTAAGTATTGTGTGTAGTAACATTGAAAATTAGACCTAGGGAATCGGGTCGAGTTGAGGACGTTACAAAACAAGGCATATTATACCTTTGGTGCTAACTCATACCATACTTACCCTTTATCGCTTAACATAGACTTCTCCTTAATATAGTAGAATAGTATGAAACAAAATCCTTACCTACTTATGTGGCGATTAAAATACGCCCACACGTATATGCCACAATAAGAAATAGCCTGGATTACACTTCGTCAAATAGACTATTTTACTACTATACGCCAAAACCTTAAACCCACCAAACCCAGGGTGTTACAAATTGACCCACTTGATTCTCTAAATTTCTCAAAGTAGCATCATTCTTCACCATATACACCTTGAACAAGTTCTCCAAACTATTGAAAGGTTCGGCTTAGGGTGGTTTTTGAACTTGTTGTGGGAATCCTAACGATTGGTTTGATCTAGGTTGCATGTATGTGTTACTGGGTCCAACTCCTTGGTTACTCCAAGAAAAATTCAGATGGTTCCGCAATGAAGGGTTATAAAAGTTGGATTGTGGTCCTTGCCCATTTTTACGTTGATTTTGGTTTCCTACATAATAAATGGATGTAACAGCTCATTTTTTAGTGGTGTCAGAAACAATAGTTTCGGGGCCACCAAATCTGACAAGTTTGTAAATATTATATTTAATATTTACGAGTTAATTGTGATTTTGAAAAGGTTTTTGGTATAGTGATTTTTGTTTTACAAGCGATTTATTAAATTCAAGTGGTAAGACCCTAAGGTCAAATGGTTTTAGAAAAGGACCTCGTTTCTATAAACTGAGTCATAAATATTTTTATAAATATTTACGGAGTGTCATTAAGGTTGTATTAAAGTTTTGTTGAAAAATTTTAACATTTCGATAGTTAATTAAGCGAAAAGGACTAAATCGTAACAGTTAAAAAGTCAGTTGCTATTAATTTAAAGGTATTAATTGATTAAAGAATTAAAATTGGATGGCCTTATTGAGTAAATTATCCATCCTAAAGATAATGGGACTGTTGGATGCTTAAATTTCTTTTTATTATAATGTTTTATATGCTATTATTATATGATAAAGATAAAATAATGAATAAAAAAAGGTTAATAAAATTAAAACATAAGCCATCATCTTCTTTAACACCAAATGGCCATGGAAAGAAAGAAATGGAGAAGCTTCAAGCTTCAGCCTAGCTTTGGACGATGCATGTAAGCCCGTTTTAACCCCGTTTTCAATTATTTTTATGTTTTTGAGATTGTTGCAACTAGGTCCAGCTAGTTCGTACCTTCTATTTTGAAACTGTTAGTGATTTTTTATGTTAAATGATGAATTTGGAATGTTGATTGATAATTAAAAATATTTTGTTAAGTGATTTTTGATGAATTTACTGATTAGGGACTAAATTGTTAAATTAATAAAAGTACAAGGATTTAATGTGAAATTTTTGCTGAGCTATTTTGGATACCATGAACATTCAACTAAGCTCAATTTTGGGTAAAATGGTTAATTTGCATGTTTTGGGCTTAGGGACTAAATTGAATAAAAGTAAAATTTTAGGGGCAATTTTGTAAAAATGTCAAAATGATCAGATTGCATGAATTCTTTTTCTTTATTTCCTAAATTGATAAATTGAATGAAATTATTAATTTAGATCAAGACCGAGTGGAAAATCAAGGAAAATGGAAAATTACCAAATTGCCCCTAAACTTTGGTATTTATGCAATTTAGCCAGGTAAGTTCATATGAACTGAATTCCGTATAATGTTGATTAAATTGAATGGTATTGTGTGATTTTATGGTGATTGAATTAATATATATATATATATATGTTATTATGCAATCTATCATGTCATGAGACGATGGAAATTCAACGACGTATGACGACTATCAAACCCCATTTGAACCTTAAAAATTCATAGGATACAGATGACATGTCATTAGGGTTTACATGATTCGGGTACTGGTCCTGAACATCCTACTGATGGTTGAAGTCCTGCATGTATTGTGGATACTCCATAACTCATTTGAGTAGCATTGTGTAGCTACGTTCCAACCCACAGCTCGTCTGAACATACCAATTTACAGCTCGTGAGAGCATATCGATTTATAGCTCATAAGAGCATACCAATCTATAGCTCGAGTGAGCATACCGATTCACAGCTTGTATGAGCATACATGTACTAGATTTGATGGATTACAGTTATATGAGTTAGCACACTATGTGTGAGCTATCCCAGGTATCTAATGGTATTCTAAATGGTTGAACGAGCATTACTCGAATATGAAGTGGTAAGAGTTCGATATGAATTAAGATATATATACATGTGAATTTCATTGAAATGGTATTACATGGTATATTGAAAGCGGAAATGGATGATATATGTATATGATAGATGAATAAATGTTGTGCGCATCCATGTTTATAATGCTTATGTTATATGTTTATTTGGCTAACATGCTTGGTGTACATGCTTAGGCTTTGGCTAAGTTGTGGTTGGATTATACCACGTTAAACTTATAATTTATGCATTGAAATGGTAAATGCCTAAATGGAAATATGCTTGTGATCATGAAAGGATGGTAAGGTTTAAATTATGTAATTTCTATTAAAATGGTTTATCATATGGCTAGTTCTAAAAAGAATTATGTTTAAATGCACTAGCTTGTGGCTATGGTTGAATGATATGCTTATGTCTTGTGTGATATGCATATGAAACCGGTGTGGAAAGGTAATGAAATAGTAAATTCATACTTGGAAGTGTAAAATAATGAAAAAGGGAATGATGAGTTGAATTGATGTTGCTATTTAAGCTAAAGTTAGTAAATGCAATGGAAAGTAATGAAATACAAATGAAAACAAGAAAATTTGAAAGGGTTTAAAGTTATTTAAAATCCTACTATGCTAAGGATGATATGTATAAGTGATGCTGTGGATTTATTCACTTTGTGAGTTGTTGAATATGGCTTCATGAATCTTGCGGTATTGGTATAGGATTATTCTTGTTATGTATAAATTTCATATTTGAAATAGATTGATATGAATAAATTTTATACGAGCTTACTAAGCATTCATTGCTTACGTGGTTGTTTTTCCTTACTTTTTTAGATTATCAGAAGCTCGATCAGGTTGTTAGCTAGTCGGAGATCCATCACACTATCCATCGGCTTTATCGGTACTTTCGAATGTTTTGATTTTGGTTGTAATGGCATGTATAGGCATTTTTGGCTAATGTTTGGCCTATGTGTTTTGCATGTTGAAATAGCCATATGGTTTGGCTTGTGTTATGGTATCTTGGTTGTGATTATGGTATTTTGAATATTGACAAAGGTTTGGTTTTTAGCATGTACATAAATGGCCTTAAATTGGTTGATATCATGGCTTATTATGCTAAAAATTTTAAGTTAGAATGATTGATTAAGTATGCATATTATAAATGTCTTGTAGTTGGTATGAATGTCGTAATTTGGTACATTTGCTATAAATGACATATGTGATCTTTGGTGCAAATTATTGAATAGTATATTTGGTATGTTTTGTTAGGTAAAGTAAACAGTTTATTATTGATGCAAGCTTAATCAAAAGTTAGTAGAACATTTTGGCTAATTTGAATATGTAATGGTACATGTTTAAATGATGAGTTTGAGGTGCCATTGGGCATATTGGATGTATATTGTTATACCTTATTTGAATGGTTTGATTATGCATGGTTTTGGTGCATTTTGAAGGCTTGTAATATGTGCAAAAGTGCTAGTAGGTACATGCTAGATGGGGTGAGAAAAATGGCATGAAAATGACCTATTTTTCATCCACATGGGAAGAGACACGAGCGTGTGTCTCAGTTGTGTGTGACACATAGCTAGGTGACACGGCCGTGTGTCCCCTATAGCTTTCAAAGGGTTGCAAGTTAGGCAGTTACACGGCCGTGTGACCCTTGCAATTTGCAAATTTTCATCTTTTTCTAAAAAATGCTATGTGTTTCTGACTTAGTCCCGATGTAACAGCTCGTTTTAAGTGAAATCGGAACAGTGGTTTCGAGACCACAAATCCGAGTCCGGAAGGAAAATTATTTTTATATTGTTTCATGGTCTACATTATGATAGAAATATCGTATGAAAATTTCATTAAGAAAATTTTACCGATTATATGTCTAATTTGATAAAAAGGACCAAATTGCATAAGTGTAAAAGTTGAATTCCAGTAGCTAAAAGGATCAAATAGCTATGGAATTCAAAATTTGAGGTCCTTATATGGCAAATAGACCATTAAGAAGAGTTAGTAGGTAAGTATGATGATTCATTATTGGAAAATTAAATAAAGAAAAGGATGAAATTGGAAAGTAAAAATAATAAATGATGATAAATGATTAAATAATTAAAATATCATCATATAATCATCTTTTCTAAATTATTTTTACATGGAAACCCTAGTTAGAAGAACTTGAAGGTAGAAGCTTATTTGGCTTAATTGGGTAAGTATCTTTGTCCCGTTTTGAATAATTTTTATATTTTCGAGATCGTAATAACTTAATCTAGCTATCTCAGGGATTAATTTGCAAAGTTATCAAAGTACTAAGGTTTTTCCATGGTTGAGTATGTATGAATTATGAAGTTTAATGGTAGAAAATAAAAGGTTGTTGATAGATAAACAACTTTTGTTAAGGGAAATTTGATGAAATTATGGTTTAGGGACTAAATTGAAAACGTGTAAAATTCATGGAAAAATTTTGAATTTTGTGAAATACATCGGCTACTAATGTTATATGTAAAAATTGGCTAGGCTTAGAATAAGGATTAAATTGCATGAATTTCATTTTCCGAGCCTAGAGATGAAATCGTAATTAGTTAAAAGTATAGGGACAAAATGGTAATTTTTCCAAAGATGTGTATTGGATTGAATTGAGTATGAATTGTATTAAATTGATGTTAAATTCATTCATATAAATTCTGATATACCAAATACGGAGTTAGATCGAATACTTGTCGAGGTAAGTTCGTGTAATTAAATTGTGTATATTTATATGTTTGAATTGAATGTTGTGTATGTGAATTGTGTAATTGCCATGTATATGAAATCAATCATATATATGATAATGTCTGAAAAATATTAAGTTCCATATGAAAAAATGAAATTCGATGGATGCAGGGTTCTCGAATTGGTTGTGGTCTTGCAGTGCTGCGGACACACTACAGCTTGAAAGAGCGTCCCGTTATTAGCTCTCATGAGCTTTTCGTTATATGGTTCTTGCGACCTTCCTGTTAATAGCTTTTCGGAGAATCCCGATTGGTTATGATTCTACATGTATTGTAGACACACCTCAGCTCTTATGAGCATTCCGATATATGTCTTTTCGGAGCTTCTCGATTAAAGGCTCTTCCATAAACTTCCCGATTAATGGCTCTCCGGAACTTCTCGATATTCGCTCACTTGAACTTCTTGATATTGGCTCATATGAGCTTCCCGTTAATTGCTCTCCGGAGCTTCCTGTTACATAGCTCACATGAGCTTTTCATTATATGGCTCGAAAGAACTTCCCATTTATCTGCTTGTATGAGCATTACCGAATATGAATTGACGGATTACAGATTTGTACACTTCGTGTGTACTACCCGTGTATCCATCGATATTTTAAATAGTTCAATGGACAAAGTTCTAATATGAAATAACACGAGTTCAAAATGAATTATTACTAGAATATATCTAAAATACATGGAAATAATTTGTACATGTTATATAGATTCATTAAGTGGAAAGTATATGTATTGATTATTATTGAGTTCATATATGTTTCTTGACATTTTTATGAAATACATGACTAACATGGTTGGTGAGGATATCTGTTAGGGTTTTTGGCCAAATTGGTTTGAATGTGCTTTGCATGTTATTCTTTATATGAATGAATGGTAAGTTAATTATCATGTTATTCGAACTTACTAAGCTTTAAAGCTTACTCTATTTTATTTTCCTCTATTTTATAGTAATTCGGAAGCTCGCTGGGTTGTAAGCTTGGCGGAGATATCATCACACTATCCATCGGCCCATTTCGGTACATATAGAAAACTTAGTTTGGTTATAATGGCATGTATAGGGTAAATTGGCCAATGTTCGCTTAATAGCATTTTGTTGTAAATAGCCATTAGAATAGCTTGAGTTGGGCATATTTTGATATATATATGTGTGTGTGTGTGTGTGTGTGTGTGTGGGGCTTTATCATGTTGTTGTGTTTGGTATGATTGAGTGATGGATAAATTATTGATATGTTAATGAATGGTTTGAGATAACATGGTTGGTAAAATATGCATATAGGTTTATATGGTCAATTAAGTAAGATTGAATACTTGGACATATAGGGTGTTACGAAATGTGTTAAACTTGGTTTTGGCTTGATTTAAATGTCTTGTATTGGTTGGAAAGTGTTGAAGTGTTGATGTAGGTGGAAGACAAACTGGGTGAGAAAAGTGGCCTTGGTATTGGCTTATTTTCATCCACACGGGCAGATACACGAGCGTGTGTCTCAACCGTGTGTAACACATAGCCTAGTACATGGGCGTGTGATCTGGTTGCGTGTCCCCTACATCTGAAAACTTTAGAAACAGAATATGCAAAAATTTTCACACGGTCTAGCACACTAGTGTGTGACTTGGCCATGTGATCCCTGCACTTTATTAATACAAGTTAGTATGCTCAGACGGCCTAGCACACGGGCGTGTGGCTTGGCCGTGTGACCAAAGTCATAAGCACCCTAATTTGGACACAAGTTGGTACACGACCGTGTGCCCTACTTCGAATGCCCACACGGCCTGACCACACGAGTGTGTGTCTCCTACACCTTGGAAAAATTTTGACATATTGCAAAAACTTCTCTGAGTGCCCGGTTTAGTCTCAAGTTGTTTCTAATGTTTATTTTCGGCCTCGAATGCTCATATATGGGACAATATGATTGAATATGATTGATTTCTGACATGAATGTTAAATGATATAAAATATCTGTATTTGATCTGTAAATTTCGGTAATGCTCTGTAACCCTGTTCTGGCGATGGTGATGGATTAAGGGTGTTATATTTATTGGTATCAGAGTTACGGTTTAACTGATTCTCAGACTAACGTAGTATGTACGAGTCTAGCTATACATGTCATTATATAACCTGTGATAGTGTGATATCTCCTGACCATTTTAAAACATGTTTTTCATATGGTAATGTCATCCAACCAAACTGAATCCGAAGAAGCTGAGAGTAATGCTCATGCTTCAGTGCAAAGAGCAGCATCTAGTAGTACAAGGCCTGTATCTGAGGGCCGAGGAGAAGAGGTTAAAGAATCCTTCTTCCAAATGAAGAATGAATGGTTTACAGAATTTGTAAGAACAAATCCGACTGTACAACAACCTTCATCCCCTCCTGGTTCTCAATCGATTCTTGATATGCCTCAAGGTATAGAACTTATTAGAATTAGCAAACCTCCTGTTGATAAAATATGTAAATATGGGGGAGAAGAATTTAGAGCTACCACTGAAGATGATATTCAAAGGGTTGAATTCTGGTTGGAAAATACTATCAGGGTTCTAGATGAACTATCTTATACACCAGTTGAATGTTTGAAATGTGTTGTATCTCTGTTAAAATACTCAACTTATCAGTGGTGAAACACCTTAATTTCTGTTGTACCTAAAGAGAGAATTGCATGAGAATTTTTCCAATCTGAGTTCAAAAAGAAATATATCAGTCAGAGATTCCTTGATCAGAAATGGAAGGAATTTTTAGAGCTTAAACAGGGGCATATGATAGTATCTGAGTATGAACGAGAATTTGTCTGATTGAGTAAATATGCTAGAGAGTGTATCCCGACTGAAATCGCCATGTGTAAACAGTTTGAAGAAGGTTTAAATGAAGACATAAAACTATTAGTTGGGATTCTTGAATTAAAAGAATTTGTTGTATTGGTTGATCGAGCTCATAAAGCTGAAGAGCTGAGTAAAGAAAAGAGACAAGCTGATATGGAAGCTCGAACTTCAAGTAAAAGATTTTCGAGAAAGTCACAACAGTCGGCCGCAAAGAAATAAAAAGATATCATGACCATTCCATTACCTTTATGGGATATTTTCGAATAGATAGAAGTATTCAACGTTCCAATTCAAGATCTCAGGCTACATCTGTAGCAAGTGCAGGTAGTGTTAGAAACACCAAACCCAAACGCAAGCACTGTAATAAATTGCATTTCGGTGAGTGTCGCATGAAAAGTGGAGCTTGCTTTAGATGTGATTCTTTTGACCACTATCTTAGAGACTGCCCAAAAAAGCCTAAAAAAGATACTATCCAAACTTCAAGGTCGAATAACCCCGCCACGAGAGATAGACCCCCTCGTAATCCCAGCAATATGAGTTGTAGTCAGGATGCAACAAAAGATTCAACTGTCATATCTGAAGTAAGAACACCAGCCAGAACATATGTTATTCGTGCATGTGAGGATACTTCTACACTCGACGTTATTACTGGTACTTTTTCTCTTTTTAATACTAATATAACTGCATTAATTGATCCTGGTTCAACTCATTTGTATATCTACACGAATTTGGTATCTAATAAAAAATTACATGTCGAGTCCACTGAATTCGTGGTTAAAGTATCAAACCCCCTAAGCCAGTATGTGATGGTGGATAAAATTTGCAAAAATTGTCCGTTAATGGTACGGGGTTATTGTTTCCCGACTGACTTGATGTTATTACCATTTGATGAGTTTGATGTGATTCTAGGCATGAACTGGTTAACTAAGCATGATGCCGTGGTAAATTGTAAACAAAAGCAAGTTGTATTGAAATGTCAGAATGGTGACATGCTCTGTATTGAATCTGATAAATTGGACCGGTTGTCTAATGTGATATCAGCCATGTCAACACATAAATATGTCAGAAAAGGGTATGACGCTTATCTTGCTTATATGTTGGACACCAAAGTATCTGAATCAAAAATTAAATTAGTGCCAGTTGTTTGAATACCTCGATGTGTTTCCGAAGGAGTTACCCGAATTACCGTCGGTTAGTGAAGTGAAATTTTCTATAGATCTTGTTATGGGGACAACACCGATATCTATGGCACCGTACAGAATTAAAAGAATTGAAAGCACAGTTGCAAGAATTGATTGATAGAGGTTTCGCTCGACCCATTTTTTCACCTTAGGGTGAACCAATTTTGTTTGTTAAGAAGAAGGATGGATCATTGAGATTATGTATCGATTACTAGCATCTCAATAAAGTTACAATCAATAATAAGTATCCATTGCCTCATATTGGAGATTTTTTTAATCAGTTAAAAGGTGCTACAGTATTCTCAAAGATAGATCTCCATTCTAGCTACATTCAGTTACGAGTGAAAGACTCAGATGTACCAAAAACAACCTTCAGAACCAGGTATGGGCATTATGAATTCCTTGTGATGTTTTTTGGCTTGACTAATGAACCTGTGGTATTTATGGATTTAATGAATAGAATTTCAAACCGTATCTGGATAGACTTGTAGTGGTATTTATTGATGACATCTGATATATTTCGAAGACGTAAATGAACATGCTGATTATTTTAGAATTGTTCTGCAAACTATATGTGAGAAACAATTATATTCTAAATTTAGCAAATGTGAATTTTGGCTTTGGGAAGTTGGTTTTCTTAGACATATAGTATCTACTGAAGGCATTAGCGTGGATCCGAATAAAATTTCAGCAATTGTTAACTGGAAACCAAAGAAAAATGTATCTAAAGTCAGAAGTTTTCTGGGATTAGCTGGTTATTATCGGAGGTTTGTAAAAAAAAATTCAAAGATATCTTCGTCGATGACACGGTTGGTACAGAAAGATGTGAAATTTCAATGGACCGACAAATGTCAACAAAATTTTGATCAATTGAAAGCCTTGTTGACTGAAGCATTAGTTATAGTTCAGCCTGAATCAGGTAAGGAATTTGTAATTTACAATGATGTGTCATTGAATGGTTTAGGCTGTGTTCTGATGCAAGAAGGTAAAGTGATAGCCTATGCTTCTAGACAACTAAAACCACATGAAAAGAATTACCTGATACATGATTTAGAATTGGCAGCTATTGTGTTTACACTAAAAATTTGGCGACACTACTTTTTCGGTGAAATGTACCATATATTCATTGATCATAAAAGCTTAAAGTGTCTGATGTCACAAAAATATTTAAATCTGAGACAAAGCAGGTGGCTTGAATTGTTGAAAGATTATGATTTGATTATCGATTATCATCCGGGAAAGGTAAATATGGTGGCAAATGCTTTGAGTAGAAAGTTTCTGCTTGTTTTACGAGCAATGAATACCCAATTGTCATTGTCTGATGATAGTTCGATCTTAGCTGAGTTAAAAGCTAAACCGAAATTTTTACAACAGATTTGTGAAGCCTAGAGAAATGATGATGAATTACAAGCTAAACGAGTACAGTGTGAATCGACTTCTGATTCAAAATTTCAAATAGGACCTGAAGACTGTCTGTTATTCAGAAGTAGAGTTTGTGTACCAAAGAATTCAGAGCTTGTACAGAAAATCTTACATGAAGATCATAATGGTATTATGTCTATTAATCCGAGGAGTAATAAAATGTATAATGATTTGAAAAAGATGTACTGGTGGCTGAGAATGAAACATAATATTTTTGAATTCGTATCTAGATGTTTGATATGTTAGTAAGTTAAAGCTGAACATCAGGTACCTTTAGGACTATTACAGCCAGTGACGATACCAGAATAGAAATGGGAAAGAGTTACTATGGACTTTGTATCAAGGTTACTTCTATCTCTAAAAAAGAAAGATGCCATTTGGGTAACTGTTGACCGTTTGACAAAGTCTGCACATTTCATTCTGTTACGTATGGATTTCTCCTTGGAAAAATTAGCAGAATTATATGTTTCAAAAAAATGTCAGACTACATGGAGTGCCATTCTCCATTATTTTAGACAAAGATCCATGGTTCGCATTCCGATTTTGGAACAAGTTGCAAGAAGCTCTAGGTACACAATTACATTTCAGTACCGCATTTCATCCTCAGACCGATGGTTAGTTAGAACGTGTGATTCAGATTCTTGAAGATATGCTTCAGTGTTGTATTTTGGAATTCGAAGACAATTGGGAAAAATATCTACTTTTAGTCGAATTTGCATATAATAATCGCTATTAGTCAAGCATTAAAATGGCACCGTACGAAGCTCTGTATGGTCATAAATGTAGAACTCCGTCGTATTGGACTGAGCTCAGTGGGAAAAAGATACATGGAGTTGATATGATCCGTAAAACCAAAGAAAAAGTGAAAGTGATCTGAGACAGCTTAAAAACAGTTTTTGATTGTTAGACATCCTATGCAGATCTTAAACGTAAAGAAATAGAATTTCAAGTTGGTGATAAAGTATTTCTGAAAGTTTCACCTTGGAAGAAAGTTCTTCGGTTTGGCCGTAAAGGAAAATTGTGTCCATGATTTATCAAGCTTTATGAGATTATTGAAAGAATCAGACCTGTTGCATACCGATTAACTCTACCACCAGAGCTTGACAAAATTCACAACGTTTTTCATGTGTCTATGTTACGACGGTAGCGGTCAGATACTTCACATGTTATCTCTCTGACAGATGTTGAGATTCAGCCAGACATGACTTATAGTGAGGAATCAATTAGAATTCTGGCATGTGAGACAAAATAACTGAGAAATAAAAAGGTAGCTTTAGTAAAAGTTCTTTGGCAACGACACAGAATAGAAGAAGATACCTGGGAACCAGAGGAAACTATGAGAAAGCAATATCCAAACCTCTTTACTGGTAAGATTTTTTAGGATGAAAATTCTTTAAGGGAGAGAGTTGTAACAACCCGTTTTAAATGAAACCGGAACAGTGGTTTTGGGACCACAAATCTGAGTCTGAAAGGAAAACTATTTTTCTATTATTTCATGGTTTGAATTATGATAGAAATATCGTATGAAAATTTCATTAAGAAAATGTTGTCGATTATATGTCTAATTTGATAAAAAGGACCAAATTGCATAAAGTGTAAAAGTTTAATTCTAGGAGCTTAGCTATGAAATTCAAAATTTGAGGTCCTTATATGGCAAATAAACAATTAAGAAGAGTTAGTAGATAAGTATGATGATTCATTATTGGAAAATTAAATAAAGAAAAGGATGAAATTGAAAAGTAAAAATAATAAAAGATGATAAATGATTAAATAATCAAAATATCATCATATTATCATCTTTCCCAAATTATTTTTACATGGAAACCCTAGTTAGAATAACTTGAAGGTAGAAGCTTATTTGGCTTAATTAGGTAAGTATCTTTGTCCCATTTTTAATAATTTTTATATTTTCGAGATCGTAATAAGTTAATCTAGCTATCTCGGGGATTAATTTGCAAAGTTATCAAAGTACTAGGGTTTTACCATGGTTGATTACGTATGAATTATGAAGTTCTTTGGTAGAAAATGAAAGGTTGTTGATAGATAAACAACTTTTGTTAAGGAAAGTTTGATAAAATTATGGTTTAGGGGCGAAATTGAAAAGATGTAAAATTCATGGAAAAATTCTAAATTTGTGAAATATATGGGCTGCTAATGTTATACGTAAAAATCGGCTAGGCTTAGAATAAGGATTAAACTGCATGAATTTCATTTTCTGAGCCTAGGGACGAAATTGTAATTAGTTAAAAGTATAGGGGTAAAATGGTAATTTTTCTAAAGATGTGTATTGGATTGAATTGAGTATGAATGTATTAAATTGATGTTAAATTCATTCATATAGATCCGGATAGACTGAATACGGAGTTAGATCGAGGAAAAAAAGTATTGGATTATTAGATTTTACGTACACGAACACTTGTCGAGGTAAGTTTGAGTAACTAAATTGTGTATATATATGTTTGAATTGAATGTTGTGTATGTGAATTGTGTAATTGCCATGTATATGAAATCAATCACATATCTAATAATGTCTGACAAATATTAAGTCCCGTATGAATAAATAAAATTCGATAGATACAGGGTTCCAGCATTAGTTGTGATCCTGCATGTGTTGCAGACACACCACAGCTTGGAAGAGCGTCCCATTATTAGCTCTCATGAGCTTCCCATTATATGGTTCTTGTGAGCTTTCTGTTAATAGCTCTTCCGAGCATCTCGATTGGTTATGATCCTGCATGTGTTATGGACACACCTCAGCTCTTATGAGCATCCTGATATATGGCTCTTCGGAGCTTCCCGATTAAAGGCTCTTTCATGAACTTCCATATTAATGGCTCTCTAGAGCTTCCCGATATTGGCTCACTTAAACTTCTCGATATTAGATCGTATGAGCTTTCAATTAATGGCTCTTTGGAGCTTCCCGTTACATGGCTCACATGAGCTTCCTATTATATGGCTCGAAAGAGCTTTCTGTTTATGTGCTTGTATAAGTATTCCCAAATATGAATTGATGGATTACAGATTTGTACACTTCGTGTGTACTACCCATGTATCCATTGATATTTTAAATAGTTCAATGGAAAAAGTTCTGATATGAAATAACATGAGTTCAAAATGAATTATTAATCGAATATATCTAAAATACATGGAAATAATTTGTACATGTTATATAGATTCATTAAGTGGAAAGTATATGTATATGGAAATTCTGATTATTATTGAGCTCATATATGTTTCTTGACATTTTTATGAAATACATGACTAACATGGTTGGTGAGGATATGTGTTAGGGTTTTTGGCCAAATTGGTTTGCATGTGCTTTGCGTGTTATTCTTTATATGAATGAATGGTAAGTTAATTACCATGTTATACGATTACTAATCTTTAAAGCTTACTCTATTTTATTTTCCTCTGTTTTATAGTAATTCGAAAGCTCGTTGGGTTGGCAGCTTGGCGGAGATATCATCACATTATCCATCGGCCTATTTCAGTACATATAGAAAATTAAGTTTGGTTATAATGGCATGTATAGGGTAAATTGGCTGATGCTGGCTTAATAGCATTTTGTTGTAAATAGCCATTGGAATGGCTTGAGTTGGACATATTTTGATATAAATATATATGTGTGTGGCTTTATCATGTTGTTGTGATTGGTATGATTGAGTGATGGATAAATTATGGATATGTTGATGAATGGTTTAAGATCACATGGTTGGTAAAATATGCATATATGGTTTATATGGTCAATTAAGTAAGATTGAATACTTGAACATATGGGGTACGAAATGTGTTAAACTTGGTTTTGGCTTGATTTAAATGTCTTGTATTGGTTGGAAAATGTTGAAGTGTTGCTGTAGGTGGAAAACAAATTGAGTGAGAAAAGTGGCTTTGGTATTGGCCTATTTTCGTCCACACGGGCACAGACACAAGTATGTGTCTTAGTCGTGTGTAACACATGGTCTAGCATATGGGCGTGTAATCTGGCTGTGTGTCCCCTGCATCTTAAAAATTAAGAAATAGAATGCACTAAAATTTTCAAACGGCCTAGCACACAAGTGTGTGACTTAGCCATGTGATCCCTGCACATTATTGATACAAGTCAGTATGCGCACACGGCCTAGCACACAGGCATGTGGCTGGGCTGTGTGACCAAATTCAATGAGCACCCTAATTTGGACACGGGCTGAGACACGGTCATGTGCCCTACTTCGAATGCCCACACGACTTGAGACACGGGCGTGTCTCTTGACCGTGTGAGCTAGTCGGCTTAGCCACACAGACGTGTGTCCCCTACAGCTTGGAAAATTTTTGACATATTGCGAAATATTCTCTGAGTACCCGGTTTAGTCTCAACTTGTTTCTAATGTGTATTTTGGGCCTCGAAGGCTCATATATAGGACAATATGATTGAATATGATTGATTTCTGACATGAATGTTAAATGATATAAAATATCTGTATTTGATTTGTAAATTCTGGTAATACTCTGTAACCCTGTTTTAGCGACCGTGATAGGTTAGGGGTGTTACACTCAACTTGTTCCTAATGTGTTTTTAGAGCCTCGATGGCTTGCATAAGGGAGAATGAGTATGTTATTGATTGGTTTTGTTATGATTGATGATATGAATTAAATGTTTTGAATTTTTTTATAATTTTGAAACGTAAACTCTGGTAATGCTTCGTAACCCTATTTCGACGACAGATATGGGTTAGGGGTGTTACAATGGATTTTGGGATTGACGGGAAATTCTCAAACAAGTTTCCATCTGCACAGTATACATAGAAAATGGTTTCAAATTGACTTATTGGCTGGGTTAAAACTTTATTAAGACCGTTAGCAGTAAAATTCTTAAGCATTGAAGATATGAAAAATATCTGAGCTACAAGTGAAGTGAGAGCATCCATTTTATGTACTTCTACTACTCGTATTTCTAAAGTTGCTAGGTTGGTTGGCCACTAGTAGTTGTTAGTGAAAATTCTTTAGATGATTTCATAAGCCTCATTATAAGACTTAAAAATGATAGCACAATTTGTTGAAGCATCGACCACCATCCTCGTGTGTGCAATAAGGCCATTATAAAATGTCCCTAGTTAGATGTAATGTGGAATCCCGTGGTGAGGGCATTTTCTTAATTGTTCTTTAAATTTCTCCCAAGTCTTATATAAAGATTCATCATCCATCTACAGAAAAGTAGTTGTCTCATTCTGCAACTGAGCATTTTTCCTAGGTGGGAAATACTTCATTAATAAGCATTCGTGTAACACCCTAAATTTTAGGGTTAGAAGTTCTGTGATTTGTAGGTAGGGTCAGTGGCTAGATCAAACAATTGGGTTTGTTGCTGTGGCTTATGTTAGAATGGGCCTGCTAGTCTGGTGATTTGTTGTCTGTTAATTTGCCTCTGGGTTTTGGGTTCGAATCTTCGTGTGCGTTTATGGGAGTAATTCTATTTTAGACATTTATGTATTTTTGTTTTTATTTTATGTATTTATTTATCTTATATTCGTTAGTGAATTAAAAAAAAAAGATTTTAAACACGTTCCTTGAGGTTGGAGCCTTGGTCTATGAAGCGTATAAGAACGTAGTTGGATATTAGTGAAGGTTATGCTGATGGTTCTGGTAATGGGGCAAATGTACTGGTTTGTGGGCACTGTAAGAAGTGCCATTTGGGCAATTGTTGGAAGAAGTTGGGAGCGTGTCATAGATGCGGGTCCACAGAGCATTGAATTAGGGAGTGTTCGCGACGACATTGAGATAGGTATGGTTGTAGGATGTTGTGATTCTGTGTGTTATTTATTTGAATGACATTGATGTTTATTCGTTGGATAACGTTTGTGTGTGTGATGGATAAATGAATACCTGCTTTAGTGGCTAAGTGTTTTGGATGTGTGTTTGAGGTTTGGGTTCAAGTGTTTGTGTATGTAAGTATGTTGATCTAGTTTATGGGATAGATGTTCGAGTTAGGTATGAAAGGTGTGGAAGTATAGTGTGGTAGTGTTCGGGATTAGAGTGAGTAGCGGGAGCGTAGTGGTGAGTTTTGTGTTTAGACGACTATCTGTTAGTTGAAAATTTTGGGGACGAAATATTTTGTAGGAGGGGGTGAGTTGTAACACCCGAGATTTTGGGATTAGAAGTTTTGTGATTTGTAGGTAGGGTCAGTGCTAGATCGAACAATTGGATTTTTTGTTGTGTTTTATATCAGAATGGGCCTGTTGGTTTGGTGGTTTGTTGTGTGTTAATTTGCCTTTGAGTTCTGGGTTCAAATCTTTGTGTGTGTATGGGAGTAATTTTCTTTTAGATATTTATGTATTTTTGTTTTTATTTTATGTATTTATGTATTTATGTATTTATTTATCTTATTTTAGTTAGTGAATTAAAAAAAATATTTTAAACACGTTCTTTTCTCTCTTTTTAGCACATTTGTATTTCTTTTTATCTTATCCTCCTTCTCCCTTTTGTTTTCGTGGTGGTTTTGTTTTTGGGAATCATTGTAGTTTGTTCTTCTTATTTTCTTTCTGATTTTACATGTCATTGCCTCAAATTTCTGTCTAATAGGAGTTTGAATCGGGTAAGTGTCGTCTTTTGGTATGTTTTTCTGTGACTTTCAAATTAAACTAGTTGAGTTCTTAGATTAGTTGTTTGTGGACTTTAGATTTCAGTCAAGTAAATGGTGACATTCGATCCATTCGAGGGCTTTGGTTCACAAAATCAGGTGTGGGTTTGGTAACTCTTTCTTTTCATTGTCGAAAATTTGATTTAGTTTAGTGAAAATCGAGATATTTGGTGTATTTCTAAAAAAATATCATTCAAAGTGCCAATTTTTGCAGTTTTGCTTGAAAATACTATGGTTTTTTGGTGCATTATTGGGTTAACAGTGGTTGGGTAGCATTTCGAAAGCAAAGACACGTCCTGCAGCGAGTTCTGTTGTGGTTTCGTGACCACACGGGCGTGTGCCCCAACATGGGTAGTTCACACGGCTGTGTAGAATTGGGAATTTGGGCTTTAGGGCCAATTTTAGTGCCACATGACCTGGCCACACGGGCATGTGAGTTCTACACACGGTCGTGTCTCCTCTGCTCTTAATTTTTAGCACTTTTGGATAATAAGTTACACGGGTTGCTCACACGTGCATGTGCCCCCTCCACACAGGCGTGTGTGGCCTTCACATGGGCGTGTAGACCCCACATAGCCGGGCACACGACCGTGTGGCCTTATATCGCCAAATTTTGTACTGTCTAATTTTTTTCTGACTATGATTCCGTGTGTTTTGATCCTTGGCTAGATCTTTGTAGGGAAGGTCGGGACTTTGTTTCGGCCTAGACTTATGCGTTATTGGTAATCATAGCTCTAATTAAGTGATTTGGTTGAGTGTTAATTGATGTTATGTTATATCTGATTTTGATTCTGGGCATTTGAATGTGTGCATTTCTGATTCCGTACTTTGTTATATCTAATCTTTTTGGGTTGGTTGTGAAGAGAAGGGAGTTTGATCTATTTTGGCAGTTTCAACTGCAATTCGCCTGAATAGCAGTTTACCGCACAGTATGACATATATGTCAGCTCTGCTGCATATTAACATTTGAGTGACTTAGTCTACATACTTGGTGTGTAGGGTTGGATAGGCCTTTCAAGGTCCTATGTGGTGTGCATGGTTGGATGAGCTTAATTCGCTCTTTTTGGGGTGTGATTGGGGGACGGAGTGGTGTTTGGCTGGTTGGTTGGGATTTTTATTACTTGTTGCATTCATTCCGTATTCTATTTGTCTGTCTGATTGCGAGACTAACTGTTTATAGATTAAGGTGTTTTAGTACTGACACGTTTGATTCGTTTGTGAAGACTATTTGTATATCGTATATCCATTTAGACTTATTTTTTTTATTTGTGACAGTTTGGTGTTCATTTATCTATCGTTTTCGAACTCACATTAAGCTTGTGCAGCTTACCCCCTTAGTTTATTCCTTTGCAGGTACCCTCATTTTCTATCGCTGGACTTGGCATACCGGAGGTCTCAGAGTGACATGTTTTAAGACGGACTAATAAATGGACTTTTCAGATTTTTAAATTTGTGAACTGTTTCGGACTGTAAACAGCTATAAAGACTGTGGTACAATCTAATTTTGGATTTTTGTAAGTAGTTTTGTTTGATTCCTAGAAACTTCAAAACTTTATTTCCGAGTGCTTTCAATGGGACTTGAATTATCTGTTTTGAATCCTAAAAGGGCTAAATGGTATAAATTGATTTTAATAACTACGTTCGAATAAGATTTTAACAACTCATTTTGTAAAACTGTCTCAGATCACTTCGGTGATCAATGTGTGTAATAGCCCGATTTTAGCTAAATTAGAACAGTAATTTTGAAACCACAAATCTGAGGTCGTAAAATTATTTTAATATTATTTTTTGTGTTTATAGCATGTGAATATGTATGTGTAAAAATTTCGTGAGCTAATTTTATCGTTTAGTAGCTCAATTTGAGAAAAAGGACTTAATCGCGTAAAATGCAAAAGTTGCATTCTATAAGTTAAAAGTGTCTATTTACTACGAGAAATTAAATGAAAGGTCCTTATGTTAATATTAGACCATGATTAAGGTTAGTGGACATTTATGTCCGTGGCTTATGTGTTATATTAAGGTTTTATTAAAGGTTAAATTAGTAATATGTTTAATAAGTTATATTTAATAAAACCAAAATCAATTTTTACTCATCTTCTCTCATCTAGTTGTCGAAATTGAGAAGGAAAATAAGCTATTCTTTAGGTTTTCGTTCAGTCACTTTGGAAGTAAGGTTAAGATCAAGAATGAAAGAAATCGGATTTAGATCGAGGGAAATTGAAAGTTAACGAAAAGTTGATCCAGACTGTTTATTCCGAATACGAGATAAGTTCATATGCAAATAAATGTCTTTGAATTGAATTATATATATGTTTCATTATCATTGAAATGCTATGAATGTTGAATGAGCAAATACGAGCAAAAATTGACGAAGTTACAATATCCAAAAGTCCCGTACGAACCTTAGGAATAGTATCGGATACAGATGTCATGACATTAGGTTATCGAGATGTGATTACATGTAAGACCATGTCTGGGACATTGGCATTGTATTGAGATTACATGTAAGACCATTTCTGAGACATTGGCATTGTATTGAGATTATGTGTAAGACTATGTCTGGGACATTGGCATCGTTAATCGATTTCGTATAAGACCCTATCTAGGACAGTGGCATCGATATGTGATAACATGTAATACCATATTTGGGATATGGCATTGTACGAGCTTTGTGTGAATCCGAGTATCCTTAATGATTCTGAATGGTTCAACGGGCAAAGACAAATCGAGAAAGAATGTATTAATGAGTTAAACGACTCAGGTACTTACGGGATTCATACGAGTATTGAAAAGAGAAGTAATTGATGAATTCAATTTTGAAATTGAATATGTGTACCCTGAGAAAGGTTTGTGATCATATATGTGATTAACTATGCTTAACATATTTGAATTGATATGCAAATGTTCGTATGATTGTTTTATTTGTATATGGCTTACTAAGCTTTTAAAGCTTAGTTTGTGTGTTCTTTCTATGTTTTATAGACTTTCAAAGCTAGTTAAGACATCGGGGATCATTGGGAACCATCATCACACTATCGACTACTTGTTGGTACTTTTGAAGCTTTGTATATATGGTATATGGCATGTATAGGCTAGTGTCAATTTGATATGTTTTGAGTTATAAAAGTAGCTATTAGATTTGGCTTACAAATGATGTAAATGTTGGTGTGGATATGGCCATTTAAATTGGCTTGAATTATTGGTTTAATATGTGATACATGAGATGTATATGATGCCGTAAGTGTTGGCCCGTTTTGGTATGATATGTAGTTGCTATTTTGGTTAGTTGTAAATTGGAGTATTAAGACTGGAATGATGATATGTTGTGGCTTGATTATGTGATGTTGAAATGGTAAGTTTTGTGGCATGAAATAGGTGATAAGGTGATGATGAAATGCATTTAGAAGTTATGCAAGTTTAATGATTTTGGTATATTGTTTTGTTATAAATTTGGTTGAGAATTTAAGTAGTGAAATGGTTGATTATGAAATGGCATGAAATGTTTGTGAATTGGCATGTTTTGGCTACTTATATTTTTGATGAAATGATGCCATTCTGAGGGCTAGTTGAGCATGAGAAAAGGGTGGCAAATTGGCTTTGCAAATGGCCTATTTTTGTCCACATGGGCAGAGACATGGGCGTGTGTCTCAGCCGTGTGTGACAACAGGTCATGTTATATGGTCATGTGTCCCCTGGGGTACCCTTTGAATTAAGTCAATATACCCTACAGTTTTGACACGGCCTAGACACACGGGCGTGTCTACTGGCCACTTATGGTACATGGGTTGACACATGAGCGTGTGGTCGGCTATGTGACCCAAGTCAGTAACCCTCTTAGAATTCACACGGCCTGGCAAACGGGCGTGTCTTCAGCTGTGTGGTACAAGTCAGTATGTATACCCTATTTTCACACTGCCTGAGACATAGACGTGTCTGATAACCGTGTGGGGCACACGGCTTGTTCACACGGACGTGTGACCTTTTAAAGTTTGAAATTTTATAAGTTTCTCAAAGTTTGTGAATGTTATCAGTTTAGTTCCGAACCACTTCTAAGCATGTTTTAAGGTGTCTAGGACCTTAGAAGAGACAATATGTAGAGATGAATGTATTTTGATATTGAAATGCACAAATGTATGTGAATGATGTGTATTGATCGGTAATGCCTTGTAACCCTATTTCGGCGACGGCTACGAGTTAGGGGTGTTACATTTAATTGGTATCAAAGCTACAGTTTAGTGGATTCTAAGACTAACGTAGCGTGTGAGAGTCTAGCTATACATGCCATGTATATAAACTGTGATAGTGTGATGATTCCTGACAATTAAAATGTATTTTTATATAGAAAATGGATCCCAATCGAGCCGTAGCTGATGATGTGGAAAGTAATGTGCCCGCTCCCAATCAAGGGGCAGCGCCGACTGATTCTAGGTCAATTACGAGTAGCCACGAGGGAGAGGCTAAACAAGCCTTCTTCCAGATGATGAACGAATGGTTCACACAGTACATCCGTACAAATCCGACTACTCAACTTCCACCCCCACCTAATCCTCCACAAGTCCCTGTCATGCCACAAGCTGTAAATCTGATTCAATTGAGTAAGCTTCCTGTTGATACTATTAGAAAATATAGGACTGAAGAGTTTCATGCTACTACTGATAATGGTGCTGAGAGAACTGAGTTTTGGCTCGAGAATACAATACGAGTGTTTGATGAAATGTTATGTACTCCTGATGAATGTCTTAAATGTGCTGTTTCACTTCTAAGAGATACGGCATACCATTGGTGGAAAACGTTGATATTAGTGGTTCCGAAAGAACAAGTGACTTGGGAGTTCTTTCAGATTGAGTTTAGAAAGAAGTACATCAGTCAGAGATTCATAAATTAGAAACGCAAAGAGTTTCTTGAGCTGAAATAGGGCTATATGTCTATTACAAAATACGAATGAGAATTTGTGAGATTAAGTCAATATGCACGAGAATGTGTCTCGACTAAAGTAATTATGTGCAAGAGATTTGAAGATGCCTTCAATGAAGATATTCGCTTGTTGGTCGGGATTCTGGAAATAAAAGAGTTTGTTGTGCTTGTTGAACAAACCTGTAAAGCTGAAGAACTCAAGAAAGAAAAAAGAAAAGCTGACTCGAAAGCTAGAGAGGAACAAAAAATATCATCGAGTAAGTCATTTCAGTCAGCATCAAAGAAGTTCTGAGATGATTTTAGCCATTCAAAGGCTACTGTGGGTTATTCTAGATGAGATCGAGACAGACCACCTGTGAGTTCGAAAGCTACCTCAGTAGCTAGTGTTGGTAACATTAGATCTAACCGACTCGAGTGCAGACATTATTGTAAATGCCACCCCAGTGACTGTAGACTAAATGATCGAGCCTATTTTAAATGTGGATTGTTAGATCATTTCATTCGTGATTGTCTCGAGTTGGTTAAACAAGACATAGTGCAAAATATGAGGCCAGATAACACTGCAGCTAGAGGTAGACCACCCAGAAACACGAGTAATGTGAGTGGTAGCCAGAGAATGACTAAAGACACGGCTGTGAGATTTGAAGCCCGCACACCTGCCAGAGCCTATGTTATTCGTGCTCGCGAAGAAGCTTCATCTCTAGATGTTATAACTGGTACTTTCACTCTCTATGATACTACTGTGATTGTATTGATAGATCTAGGATCAACTCATTCTTATGTGTGTGAGACCTTAGTATCCAATAAGAGTTTTCCTATAGAGTCTAATAAATTTGTGATTAGAGTATCGAACCCCTTAGGCAGATGTGTCTTGGTTGATAAAGTATGCAAGAACTGTCCGTTGATGATTCGAGATTCATGTTTTCCGGCCGATCTGATGTTGTTGCCATTTGATGAATTTGATATAATTCTGGGTATGGATTGGTTAACATTGCACGATGCTATTGTAAATTGCAAACGGAAAACTATTAATTTAAGATGTTAGAATGATGAAATAATTCGAATTGAGTCTAATGATTTGAATGGTTTACCGACAGTGATTTCTTCGATGTTAGTTCAGAAATATGTGAAAATGGGTTGTGAAGCTTACTTTGCTTATGTACTAATTTCTAAAATGACCGAAAAGAAGATTGAATCAGTACCAGTTGTGTGCAAATATTCGGATGTGTTTCCTAAGAATTACCGGGTTTGCCGCCAATTCGAGAGGTAGAGTTTGGTATTGAGTTAGTGCCGGGAACAAATCTGATATCGATAGCTCCGTACAGAATGGCACCAACCGAATTAAAAGAGTTGAAAGCTCAGTTACAAGAGTTGACAGATAGAGGTTTCGCACGACCGAGTTATTCTCCCTAGGGTGCACCGATTTTGTTTGTGAAAAAGAAAGACGCTATAAGAATGTGCATCGATTATCGACAACTCAATAAAGTGACTATCAAGAATAAATATCCCCTGCCACGTATAGATGGTTTGTTTGATCAGTTGAAAGGGGCTACACTGTTTTCAAAGATAGATTTGAGGTCGGGTTACTATCAGTTGTGAGTTAAAGACTCCGATGTGTTGAAAACTGCTTTCCGAATGAGGTATGGACATTATGAGTTTCTAGTTATGCCTTTTAGACTAACAAATGCACCTGTTATTTTTATGGACCTAATGAATTGGATCTTTAGACCGTATTTGGATCGATTTGTTGTTGTGTTTATTGATGATATCTTGATTTATTCATGTAATGAATCCGAGCATGCTGAACATCTGAGAGTAGTATTACAGACTCTGCGAGTTAAGCAGCTATTTGCAAAGTTCAGTAAATGTGAATTCTGGTTGCACAAAGTTGGCTTTCTAGGGCATATCGTGTCAGCATCGGGTATTCGTGTTGATCCGAGCAAGATTTCTGCAATAATAGATTGGAAGCCTCCGAGAAATGTAGCTGAAGTCCATAGCTTTTTGGGACTCGCTGATTATTACAGACTGTAATACCCTGAAAATTTGTACAGTAAGATATTATCCTTAATATAGTAAAATAAGGAAATAAAGTGACAAAAAGGGGAATTTTGAGTTATATCAATATTGAGAAGTATATTATGATATATTAATTCAAGAAAGGACTAAATTGTAAAAGTGAGAAGTTTTGTTGCAGAAGAATAAATACTCAAAATTTGAGGGGTTAAAGTGTAAATATGAAAAATTTAAAGGACCAATAGTGTAAATATTTTAAGAGTGGAATGATCTAGAAACTAAGGAAAATGGATGGATTAGGACCAAATTGAATAGGTGAAGAACTATGAGGGACTAAATTACAATTTTACCAAATTAAATGGTGACTCAAGGATGGAATTTTAAAAGATAATAAAGGGCAAAATGGTCAATTTGAAGAGAGAGAAATTTAGAAAGTAATGATGATGTTGATGATATTTTATGATTATTTAATTAGATATATATTATTTTAATAAGATATTTTATTATTTTATTATTATTTTATTATTATTTTATTATTAATTATTTAGTATAAAAGGAAGGAAAGATGAAGAATTTTCATCATCTTTCCATGCATGCAACCAACGTTAGAAGAGAAGGAAAAGAAAGAAATTTTCTTTTCTTTACAATTTAGTCCTTCCACCAAAAATTCACCATTTTCACCTAGAAATCAAAAGAATTTCCATATCTACTATGAGAGAAAAATGTTAAGGAGACCATGGGGAGTTAGAATATCAAGTTGGATTCAAGAATAGAAGCTGGAGGAGAAAGAAAATCAAGTTAAAGATTAGTATCAATAGAACAAGGTAAGTACATCAAGATTTCAATATGTTTTTAAGTTTGTTATTATTGACAAAGCATGGAAATAATGTTATAGTAGAGCTTTCTTACATAAGGTCCTATGTTCTTGATATGTTAGTGAAGAGAAAATAAGAGAAAGTGATGAGAAATGGTGTAGAAAAAGAAAATAAGGGTGTTATAACATGGTAATTAATATCTTGTACCAAAACAGTTTTGGACAGCAGCAGTAGTCTAAATTTGAAAAATCATCAAAAATTTTAGAAATCGAATTATAGGATGAATAAAGTATGAAATTAAATCTTATTGAGTATAGTTTCTTATAGAATAAATTATGTAAGCAATGGAATTGTAAATCATGAGATATAATCAATTTTGTGAGACAAGGGCAGAATGATTTCGGGTTCCCCTATTCTGACTTTTGAAAATCATAAAAAATTGGATAAAAATAATTATGGACTTAAATTTATATGTTTAGAATCTTGCATGAGACTATTTTCAAGATAAATAAATGGAAACATCATTTGAATTCTGTACGAGGAGATAATTAATTTTTTGTGAAGAAGGGTAAGGACTGTCAGACAGCAGAACAGGGGTAAATTTAAAGAATAAACTGTACTTATTGGCTAAACCAAAAATTCTAAAAATTTTATGGTAATAAGATATATGAGTCTAGTTTCATGGAAAATTAGCGGGTCTTAATTTGGAGTTCTATAGCTCCAGATATAAATAATTTAGTAACTATGACACAGATGGACAGCTTGAATATTCATAAAAGTAAATAATAAAAATTATAGATAATATTACTTACAAGTGTGTTATATACATTAAGGATGTGGAATGGAGAGGAAGAGGAGGAAAATATGCATGAATATTCATCTAACATGGCTAATTTGCATGTTTTAGGCTCAGGGACTAAATTGAATAAAAGTAAAACTTTATGGGTAATTTTGTAAAAATGTCAGAAATGACCAAATTGCATGAAATGAACTATTTTATTATTTAAATTACAAAATTCAATGAAAATATTAATTTAGTCCAAGATTGGGGAAAAACATGTTTTTAGTGATTAAATTGAAAAGTGTTGAAATTATGAAAAATTCTGATATTTTATAGAATTCATGGGTTGTTATCAATATGTATGAGAATAGTAACTGGAAATAAGGATTAAATTGCAAGAATTTTATTTTCCTGACCCTAAGGATGAAATCGTCATTAAATAAAAGTTTAGGGGCAAAATGGTAATTTTGCCTAGAGCTTAATTAAATATATTAGAATATGAAATGAATGAAAATGATGATCAAATTTATTTATAAAGACCCGGACGACTCAAATAAGAGATTTGATCGTGGAAAAGAAAAGATATCGGATTAATAAAATTATAAACACAAACAAGCAATGAGGTAAGTTTGTGTAATTTGAATTATATTATTAAATGCTTGAAATGTAAGTTTTTGATATGAATATGATTTGAATGTTCATTATATGAAAATTTATGAAACACTGACATATTTGATAAAAATGGGAAGAAATCCGGTTGAATGAAAGGAAAATTCGATGGATCTTTGAAAAGGAATTGACGATAAAAGGATCTAGCCTGACGGGTGATCCTATCCTAATATAGCCCTCCCGAAGAAGAATATGTGGAAAATGGATTTAGCTTGGACGGATAATCCGAATTAGAGTGCGAATTTAGCTGGACTGTAATTGGACACAAGCTCATTAGAGTAATTGTCGTTGTAGGGGATTTAGCCTAGACCGGTAATCCCGACAATACTCTATGAGTTTATATTACTGAGGATTTAGCTTTGAATTTGGTAATCCTATTTTGTAAGGATGAGGTTCGCGGGAGTGTGCTTTCTGATATGAAATGTGTAAGACCATGGTTGAAAGATACCATGGCAACGTGACATGAAAAGAATAAGACCATGGTTGAAAGATACCATGGCAAAGTGACGGGAATGAATAAGACCATGGTTGAAAGATACCATGGCAATGTAACATGAAATGAACAAGACCATGGTTGAAAGATACCATGGCAACTTTGACAGAAAATGAGTAAGACTATGGTTGAAAGACACTATGGCATCATGTCGAAGATAAATAAGACAGTAGATGGGAGATGCTATGACATCAGTTGAACAATTGATATTTAGGTAATATGTATCAGATGATGAATGGTTATATGAAATGGTTCTATGAAATGTTTACAAGAATTGGTCATATGGAAATATATGTACAAAATAGATGAATGAAATAATTAAAAAGATAGATAAATGAAATAAGTATAGGTACATGGAATTTAATTTATGTTAATTTTAATATGAATCATTACGAAATAAATATACATGAGATATATGGAAATTATGGTGCATGAAATGTTGATATAATGAAATGAATGATATATGTTATTAAAGAAACAGTAAGAGAATGATATGTATCATGTCATGTACATATGAGATTATCTTTTATATGTTAATATAAGGAAAATATGTAAGTTAAGACGAGTATTAAATTCAAATATGACATATTGAGAAAATAAGAATTTATATGAAATATGTGTAAGTACACTAACATGTGTTGTTGTTAATGATTAGGCAAGTGCCAAACCATTGATTGAATGGTAATATATTTATTTATTTATATGATGCATTGATTCGGTAAGTATTTAATTGAAATTTTTTTAGGTGATTCGTAAATTCTAGTAATGCTCTGAAACCCTGTTTTGACGACAGATACAGGTTAGGAGTGTTACATTTAGTGGTATCAGAGCTACGGTTTAGTCGGTTCTCAGACCAAACATAGTATGTGTGAAGTCTAAAAACACATGTCATTATAATATGATATCTCCCGACTCTAATGAGATTTGTTTTATTTATAAAATGAGATGCTTTCTAACCCAAGATAATTCTGATAATGCTAAAAACGATACTCAGGTATATGAGTAAAAAGTTGATTAGAATGAATCGAAATTCATAAAGGTATGATTAAATACATGTCGATGATGAATGTTATGTGTATTATTAAAAGTAAATTATATTGCTACACGAAATATTGTGCTGATGACTAAATTACAAAATATATAAAAGTGGCATATGAAATATAAGATAAGGATTATTAGTAAAGTATGGATGAATAGTGAATTTTAAAAAATATTACATGTATTAAAGGTAGAGAAGACATAAATAAACGGATTATTGGTACAAGGATTAAATTGTAAAGCATGTAAAAGCATTATGCAAAAGGTGTAAAAGTGATATGCGTGCATGAAATAATTTGCCCAACTAGACAAGATTAGAACTACTAGGATATTAAGGGACCTCAGCATGCTCTCTGATTACTAGCACATTCAGCACATTCGTACTCTCTGTATAGCACTTCAGTGTTCTCTGTTTAATAGTGCATAATAATGCACCTCTGTATAAGTTCCGTATATCCGAAGTTTTCTATCTAGTCTACTGGGCTTCTACTAAGTAAAAAGTAAACAATTTTTGTTACGAGGTAAAGGATTATCTCTGAGTAAAAATGTTAGTTATGATAAAGCAGAACTCGTTAAAATACGGATAAATGTTTTATAGTACTTGAGAATGATAAATGTTATATGAGTAAATACATGAAAATTAAATTATGAGGCTTTACGATCTATACCCTTTTACTAATACAGTTATATGCAATGAAATTCATGAGATTTATATTGATTAAGTTCAGAAGCGGAAAGTGAAAAGCTCAATGGTTGAACAATTGATAATGCAATCGGAACTGAGAATTAGTTAATAAGCAAAAATGGGTTCTGAATAGAGATATCAGATTTTTCTTAAACTAGTTGAAATATACAGTACCACTGTTAAATAAAAAAGTTATTTATAGGAAAATCGATTTGTTCAAATACGGTATTTACAGAATGGTTAACTGAAAATTTCTTCCGAATTAGTTTCTTGAGTGAATTGAATGATGTGAAATTATTGATGACTATACTAGTCAATGGATTGGTAAATAAATTACAAAAATATTTGAATATAGATGTTATAAATAGGTATATTACAGTAAAATTTTTGGGATTTTATATGGGTATCTTATATGTACTAATATTTTCAGAAGCATAGGGAACTGTTCATGTTTGGATGCTAAAATCAATATATGGAAAGGTTGGATAAATATGCTAATAGACAGAAATTATCGCAAGTCTGATTGATTCACAAGTGGTACTACTCTATCTTTCTTTGGTTTTCCAAGACAATATATGTGATAGAACACTTGATAATAAGATTCATATGATATTATTTTCTATTTCTGTTGGTAGAAGCTCTGAAAGGCAAATGTAAAATATTTTATTGAAAATAAATTGTGAAATGAAAGGATAGAGAATGGATATAAATGATAAACTGGGTAAATATGTACAGAAAGAAACTATAGAACTATAGAAATAATGAAATTCATGATCAAAAGAAAACAAGGAAATTTCGAGGACGAAATTTATTTTAAGGGGAGAGAAATGTAATACTGAAATTTTTACAATGAAGATATTATCCTTGATATAGTAAAATAAGGAAATAAAGTGACAAAAAGGGGAATTTTGAGTTATGTCAATATTGAGAAGTATATTATGATATATTAATTCAAGAAAGGACTAAATTGTAAAAGTGAGAAAAGTTTTGTTGCACAAGAATAAATACTCAAAATTTGAGGGGTTAAAGTGTAAATATGAAAAATTTGAAGGACCAATAGTGTAAATATTTTAAGAGTGGAATGATCTAGAAACTAAGGAAAATGGATGGATTAGGACCAAGTTGAATAAGTGAAGAACTATGAGGGACTAAATTACAATTTTACCAAATTAAATGGTGACTCAAGGATGGAATTTTAAAAGATAATAAAGGGCAAAATGGTCAATTGGAAGAGAGAGAAATCTAGAAAGTAATGATGATGTTGATGATATTTTATGATTATTTAATTAGATATATATTATTTTAATAAGATATTTTATTATTTTATTATTATTTTATTATTAATTATTTAGTATAAAAGGAAGGAAAGATGAAGAATTTTCATCATCTTTCCATGCATGTAACCAACGTTAGAAGAGAAGGAAAAGAAAGAAATTTTCTTTTCTTTACAATTTAGTCCTTCCACCAAAAATTCACCATTTTCACCTAGAAATCAAAAGAATTTCCATAGCTACTAAGAGAGAAAAATGTTAAGGAGACCATGGGGAGTTATAATATCAAGTTGGATTCAGGAATAGAAGCTGGAGGAGAGAGAAAATCAAGTTAAAGATTAGTATCAATAGAACAAGGTAAGTACATCAAGATTTCAATATGTTTTTAAGTTTGTTATTATTGACAAAGCATGGAAATAATGTTATAGTAGAGTTTTCTTACATAAGGTCCTATGTTCTTGATATGTCAGTGAAGAGAAAATAAGAGAAAGTGATGAGAAATGGTGTAGAAAAAGAAAATAAGGGTGTTATAACATGGTAATTAATATCTTGTACCAAAACAGTTTTGGGCAGTAGCAGTAGTCTAACTTTAAAAAATCATAAAACATTTTAGAAATCGAATTATAGGATGAATAAAGTATGAAATTAAATCTTATTGAGTCTAGTTTCTTATAAAATAAATTATGTAAGCAATGGAATTGTAAATCATGAGATATAATCAATTTTGTGAGACAAGGTCAGAATGATTTCGGGTTCCCCTGTTCTGACTTTGAAAATCATCAAAGTATGGATAAAAATAATTATGGACTTAAATTTGTATATTTATAATCTTGAATGAGTCTATTTTTAATATAAATAAATGGTAACATCATTTGAATTATGTACGAGGAGATAATTAATTTTTAGTGAAGAAGGGTCAGGACTGTCAGACAGCAGAATAGGGGTAAATTTAAAGAATAAACTGTACTTATTGGCTAAACCAAAAATTCTGAAAATTTTATGGTAAGAAGATATATGAGTCTAGTTTCAGGGAAAATTAGCAGATCTTAATTTGGAATTCTATAGCTCCAGATATAAATAATTTAGTGACTATGACACAAATGGACAGCTTGAATATTCATAAAAGTAAATAATAATAATTATAGATAATATTACTTACAAGTGTGTTATATAAATTAAGGATGTGGAATGGAGAGGAGGAGAAGGAAAATATGTATGAATATTCATCTAACATGGTTAATTTGCATGTTTTAGGCTCAGGGACTAAATTGAATAAAAGTAAAACTTTATGGGTAATTTTGTAAAAATGTCAGAAATGAACAAATTGTATGAAATGAACTGTTTTACTATTTAAGTTACAAAATTGAATGAAATTATTAATTTAGTTCAAGATTGGGGAAAAACATGTTTTTAGGGATTAAATTGAAAAATGTTGAAATTATGAAAAATTCTGATATTTTATAGAATTTATGGGCTGTTATCAATATGTATGAGAATAATAACTGGAAATAAGGATTAAATTGCAAGAATTTTATTTTCCTGACCCTAAGGATGAAATCGTCATTAAATAAAAGTTTAGGGGCAAAATGGTAATTTTGCCTAGAGCATTAATTAAATATATTAGAATATGAAATGAATGAAAATGATGATCAAATTTATTTATAAAGATCCGGATGACTCAAATAAGAGATTTGATCGTGGAAAAGAAAAGATATCGGATTAATAAAATTATAAACACAAACAAGCAATGAGGTAAGTTTGTGTAATTTGAATTATATTATTAAATGCTTGAAATGTATGTCTTTTATATGAATATGATTTGAATGTTCATTATATGAAAATTTATGAAACACTGACATATTTGATAAAAATGGGAAGAAATCCCGGTTGAATGAATGAAAAATTTGATGGATCTTTGAAAAGGAATTGACGATAAAAGGGATCTAGCCCGGACGGGTGATCCTATCCTGATATAGCCCTGTAACACCCCAAACCCGGCCCAGAAGTTATGGCCGGATCCGACGTGTCACATTGAAGTTTTTAAGAAAACCCATTCCTCTTTCAATGTCCTTCTCGGTGTTTTAAAAGATAGTCTTTACTAAGTTAATAAAGTGAATGGAAGTCATGCACGGTAGGTATCCAAAACAGAGGAGGTGAGCCTAGAAGGCTGCTTAAGTACCAAGCTCTTGATTGGATCCAATCCTAGACATGCCTACAACCATTGCCACACTTTGGTGCTAGGTTAGGTTTTGAGAAAAACAAGTTGGAATTCATTTAAGTAGATATTTTTGATAAACCAATTAATTATATCACACGTTATTTTGAAAACAAGTATCATTTTGAAAACACACCCTAGGTCTAACTCATATTGTTATCGAGAAAAATATAGGGTATAAGATAAAATAATCCCGAGAAAAATAGTTAAAACGGCCTTATTACAACCCAAAACCAAATAATAATATTAATAAGATAAAACTTATAAAGAAATAAATCGGCTACTTATTGCAATTAAAAGAAAGCAGAAAAATAGAAACGAGTAGTGTGGCCATCTCCGAGTCCTCATGACTCCAAACCATCTAAGTTTAGGGATTACCCGCACAGTTAGAAAGCGGGGTGAGTTTCTGAAAACTCGGTGTGTAATCCCAATAACAAACAAACGATAAATAACACGATGATCAAGTACAATCTGGGCCAAAGCCCTATTTAGTCTTGACATATCTTTGGGCGAAGCCTTTCGTTTAATGCAGTTCATTGGGTGAAGCCTTTTCATAAATCATATCACCTGGGCAAGCCTTTATCAGAAAGCGGTATGGCCCTTAGGCCCATTTCAATATCACATGTAATGTCAATGAATGTATGCAAGCCCATTTCAATATCACATGTAATGTAAATGAATGTATGCAAGCCCATTTGGGGAGACTACTCGACCCACCATCCGCTACTCTCCACCCGTACCAACCAAGCTCTCCATGTGGGAATAACTCAACCCACCCAACCAAACTCTCCACTTTGGCAAAGCATAGTTGCTTTATCATATATACTGGAGGCCTTGCCTCTCTTAATAATAACTGGGGCATAAGCCCTTTTCGTGGCGGGGCATAAGCCCTTTCCGTAAACCGGGGCATAAGCCCTTTTTTGATGAAGCGGGCGAGCCCTTTTAGCACTTCCTCCATCAATATAACCCATATCCCATGCAATATGTCATGTATGCGCAGAATGTCATACCCATATTTGAATCAAACAATCACAGTCAAGTCATTCATATCACCAACATATATTCACAATCAAATCCAGTCAACCACACGGTCCAAGTCGGTCACTTGCCCACAAGGGCAAAGCAATCATTTTTCATATTATAAAGGGTATTTTCGTAATTTTACCAAAAATCGGGTTTTCCATGTTCATTACATTTGTCAATATTTTGAGTGTTTAAACAATGATCCTTAACCCACTTATCAAATTCGGGCTTTTGGGCCCAAAACCCCTAATGGGGCCTACGAATCTTGATTTAGCCCACTAAGCCCGCTTAACCCAAATTTTACCATAATACTAAGCGTGTTAACATGCAACTTTTCCAAATTCCATTTTCTATCAATTTTACCCAAATGGGCCCAAAAGCCCATTTGGCCCAATTCGACCATTGAGGCCCAACTTATCATTGTGCACAAAATTGAGTTCTTACCCGTTCCATCGATCCAAACACCGACCTTATATCGATTTATCGCATCTATACCCACACGCAACATTACAAGTTCCCGAAATGCCGGTATTTTAGCATTTGGCTTTCTCACAGATATTAATCTAAGCTACTACGAGGGTTAGTACACACACTGTTATGGGTTGAAGTTGAAACGTTTCCATAATCAATCACCTACGATAACCACCACTGTCACTCAAACTTAACTAATCCAATATCAATATACGTAAATCCTAAGCACATCGGTCATACGGAACATAAGGGCATATTCGTCATTTTACCATACAAGGGTATTACGGTAATTCTACCCTACAGGGTATTTTCAGTAATTCTACCTTACAGGGGTATTTCGATAATTCTACCCTACAGGGGTGTTTCGGTAATTCTACCCTACAGGGGTATTTCGGTAATTCTACCCTACATGGGTGTTTCGATAATTCTACCCTATAGGGGTATTTCGGTAATTCTACCCTACAGGGGTATTCCGGTAATTTTACCCTACAGGGGTATTTCGGTAATTTTCATAATCGAGGGTATTTTGGTAATTTTGTAAACCAAGGGTATTTCAGTAACTTTATAAATTGAGGGTAAAACAACAATTCTGTAAATCAAGGGTAAAACGATAATTTTGTAAATCGAGGGTAAAACAATAATTCTATAAATCGAGGGTAAAATGGTAATTCTATAAATCGAGGGTAAAACGATAATTCTATAAATCGAGGGTAAAATAGTAATTCTGTAAATCGAGGATAAAATAGTAATTCTATAAATCGAGGGTAAAACAGTAATTCTGTAAATCGAGGATAAAGCGATGATACTGTAAATCAAGGGTAAAACGGTAATTTTACAAGTTGAGGGCATTTCAGTAATTGGTAAACTAAAGTATTCTAAACATGGATAATAATACGAATAGCCCTAAAGCCCATTCTCGGCCCAAATGGTCCCACACGCTCGTGTGGCCCTTTTAGCCCAAACCTAGCCACAAATATGGGATTCACCTAGCCTAGTCAATATTTACAACACAATCAAACAACTTATTCAATTGGGCCCGTAGGCCCATTGGGCCCACATGGCCCCTTTCGGCCTATCGCGGCCCGAAGTAGCCATCCAACAACTAGAGTAGTGAGAAATACACACTGATTAGAGATCGAGTTAATCCACGCTCGAGCACTCTTAGCCGACGCCCAACCCAAACGAGCACGCCATAAAGCGAAAAGGATCAGCCAAGAAAGGTACATTTACTCTCCTCATGGTTCTCTCTATTTAAAGCTAGCTTCCCATCCACTCTTATGTTAGCTTCCCGATGTGGGATCCCTCCAACATCAGAGTTTAAATTCAACACCAGACTCTTGCCACCCCTTGTTAGCAAAATAAATGCTCTTTGCTTGCCATGGGATTCGAACCCATGCCTCCCCTCAAATGCTCCACACGCCACTTGCCACTAAGCCACAAGGCTTTTTGTGTCACAATCTCTCCAACAATATTCTTAAGGCCTACCTACTACACCCAGGGTTTGATTCACCTTAAACCAAAATTTTTGCTAGAGTCTAGGTTTGAACCAGGACTTCTCCAACACTTCTTAGCACACTTAACCACTAAAACAAGCCTTCATTAACGAAATTTGCATGCACAACAGAATATTATAAGCTGCCTTCAACCGCTCCCATGCTCAAAGCCCAAAACTTCTAGGCCCAAATTCAGGGTGTTACAAGCCCTCCCGAAGAATATGTGGAAAATGGATTTAGCCCGGACGGGTAATCCGAATTAGGGTCCGAATTTAGCTCTGGACTGTAATTCGGATCCAAGCTCATTAGAGTAATTGTCGTTGGGATTTAGCCTGGAGTGGTAATCTCGACAATACTCTATTTATATTATAGGGGATTTAGCCTGGACTGGTAATCCTGCTGTAAGGATGAGGTTCGCGGGAGTGTGCTTTCTGATATGAAATGTGTAAGACCATGGTTGAAAGATACCATGGCAACGTGACATGAAAAGAATAAGACCATGGTTGAAAGATACCATGGCAAAGTGACGGGAATGAATAAGACCATGGTTGAAAGATACCATGGCAATGTAACATGAAATGAACAAGACCATGGTTGAAAGATACCATGGCAACCTGACAGAAAATGAGTAAGACTATGGTTGAAAGACACTATGGCATCATGTCGAAGATAAATAAGACCGTAGATGAGAGATGTTATGACATCAGTTGAACAATTGATATTCAGGTAATATGTATCAGATGATGAATGGATATATGGAATGGTTCTATGAAATGTTTACAAGAATTGGTCATATGGAAATATATGTACAAAATAGATGAATGAAATAATTAAAAAGATAGATAAATGAAATAAGTATAGGTACATGGAATTTAATTTATGTTAATTTTAATATGAACTGCTACTGAAATAAATATACATGAGATATATGGAAATTATGGTGCATGAAATGTTGATATAATGAAATGAATGATATATGTTATTAAAGAAACAGTAAGAGAATGATATGTATCATGACATGTACATATGATATTATTTTTTATATGTTAATATAAGGAAAATATGTAAGTTAAGACGAGTATTAAATTCAAATATGACATATTGAGAAAATAAGAATTTATATGAAATATGTGTAAGTACACTAACATGTGTTGTTGTTGATGATTAGGCAAGTGCCAAACCATTGATTGAATGGTAATATATTTATTTATTTATATGATGCATTGATTCGATAAGTATTTAGTTGAAATTTTTTTAGGTGATTCGTAAATTCTAGTAATGGTCTGAAACCCTATTTTGACGACAGATACGAGTTAGGGGTGTTACACAGACGATTCGTAAAAGGTTTCTCTATGATTGCAACCCCAATGACGAGATTGCTACAGAAAGATGTTAAGTTTGAGTGGTCATATAAGTGCTAGAAAAGTTTTGATCAGTTGAAAGCTCTTTTGACTGAAGCTTTAGTATTATTACAGTTAGAATCAAGTAAAGAATTTGTGATCTATAGTGATGCATCGTTGAATGGTCTGGGTTGTGTTTTGATGCAGGAAGGCAAAGTCATAGCTTATGCCTCGAGACAGTTAAAGCCGCATGAAAAGAATTATCCGACGCATGATTTAAAGTTAGCAGCCATTGTTTTTGCATTGACGATTTGGCGCCATTATTTGTTTGGTGAAAGATATCATGTTTATTCAGATCACAAAAGTTTGAAATATCTGATGACTCAGAAAGATCTGAACTAGCAATAGCAAAGATGGCTAGAATTACTGAAAGATTACGAACTAGTAATTGACTCCCATCCGGGAAAAGCTAACATTGTTGCAGATGCATTAAGCCAAAAATCTTTGTTTGCTCTACGTGCAATGGATACTCAATTGGCTCATTCTGATGACGACTCGATTGTAGCTGAGTTGAAAGCGAGACCGTTGTTTTTACAACATATTTGTGAAGCTCAGAAAGCTGATAATGAAATGTTAGCTAAAAGAGCTCAACGTGATTCGAATCCTGATTCAGAGTTTCAAGTTGATTCAGATGACTATTTAAAATTCAGAGGCCGAATATGTGTTCCGAGAAACTCAAAGTTGATTCGGATGATTTTGAACGAAGTACATAGTAGTTGTTTATCTGTGCATCCAGGAAGTATGAAAATGTATAACGATTTGAAACAGTTCTATTGGTGGCATGGTATGAAACGTGATATTTCAGAATTTGTTTCAAAATGTTTGATTTGTCAGCCAGTTAAAGCTGAGCATCAGGTACCGTCTGGGTTACTGCAGCCGATTATGATTCCTGAGTGGAAATGGGACAGAATCACTATAGATTTTGTATCAGGTTTGCCCCTGTCTCCTAGTAAGAAAGATACGATACGGGTGGCTATTGATAGACTGACTAAATCAACTCATTTTATTCCAGTACGCATGGATTATTCATTTGATAAGCTTGCTGAGTTGTACATCTCTCAGATTGTGAGATTACACGGAGTACCTATTTCTATTATTTTGGATAGAGATTTGAGATTTACATCGCATTTCTGGAAGAAATTGCAAGATGCACTGGGTACAAAGCTACATTTTAGTACTATTTTTCATCCACAAATAGATGGTCAATCCAAGCGAATTATTCAAATACTCGAGGATATGTTGAGATGTTGCATTCTTAAGTTTGAAGGTATGTGGGAATGATACCTGCCATTGATTGAATTTGCGTATAATAATAGTTTTCAATCGAGTATAAAAATGGCACCTTATGAAGCATTGTATGGCCGTAAATGTCGAACACCGTTGTATAGGACTGAACTTAGTGAGAATAAGATTTATGGGATTGATCTGATTAGAGAGACTGAAGAAAAAGTGAAAGTGATCCGTGATAGTTTGAAAGCAGCATCAGATTGACAAAAATCTTACATAGACTTAAAATGGAAAGATATTGTGTTTCAGATCGAGGATAGAGTATTTTTGAAAGTGTCACCATGGAAGAAAATATGTCGATTCGGTCGTAAAGGCAAATTGAGTCCGAGATTCATCAGGCCGTATGAAATTATCGAGCGAGTTGGACTAGTGGCTTATCGGCTAGCATTACCGTCTGAGTTAGAAAAGATTCATAATGTATTTCATGTATCTATGCTACGAAGGTATAGATCCGATCCTTCGCATGTTATTTCCCCGATCGAAGTTGAGATTCAATCAGATTTATCGTATAGTGAAGAACCAATCCGAATTTGAACTTGTGAGATCAAAGAGCTGAGAAATAAAAGAATAACATTAGTAAAAGTGTTATGGCATCAACATGGGGTAGAAGAAGCTACATGGGAACCCAAGGATGCTATGAAAAAGCAATATCCAAACCTATTCACTAGTAAGATTTTCGGGGACAAAAATCCCTAGAGGGGGGAGAGTTGTAATAGGACGATTTCAGCTAAATCGGAACAGTGATTTTGAAACAAAAAATTTGAGGTTGTAAAATTATTTTAATATTATTTTTGGTGTTTACAGCATGTGAATATGTATGTGTAAAAATTTCATGAGCTAATTTTATCATTTAATAGCTCAATTTGAGAAAAATGACTTAATCGCGTAAAATGCAAAAGTTGCATTCTATAAGTTAAAAGTGTCTATTTACTATGAGGCATTAAATGAAAGGTCCTTATATTGATATTAGACCATGATTAAGGTTAGTGGACATTTATGTCCATGGCTTATGTGTTATATTAAGGTTTTATTAAAGGTTAAATTAGTAATATGTTTAATAAGTTATATTTAATAAAACCAAAATCAATTTTTGCTCATCTTCTTTCATCTAGTTGTCAAAATTCAGAAAGAAAATAAGTGATTCTTTAGGTTTTCATTCGGTCACTTTGGAAGTATGATTAAGATCAAGAATGAAAGAAATCAGATTTAGATCGAGGGAAATCGAAAGTTAACAAATAGTCGATCCAGTCTGTTTATTCCGAATACGAGGTAAGTTCATATGCAAATAAATTTCTTTGAATTGAATTATAAATATGTTTCATTATCATTGCAATGTTATGAATGTTGAATGAACAAATACGAGCAAAAATTGACGAAGTTACAATATCCAAAAGTCCCGTACGAACCTTAGGAATAGTATAGGATACAGATGTCATGACATTAGGTTATCGAGATATGATTACATGTAAGACCATGTTTGAGACATTGGCATTGTATTGAGATTACATGTAAGACCATGTCTAGGAAATTAGCATTGTATTGAGATTACGTGTAAGACCATGTCTGGGACATTGGCATCGTTAATCGATTTCGTATAAGACCCTGTCTGGGTCAGTGGCATCGATATGTGATAACATGTAATACCATATTTGGGATATGGCATTGTACGAGTTTTGTGTGAATCCGAGTATCCTTAATGATTCTAAATGGTTCAATAGGCAAAAACAAGTCGAGAAAGAATGTATTAATGAGTTAAACGACTTAGGTACGTATAAGATTCATATGAGTATTGAAAAGAGAAGTAATTGATGAATTCAATTGTGAAATTCAATATGTGTACCATGAGAAAGGTTTGTGATCATATATGTGATTAACTATGCTTAACATTTTTGAATTGATATGCAAATGTTCATATAATGGTTTTATTTATATATGGCTTACTAAGCTTTTAAAGCTTAGTTTGTGTGTTCTTTCTATGTTTTATAGACTTTTAAAGCTAGCTCAGACATTGGGGATCATCAGGAACCATCATCACACTATCGACTACTTGTTGGTACTTTTGAAGCTTTGTATATATGGTATATGGAATGTATAGGCTAGTGTCATTTTGATATGTTTTGAGTTATAAAAGTAGCCATTAGATTTGGCTTACAAATGATGTAAATGCTGGTATGGATATGGCCATTTAAATTGGCTTGAATTACGGGTTTAATATGTGATACATGAGATGTATATAATGCCATAAGTGTTGGCCTATTTTGGTATGATATGTGGTTGCTATTTTGGTTAGTTGTAAATTGGAGTATTAAGATTGGAATGATGATATGTTGTGGCTTGATTATGTGATGTTAAAATGGTAAGTTTTATGGCATGAAATAGGTGATAAGGTGATGATGAAATGCATTTAGAAGTTATGCAAGTTTAATGATTTTGGTATATTGTTTTGTTACGAATTTGGTTGAGAATTTAAGTAGTGAAATGGTTGATTATGGAATGGCATGAAATGTTTATGAATTGGTATGTTTTGGTTGCCCATATTTGTGATGAAATGATGCCATTTTGAGGGCTAGGTGAGCATGAGAAAAGGGTGGCAAATTGGCCTTGCAAATGGCCTATTTTTGTCCACACGGGCAAAGACACAGGCGTGTGTCTCAACCGTGTATGATACACGGTCATGTTATACGGCCGTGTGTCCCCTGGAGTGCCCTTCGAATTAAGTCAGTATACCCTACAGTTTTGACACAGCCTAGACACACAAGCGTGTCTACTGGCCGTGTGTGGCACACGGGCTAGCACATGGACGTGTGGTTGGTCGTGTGACCCAAGTCAGTAACCCCATTAGAATTCACACGGCCTGGCATACGAGCGTGTCTTCGACCGTGTGGTACAAGTCAGTATGTATGCCCTATTTTCACACGGCCTGTTCACACAGGCATTTGACCTTTTAAAGTTTGAAAATTTTATAAGTTTCTCAAAGTTTGTGAATATTATCGATTTAGTCCCGAACCACTTCTAAGCATGTTTTAAGGTCTCATAGGACCTTAGAAGGGACCATATGGTTGAGATGAATGTATTTTGATATTGAAATGCACAAATGTATGTGAATGATGTGTATTGATCGGTAATGCCTCATAACCCTATTCCAGTGATGGATACGGGTTAGGGGTGTTACAATGTGACCTCTGAAATTCGGTCTAAACTCCTAGGCCAGGTTTTGGGGCATTGCAGTTCGGCTAGTTGTTGCTATGTAGAAACTGAACCGAGTGACAATGAATTTAACCATGCTCTAGTTCTGTCCCTTAGTGAGTATGGGAATAATTTCAGCCTTTAGCGCATCCTCGGTTACTCTGGCTAGCTTGAAAGAGTCACTCACGTCCATGAACAATCTAAGGTGAAGGTGTGGATCTTCTGTGGGCATCCCACTAAATTGGCCCACTATCTGAAGCATCTAGAACATTACGGGCTTCAACTCAAACTTTGGTGCCTTAATCTTGGGTCTAACAATACCCAGATTAAGTTCATGGAAAAGAGGCACAACATATTGCTTTATGGCTCGGTCCCTATCATCAGCAACAAGGACTGGATTTCGAGCATAAGCAACTTCATTTCCTCGAGCTTGATTCTAATCAAGATTCATGTATGTGACTTGTCTCTAAGCTTGTCTTTCTCGTCTTCTTTGTCTAAATGGCCACTTGATTTCAGGGTGTACTGGGAGTTAGTCGATAATTCGATCAATGCTCATAAACACTTGAAAAGAAAATAAAAAATTTTAATTAAGTTAAAAAAATAATAAATTGCAAAAAAAAAGAAGAAAATAATTTCACAAATGATGATTACAATAATAGTCCCCAGCAATGGCGCCAAAAACTTGTCTCGAGATAATTCAATTGATGTACAAGTATACACATTCATTGACAAGTAATAAAGTAGTAAGAGTTATCGTCTCCATAGGGATTGTTTATGCAAATCAAGTATTGTGAAATTAATTACTAAGCAAATTGGTTGATGATGAAAAATAGATGATTTTTAATTAAATTAAACTATTCTAAGTATGCTTAAAATTAAATTAAATAAATAACAAAATAAGTATGCAAGTTTTTAAGAGAAATCACAATAGCATGCTTGTGTTAGAATAATCCTCCTTCCTAACTTAGAAATATTTAGATACGGCTAATAATGTTATAGAAATTCCATGGCAACTCAGTTATTTATTTGTTAAATTCATTAATTCAAAAATTAATTGTGAACATGGAAATTAACCGATTCTCATTTTCATGTCTTACATGATTCTTTTGCAACTTTTGATATTTTTATAACTAGGTCCTTTTACGTATTGCTTTATTACTATTTTATCATCTGTCATACTATAGATATTAGATAAATAGCTATCTAGACTTCCTATGTTTTATATTTTTCTCTACTAACTCAAATTTATCATGTACCTCTTTTGGGTTTGATCCTTGGAGTACTTTGAAAGGTATTACATTGTATATCTTTATAAATATTAAAACTAGGCCTGTTACACTTGCAGTACATCGTATTTTTTCATATTTGTTTACGAATTCTTCTACCTTGGTGCATGCACTCTGAGGCGCAATCAAATAGCTTTCATAATGGTATATAATAAGGGAGAGTTTAATCATGGTACTATAGTGGACTGACTCCATGATTAAATAAGTTGTAATTAATAGGCAAGGAGTCGAAACTTAATTACAAATTATTTGAGCCCTAATTATATATATCCAATTGGTCCCTTCCTTAGCTCGAGATAACTCAAATTGAATTGCATGTAGAATCGATAATTTGTGGAATGAATGAAAACGATAAGTAAGATAAATGAATCGCACATATCACTATCTACAATGAATACATTTTCTCGCTAAGTACAAAAGATGACTTAGAAATTAATTTAATTTCTTCAAGTTTTTATTTAATTGATTGTAATTCAATAATTGTAGTGTTTTAGTTCCATTGTGTATGCATGATGAAATATTGAATTAAGTGACTCTATTTATCGTGTTAAATGTCACCAAATTTGGTTGTATATTGACATATATAGTATGCTTTTGACTTAATATATGCATAAAGTTTGTTAAACATTAGTTGTGTAACATTAAGCTTTGAGTAAATTTTGGTGTACAAATTATTGCTTCGTGCGTAGATTACATGTAACTAGAGGGTGGATTTTGGGTTCTAGCAACAACGTCATTTGGAGTCTTAGAAATTTGCTTTTATAAACCCTTTATGATTTCTAGTAGACATTGGCATGTATTTAAGCCTTTTCATATCTTTTAAGGGTTTTGTATTAGTGTTATTATTCATTTTTGGTCATTTGATATCTTGGTACGTGTTGAAATTTTGCGGACCTTTGATACAATTATCATGATTACTTGTTAGAAGATTAACATAATTGTAAAAAAATACACTCAACGTTTATGGGTTTTTTGGTTTGAGCCCTTAACCTTTTTTTTTTAGATTGACACCTTCAACGTTACTATTTTCCAGAAATCAACAAAATTTTAACGGTAAACGTAAGTTGACCTTCAATCAAACTGCAAGTCAACAAAGTAGCTTACGTGGAGTGCCACATAAGCATGAAGACATAGATGATGTCATCTATAAAAAAAATTGCTTAACAAAATTCCTTTCTTTTTTTTTTGTTTTTCCATCTTCTTTGTTATTCTCCTCTTTCTCTCTTCCCTCTAGTTGTAGGCATCGTTGTGTTCAACCATTGATCGATCAGTGTTTTTTTTTCATTTTTTCCATCTCTTTTGTTTTTCTCCTCTTTCTCTCTTCCCCTCTATTTGTTGTCACCACTGTGTATAACCATCGATCGATCAGATTTTCACATCGACTTATTTATTATAGTGTTTGAGAGATAAAAATCAGAGCCATGGATTTCTAATCAATTTTTTCCTCTTTTTTTTTTTTTTTGCTAGATCTAGTAGTATCTAAGTCGATTTTCTTTTGTTTTTGTTTTGGGTTCTCTTGAGAAGGCAAAACAGCAGAGGTAAGGCTTTATTTGAGTGTTTTTTTTCTCTTTGTTGGAGGTTTAAGTTACGTTTTGAAATAGCTAAGGGAGGCTAATTAGTGGATTCATGTCAACTAATTTTGATCTATATGTGGTATTTCCATGGATTAGACCGTAAAAGAGCAAGTTATACTCGAAAATGGGTTACAACAGTGAGCCCTCTTTTTTATTTTTCTTTATTTTTTTGGTTGTATAAAATTTTGAGTGTTTGAATAAATTGTCTTATTCGTTTAAGCCTTTGACTGCGGTTGTGGCCAGCTCGATGAGGGCTAGGAGAGACGTACTGGACATTAATAATGTTAATGAGGAGGAGGAGGAGGAGGATGGAGATGGAGAAGGTTTTGGGACTTTTATGGTGAGATCAATAGTGAGGCGTGAGAAGAAAGGGAGCAGTGGTGGGGATTGGATAGTAAGGAGCAAGAGGGAAGGCGATGGTGGTGGAGGTTGGGATGTGTGGAGAAAAAGGGAAGTAGAGAGGGCTTCTTGGAGTTGGAGATGGGCAAACTGAAAGAACAGAGGGAAAGAAAGAAAGAAATGAAAGAAGGCGTAGGCATATTTGAAATTGGTCAAGCATTTTTTACATGTCATCTACCTATGGTTGACTGACAGTTAACTCACATTTTTCGTTAAAATTGGGCTGATTTTTTGAAAAATCATAACGTTGAGGGAGTCAATCCAAAAAAGAAGGTTAAGGGCTCAAACACAAAAACCCATTAACATTAAGGGTACTTTTATCAATTATGCATATAATATTTTATGCTATGAATATTGTTCAAGTTGCTTTTAATTACTCAAGTTGTCTAATTTTTATACATTATGTTTTAAAGCATAAACTTATGCATGTTAGACTTGTTGGTAATATGTTAGTTCAGTGTTGAACATGTTTGTGCATAATTAGACCATGATTGCATGGCTTAGAATGTCATTTTTATGCATTTCTAGGTTCAAGTCTCAAGATAGGTTGAGCATGCCTCGAGATAGGATGAGTATTTTTGCATGAACGTGCATTTCTAAGTGTATGTTTCAAGACGTGGTGTGCTTAATTATCTCGAGACATAGAGGGTTAAGTCTTGATACATGACTTTTGTGTCTCGAGACATGTAAGTAAGTAGCTCAAATTTGGTTTCAGAGGTTACAAATATCGAGATATAGACCCTATGCCTTGAGACATCATGCCTTGTCTTGATACTTTGGCCAAACTATTTAGACCTAGCTCCCCATTTGATCAATTTTGACCTCAAAACTTTGTATTAGGGCCATTTGAACTTGATTTTCACCTATATTGATATGTAATTATGTGGATCATTGGATAATATGTTTTTAACTTGAATTTATTGGTATTTTTACTATAAGTTTGATTGTTTGAGTTGCTCTGGCAATGGATGTGATGCCTCTATATTTGGTTGTCTTTCAAATCTAATATAAGGTGTTACATTATTATCATCAAGAGGATGTGTTTCGTCTCTTTGGCATCCTAATTTAACTATTAAAGTTGTGATAATTCAATAGTAACTAATTGATCCTACACCATTATTCAGAAGAATTATTGTACAACAGTCTCCAACATAAACTCATTTGGTTTTGGTTTAATCTTTTTCACCATTCCATTATGTTTTAGGTGATAATTCAAGACAGATTACCGACCCAAAATCAACTCGCTAGGTGGAGCATGACAACAGATGAAGTTTGTGTGCTCTGGAAACAAGGGAAGTAAACCTGGGATCACCTGTTTTTCACATACAAAGGCTCCAAACAACTTTGGCAAGAAATCTTAGAATCATTAGCAGGAGGATTGTTAGCTGGAGGGAAGAGTTGCATTCTTCTACTTCCTTTGGAGGGAAAGGAACACTACACTATTCAAACACACAGCTGCAAGTGAATAGGCTATTGGAGAGTGTGAAAAAAAATAAAAATAGAATAAAATAAATAAAATAAAGAACACACAAATTTTACGTGGAAACCCTTTCGGGAAAAAACCACGGGCAGAGGAGAAGAAAATTCACTATGTCGAAAAATTTGAATCAATACAAGAGGAATAGACTATGTCTATTTATAGGCTTGTAAAGCCATATTTTAGTAGGATTGAAACACCCTATCCTAATCAATATAAAATAGATGAAGTTTAATAAGGTTTAAAAAACCTTATTCTAAAATAAAATAAAAGAAGTCTAGTTCTATATGGATTTTACTTTTATTTTATTTTCCATCGTATTTCATTTAAATAAGAATTTGGGTCACTTAATTCTAACAATCTCCACCTTGACACAAATTCTCAATGAACAAGTTCTTCATCGCGAACTTTCAATAAACAAGTTCTCCACCTCTTCCATAAAACCCCTTAAGGGTTTAACTTCAACAATGAACACCAACCAAGTCTAAGCAATGCTCAAACTTGGTTATAGGAAGTGACTTAGTCATCATATCTGTAGGATTTTCATGAGTACTAATTTTGCTCACAATAATATCACCACAAGCAATAATATCACGAACAAAATGATACCGAACATCAATGTGTTTTGTTCTCTCATGAAACATTTGATCTTTTGTAAGAAATATAGCACTCTGACTGTCACAAAATACTGTGCTGATTTGAAGGTCTTAATTGAGTTCACTAAATAGTCCCTTCAACCAAATAGCTTCTTTACAAGCCTCAGTAATCGCCATGTACTCAGCTTCAGTGGTAGACAAAGCGACTGTAGTTTGCAAAGTGGCTTTCCAACTAATTGCACAACCTCCGATTGTAAAGACGTAACCTGTGAGAGATCTTCTTCTATCAAGGTCTCCAGCAAAATCAGCATCAACATACCCTATGACTCCATCTTTAGTTCTTCCAAACTGTAAGCAAACATCGTAGTGCCTCGTAAGTATCTTAAAATTCAACGAACTGCTTTCCAATGTTCTTTACACGGGATTTGTCATGTATATCGCTAATCGCATCGATTGCATATGATAAATCGGACGTGAACAAACCATAGCATACATGAGAGATCCCATTGCACTAGAGTATGGAACATGTGACATGTACTCAATCTCATCATCGATTGTGGAGACAAAACCGATGAAAGTCTGAAATGGGCTGCTAAAGGAGTACTAATGAGGCTTAGCACTCTGCATATTGAAACTGCAAAGAACTTTCTCAATGTACCCTTCCGACTTAGGTACAATTTACTTGATTTTCTATCTCTCGAGAATCTCCATACCAAGTATCTTCTTTGTTGGTCCTAAATCTTTCATCTCAAATTCTTTACTTAGTTGGGCTTTGACCTTTCTTATCTCTTCTTTATCTTTTCTTTTGCTATCAACATGTCATCAACATAAAGAAGTAGATACACAAAAGAACCATCACTGTTTTTCTTAAAGTAAACACAAATATCAAAACTACTTCTTTTGAAATCATGAGAAGTCATAAAGGAATCAAACCTCTTGTACCCTTTGTCTTGTGATTGTTTCAAACCGTAAAGGGACTTTTTCAAAGCAAGCAAACATAGTTCTCTTTTTCAAATCGTAAAACCTTACAGTTGTTGCATGTAAATATCCTCATCAAGTTCTCCATGCAAAAATGCAGTTTTACATCTAATCGCTCAAGCTCCAAATCATGCATGGCCACAATACCAAGCAAAGCTCGAATCGAACTATGCTTAACAACTGGGGAGAACACATCTGTGAAGTCCACTCCTGGAATTTGACTGTAACCCTTTGCAACAAGCCTTGCTTTATATCTGGGTTCTTCAACTCCTGGAGTCCCTTCTTTCTTTTTAAAGACCCATTTACAACGAACAGCCTTTTTACCTTTAGAAAGTTTAACAAGGTCCCATGTTCTGTTTTTGTGGAGTGATTCCATCTCTTCTTGCATAGCAAACATCCACTTTTCTGAGCCTTCACAGCTAACCGCCTCAGAATAATTAGATGGCTCTTGATTCGCATCTATATCTTTAGCCACATTTAAAGCATAAGCAACTATATCAGCCTCGGCATACTTTTTTGGAGGTTTAATTTCTCTTCTAGTTCTGTTTTTGGCGATAGAGTATTGTGGTGAAGAAGCAACTCTATTCTCAATTTTTGTACTAGCTTGAGGAGTTGACTCTATATTAATCTGATGCTCTACCTGTTTTTGATTTTCTTTATTGGAAGAGTCTTTAAGAGATAAGTTAGGTAGCATAGCAGTTTCATCAAAAACAACATCTCTACTAATCACAACTTTTCTATTTTCAGGACACCATAACTTATACCCTTTTACACCAGCTTTATAACCAAGAAAAACACATTTAATGGATCTCGGTTCCAATTTTCCATTATCAACATGAGCATATGCAGGACACCCAAAGATCTTTAAATCAGAATAATTAGTAGGATTACCAGACCATACCTCTTGTGGAGTCTTTTTCTCAATGGCAACCGATGGAGATCGGTTGATCAAAAACATGCGATGAACGCCGTACGCGCCCAAAATGACCGGTAAGTTTAGCATTTGACAACATACATCGAACCTTCTCCATGATTGTTCTGTTCATTCGTTCTGCAACGCCGTTTTGTTGTGGAGTATGATGAACTGTCAAGTGTCTTATGATTCCTTCTGACTTGCACAATCTATTAAACTTATCAGAACAGAACTCTAAGCCATTGTCTGTGCGGAGGTATTTTATCTGTTTTCCATCTATTTTTCAATCATAATTTTCCAAGACTTAAGTGCGGAAAACACATCTTTTTCTCGCTTGGGAAGAACGCCCAAACTTTTACGGAAAAATCATCAATAAAGGTTAGCATATAATTAGCTCCACCTTTGGAAGGCACTCTAGATGGCCCCCACAGGTCAGAATGAATATACTCCAATGTTCCCTTCGTGTTATGGATTCCTCTAGTGAATCAAACTCTCTTTTGTTTCCCAAAAACACTGTGCTCACAGAAATTCAGTTTGCAAATTCCTTGCCCATTAAGAAGTCCTCTTTTGCTCAATTCTGCCATGCCATTCTCACTCATATGCCCTAGGCGCATATGCCAAAGTTTAGTAATATCATCATCGACAAGGAAGAGGAAGCGGCAATTTGCATCACCCGATGAATGATAGAGAACCCGCAAAACATATAACTTGGCAATCTTTCTCTGTCCTTTCATCACAACAAGGGACCCTTTGGAAATCTTTAAAACCCCACTTTCAGCTGTGTATCTGTACCCTTTTGAATCAAGAGTACTTAACGAAATTAAATTTCTTTTCATTCGGAACATGCCCGACGTCACTAAGTGTTCGATAACTCCATCAAACATCTTAACTTTAATTGTTCCAACACTGCGATTTTACACGAAACATTATTTCCCATCAAAACAACACCTTGGACATTTGTTTCGTAAGTTGTAAACCAATCCCGATTAGGACTCATATGGAAGGTGCAACTGAATCAAGTATCGACTCTCGCTTACTTTAGAATCATTGTGAAGCGACTAGAAGTTCACCATCATTTGTAGTCTTCTACAACATCAGCTTCACGAGAATTTTCTCGGTTGTTTTTCCTTTGATTCGCAGCCTCCCTTTTAATCTTATTTTGTAGCTTATAGCACTCAGATTTAATGTGCCTTTTCTTCTTGCAGAAGTTACAAGTTTTACCTCTGTTTGAAGACTTCGATCTACCCTTAGATTTACCACGAGGATTCTCATTCTGTGTCCTACCACGATCATCATCGCATTCCGATCTTGTCTCCCACGAACAATGAGACCCTCTCCCTGAGAGTCGGGTTTAACCACAAGATGCTTCATCTTATCATACGAGGTTAAAGAATCATAAACCTCATCAACTGTGAGAGACTCGCGGCTATATAAAATCGTGTCTCTAAAGGTTGAATAAGACGGGGCAACGAACAAAGTAGAATCAACCCTAGATCTTCCTTATCATACTGAACCTCCATGGCCTCCAAGTTTGAGAGAATTTCTTTAAACACTTGTTAAGTGTTCGTGTCTGACGCCCTTCCTCCAAACGATGATGAGCATAAAGACGCTGCTTCATATGAAACTTGCTTGTTAGAGTTTTCGACATACATATTTGTTCTAGCCTCTTCCATAATGCAGCGGCAGTTTTCTCTTTCATCACATCCTGCAAAATTTCGTTGGACAAATGCAGATGTAATTGTGTTAATGCCTTTCGATCCTTACGCTTCTTCTCTTCATCTGTTAATGTCGAAGGCATCTTATCTATCCCTAGCAGGGCATCCTCCAGATCCATCTGTGCAAGAACTGCTTGCATCTTAATTTGCCACAACACAAATCTGGTGTTGCGATCCAATAGCGGAATTTCATACTTCAAAGACGCCATTACCGTGATCGAGATGAATAACCCGGAAGCTCGGATACCAATTTGTGAAAAAAATAAAAATAGAATAAAATAAATAAAATAAAGAACACACAAATTTTACGTGGAAACCCTTTCGGGAAAAAACCACGAGCAGAGCAGAAGAAAATTCACTATGTCGAAAAATTTGAATCAATACAAGAGGAATAGACTATGTCTATTTATAGGCTTGTAAAGCCATATTCTAGTAGGATTGAAACACCCTATCCTAATCAATATAAAATAGATGAAGTTTAATAAGGTTTAAAAAACTTTATTCTAAAATAAAATAAAAGAAGTCTAGTTCTATATGGATTTTACTTTTATTTTATTTTCCATCGTATTTTATTTAAATAAGAATTTGGGTCACTTAATTCTAACAAAGGAAACTATAGCTTTGAGATTGCATGTTCTTAACAGATTTAAAGCTGATATCATTAGCTTTGCAGTTTGCAATGCCTTGCAGCATAACACTGCCATGTTTGATGTATTATAGGCTTCTTGAATAAATAGAAATTTATTACTTATCCAAAAGAAAAACAAATAACCAGATTAAAAACAACAGAATAAGAAAAGATATAAAAGATGCCTGATTGTTCAAGACAAATTAAGTACATACATAAATTCATTCCCGATTGTAAACCAAAGGCTTAAATTCGTACAGGAACAAAGCCTTAATTAAATGGTAAAATTATATTTTTAATCTTTTTAAAATTTAATAATTTAATTTAAACGTTTTTAATGCAGAACTTTTAACTTTAATTTCTAAAATTATATAATTGTAATCCAACAGCTAATACAAAATTCGTAGCTCCCAAATAAAAATTACAAGCAGCTTTCTTATGTGGTGAAGGTTTGAGCAGCAGTCGGTCAAAACAGCGAGATAGCAACAACTAAAATGGGTGGCTTTTAATTTGGTATGTAAACCATTAATATAATGTGAAACAATAAAAGCCTTATTGCCAAGTTGCAACCCAACTTGCATCCTCTTCCCTTCCTTGCCTAAAACACAGACAAATATAAGCAACTTGCATCGTTTGCTACATCAAGTTGGAGTTTATAAAATTCAAGTTGCAATTTGCTAATTCCGGAGCTGTTGATTATTTCTCTTCCAAAAGTTATCATAATCATGTTTTCACACTTTGATTAAAGATGATGTTCAGTTTTCATCAAAATCCAAATTCAACAAGAGGTAACGTATTTGTTACTTTTTTTTTCTTTTGAATATCTTCTCAATTATATATATTTATATAGTTAAGTATTCAAAATCTCTCCATGTATGAGCCTATATTAGAAAATGTTATTGTAATAATTTTTTAATACTTAAAGTTGGATTAATTTAAATTTGTAAATTTAATTTGATTTGATTATAAGAAGTTCGAATCAAGAAATGATTTAAAACTTAAGGTGATTTGAACTAGAAATGATTAGGACTCAAAATAATTTGAATAAATAATCTAAAATGACCTCAACATAAGATAATCTAAACCGAAAAATTTGATTAACAAAATCGAATAATTTAACCTAAAATGACTTGAAATCCAAACATCTGGAACTTAAAATCCAATTGAAAACTAATCTGAAATTATTGAAATAATTGATATTTTAGGTTTTTTTTCCTCCATTGTCTCTCTATCTTGTAAAAACATGTATGATGACTTAAAAACTTTAAAGAACCATATAAATAAATATTCTTTTCCATAGTATAAATAAATATTACTAATTATATATTATAACGAATGGCAATATATCAGTCTCTCACATGCTTATCATAAACCGGCTTTCGGATCATCATTAGTTATTTATTCTATTAAAGTGTAATTAAGTAATATATTCTCTAAAAAGTATAGGAAAATGTAAATGAATAATTTAGTAGTACTATAGTACGATGTAGAGCATAATTAACAGGGAGCTTATATTAATTAAATGGCTAAATAACTGTTGTACTTGCGATAATGAAAGAAAGAACATTGTTTCTCAAAATAAACTTGTCTGCCTTCAAACCGCATTCAATGCCTGGTTTGTATTTGTACACGGATATTATATAGTATAAATTAGTACCGATTATAATAATGATAAATAATTACGAATTGAATTAGGTAATTTTAATTTTAATTTTTTTAGTAATACGTTATTATCTGCTTCAATTTCAAATTCCAATCTCTTACCACGTTACTGTGAGAATTTTCTTTAACATAGAATATATTTTGTATTGGTTTTTTATTATTTGGATGATATTATGTAAAAGAATAATTTACTCATTAAAATATTTTTTTATTGTTGGTTGTTTTGTAGAAAATTAGTATTACCATAAAAAAAGGGATTTATTTGGTTAAATTCTTTTGTTGGCTAAATATTTAATTTTCATTTCCATTCATCAAATTATTTTTCTCAAAACAAGCATTGGTATGCTGTATTTTAAGCAAACCATGATTTCTCTATTCTCATATACAGACACACGCAAAGGAAAGCAGTATATAATTGATTAAGCAGCTAATAAAACTGTAAACAATAATTCTATGCGCTGTTGTGAACTATATGATATATATGATTAAGTGTATACAAAATTATACCATTTTTTTTTTTTTTTTTTCTAAATACGCAGTAGAAGCACAAATAAGGATAAGGATGTAACCTAGCTTCTCCATTGAAACACATCTAAAATAGAAGAACAAACACATTCATAATTACATAGAGAGAAATGAAGGGAAAAGCAGTAATATACACAAAAAAGAAAATGGTAAAGAAATGAACCAGATAGATACTTCATATCGCAAAAAAAAAAAAAAAAGAAAACAAAGGAAAAAATCAAAGAGAATTAGATTTTTTTTCTTTTTTATAAATTATGGGGATGATGATGATGATGATTATTCTGTTCTAGCCATATTTTCTGCCATTCGAGCCAAAGATTGAAGGTTGCAACGTACAATGGTATCCACAAAAATGCACGTATCTTCTCTACTGTTACCGACTGGTATATCTACGACGAATGATTCAACGACAAGTGTCCCGTTACCCTTGGGAGAATGGTGTAGGGTTGTGACAGACCTGTAATTGGTCAACCGATGATCACCTCCAACCACGCTAAAGCTAAGCACATGACGTTCATCGTCAAGGATCTCAAGCTTCTCCACGCTGGACGCCGCTGGGAGACCGGACACCACGTGTACCTCACGGAGGGTGCCCACGTTGCCATCCCCGACGATGATGTGGCAGCTCTTGAGGAATTGCTTGTAAGCTTGAGGGTTATCAAAACGACGAACCACTGACCAAACGGTTTCGATAGGGGCTTCGATGGCTTGAACAACTGCTGAACCACACTGGTTAGGTCCCAGGGTGTGGACATGGTACGTCGCCACCGTGTCAGGCAACGAGATCCCGCAAGGAAGAGGGAAAAACCTAGTCAGCGCGGTACTGGTTGTGATGGGTTGATTTTGTTTCTGGTTGCAGGTGCCAATAGTGGCGGCAAGAGGTGGATGGAGCTTCAGTGAGGAAGGCATGGCGGCTAAGTGGATGAATGTAAGTTTGGGTTAGAGCTCATGTTAAACAAAAACGCGTAGGGCAGGGGTAGAGGTTGAATATATAGGAGAGGGTTCCAAATCATATATGCATATATTAACAGATCCACTTGGAATAATTTGAAGGATTTGTTAGGGCAGAGCTTGGAGTTTTTACAAGAAGAAAAGGAAGAGATCAGTACAGCAAGTGGATCACCAAGTTGCAGCTTCTTTTGGACTTTGTTTAATTAGGTATATATACACATATATAAACCAATTATATTATTCATGGTACAATACTGACACTTTCTTAATTGTGTTTTTTTCCCCGTTTAGAAGTAAAAATAAATAAAAAGTTGTTACTGCTGTATTAATTTTTGAATCCTTATATTAGCACCCACATCAAAAATGGCTACTGGTCTTGGGTGGTCTAGCTATTCAATTATTTTCACTGACAATGTACAGTTTGGTTGATCTCACTAATCAAAATATAAAAATAAAAAGTAGCAGCACGTAAAATAAAAACCTCAAGTGTGTCGGTATGCATAGTTCAGTATGAAATTCGACATCAAGATCTGATCACATCTTTTTATCTTAGCACACATTAATTCATGCAACTTCGAACATACTTATCCAAAAAGCAAGCAGGTAAGATATCTAATCAGCATCACACTAGTTAATAATAAATAAAATAATTTTCATTTATAATATATTGGATTAATTTCTTGGGATGAGTCTAGAATATAATAAAAATTCACTTATATATAAAAGTGAAGTTAAATCTATTTTATTACCCATAAATAACTTTAATCATCTACCCCTCAAGAAAGGCAAAAAGCTAAAGAAAAAGCCAAGTTTCTCCCATTTAATTTACTCCTGCAACTTTTGAAATGAATAGGATTCCATTGGCCTTGGGCTCAGTAACTCGTTATTTTTGTCCTCTTCGTTCATTTCTTTTTTATTCTATTCCAAGTTTCCAACCAATTTTCGCCAACTTGGTCCTGACCTAGTTTGAAATGTTTAACCTATCCTTGCTTTGTGCTACACTGTAAGGCAAAAACATAAGGTTTTCCAAATATCAGTCAAATTACCCGTCTACATTAGCACAGAGCTAAAACAATCCGTCCACATTATCATTACCCTGGAACGTTTAGTGTGACGATAAGTGTTTTTTGATAAGGTGGAAAGATGATGACATTAACCGAGTGTGATTGAGGAAAAGGTTGAGCAGAGGAAGAGATTGAGAGAACTTTGAAGAATTTGATTTGAGAGAATAATAATTACCAAAATGTCAAAATTCAAAAAGTCCCTGTTAATATATATAGATACAATTGAGGTAAGCTAATATCACTTATCTAATGTATGTATGGATATGTTGAAATTTATTAAAATAAATTCATTAAAGAGGTTATTTTCCAAGATTGGAAGATCAGTCGATTTGCAACTCATTTTTCAATAAGATTAGTTTAGTTATCTTCATACAGATCATAGAGTTGTCTCTTAATTTTGCGATACCCATTTAAACGTATTATTTTGAATTCGAGAGTTTATGTTTTGACTATTTTATTGAAAACTGTAGAGGCAAAAAAATTTAGACATGATTAATTTAAGAATTACGAGTTCTGAAGTTTTGGATTAGTTTTGGGCCAATTTTAAAGTTTAATTTATGCTATATATTATAATTATCATGTGCAAATTGTGATTTTATTAATGGTACAATCGTAATTTAGTTTATTATAAGTAAGTGTACTTTAGCTTGAAGAATAAGACTATGACTAGGTTAAATTGCTTGAAGACAGGGGAAGGGATTGTTTCCTTATTTCTCAAGTAGTTTAGGTTTCTCTCTTTTTATATATATGACATTATGCTTTGTAAGAAACACTAATGTAAGATTGATTTTTTATTAATAAAACAATTCAAGAGATTTCTTTCTTATAAGAATAGTTTCTTGTTATTTTTTGTAGACTTTTGCTTCAATTCTTTAAGGATAGTTGAGGAAGTTCATCATAATATCAATTTTCCTAATTCTAGTTGATTAAGAGGGTTGATAAAAAACCAATATAGTTCTTTATTAATGCAAGTTCATTAAAGAAGGCTATGCTTCATGTCTAACTATATTTGTTGCCTACCATCCATCACATTCTACTTTTAGTTTCATCATTCTATCTTTGCTTATTTTCTTACTTCTTTAATTCTAAAAATTATTGTTTTGTTCTCCACATTTTTAATTTAACTTTTTAGGTCCAAGAAGGTATAGTAACCTTAATTTGCCTCAGGTTCCTTGTTGCTCAAGAAGGCTCTTTTTGCTTTCCTAAATAAGGATTTTTCTATCTTCTTCTCTTCTATTCTAATTGATTTTCAATTTTTCTATGGTTTTTCTAATCTTATTTTGGTTGAATCTATCACACCCGATTTTTCTTAAGTCCAAAAATTAGGAACAATTGGGGGTTAAATTGAAAGAAATTGTAAGTTGGCTGCTTCTATTGGAAAATCAAGAAAAATTAGTGGTTGGTTTGGACATAGTTGAGTTCAAATTCTGGTTCGGTTGGATAAGAAACAACAGCTTTTTTAGTGAGAGACAAAATGATTACCAACGGATGGTTTTTATAGGGTTGATAATCGTGAGTGAAGGGCTATATATAGTTGAGAAATGGTTTCCCGGTGGGAAATTCTTCTCAATTCTGTTTAGTTTTCGTCCATTCTTCTTTTTCTTCTTTGGTTGCTCCGAAGAAGAGATAATTATGGAAAGCCCTGCATGAAGCAATGATCATGAGGTTTGAGTCGAAAAAGTAAATAATCCAGTGAGCTGGTAAGGTTCTAAGTTATTTCGTGTTCATAAATTTAAAGAATGAAGTTAAGAATTTTCAAAACCTTTGAGGGGTTTTGCATGTTTCTAGAAATTGAGTTTTAAGCTGGAATATTAAGTTTAATTTATGACTTTGATTGTCATGCTTAGCTGCCAAGAAGAATGAGAGCTCTAACATTCAAAAAAGCTAAGTTGACGAGGCAAAGAAGCATCAAGTGAGCTTCTATACTCCATTCCTGGGATGCTATATGTCTAGCATGAATCTATGTTGAGATTAGAGAGTTTTGTGATGATGTGTGAACTCTATTGATTGAGAATGCTACGAATAAATAAGATATATGAGTATCCGCAAATGTATTCTGTATATATGATATAGTTACAATTCCATGCCTGAAAAGTAGCGTACTCCATGATGATATGTTTTTCAAATGCATGTGTTGCATGTTTATAATGTTAGAGTATGGAGGGAAGATTATTGATAGGTTAGATGAAGTCAGGATTTGGCGGGTGGTTTAGGGAATGTAATTTCTATATACCACAATATGAAATTTGTTAGGTGTAAACTATGATATGCGAAGCTCTAGGCCCTGCGAAGGGAACACTACAATGTTCGAGCATCAAGGGTAGAAGTAAGGGAATATGACGATACTGTGGAATGATATCGACTGGTCCTTCAAGGCGACATCGTGAAGACGATTTATAGGTTCCATAGGTCAACATTGTGATGGCGGTTAGCAGGCTCTATGAGGCAATACCATGATGGTGATAAGGTCTTTCAGGGTGAAACCTCAAAAGAGGTTTAAAGGTGTAAGACCCTAGCTCGACTATGGCAACCAATAGAGCCCGCCAGAACATTGAACATAGGGTTATAGGTGTAAGATCATAGCTCGATAATGCTAGCCAATGGAGTCTACTAGAACAATAAATACGAGGTAGTTTGTCAGGACATTAAACATGGGAAATCATGTTTAAGACCATAGCTTGGCTATGGAAACATAGGGAGTCCATCAGGACAATAAACATGGGATAGTCCACCGGGACAATAAACATGGGGTAGTCCACCAAGACGGTAGTCATGGAATATCATACAAATGAGGAAAATTGGGTAGAAGAAAAGGCAAATATTGGAAAGAGATAGTTGGCTAGAGGGATTGAAGAATCCACCAAGAAAGATAAAAGTAACAGAAATGGGAAAAGCCTATCGTAATGATAAATAAGGAGGTCGATAGTGCATAGGGAATTAACCCAACAAGAATTGGACTTGGGAATGACGTGACAGTAATGCCTTGCATGTAGGCAAACGAAAGAGGATTTCATCTGGGGATTATAGATAAAGATCTGCCATTAAGAACCGCCAAAAAGTACTCAAGGAAATTTTGTATGTTAAAGGAAGACCTTAGAATGTTAACAAGAGATTCACTCTCAATATAAGGCTTCGATGAAATCGTGGATTGATGGGGATGTGTAATCGTATATACCATAGACAATCAAGTTTGTAACGAGAGGATTAGTTGGAACCCATGGATAGAAAGAGGCGCTAATAGGGAATTCCAAGTGACAGTTATGTCTGTCAAGACTATTCCTCTTTGAGGGGAAACTATTTTGGGTACACCCGTAATTGAATTAGTTTCGTAAAGAACCATCATATAAGAGAAATCATAAACTCGAATGAGATAATAGGTTGCATGATATTGTAGGAAAAAATGGTCCACAACAGACGGACATGTTACACCTTAAAAGCAAAGTAATGTAACTAGGGTGGATTTGAAACAACCCAATTTCAGTGAGGTTGGAACAGTGGTTTCGGGACCACAAATCCGAGTTAAAAATAAAAATTATTTTATTTTATTTTATTTTATGGTTGGTATCATGATAGGAAGGTCACATGAAAATTTTGATACGAAAATTTTATCGATTGTGTGGTTAATTAGGTAAAGGACTAAATTGCATAAAATGTAAAATTTGGATTCTAGTAGTTATAGGTATCAAATAGCTATATAATTCAAAACTTAAGGTCCTTATACGATAATTAGACCATTGAAAGGTAGTTAGTAGATATTTTAATGACTCATCCATGGAAAAATTAGAAAAGGCAAGGGACTAAATTGGAAATCACTAAAATTAAAATATGGTAATTAAATAAAAAGAAAGATTCATCTAATTTCATATCATCTTCCCAAAAATTTCCATGGAAACTCTAGAAGAAAGTAAGACAACTTACCAAGCTTGAAAAGGTATGAAATCAAGTCCCGTTTTTAATGATTTTTATATTTTTGAAACCGGGACAGTCTAATCTCTCTATTTAGGGGATTAATTTGAAAAGTTATCAAGGTATGAAATTTGGGTCATGGATGAATATGATGAAAATTAGAAATTTATGGTAGAAAATGAAATTTTGTTTATAGATAAATAACTTTTGCAAAGCATTTTTTGATGAAAACTTGATTTAAGGACTAAAATGAAAAATGGTAAAAACCCATAAAAATTCTGAAATTTGTGAAAAGCGTGAGCTGTAAATGTTGTTTATATATTTCGACTAGGCTTGGAAAGAGGGTTAAATTTCATGAATTTCATTTTCCGAGCCTAGGGACGAAATTGAAATTTTTGAAAAGGATAGGGGCAAAATGGTAATTTTGCCTAAAATACAATAGAATGCAAATGTATATGAAATGTGATAGATTAATAGTCAAATTTACCCATATAGATCCGCAAAGACCAACTATGAAACTAGATCGAGAAAAGCAAAAGGTTTCAGATTAGTTGAAATTAAAAAAAGAACCATTTTCAAGGTAAGTTTGTGTAACTTAACTATGTATGTTAAATGCTTGATTTTAATTGTATGATTGTGTTGATTTGAATGAGATAACATACATTATGAAATAATCTTAAGTTGTTAAATGTGGACGAATTGTCACGTTTTCGTTGAACGTTGAAATTCGATGGATTAAGGTGATATACTTGAACGAGAAAAATATTCCACATGTTGTAAAAAGGATTTAGCCCGGACGGGAAATCCAAATTAAGCTCTTTAGAGAATATGTTCTAAAAAGGATTTAGCCTGGACTGGTAATCCTATAACATAATATGTAGCTTGAGAGTGTGCTTCTTAAGTTTGTGCCCAAAGGGGTACTTTTGAGTATACTAACCGAAAGTCCATCGGCATTTCAATAGTTCAACGGAAAAAGAAATCTTGAAACAAGGAAAGGTGAAAAATTTATGCAACTTGTAATGTGATGGGCCCATCTATGTTTACTTGATAGTCATATGAGATTATGTGACTAACTTGTTTGAATAAGTGTATGTGTTTAGGTAACTTACCCAAAATTGATGGAATATATATTTGTGTTAATAAATAAGACCGGTAAGTTTATTTTCCGTTATACGAACTTACTAAGCATAAAATGCTTACTTCGTTTATTTTTCCCTATCTTATAGTGCTCAAAGCTCACTTAGGTTAGAAGTCGGTCGGAGCAGTCATCACACTATCCACTATCTCATTTTGGTATAAATAGAAATCTCATTTTGGTATAATGGCATGTATAAGCTTAATTGGCCAATTATGGCTTGATGATGATGTTTGTAATCTAGCCATTGGAATGGCTAGTAATGGTTGTTTGATATACTTGTAAAGTCATGCTATGCTAGCTTTATATATATATATTAAGTGGTTGTTTTTAGTATGTCTAATATGTGGATTAAACCAAGGTAAAATTATGAACATGTATCCATGTAGTGGTCTGCCTTGTAAGTGATGGAATTTGTTTGAGATTGATGCTTGAAATGGTTAGATTGTATTTGGTATGTTTTAGTGCAGGAACATGGTAAATTTGGGTGATAAATGAGGCTAGGAAATGGCTTTTTTTGTCCACACGAACAGGCACACGGGAGTGTGTCTTGGCCGTGTGTCATAGGCATGTGGTCAGGTCGTGTGTCCCCTGCATCTTAAAAATGAGAAATAGAATGCTCAAAATTGGGCACACGGGCAGAGACACAGACGTGTGTCTCAGCCATGTGGTTGACACGGCCTTGAACACGGGCATGTTACACGGCTGTGTGAAAACTGTACCTAAATTTTGAAAATAAAAATTCGCCACACGGCCTAGCACATGGGCATGTGACTTGGCCGTGTGACTTATATTTCTTCATGCTTTAAAAGTCAGAGAGTTTCATGGGTTAGGGACATGGGCGTTTGTAGTACACGGCCTGACCACACGGGCGTGTCCCTAGACCACATGGGCGTGTGAGCCCTGCACCTAGGAAAAATTTTGAAATTTCGCAAAAAATTTCCTGAGTTCTCGATTTAGTCCCGATTTGATTCCAACAGTTGTTTTGGGCTTCGAGGGTCCATATATAGGACAATATGTATGATCTCAAAAAATAAATAGTAATTTATGTAAAATAATTGAAAAATGTTCTGAATGTTCCAGTAATGCTCTGAAACCCTGTTCCGACGATGGATACGGGTTAGTGGTGTTACAGGATTACTTGGAAGTAATCCAAACAACTTTTTACCCGGGTGTGGGGTGAATTGTGAGTAAGTTTGCCATAGTGGCATGGATTCTCTTTAGTTAATCTTGCTGATGAGATGTCAGCAAGTCCTTTAGGACTATAGTAAGAAAAGTGAGTCCAAGAAAGACTAATTAGATTTGAAATGTTCGCCAAGGAAGACCTAACCAAAAGATCCTTAGGGTGAAAGTTTAGGAGGATAAATTTACAAGTACAGAGTGGGAAAAATAGATTCATACTGATGGATATCAAGTTTATATTAGGAAAGGACCAAGTCCGCAATAATGGCGAATCATCTAAGAACAACCACCTAAACTAGTCGAATGGTGATAGGGCTGACCACGGGAAGGATGCTCAACGATCTCTCTACCAATAGATAAGCTCAAAAAATGAGTCAGAGTCTATCATTCTAGATTAAGGTGAATTTTTCCAAATCAATCATGGAGATTAACATGTTTAATTCCTTTTCATTTACTACCCCCTACAAGATGGGGTCTGTTTTCATGTAATGCAGTAAAGAAACTCACTAAGTTTTTTGAACTTACAAGTTGTGATTTATGTTTGTAGGACTTGATGGGTGAATAATAATATTAAGGAGGGACCAAGCTAGATCGTGTTAGATTGGGAATTATTGGCAGTAGGTGTTATGCACATAGAAATGAGGTACCTTCAAAAGCTTCACCTTGGGGTTAGATGTATTGTAATTAAGTATTGTTCTTATAAATTCGAAATTTCCAGGCAATCAAACTATGTTGGTTTAAAGTAGAGGACCCAAAGTCCCGCCAGAAATGTAGGAGGGTTTGGGCAAAAATATAGGCCCAAAAAATGGGCTTGGACAAAAAAATAAAGCCTATTTAAAAAACGGGTCGGGCCTCGGGTAAGGTATTTTTAGCCCGGGCACAGCCCGGCTTGGCCCGAATTCACTAAAGGACAAAAAAATCTTCATTTTTTTTATTTTTGAATGTTATTTTCTTATTGTTTTCTCCCTATTTTGCTACCATTTTACTATTATGTTGCTACTATTTTGTTGTTATTGTTTGGATATTGTATAAAACTTATTTTATTGTTAATTTTGTTATTATTTTAAAGGCATTTGTTAATTTTTTTTATTATTTTAGAGGCATTTGCTTGTTAAGTTGCATCTATCTTAGTGTTATTTAAGTCTGCATATTTTTTAAAATTTATTTTCAATTTGTTGGGAAATATTTATTTTGATACTTTTAGTATTTTTGATGTATTATATATATTTGAAAATAATAGAAAAAATTAATACGGCTGGGCTAGGCCAGGCCTGGGCCTGGGTTTTAATATTTTTATCCGGGTCGGGATTGGACAAAATTTTAGGCCGATTTATTAGGCCTAGCCCGGCCCGGGCCCAATAAATGGGCATAATTTTTTAGTTGAGCCCGGCCCGAGCCCAGCCCATGAGCAGCTCTAGTTTAAAGTCCCTATTGTAAGAAGTTTTTGTAATAAGGGAATAAAGTCAGTTGGCGAATTTTCTTATTAAAGTATTAGACCGAACCAGTTCAATTGTGACACTCCATACCTGAACTCGGCGATCAGGTCTGGTAAAGGCATTACAGAATTTTCATATTTGAATCAAAGTTCATTGGTGCTTAATGTGTCAAATTTACAAATGGCAAATTAAGCATTATAAACACTTAAAGACCTTATCCTTAAGTAGTTTATAATGTTTTTTTATTACTTTATTACATTTATTAGATTTCGTGCTTAGTCTTAGATTTTATTGCACTTTTATGTTTTTTTTTTAAATAAAATGCAAGTTTATGCCATTAAGAGTTTAAATTTTGAGTTAAGCTTGTTTTAAGCACATGTTTAATGCAAAAATGTAACACCCCAAACCCAGTTTAGAAGTTTAAACCGAATTCGGAATGCTACATTGATCACCAAAGTGATCGTGAGAAAATCTTACAAAAACCAGTCACTCTTAATTCAATTTCTAAAAACATTAATAGCAAATATTTAAAACCAGAATAATAAAATAATTAAGTCTTAAAGCCAAAATAGTACCACAGAATTAAAACTTTACATTTCAACTGAATAATAGAATAAAAATTTGAAATCACAAACTAATGGTTTATACTGCCTGAGTCCTCCGCATACCGAGCCCAGCATCTAAAATTTTGAAGTGTACTTGAAAGGGGAAACAGAAGAGGGGTTAAGCTAGACAAGCTTAGTGTGGGATTAAACTAACTAGCTACTGAAGCAGAAATAGATACAGTAACCCTGAAGCAGTTCAATAGTGGACCATACTTACAGAGCGACTATAACAAAACAGACCATATGTAACTTTACAGTCATATGGCTCTATTAGACCCAATAACGGTAATTCTTAGTAGTCACAAACTAGGCCTAAGCCCTTTTTCTAGAATCAGAATTGGTTGGGCCTTAGCCTATCATACAAGGTTCCTTTAGACATGAGTGTCTTTCAGTCAAACAGTCAAACAGATACTGCAGTCACAAAATCACATAGATGTATATGAGTGCAAATGAGTTATAAAATAACCCACCCTTCGAACCAACACACCATCTCCGTCCAACCCCACACATCCTGTGGGGATTTAATCTACCCACCCATCCCTGCACTCCGAACAGGACCTCAAAAATCCAATCCAACCTTATACACCACAGAATATCATCTCGGGTTGCTCGGCAACAATGATCATCAATATTGTCCTCGACCCTCAGGGAATTGGGACCGCCCACGACCCTCTGGGTATTAGGATCGCGGTACAAACATGCAATATAACTGCCAGATTAGATATGTTACGCAACAACGCTAGCGTACAAGCTATACTATGCTATGCGGTGAACCGTGGTACAGATGTGCAGTATAACTGCCAGATCAGATAATGGTACGTAGCGTAGCCAACGAACACGTGATACAATGAAGGGCGGTAAACCGCTATACTGTTTTCAGTAATGTCCACAACCCTCAAGGTATTGGGACCGCCCACGACCCTCTGGGTATTAGAGGCTTTCAGAATACAGATAAACTACCAAATCGTAAATCTCCCTTCTCTTCAACATCCCACCCCAAAAGCTTTGTATGCAAATGTATGTATGCAGATGTATGTATGTGGATGCCTCAACTCAGAATACCAATTCTAGACATTTAATCAGAACAACCATTCACATTCAGTCAGTCAATACAGAATCAAACATGTGCACACACTTATAACTCGAACTCAGTATCAAGCTTGTCACACAACCAATCATATATGACACACATATCAAGTCCAAGTCAGATTCATAATTACCCTCAGAAAAGCTCAATTGAGGGTTGGCACCCATAGAGTCACAATTAAACTTAAATCAACATAATACAATAATTTCGCAAGTTAGAACCACATGACCATGTACCCTGGCTGTGTGGAATTGCCCAGGTCATGTGAAGGTCTACACGCCCATGTGAAGGCCTCACACACCCGTGTAAAGGCCCCACACGCCCGTGTGGAGGGGGCACACGCTTGTGTGAACAACCCATGTAACTCACTATCCAAAAATGCTAAAAATTAATAACAGGGGAGACACGGCCGTGTGGAGTTCTCATATGCCCGTGTGGGACACATGCCTGTATGGCCCCAAAAATCTAACTCCCAAACCCACACTCCCGTGTACCCAAGGGACACGGTCGTGTGAAGGAAATTCGACAAAAACCCCCAAATCGCACCCAAATTTTACCCGGAACCCTAATTCCCAAATCCACACGGCCGTGTGCCATGGCACACGCCCGTATGGCCGTCGGAGAGGTCACAAAACCACCCCTAAAAAAGCCTCGAAACCACCGTTTTAACCACCAAACTTGTCCCTAACCTTTGCCCTATCAACAACCACCAAAAAGTGACGATTTCTCATCACTTACATTGACTAAAAACCTAAAATCAATGGGTTAGTATTCAATCAAGAAAAGCCAAAAACAAATGTTTGCAAACAAAATAAACAAAAAAGAAAACTGTAAACAAGGTTCAAATCCCACACCTGATATGTGATTGAAGATGACGACAGAGGAGTAGAATTCCACAATCAGTCAGCAACCAATTTCATAGAAAACAAAAAGAGCCAAAAAGAAAAAACCAAAAAAGAAGAACAAAAAAAGAAAAGAACGTGAAAAAAATAGAAAAAAGCCAAATAAAAATAAAAACATATAATACTAATAACAAACCCATAACAAAATAATTATTTAACTTAAAAACAAAAAGAAATAAATAAAATGTTTTTCCAAAATGCCCATATAGAGACTCAAACTTAGAATCTTAAGGTATACTAACACTCACTCAACCACCAGACCAGCAAGCCCATTCTGCCACTTAAATGCGCAGCCAAACTCATACGTGCAGCGTTCTCACTATCTCTATGCTCAAATCCCAAAACTTCTAGGCCCAAAATTCAGGGCGTTACAAAAAATGAGGAGAGGAGCCTAAATTGGAGCCAAGGTCGTGACACCCACGGCGTTGATGTCGTGACAACAAGGCTTTTGCTATCAACTAAGGATCTAGAATTCTAAAAGATACACATTCAAGTGGATTGCCTTCGAAGTTGTAACACCAAGGTGGTGATGTCGCGACACAACCTTTGTGGTCGCAACACTAAGCTAGTAATGTTGTAACACCGACCACATCCATAGAAATGAAGAAGTCAAAGCTTGCCTAAGAAGGACGTTGCGACACCTGAAGGTTGTTTTCACGACACTAAAGACCAAAAACAACACTTAGAGTAATCTGTTGAGATCTCGTAACACCAAAAGGTTGATGTTGTGACACCGACTTTGGCGAGCCCAAAATTATAAAGGGCATTTTTCAGTCCAACAAGACTTAAGTTAGATTCTAAGTAAGGGCAAAATTTTCCTTTATAGGTCAATCTTTTGTCAGAGTATAAATTATACTTTTAAGTCACTTTTAATAGATTCTTGGTACTTAGCTTTTTAGGTTAGATTATAGAATACTCTCAAAAAGTATTTTTTTTTTACTTTACTTTTTTTAACAAAAGGTAGAGGGACCACTTTGTGCCTTTTTCCATTTCTTTAATATTTTAGTAGATTTCTCGTGTTTTCGTCATCTGATTTCACTATTTATCAATTGGGCTTTCAATATTCAAGGATTTAATGCATCAAACTTTTATCGATTAAAGGATTTCACTGATTTTATTGAGCATTTCTAAACTCAATTTATTTTATGTTAATTTTCTTGTGTGATTTAGCATGAAATTGATTACGCTACTAGGATTGATAATGGGTATAAAATAATTTTATATGTGGTTGATTAATTGAAGTGTTAATTGGTTGATTTGAGCTTTAGGGTCTAGATCGTAAAATTTAAACTAAATCAAATAAAATTGAATGCCTGGAATTGATGACTCTAGGGTACTATCTAAATAGGTGAGATAGAAGAGATCCTATTGTGTACTGATTCGATTAGTCAGTTTAATCTAGTGAGATCGAGAGGTAAATTGGAATAAATTTTTTAGTTTAGGTAAAATGGTGATCGAGAGGTAAAATTGGACCAATTAGGAAATTTAGGTATTCTAGCTCCCAAAACTAAGAATTTATCATTAACATGTATACTAATAAACCATATTGATTTTCTATTTTTTAAATTCACAAAATTGGTTTGTTCTTAACTTATCCCCTTTAGTTTAGATTTTAACATAATTGCCTTATTTATGATTGGTCGTACTACGTTTTCTATAAATAAACTAGCTAGACTTTCCTATTGCATGCTCGGTTATTGTAGATCGATTTTTTCGCACTGTCTCCTTTGGGTTTGATCCTCAAAATACATTGTGTTTCGTTGTAACACTTATAAACATTACAATTGACTTATGACACTTGCAGTAAACTGCGCACTTCAATTCATTTTTATTTTGTTTGTATGCAAATTTTTTTGCTCAGTGTTCGTACAACGAGGCACGATCAGTGCTCAAAGTACTCATTCCTTAAGTTACTTAAGAAGCAAGAAAGAGTCTAGAACTTCAAGCTGATTGATCAGGCTTCCATATTTCAATCTTGGGCTTCCATTGTTGGCAAAAATCTGGTTTAAAAACAGTTTTTTGTCATACAAAAAGTTAAATTTTGAAAATCGAGATAATTTGTGATATCTATAGCAATAAGCATTTCCCAAAAAGTACTTGTACTTTGTACAAAATGAATCCTAGACATTTTCAGTTTTCGACTGAGTGATCTTCTCTGTTATTCTTGTACCATGAATCGATTTGAGTGTGGACTCGAACAATCACAAATCAAACAAAGAACCATAAACAATTTCTTACTTTCAGTAGGAAACTAATTCTCTCTCAATAGAAACTAGTAGAATTGTTATTTTCAGAAAATAGAATTTATACTTAGAAAATAAATTCTCACTATTTTCATGCAGAATAACAATGACTTCTATTTATAGGAAGAGATAAATGAATTTTGGTTGAAATAGTAAAATATAAATAGTATTTATATGATAGAAAAACTAGTCTCCTAGTTTAACAAGGAGAGGGGGGATTTTGTGCCTCTTCTGTATTGGATCCAATTACATGTGCTTGTTAGACTTTTAACGAAGCATTTTATAATTTAATCTAACCCAACACATTTTTTTCTATTTCCCCAAATAAATATTATTTATTAAATTAATTTATCAATTAAATAATTGTCTCAACCTAATTTTAATTTCGTTAAAGTCATGACAACTTTACTGTTACAGAATCTATGAGAAAATATATTTAATTTTCATATTCAACATAATCACAATGACCAATTAATTTAATTACATTTTTAATTTTCAATTATTATATTTAAATAATAATTTTATAAACTTAAATTAATTCTCAATTAATTTCCATACTTAGTGAGAAAACACATTTATTTCTGAATGTGTCTCATTTCTCTAACTTTATCATTTCCACTCATTTTTGTTCATTTGATTCTACATACAATTCATTTCTAGTTTCAACGAGCTAGCGAAGGGACCGATTGGATACATATAATTAGGGCTCAAATGATTTAGAATTAAATTTTAATCTTTTGCCTATTAATTATTAACTTGTTTAGTCTCAAAGTCATTTCACTATAGTATTGTGATTGAGTTCTTCCTTGTCATAAATGAGTTACCCTTATAGAATATCCTTAATCTTTCTAACATAAATATGTTCCCCCAATATGGTCCTATTTTATCTCATAGTAAACATTACATCTTCATTCATGAAAAGTCAATTACTATCAAATAGTAATTAAGTCATTTATGACAAAGACAAACGACTTATGGCCACGTTTACTTTTCATCTATCCTGTAATGTCAATGAGAGATATCATTTACTTATTTCTTGGGCTATGAATTCTAATAGTGTGAATGATGCTACATACTGTATAAGTCGTATACCCAACACACCAGCTTTCAGTTCCTTACCTATTTGAACTCAAGCTTTAACTTACATCAAAATATACTAGTCACGCATACATAGTCCATCATCCACTCAGGATTAAGGTATGCCACACTATGAAAATCACAAGTGAATAAATCTAGAAATGAATTTAGGATCTATTCTACTTGGTGTTGGAAAGAATCTAGTTTGAAAACAATTTTCTTGTACAGTAGAAAAATAAAATTTTGAAAACCAAGCCGATTTATGATATTTATAGCAACGAACTTTTCCTGAAAAGTACCTAAGCTTTGAGTGAGACAAATCCTAGACATTTCTAGATTTCAACTAAATGACCTTTTTCGCTATTCTTGTACCACAAACTACCTCGAGTGAGGCTCGAACACTTTTGAATCAAACACAGAATCAAAAATAATCTTCTTACTTTTAGTAGGAAAGTAAATCTCTCTTTTATAAAAATTGATAGAATTGTTTCTTGAAAATAGAATTTATACCTAGAAATAAATTTTGACTATTTTCGGGCAGAATAACAATATATCAAAGTTGTATATTTAGCCCTACCAGTGTCGTCTATTTATATAGAGAGATAGAGAAACTCTAGTTTAATTAGTAAAACACAAATAATACTTATTTAATAGAAAACTCAATCCTCTAATTGAATTAGGAGAGAGGGGTGGCTAATAGGTTGTGCCTCCCTTCATATGTATTATAATGGAGATTCGGGTCTATCCTATATTGGGTTCAATTATATGTGCTTCCTAGACTTTTAACCCAACACTTTATAATTTAATCTAATCCAATACATGTTTTTCTATTTCCCAAAATAAATATTATTTATTAAATCAATTTAATTAAATTAAAATTTCCAATTAAATAAATTTGTCAACCCAATTTTAATTTCACTAAAATCATGAAAAGCTTATCGTAATAGAATCTATGAGAAAATATATTTAATTTCTACATTTAACCAATTCCATAATGACCAATTAATTTAATTCAATTTTTGAATTTTAATTATTTAATTAAATAATAATTCAAAAAACTTAAATTAATCTGCAGGTTATTTCCATACTTAGTGAGAAACAACATTTATTTTCAAATGCAACCATTTCTCTAACTTTATCATTCATATCCATTTTTGTTCATTTGATTCAACATGCTATTCATTTTTTGTTTCAACCAGCTAGTAGTGGGACAGATTGAACATATGTAATTATAGCTCAAATGATTTATAATTAAGTTCTAATTTTCATCTATTAATTATAAAATCACTTAGTCACGAATTCATTCAACTATATTATTGTGTCTAAGCTGCCCCCTATTACATACCATTACGAAAGCTACTCAATCAATGCTTGTCCAATGACCTTGTCATAAGTTTGTTACCTTCATAGGATATCCTTAATCTCTTTGGGATAAATCCGTTCTCCTAATATGATCCCATTTTACCTCATGATAATCATTATATCTTCCTTCATGAAAAGTCAATTACTATCAAATAGTAATTCAGTCATTTATCACAAAGAAAAACGACTCGTGGCCACGTTTACTTTTCATGTATCATGTAATGCCAATGAGAAAATATCATTTACTTATGTCTTGGGCTATGAATTCCACTATTTTGAATGATGCTACATACTGCAGAAGTTATATACCAAACGCACCAGCTTTTTGGTTCATTATATATTTGAACTCAGACTTTTACTTACATCAAAGTATACTAGTCACGCATACATAGTCCATCATCCACTTAAGATCAAGGTATGTCACATTATGAACATCACAAGTGACTAAATGTAACACCCTAAACTCGATCTAATTCACCACATCCAAATTTCGGGTGTTACCAAACACAACATTTAACAACTTTAATCTTTTTAGAAACTTTTACTGGTTTACGACATTATCTCTCAATCATTTGAATACATAAAAAAATAAAATAAATAAATAAATGATAGTACCTGAAATAATTTATTACAAAACCTTTCCATAAAATTCCCTTACTTTACAAAAATACCCTAAGAAACAGACTTTTAAAGACAACTTAACACTAGAACACAAAATACTATACGCCACCACCACAACGTTGTATGCATAATAACCCAATACACTTATATCCTTGGCGTAGTCCTAGCATAGTGCCTCCTAGTGCAGTCTCATAATACTCATACCCGCAACAAAGCATATATCACGAATAAGTTCATAAAAACTTAGTGAGTGAACACCATTTTCCTTAGATGATACTTAGATTTAGTATATGATAATTCATCATAGAGATCTTGTTGGTCTCAGTCACATGATTTTGCTTTTAAAAAATACTTTCCTTAAACTCAATCTTTCCTTTCTGTAAACATCTAATTACCAAGCCTTGATCTGTACCTAGTTATGTATTCAATTGATGACTTCATTTCTTCACATATTTTCTTCACTCTTATTATTCATAAGTCTATGCAAATTATCTTTGAAAGACCAATGCAACCAGGATATCACTTCATGCGTATCCTTAGCCTAGAACTAATGTACACAATCACAATTCATAGACGAACACCTACACAATTAGAGGAAACTTTTTTCGAACATTTAGATTCATGCTTTTTTTCAAAAAATCTTTCCACTATCATACCATTTCAACCCAGTATGTCTTCGATTTATTAAATTTCATTCATATATTAACCATGTACAATGTTGAACATATGGTCGACTAATAATTTATAACACACTCATTTAACTAAGCACACCAAAAAGTAATATTGAGTACGCCATAAAGTCTCATACAGAACACGTAACAAAAGCAATCCATTCAGGATACGCCACAAATGCATTCCTTTCACAGTAAGCCATAAAGGCATTTCTTTCAGAGTACGCCACAAGCATTTCTTTCAGAGTATGCCACAAAGCATTCCTTTTAGAGTACGCCACAAAGGCATTCCTTTTAGAGTATGCCACAAAGACATTCTTTTCAAAGTATGCCACAAAAGCATTCCTTTCAGAGTACGCTAAAAAGGCATTTCTTTCAGAGTACGCCACAAAGGCATTTCTTTCAGAGTATGCCACAAAGGCTAACACGATGCCATTTAGGCACCCTAAGACTGTCATATTTATGATAGGGATTTGCCTAAACTCACATCAAGTGAGGTTTTCCCATCACCGCCCTAGGACACACAGACAAATCCCATTAGATAAAAGCTATTCAACATTTCTTTTTTTAGAGTGTGCCATGACCATGGATTTTTTCCTTTGAAATATCATATCAGAGTTTGATTTTACTGTCTTGACAGACTTCTTTAGTTGCCACCACGGTGACTCGACTCGCTTTACCAACTTTACAAACACAGGCTTATTGATATCTCTTGAAAAGAGTAATTATTTCATGCATTTAGACTAGCTAATTTCCTGTACTTGGTAAATTTAGTTTCATTTTAAGACTTCCATTCTTAATTTTCATTGCATTACATTAAGAAGATTGGACTATGCTTAAATGTTATTATATGATACTTTTACTTGTTTGCGAGAAGGATTTGTTTGGTAGTAATTGGCAAGTGCAGGATGTACAGAAAGAAATAAAGGAATAAAGGTTTGTCGTGGCAAAAAGTTGAATAGTTTTCCAATACAAATGCCATGGAAATTCTAGGAAGACTGAGTCAACACTCAATGCATAACAATTTTAACCCAACTCTACTTGTACCAGAAAAATCTGCCAAAAAATAGGGAAGAGAATCATGGTCTGATTGGATTTACCTTAGGGAAAAAGCTTATAAAAAGCCAAAGGATGAAGCCTAAAAGGGGGGAGGGAAAAACAAACAATAAGAAGGAGGAAACCCTAAAGGAGGCAAACACAAAAGAGGAGAGATCCTTAGGCAAAAATAGAGGGTAGCGACTGAGCAGTGACGAGAAGAGGAAGACGAAGGCAGTCCCTCTCAGCCAACACATGACACTATGTCGCTAGAGTGTATGCTGGATAATGGAAGCTATCCTCCCGAACACTGCAGCAAAATTGACTTTTAGCTGCTTTTTTTAAGGTCTTTAGCGGCGTTTTTACAAGCGCCGCAAAAAACGCCGCTATAGATAATGCCACTAAAGTTTGCGGCATTTATTTGAAAAAATACCGCTAAAGGTCATGACCTTTAGCGGTGCTTTTCCCACAAACGCCGCTAAAGATCATGACCTTTAGCGGCGCTTTTCACACAAATGCCGCTAAAGGTAATGAAATTTAAAAAAAAAACAATATTATAAAAGTCATGAAAAATATAAAAAATTTAAAATTCATTATCAAAATATTGAGAAGAATAATATCCATGATATAAATATAAAAATTTTCTATTAAAATTCATTATCAAATTAAATTTTCTATTAAAATTTTAACTTTAAAACTAAATACAAAAATTAATGAATTTAAATTTAGAATTTAAAATAATAAATTAATAACACAATTAAAATCTAAAAGTTAGAACTCAAGTTATCTTAAATATTAAAATAAAAATAAAAATTTAGAATCAAAACTAAAATAAATAATAAAAATTAGATTAAATATAAAGATATCAATAAAATAAGATATTATAATGAAGTTACTTAAATGAAATAAGGACTTAAATCATAACCATGTAAAATATAAGATATTATCATCAAGATTTACATCCTCATCCTGCTCAAATTTTGGTGGCTTGTACCCTTTCTTGAACCATTCATCTTGTAGAATTTCAGGAATAGTTATACGCTGCCAAGAAGAATATGCAAAATTTAAACCAAAATGCACGCGCTAAAGCTTATACTGAGATCAAAGATTGCATGTAATCACAAATTTTCATAGGATGAATTGAATTTGAAACTTACGGTAAGAGGGTTTGAATCAAGAATATGCTTAATCAAATTCCTAGCACCAGATGAAAACCATGATGGACAGCTGAAAGAAGCCTCCCAGATCTGAAATTTATCAAGGTACAAACAATTTTAATGAAGTTCTCATCTAAAAAGACAAGCCAAATCTGGAGGGTACTTACTTTCTTATACAAGCCTATAAGGCTTGGCTCATCAAAAGGCAAATAACCAGCCATGAGAACAAAGAGAATAACTCTACAAGACCAAATATCAGATGATGTACCATTATAACCTTTATCTTTGAGCACCTGAAAATAAAAATATTAGATACCAGAATGAAAAGGCAAAAAAAAAAAAAAAAGTTGCAGCAATACAGCTAATTATTTTCTATGAGTTCATGAGTGAAAACCTCCGGAGCAACATAAGTTGGAGTCCCGCAAGCAGTGTGAAGCAACCCATCCTCCTACATTTTCAACGTGTTAAAGAAAATAAAAGATTACACTACTAGACATGGAGCTTTCTATCTTTTCTTCCATTATTGATAGTTAACATTTATAAGATGTTACTGCCAACTAAATGTCTTGACCATCTGTTTCAACCATTTTCCCATACAAATTATTGGTTTATAAATGGATTTTACAATTTTGCCATACGAATTCCATCACATCTTCTTAATATGGAAATTTTACCATTTTCGCCATACAAATTATTGTTTGAGATGTTCATATCATGTTGTATTTTAATCGTTTTTCTTAGAAATCGTATCCAAAATTATCAAATATAATGTTTACTATAATGTTAAATTAGACTGCCTATAATATTAACTCTGATTCATGATGACTATAAAGTTTCGCTTCGCGGTCTAGAATTGACAGAACATGTCGCAGAGTACTGAATAGTGGAAAAGAAAGAAGGAAAGAAATACGTTTTCTACTAATTTTCTTCCTATCATGCCATGGTGGATGGTTTAGACAAACTAGAGGTTACCTTGTGTCTGCGCATTAGATTTGGTGACCTTTTCTCTCCACCCTTTCTGACGAGCTCTTATTTCCAACATTGCTGTCAATTTTATTTGAGCCGACAGTGCTTCTTCAGCTTTCTCCCTTACTTCTTCGCACGTCTCCATACCCGAATTGCATTTGTCCACTTCCTTTTGATATTGTGATGCTAAATTCTTAGCCTCAAGTAAAATAAAACATTTATGTAAAAAATTATAACAATTAAGCATTAGTGACATACAACTAACGATTAAAATAAAATAAAACTTATATGTAACAAATAAATTGTTGGTCAGAAAAAGTTGTAAAAAATGAAAAAAGAAATGTAGTCAACTGGCTCACTGTAAACTTAACTACAGACTTTGAATATGCCATAAAACATAAATAAAACCCAAAATCACCAATATCACCCTGAAATGAAATCATTTGCTAGATGAAGGCAGTGGTTTTTGTTAATGCAATACAGAGGGTTATTACATTTAATGTTACATTCACATCCAAATTACTCTCAGATAAAAAAATACCACAACACTAACTATCAAGCAATTCCAACCAAAGCAGCTCATCCTGCATACCAAAGCCAGAGTTACTACTTTATCTTATGTAAGTGTTATTTTTAGACAGCATCCTGGTAAAAAAAATTGTTACATTAGAAATCAATCATTATTGAAGACAAAATAAAAGTTAAAATCATGTGATTAGCAATCAAACATTGTTACATCAGCAATCAGTCATTATTGACGGGGGGTGGCTTAGGGAAATCATGTGATTAGAGATTATAATGGCACAAAAACAGAAGGATAAGATAAACTATGGAATATATTTGTCTCATATAGCATCATATAAGGCATAACATCTGTTAAAATAAAGTTGACACCTAAATGAAAGCAATAGCAGCAACAATGGTGAAAAAAACTAGCAGAGAGGGCTGCTGTCATGCTAAAATTAGAGGTGACCTAAAAAACATAGAAAATCAAATGTAAAATTTCTTTGTATTAAGTTGCTTAGTCCCATATTCCAATAAACACATCCATCTATGACAAAGAAACAAAAAATTGACCCGTAAAGGAAGCATTGCTCAGTCATGCATTAATTAAAGATAGAACCATAAAATTAGCTTAATTCTGCTGGGCAAAATTGCCAAAGATCAGATAATTAACATTTCCAAATACCCGATTGCCATCTTTAATAAAAATGGAAACTTGGAACTTTGCAGGGCAAGTAGCATAGAGAATGCTAATACAAAGCAACAAACATAATAGAAAGAAAGGCTAACAACAACTTGCCATGCATGTAGACATTCATAAAACAAGCATGAGTTTCAAATTTCAATAATTAGCTGCATAACTACCAAGCAAAACCCCATATCCAAGGATATGGTGTTCTATTAATTGGCAATAGAAACAACATTGATAAAAATGCTAAGTGAAAATAGTATGCCTTTGGGGCAAAATTCGCACGAAGAATAAATGCTTCCTAGAATTTACAAAGGAGTAATGGGTTATCATAATATTGCAAAGCTCATCTATTGTAAATTAAAATTAGGCAGTAACTAATTGAAAATTTGATGAACAAAAAAAGAGGGGAAATCATAGGATCGCCATTCTCCAAGTTTACTACTATATATATGATTTTGAGGTTTGTGAAACTGATCAAATCCAATATATATGAAACAAAAACAAGAAAGGAGGAGATGAGATCGAGCCAGATCTGGGAATACCTTCAGGGATTGTGAGAAGAGGCTGAGAAGAGCAATCGTAAAGGCAAGGTGGGCAAGACTGAAGCAATTCGATGCAGTAGTCAGCAAAATGTCAAATCCTAACCATGCATTTTGTTTTTATTCAACGATTCTTCGACAGTCGAAAATTTACGGGCGGGTTTGTCAATCTTTCATCGAAATGAGTGTGTGGGAGTGGGAATGCGAATGGGAATGAAGTAGCAAACTGTTATGGCAACAACAACAACGCCAAGGAACAAAAAATCCACTGATTTCTAGTGCTAATTAATAAAAACAACAAACACATAAAACCTAACTTACTGTGCATAGAATACTGAATGAAGTTCTGCAAGAAATTCCTTCTTTCCACAAGGAATTACTCCGCAACTGCAGACAAAGTTTTCAACTTCCTTTTCCCTTTATCTTATTCGCCCGTGTAATACCCATCACCCCATCCAAGTACAGCGGAGCCAGAGTAATCGTATGAGGGACTGCCAGAAAATAGCGTTAAGTCCAACACTCGTGGGCACCTTCGATAAGAGCTTGGAGACACTGTTGGAGAGTTTCTTGATTGAAAAGGGCAACGGAAGGGTGATATTCAGGGTGTTTTGAGGATACTAATTTTAGGGGAAAAAAATTAGGGGTTTCAGTAGGGGAAATTTTGGGGAAATTTGGGGAAAAAAAGGTGTATTTTTTAAAAGTGAAATGAATTTTTGCGGCGTTTATAGTAAAAACGCCACTAATGCCTTTAAAAATTAAAATTATTTAATATGTAAATTAAAAATAATATAAATTTAAAAAATTAGCTATATACTTAAAAAATTTTAAAATTATTTTAAATAATAGTTTTTTAATTTTTTTAATTTAAATAATTTTTTTAAATTTAACTAATATTTAAAAGAAATAGATAAAATTTGAAATCTTGAAAATTATTAAAAATTTAAAATCTTTAAATTTTGAAATTATTTAATATATAAATTAAAAAAAGCAGTGATATACCCAAAAAAACTTTCAAATTATTTTAAATAATAATATTTCAAAATTTTAACATATATTTTTCACAAAATTACCTTAAACCCTAAACCCCTAACTCCTATCCCTTTAACCCTTAACCCCTAACCCATGCCCCCTTAATTCATAAACCCTTAACCCTAAAACCATTTCCACTTAACCCATAAACCCTTAACCCTTAAATATTAACCCATAAATCCTAAATCCTAAACCCTAAATTCCTAAACCCAACCCTTAAACCATAAACCATAATCCCTAAACCCATAATCTATAACCCCCAAACCTTAAAACTTTAACTCATAAACCATAAACCCCTAAACCTTAAACCCCAACCCATAATCCCTAAACCCATAATTCATAAATCTTAAAATATTAACTCATAAACCATAAACCCTAAACCATAAACCTTAGACTATAATGATAATTAATTTAATATTTTAAAATTAATATTATCTCTTTTATGATTATATAAGAATTTATTTAATATATAAATTAACAAACAATCAGTCATATACCCAAAAAGTTTTAAAATTATTTTAAATAATAGTATTTTAATTTTTTCATTTTTAACATATATTTTTATATGTTTTTATTTTCAAATTTTTTCTGTGTCATTATTTTTTTCTGAAGAATTTAAATATTCAATTAAAAATAAATTACATTTTAATTAATATAAATAAACCATTTAAATAACAAATAGACAGATAAAATATTTTTTGCGGCGTTTTTGAAAAAGCGCCGCTAAAGCTCAATCTATAGCGGCGTTTTCCAAAAAGTGTCGCTAATGCCACTAAGGCTAAAAAACGACGGCGTGTTGATGAAATAATTTATGGCGTTTTTTAAAAAACACAGCTAATGCTCATCTATAGCAGCGTTTTTTAAAAAGCACCACTAAAGGTCGATTTATAGTGGCGTTTTCCAAAAAGCGCCACTAAGGCTCAACAAAAAACGACGGTGTTGAAGAATTAATTTGCAAAAAACGCCGCTAATGCTCAATCTATAGTGGCGTTTTTCAAAAAGTGCCGCTAAAGCTCGATCTATAGCGGTGTTTTCCAAAAAGCGCCGCTAATGCCACTAAGGCTAAAAAAAACGACGGCATGTTGATGAAATAAGTTGTGGCGTTTTTTAAAAAACGCCGCTAATGCTCATCTATACAAGAGTTTTTCAAAGCCGCTAAAGCTCAATTTATAGCGGCGTTTTCCAAAAAGCGTCGCTAATGCCACTAAGGCTCAACAAAAAACGACGGCGTGTTGAAGAATTAATTTGCGGCATTTTTATGCTCGATCTATAGCAACGTTTTTCAAAAAACGCCGCTAATGCTCGATTTATAGCGACGCTTTTTGTACAAACGCCGCTAAAAATGCCGCGAAAAACCTATTTTGCTGTACTGGAAGTTCTTCTGTTATTTCTTGATTTCTCTTCGTGAACTGATTTGTTGAAACGATGTTGAATGATATTTTGATTTTGAATTTTAATTATCGACTCATGAGATAAATCTCATAGGTTTGAGATTACATGATGAAACCTTTATTTTCTTTAATGGTTGAAGCACAGATCTGAATTAATTTACTATTTCATTCAATTGTTTTTATTTCTAAATTGTACGGGTGCAATCCCTAGACATAGATGACTGTGTAGCATGCCCATAAACTAATTTAATTCTGAAAATGTTGGAGTAGTTGGACCATAATTTAATTATATGAGCAAGTACTCGACAGATACTTGTAGTAGACTCTAGACATAGAGTAGCGTTCATATAGAATGAAGACAAAATAGTGTAGGGTACCGTGCTAAGGCCTATAGACACAGGTCAGGTAACTTAAGATCTTGCTTTCAAAAGAAGTAGGTCATTTTAGGTCTTTTCTGGGTAGTAGATTGAGTAGGATTTTGCTAAGGCATTACTGAAACTAAGGGCAGATTCTTAGTAATCCCAACCTTCCAAATCAACATCGTAGACCCTTTATCATTTGCCGTAGTACCTTTTCCATAGCATTCTTAGTTATTTATTTATCTGTTCACATATTATTCACATAATTATCCTCGTAATTTTCATTGCATTTTCACTCTTGACTTGTCATAGCATTTTCCATTATTTATCAATTACACATATCACACACATTATTATTCCTTTAATTTACCACTGCATACTTATCTTTGTTTTGCCATAGCATTAATCATAATTCGTGATAATAACTTGACCACTTTTATACCTAATTTGATCCCTGTGGAGATGATCTTACTTACCACTTTATTACTTGATCCGACGAGTATACTTGCACAATTTGCATATCATATTCACACGCGACACTTTCCCAGACCCAACATTTCATATCGCTCTTCATGCATCTAATAGAATTTATTTTCAAGTAGACTCACTTATATTTTAATCTAAACATAACTTTATTCCTATAATCGAATAAGTATCATATTCGTACTATATTATCCATGATTTCTAGATTCCAGTTAGATCACTTTCACATATATATACACTTCAGTAAGAACAATCTACATGTAAGGGTCAGAGTAGAAATCACCTAACTGATTCTTACTGTAATATCCCGAATTAGGGCCTAATCGAAATAGTAGTTTCGTGACCACAAATCCGAGATAGAAATAATTATTTTATAATTATTTTCATGTTTATGATATGATTGCATGATTGTGTGAAAATTTCGTGATGAAATCCTATGCCTAAAGTGCTTAAATTGAAATTAGGGACTAAATCGAATAAGTTGCAAAACTTGCATTCTAGAAGTTTTTAGTATGAAATTGCTTTGAAAAATTAATTAGGAGGTCTTAAATAGAAATTTGACCAATTTTAAGTCCATGGAAAAAATTAGGACATGGAAGGAATTTTTGAAAGTTTAGTAGTAAGGGCATTTTGGTCATTTAGGGGTAAAATGAATTAAAATACAAAATTAAAAGCCAATTTTGCTCATATTCTTCACCATGGCCGAATATAGCAAGGAGAAACCATGGCTAGGGTTTTTCAAGCTTCCAAGCTCGATTGTAAGTCCATTCTAGCCCCGTTTTTCAAGTTCTTTACGTTTTTGGAGTCCCAGTGCTTTCGATTTAGCTTATGCTAGCAATAATTTAACCTAGGGTTTATATTTGGAAAAATACCCGTAGGTGAAATTTGTGTATTTTGGTGTTTTATGATAGAATATGAGGTTTTAAATTATGTTAGACAACTTGTGCTACTCGGTTTTGAGTGAAAACGAGTAAAAGGACTTAATCGGTAAAAATAACTAATAGTCACAAGTACATGTTAGAGTGAGAATTTGATGTTGCCATAGAAGGGGAAAATTATCAGCATGTCATAAAACATAAGAAAATAGGTTGAAGTTTAATTTACGAGCTTTGGGGCAAAAGTGTAAATATGCAAAAGTTTAGGGGAAAAATTGTATTTTTTCCTAAATATGATTTTGGGTCAAATTGAATAATGTGAGTTCTAATTAGACTATATTTTAAATGATAGAGCAAGGAAAACTGAAATTCGGGCTAAAATGGGGAAAATATCAAGTTGTGGACGAAATGGTAAAAGTAGCCATTTTCGCATACGAGGTAAGTTCATATGTAAATGTTGGTAACATAGTTATTATTTTAAATGTTTTTATATTATTTAAATGATATGATAATTATTATGAAATATTATACTCGTGATAATTGTTTGATAATATGTCAAATTATGTAATATACTTGGAAAATGTGAAATACTACCGAGTATCGGTATCGGTATTCCGTAGAAGATGGTTGAGAAACATGATTGGAAAAAAGGTCCCGTTGAACCTTAGGAATGGATTAGGATACAAGTGACATGTCACTGGGATATTTGGGCATCCGAACTCGTTGAGTTGAGTCCGAGTTCACTTATGGATGCGAAAGTCCGAACTCGTTGAGTTGAGTCCGAGCTCGTGAAATGTAACTAGGCATCTGAGCTCGTTGAGTTGAGTCCGAGTTCACTTATGGATGCAAATGTCCGAACTCGTTGAGTTGAGTCCGAGTTCACTTATGGATGCGAACGCCCGAGCTCGTTGAGTTGAGTCCGAGTTCGCTTATGGGCGGGTTACATAGTAGCTTGGCTACATATGTGGCACTTATGTGCAAACTTTCCATGTATCCGAATTATATTCCGATGTGTTCAACGGGTAAAGTTCTACTCAAATGGAGGAATACTCAAGATGAAAGGGACATATTGGTAAGTGTTGTGAAATGGATACTTTGAACAGGTATGTACTTAACCCTCGGGTTGAAAAATCGATATAACAACAATATGGTAAGATGATAAATGAAAATATGATATGAATGTCTTGGTGATGATTATGCAAATGATGTTTTATGTTTGCTTATATGGTTATGTTACTTGCTATTTGCATGTGAACTTACTAAGCATTTATGCTTACTCCCTCCTTTTCATTCCTTGTAGTGTTGACAAGCCAGCTCGGAAATCGGGAACGGTCGGAGGCACGCTCACACTGTCCGTATACCATGTTGGCATAATGGCTTGTATATTTTGAGTATGGCATGTATAGCATTATAATCATTTTGTATATATGGTCTTATGATATGGTTATTGAGTAGTATAAAAATGCTTGGTAATGATTAGCCATTGGAATGGCTAATTATGATCATATTTGGTGTTATGTATGTCAAATTGCTAGTTAATCCATGGAAACCATGAAATAGGTAAAATTTTACCATAAAATAGATTCAGACAGCAGTAGTGACGTGAATTTGAAAAATCATTAAAAATAGTAGAGATATAATTAGATGTTGAATAAAATATGGAATTGAAGAATTATGAGTCTATTTTCATATGGAAGAAACGAAACAGGTATATGAGTTATATTTTATGAGATGTTTAAATTTTTGTGAAACAGTGCCAGAGCGATTTCTGGATCCCCTGTTCTGACTTTGGAAATTCACCATAAATTGTATAAAAATAATTAGAAGTCATAATTTATATGTACAGATTTATTATTGAGTCTAGTTTTAATAGAAACAAACTTCATAATCATTGGAATTCTGTACAGAGAGATATCTGATTCGTAATAAACAGAGGTCAGAGCAGTCAAACCCTGAAACAGGGGAGACTTTAACTAATAAACTGTACTAATTGGCCTAGCCAAAAATTCTAGAAAAAAATTATTAAATAGATATATGAGTCTAGTTTCAGGAAAAATTTACGGAATTGGATTTTGAGTTTCAGAACTTAAGATATGAATTTTTAAGCGACTGTGACGCAGTTAGCCAGCTTGTCTGGAATTTCTAAAATTAAATTGTTTGAGCTGTTTAAGTAATGAATTAAGTCTGTTAACACCTCGTATTCGACTCCGGCAACGGTCTCGGGTACGGGGCGTTACACTTACATTTCCATATTGGACTTTACCTGTATACTTATCATTCAAATTCTTATTCCTAAAATACTTTGTACATAAAACATCTTCCTTATATTTTTTAAATACTCAAAATTCATCACTATTTAAATTACTTATTAGTACTGGTCACATGTAAGAGTCAGAGTAAAGACTCACCTAATTCTCACTTACTATAGTTTAAAACTCCAGATCTAGATATCCATCTCGAACCAGCAACAACCACTGCATAGAAACATAATTTCACCATTACTACTTTTTTACATACAAATTACTTATTATACCAATCATTGACAATCTTATACAGAAACCTTATACTTATAGTCTTACTGTTCAATTACCACATACAGATTTACTCATTCAGAACTTAACATGCAAGACTAAAATACTTCCTCTGATGCGAAATAACCACTGATCATAAAAGAACCATAGCTTCTAGATCATCGATGTCAGATACATTCAGGCTCAAGGAATGTATCAATAAATACCACTTAAGGAAGAGGAAAAATAAAAAAATAACCCTTTCAGAACTCATCTCTCACATATAAATATTGCTCAACTTTCCTAGAGGAATTTAAAAAGTGTTATAAGTTTCAAAACTTGTCTTCTTAATGGCCCACATTTTCCGAGAGAAATATTAATAGATACCTTGCAATCACAATTATCCAACTTGACTATCTAGCTTATTTCTAACCAAGTTACTCAAAATCTAACTAACATAGTATTCTGTACAAACCAGGCATACTATACCTTTCGTGAATACTTATTCCATACTTACCCTTTATCAAAATTAACACGAACTTCTACTTAACATAATATAATATCATGAAGTCAAATTCTTACTAACTCGTATGACAATCACTATATGCCCACATGTATATGCCAAAATAATCATTTAGGCAAATAACACTACTTCAGACAGACTATTTACTGCTATACTGTAACATGCCAAACTCGATCCTTCAAGGGGATTTGAATATGATGCGTCACTACTTAGAAGTCATTATCTTAAACTATTTCTAGCATAAACTTTGTAAAACCATAGTGTTTGAAAGAAACCTTTAATAAATATAGAAAATAAAGTATATGCCAAATGGCGTATAGAATTTCAGTAAGATATTTTATCAACCTGGAATAAAGTCCTTTTAAATTATTATACAAACTTTAATAAAACTTAATTTAATCATGATTCTTCAACATGAGTCTCAAGTACAATTTATTTTCAAAATATAGTCAAACATCACCCCCATCATCATGCATGATATTAAAAAAAAAAAAAAGTCTCACAGCAACAGATGTACTCTGGCGTAGTCTAACAGAAAGTTTTCCTTCAACAGTAGGCCTGAGAAAAAAAGGGAAACAGGGTAAGTTCAAAAGAACTTAGTGAGTTCCAAAAGAAAGCATAACAATAGTTATTAGAACTTTGAACAGATCCTTTCAAGATTCAAACACGATCACACAATTCGCCAAATAGCGAGTACCATACATAGACAAACTATACGCCGATTTGCTTTTCCTTTGGTTACCCAAATCCATAGTGAAATTGACATCATTCATTCCATTCATATTCTTTTGGTTTGTATCCTTTATCATGGTTTACCAGTCCGGTTTGCAACATAGATTTTCCCTACTAGAGGCTACACAACCCTTTTTCATGTATCGTAATCTGCCAATCCAATGTACATTCCATCCAAGGCAACGCCATGAATATATTTTTTAAACACTATTTCCATGAATCTATCCATATTATTTTTGTCAGGAGCAAAATGTTGTGGTTTAAGCATGATAAATGGTTCTCACACTTTAACACAAACTTAACAGACTCAGACTGATAACCTTGAACACCTAGTTTCATATACACATTACAACTTTACAGAGTATAAATACTTACCTTACATGAAATATAAAACAAGAATATTACACACATGGAAGTACGAAGGAACTCACCAAAAATACAACAAAGTCTAGATGACAGGACCTTTGCCTTTGTCACGCGGACCTTCTATAATGTCTTGAGCTAAAATATGGATAATTAAACTTTTCAGATTAGTACACTATTGAATACAAACATGCATGCAAGAATCATTAACACATAACCTAGAATCAAGAAGTTTCCTTCCTTACAAATAAATCTAACACTTATGCATGTAGAACTAACAACACATATATAACTATGAAAATAACCTAGGGTTCATCAATATTTACCAGAGAATTAAAAAAAAAGCATAAGAGTTGGTTGAGTACAGTGAACCCAACTTTAAAAAGATCTCTAGACTTAAGCTTTTCAAAGTGAGTGCAGAGAAAATCAAGAAGAAGATGAATACAAAGAAAATACAAAGTGTAACGACTCGAAACTCAGTAGTGTAAAAAATGGTAGTTCAGAAACCCCATTCTCTATTGATCAAGTTCGTTAATATTATTTAATAATATTTACGAGTTAATTATAATATTATATTGAACATTGGTTTGATGAATTTGTTAATTAGATAATTAGTTAGGGTACAAGTGTAACAACTCGATTTTAGTAGGACCAACAATGGCAATTTCAGAACCCTGTAATTTGATAATCGAATCTATAAATTTTTTTAACAATATTTATGAGTCTACCATAAAGTTAAATTGAATTTAGATATGATAAAATATATAATTAGAACCACTTGTACTTAACTAGCTGTCTAAGTAGATATTTTTCTCTTTTCAACTCAAAATTTTAAAGCAAAGTAGGGAGAAAGGAAGACGAACGATTTGGGCTCTTTGATTTCAAGCTTCAATTGGTTAGTTCAATTTAGTCATTTTCTTGTAATTTTTATATTTTTAAAACCTCGATAATATAAGCTAGCTAACCCATATATTATTTTTCGATATTGTTCAAGATTGAATATGTTACCATTGTTAAATAATTGAATTTTGAATTGTTATTTTGGTAGATTTTAAGTTTAGTATTGAAAAAAAGACTAAATTGTAAAGTCAATTGATGATTTTGTGCAATAGGGACTAAATTACACAAATTTCAAGAATTGGGGTAGAAATGAGAAATAGGAAGTTAAATTAGGCCTGAGTGAAATTGGTATAAAAATCGGTGCTTAAATTTGAAAGTTATGTTAGTCTTGATTTTAAAGACTAAATTGAATAAAATGCAAAATTTGTATAAAATAGAAATTGATTGTAAAAATTGTTATGTATTGATACTTTTATATGTTTATGCCAATCTGTAGCTAACGTTGACCCGAATTCCTCGAAAAAGAAAGGAAAAGACAAAGTCCTCAACGAATAGCTCGGAGTTTACAATTTGTATTTCTATAACCCGAACCTTTTCAAGTGATGCATTCATAAACTGTGTACCATGGTAATAACATAAGGTAAGTTGGAAACGATAGGACGAGCTAAGTTGAACTGATTCAAATTAGTTGTTTGTGATGAGGACTAAATTGAATACATTTGAAAATATGATATATTGTTATAATTGTGCAATTGAGTTCAATTACTGATGAATTATGCTATCATATATGTGATTTATGATTGGTTGATGAAATTGAAACAAGGGTAGATAATGGACATTAGTTTATAAGCTCAAAATTATGGATTTCATATTCTACGATTTAGTCAATTCTATTGAGATAGGGAAAAATGTATATGCTGCAACTATGATAGCTCGGTTTAATATATGTAAATAGATTGAATAATTAGGTGATGTAATAGGGCTTGTAGATTGACTTGTTAAAATGCATTATAGAATTTATATTATGTTTTAATATTCAATTATAGAAATACCACTAAGTTATACTCATTGTACAGTTATGTTTTACGTACACAGGTTAGGTACCTTACAATTTGATCGTCGACTTAATATCCAGTAGCAAATCCCGAACTCACACGTGGGTGATGTGTTCATTTTGATATTGGCATGTACCTAGGATGTCTCATGTTTATATAATGTTTATATGGATTGTGTTGGTAGTTTGAGAAATTATATGTATACATATATATATATGTATAAGTGATGACAATGATCATGTTAATGGTATTTGGTTGGGTAGTTGGATTGTATAGTTCATAGCTTAATTTGTAACTAAGTAAGGTGTTATAAAATAAATGTGCAAAAAGTGAATCTTATGCCCATATTATGCTTGAAATGGTTTGGCAGTTTTTGTGCATACAGAATGAACTTGAATAGGAGTTAATTGGAGATTGTTTCAAATGGTTAGTTTGGTGTTAATTGAATCAGAGTTTGAGGTGTCTTGGAGGGCATATTGAAATGGTACGCACATAATGTTTTAGTTTATTTTGGATTATTGATTGAGGTGTCAATTATGGCATATTGGTTAGGCACATATGTTAGTTGTTATAAATTATTATTTTGGTTTGAATTTGATGCTTTTGAATTGGTTTTGATGTGATTAAATGGTTGCTTGTTGCTTAAGTGAATGTAGGTTGAAGGGATTGAATTGGAAGGTATTTTTCAGGTACACACGGCTTGGCACGCAGTTGTGTACCCTACACGACTTAAGACACGGCCGTATGGCCTATAGGTTTTGGTTGATTTTTGCTAGTTTGTTATACGGCCCAGAGACATGGTCGTGTTACATTTTTTTGAATATTCACACTTTTGACCCAGATGGCCTCAACCATTTCACACGGTCAGGGAATATGGTCGTGTGACCCCTATTTTTAGATGTTTCTTAACTTCTTTTTTGTGATTCAAATTGATCCTTATTTATTACCAAATAGTTTTTAAGCTTCTATATGCTCAATATAAACCCGAAATAGATTGAATAGCATGATATACTTGCTCGTATGTGATGAATTGATATTTATTTGAGATTTTGATAAATAAATTGCATGTAATTGTTTGAAATTTGTTCGTAGCATTCTATTACTCAAGTTCGGCGACCGGACTGGGTAAGGATTATTACACAAATTTTATTGGTAAAGACACCAATACCATTATATACATAAGCACGGAAACAAAGTTTAGTGGAAGATTCAGATTATTCCACTAACACCCTTGATTCTCATGATTAAGTGTGCTTATCATAATTTCAGTCTTACCAACTATTGTATCATAGTTCCATTCTAACCAATTCTCACTAGACTAACTAAATAATCTTACGAAAATAATAAACAGATCTATTAAAATATGGATTTAGCGACTTCGCCAAAACATATGGGGTGGCATATACACAATAGAAGAATTCGCCAAAACACAGAATTCACCAATTGGATTATATAGAGAATTCTATACTTAGTCATAACTAATAATTTACTTTCTCAAAACTACACTTAGTACAATAAACAATAACCAAATATAAAGACTTCGCCAAGTGGGTTGTTATATATATGCCAAAACTTTAGACTCGCTAGATCTAAGGTACTACACCAAATCTAGAAATTTTTTTAAGATCTATTCTACTTGGGTACTGTCTGATTTACTGTCAATCCAATCTGTCACATCTAGGTCTCTATCTTTTGGGAGTTATCAACTATGATGCTCAAGATAAAGCATCTCCCTAATTGGACTTGGTAGACAACATATTAGTCTTTCAATCGGTTTGCTCATTTCTAATTAGACTAATGACATCTTTAGGTTCATCTACTAATATAAGTTGTCTTCTCGTATTACGACCTGACCACATAGTACCGCTTAGTATTAGTTAAACATTAGATAATTATTGAGCTAATATTATCTTCTATTTTGCTTTGCATACAAAACCACATGAGGATAGTATACAAAAGGTATTTATGAAATTCATGAATAATTTTATTAAACCAATAATTACAAGTGTACATTGACGTTAGGGTACCAGATCCAAAACTTGGGTCTAATCCAATGTACTATTAGTCCAGTCAGTCACATCTATGTCTCTATCTTCAGGGAGTTATCTGCTCCGATGCTCAAGACAAAGTATCTACCCAATTGGACTTGATAGACGATATAATAATCTTTCAATCAGTTTGTTCTTTTCCGATTAGACAAATGACATGTTTAGGTTCATCTACTAATATAAGTTTTCTTTCATTATTACGATTCGACCATATATTACTACTTAGTATCAGTTAAAAATTAAATAACTAGTGAGCCAATATTTTCTTTCATTTTTTTTGCATGCAAAAACCATTGAGGACAATATACAAGGGTATTATTGTAATTTATGGATAATTTTATTAAACTAATTTGTTCGAAAAATACTTGTACATAGACAAAAATACTACTCTTAGGGCACCAAATCCAACATTTGTATCATTACCATATCCCAAACATCATGAGGAAGGGTCTCAAAACTTGCAAAACCATAGTCTATGCTTTCCATTGGTTTATGTCAAAGACCAATAATGATGTGATTGAAGTAGCATATTTATTTACCTCATTTACTAATGAAGACATTGTCATTATTATTTTCCTTCATTATTTTTTTGCATTAAATAAACTAATTAATAATAATGTATTGAGAATAATGTGGTTATTCTTAAAGTTTCATCAGTCAAGTATTATTTTGAGCTCGACAATAATAATACATTGAAACTAATCTATTGTTGATTGATGAAAACATGTTGTCATATATAAGAGATATTAAGTCAACACATGGATATATGTCAGTAGAATAGTGTACTAGACTAACCTACCATTAGAATGTTTCTTGGATTATTATGTAATAATTACAACAGTTCTCATAGTGCAATGGTGTATATGACCCTTATACTCGAGGTCATCATAATTCCAATATAAGGAGTTGTATACTTTGACATAGTCAAACGTTTTTCGTAAGTGGTTGTACTATAAAGATTTTTTTTCTTTTTATGAGGGTCTCCTAGATCATTTCTTAACAACCATCCACGGGTTATAATTCTCACTTTCAAGTAGACATGACCACTACTCCTCTCTTACTGGTTCATTTTGCGGCATCTTGTTAATCCCTTCTGGTGGTGGTACCATCGGACATGCCTCCTTCAAATGAACATAAGTACTACAATGGAAGAAAATGTATGACAATCTTTCATATTCAACCCTTTGTAATAAACTATCAACCTTCATTTTTGAAACTAGTAGCTTTCTATAGGCACTGCCAATCTTGCAAGTTGGCCTCTCATTTCAATATTCATCTTAATATAACTTGTATAACCTTACTAATAGTCTCCCTAACGGTTCTTAACAAGCTTTTTTTAATGTAACTCACCAAGTAAAGTTAGTAATTTGATCCAAGTAATCACGTTGTGAGGGCATGGTTGCAATGTAGAGAATCTTGGATACCTTGGTTGAACACTGTTAGGTAATGGCCACAAATCACCTAAGGCCCCTCTAATAAGACATTACATAATCATCCATCGAATTGAATTATGCCATGAAGTGGTTGTTTTCAATGTCCATAACCTACACTGATTGTATAGGCTTCCACAACGTTAAAATTCTATTCAAGAATGTGTTAGAACCTATTCTCCTACTCAATAACAACTATCCAGGACATGTTCATTTCTACCAAAGAATGAACTCATTCAGAAAACTGAATCGATGTCCATTGGAATTAAATTCATTATTGCATCCCTAAAAGATGCCTTCTCACCCTCTAAAAGTATCATTGTTGAATCTCTATCATCAAGGGGATTCACCACTCATTTCTCAATCTTTTCGTAGCCTTATCGATACTCCTTAAGAAATTATCTCTCTCCCGGAATAATAAGCAACCCTCTGTCACCATTTTACTATTTTTCCTTTCTACTCCAACCCTAAATTCAATTTGGTTCTTAAATATGTCTTAGGTTGTTGTTAACTTAGTGTTTAGGTAGTGTTTGGAAAACTGCTAGTAATTGGATTTGAGTGTAATTGCTTTTAATTACACATGGGTGACATGTTTAGGTAATCACTGTAATTGGTGGGTCCTATTGAATTGAGTGTAATTAGAGTACCCTAATTACAATTTCCAATTTTTCAGGGAGAGTGAGAATTGGAGTAATTATGTAGGTAATTACACACAAATTCAATTTTAAAAAATATTTTTATACAAGTTTAAGTTATATGTTTTTATATTATAAGAATGAACAGGTATTAGTATTTGGGATAGTTATGGCAAAAAAATTATTATATTATAAATTTTAAAAAAATAATTTAGGTGTATTTTATAACGTTATAATAAAAATGGTATTATTTAAATCTTAATTTCTTTTTAAAGTTATGGCAAAAAAATTATTATAAAAATAATTTATATGTTATAAAAATGTTATAATATATTTATTTTAAAAAATTATATATTTTTTATAAATGCTATATATTATAAAATTATTTCCTCAATTTAAGTTTATTTAAGCTTTTATGATTAAAGGTACATACTATTTGCACCGTGAACTCAAATATTACATGGTAGACGCTAATTATGTAAACAAAAAAGGTTTTCTTGCACTATATATTGGGGTATGGTACTATTTGGGAGAATAAAGCTAGAGACAAGCACTAGAGACGGCTCGCGAACTCTTTAATTTGAGACATTGAATATTTCAAAATGTAACTGAGAGGACATTTACTATTCTAAAAAAATATTTTCTATATTAATAACATCACCTTAGTATAGTATAAAAAAAGAAAAAAAAACAAAGTTGGATCCTACTAGCATATTGCATACTTTATAGCTTCATTCATTGGTGGATTTAGGATAATCCATACTTCGCAGAGTACATAGAAGAAAGAGATCTTGATAATCTTAATAATACAGATTCAAATGATGAATTTGACAATATTTAATGAAAAGGAGCTAATGTTAAATGTTAAAGAGAGAATAACGCAACAAATATGGAACACTAGCACAATTAGGGTCAGTTCTGCATTGCTTTTCAAAAGTACTTCTGGCTCCAAAAGCACTTCTGGAAGAAAAGCTGTGCAGAACAAGCTGCTTTTGATTGAAATTTTTAGCTTTTCAGAAGTGCTTTTGAAAAGCACTTCTGAAAAGGAGAAGCTAGAATTTTTAGCTTTTTCTCTCCCAAAAGCATTTTTAGTACTTAATTACTTTTTCACCCCTCCAATAACATAGTACTTCCCCTTTTTTTTCTTGGTACTTAATTACAAATGTGTTAAAATCATTAATTAAAAATAAAAAAAATTTAAATACTAATTACAAATATTTAATAGTTATATTTAAATATTTAAAATATAGTTTATATATTCTAATTAAATTTTATAAATAATTAATATTTATTGCTTAAAAATATTTAAAATTTATATTTTATACATTAAAATATTATCAAGAAGTTATAATAATTTTTTATATTCTTACTAAAATATAATAATATTAACTAATTTAAATATTATTTAAATGCATATTTGTTACTTGATAATAACATGTCTAAAATGGACATTTTATTTTTCAAAAACAATTTTTGACAGCAATGCTAAACAATCAAATTTTAAACCAAACTTTTCAAAAGCACTTTTCAAAAGCACTTTCCAAAAGTACTTTTCCATAGTACTTTTCTAAAACACTTTTCAAAAGCATTGTCAAACTAGCCCTTAATATAATTGCTTATGGTGTTTATTTTTTCTTGTTATTTTTATGAGTAATTATATTATCAACTACTTTTTTGGACCAACATAATAAATATGATGATTTGATTTTAACTTTTGTTACATGTTTAGAAACTTTTTTATTGTGCTAATAATTTTTTTATAATAATCAATATTTTTTAAAAATATAAATTATGTAAGTGTTTAATTAGAATTTGTACTACCAAACATGACATAAGAAATTATAAATGTAATTATAATTTGACAACCAAATACGTCCAAAGAATTACAATTCTTTGTAATTATAAGAAAATATAATTACGTTTTGTAATTACACTTTCATTAAATTACTCGATATTTTTCAAATATATGTTAAATAGTTTGTTCCTATTAAAAAAGAAATAAATAAAAAAGAAAATTAATATTACCATATGTAGATATCACAACTTCTTATATAAGCTAGCCAATTATAATCAAGCTAACAGCCGAGTTGACTATTAAGACCTATATATAATACAGATCGATCTATCTCAAAATACCCGGTCAAGCAAATGAATCTAGTAGGGTCTAGTTCCCAAGGAAAAGAGATGGTAGGTTATTAATTTGGACAAGTTGGGATATAATATAATATAGAAGGATTGTGTTAATGGAATCTTGTATTCCTACTAAATTTAAGTTATTATTTTATGGGTAATTGTCTGCTCAGTTTATGGTTCACATGCTTTGAACCAAAACAAAGGAAAGAAAAATGAAAGAGTTGGTTACATTCCAGGTTCCAGCCGTCGTCAGCCACACACCCGCACCCATGCATGATTTTGACATTTAACAATTCCGAAACTCTTTCTTTGTGATTTCTTTGACAAAACTTAAACTTTTACTGTTGCATTTTCTTTGACATACTAATGAACCCCGAGAAATAATACTTGTGCACATTAATTATTTTCATTTCAGCTGACACCAATTTCATTTCCGCTTTGATGGAAACATTGACTAGGGCTTCGCTATCTTATTCAATTCTAATATTATTTAGTATATTTTTGGTTCATTTAATTGAAATATAAAATATTTTTTTGTATAGTTTATTAATTTTAAGATTATTTAAAAATATATTTTACAAATTGTCTTTGTTATAGAATTTGCATTTTATCTTTTTAGTATTTTGTAACACTCTAAACTCGGCCTAAACGTTATGGCCGAATCTGGCGATGTCACATGGAATGGAATTTAAAAATTGAATTCATCAAGTTAAACTTGTTTCCGTTTATTGGCTTTTATTTATCTCTCGTCAATTTCAAAACTTATTTCCTCGTTAATTTGATTCGTTCAAAAACATAACTCGTAGCGGAAGCTTTTAAACCGTGATACTTGAATAAAACCGTTCGCATTTAGGAAAAACGTTGATTAAATAAAATCGAGTTTTCATTACAGTTCAAAATCTTGTGAAAATAGTTTAAACCCAAAACAAAAGCAAACAGTCCAAATTACATCAAACAACCCATAAAAATAGAGAATAAAACCATAAATTAAGTTTAAAAAGTGCGATAAACAAGTGGTTACCATAGAGTCCTCCGCTACACTGAACCGTCAAGTCTGAGGATTACCTGCACAGTTTAACAGAAAGGGGTGAGTTTACGTAAACTCAGTGTGTAATCCCCACAGAAAACATGCATACAGTTAATTAGCAATTAACAGTCATATGCAATCTAGGCCTAAGCCCATTACAGTTCCAGTAGCAGTTTGGGCCTTAGTCCATCACAATAACAGTCATGCATACAATAACCAGTAACAGAGTCCTACCCACCAGCCTCTACACACCATCTCCGTCCATTCCTACACTCCAAGTAGTACCGAATGCGGCATATTATCAGTAGATTTGCAGCTGAGAAGCCAGATATTAAGCTTAAGAGCCTTTCAGTACACTTCCTCCATATATCATCATCCCAACCCAATGCAATGCGAACATACAATAAATGACATGCTATTACATGATTAACAGTTACACATACAGTTCAGTATACATGCATATAAGTATCATGCTTAGTATATACATCATGCATTCAATTTATGCATATAGGGGTCCAAGTGGTGCTTACCGACCCCACAATAGGTTCACAGTCGACTTGGGCGACCCGTGCAACCTTAAGAAACTTTTCAGTTAAATAGGCCCACACACTCATGGAGCCTACCCGTATGGGCCCATACGCTCGTGTGGCCCACACGGCCTAAATTGACCTTGGTTGTATGGATCACACGGTCTGGCCTAAAATCCCACACGCCTGTGTGGACTACTCGTGTGGACCCACACGCTCGTGTGGCCTACACGACCTAAATCAGTCTAGCCCGTGTGTCACACACAGCCTACCTGGCAACACACGACCATGTCTTGCATACACAGCTTGGCCTCGTCGATCACACGCCCGTGTCCCATTGCACGACCTACTACACGGGCGACCACAAGCCCGTATGGCGTCGACAGTAGGGTTTTTGGCTTTTGTCGTAACCTCGTTTTCTGCGCAATCGGGTACACACCTGGTATTGATTGATGCTAAAAAACTCTCGAGATATCCAACACCTATAATTGACCAATATTTCCCAATTCAGTCACTTAAATCGTCTTTCAATCAAAAACATAACGAGGTCGAACATTGATAATCTATCAAAACCTTACCTTCGATTGAGAAATAGAAATTTCGCACACTACAACTACGATGGAGAAACTTCAGCCCCTTGGATATCCCCTAAACACAAAACTAAAACCCCTCAATTGCTGTTTAGCGGAAAGAACGTTAAGAATCTAGCAATATACAACTTACCGATCAAACGAAAATAAGCGTTGCACAACGGATACAACTTGAACAAGAAATCGAAAAGAAGGTAAGGAGAGTGAGATGGAAAATTCGATAGAGATGGAGAAAAGATAGTAGAATTTTTTTGCAAAAAAAAACTCCAAATGAATATCCTGATAACCCCCTATCCTAACTCCCCTTAATTCTCTCCACCAAACTCTCCACTACTCAGACGTCTAACACAACTCAAACTCTCTCACTCAGAGCCGAACAAAAATATTGCCTACAAACTTTTAATTAAAAGCCTACTAGCCAGAAGTAGGGGTTAAGTCAAAAAAATACCAAAGTTTGGCAAACGACAGACTTCAACTTAGAACCTCTCACACACACCTAGAACACTTTTACAACTCTTCCCCCTAAAAGAAAATTTTATCCTCAAAATTTACCTAGTCATAAAAGGTGAGGATACTACTGACGCATCACATCCTCAGGTTCCCACGTAGCCTCCTTAGTGCTATAATTACGCCACAGAACCTTCACTAGTGGAATGAACTTCTTCCTCAGAACCTTAACGTCATGATCCAGAACCTGAACCAGCTCCTCCTCAAAGGTCAAGTCTGGCCTAACCTCAATCTCCTCAACAGAGATAATATGCGAGGGATCACAGCGGTAGCCTCAACATCGAGACATGGAACACATCATGAATACGGTTTAACTCTAGAGGTAGCTTCAACTGATAAGCGACCAGTCCCACTCGTTTCAGAATCTGGTACGGCCCAATAAACCTAAGGCTTAGCTTGTCTTTACAACCGAACCTTAGAATCTTTTTTCATGGTGAAACCTTAAGAAATATGAAGTCCCCCCCACAGAATACTTAATCTCCCATCTCTTACGATCCACATAAGATTTTTGTCTATCCGATGTCGCTTTCAGTCGATCCTGAATCAATCTGACCTTATCTTCAGTCTCAGAATTCAACCTAGGACCCAGAACACGTCGTTCACCTAACTCAGTCCAATACAAGGGAGTGCGACACTAATGACCATACAGAGCCTCGTAAGGTGCCATCTGAATGCTAGACTAGAAACTGTTATTGTAAGTAAACTCTGCTAGTGACAGATACTCCTCCCAACTACCTCAAAAATCGATAGCACAGCTCCTCAACATATCCTCTAATATCTGAATCACCCTCTCCGATTGACCATCGGTCTGAGGATGGAACGCAGTACTAAAGTCTAACCTTGAACCCAGAGCCTTATGTAGCTTCTTCCAAAACCGAGACGTGAAGCAAGGATCCTTATCAGAGATAATCGAAATCGGTACTCCATGTAGTCTTACTATCTCAGAAATATAAAGCTTCGCTAGCTTTTATAGAGAATAATCTGTCCTAACTGGTATGAAGTGCACAAACTTGGTCAATCGATCCATGATGACCCACACTGAATCTTTCTTAGTAGGTGTTAAAGGCAACCCACTAACAAAATTCATCGTTACTCTCTCCCATTTCCATAATGGAATCTTAACCGGTTGCAGCAAACCCGAAGGTAACTGATGCTTAGCCTTAACCTACTGGCATATCAGATATCTAGCTACAAAATCAGTAACCTCTTGCTTCAATCCTGACCACCAATACAACACTCAAAGATCTCAGTACATCTTATTCCCACCAAGGTGTATAGCGTAAGGGCTACTATGCACCTCTCTCAGTATAAACTGTCTTAAATCAGAATCATTCGATACACATATTTGGCCTTGGAAACACAACACATCATCAGAGTTTAACCCAAAGTTTATAGTGCTACCACTCTCAATTTGTCAGAACCGAAGACCCAAAGACTTATCCTCCAACTGTTTATCCTTAATCTACTTGATCCAAGTTGGTTTGACTTGCAGCTCAGCGAATAAACTCCTATCGTCGAACAAGCTAAGTCGAGCGAACATCACTCTCAGATGGCTCAATGCATCGACCAACACATTGGCCCTACTAAGATGGTACTTAATGGTACAATCGTAATCCTTAAGTAGCTCAACCCATCTACGCTGCCTAAGATTCAGCTCCTTTTGAGTAAAGAGGTACTTGAGGCTCTCGTGATCAGTGTAGATGACTCACTTCTCACCATACAAATAGTGGCTCTAGATTTTTAGAGTAAAAACTACGTCGACCAATTCTAAGTCGTGCGTCAGGTAATTCGCCTCATGCGTCTTAAACTGATGCAACGCATATGCTACCACCTTACCATCCTACATCAACATACATCCCAAACCAATATGTATGCATCACTATAAACCATGAACTCCTTTCGAGGTTCAGGCTGTATCAGAACAGGAGCTTCATTTAGTACAGTCTTGAGCTTCTTGAAGCTCTCTTGCTGCTCATCAATCCAGACAAATGGTACACTCTTATGTAGCAACTTAGTTAAGGGTGTTCCAATCAGTGAGAAACCTTCTACAAACCGTTGGTAATAACCTATCAGCCCCAGAAAGCTGCGGATCTCAGACATATTCTTAGGCTACTTCTAATCCAATATAGCCTCAATCTTTTGAGAATCCACCCGAATCCCCTCAACAGTAACCAAATAACCCAAAAAAGTTGCTTCACGTAACTAAAACTCGCACTTGCTGAACTTAGCATAGAGCTGCTTTTCCCTCAAAATCTGATGAACAATCCTAAGGTCTCGTCATGCTCTAAGGTGCTCGTCATGCTCATCCTCAGTCCTCGAATAAACTAATATTTCGTCGATAGACACCATCACAAATTGGTCTAGATAAGGCTAAAATACTCGGTTCATCAGATCCATGAAAGCTACCGATGCATTAGTCAATCTAAATGGCATCACTAGGAACTCGTAGTGACCATAACGAGTCCTAAACGCCATTTTATGTACGTCAGCCTCCTTAACCCTCAACTGATTGTACCAAGATCGGAGATCAATCTTAGAGAATATCGAAGCTCCTCAAAACTGGTCAAACAGGTCATCAATCCTCAGTAACAGATACTTGTTCTTGATGGTCAGCTTATTCAGTTACCGGTAGTCAATACACATCCTCATGGATCCATCTTTCTTCTTAACAAACAGTACCGGTGCTCCTTACGGAGACACACTAGAACGGATGAACCCATGATTCAACAACTCCTAAATCTGAGACTTAAGCTCTGTAAGCTCTTTCGGTGCCATTCAATAGGGAGCGATAAACACCGGAGCTATACCAGGGAAAAGCTTAATCTCAAATTCCACTTTCCAATTCGAAGGTAAACTCGGTAACTCCTCAAGGAAGACGTCTGAAAAATCCCTTACAGTGCGAATATCCTTTACAGTAGAGTCCCTAGAAGCGGAAACACTTACGTAGGCCAAGTACACCTTGCATACCTTGTGAACTAGTTTCTCAGCTACCAGTGCAGAGATCACATTAGATAGGTGGTTTCGGCTTTCTCCAATCACGACTACCTCATCATTCTCCTCAGTTCTTAGGACAACCTTCTTAGCCGCATAATCTAAGCCTACACGATGCTTAACCAACCAGTCCATCCCTAAAATCAGATCGAACTCCCTAAACAAAAGCTTCATTAAATAGGCAAAAAAGATCGCCCCTTGAACCTCTAAGAGTACATCTCAGAATAACTTATTAACCCTTATAGACTGCCCCAATAGACTCAGTACAGTAACCTCACTAGAAGTACTCTCAACTAAAATCCCTAAGTTTTCTGATACAGTGCTAGCTACATAAGAATGTGTAGAGCCTATGTCTATCAATGCAAGATAAGGTGTATCATAAGTTAAGAACGTACACGTGATAACGTCCGGAGCATCTCTGTCCTCTCGGTGATATGCAGCATAAACAAGAGTAGGCTGCCTCGCCTCAGTCTGTCCAGCACCTCTGCCTGGTGCTCTCTATCTATGACTCATACCACTACCACCCCTAGCCTGACCACGGCCTCTCGGTGGCTACTGTGCTACCCTTTGTGGCTGTGCAGTACTAGTACCCTAAACTTGCATCTAATCGACCCTCAACAGACACTCTCTAATACGATGATCCACTGATCCACACCTCAGACACGCCCCAGTCCTCTTCCAACACTCGCATTGGTGGCGTCTACCACAATCTACACACGGCTGCAGTCCAGTGGCAATGACAAGGGGCCCAGCTCTAACTAGCCCATCAGATCTGGCCTTTTTCTTAGGCCTCTGTACAGAACTCGAGGGTTTCAAATCTCTCTTGTTCTTACCCCTCTCTTTATCTCTGTTTTGACAGCGCATTTAACATCTTTGGCGATCTTCGCCTTCTCGACCAGGACAAAAAAATCTCGCTCCCTCTACGGAGCTATCAAAACTCTCAAATTATTTCTAAAGCCATCCTTAAAGCGAACACACCTCTCATACTCCAATGCCACCATACCTCGCACATAGCGGCTCAATTTTAGGAACTCGACCTCATACTCAGCCACTAATCGATCCCCTTGAGTATGATTTAAAAGCTCTCTCCTACGAGCGTCTACATAACTGGGTCTCACATATTTCCCCTAGAAGGTGGTCTTAAAGAATTCCCAGGACAGACATTCAGACTAAGTGCCCTCCTTAACGATCAGCCACTATTGATAAGCCTCGTTTCGTAACAGAGAGACCGCACCCTTCAGTTTCTGCTCAAGGGTGCAATACAGGTCATCCATAATTCGCTTCGTGGCCTCAATCTAGTACTCGGCCACATTAAGGGCGAATTTAGTGACACCCCTAAAAAGTTTAGCTCCATTGGACCGGAGTCATTCCGTAATCGACCCACGGCCCCCAGATCCAATATTAGGCCCAGTGACCCTCTCCAATATCCTTAACATAGCTTGGGACAATGCGTCGTCCCCAGCCATGAGAACTTGAGACCTAGTCCCAGTAGCAGGCGACACCAGCGTCTCACTCGTGCCTATATTTGGCATACTGCCCAGTGAAAAGGACTCAGCTCGAGCCCCTCTACAGCCTCTACCTCGGCCTCTAGTACCTCGTCCGTGGATACCTCGTGCGCTCATGTCTAGTCAAATTTATCTATTACGAATTTTATGAATCAGTTACGATTTTAGTATTTATTAGTAGATATTTTATGTGTGATTTGATAATTGAGTGATTTTCAGTAATCGCATGACCTCTATCGATTTTGCTACTGATCTCGGTTTTACTACGGTTTGGTATACACTATCTAAAGTGTTTTCACAACATACTACCTACAGTAGTTTCAAAATGTACTATCTATAGTATTTTTAGTTTAAACTTATCACAGTTTCAGAATACATACAAGATCGAGGCCAGAGACTCGGTGTACCACATACTAAGTCAAATCATTTCAGATAATTTCGAAATTAATTCTTTAAAAACCAATTTCTAAAACCCAAAATACATAGCCGAATTTTGTAACCTAGCTCTAATACCACTAAATATAACACCCCAAATCCAGCCTAGACGTTATGGTTGAATCTGGCGATGCCACATGGAATGAAATTTGAAAATCGAATTCATCAAGTTAAAGTTGTTTCCGTTTATTAGCTTTTATTTATCTCTCGAAAATTTCAAAACTTATTTCCTCGTTAATTTAATTCGTTCAAAAACATATCTCGTAGCGGAAGCTTTTAAACCATGATATTTGAAGAAAACCATTCACATTTAGGAAAAACATTAATTAAATAAAACTGAGTTTTCGTTACAGTTCAAAATCATGTGAAAACAGTTTAAACCCAAAACAAAAGCAAACAGTCCAAATTACATCAAACAACCCATAAAATAAGAGAATAAAACCATAAATGAAGTTTAAACAGTGCGATAAACAAATGGTCACTTTAAAGTCCAATGCACCAAACTGTCAAGTCTAGGGATTACCTGCACAGTTTAATAGAAAGGGGTTAGTTTACATAAACTCAGTGTGTAATACATACAGTTAATTAGTAGTTAACAGTCGTATGCAATTTGGGCTTAAGCCCATTACAGTTCCAGTAGCAGTTTTGGCCTTAGCCTAGTTCAGTATCAGTTATGCACTAGGGCCTTAGCCCATCACAATAACAGTCATGCATACAGTAACCAGTAACAGAGTCCTACCCACCAGCCTATACACACCATCTTCGTCCATCCCTACACTCCATGTAGGGTTTAAAAACTCTCACCCATCCCAATACCGAATGCAGCACATTATCAGTAGATTTACAGCTAAGCTGCTAGATATTAGGCTTAAGAGCCTTTCAATACACTTCCTCTATATATCATCATCCCAACCCAATGCAATGCAAACATACAATAAATGACATACTATTACATGATTAAGAATTACACATACAATTCAGTATACATGCATATAAGCATCATGCTCAGTACATACATCATGCATTCAATTTACACATATAGGGGTCCAAGTAGTGCTTACCAACCCCACAGTAGGTTCACAGTCGACTTGGGTGACCCTTGCAACCTTAAGAAACTTTTCAGTTAAATGGGCCTACACACCCATGTGGCCTACCTGTGTGGGCACACACTCTCGTATGACCCACACGGCCCAAATTGACCTTGGTCGTGTGGATCACACAGCCTGGCCCAAAATCTCATACGCCCGTGTGGACTACTTGTATGGACCCACACGCCCGTGTGGCCTACACGGCCCAAATCATTCTAGCCCGTGTGCCGCACATGGCCTACCTGGCTATCACACGGTCGTGTCTTGCGCGCACGGCCTGGCCTCGTCGATCATACGCTCATGTCTCATCGTACGACCTACCATACGGGCGACCGCACGCTCATGTGGCATCGACAGTGGGGTTTTTGGCTTTCGTCGCAACCCTATTTTCTGCGCAATCGGGTACACACTTGGTATCGATTAATGCTAAAACACTCCTGAGATATCCAGCACCTATAATTGACCAATATTTCTCAATTCAGTCACTTAAATCATCTTTCAATCAAAAACATAATGAGGTCGACCATTGATAATCTATCAAAACCTTACCTTCAATTGAGAAATAGAAATTTCGTACACTACAACTACGATGGAGAAACTTTAGCCGCTTGAATATCCCCTAAACACAAAACTAAAACCCCTCAATTACTGTTTAGTGAAAAGAACGTTAAGAATCTAGCAATATGCAACTTACTGATCAAACGAAAACAAATGTTGCACAACGGAGACGACTTGAACAAGAAATCGAAAAGAAGATAAGGAGAGTAAGATGGAAAATTCGGCAGAGAGAGAAAAGAGAGAGCAGAATTTTTTTTGCAAAAAGAAACTCCAAATGAATATCCTGATAACCCTTTATCCCAACTCCCTTTAATTCTCTCCACTACTCAGACGAGTCTAACACAACTCAAACTCTCTCTCTCAGAGCCAAACAAAAATATTGCCTATGCAGGGATTTGAACATAAGACCTTCAATAGACTAACACTCCACTTAACCATTAGACCAACAGGCCCATCCTGTTAAGTACCTACAAACTTTTAATTAAAAGCCTACTAGCCAGAAGTAGGGGTTAAGTCAGAAAAATACCAAAGTTTGGCAAATGTCAGGCTTGAACTTGAGACTTCTCACACACACCCAGAACACATAACCACTGAAGCAGATACACAATTTTGTCACATTTTCATAATAACAAAAATAAGAATTTTGGGGCGTTACACATTTATAAAGTTAAGAAGTTAAAACAATTTTTAAAAAATCATCAACATACTAATTAATCATATACATATATTAGTCATGCGTAGAGGTGTTTATGTGCCGGGTTGGGCTTATGCAATTAAATCACTTTTTAAAGCTTGGGCTTGGTCCGACTCAAAAATAGGCATACTTTTTTGTCCAAGCTCCCAATTTAAGAAAAGTAAACTCGGATTCGACCCGGTCCTATTATATTTTATTTTTTTAGATTAATTTTTATTTAAAATTAATTTTTTTAAAATATAGTACACTATATGCACTAAAAAAGGCTAAAATAAAATTTTTCTAGCACATTAAAAATACATTAAAAAGTATTTATATTAAAAAAAATACTATCATAAATATAATAAATGTCTTATTATATTAAAAATACAAATAAATATAATAAATATTTTATTGTATTAAATATAATTTTTATATTTTGAGTCGAGATATTTGGTTGGGTAAGTCATTTTAGGATTTGGACAACGGGTTTAACTGTTATTAGATTAGTGATTTAATATAAAAACAAATATATATAATTATTATTTAACATATATAATTAATATAATATTATTTTATAACATAATATTTGAGTCGGGATAGGGCTAAAAAAACTTATTCAAGGCTCGACCCATATAGAAAATGAGTCTTAAAATTTACCCAAACACATTTTTTGAGTAGGCCTTCGAGTTTGAGCGAGTGACCTAACCAATAAGTAAGTTTAATCATACGCAAATATTATATTATCAAGTACAAATTGCATTTAAATTAAATAAATTTTGTTTTTGTAAATATTTAAAAGATCAAAATTACTTTAAATAATATGAACTCAAGATATTCGAGGTATGCATGTGATACATAATTTTGAGATTGTCATAAATAAGAATAATTTGAGCACATTTAAGCTACAAAAGCTATTTTAGCATTAGAAAATAAAATGTTAAGTGTTGTCTAGAAATAAAGCTGGATGACTTAACTAAATCAAAATTTTCACACTAATCATCATCCATAATTAATAAATCAAATGCAATTAATGATTGTAATTACATGGACCATATAGATATTTTAAATTTATCTCAATTATTTGAAAATTTTTAATATTTATACGATGATAATTATAGTGAAAACTGTTATAATGGAAACTAAAATATTTTTAGCTATGAGATCAATATTTTTTTTTAAATCCTAAATTTATCATTTATCTATCTCATTAAAATAAAATAACTAACACTCAATTTTCTATTACAGTGCGAATAATGAAGAATAGATAATAAAAAAAAATCAGAAACACGAAAGGATAAAATGAATTTCACAACTGTATTCAATTTCCTGCATAAAAAATGTTTCATGAAACAATTCAATATATTGAACATATATCCAGTATATGTCCTATTAATTCGTAGGTGATCTTTTTACTAATGCCAAACAGTCGAGATATTCAATATATGAAATCGAATAATTATTTTCCATGAAAATTCGGCATACACATTAATTTCAATATTTATATTTATGGAGTTATGTTTTTATTTTTTGATTTTTTTCTTCTGAGTTAAATTATGCTTTTAGCTTTTCACTTAAACTTTAATTAGTGTAAGTTTTTTTAATATTAGTTTCTCATGAACTCTTATTAGTGTAAGTTATTTTAATATTATTTGATCTACAAATTTAACCTATAAATAGGCCATTTTTTCACCCTAGAAAAGTAATCCATTATACATTTAGGTATTAACTTTTACAAGCTTTTAGAGAATTTTGTTTTTACGCTTTTTAGGGTTCTTATTTTGGGTTTCGAAGTTTAGTTTTATCTTCATATTTTGTACTCTTCGTTTTTGCTATTTTGGTGAATTTATTTTTTCCCGTGGTTTTTTATCCTCTTTGGAGGGGTTTTTCCACGTAAAATATTTGTGTTCAATCTTCTTAATTTCTTAGTTATTTTACTTGTTCGTTGTTTAATCAGGTTTATCCCCAACAAACTGGTATTAGAGCTAGTTCAATTTCTGGATTCAACCTGTTCAGAGATGACAACAACAATGTTTGATATCGATAAGTTCGTTGACTTCACAAATTTCAATTTGTGGCAAGTTTGAATGACAACGATTTTGATTCAGAGTAATCTTAAGAAGGTCTTTATAGAGAAGAAGCCTGTAGACATTGATAAATCAGAATGTGATAGTTTAGATAAAAAAAAAAAAGCTTTATTCATGATTCAATTATATCGAACAAATAATGTGTTGCAAAAGGTTTTGATGGAGAAAACGACATTCACCTTATGGAAAAAGTTAGAAACCTTCTATGTGACGAAGTTTCTAGCTAACTAGTTGGTGTTGAAACAATGTCTATACACATTTTGCATGGATGGACGTGAGCACCTTAGAGGTCACAACAGCCAATTTATTACTCTTTTGAATGATTTAAAAAATGTTGATGTGCAGATTGACGATGAAGATCAGACTATGCTATTATTGTGCTCTTTACCCCCTTTATACAAGTCTCCCTGGTAGAGATAATCTCTCATTTGAGGATGTGAAAGGTCATCTGTTGAGCAAAGACAAACTTGGCAATGGGTTTGGTTTAGATAGGCAAGCCTCGATTTTGGTAGCATCAAAGAAGTGAGACAAAAGATGTCACTATTGTAAGAAGTTAGATCACGTCAATGCAGATTATTACAAACTATGAAATAAAAGGGCTGTTGAGAGCAACGGGGAAGATTTAGTTGGTGCTAATTTGGCCAATGACAAGGGTGATGATTTCTTGTTGGTGTCAACAAGTGAAAGCTTCAAGGTTACGTCCGAGTGAATCCTAGATTCAAAGTGTTCTTTCAATATGTGTCCCAACAAATATTGGTTCTGCACATACAGTTCAATTGAATGTGAAGTTGTGTGCATGGGAAATGGTTCACCCAATAAGGTAACCGGTATTGGTATTGTTTAGATTAGGATGTACGATGAGACAATTAAAACATTGTCAGATGTCAAGCATGTGCCATACTTAAAGAAAAATCTAACCTCATTGGAAAATTTGGACTCGAAGGGTTATAAAATTAACATCGAGTCAAGAGACATTAAGGTATCTTATGGGGCTTTCATTTTGATGAAAGGTAAAAAGATTGGCAATTTTTATGGTCTAGAAGGATCAACGGTGATCATTGAAATTGGACGTCCCTCGTCCGTTAAGGAGTCGACTCGTTTGAAGTGAAGACAACTTGGTCATAAGAGGGAAAAATGTATGATCATTTCACATAAGAGAGGTTCTCTTTTGGATGCAAGTTTTGAAAAGATAGGGCACTGTGTTCGTTGAAATCAGACCCGAGTCAATTTTGATTTGGCAATGCATAAGTCGAAGACTAGAAGTCTTTCAGCTTCTAAGCACAACTTCACCTCAGTTAGTAACCTGCATAGTTCGAGATACGCCTGTGACGGGCTTTGGCAAAAAGGGCATTGTGGAAATACGAGTCAATGTGGAGATTTGTGGAGTTATGCCTCATATTTTTCGGTTTTTCTTCTTCCAGTTAAATTATGTTTTTAGTTTCACACTTAAACTTTGATTAGTATAAGTTGTTTTAATATTAGTTTCCCACTTAAACTATGATTAGTGTACGTTATTTTAATATTATTTGACCTATGAATTTAGACTATAAATAGACTTTTTTTCCACCCTAAAAAAAGTAATCCATTACATATTTAAGTATTAGCTTTTACAAGCTTTCAGAGGATTTTCTGTTTATGTTTTTAGGGTTCTTATTTTGAGTTTTGAGGTTTAATTTTATCTTCATCTTTTGTACTTTTCGTTTTTGCCATTTTAGTGAAATTATCTTTACCCATAGTTTTTTATCTTCTTCGGAAGGATTTTTTCACTTAAAATATTTGTGTTCGATATTTTCAATTTCTTCATTATTTTATTTATTCGTTATTTAATCAGGTTTATCCCCAACAACATTTTTTATATAGGGAATTGCATATAAAAATAGAGTGTTGAATTTTTTATACGAAAAAAAAATCGAGTGCTAGGTGTTTTATTTTAGTAAAATATGATAAATGATAAATTTAAAGCTTAGGAACATCTATTATAATCTAATGGTAAAAATATTTTAATTCTCATGTAATGATTGAGAATATTTTAATTCTCATAATTCTTATAAGCACTCTTATTTAATTATCACCTATTTATATAATATAAGCTTTTTTAAAAACATAAAATAAAACATAATCTTTTATTTTGTTTCATGGGTAAGGCTGACAAAAATTATGAAAAGGAATGTTAAAATTGTCAAAGAAAAATGAAGATTATCCCATAATTTTATTACCCAAAAAGATGTGGTATTTGAAATTATTTCTTATATTTCAAAATTTTGATATAAATGAAAATTTTAATACTCAAAAGTAAAATTTAAACATAAAAATATTATACTAAAATCTCTCATTACTCATAAAAATTTTACTAGGAAAAGGTTTTACCGTCGAACCATTTACCAATGAATCTCATCTTTGATTTTTAAAATTTATTAAACTTAATTAGTCTTGAATTTAATTTAGCTCGGTCCAACGATCATTTTCATTAATATGTATTTTGATAAAATATTAAAAATATTTTATTAAAATATGACATAATTTTTTATATTTTTAAAAAATTTAAAATTTAGTCTTTATATTTTTATTTTCAAGAATTTAGTTTATCTTTTTTTTTTATATTTCAAAATCTAGGTCTACGAGCATTGTTAATATTTTTGTTAAATTTGTTAATGTGTAATTTGAAATAAAAAGGGTAAGCTATATTAATAGTCACCCAATCATGAAAAGTTACAAAATAGCCCGTCACTGATTCAATTTTGTCTTTTTTTTCTCACCAGCCGACTAACAGTGATAGCTTTTAAAATTGGCATTATAGTAACTTTAACCCTCAACATTTATATATTGTGTCAACTTCTTAATTCTAAAAAAATATAATCCTCAACATTTACAAATGTGTAATTTGATCTTTTTTGCAGTTTTGTTTTTTTTTTACTCTCCTAAAAAGTTAAAAAAAACAATACACAATGTCACAAAAAAATACACAATGTGTAAATGTTGAAGGTTAATTTTTTTAGATGCAAGACTAAATTGACATAATTTATAAATGTTGAAGGTTAAAGGGACTATTATGTTAATTTTAAAAGTTGCCACCATTAGCCAATTGTTAACCAAAAAAGAAAAAAATGAATAGTTAACTGACCATTTTGTAAATTGTCATAATTGGGTGACCAGAAAAGAAATTTTCTATAAGGTGATCATTTTGTAACTTTTCATAATTGGCTGACCAAAAAAGAAATTTACTAATAGTTGGACTATTACTAGTGTAATTTACTCTAAAAAAAATACTCATGTAACGAAAAAAATTAAATTTGTAATAAACTTGAATTCAACAAAAATAATATTCATACTGATGAATTTTAAAATCTGAAAAATGTAAAATTTAAATTCTATTATTTTAAAAAATACAAAAAGTTATGAGACTAAAATATTAGTAAGTAAATTTAAATCAAATTTTGTACGGGGTCAAAGTCATCAATACGACGAATCATGGACAATTCTAAAAGGAGCATTGTGCTTAATATATACTATACATAAAATGATGAGTACAGAAATGGTATGATTCAAAAGGATAGGACGGAATTTGTCGTCTTGGATTTGGAGCACGTTACCGGTCGGGTACTTTTGTGGAATTTTCTAACCCCAAGTACACATATAAGCTATCAAAATTCGAAACCTAAATTTTATCTCCACAATCAATTAAAAATATGGAATAAAATCAATCTGTTACCAAACGGAAAATTAAGCTAAAATCAATGTTAGTTTTTCTTATAATTTTAAGATTTAGCATCATTATTCATTCTTAACGAATGCAAAAATATTAATATTATAAGATTGTAATGTAATTTAATCGCATCTTTCAATTTGAGTGTAAATCTATTCTCCTATATCAACTCCTTATATGTCTATAACAGTTAAAATTGGAATGATAGCCTCAGGTGTTCAAACTTCTCAAATTAAATTTTTGTTTTGTCCGCGATAACTCGGTTTTCGAGTTGGTTGTTAGTTGTATTTTTTTAATAGTAATCTTTAATTCAATGCATACTTTTGTAATTTTTGTTTTGTTCACTCTGTTTTTTTTTAAAGTTTATGGTGTTTATATGAGATTTACCAATGTAAGGATATCACTAAATCTATTGAAAACTATTTTTTGATGGACTTATCATGATAGAGCACACAGTGATGATGTTTCTAAAATTAAAATATGAGATGAGGAACAAGAGGATAGACCATATGAACTTGACATTATTGATGCAGTGTATTTCTTGAGGCTCTTGGTAGTGATTTCTTTGATAGCTGAACCTCACCGTAAGATTTATCAGATTATGGTGAACTAGGATGCAATTTTCAACGGTTTCATCAAGGTGATGCATCTCTAATTTGTTTTAAAAGTTTATCAATGTTGCGATTACATTACTTTACAAATATGACATTTGTGCATTAATTTATAGTTTGTTATCTATCACTTGCATTATTTGTTATGTCTTTTTATATTATTATTATCCATAATTTTTATTAATGATAATATTTTCTTAAAATTGAAAAAATATTTTACAAATACATTGTAGTTTTGATTGCATAAGATTGATGAGTATAGTCATATCTTATCAACAAATCATTTCATCAAGATCATTAGATGTTTTGATGTTATATTGTTTATTTCTTTTCTAACATCTTATATCTTTTCCTTAAAAATTCCCACTCAATCTAAAAAGATGGCTAATCAATTTAAATACATGAAGTCCAAATAAAACAAATATCTCAAATTATTATGAAAAAAATAAAGCATTAAAAGAAGTCAACTGTTCAAAAATTATTGTAATTCTAAAAAGAAAAATTAGCTCATGATAGTCATTGAAAAAAAAAATGAGTCTAACCATGAAAAATAAAGAGAATTAAAAAAGAAATAAAAGATTAAGGCTTATTTTAGTATTAAGAAACATATTTTTTTTTTTGAAAAGTAGAAAACATTGAAAAACATGTATAGTTGAATTTTTTGAAAATATTTTTTTGAAAATTTAAAAGATATGAAAATTAAAAAAAAATGAGTTTCACCATCATCAACCATACAAGAAAATAGAAAGAATTAAAGAAGAGTTACAAATTTAAGGTTTTTTCTTATTGCAGGAAAAATGTATTATTTTTTAAACGTAGAAATCATTGAAAAACGTTTTTGGTTAAAAGTTTTTTAAAATGTTTTTTAAAAAATAATGATATATAAAAATTAGAAAATAATAAAAAATATGTTTTATTATTTTTATTAAAAATTTTATAAGACTCAAAAAATTGAAAATAAAGGTTTTTAAATTTAAATAAATTAACTCTAATTCAAAATCATAAATACAAAAGTATTCAATTTTTCAATAATTTAATATCAAATTTGACCCAGGCTCAAATCCATATAAATATAATACTTTTTATTTTATTTTTATGTTTCTGTTATAGGAAGATAGGTGCCAAACATGTTTTAGCCTGGCTCATTTTCGGTTAAATCTGTTTGTGTGTTGTAATGTTTTGACTCTATTTTATGGTTGCTCTGACATATACTTGTGTTAGAAAAATATGTTGTATGGTTTGTTTCTAATTTAATAAATGAAATTACTGTGAGGACTGAGAATAATATTTACAAGAATATTTGACTAGTGTTACGAGTAGTGCCAACTGCTTCAGGGACCGTTGATGAACAAAGATGAGCACAATAATATATTTATGTAGTTCGGTTTCTCTACATCTGTGAGGCCGAACCCAGAGAGATAATCCATTTTCTTATCATCTTGTACAACAAGTGATCCAACTTTTAACATTCATCAATTTGGCCACCTCACTTTTGCACATAAGATCTAGATCTCTCTCCTCTATGTTCCCCCTGAAAACTTCAGTTCCAAACCAAGTAATTCACTTGTGTTCACACTCAATATACTCTCAATTACAACTTCCTTCCTGAACTAATAATTGCAAAAATTCTTAGTAAAAAACCTATACAAATCTCAAGTATGTAAATTGCTTTCAATTTACTAACTTACTCGATCAATTACAATAAATCTACCTATCAAAGTAGCAAGATAATCAGCACGGAGAATTTCTTCAGTACGTCCAGGATACATCTTGATACGTCGCAAAACTAACTAAAAATTTGACTAAGACAAGTGCACATATCAATTAATAGTATAGTTACGGTGAGCAAAGATATCGTTCACACGAAGACCAAAAGTACTCGTAATTACTGTTTTTCTATTATTTAACCGAATAAATTGAGTGATTGATTAAAAATTAAAATTAACTAAATCAATTAACAAACGAACACGACAAATAACAAAACACAAAAATGATCGACTAAAAACCAAGAAGTGAAACAATATTCAAGAAAGAATTCACCTAGATTTCATCTGTCATTATCAATCTAAATTACATAGTTTCTTTACTTAGTATCTTGATTCGTAGAAATCTATGAATTATGCAAATATCTCTTTCGAGAGTAAGAGCAACTAACTCTAAGTTGATTAATTGAAATTTCTTTTTAATTAAAACCCCTATTATTGCATTGACTCGATCTATGGATTCCCCTATTATATTTTACTCTAATCCGATAGATTTATGTCATCCTATTTCTAGGATTGTGTGCAACTCCACTCAATTATGCAAGATCTACTCTTAAACAGGGTTTATTCCTCCTCTGATTTAAGCACATCAAATATAGATCAATAATCTAGAAATATCAAACCAAGAATTAACCATACATAATTGAGAACAAGATCTAAGTATTTATTGAGTAAAATAAAAATCAAACGACAGAATCCATCATAGGATTCATCTCCCTAGATATTTAGAAAATTATTTCATGCTTGACAATAAAAACATCCAAGACACATTATAACCGAAAAAATAAAGAAACTCATGATAACCTCCTAAGAAATCAACTGGGAATCTTCAATCTTGACGAAAATATGCTTTAGAGTCTACTTCAATAGCATTTTTTGAGTTCTTTTCTTGAATATTCTATGAAGGCTCACTCCTATCTTCTTATTTTTGTCATATATATGTCTTAGAATGCCCGAAAAACCTAAATATCGTGTTTTTTTTGCTATTCAGAGTGCAAGTTTGCGAAATCGACACGGCTTGCCACATCGTCGTGTGGCTTATACGGCCATGCGTCCCAGCTGTGTGAAAAAGGTCAGCTTGTGTGGCTCTTGGACCTTACTCCGTTTTTTGTTTTTCACTCATTTTGCACTTAAATGCTCTCCTAAGTATAAAAACATGAATTTAAAGGATTGAGAGCATAAAATTCACCATTAACATCAAATAATCACCCAAAAACGCATTAAGAATGAGATTAAAACATGTTACTTTTAGCACTTATCATATTTTTAAATATTCAAGATATGTTAACAAGTTACTTGATTTGATCCAATCTCTTTAAAATAAGAAAGTTGATGTACTTGATCTAATCCAAACCAATCTTATAGATATGTTTCTATAAAAAGTTTGGTCTTCAGATATGGGCTTGCACACATCCAAAATATCAACAAAGATTATAGTGCAAAGATATTGTTTCCTAATATTGTCAACTTTAAAAATCGCAATGTATGAGGTTAAGTAGTACTAGACTTGGTGGGCGCTACTCATGGCACTTCTCTTGACACTCTTCTCATAACTGCCTCAACAATCTCTCCTTTTGGTAATTTTTTTGAATAGAACAAAAATAGTGAGGCATAAACATCAACAAAAGCAATCTCCATATAGAAAGTTGCCCTTAAGAAACTCCCCCTTAATCAATCAAACTAAACTACAAACATAACCAAATAAATCATCCATTAATGCCTTTAAATAAACATATGCATTAACGATCAAAGTACTTAAATTATATTATAACAAATTGAAAGATAAATGTTCAAATAAACACCTACCACATTAATTAAGTTCATCAATGAAAAACCTCCCCAAGTAAACTCTGAAACAACAACAGCAACAACAACAACAAAAGAATGCATCAAAAGCACCATATCATCATCATTAGAATTTTTGTCATTCAAGTCCCCTTTTTTGTTCAAACAAATAAGCCATGGTGCTATAGGAATTTCTAAGCCAAAAGATCATTCCCAGAGCCTTGTCACACTGAACATTGGCCTTTAGTTGAGAAATGACCTTTTCTTGAGAAGCAATCTTAGCATCTAAATGGTTAAGCTATAGGAAAACTTCGATTAAGAAAGCAATTTGTTGTAACAGTGGTAGTTTAGCTTCTTTTTTTTTTTAATCATGCCAGCTTTTGATATTTATAATAATAAAATTTTATTGAAAATTACTTGTGATTTGTGCAAAATGGATTTGAATCAATCTTGTCTTTCAACCGAACGACCTTCTCTACTGTCCTCATTCCAAGAATTGCACCAAGTGTGGGCTTGAACAACACGAACCAAACACAAAACAAGAAATAAGTTTATTACTTTCAGCGAAAAAGTAATTCTCTCAATAGAAACTAGTAAAAATCGTAATTCCTCGAAAATAGAATTTATTCTAAGAAAATAAATTATCACTACTTTCTGGCAGAATAACGATATATTAAACTTCTGTTAGTAGCTCTACCATTTTCATATATTTATAGGGAGAGATGAGAGAATCCTAGTTGAATAACACTTACAAAAATAATATTTATTTAATAGAAAACACACTCCTACTCCAATTGGAGAAGGGGTGGATGACACATCCTAGTAAAAACTACTAGTGTTACCTCCCCTCTTATCTTGAATGAGGAGATTTGGACCTCATTTGTATTGAGTTTAATTATATGTGCTTCTTGGATTTTTAACCCAACACATTATAATTTAATCCAACTCAATATTTATTTTCTGTTTTCCAAAATAAATATTATTTATTCTAGTAATTTAATTAACTAAATTAATTTCCAACTAAATAATTTTTTCAATCAAATTCTAATTCTGTTAAAGTCATAAAAATTTTACCTTAAAAGAATCTCTGAGGAAATATATTTAATTTTCTTATTTGATGGATTCATAATGACTAATTAATTTAATTTCATTATTGAACTTCAATTATTTAATTATAATTACTTAAATAATAATTCGAGACCTTAAACTAATTCTCAAGTGATTTTTATACTTAGTGAGAAAGCACATTCATTTGTAAATATGAGGAATTTCTTAACTTCATCATTTCCATTCATTTTTGTTCATTTGGTTCTAGCTGCAATTCATTTTTTGTTTCAACGTGCTAGTGGAGACACCAATTGGACATATATAACTAGGGCTCAAATAATTTATAGCTAAGTTTCAGCTTTTCTACTTTAATTATAAACTTATTTAGTCACGAAGTCATTCCACTATGATATTGTGACTAAGCTCTCCATAATTACATACCATTACAAAAACTACTTAATAAGTGATCGTCCAATGACCTTGTTATAAGTGTGTTACCCTAATAGGATATCCTTAATGATCTGTTTTGGGTAAAATATTTCTTCCAACATGATCTCATTCTATCTCATAGTAACCATTACATTTTCCTTAATGAAAAGTCAATTACTATCAAATAGTAATAAAGCCTTTTATCACAAAGACAAACGACCCATGATCACGTTTATTTTTCATCTATCATGTAATGCTAATGAGAGGATATCATTTACCCATTAGTTGGGTTATGAATTCCACTATTGTGAATGATGCTACATACTACAAAAGTTATATACCCAATGCACTAGCTTTCAGCTCCTTATCTATTTGAACTTAGACTTTTACTTACATCAAATATACGAGTTATGCATACATATTTCATCACCCACTTAGGATTAAGGTATGTAACGCTATGAACGCCACAAGTGAATAAATACATAAACAGATCTAGGTCAATTGGGTAGTATAAGGCACACAGGCATGTGGGCCCAAATTCTAAATTTTTTCCCTCAGGCCATATTTGTCATACGAATCGAATGTAGCCCTTATGTAATGTACAAATTGGTATATAAATCATGATTTCTGATGCTTTGTTAGTTATGATTCATGAACACCTGAGTAGTATGTTATATATGATAGCATGATCTGTTATATGTTAATATTATCTTAATCTGATGTGTAAAGCATGTATGTCATACACGTATTTGTTATCTGTTTAGTTCTACATGTGCATTGGGATGAGATTGTAATTATGGAGGAAGAGTGAGTAGTTTAATTTATCTGTCGTATTTGGTGGCTCAGCCACATATTTTTGTTTTAGGTGGGTTACTGCATTTTGATCTGGCAGCTAGTCTACATTTATTTTGTAAAGTGATATATGATCACTTAGCAATGTGTGGGGTTGGATGGGTAGTTAATACCCTAATTGGTGTGTAGGGGTGGTCGGAGATGATGTGTAGCGGATGGGGGTAGGATCTGAATCTGTATTTGTTATGCATGTGAATCTGTATCTGTTATGCATTGATGTATGTATCAGTTTCGTAATCTGTTTAAGCATGTTATCTAATTTATTGTGTGTAATGAGTTACACACTGAGCTCATAAGCTCACTTTTTGTTTGTTTGGTTCTCAGGTAATCCTCAAACATAAGACGGATCAGTGTGACGGGAGCTCGGTTTTACGTATTTGCTTTGCATTTCCTTAAATTTCGTTCAATTTAGTCTATTTTCATTCCATGGGATTGTCTTAAAATCTGATTTTATTTTTATTTTTCATTTAGAGCCGTTTAAGCGTTTTAGATGACACCATTTCTTTTTGCAAGTTGGATTTCAAAATCAACTCGTGTTTTCCAAAACTTTACTTAACTAAGAAATTACGTTGCAAACTAAGTGATTTTACTAGTGATCATCGGCAAAACTAATAAATTATTTAAAAGGACGTTTTTCTCATATAAACTGGAGTTTTATTCACTGCATGTTGGCTTAAATTATTTTTCTATTTCAAAATGGGTTCTAGATTTTCGAATGAACTTAGATAACACCTTTACACAAATTTTAAATGCTACAATTACATCAATGTAAACAATAGTTGATTCGGTTTTAATTTTATTGGCACAATTACTACTATATCAATAAAGAGGACTTGGATTTAAACACAATGGAATACATCTTCCCTCTAATTTTAGGCTTTGAGAGATTTATGAATCAAAGTAGTTATTGTATAAAAAAAAAAAAAGAGAAGTAAATAACCATTTCTATAAAACATAACTAATAATCCAAAATTATATTTTATCATTTTATTAAGAAATTTATTATTTGACGTTTTAAGTTTTATTAATTTCATAGGTAACAAATACCCCCAAAATTTTGATTATGTATAATATGTTTAATCGTAATATTTTATTCTCACATTATCGTGACAATGACAATTATATTTGAATATAAAACATTAATTTTAAAGTCACAATTACATTATCCAAGGACTCAATCTTACAGTGATTATTACTTTTAATCTCACGGGAATAATTCCCCCGCCCACGGCACATTAATCTTTGTTTTTAACACAAATTTATTTTGAACATGAGCTGTAGGGAAAAGAATACAGCTAGAATCAACGAACATGGCAGGTTTCGAATCTAACTAAAATCACATGGCACAATTAAGTTTTGACCACAGCACCATCTTTTATGACACCCGCTTTATTTATCCGAAAGAAACAATCAGATGAATAATCTCAGTCCAAATTGCGTTTCCTATAATGACCTTTATGCATTTCAACAATTCTTATACTTATGTGATGAATCCTAACATAAAGGCAAATCCGACGGTGGTGCTGGGAGAGACTGTAATTCTCCAACTCCATTCTCAACCAGGAAAGCCATAGCCAAACCCCATGTGATGTGAACATCCAAGTGACAATGCATTAGCCACACACCTGTTAGCAAAAGCGTTCAGATTCAACCATCAAATGAAGGATTCATTGAGAGACCATTTGAAAGAATCTGAATACCTATTTAGTACCATTATTACCTGGGTTATCAGCAACGAATCTAATGACCGCCCATCCATTCGCAGGGACTGCAACCGTATTCCTTAGAGGTGGATCAACAAGGTTGAACTTAGATGTATCTCTTTTGGGATTGAAGTTTCCAAAACCTTCTGCAATGATGTAGAAATCGTATCCGTGAAGATGAATTGGGTGGTTCTCAGGTGCGATAATGCTTGTGCCTTGAAGCACAACCTGTACCCTTGAACCGAACTTCAATTTGTACAATTTAGTTCCGGTAATAGGTTGGAAGAGAGTTCGGCTCACATTCCCGGTATAATCGAATTTCACTGGTGGGGTTCCTGGAAAATCTGTGGTGAACACCCCTGGAATTCCCTGTTGGTGAGCTTGTAACAATGAGATGCTCCGAGGGAGCATGAATGAGACATTGTTCATGCTAGCAGCCAAACGTGTACCATTTGGTCCTTGGCAGCGACTTCTACGAAAATTTGGTGGGCAGTTGTTGAGTCCTAAACCAACTGTGAAGAAGAGGCTTTCGTCGATCTCAGTTGGGACTTGGACCTTTCGGGGACTTCTGAAGCTTCGGCTGAAGGCTGTAACGGTGTTGGTATCATTGTAGGCTGGCAGAGAAGGCATAATTGGTTTGGGTGCATTGCCCTTTTTGGAAGACTTGTATTCAAGAATGGCTGTTGTAGTAGTGTTGTCGAAGGGTACGTTTTGAGCACTTTGGTAGGGTCGGGCTGCCATGTAATATCTAGCCGGTCGCTGGTCTGCTTTGATCAGTACATCAGTGGTTTGGCCTGCACCTAGCATGAGTACTGAAGTGGTGAAGGGTTTGATGTAAGTGGCATCAGCACCAACAACAGTGAGCGTATGGTTTGCCACTGCAAAGAAAAGCGGTTGGTTCAGGGCTGCATTTATGACTCTCAGGAGGTTGGTCTCACCGGCTTCTATGGGGATGATTGTGGTGTCTGCAAAAAAAAAAAAAAAAAAATAGCATGTCAATCTTATGGGAAATCATATCATATATATATGGAACTCAAGTTCGAAATTTGAAGAAGCAAACCTTTGCTGGAGCATTTGTATAGATCACCAGGTTGAGCATTGATGGTGTAAGCATCAGAGACATTTGGAGCTGCCCCTGTCCTTGTTGCTTCCCTCACAACATCAATTGGGTTTGCATCCCACCATTCACCTTGTAGTCATAATCAACAATAATTAGATTCATTCAATCTAGGCATAGCCCTCATAATCAATTATCATTTCTCCAGCCTGCTTGCTAATTAGGACTCATCATGTAGTTTATAAGTAATTACAAGTTTATATATTAATTAATTACCGAGTACAATTGGTGTTTCGAGGTTTGGCTTAGGAAAAGGGTAAGATTCGCCTAGTCTGGGACGGATGATGAGAGCTCCATAAACAGTGGCTCTAAGCCATGAGCTGTGAGCATGCCACCACAATGTTCCTTCTTGTCCTTGAATAGTGAACCTGTAGGTGTAACTTCCACCTGGTCTAATTGGGCACTGAGTCACGAATTCTGGTCCATCTGCCCATCCGGTTCTCATTTGCCGAACACCATGCCTATAAATGAAAGTGGTTATGGTAATTCAAAATATACACATACCACGGTAGATACAAATGTGTAAATGAGTATATATATGTTTATAGACTTAATTAGTGCTACAATAAATTATACAGTTAACCATTTTCATGATATGAAAATTTATAGTAATATTTCCTGTTAAAATATTAATTTCGAAACCAATACTTAGGCTATACCATATTATGTATTATCGAATGTGCAATAATTGAAATACCAGTGAATGGTGACATTGTATCTGGCTTTGTTAACAACTTTAACTTCAAGGGAGTCTCCATTCCTGACCTCCAAGGTAGGTCCAGGAAACATGCCATTTACAGTGATCCTGTTGTGAGTGTTGCACAGCCTCTTCACTGTTGTTGCTTGGATCTGTTTCATTCATAATTTAGTTAACTAATCAAATTAAAAGAAACAAGAAAGACTCGCTAGAAAATATAAAGAAATAACAAAGAAACAAGCAAAGCCACTTGATAAACTAAATAGCTAGGAAACGAGAGGATCAAAGAATAAGGAAAAGAAAACACACGACAAATTGATGTCGTTGAATTTCTCCACTTGTTAAGGACAATAATGTAGAAGAAATGAGAAGGAAAAGGCTGAGGAACATGATGGAAAAGTTCTTGAGAGTCTCCATATGTAGCTAAGTAGCTAGATTGAAATAATTGCCTTTTTTGTTCGAGGATAAGTTGCTCGCAGAGACAGGTGCTTTTTATAGGAAGATACGTTGTTTGAACAAAATGGTTCCACGCAAATATAGTCAAGAGGCCGACCCCGGCTTAAGTGGTTGTTGCACCCACTAGCCTGTGTATTAAAAGTGAATAATTAGTTCCATGAATGCAGCCTTTGCTTTCTTCACAAACTATTTTTTTAGTGTTCCTGTAAATCAGAACTTTTAATTAGTCAATTAATTAAAATCAGCTGGTTCTTGATTAGTAATATTTTCCATCTATATTCTAACGCACGACCCGTTACATGATAAAACTAGAAAAGCTTCAACATTAGTGAACAGGACACATATAATATTCTTCTGACTTGGATTTCAGAAATCTAGATAATGTTTCCTAAGCCATGGAGAGAATGTTCTTGAATTTCAGAAATTAAAAGTGTTCAAGACTTGGCTATTACCGATTCTTTTAAAAAGCTATTTGCTCAAATCGACCTAGGATGATCTTGAGTAAATATTGTGGTTTCTTTCATTATTCAAAAAAGTAATGAATTTATTTAATAATTCATTATAAGCCAACTCACCTATACCTAAACAAAATTAATAAGAATTCATATCTTATAATTTAATTAATAAATATTTTACTTAATTCGAGCTAAAATGTGTAAAGGTCTTTAAAAATTTGAGGATGAAAACGTAATTAATCTTTAAAATTGAACGAGAATTTTGTGTTTGGAGAGCTTGAAAATAAAAAAGAAATAACTAATTTCGGAAGAAAAACTTTAATTTAGTGTTTGACAAAATTTTTAAAAGAGACGTAGAATGGGAGGGAATGAATCGGTGGGTGGTTTAAATAACCAGCCAAATTTTAAAAAATTAGGTTTTTTTCCCCCTTTGACCACCTACAGTTTCTTTCCTTTTTCAAATTGGTCTTTTTTTTCAATTAAAATAAATTTCAAAATTATTTTCAAATCAAATCTCGTTTTTAAAATTTGTTTTAACCAAATTAATTCTCGAGCTCTTAATTTTAACCTCTTAGCCTAAAATTTTTAATTCTAATTATTTTAATATTTTATTTAATTATTCTTAATTATTTAATTATCTAACTTAATTAAGGTTTCTAGTTCACTAACCCCAAGTTCACTAACCCAGTTTTTGGGATGTGACATGTTTAGAAGTCAGGATGTATATAGCTCATAAGAGTAAGATCTCCTCTAAAATACACAATCATATAATCCATCGTTCTCAATAAATACTTGAGTATATGCTTAACTGGTTGTTAGTGTCTTGGATCGGGGTTTGCCTTATATCGACTCACCAACCCTACTGCAAAATAAATATCTAAACGTATGCATAACATAAAATACATGAGACTTCCTACTACTGAAGCATAATGAGTCTTTCCCATGTATTCTCTTTCTTCCACCATCTTAGGACAATATTCCAAAGAAAGATGAATGCTCGATATAGAGGGTTAAGTTCCCTTCTTTGAATCAGTCATTACATAACGTTCCAATATCTTATCTATGTATGAAGCTTGTGATAATGCTATCACCTTGTTCTTTTGATCAAAAGTTAGTTTCTCCCAATTCATTCATGCTAAATTGTTGAGTTAACCATAGTTTAACCGATGACAATGTCAATACATCATTTTCAATGAGTGGAATCTCATTGACATATAAAATGAGAAATACCACCCTTTTGTTCCCAATATGTCATCGACATATAAACCACTTAATCAAATCTTTGATTCCATGAGCGGGATGCTTGCTTAAGCCTTTATATTATATAAGAAGTTTGAAAACTTTATGTTAATATCTTTTAGCTATATATTTATCGGATTGCATCATATAAATGCTCTCTTCAAGATAGTCGTTCAAGAATGTCGTATTGACATCCATTTGTCAAATCTCATAATTAAGAGTCGACGCAATGGATAATAATATGTGGATCGAATTGAGCATGTCAACTAGAGAGAAGATTCTTCATAATTGGTACTTTCTTTCTTAGTGTATCTTTTTGCTACAAGTCTAGCCTTCATAAGTTTCAACTTTTCCACCTGCATTTCTTTTCTTCTTGTAGATCCATTTACACCCTATGGGTTTTATCCCTTCCTGTAAGTCTACAAGTTCCCAAACTAAGTTAGATTTCATAGAATCCATCTCATCTTTCATATTTATTTCCAAAGCTTAGAATCAACACTTTGCATCACTTCATCAAATGTGAATGGGTCATCATCTTCTTGTTCAAGCACTTTTTCTAGATTGGAAGAACTCAGGCCTATGAGAGATCCTCCCACTACGACGAAGCTCCCTATGTTGCTGACCGTTTACAGGTCTACTATTAGTAGTTGGTTTTAGAACCGTTACTGTAGGGTTTTGTGTATTTCTTGGGAGTTCCTTGAGTACTTCTTTACTTTGAGGTTTAAAATCATTCATGTAACTCTCCTCAAGGAAGGTAGCATGAGTTGACATTATAATTGTTTACTTTTTCGGGTTATAAAACAAACCACCCATTGTTTCCTTAGAATATCCTACAAACATGCACACTTCTTTCCATGAATCCAACTTTCTCACATCTTTATCCAATTTGTGTGTAACATCTTAAAATTTAGGGTTAGAAGTTTTGAGGTTTGTGGTTAGTTTCGGTGAGTAGGTTGAGCAATTGGGTTTATTTTTGCATTTTAATGTCAGAATGAGCCTATTGGTTCGGTGGTAGTGGGTGTGTTAGTTTACCTTTTGAGTCCCGGGTTTGAATCCTTAGGTGTGTTTTAAGGAATTAATTTTATTTTAGATTTTTTTAAGTTTTAAAATACTTATTTATTTTTAATTTATTTTTGAAGTAGGCCTAAAATCTCTCTCACATTCTCCCTCTTCCACACTTCTCTATTGTATCATTTTCTTTTGTATTTCTTTTTTTCCTCTTGTATTCTACAATTTTTCTTTTGGGTTTCAAATTGTGGTTGCTAGTTACTACTTTTCAAAGTCAATCTTTGAACCCTTAAGTGTTGTACCAAGTAAGTGTCGTCATTTGGGTTTATTGACTGATTTATTTCTGATGTTGCTTTCAAATTCGTTAGCCAAATTCTTATAAATTAGTATATTTGTGGAATTAAGGTTTCGGTTTAGTAGGTGGTGACGTTTTGATTGTTTTGGGCGTTTTAATTTGCAAATTCAGGTGTGTGTTGTAAAACTGACTAATTTTGATATTGAATTGCGTGAAATTCTACGTATTTAGGTATATCTTTGAGTTACCAAAGGTTGGGGTCTGTTTTGTTGCCAAAAGCACATTTTTTAGCTTGTTTCGGTATGGTTTCGTGACTATATAGATGGCCACATAGGTGTGTGCCGCACACAGGTGGTTCACACGGCCGTATGACTTTGGGAATTAGGGTTTTTTGGCGATTTTGATGCCACAAGGCTTGGCCACATGGTCGTGTGGCTATGATTTGGAGATTTTTGTCAATTTGCACATGGGCGTGCGCTTTGAGGCATACAGCTGTATCCCTTAGCCACACCATCATATGGGATTCCACACAGTCATGTCTACTCTGCATCTTATTTTGTTAATTTTGGACAAAAAGTTACAGGAGCTGCTCACACGGGCATGTAACTCTGTCACACGGGCGTATGTCTCCTTTACACGGGCATGTGCAGCTTGCACATAGGCGTATAGACCACCACACGGGTGTGTAGACCTTCACATAGCCTAGGCACTTCTACACAGTGTGTGGCCCTATTTTGCAAATTTTTTTGCTATGTCATAAATTGACTTGTTTTACGTTCTAATGTATTCTGAACCTCGGTTAGGCCTTAGTAAGGGTGTTTGGAACGCTATTTTAGCTCAGAATTATACATTATTCATAATTATAGAATTAATTTAATGGTTTGTTTAAGTGTTAAGGTGACTTATTAATTGGATTTGATATGTTACCTAGTAATTGAACATGGGTATAGCTGATTCTGAATCTGATCGATCGAGTATGTGCATTTCTATTTCTGTATGATTGTCTGCATGTAGTGTACATTTTGCATTTGCATGAAAACTTTGAAAGTGACCAACTGAATATGAGTTTTTGTATCTGCGAGATTGTAGTGTTTGGTGTGCATTCATACATTTGCATAAAATTAGGGTTTTTGGTTGTGAAGAGAAAGGAGTTTGATTCGGTAGTCCAACTGTAATATTTTTGTACAGCGGTTTACCGCATAATTCTATACATATGTCAACTCTGCTACATAATATTAAATGAGTGGCTTAGTTCTACAATATGTGGTGCGTAGGGTAGATGAGCCTACCATAGTCTTATGTGGTGTGTAGGATGGTTGAAGTGGTATTTGGATGGTTGGGCTGGGTTATGACTTATTACATTCATTACGCATTTGGTTATATGTCTGAATATAAGTGTCTGATTATACTAGTATTGAGATGTTTGTGATATGGTAACTATGAAATGATGTGTTTTTGTTAATACGCGTTTTGATATATTTTGGAAACACCTTGTTAATTGGCTTATCGGTTGAGTTTTTCACTTATGATTTGTGTTCATATACCGTTTTCGAACTATTTTTCGTGTTACTCCATTTTTGACCATTTGTTTATGTTTCGGACTCACATTGAGCTCGCATAGCTCACTCTTTTAGTTTTCACCCTTTCAAGTACTCTCGTGTTTTGAAGTTAGACTTGGCATGTCGAAGGTCTCAGAGTGATACATTTTTAATTGGGCCAATAAATTTTTTCTTCAATTCTTAATTTATTAGATTATTTTGGCCTGTAAATGTTTTATATGAACCGTGGTATAAATCTTATTTTGGACTTTCATATAGTGTTATTTGGACTGAATTTTAGAAACTATGGATTTATATTTCTGATTGTTTTTAACGTAACTTAAATTACTATTTTGAATCCTAAATTGTTAAACAGATTAGTTCGAATTTAGCAAATTGTGTTCGAAATGAGATTTTAACAATTCTTTTGTAAATTTGTTTTTAGATCACTTCGGCGATCAATGTAGCCTCTGAGATCCAGTCAAAACTTTTAGGCCGGGTTTTAGGGTGTTACAACATGGGTTGGACATCCTAAAATCCAAAAATTCTTTAAGTTTGGCTTCTGATGGGTGTTGAAACCACCAAAAATAATTCGTACTAAAATAACTCTAAATAGTAGTAAAGAATGGTAGTAGGGTCGAGTCCACAAGGATTGGATGTCATAATCAACTTTTGTGTTCACTTATAAATAGAATATTCATCGTGTCAAGGATCGTGGCAAGAGTCGTGCCCACGACTCCAAATGTACCTGCAACAAAGAAAAATAAACAATTAAATCGGGGGAGTTTGAGAATGTAACAGATCGATTTTGGGGCTAGTTAGAATAGTGGTTACGAAACCACTATTTCAAAGCCGTAGAAATTATTTTAATATTATTTTATGTGTGATAACATGATTATAAAGGTGCATGAAAAATTTGGTGAATTAATTTTAGCGTTTGAGAGCTTAATCGCGAAAAAGGACTAAATTGCATAAAGTGCAAAAGTCCTATTGTGATAGCTAAGGGTGTCAAATGGCTAGAAAACCAAAATTGGGGGTCCTTAAAGGGCAAATAGACCCTAAAGGAGTGCTTGGCCGGCCATGGGGACAAGAATGGTCAAAAAGTCAAAGTAGGTGGGTTTTAGTAGCTTATTTGACTAAAATATAAATAAAATAAAAGAAAGATGATATCATCCCTTTTCACCATTTCTTCTCCACTGAAAATTCAGCCATTGTTAGGGTCTGAAAGCTTGAAAATTTCAGCAACTTGTAACCCTCTCAAGTAAGTGATTTTGATGGTCTTTCTTGATGATTTTTATATTTTTAAAACCCTTGTTGCATAAGCTTTCAAATGAGGGGACTATTTTGTAAAATGGTTAAAACTCTAGGGTTTTACCATGAGAGTGTTCATGTTGTTTTCTAAAATTTTATGGAATAAAATGAATCATGGTTGTGAAATAAATAACTTTTGTTAAGGGACTTCTCATGAAAACCCTAATAGGACCATTTTGTAAAGTTTGTAAAATAGATAGTAATATTGTGAAATATTGGAAATTTGGGGTTTTCATAAGAGATATAAATGGTCGGTTAGGCTTAACTAATAAGTAAACACGATAAAAATAGATTTTTGAGCCTAGGGGTAAAATAGTCATTTTGTGGAAGTTTAAGGGCAAATTGGTCATTTTGCCCAAATTATAAATTATTGAGCGTTTAGATTTAATTGATGATTAAATGACTAAATGTTGCCATTTTAGATCAAGAAATACAAAATCCGAACCTATACCAAGGAAAGGCTAAACAAGTAGATTAAATAAACTTGTCGCCCTATTTTGAGTGTCGAGGTAAGTTGTATGTTACTATATGTGTTTGAATTGATATAGCATAAATTTCTTAATTGTGGTAATGAAATTACATGATGATAATTGAGATAATAGAACTCTCGGGTGAACCTTAGGAATAAATTGGATATTCGTGCCATGACATTTGGGTCACTTGTGTGCTAGTGTAGGACATGTCTGGTACATGCATCGGCCACATTATGAGAGCCAGTGTAAGACCATACCTGAGACATGGCATCAGCATTGAGATGAGAGCTAGTGTAAGACATGTCTGAGACATGCATCGGCCTCGAGATGTAAGTCAGTGTAAAACATGTCTGGGACATGCATCGGCTACGAGATGTGTCAATGTAAGACCATGTCTGGGACATGGCATCGACTCGTATAGAGGTGTCAGTGTAAGACCATGTCTGGGACATGGCATCGGCACAAAGATGTGAGAGCTAGTGTAAGACCATGTTTGGGACATGACGTCGGCCTCGATTTCGATAGTCAGTGTAAGACCACGTTTGGGACATAGCATCGACTTGATGGATGAGCCAGTGTAAGACCATGTTTGGGACCTGACATCGGCATTACACCCTATGTTTAAGGCTTAGTGAATATTCGATAGCATTCCAAATGGTTCAACGATAAGAGCTACAGTTTAAGTTAAACGAGAAAAGTATAACCATGTTGTGAGTGGTACAGGTACCTATTGAAATGTATGAGATGTGAGCTTAATATATGCTATGTGAAACTTATTGGATAGTGATGAGTAAGTTATGCTTATGCCTACTTTAGTACTATGAGCATGATGATGAATGGTAAAGTTATTGTTATATTTATTACATGCAACTTACTAAGCTTTATGCTTACTCCCTCTCCTTTCCATTTTCTTATAGTGCCATCTAACTAGCTCGAGGATCAACAGACGTCAAAGGTATTGATCACACTATCAACTGAAGCACTCATTATAATTAGACTTAATATTTTGAGTATGGCATGTATAAGAACATAAACTTTAAAGTTTTGTGTCACTGTTAATTGGCCAAATGTGATGGCTTACTTTAGCATTTGATTCATTTTCTATAAGGCCATGAAAAATGGCTAATTCTGAAAGTTATCATGTGAATGCAAGATAGTCTTTCATGAATGTGAAATTGATGGCATGTTTGAATATATGAAATGTACATAAGCCTTAGCTATGGTTGTTTGGCTGAGAAATCATATTAAGTTAGATTTTGAAATGTTGGTTGGCATTAGATTGTGTTTCAGGGTGGCAAAAGGCTTGGTAGATAGCCTCATTTGTCCACACGGCTAGACACACGGGCGTGTGTCTAGGCCGTATGTGACACATGGCTAGCCCCATGGGCGTGTTGTCCGGCTGTGTGTCCCCTGCATGTAAAATTTTCAAGTTAGTATGCATGGTAGTAAACACATGGGCAGAGACACAGCTGTATGTCTTAGCCATGTGGAGGACACGGCCTCTGGCCACGGGCGTGTGCCCCTTGTTATATGTTGACGTTAGAAACAGAATGTCAAGGTTTTTGGACACGGGCCATTGACACGAGTGTGTGTCAGGCCGTGTGAAAACCCCTATAGGTTGGAATTTAGAATTTAATTCACACGGGTATGGGACACGGCCGTGCCCCTAGATGCTTGGGCCATGTGTGTCACACTGGCCATCAACACGGCCATGTTTTAATGATCACACGGGTGTGTTGCCCTTCCACACGGGCGTGTGCCCTGTTTCAAGGGTCATTTTTATTAAGTCGTTTTAAGGACCTGAGTTGGTTCCAAATGGTTTCCAATGAGAGTTTGAGGCCTTGTAGGCTCACATTAATGAGTTTAAACAAGGTTCGAAAAAGTTTTAAGTTTGATCAAGTCTTGGTGACTAGGAAACGATTGTATGGATATAGTTAAGTATGGTAATGCCTCGTGCCCAGTCCCAGCCTCAGACTCGGGTAAAGGGTATTACATTTAGTGGTATTAGAGCTATGGTTTAGTCGGTTCTGGGACTAACCTAGCATGAGTACGAGTCTAGCTATACATGCCTTAATTGTATATTGATAGTGTGACGACTCCTAAGGAGATAAGTTGTGTTTTTATTTATATAGTAAATGGATCCTGATGTAGCTACAGCGGATGACATAGAAAGTAATGCGCTGGCTCCCACTGAAGGGACTGTGCCAGTAGATAGTGGGCCAATGACAATAAGTCAGGGCAGAGGAGCTAGAGAAGCTTACCTCCACATGATGGACGCTTGGTACATGGAGTTTGTTCATGCGAATCTGAACACTCCACCTCTCCCACCTCCTCCGATTCCTCAGTATGCCCCTGTAGCTCCACAAGGAATGGATATGATTAGAAGAGAGAAACCCCCTGTAGATAAAATACAAAAGCAAAGGGCTAAGGAATTTCGAGCAAATATTGATGATGACACTAAAAGGGACCGAGTTTTGGTTGGAAAATACCATTAGGGTATTCGATGAATTATTATACACACCAGAGGAGTGTATGAAGTGCGTAGTGTCACTCTTACGAGATTCGGCTTACCAATGGTGGAATACTCTCGTGTTAGTCATACTGAGAGAGAGGATAATGTGGGAATTCTTTCAGGAAGAGTTCTGAAAAAGGTATATTAGCTAGAGGTTTATAGACTAGAAAAAGAAAGAATTTTTAGAGCTGAAGCAAGGCCATCGGACGGCGACCGAATACGAGCGTGAGTTTGTGAGACTCAGCAAGTATGCATGAGAGTACGTATCTACAGAAGCCATTATGTGCAAGAGGTTTAAAGATGGTTTGAATGAAGACATCCATTTATTAGTTGGCACCTTGAAGAATAGGGAATTTGTGGTGCTCGTGGAGAGAGTATGTAAGGCCGAGGAATTGGCCAAAGAGAAAAAAAAAAGCTGACATCGAGTACTGAGACTCAAGGAAAAGATAGATGGGGAAATCACAGCAGACCTCATCTAAGAGATCGAGAGAGTTTTCTACCCGATATAATGCGTCAGTTGGGTTCTCAAACAATAGCAAGAACAGGCAGCACACGGTGTCTAAAGCTCAAACCACTTCTATCGCTAGTGTTGGTAGTGCTCGGCCAAATAGGCCAGAGTGTTCACAATGTGGTAGGTATCATTTCGGCAGGAATGAGAGGGGCAGCTTCAAATGTGGATCATGAGACCATTTCATCCAAAACTGTCCCGAATTAGAAGATAAAGAGAAAAAGCAAGATGTGATGGTGAATAGTGCTTCTTCAAAGGGTAAACCATAAAAGAACCCTGGAAGCGGGGCTAGCAATAGAGGTGCACCAAGAGATGCTGCAGTGAGGTCCGAGGGCAGAGCACCTGTAAGGACTTATGCGATACGTACCTTTGAAAAGGTAGAATCTCTTGATGTAATCACGGGTACCTTTTCTATCCATGATATACCTGTTGTTGCTTTAATTGATTCGGGGTCTACCCACTCTTATATTTGTATGGAATTGATACCCCGTATGAGCATGCTAGTAGAGTCTACCGAATCTGTGATAAAAGTGTCAAACCCTTTAGGTAGACATGTGTTAGTTGACCAAGTGTGTAGAAATTGTCCTTTGGCAATTAGAGGCCACTGGTTTCCTGTTAACTTGATGTTATTGCCGTTTAATAAATTTGATATAATCCTTGGGATGGATTGGTTAACTTCTCGTAGTGTGGTAATGGACTGTGGAAGAAAAGTTATTGAGTTGAAGTGTAAAAGTGGGGATGTTCCTCGGGTTGAATCAAATAGAACGAACAACTTGCCTGTGGTGATATCATCCATGTTGGCAGTGAGATATTTGAGAAAAAGGTATGAGGCTTATCTCGCTTTTGTATTGAATACTCAAGTGTCTGGGTCAAAAATTGAATTGGTACCAGTGGTTTATGAGTTCACAGATGTGTTTCCGGAGGAATTACCTAGATTACCTCCCGTGAGGGAAGTTAAATTTGGAATTGAGTTAGTCCCCGGTACGGTACCCATCTCGATTGCTCCGTATAGAATGGATCCTATGGAGTTGAAGGAGTTGAAGGTTCAGCTACAAGAATTGATTAATAAGGGTTTTGTGAGACCGAGTTTTTCCTCGTAGGGTGCTCCGGTACTTTTTCTGAAGAAGAAAGACAGGTCGATGAGGTTGTGTATAGACTACAGACAGCTCAATAAGGTGACTGTGAAGAACAAGTATCCCTTGCCAAGGATCGATGATTTGTTCGATCAGTTGAAGGGAGCTACTGTGTTTTCTAAAATTGACTTAAGGTCTGGCTACTACCAGCTAAGGGTTAAGGAGCCAGATGTACCGAAAACCATGTTTAGAACGAGGTATGGGCACTATGAGTTTCTTGTTATGCCCTTCGGTTTAATAAATGCCCCTGCGGTGTTTATGGATTTGATGAACCGCATTTTTCAGCCGTATTTGGATAAGTTCGTAGTGGTCTTTATTGACGACATATTGATTTACTCACATGATGAGAGTAAGCATGCAGAGCATCTGAGAATGGTTTTACAAACCTTGAGAGATAAGCAGTTATTTGCCAAGTTCAGTAAGAGTGAATTTTGGCTTAAAGAGATTGGATTCCTAGGACACATCGTATCGGGAGATGGGATCAGAGTTGACCCAAGTAAGATCTCGGCTATTGTTGAGTGGAAACTGTCGAAAAATATGATAGAGGTTCGAAGCTTTCTGGGTTTGGTGGGATATTACAGAAGATTTGTGAATGGATTCTCTATGATAGCCATTTCAATAACAAGGTTGTTACAAAAGAATGTCAAGTTCGAATGGTTAGAGAAGTGCCAACAGAGTTTCGAGAAATTAAAGGCGTTGTTGACCGAAGCCCCCATTTTAGTGCAACCAGAATCGGGGAAAAAATTCATGGTATATAGTGACGCCTCCTTAAATGGATTAGGGTGCGTACTCATGCAAGAAGTCAAAGTGATAGCATATACCTCGAGACAGCTAAAGCCTCACGAGAAGAATTATCCGACGAACGATTTGGAGTTGACCGCCATCGTGTTCGCGTTGAAAATTTGGAGACACCATTTGTATGGCAAGAGATGCCGAGTGTTCACTGACCATAAAATTCTCAAGTATTTGATGACTCAGAAGGAGTTGAATCTACGACAACGAAAATGGTTGGAGTTGATAAAGGATTACGAATTGGTGATTGACTATCACCTGGGAAAGGCGAATGTAGTCACCGACGGTTTGAGTAGAAAGTCATTGTTCGCCTTGAGGGTTATGAATACTCAATTAACTATGATTGATGGTGGTTCAATTCTAGCCGAGATGAGAGTTAGACCTACGTTCCTTCAAGAGATTTGCACGGCTCAGAAAGGTGATAACGACTTGCAAGCTAAGGTGGCTCAGTGTTAGTCGGGTGATGAATCAGATTTTCAGATTAATACCGAAGGCTACTTGATGTTCCAAGATAGGGTTTGTGTACCTAAAGATAATGAGCTTATTCAGAAGATTTTACGAGAGGCACATAGTGGTTGCTTGTCTATCCATCTGGGTAGTGTGAAAATGTATAACGACTTGAAGAGAATGTACTGGTGGTCGGGGATGAAATGAGACATTTCTGAGTTTGTTTCTAAGTGTCTAGTTTGTCTACAAGTGAAAGCCGAACACCAAGTACCCTCGGGTTTACTTCAGCCTGTGATGGTTCCTGAGTGGAAATGGGGCCGAGTAACCATGGATTTTTTGTCAGGGTTGCCTTTGACACCAAGGAAAAAGGATTCAGTTTGGCTTGTTGTTGATAGAATTACTAAGTCAACACATTTTATACCAGTGCGTAATAACTATTCTCTTGAGAAATTGGTCGATCTATATGTTTTTGAGATCGTGAGATTTCATGGAGTGCTCTTGTCGATTATTTCAGCTAGAGATCCGAGGTTTACCTCGCGATTTTAGAGGAAGTTGCAAAAGGCATTGGGAACAAAACTGAATTTTAGCATGGCTTTTCACTCGCAAACCAACGATCAGTCAGAGAGAGTAATACAGATCTTAAAAGATATGTTGCGGTGTTGTGTTCTTAAGTTTCAAGGCATTTGGGAAAAGTATTTACCGCTGGTGGAATTCACATACAATCAGTCGAGTTTGAAAATGGCGCCCTATGAGTCTTTGTATTGGCGTAAGTGTTGAACACCTTTATATTGGACCGAGTTGAGAGAGAATCAGATTCACGAGGTCGACCTAGTCAGAGAGACTGAAGAAAAGGTTAAAGTGATTCGTGATTGTATAAAGGCCTTATCGAATAGACAAAAATCTTACGTGGATTTGAAATGGAAAGAGATCGAGTTTCAAGTTGGGGATAAAATGTTTTTGAAGTTATCCCCGTGAAGAAGGTTCTTTGATTCAGAAGGAAAGGCAAATTAAGTGCATGGTTTATTGGACCTTATAAGGTGACCGAGAGAATTGGACTGGTAGCATACCCATTAGCCTTGCCTCGTGAGCTAGAGAAAATTCATGATGTGTTCCATGTATCAATGTTGTGCCACTACCGATCTGACCCCTCACATGTGATTTTACTAGAAGAAATTGAAATAAGCCCAGATATGACCTATGGTGAAGAACTGATTAAGATTTTGGATCGAGAGGTCAAGAAATTGAGGAATAAAAGTGTAGCACTTGTGAAGGTTTTATGGCATAAACACGGAGTCGAGGAAGCCACATGGGAACCTGAAGAGACTATGAGAGATCAATACTCGAACTTATTCACCGGTAAGATTTTCGAGGACAAAAATCTCTAAGGGGGAGAATTGTAACAGACTGATTTTGGGACTAATCAGAACAGTGGTTACAGAACCACTATTCCAAAGCCGTAGAAATTATTTTAATATTATTTTATGTGTGATAACATGATTATAAAGGCACATGAAAAATTTGGTGAATTAATTTTAGCGTTTGAGAGCTTAATTGCGAAAAAGGACTAAATCGCATAAAGTGCAAAAGTCCTATTTTGATAGCTAAGGGTGTCAAATGGCTAGAAAACCAAAATTAGGGGTCTTTAAAGGGAAAATAGACCCTAAAAAGAGTACTTGGCCGGCCATGGGGACAAGAATGGTAAAAAAGTCAAAGTAGGTGAGTTTTGATAGCTTATTTGACTAAAATAGAAATAAAAGAAAAGAAAGATGATATCATCCCTTTTCACCATTTCTTCTCCATTTAAAATTCAGCCATTATTGGGGTTTGAAAGCTTGAAATTTTCAGCAACTTGTAACCCTCTCAAGTAAGTGATTTTGATGGTCTTTCTTGATGATTTTTGTATTTTTAAAACCCTTGTTGCATGAGCTTTCAAATTAGGGGACTATTTTGTAAAATGGTTGAAACTCTAGGGTTTTACCATGAGAGTGTTCATGCTATTTTCTAAAATTTTATGAAAGAAAATAAATCATGGTTGTGAAATAAACAACTTTTGTGAAAGAACTTCTCATGAAAACCCTAATAGGACCATTTTGTAAAGTTTGTAAAATAGATAGTAATGTTGTGAAATATTGGAAATTTGGGGTTTTCATAAGAGAAATAAATGGTCAGTTAGGCTTGACTAGTAAGGAAACTCGATAAAAATAGATTTCTGGACTTAGGGGTAAAATAGTCATTTTGTGAAAGTCTAAGGGCAAAATGGTCATTTTGCCCAAATTATAAATTATTGAGCGTTTAGATTTAATTGATGATTAAAGACTAAATGTAGTCATTTTAGATCAAGAAATACAAAATTTGAATCTAGACCGGGGGAAGATCAAACAAGTAGATTAAATAAACTTGTCGCCCTATTTTGAGTGCCAAGGTAAGTTGTATGTAAATAATACAACTATATTGTTATTATATGTGTTTGAATTGATATAGCATAAATTTCTTAATTGTGGTAATGAAATTATATGATGATAATTGAGATAATAGAACTCTCGAGTGAACCTTAGGAACAAATCGGATATTCGTGCCATGACATTTGGGTCACTTGTGTGGTAGTGTAAGACATGTCTGGGACATGCATCGGCCAGATTATGAGAGCCAGTGTAAGACCATGTCTGGGACATGGCATCGGCATTGAGATGAGAGCTAGTGTAAGACATGTCTGAGACATGCATCAGCCTCGAGATGTAAGCCAGTGTAAAACATGTCTGGGACATGCATCGGCTACGAGATGTGTCAGTGTAAGACCATGCCTGGGACATGGCATCGGCTCGTATAAAGGTGTTAGTGTAAGACCATGTATGGGACATGGCATCGGCACAAAGATGTGAGAACTAGTGTAAGACCATGTCTGGGACATGACGTCGGCCTCGATTTTGATAGTCAGTGTAAGACCATGTTTGGGACATGACATCGGCATTACACCCTATGTTTAAGGCTTAGTGAATATCCGATAGCATTTCAAATGGTTCAACGATGAGAGTTACAGTTTAAGTTAAACGAGAAAAGTATAACCATGTTGTGAGTGGTACAGGTACCTATTGAAATGTATGAGATGTGAGCTTAATATATGCTATGTGAAACTTATTGGATAGTGATGAGTAAGTTGTGCTTATGCCTACTTTAGTACTATGAGCATGATGATGAATGGTAAAGTTGTTGTTATATTTATTGCATGCAACTTACTAAGCTTTATCTTACTCCCTCTCCTTTCCATTTTCTTATAGAGCCACCTAACTAGCTCGAGAATCAACAGACGTCGGAGGTATCGATCACACTATCAGCTGAAGCACTCATTATAATTAGACTTAATATTTTGTGTATGGCATGTATAGGAACTTAGACTTTAAAGTTTTGTGTCACTGTTAATTGGCCAAATGTGATGGCTTACTTTAGCATTTGATTCATTTTGTATAAGGCCTTGAAAAATGGTTAATTTTGAAAGTTATCATATGAATGCAAGATAGTCTTTCACGAATATGAAATTGATGGCATGTTTGAATATATGAAATGTACATAAGCCTTAGCTATGGTTGTTTGGCTGAGAAATCATATTAAGTTAGATTTTGAAATGTTGGTTGACATTAGATTGTGTTTCAGGGTGGCAAAAGGCTTGGTAGATAGCCTCATGTTGTCCACATGGGTAGACATACGGGAGTGTGTCTAGGCCGTGTGTGACACATGGCTAGCCCCATGGGCATGTTGTCTGGCCGTGTGTTCCCTGCACGTAAAATTTTCAATTCAGTATGCATGGTAGTAAACACATGAGCAGAGACACGATCATGTGTCTCAGCCGTGTGGAGGACACGGCCTTTGGCCACAAGAGTGTGCCTTGGCTGTGTGCCCCTTGTTAGATGCTGACGTCAGAAACAGAATGTCATGGTTTCTGGACACGGGCTAGGATATGGGCGTGTCATGGTTGTGTAAGGGACACGGGCCATAGAAACAGGCGTGTGTCAGGCAGTGTGAAAACCCGTGTAGGTTCGAATTTAGAATTTAATTCATACGGGTATGGGACACGGGTGTGCCCCTAAATGCTTGGGCTGTGCGTGTCACACGGGCCATCAGCATGGCCATGTTGTAATGATCACACGGGCGTGTTTCCCTTCCACACAGGCGTGTGTCTTGTTTCAAGGGTCATTTTTATTAAGTCGGTTTAAGGACCCGAGTTGGTTCCGAATGGTTACAATGAGAGTTTGAGGCCTTGTAGGCTCACATTAAGGAGTTTAAACAAGGTTCGATAAAGTTTTAAGTTTGGTCAAGTCTTCATGACTAGGAAACGATTGTATGCATGTAGTTAAGTATGGTAATGTCTCGTGCCCAGTCCCAGCCTCAGACTCGAGTAAGGGGTGTTACAGAGAATGTTTAAGAAAGTAAAATAATCTAATCAGCTTAAATAAACGATTGACTACTATTGAAAGTAAATGTAAACTGGAAATAAATTCAGGCTTGTGTAAACAGATTAAATAAGCCTTAGTCTTAGACTCGGTAAATTTCGTATCAAGAAGCGATCCTTGAAAATTGATCTTCGCCTCCAAACGATAAGCTGGTTATAGCAGTTAAGAATGTCCTAACCACCAATTCCTCCTTTAGTAGCTGGTTCAGGTACGACCTGCAAACCAACCCTTACGGATTATCTAACTGAGATACCCGTGTTCCCGATTCAAGATTTCGGCAACCTTGCATTCTGAAGTACCCAACTCGAATTATTAGCCTCAACCGCGTGGGTCATTTAAACTCGATCACTTCTTCCTCGATTTGTTCTTGGAGATCCGAATACAGTATGATCAACTCATTTCTCCAACTATCAGCTAACACACTCCAAACCAACGTACACTTTTTGACTTGTAATCGAGTTAACTTTAAGGGATGAGTTGTCAATCCCGATACTTAGGAAAAAATGAATACCGGTTGGATGATTTTTGGCACGAATTCGTATCTCACGATTCCCGACCGGAAAGAACACCGGCCTAAGGCTAAGATGAAATTTAGTGAAGCATGAAATTATTCATGCTTTGTATGTTTTGAAAGGTAGGTTGACGATAATGGAAGAAATTGGGGAATGAAAATACTTGGAAGGTAATTAGCCCAATTTATAAAAGCAAGCAAAATGTCAATGAAAATAGCAGTAGCTCACGTCAATTCCAAAGAAAAAGAAAGAGCAATTCTATTCCAAATTGGAGTAGGAAAGCATAATTCATTGATGATTTTTTAAAAGAAGCTAAGGCCCTATTTATATACATAAAATTTACTATTTTTGGCCATGGTTAATTTAACATAAAATCAAAATAAAATAAAAATAAAATAGATAAAAATAAAAATAAAATAAGACTTTTCTATTTTTGGCTTTTTACAAAGTCAAAATATCTGGTGGGTCCTTGGCTTTCTCCATATTTCTTATTCGGCCCCATTCCATTGATTGTGTTTCAATTTGGTCCTTTTCTGGTCGTTTTTGTCTCTTAGTGTCCTAATTGCATCCCTGACAAGATTAAAACATAAAAGTACTAATTAATAAGGATCAATTCAGAAATAAACCAAATTTAAACACAAAATAACATGCAAATTAATATGTTATCAAATCCCCCTACTTAGCTCATGTTTGTCCTCAAGCATATTGTTCCTTCAAACACTAAAAATCATTCGACAATTTATTACAAATCAAGCCTCTTTTCCACATCCATAATAAAAGTAAACAATATAGGCAAAAATAAGCAAATGCTCAGAATATATAGTTTAATCAATAAGTGTCATAAAATTGGAATGTGTAAACTAAACAATTTCACTAAATAGAGTTTGAATCCAAAATTTGCAAGGCATTATTAACTAAAAATAATTTTTTATACATGGTCAAACCTTTTTACACGAACTAGGATGACAACCCAAGCACCCTATCCCAGTTACTCAGTTCAAACAGTCAGTTTTTTTGAAGGCTCGATTAGTGGAATGTTTGCAAGTTATCAACTTGCCACTCAAACCTTTTTACACGAGATAAATGACAACCCAAGCACCCTATCCCGGTTACTCAATTCGATCACGTTTTTGAAACTTTCACTCATAACTTGAGCCTTTATTTATTTATTCATTTTATTTATTTACTTATGTACAAGCAAATTATTTATGTACGAGTAAACATTTTTTCAAACAACCAATTTATATGATAAGTCTAGTCATATATATCAACCTTAAAACACAAATGTCAACTAATCTAGATACTTTGAACATTTTAATTCAAAAATTGGCCAATTGTCCAAATTGACTAAGTAATGAGATTCGAGGCTCAACGTCAAAATAAACTATCAAATAAATCTAGCATAAGATTGAACATATGCAAAAGAAAAACATGCAGCAAAAATCAATCAATCATCCGTGCATACTTACAATTTTTGATCCCCCATACTTACCCTATGCTTGTCCCCAAGCATGTGTCATATGAGATAAAAAATAGTCGCTCAAATAACACGTAAAAAGAAAAGTTCAGAATACTCCCTAGGTGTTTTTTAATAATTTTGTTGGTGTTGGGGGTAATGACTTTGCATGATGTCAATGATTGTGGAGACTTGATTTTCCATTGTTCTAAGTCGAGCTTCGATCCGGCTTAAACATGCCTCCACAGATAGAGGTTGTTCCTCTTGCTCTCTAGTATTGAAGTGTGGGCGTTGGCGAAAAACCATATTTCTGTGAGTAGTCTGTGTACCTGGAGGAACAAAATAACACGAAGTAGGGGTGCTGGCAAGTAATCCCATAGAATCCAAATAATATTTATCTAAGCTATCCATACTATATGCACATGTTAAGGACTAGAAATCAATTTTTAAGGAAAAAAGTCGAGAGGCTAAAGTCGTAATATATGGTATTAGTGGACGATTACATCACAAAACGGCATGAAAATTATGTGCAAACCAAAATCCTAAATTAACTTTAAAACCAAAATGCGTACATCACAAAAAGAATAGTTCAGTTTTAGTTAGAACAAATGACGAATCATTTCTACCTGAAAAACTAAAGGCTAAAAACTGGTGAATATATCTTAAAGCCGATTCATGCACCAATAAGTCTTTTGTGGTCTTCATGTTATAAATCTGATTAGAATGAGTTAAAACACAATAAACATCTTGAGCATCAAAGTTGCTTGGTATATCTAACAGAGCAATATGATAGGAATCGGATTAAACATCGTCAGGGTTGACGAAACCCATGGCAATGTTAAATTCAAAAATAAAGTCCTTCTCAAGCAAATGAAAACAAATAATATTTTGTGTTTCAATAGTTCGTAATGCATTAATATTGCAGCTAAATGTAGTGTAAAATTCATATACCAACTCGTAATATGCATTACAGGATATACTAGCAAATGAATTCCAACCAATAGCATCAAAGTAGTTAATCACATCATCGAGAATATTTAACATATCAAGAGTAGAGAGATTGATTTGCTTACAGACCGGGAGGGAACGTTGTCAGATGTCGTCATATCTTGTGTGATGCTCCGAGGTCAAAAAGTCTAAAAACCCTCATAATTGACCTTCGATAGGAATAGTGTTTGCACGACCTCGTCTATTGCGTTGACTGTCTCGTGATGGTTGAACATATTTGTTAGGCGAGTCGGGTGGACTTGAATTTTCGAAAGCTTCAGTATTTCTGTTTGGGGGTGCCACTGACTCGTTAGTCAGTCATCGACGAGCTCAAGTGGTGGACGATCGTGTTTGGCGTTGGACGACACGCTCGTTTGCATTCGAGGGGCCTTCGACATTGTCGTTAGAAGTCTCGACTGCCTCCGAACAACCTGCATAATATGTTAGTAAAGGTAAATCAGGCTAAAGGTTGAGAATCGACCTTTTAGGGGTAGCGGGGCTGCTGTTCGAGTGTTCTATTTTGACCGGATCAGACTTCATTGGCAACGAGTTCTTGTTGGGCCGGTCGTTTGGTGTGGAGGAGGTGGAGAAGGCTCCAAGTCGTCGTTGGCTGTATCGATGACTAGAGGTGTCGAAAATCGATGTCGATTTTGATTGAGTGAAGCCGGGATATTGTTTGCCATTTGGTTTCGAGTTTGAACCATTATTTCTGTGTAGATGTCACGAATAATTGGCTCTGTTTGCTACGGCAGACGGTGGCAGACGGTGACGGACAGCGACGATGACAGCAACAGGCGGCGGCAGAAGGTGAAGGTGTGGTTTGGGCTAATTTTTTTTTGAATGGTGATGGTGGGAATCTCGGTTTTGGCGTCGGTTAGGGTGGTGGGAGGGTGGTTTGCGTGTTTGGTGATGGAGAAAAAGAAAAAGAAATAGAGGAAATGGTGCTTAGGGAGGAAAAGAGCGGCGGTGCACGAGTGAGGGCTCTGATGGGTAATAACGATGCGACATGGTAGTGAGGGAGTCGTTCAGTGATGATGTGGCGGTAGAGAAGGCCGGCGAATGGTGGTTGTAGGTGGAGGGGAAAAAAAAAGAAAAGAAAATAGAGGGGTAGGGGTTTAGGCTCGTCAACGGCTTCGTGGTGAGGAATGGCGATGGAGGGCGTGATGGCCTGAGGATGGCGATGGGGGTTGCGACGACGGCATGGATTGGTTGTGGGGGTTTGGGTTTTTTTTTTGTTTGAAGAAGATGGAGAATATGAAGAGAGGGTTTGGGGATTTTGGGTGTTTTAATTTTTTTTTCGGTTGGGCCTATTAGGTATTGGGTTTTTAATTTGGTTTTTTTTTCGTAGGTAAATAACTATCACCAATTTAGCATGTCGTGCCCATGCCACCAAAATTATCCAACTGTCGGAAAAAAATTCATGACCTCCATTACATTCCTAAAAACATTAAATTAACTGAATTAAATAAAAATTTATTTATTTACATCCTAAATCTTACTAAAACTCAAAATTAAATAAATGAAAATAAATCTAGGTTGCATCCCAAAAAGCACTTTTGTTTAACGCCATTAGCTCGACGACCTGAGAATTTATTTATCTAGCTCTTTGAGGACTAACTCTTCAACCATGTGGACTTGAAAATCTCGTAGAAAGGTTTTAATCACTGTCCGTTGATCTTAAAATTTTTTCCAGATTCTTCGCTTTTAACCTCGACTACACCATGTGGAAATACGTGAGTAACAACAAAAAGCCCTAACCATTTAGTCTGAAGCTTACCTGCAAAAATACCTAATGTAAGGTCATAAAGTAATACTTTCTATCCTACCACAAATTGTTTACGGGTTATCTTTTGGTCATGATATGCTTTGACCTTATCCTTATAAATTTGGGCACTTTTATACGCTTCTCGTTGAATTTCTTCAGGTTCCTGAATATGTAACTTACAATGTTTACCTACAGCTTCCAACTCTATGTTGCATTGCTTGACCGCCCAAAACACTTTATGTTCTAGCTCAATAGGAAAATGACACGGTTTACCAAAAATTAGTCAATAAAGAGACATACCTATGGGTCCTTTATAAGCCGTACGGTACACCCATAGTGCATTGTTTAGTCGCAAACTCCAATCTTTTCTACTCGGCTTGACTGTCTTCTCCAAAATCAACTTGATTTCTCAATTCGACACTTCCGTTTGACCGTTTGATTGAGGGTGATATGTCGTAGCAACTCATTGCATTACCCCGTATTTTTTCAAAAGTGTGTCGATTACCTTATTACAAAAATACGTTTCATGATCGCTAATCAATGCTCACGGTGTGCTAAATCTGGAAAAGATGTAACTCTTTAGAAAACTGACTACTATTTTGGCATCAAAATGACGAGTGGCTTTTACTTCCACCCACTTCGGCAGATAGTCAACTGTAAGTAAAATATAGACATTACTATATGACGAGACAAAAGGTCCTATAAAATCTATGCCCCATATATCAAATATTTCACAAACCTGTACAGGGGTTAGAGGCATTTCATTTTTCTGACTCAAGTTTCCTACCCTTTGACACTTTTCGCATGTTTTACAGAATAAATATGCATCTTGAAAGATATGTGGCCAATATAGCTCACATTCAAGTACATTATGCGCAGTCCGTTTAAGGTCAAAATATCCACCACATGCATAAGAATGACAAAAGGACAAAATCGAGTTTACCTTATTTTTGCAACACATCGTCAAATTACCTGATCGGAACAATATTTCCAAAGGTAGGGGTCATCCCAAATGTAGTATCTCGATTCATGTTTGATCTTATCTTTTTCATATCGCGAAAAATTAGAAGAGACTATACATGTAGTAAGGTAATTCACCATGTTCGCATACCAAGGAAAAATTGTCTGAGTAGCAAGCAGACTTTCATTCGAAAAATTATCTTTAAATGGTGTGACATCCTTCGATAGGGGTATTTGGCTCAGATGGTCAGCTACCAAATTCTCGCGTCCTTTTCATCCTTTATTTCGAGACTGAACTCTTGTAAAAGTAGTATCCACCTAATAAGCCTCGATTTTGCTTCCTTCTTCTCGATCAGATATTTAAGAGTTGCATGATCAGAAAAAAAGGACAATCTTAGTCCCCAATAAATACGAATGAAATTTTCCCAAAGAAAAAACTATAGCTAGAAACTCTTTTTCAGTAGTCGAGTAATTGCTTTGGGCAGCATCCAAAGCCTTAGACGCATAGGAGATAACGTGTGGTTCTTTCTTGATTCTTTGCCCAAGGACTACTCTTACGCTATGGTCACTTGCATTGCGCATTATCTCGAAAGGATAATTCCAATTTGGTGGTTGAACGATAGGTGCCTAAATGAGCTTCTGTTTGAGCGTGTCAAATGTATCTCTGCACGATTGGTCAAACTCAAACTCCTTGTCCTTCTGTAGGAGATTGTAAAGCGGTTGCGCAATTTTTGAAAAGTCTTTAATGAACCACCTGTAGAAACCTGCATGACCAAGGAAAGAACGAATCTCCTTCACAGTTGTGGGGTATGGTAGTGAGTTAATGATGTCAATTTTTGCTTTATCGATAGAAATTCCCTTAGTAGAGATGATATGACCTAGAACTAATCCTTTATCTACCATAAAATGGCATTTCTTATAATTTAGAATAAGATTTAGTTCTAAGCATCTTTTCAAGATTTTTACAAGATTTGATAAACATACCTCAAAAGACTCACCATACACAGTAAAGTTGTCCATGAACACCTTGATTATTTTCTCGATGTAGTCAGAAAATATACTTACCATATAACTCCGAAACATGGCTCGTGCGTTGCAAAGTCTGAATGGCATCCGTCTGTAAGAGAACGTGCCAAATAGACATGTAAATGTTGTATTTTCTTTATCCTCTGGTGTCACTAGATTCTAGAAAAACCCTGAGTAACCATCAATACAACAATAATGAGACTTCCTAGCTAAACATTCTAACATCTGGTTAATAAAAGGAAGTGGAAAATGATCTTTCTGAGTTAAGGAATTCAACTTTCTGTAATCGATGTAGACTCTCCACTCGTTTTGGACTCGAGTGGAGACCATCTTACTTGCCGAATTCTCAATTAAAATTACGCCGGTCTTTTTCGATACTACATGGGCTGGGCTGACCCAATTACTGTCTGAAATATGATAGATCATCCCAACATCAAGTAACTTTTGAACTTCCTTCCTTACCACTTCCATCATGGGTGGATTGAGACGCCTTTGAGCCTCTCTTTTGGGAATAGCATTATCCACAACTTGAATTTTATGCATGCAAGTTGAAAGGTTCAACCCCTTAATATCGGCTATTGTCCATCCAATTACCTCTTTATAGTCTCGAAGAACTCGTACCAAATTTTCCTCTTCTACTCGAGATTATTACCGATAAGGTATTTCTTTTATCGAGAAAATGATACTTTAAATGGTTTGGAAGTGGTTTGAGTTCCAACTCTAGAGCCTACAAAATAGATGGTACAAGCTTAGTTTGTGAAGGAGATAATTCAAAATTTTTACCTGAATTTTTTCGTAATTGCGATGCCTCTATATGAGCCACTGTTTCGTGAACATACTCTTCAAAGGTTATCCACTCCTCTAGTTTCTTCATGGCATCAAAGTCTAGACTTCTGTAAAGAACAATTCATAATTTATCCTCGTCATGATATTCTAAATGTAATTCGGTTAAAGGATTGATTATATCAATATTAGAAACATTAGAAATCAGGCTAGGGCGATTCATGGCCTCATAGATATTAAATTTCACTACTTCCCCATCGAACTTCATAGCGAGTATACCACTTCAAATGTCAATTTTTATTTGTGTGGTACTCAAAAATGGCCTCTCGAGAAGTATGTCAGATGAATTGGCCAAATTGTCATCCTCTATGTCGATAATGTAGAAGTCTGTAGGAAATATTAGCTTATTTAACTTTACAAGAATGTCCTCTAACACTCCTTCTAGATGCACCACAGATCTATCTGCAAGCTGAATAATTACACCTGTTTCCTTTAAAGGACCCGTGTTAAGTAGTTTATAAATTGACAAAGGCATAACACTAATTGATGCGTCTAAGTCGCACATTGCTTTTTTTATTCTGACACTACCTATTTTACAAGATATGAAAAACATACATTGGTCCTTACATTTGGGTGGTATTTTCCTTTGTAGAATGGCGGAGACATTTTCTCCGACACTTACCTTTCCATTGCCCAGGAGTTTCCTTTTACTTATGCATAAATCTTTTATGAATTTTGCGTATCGTGGGATCTACTTAATCGCATTGAGAAGAGGTATATTGATTTCCATCTTTCGAAAGGTGTCTCTTTCTCATCTCACTCCTTCTTGCACTAGACAATTCTTCCAGGGAATGGAGGTGGTACTACAAATGATTTTTGCGGTGCTGACTATACTGGAGCCTCCGTGTCAAGTTTCCCCCTATCTTGACCATTGTCTCACCCACGAATCGTGTCAGGTATGGGCTCCAGAACCTTTCCACTCCTCAATGTCATAGCGCTTGCATTGTGTCGAGGGTTTGGCTCAACATGGGATGGCAGTTTACCTTGAGACTCCAAGTGACTAACCGTGAGCATGAGTTTACTCACTTGTTTATCCAACTCCTGCAAATGCATGTCAATTTTTTGTTAGAATTTCTCAGTACTATTAGCTAGCCTTTCCACTATGGCTTCCAAAGACAACTTTGGGGGTGGTAACTGTTGATTCTAAGGCAGCCTTTGTTGGTACGATTGACTGAACCGTGGATTTTACCCATAACTGATATTCAGGTGATCTTTCCACCCCACATTACACAAGTTTGAGTAGGGTTCATACTGCCTCTGGGATGGTCTTGAAAATTTCCCAACATCATTCGATTGTTCTGTCGAATCCTCATGTAAAATCGAACAGAATCCGTCGGATGGTTTGGATTAGCACAAATTTCGCACAATCATGCTGGGCTCGTTTTATCTATAAGAAAAGTTTGAACAATGTTAGTCAGCTTATCAATTTTATCTTCTAGAGATAGAGAACTTAACCCATGAACCCGTCTCTTGGGTTCTGTGGCCGGTCGGAATTGTTGAGAGTTAGCAGCCACGGTTGAAATCAACTCTCTCGCTCTTTGAGGCGTCATATTAATGAGTGCCCCCCCCCCATTTGCAACATCTATCATTTTCATTTCCACCAGGAGCAATCCCTCATAAAAATACTGCAAGAGTGACTGTTTAGTTAGTTCATGTTCTAGGAAACATGCACACAACTTTTTGTATTGCTTCTAGTAATCGTATAACGATTCAGTCTCTTTTTGACGGATTCTCACAATGTCTCTCCTTAGTTCGGCCACTCGAGTTGCAGGTAAAAACCTGTCAAGAAACAAACGAGACATGTCAGACCATGTATTGACAGATCTCAGAGGCAAATAAAATAGCCACTCTCTAGCAGAGTCAGCTAGTGAGAAAGAAAAAGCACGAAGTTTGATTTGGTCTTTGGTTACTCCCTGAGGCTTCATGCTTGTGCATACCATATGGAATTCCTTAAGGTGAGTGTGTAGGTTTTCGTTCTGTAGTCCACGGAAGGTGGGTAGTAAATGAATCAAACTAGATTTTAACTCGAACAGCGTTCTTCCTACCGGATATGTTATACATAAAGGTTGTTGTTCATCCGGAGATGCCGCGAGCTGGCGTATTGTTTGCTTAGCCATCTCGTTTGTTTCGTCAAATGAGAAAATATCTTCGATGTATGATATGTTTTTGAATCCAGGATTTGGCCGTTTACCACGTCGTATGGCTTCTCTTCGCAATTGTCGGGCCAATTTCTCAATTTCTGGTTCAAACTTTAGAGTTCTCAGTTCTGATCTAGTCATAAGGTAAACAAGAATTAGAAAAATATCTCCAATCCCTGTCAACGGTGCCAAAATTTGATGGGCATCGAAATCACCAAAAATAATTCCTACTAAAATAACTTTAAATAGTAGTAAAGAGTGGTAGTAGGGTCAAGTCCACAGGGATTGGATGTCGTAATCAACTTCCGTGTTCACTTATAAACAAAATATTCGTCGTGTCAAAGATCATGGCAAGAGTCATGCCCACGACTCCAAACATACCTGCAACAAAGAAAAATAAACAATTAAATCGGGGGAGTTTAAGAATGTTTGAGAATGTAAAATAATCTAATTAGCTTAAATAAATGATTGACTACTATTGAAAATAAATCTAAACTGGAAATAAATTCAGACTTGTGTAAACAGATAAAATAAGGCTTAGCCTTAGACTCGGTAAATTTCGTATCAAGAATCGATCCTTAAAAATTAATTTTCTCCTACAAATGATAAGCTGATTATAGCAGTTAAGAACGTCCTAACCACCAATATAATAGCCCGATTTTAACTAAATCAGAACAATGGTTTTGGAATCACAAATCTAAGGTCGTAAAATTATTTTAATATTATTCTTGGTGATTATAGCATGTGAATATATATGTGTGAAAATTTCGTGAGCTAATTTTATCGTTTAATAGCTTAATTTGAGAAAAAGGACTAAATCGCGTAAAATGTAAAAGTTGCATTCTATATGATAAACGTGCCTATTTGTTATGGCTTATTAAATGAAAGGTCTTTATGTTGTAGTTATACCATGGATAGTGGAGATGGACATAAATGACCATCCATTATGTGATATTATATGTTTTAGTTAAAGGTTAATAAGGTAAATTGGTTAATAAGTTATAATAGTTAAAACACATAATAAAATTATTTGTTTTCATCATCTTTCAACCAAAATTACAAGAAGGAGAAATACATTAACAAGCTTGCTAGGGTTCGGCAATTTCATGAACAAATTGGTATGTGATTTTAGCTCGATTTTTTATTATTTCTACGTTTTTGTGATCGTTGCTTCGTGTTCTAGCTAGCTCATGCCTTAATTTTTGAAAGTGTTGATGATTTTAAAAGTTTCCATTGATGAATGTTTGAGTTCTTGAATGTTTGATGATGGAAAATGAGTATTTATTGATAGATTATCATGTTTTCTAAAAATATTTTTTAGTGAAATTGTCATTTAAGGGATAAATTGTGAAAAGTGTAAATTGAGGGGCTGAAATCTGAAATAAATGAAAAATATGGGCTTTTAGGGGCATTATGGTAATTTTTCAAAGCATGGGTTAAATTGAATTTTTTGAATTTCGTGTATTTGTGAAATAGAGACTAAATTGAATAGATGTGAAAGTTTAGGGGCTAAAGTGAAAAAATGCTCAAACATATATTTTTGGTTGAAATTGAATGAATAGGTGATTAAATGAGTTAATTTTGAATACATATAGATCAAGAAAAGAGGAACTCGGACTTAGATCGAGGCAAGAACAAAGTAATAGATTAATAGGTTAGTTTCATTGTTTCTACGACCGAGGTAAGTTCGTAGGTGTTAATTTCATTATAAATGGATGTTATATGCTTTGATATTGCTTAAAATATATTTATGAGATTGCAGATAATGTTTAGAATTGTGAATACGACTATACGGAAGTGTTCGACGATGAAATTGACAAGCGAAACTTCCCGGTTAAACCTTAGGTACAGTTATGATGCTAATGTAATGTCATTAAGTTAATGCATTGGCTTCAGGCCATGATACCGGTACTTCAGGTGTGAATAATACCTTGATTTGGCTACGGGCCATGATATAGGTATTTTGAGAGGAGTTACCTTAATTTGGCTACGGGCCATGGTATAGGTACTCCGGGATAAGTTACCTTGATTTGGCTACATGCCATGGTATAGGTACTTATCTATTGCAATTCTTGAGTATCTAACTTCTAACCCTAATGATTCAATGGATAAATAAATGTCGTGGTTGAGAAAGAGGTTAGTACGACGTGATACGGGTATGTATGGAACCTATTCAAGTACTACATTGAGAAAGTTTAATGAAATGGTGTTTAATTATGTTTGAGACATGAATAAGGTTTGTGTTAATGTAATGTTGATTTGGTAATATGCAAATGGTTAAACTATATTATTTGATGAATTGAATTGCTTAACTACGAACTTACTAAGCTATGAAGCTTATTGTGTGTTATTTGTTTATGTTTTTTTTTAGATAGTCAAAGCTAGCTTGGACTCGGGGATCATCAGGAGCATCATCACATTATCGATCATTTTGTTGGTACTTTGAAAGCTTTGTATATATGGTTTTATGGCATGTATAGGCTAATGTCCTTTTAGTATGTTTTGAGCTATAATGTTAGCCATGTGATTTGGCTTGTTAATAATATAAATGTTGGTATATTTTTAGCCATATAAGTTGGCTTAAGTTATGTGCTTAATATGTGATACATGAGATGTATATAATGCCTTATGTGTTGTGGTTTGATTATGTGATGTTGAAATGGTAAGTTTTGTGGCATGAAATAGCCTATAAAGTGATGATAAAATGCATTTAAAAGTTATACAAGTTTAATGATTTTGGTATGTTTTGGTTGTGGAATTGAGTAGTTGAAATAATTGTGTGTAGATGGCATGATATGTGTATAAATTGGCTAGTTTTGGTTGCTTATAAATGTCTTGAAATGGTACCATTTAGGTTGATTTTGTATGCATGAGAAAATGGTGGCAAATTGGCTTTACAAATGACCTATTTTTGTCCACACGGGTGGAGACACGGGCATGTGTCTCAGCCGTGTATGACACACGGCTATGTTACACGGCCATGTTACAAGGCCATGTGTCCCCTAGGATACCCTTTCGAATTAAGGCAGTATACCCTACAGTTTTGACACGACCTAGACACACGACCTTTCGAATTACATGGGCGTGTGGTCGGCCGTGTGACCCAAGTCAGTAACCTCCCTAGTTTTCCCACAGCCATGGCACACGGACGTGTCTTCGGCCATGTGGTACAAGTCAGTATGTATGTCCTGTTTTCACACGGCCTACTCCACGGGCGTGTCTGGTGGTCGTGTGAGGCACACGGCCCATTCACACGGGCGTGTGACCTATAATTTCATGAAATTTTTCTAAGTGTTCGAAAATTTTTATGTGTGATCGGTTTAGTCCCGAACCACTCTTAAGCATGTTTTAAGGTCTCATAGACCTATTTAAGGGACTTTGTATATGTGTATGAATGATATGCGATATTGAATGTTTGATAAATGTTATATTGTCCGATAATGCGTCATAATCCTATTCCGGTGATGGATATGTGTTAGGGGTGTTACAACCAATTCCTCCTCTAGTAGCTGGTTCCGGTACGACCTGCAAACCAACCCTTACCGATTATCTAACTGAGATACCCGTGTTCCTGATTCAAGATTCCGGCAGCCTTGCAGTCTAAAGAACCCAACTCGAATTAACGGCCTCAACCGTGTAGGTCGTTTAAACCCGATCACTTCTTTCTCGATTTGTTCTCGGAGATCCGATTATAGCACGACCGACTCGTTTCTCTAGCTATTAGCTAACACGACTCCAAACCAACATACACTTTTTGACTTGTAATCGAGTTAACCTTAAGGGATGAGTTGTCAATCTCGATACTTAAGAAAAAAATGAATACCGGTTGGATGGATTTTGGCATGAATTCGTATCTCACAATTCCCGACCAGAAAGAACACCGGCCTAAGGCTAAGATGAAATTCAGTGAAGCATGAAACTGTTCATGCTTTGTATGTTTTGAAAGGTAGGTTGATGACAATGGAAGAAATTGCGGAATGAAAAGACTTGAAAGGCAATTAGCCCAATTTATAAAAGCAAGCAAAATGCCAATGAAAATAACAGTAGCTCACGTCAATTCCAAAGAAAAAGAAAGAACAATTTTATTCCAAATTGGAGTAGGAAAGCAGAATTCATTGATGATTTTTTCAAAGAACCTAAGGCCCTATTTATATACATAAAATTTACTATTTTTGGCCATGAATAATTTAACATAAAATCAAAATAAAATAAAAAATAAAAATAAAATAAGACTTTTCTATTTTTGGCTTTTTACAAGTCAAAATATCTGGTGGGTCCTTGGCTTTCTCCATATTTTTATTCGGCTCGATTGCATTGATTTTGTTTCAATTTGGTCTTTTTCTGCTAGTTTTTGTCTCTTAGAGTCCTAATTGCATCTCTGACAAGATTAAAACATAAAAGTTCTAATTAGTAGGGATCAATTCAGAAATAAACTGAATTTAAACACAAAATAACATGCAAATTAATATGGTATCAGCTTCATACCATGCCACAATTCGTATAGAGTTTTAGGTGCAGCCTTAATTGGTATATCATTCAGAATGTAGCAAGTCGTTTGTAAAGCATATCCCCCAAAAAGAAATTGCCGGAAACTGTGAATAACTTAACATCAATCAAACTATATCTAACAAATTTTAATTCATTTTCTCTACCACGCCATTCTATTGTGGAGTTTTTGGTATGGTTAATTGGGATAATATCTCATTCTCTATGAGCTATCCTAAGAATTCATCTGATAAGTATTCCTCAACTCTATCAAATTGAAGTGTATTTATGAATAAACCTAGTTGTTTCTCCACCTCCACACAAAACTTTTTGAATTTATCAAAGATTTCACTTTTTTGGTGTATTAGGTACACATACCCATATTTGGAATAGTCATTTATATAGGTCACGTAATAATTGTAGCCATCTCATGCACAGAAATTCATGGGGCCACATACATCAATGTGCACAAGTTCTAAGGGTTTAGCAACCCTCGTTCTTTTTGCATTAAAAGATCGCTTAGTCATCTTACCTTCCAAGCAAGATTCACATCGTGGAAGATCAACTTCCTCAAGCGAATTTAAAGATGTCATCTTTCACAAGTCTAGTGATTCTTTCTTGGTTAATATGATCAAGTCTTAAATGCCAAAGGTACGCCTCGTTAAAGTGAGAAGTCTTAAGTCTTTTATTCGTTAATTTAGTAGAGATTATTTGACATTCATCCATTATAGATAAGAATATGATTTCTAAAAATTGCAATACTATTATTAAAAGTCATGGTCAAGCCGCCTTTAAATAAATATGCAACAAAAATTAAGTTTCTGTTGAAACTAGGTATATAGAAAATGTCTTTAAAATAATCTTCCTAAAATTATCAAAATAAATATGTACATCTCTCACTACTTCAGTTGCCAAACTTTTCCCATCTCTTGCCCGCAATGATAGACTTTTATCTTTAAGATCTTTATTTCCTTTAACCCTTATAGAGAAACACACACATGGTTAGTGACTATAAAATCAATGACCTAGTGGTCTATCAAATCTTCCACTAAACAAATTTCTATCATAAGGAGTTTTATACCTTTTCCTTTAACGGCTAGGTAATGCTTCCACTCTTTGCAGTTGGCTTTGAAGTTCCCTTTCTTATTGTAGAAGAAACACTTAGACTTAGATAAGTTTTTAGGCTTATTTGTTATCCTTTCCCCTTTAGGTGGCCAAAAGGAACTATTGTTTCTTTTAGCATGTTTTTCCTTCCATTTAGAGGAAGAATCAAGCACTAAGTTTGCTATTGCTTCTTGGATCGGTTGACCTCTATTATAATAACTCGATTTCTAGTGGTTTCAGAAAATACGATTGTGACCTTGTTTTGATAAACTAAGTCTATGAATATTAAATAAGGATATTTACAAAGTTAGTGTATAAATGAATTTAAATTATATTAAGTAATTTAGTCAAAATTATGGTTAATTAAGGCCTAGGGACTAAATTGTAAAAGTCCAATCGCTATAGATTTTTAATTAAAAAAAGGCTTGAGAACTTAAATAACAATTATCTAAAGTGACAAAATGCTAAATAAACCAATTTTAAATAGTGGGTAGTGAATGATGATAGGCATCATTAAATTTAAGTAATGGTTGATTAAAACTAATTAAATATGATTAAATTAATTAATTAAGTTTAATTAAATACTAATTTAACTAAATAAGATATAAGTTAGTGGAAAGGATGATAAAAATCATCATCTTCTTCCTTCCTTTGTCATCTTCCATAAGAGAAGAAAAGAAGCTTTTTGTTTAACATTTGGCCACCAATAAGGTAAAAATTTCAAGTCATTTTCTCGTAATTTTTATAGATTTATGATCATGGGAGCTTGATTTAGCTAGCCCATGTGCTAATTTGTAAAATCGTTGAAATTTTTTTAAATTTTTCATTATGAAAATTGAATGAAATTGGTATGAAATTGTTATAAATTAAGCTTAGTACATAAAATGACTAAATTGTAAAACTTAGTTGTTAGTTTCATACATTAGGGACAAATTTGAATAAAATTCAAAACTATCATGAATTGTTAGTAGGAATAGAAAATAGAAGGTCCCTAATAAGTTTTGATGAAATCAATTTTAATCCGAGGCTCTAAATTGAAAGCTATCCTTATTCCAATTTTAGGGACTAAATTTGAATAATTTGCAATTTTTTGAAATTTGGTATTTGATTTCAATTTGATTAGAATTTGATAATGTGATATGTTTTATGATTATTTGTATCTGACAAAAACACCAAACTATCGAGAGGGAAAGGAAAGCAAAAATCGCCAACTAGTGACACGCGAATCTCGATTTATACATTTATGATTTAAAGCCATTTTAATTAATTACATTTACATGTTATTTGCATATGAGAGTGTCAAGGTGAGTATTTAGCGATAAATTGAACTATTGGATTGAGTTTGAATATTAATTACCGAAATAGAGAACTAAAGTGAATAAAATGTAAAATAGCATGAATAGCTTGAAATATGATATGTGTTGTGGAATTGAGTGAAAATAGCTATTGAATGATATGAATTTACATACAATATGTTAATGATTTGAGTTATGATAATGAATATGTTTGATAAATGGTAACTGTAATAAATTGTAATGAGTTGAACATGTTACCCTATTAGTTGTTCGAGCTGTGTCAGATATAGTTAACATTCTATAAGATTGGATTGAGTACAAGATTATGTGCTTATGCGCCAAGGTGCACCTTATGTGCTAGAATGCACTTCGTGTGCTAGATATGCGCTCTGCGGCACTTACATGCCAGTTTACCCTATTTCGGTTTATTCAATGATGAACTTCAGTGCCAATTTGACTTATTGGTTGGACAATTTGAGTATCCATCTAAGTTAAGTTAATAAGGGTTATGAATCATAAGTTAGTAAATAATCTGGATATGATAATATTCAATACTATTGAGCCAAACTTGTAACTATACCTAAAATAATAATTCAAAAAATAATAAATTTATTTAATAATTCATTATAAGCCAACTCAACTATACCTAAAAGAAATTAATAAGAATTAATATCTTAAAATTTAATTAATAAATATTTTACTTATTCTTTTTTAATACTTTAGTTTTTTATTATCATAATTACTAATTTATATTATTTAATATTTTAAGAATCCAACAGTCCATTCAACCAATTCACTTTATTGATTGAGAACATTGCTTTTTCATTTTTACAAACGTGTCTATGTCATTTAGTGAAAAGAAAAATCTTAACAGAAAAGTATTACATGTAAATGATAAACTACATTTCACTTTAAAAAAAATTTTAAGTTTAAATTTTAAAAATAATATTATTTAAAAAGATACATACAAACTTCGAAAAAAAACTAATCAACAATAAAACAAGTATAAATTATTATTAGTAATTTAAAAAATAATTTTAACATCTTGGTTTCCTTTTCTTTATTGGCCAGTTGTCATCTTCATATTAAATCCATGGTTTAATGAGAAAAAAAGTAATAAATAAAACCCATTAATGGCACAGTAGAAAGGTCAAACTACATAATTGGTAACGTTGGGAACCAAAGATGAAACATTACCAAATGGGCATCCCGGTTAACAATTATTTTCATTTTAATCATTTAATTTTAATAAATTTTCATTTGATTACTCCGGTAATTTAATAATATTATACATTTATTTTAGTCATTAAGTTTTATTAAGCTTTCATTTTAGTTATTTTTTTAAAAAATTTACTTTTATTTTTTAAAAAATTGAATTTTTACAAAAAAATTGAATTACTTAGTTGTGAAAATGAAACTTAATTTTTTCTCTCTAACTCAATTCTATGTAAAAACTTGAGTTTTCTTACTTGAAGAAACCTATGTTTTTCCCTTCCTTGAAAAAATTAAAAATTAAATCAAAAAAAATAAAATAGTTGTTCCGTATAAAAACCAAAACAATTTTCTACAAAACCTCATAGTTTTCCTCTTGAGAGGAAAAACTAAAATTAATTCAAAAAAAATAAAGGGAATTAAAAAATAAATAAATTTTTCTTATAAAAAACATAAATAAACTTATGTTTTCCTCATAAAATCTCAGTTTTTCTCTTTTACTGATAAAAAAAACTAAAATTAATTTTAAGAAAAAGAAAAAATAAAGGAAATTATCGACACATTTGGCTCATTGGAATTGTATAGGGCTATAATGGAATAGAGTTGTAATCAGTAATTTAATTTTTTAGTTGAATGAAATGGAATAGAATCGTAATAGTATTCTTATGTTTAGTTGAATAGAATAGATGTTGTAATAGCAAAAGCAAAAAACTAAACTGACAAAAGTAATCTTAGCAAAATAATTTTTAGATGATTATTGTCATTGTTATTAAATTTTAATAAGATTATTATTAAATATAATTTAAAAATAAATAATTTAATCATACTTTAATATAATTATTATTAAATATAATTTAATAACATTCTTAATATATATTTTATATTAAATTATTTCAAATATATTATTTTTATATTTTCTGAGTCCAAGTTTTAAAGGACTAGTCTAGAAATTAATCTTGTTTTGTTATTCAAGGTTGCATGGAATAGTCATTCTTTAGTGATACCAAAAAATAACTATTACGGGAGAACAAGTAATAGAAAAGTAATAGTTACTCCATTGAATGAGTATTATGTTCGACCAAAAAAAGAAATGATTTACCAGTCAATGAATAAAGGGGGAATACTATTCCATTCCCCCCAACCAAACATGGTGTAAAAAGATAAAATAAAGCTTCCCTATAAAAATTTAAAGTCTTCCTATAAAACCTTGGGTAATTCCTTATAAAATCCCAAGTTTTTTTTCTTTTATTGAAAAAAACTAAAATTAATTCTAAAAAATAGATTTTTTTTAAAAATAATATAAAATGAGTGACCAAAATAAAAACTTATTAAAATTGGGTAACTAAAACAAGTGTACAATAACACTAAAATAACGATGGTTAACCAAAATTAAAACTTATTTAAGTTAGGCAACTAAAATGAAAACGGGTTTTTAATGATAATGTCAAATGTACAAAAGAAAAAAGAAAAAAATCGGTGCCCAAAATAAAAACTTATGAGAGATGGGTGATCAACTGTATAGTTTACCTCGGAAAAAATATAAATCTATAATATATATATATATATATATATATATATATATATATATATATATATATATATATCAAAGTGCGAGTTTGGAGAATGAGTTTAAAGAAACTTTTGAATAGATGAGAAAACTCTTTATTGTGTATTTTATTCTTAGGTTGACATAATTTTTTTTTAAATAATAGAGTTTTTATTCATTTGAACTATATGGTTGAGTTGAAAGAAAATGATGACGAGAATGATAGATTGAAACAAAAGATTAAAATAAAAAATTAAATATATTTGTAATATTATTCATATTTATTTTTAGATTATATTTTGTTCTAATTTTTTAGGATGTTGGATTATATAATTTGGATTATATAATTTGTCTAAATAAACTTTTATTTTAGTTACTTTTAGAAAGATGAAGTTTTTTAATTTATTTCATACGTCTTTATAATACAATTCAATGATTTATAATCTTAGTAGTTGTTTCAGTTATGAAAATGAACTATTAGAAATTGTGATAATACATTATGATAATCAATTAGATAAGTAGATTTTGAAAAATATGATACGGATTGAAGTGGAAGAACGATCGAATTCAAGTTGTTTGACTCAAGAAGGAAAGATTTGAATATGATATAAAAAGAATAAATAAAGAAATTTAGTAATAAAGAATTCAAAAATACTAAAAGAAGAAATTTGAAAATAAAAAAATAAAAATCATAAATAAATAAGAAATAGAAATTAAAAAAGAACAAAGTGAAAGATGGACGAGTAAACCGATGGATATGATGGATAGAAGTGTAAATGTCCAATTGAACCATTTGAGATATAAATCCTAACAAACTCAATTAATGGCTCTAATCAATCTTCCAAGAAATAATCATTGGCAAATTAAAAGGTGAAGAATGAATTCCTATGACTCATTGAAGAAAATCGAGAAGAAATCTTGCACAAATAAACAAACTCCAAGAGTTGAAAACTTTATTAATAAAAACCAAATTGTCTACTTAATAAACAATGAAGAAGCCTTTATATAGGCTAGCTAAGTATATCCAAATAAAACTTTAAAGTATACTAAAACTCTAATTACTCTAAACAAGAAATAGTTTAAACAAAATTTTCTTGTTAACATAAAACTCCTAAATAACTTAAAATACTTAATAATTGTCAAAAATTCGTAATAAAAATAATAAAATAATAAGAGCTAATAAATACAATATTGGACTCATGTATAATAAAATTTAAGCCTAGAACTCAAACCCAATATGAAATGCCTAAGTTTTTAGGATTGATTAGGGTCCTTGAAGTGAAACGCCTAAGCTTGTTAACATTTTCCACATGGGTTTGTCATCATAGATTTAGAATTTAGGCCCATGAACAAAATTAATTCCTTCTAATTCATCATCGCTCTAAAATCCATTGTCTTGAAGCTTCAACTCTTCTTCATGATTTTTTTTTTGATAAAGTCTTGAATGAATAAGTTGAGGTTTGACTTTAGCTGCTTGGATTTGTATCTTATGATTGGGCCTTGATGGAAACTAAGCCCATCTCTATTATGGCCTTTGAATTGGACCGAGTTACTCGTATCATTCCCCACTTCCACAAAAGGATTTGTCCTTAAATCTACAATATCAAAAGGAGAAAGGCCAACGACTTTGAAAGTGGCACTAACATTATACTCACCGGGAAGATCGATTTGATATGCATTTTCGTTAATGCGCTTGAGCACTTGAAAAGGTCCATCACCACATGGGTTTAATTTCATCTTGCGTTTAGTCGAAAATCATTCTTTTCTCATATGGAACCAAACTCAATCATCGGGCTCAAAGATAACTTGCTTGCACTCCTTGTTAGCTTTGTTGGCATTCACTTCATTTATTTTAGTGATTTGTTGTCTTGCTTTCTCATGCATGGATTTCACCATGTAACAACCCAATTTTAGTTAAATCAAAACAGTGGTTTCGGAATCATAAATCCAATGTTATAAAATTATTTTAATATTATTTTTGGTGTTTTTAGCATGTGATTATATATGTGTGAAAATTTCGTGAGCTAATTTTATCGTTTGATAGTTCAATTTGAGAAAAAGGACTAAATTGCGTAAAATGCAAAAGTGACATTCTATATGTTAAATGTGTTTAATTGCTATGTTTGATTAAATTTGAGGTCCTTATAATGTTATTAGACGATGGATAGTGGGAATGGACATAAATGGGCACATATTATGTGATAATTAATGTTTTAACTAAAAGGTAAAATGGTAAACTATGTATTAATGTAAAATAAATAAAATAAAAGCCAAAATAATTTTATTTTCCTTCATCTTCCACGAAATATAGAGAAAATAAGCAGCCATGAAAGCATTTTAAGGTTCGGCTCTTTGCTGTTCTTGATTGAGGTATGTTCTGAGCTAAGTTTTTTTATGATTTTTACGTTTTTGTAATCATTGCTTCGTATTCTAGCTAGCCGGTACCCTAATTTTTGAATTTTTTGATGAATTTGTGAGTTTCCATTGATGATAGTTTGATGTTTTTGAATGTTGATGGTGGAAAATGAATAATTGTTCAAAGATTACTATGTTTTGTTAAGTGATTTTTAAAGAAAATACAAATTAGGGATTAAATTAAGAAAAGATGAAAATGTGAAGTTAAAAGTGTGAATAAATGAAAATAATAGGCTACTAGAAGTCTATGAAGAATTTTTCTAGCATGAAATTAGAAAGAAATTGTGTAATTTGTATTTTTATGAATTGAGGACTAAATTGTAAGAAATGTGAAAGTTTAGGGCTAAAGTGTAAAAATGCCCAAATATGTGTTTAAGGATTAAATTGAATGATTAGTTGACTAAATGAGTCAATTTTGAATACATATAAATTAAGAAAGAAAGAATTCGGATTTAGATCGGGGAAATCGAAAGTTATCGAGTAATCGATCTGATTCGTCAATTCCGAGTACGAGGTAAGTTCGTATGTGATAATTTCATTATAAATGAATTTTATATGCTTTGGTATTGCATAAAATGTGATTTTGAGATTACGGATAATGTTTGAATTGTGAATTCGACTAAACGGAGGTGTTCGATGATGAAATTGATAAGTGAAACTTCCTGTTGAACCTTAGGAATAGTTTAGGATGCTAGTGACATGTCATTAGGTTAATGTATTGGCTTTGGTCCATGATATCGGCACTTGGGGTGTGAATAATAACTTGATTTGGCTACGGGCCATGGTATAGGTATTTAGAAAGGAGATACCTTGATTTGGCTACGAGCCATGGTATAGGTACTCCGGGATAAATTACCTTGATTTGGCTACGGGCCATGGTATAGGTACTTATCAGTTATGATCCTTGAGTAATTGATTTCTATTCTGGATGGTTTAACGGGTAAAGAATGACATAATTAGGAAAGAGGTTAGTATGAGACAGTATAGGTATGTACGGGACCTATTCGAGTATTAAAATGAGAAAGTTCATTGGGATGGTATTTAATCATGTTTTGAGACATGATAAAGGTTTGTGGTTAATGTGATGTTGATTTGGTAATGTGAAAATAATTAAATTACATTTATTTGATGAATTGAGTTAATCACATACGAGCTTACTAAGCTATGAAGCTTATTGTGTGTTAATTGTCTATGTTTTATAGATAATCAAAGCTAACTCGAACTTGGGGATCGTTAGAAACCATTATCACACTATCAATCACCTAAGTTGGTATTTTTGATATATGTATATATGGTATCTAGCATGCATAGGCTAGTTATGGTACTTTAGTTATGATTATAGCCATGAGATAGCCATGTGTGATGACTTAGTTTGGTATGTTTTGGTATAAATGTAGCTAAGGTTTCATAGTTGTTGAAATGGTAATGTTTTGAGTTTAGTAAATGATTTATATATATGATTGAAGTTGATAAATTGAGAAGATATATGCTTATAAATGAATGTTGGATGATATAAGTTTTTCAATAGGTATTTGGCTTGAATTGATTATGGAAATTGATTGAAATGAATATGGTATGAATTGTGGATTTTGGATAATGATTTTGGGATGCCTATTGTATGATGAATTGGTACCATTTTGGTTATTTATGTGAGAATGAAAAAGGGTGGCAAATTGGCTTTGTAAATGGCCTACTTTTGTCCACACGGGCGTGTGTCTTAGCCGTGTACAACACACAGTCATGCTACACGGTCGTGTGTCCCCTAGGGTACCCTTTCGAATTGAGTCAGTATACCCTACAGGTTTGGCACGGCCTAGACACACGGGCTGACACTTGGGCGTGTGGCTGGCCATGTGACCCAAGTCAGTAACCCCTCTAGATTTCACACGGCCTGGCACACGGGCGTGTCCTCGGCCATGTAGTGCAAGTCAGTATGTATGCCCTGTTTTCACACAGTCTGTGACACGAGCATGTCTGGTGGCCGTGTGCCTGTTGACACGGGCGTGTGACCCTTAAATGCATGAAAATTTTTTAAGTTTCCCAAAGTTTTCAAATGTTATCGATTTAGTCCCAAACCTTATTTAAGCTTGTTTTAAGGTCTCATAGAACCTTATAAGGGACAATATGATTATGTTAAATTGATATTTATGTGAAACTGAATCTTGTATGAGAAATGTATATTATATGTTGTGCTTTGATTGGTAATGCCTCGTAACCCTATCTTAGCAACAGATACGGGTTAGGGGGTGTTACATTTATTGGTATCAGAGCTACGGTTTAGTCAGTTCTAGGACTAACATAGCATGTAAGAGTCTAGCTATACATGTCATATATATACTTTGCGATAGTGTGATGATTCCTGATAGTTTAAATTGTGCTTTCGTTAAGTAATGGATCCTGAACGAGCAATAGCTGATGATGTGGAAAGTAATACGCCTACTCCCACTCAAGGGGCAGCGTCGACTGATTCTAGGCTTATTTCTAGTAGTGAAGGGGGAGAGGCTAAGCAAGCCTTCTTTTAGATGATGAGTGAGTGGTTTACGGAGTTTGTTCAAACGAATCTGGTTGCTCAACAACCTCCACCCCCACCTATTCCTCAACAAACCCCTATAGTTCCTCAAGCTATAGATCAGATGCGATTGAATAAGCTGCTAGTGGATAAGATACGTAAACATGGGGCTGAGGAGTTTCAGGCTACCATTGATGATGATGATGCTAAGAAAGCTAAATTCTGGCTTGAGATCACAATCTGAGTATTTGATGAATTGTCTTGTACTCCTGATGAATATATCAAATGTGTGCTATCTTTACTTAGAGATAATGCATACCATTGGTGGAAAACGTTGATATCTGTAGTTCCGAGGGAACGGGTCACCTGGGAGTTCTTCCAATCTGAATTCTGAAAAAAGTATATAAGTCAGCGATTCCTTGATCAGAAACATAAAGAGTTTCTAGAATTGAAACAAGGCAAGATGATTGTCACCGAGTACGAAAGAGAATTTGTACGATTGAGCAAATATGCTCGAAAATATGTTTCTACCGAAGAGATTATGTGTAAGCGGTTCGTTGATGGGTTGAATAAAGATATAAAACTTCTAGTCAGGATGCTGGAAATCAAAGAATTTGTTGTTTTAGTTGAAAGGGATTGTAAAGCCAAAGATCTCAGCAAAGCAAAAAGGAAAGCAGATTCAGAGGCTAGAGACTAGAAAAAGATTGACGAGTAAGCCGTATCAATCTTCATAAAAAATCCAAAGATTCGTATACTCACTCGAATGCTTCGATTGGATATCCGAACAAGGATCGTGCTAAACAATACTCTAGTTCCAAAGCTCAAAATACATCAGTAGCTAGTGTTAGCAGTGTAAGAGACAATAAACCTAAATGTCAGCACTGTAGACGATGACATTTCAAAGAATGTTGGAATAAAATTAATAAAGCTTGTTACAAATATGATTCATTAGGACACTTCATCCAAGATTGCCCGAAGTTAGATGAGAAAGCCAAAGTTCAAAATGTGAGATTAAGTAATACTGCTGTTAGAGAGAAACCACCTCGAAACACTGGAAATACGAATGGTAACCGAAGTGTTGCGAAAGATTCTATTGTGAGATCTGAGGCACGAGCACCCGCCTGAGCTTATGCTATCCATGCATAGGAGGAAGCATACTCGCAAGACGTTATAACCAGTACTTTCATTCTCTATGATACTATAGTTATTGCATTGATAGATCCAGGATCAACTCATTCTTATATATGCATGAATTTAGTATCCAGTAAGACTTTGCCTATAGAGTCTACTGAATTTGTGATTAGAATATCGAACCCCTTAGGCAAGTGTGTTTTAGTTGATAAAGTGTGCAAGAACTGTCCGTTGATAATTCGAGATTTCTGTTTTCCAGCTGATCTGATGTTGTTATCATTTGATGAATTTGATATAATTATGGGTATGGATTGGCTAACGTTGCATGATGCTATTGTCAATTGCAAACGAAAGACGATTGATCTGAGATGTGAGAACAATGAGATTATCCAGAATGAGTCAGATGATCTAAATGGCTTGCCAGTAGTGATTTCATTGATGTCAGCTCAGAAATACATGAGGAAGGGTTGCGAAGCTTATTTTGCTTATGTGCTTGATACAAAAGTGACTGAAAAGAAAATAGAATCAGTGCCAGTTGTGTGTGAATATCCAGATGTGTTTCCTGAAGAGTTACCAGGTTTACCACCGATTCGAGAGGTTGAGTTTGGCATTGAGTTAGTGCTAGGAACTATGCCGATATCGATAGCCCCATATCGAATGGCCTCGATAGAGTTAAAAGAATTAAAAGCTCAATTGAAAGAATTAACTGACAGAGGGTTTGCGAGACCAAGTTTCTCTCCCTGGGGTGCTCCCATATTATTTGTGAAAAAGAAAGATGGCACGATGAGAATGTGTATAGACTACCGATAGCTTAACGAAGTGACAATCAAGAATAAATATCCTCTGCCCAGAATAGATGATTTGTTTGATCAGTTAAAAGGGGCTACGGTGTTTTCAAAAATATATTTAAGATCAGGTTATTATCAGTTGCGAGTAAAAGACTCTGATGTGCCAAAAACTACTTTTTGAATGAGGTAAAGGCATTATGAATTTTTAGTTATGCCTTTCGGACTAACGAATGCTCCTGCAGTCTTTATGGATTTAATGAACCAAATTTTTAGACCGTACTTAGATCGATTTGTTGTCGTGTTTATTGACGACATATTGATATATTCACGAGATGAAATGAGCATGCCAAGCATTTAAGAATTGTATTGCAGACTCCGCGTGATAAGCAATTATATGCAAAGTTCAGTAAATGTGAATTCCGGTTGCACAATGTTAGTTTTCTGGGTCATATAGTGTCAGTTGCGGGTATCCGAGTTGGTTCGAGTAAGATTTCTGCAATAATAGATTGGAAGCCTCCAAAAAATGTATCCGAAGTCTGCAGTTTTCTGGGACTAGCTGCCTATTATAGATGATTTGTGAAAGGCTTCTCGATGATTGTAGCCCCGATGACAAGATTTCTTTAGATAGATGTTAAGTTCGAATGGTCAGATAAATGTCAGAAAAGTTTCGATCAGTTGAAAGCTTTATTGACAGAGGCACCAGTGATAGTTCATCCTGAATCGGGTAAATAGTTCATAGTGTTTAGTGATGCATCGTTGAATGGTCTGGGCTACGTTTTAATACAGGAAGGCAAAGTCATAACTTATGCCTCAAAACAGTTGAAGCAGTATGAAAAGAATTATCCAACGTACAATTTAGAGTTAGCAGCCATTGTGTTTGCGTTGAAGATTTGGCGCCATTATCTGTTCGGTGAGAAATGACATGTTTATTCAGATCACAAGAGTTTGAAATATCTGATGACTCTGAAATATTTGAATTTACGATAGCAGAGATGGTTAGAATTGCTAAAAGATTATGAGCTAGTGATTGACTACCATCCAGTAAAATCAAATGTTGTTGCTGATGCATTAAACCGGAAATCTTTGTTCACTTTACATGCGATAAATACTCAAATAGCTTTGTGTAATGATGGTTCAATTGTGGTAGAGATGAAAGTGAGACCATTATTTTTACAACAGATTTGCGAAGCTCAGAAAGTTGATAATGAAATGTTAGCAAAATGAGCTCAATGTGATTCGAACCCTGATTCAGAATTTGAAGTTGACGCTATGATTGTTTGAGATTCAGAGGATGAATATGTGTTCCAAGAAATTTAGAGTTGATTCAGATGATTTTGAATAAAGCACATAGTAGTTGTTTATCTATTCATCCAGGAAGCACGAAAATGTATAATGACTTGAAACAACTTTATTGGTGGCATGGCATGAAACAGGATATCTTAGAGTTCGTTTCTAAATGTTTGATTTGTCATCAAGTTAAAGCTGAGCATCAGGTACCGTCTAGAAATGGGATAGAGTAACTATGGATTTTGTGTCGGGATTGCCCCTATCTTCGAAAAAGAAAGATGTGATATGGGTTATAGTTGACAAAATTGGCTCATTTAATTTCGGTACGAATGGACTATTCACTTGAAAAGTTAGTTGAGTTGTATATCTCCAATGTCGTGAGATTACACAGAGTACCTGTTTCTATTCTTTCGAATAGAGATTCGAGGTTCACATCGAGGTTTTGGAAGAAACTGCAAGATGTACTGGGTTCAAAACTACATTTTAGTACCGCATTTCACCCAAAGACAGATGGTCAATCCGAGCGAGTTATACAGATACTTGAGGATATGTTAAGATGTTGCATTCTTGAGTTCGAAAGTACGTGGGAAAAGTATTTGCCGTTGATTGAATTTGTGCATAACAACAATTTTCAATTGAGTATTAAAATGGTATTGTACGAAGCTTTATACGGTCGTAAATGTAGAACACCGTTGTACTGGACTGAGTTAATTGAGAATAAGATTTTTGGGGTCAATTTGATTAAAGAGATCGAACAGAAAGTGAAAGTAATTTGTGATAGTTTGAAAGCAGCATCAGATCGTCAGAAATCATACGCAGACTTGAAACGGAAAGATATTGAGTTTTAGATTGGGGATAAAGTGTTTTTGAAAGTATCTCCATGGAAGAAAATACTTTGATTCGATTGTAAAGGCAAATTAAGCCCGACATTCATCGGGTCATATGAGATCATTAAAATAATAGGTCTAGTGGCATATCGATTAGCTTTACCGAACGAGTTAGAGAAGATTCACAATGCTTTTCATGTTTCGATGGTTCGAAGATACCAATCCGACCCTTCACATGTTATTTCTCCTTCAGAGGTTGAAATTCAAGCAGATTTGTCGTACAGTGAAGAACCGATTCAAATTTTAGCTCGTGAGATCAAAGAGCTGAGAAATAAGAAAATCGCATTAGTGAAAGTCTTATGGCATCGACATGGGGTTGAAAAAGCTACGTGGAAACCCGAGGATGCTATGAAAAAGCAACATTCAAACCTATTCACTGGTAAGATTTTCGGGAACGAAAATCCCTAAGGGGGGAAAGTTGTAACATCCCGGTTTTAGTTAAATCAAAATAGTGGTTTCAAAACCACAAATTCGATGTCAAAAAATTATTTTAATATTATTTTTGGTGTTTATAACATGTGATTATATATGTGTGAAAATTTCGTGAGCTAATTTTATCGTTTAATAGCTCAATTTGAAAAAAAAAAGAGACTAAATCGCATAAAATGCAAAAGTGGCATTCTATATGTTAAATGTGTTTAATTGCTATGGTTGATTAAATGTGAGGTCCTTATGATATTATTAAACCATGGATAGTGGGAATGGTCATAAATAGGCATATATTATATGGTTATTAATGTTTTAACTAAAGGGTAAAATGGTAAACTATGTATTAATGTAAAATAAATAAAATAAAAGCCAAAATCATTTTATTTTCCTTCATCTTCCACTGAATATAGAGAAAATAAACATCCATGGAAGTATTTTAGGGTTTGGCTCTTTGTTGTTCTTGATTGAGGTATGTTTTGAGCTCGATTTTTGATGATTTCTACATTTTTGTAATCGTTGCTTCATATTCTAGCTAGCCCGTACCCTAATTTCTGAATTTGTTGATGAATTTGTGAGTTTTTGTTGATGGTAGCTTGATGTTTTTGAATGTTGATGGTGGAAAATGAATAATTGTTGAAAGATTACTATGTTTTGTTAAGTGATTTTTAGAGAAAATACAAATTAGGGATTAAATTGAGAAAAGATGAAAATGTGGGGTTAAAAGTGTGAATAAATGAAAATAATAGGCTACTAGGACTCTATGAATAATTTTTATAGCATGAAATTAGAAAGAAATTGTGTAATTTGTGTTTTTATGAATTGAGGACTAAATTGTAAGAAATGTGAAAGTTTAGGTCTAAAGTGTAAAAATGCCCAAATATGTGTTTAAGGATTAAATTGAATGATTAGTTGACTAAATAAGTTAATTTTGAATACATATAGATCAAGAAAGAAAGAATTCATAGTTAGATCGGGGGAAATCGAAAGTTATTGAGTAATCAATCCGATTCGTCAATTCCGAGTACGAGGTAAGTTCGTATGTGATAATTTCATTATAAATGTATGTTATATGCTTTGGTATTGCATAAAATGTGACTGTGAGATTACGAATAATGTTTTAATTGTGAATACAACTAAATGAAATTGTTTGATGATGAAATTAACAAGTGAAACTTCCAGTTGAACCTTAGGAATAGTTTACGATGCTAGTGACATGTCATTAGGTTAATGTATTAGCTTCGGGCCATGATATCGGCACTTGGGGTGCAAATAATACCTTGATTTGGCTACGAGCCATGGTATAGGTATTCAGAGAGGAGATACCTTGATTTGGCTATGGGCCATGGTATAGGTACTCCTAGATAAGTTACCTTAATTTGACTGCGGGCCATGGTATAGGTACTTATCGATTGTGATCCTTGAATATCCGATTTCTAGTTTGAATGGTTCAACGGGTAAAGAATGACATAATTGAGAAAGAGGTTAGTACGAGACAGTACAAGTATGTACGGGACCTATTCGAGTATTACATTGAGAAAGTTCATTTACATGGTATTTGATCATGTTTTGAGACATGATAAAGGTTTGTGGTTAATGTGATGTTGATTTGGTAATGTGAAAATAGTTAAATTACATTTATTTGATGAATTGAGTTAATCACTTACGAACTTACTAAGCTATGAAGCTTATTGTGTGTTAATTGTCTATGTTTTATAGATAATCAAAGCTAGCTCAGACTCGGGGATCGTCAGCAACCGTCATCACACTATCGATCACCTAAGTTGGTATTTTTGAGATATTTATATATGGTATATGGCATGTTTAGGCTAGTGATGGTACTTTAGTTGTAATTATAGCCATGATATTCGGCTTATAATGTACGAGTTTTGTTTTATATAGATAGCCATGTGTGATGGCTTAGTTTGGTATGTTCTGGTATAAATGTGGCTAAAGTTTCATAGTTGTTCAAATGGTATTGTTTTGAGTTTAATAAAGGATTTATATATATGATTGAAGTTGATAAATTGAGAAGATATATGCTTGTAAATGAATTTTGGATGATATAAGTTTTTGAATAGGTATTTTCCTTGAATTGATTAAGGAAATTGATTGAAATGAATATGGTATGAATTGTGCATTTTGGATGATGATTTTGGGATGCCTATTGTATGATGAATTCGTACCATTTTGGTTATTTATGTAAGCATGAAAAAGGGTGGCAAATTGGCTTTGTAAATGGCCTACTTTGTCCACACGGGCAGAGACACTAGCGTGTGTCTTAGCCGTGTGCGACAACGGTCATGCTTCACGGCTGTGTGTCCCTTAGGGTACCCTCTTGAATTAAGCCAGTATACCCTACAGGTTTGGCACGGCCTAGACACAAGGGCTGGCACTTGGGCGTGTGGCTGGCCATGTGACCCAAGTCAATAACCCCTCTAGATTTCACACGGCCTGGCACACGGGCGTGTCCTCGATCGTGTGGTACAAGTCGGTATGTATGCCCTTTTTTCTCACGACCTGTGACACAGGCATGTCTAGTGGCCGTGTGAGGCACACGGCCTGTGACACGGGCATTTCTGGTGGCTGTGTGAGGCACGCGACCTATTTACACGGGCGTGGGACCCTTAAATGCATGAAAATTTTCTAAGTTTCCCAAAGTTTTCAAATGTTATCGGTTTAGTCCCGAATCTTGTTTAAGCTTGTTTTAAGGTCTCGTAGAACCTTGTAAGGGACAATATGATTATGTTGGACTGATATTTATGTGAAATTGAATCTTGTATGAGAAATGTATATTATATTTAGTGCTTTGATTGGTAATGCCTCGTAACCCTATTACAGCAACGGATATGGGTTAGGGGTGTTACACACGAACTTAGCTTTCTTCTCCCCATCTAAATTAGAAATATTTTCTATAGGCAATGACACAAGATTAAGTACAGTTAGTGGATTAAAACCGTAAATAAATTCAAATGAGGAATAGCCAGTTGTAGAGTGAATAGATTGATTATATCCAAATTCAACAAATGACTAACATTCTTCTCATTTTCTAAGGTTCTTACCCACAATAGCTCATAGTAAAGCACCTAAAACTTGATTAACTACCTCAATTTTTCCTTCAATTTAGGGGTGACATTTACAAGAATATAATAATTTAGTACCAAGCTTACCCCACAACACTTTCCAAAAGTGACTGAGGAAATTTAAGTCTTTGTTAGATACAATGGTGCGAGGTATCCTATGTAGGTGCACCACCTCTCTAAAGAATAGGTCAGCCACATGTGTAGCATCATCCGTTTTATGACATAGAATGAAGTGAGCCATCTTTGAAAACTTGTTAACAACAACAAAGAAACTATGTCGACCCTTTTTAGTTCGTGGCAAACTAAGAATGAAATCCATGGATAATTCTACCAATGGCGAAGAAGGAATCGACAAAGGAGTATAAAGCCCATGAGGCATTACCTTTGATTTTGCTTGTTTACAAGCAGTACATTTAACACATACCTTTTCAACTTCCTTCTCCATATGCGGCCAATTAAAATGTTTTTATAGAATATCTAGTATTTTAGCGACACCAAAGTGTCCCATTAAGCCTCCATTATGTCCATTACGAATTAATAACACTCTCATGGAACATTGTAGAACACATAAGCTATTTAGGAGAAAAAGAAACCCATCTACAAGATAAAACTTGTTAAAGGCACCATTCCTATAATTGGAAAAAAATATTTGCAAAATCAACTTCATTTAAGTATAAATCTTTTCTATGATCAAACCCTAAGACTTTAGCATTTAATGTAGTTATCAAATAATATCTACGAGATAAGGCATCAGCAACTAAATTTTCTCTACCTGTTTTGTATTTAATTACATATGGGAATGCCTCTATGAATACTACCCATTGAGTATGTCTCTTTGCTCAACTTACCTTGTCCATGTAACCATTTTAGGGATTCATGATCCATATCGATAATGAATTCATGTAGTAGCAAGTAATGTTGCAAAACTTGTAGAGCTCCAACTAATGCAAACAACTCCTTATCAACACGCATCAATTCCAATACTTGAAGCATCACATTCAAGTTCAAAAATAGTAGAAAAATCAGGTGATTTAAGAACCAGAGTAGAACATAACTTATCCTTTAAGACTTGAAAAGCCTTTTCCTGAGCTTCTCCCCATGAAAAACCCACAGACATTTTAATAACCTCAGTTAATGGGGCGACAATAGTAGAGAAATCCTTCACAAAATGTCTATAAAAACTTGCTAAACCATGGAAAGGTCTTACCTTGGTAATTGATTTAGAAGTGAGCCACTCCCTACTTGCCTTTACTTTGTCCTTGTCGACATAAATATCTTGGGCACTTATTATAAAACCTAAAAAAATTAGTTTATCACAACAAAAAGTGCATTTATCAAGGTTGGCAAATAACTTTTTAGTTCTCAGAATATCCAAAACATATTTAACATGGAAAACATGATCATCTAAAGAAGTTGAGTAAATCAGAATATCACCAAAATATACTACCACAAATTTACCCAAATAAGGCTTTAACACATAATTCATTAATCTCATGAAAGTACTGGGTGCATTAGTTAGACCGAAACGCATAACAAGCCACTCATATAATCCAAACTTAGTTTTAATAGTTGTTTTCCATTCGTCCCCTTCCCTCATACGAATTTTGTGATAACCACTTTTTAAATCAATTTTAGTAAAAAATTGTTTAACCATGTAACTCATCAAGCATTTCATCAAGTCTAGGGATTGGATGTCTATGCTTTATCGTTATTTTTTTAATTGGGCGGCAATCAACACACATTCAGAATAAACCATCCTTCTTTGGCACCAATAGGACAGGGACGGCACAAGGGCTAAAACTTTCTCTAATGTACCCCTTTTGTAATTGCTCTTCCACTTGCCTTCGGAACTCCTTTGTCTCCTCAAGATTGCTTCAATAAGCTGGACGGTTTGGAATGCTGCATCGGATGCTAAGTCAATTTGGTGCTCTATGCCTCACAGAGGCGGTAAACCTTCAGGTGTCTCATTGAAAGCTTCCTCATAATCCTGCAAAAGAGATGTAAAGACACTAGGCAAAAAATCATTAAGGTTAGCTAAAGACAAATAATTTTGCCTACACCTCACAAGGATACTTGGTTGTTTGTGATATAGGGCTCTCATCACATCTTTTTTACTTGAAAATAAAATTCGCACTTTGTTTTTACCATTAGAGGGTTCACTCACCATTGGGTCATTTGTATTTTGACCTCTATCTCTAGTGGCCTCTTTTCTCTTTGTCTTTTCAATTATATCTTTCTTCTCTATAACCTCCTCACAAAACTTTTTCAGTTTAAGTTTATCATTATACACATCTTTTGGATCCAATGGGGCCAAAGTAAATTTTTTCCCTTTAAACACAAGAGAGTTATGGTTCAATTTTCCATGGTACACCATATCAAGATCATATTGCCTTGGTCTACCAAGAAGCAAATGGGCGGCATGCATGGGAACTACATCACACCAAACCTTGTCAGAATAATTCCCAATTTTGAATGCAGTTAAGGACTATTTAACTACCTTAACCTCCGAATCTTCATTAAGCCATTGTAAGTGATATGGCTTAGGGTGTTTTTGATAAGGTAAAGATAAAGTATCCACTAAAAAACTACTCACCATATTGGCACAACTACCACTATCAACAATAAGATAACACAACTTTTCTTGAATCAAGCACCTCGAGTGAAATATGTTAGTCTTTTGCACTTCATCAGAAAATCCTTTACTTGAATACTAAGGGATTGTCGCACTACAAGACAATGAGACTTAAGCAAATCCTCTTCATTAGTAGGAGGTTTCAAAACCTCTTCATATTCTTCCTCATCATCATAGCCACAAACAACATTAGTAGCATTTAAATCATCATTCTCAAAATCAGAAATAAGGGTACCATCATTACTTATCAACATTACCCTTTTATTGGGACAATCACAAGCATGATGTCCATTGCCATTACATTTGTAGAATTTAACATCACGAGAATGATTTGAAGTAGGTTTAGAAGAAGTACTAGAAGGTACATGTACAATAGAAGATGTCCCTTTAGGTGGCTCCCCATCTTTCTAATTAAGTCGCTTAGGTTCGTCTTTAAATAGAGGCAGACAATTCACTTGTGGCAGAATGAATTTTGAGCCTTGAAAGGTAGAGGTCGATGTAATCCAATTAGATGCACGACCCCATAAATGATTCTTAGATTTTCATTTCAATTGTTCGTATATCGTACAAGCTTTTTGAACCACTTCGTCCAAATCAATAAAAGTATGAAGATCTAAAATCTCAGTGATATTTTTATTCAACTCATTTACAAATCGAGCTATAGTATCTTCCTCCTCCTTGTCCTTATTAGCTCATTGCATCAAAATCTCCATTGCATGAAAATATTCCATCACAGATTTATTACCTTGAACAAGATTTTGAAGCTTCCGTTTGTTATCCCTATAGTAATAAGGTGGAACATACCATTTTCGCATGATTCGCTTTAAATTATCCCACTAGTCAATGGATCTCTCATGGTTCATTCATTAGGATCGTATTAATTGAGTCCACTAACTTAAAACATAGTTGGAGAATTCAAAGGTAGCCAATGAGACCTTCTCTTCCTCTAAACATTTGCAATATTTAAATAGCAGCTCAATTTTATTCTCCCAATCACAATAGGCGTTACGATCACGCTTGTCGTTAAATGGTGGAATACTGAATTTTGGTTTATTCACAAAAAAATGGCAACGAGAACTAGTACCAGAGGTTGCATCACGAGTATGTGAGCCACATTTAATGTGTCCAGAAGACTGACACGACTCATAACCATCATCATAATCATCAGTTTTAACATTATGGTGAAGAGGTTATTCATCATCATCATTACTGTTAGCTTCCAATCGAGCTAAAGTTTGACTGAATTTTTGTTGGACCGTTTCGTGATGAAGGACTTGACCTTGCAATGTTGCAAACTTATTTTCCAAACGTTGTTGCGCCTCTTTGCATTCTTGTCAAAGTTCGTCGAGCATTGCTGTAAGTTGGTCCATGGTAACTGTGGATAGATCATTCTCCTCGTTTTTACTACGTATACGTACCACTATTAAAGGCTGAAATAAAAAACACTCAGAAAGAAATTGATCAAAGAAAATTAAACCTCACCATTATACACTCGCAATAAAAAAAATAAATAACTTTAAGAGACAAAGAAAAGAAGTTAAGATTTTCTCACTTGTAACTTTTAAACAACAATCAAATTCAATAATATTCAAAAAGATCTAGGACCACTCTCTAAAAAATTTGATCTAAGGCTTTAAAAAGCCAAAGAAAAACCCGACTCCAAAGGAAGTAAGATGCGTAGAGAAAGGAGAGACAACTCTTTTTGTACCTATTAACACAAAAAATGAAAATGTGTTAGAATGCCTAATATAATAAGAAAAGCTAAAACTAAAGAAAACCTAATGCTAAAATAAAAGAAAATAAACTACCCAACCTAAAACCCGAAACAACGGAAAATAACTTGAATTTTTTTGTTCAAGGCTTTCCCAATTTGACACAAAATTCAACCCATAAAATATTTTTTTTTATTTTTCTTTGTTTTTCATATTTTCTTATTTTTTTGTATTTTTTCAATCATTTTTTTCGTGGGAAATATTTTTTTATACTCTAAAATAGTGCCAAGAAATAGTATGTAAAATTTCAAATCGTTTGAAAAACGTTTACACACTGAAAAATATTTTTTTCCCGAAAACTTTCTATGTAAAACAAAAAAAATGTTCTGAGATTGTTCGTTAGAAATCAGTTTATAAGAACATAAAGAACACCTAAAATGTCTGAATATGATATCAAATTATACAGATTGAAGCAGAGGAAGCAGAAGAAGGATCAAATTCAAGTTGTTTGACTCAATAAGGAAAGATTTGGATATGATCTAAAAAGAAGAAATAAAGAAATTTAGTAATAAAGAAATCAAAAATAGTAAAAGAAGAAATTTGAGAATAAAAAACAAATAAAAATCATAAATAAATAAGAAATAGAAATTAAAAAAGAACAAAGTGGAAGATGGACGAGTAAACCGATGGATATGATGGATAGAAGTATAAATGTCCAATTGAACCCTTTGAGATATAAATACTGACAACTCAATTAATGGCTCTAATCAACCCTCCAAGAAATAATCCTTGGCAAATTGAAGGGTGAAGAATGAATTTCCATGACTCCTTGAAGAAATCGAGTGGAAAACTACTTCTAAAAATTACAAGAAAGAAATCTTGTATAAAGAAACAAACTCCAAGAGTTGAAAACTTTATTAATGAAAACCAAATTGTCTACTTAATAAACAATGAAAAAGCCTTTATATAGGCTAGCTAAGTACATCCAAATAAAACTCGAAAGTATACTAAAACTCTAATTACTGTAAACAAGAAGTAGTTTTAAACAAAACTTTCTTATTAACATAAAACTCCTAAAAAAACTTAAAATAGTTAATAATTGTAAAAGAAATTTATTAAAAAATAATAAAATAATAAGAGTTGATCAATACAATATTGGGCTCATGTATAACAAAAATTAAGCTTAGAACCCGAACCCAATATGAAACGCCTAAGCTTGTAGGATTGATTATGGCCTTTGAAGTGAAATGACTAGTTAACATTCTCCACATGGGCTTGTCATCATAGATTGAGAGTTTAAGCGTAGGAGCAAAATTAATCCCTTCTAATTAATCATCGCTCCAAAATACATCGTCTTGAAGCTTCAACTCTTTTTCTTGATTTTTTTTTGTGATAAAGTCTTGAATGAATAAGTTGACGTTTGACTTTAGTTGCTTGGATTTGGATCTCGTGATTGGGCCTTAAGAGAAACTAAGCCCATCTCTATTATGACCTTTGAATTCGACCGAGCTACTCGTATCAAAAAGATTTATAAAGCTTAATTTAATTATATTTGGTACAATTTAAATTTACATTTTAATTAAAAACATTATTATTTGGTTTTAAATTAAGAAAAAAAATGTTGATGGCCTAATTGGATAAAGGCGGAGAGGATGGTTAGGATCCACCTCGATTGGTATAAGGCGCAAAGTCGTCGAACAAGGTGGTTGGAGATGGCTAAAAGGTTAAGAAAATCGGAAGTAGGGATAAATGACAATAGAGGAGGAGAGATCGAGAGAAGAAGAGATAGCCTTGGTTCTAGCCTAATGCATTGGGCCTTATATACTCTTAGCCTAGTTTTGAGGTGCCACATGTTAAGACCTTATAGGAGATTCAGGGGCAAGTGACCAAGTGGTCTATCATTATAGGTATAGATAGAATGGGGCTATGATGTGCTTTCAATTACCTCGGATGAGACATGGCAATTGGAGTTTAGCATGGTGGTTAATGAGTGGAACTATAACATCCCAAAATTTTAGTTTAAAGTTCGTAAAATTATTTCAACATTGGGTATTTTGCTTAGTGATTAAAACAAAACAATGAGACAATCTAGTTGGCTTAGGAACTAGAGTTCCGAGTTCAATTCTCTTTCTTTGTAAATTGTCAATTTTTGCTATTTTTACTCCCACTATTTTTATGTCAGCCAACCTAGTAAACCATAGAATTTATACCACTTTTTAATTAATTTTTCATCTTTTTCCTCTGTCCATCCACTGCTCTTGCCGCTCCTCCCATCTTCCTATCCTTCTCTAAAAAATTTTCTTCATTTATTTAGGATTTCACCTTAGTTGTGTTACCCATTTGTTAAAGTCTTTACTATTGTTTTTTCAGTCACCTTTCTGGTTGTTTAAACCTTTTAAAGCAACCCAATTTTTCCCTTAAACTCACATTTAAGCCACCCTTATTAGCCTCCCTTTTTTGTTCATTTCCACCCCCTCTCCTCTGTTTATAGTGGTACCGGTGAGCTGTCTTTTCTTTCTCTTTTGTTCCTTATTGTGTATTGATTTTTGGTCACTTTTTTTAAAGCTAATAGACCACTGTTCCAGCCCTAAAAATCGTTCTTTTTTCTGTCCAAAGATCCCTCCTCGTTCTGCCCAAATTAGCTCATTTTCTGTGGTCGCTCATGGTGTTGCTGCCCCTTGGAACACCATTATTTTAGGCTGTCATTTTGTTTTCAATTGCTACCCTTTTCAATCGCAAGTCTCTCATTTTATCCTCTAATTAGATCTAATCTAAATGTTTTTAATTGATAAATTATCCAAGGCGATCATCCGACAACTCAGATCTGGTTACTGGGTAGTGTAAAGTGCAGATCTATGTGAGAACTTGCATGTTTCGACTTTGTTAGTAGTTATGGCTTTGGCTGAATACCCTAAGGCTTTACTTGGATTTTAATTACTAATTTTTTAATGTTGTTTATGTTTTAGGTTCTAATTTGAACTGTAACGCCTTGAATAATTTAATTCTGATTTTGTAAATATTTGACATAAATGTGTACCTGCTTCAGTGTTTAAGTGTTCTGGGTGTGTGCGTGTAAGGTCCTAAGTTCAAGCCGTACCTTTAACAAATTTTTTTATTTTTGGAATTAAGCCTTACCTTTATTGAATGGGTTATAGAAAATTGTTTTTTAAGCCATATCAGAATGAGCCTACTGGTTCTAGTGGTAAGAGAGTTGGTGTGTTAGAGGTCCTGTGTTCGAATCCTTGCGTTAGTGTGGGTATTTATTTTTGCTTAGTTTTTCAGACAAAGTTTTGTTAGAATTAAAATTTTGAAGAGGTTGAGATTAAGGTGTAGTGGGAAGTTAGGGGTTATCAAAATTTTATTTTATTTTGTTTTGTTTTCCCAAATATTCCTTTTTCCTTTTGACATTCTTGTACTCTCATCTTCCCTATCTGTTTTTCTTCATTCCCCTTTCCTTTTCGGTTTACAATTCAATTCCCTTTTGCACAATTTCCTGCTGTATTTGTTCAGTAAGTCTTGTTGTGTGAATCTTAACGCTTGTTGGCTAAGTGGTTATTGGGGGGTTCATTTTTGTTCCTTTTGGTTAGGCGAAGGACAAGGCTTGGCTGGGGTTTCTGCAGCGTTTTGAGTGTTCGGAGTTCAGTTCGACAACGGTAAGTTTTCGTGTGCATTGTAGATATTTTAAGGTTGTGATTATGAAATAGTTCCACTTAAGTTTCATTAGAGTTACTAAATTCGGACATAGGAAATACCGATTGTGGGTTCCGGAAGGCTCGGGTGTGGTTTCACATCAAATCGATACCAGGTGTGTACCTGAAAAGTAGAAAAATGAGATTCGGCAATAGCCAAAAAATGAATCTATCGACATCACACGGGCGTGTGGTCACCCGTGTGGTCACCCGTGTGGTAGGCCATATGTGAGTACACGACGGTGTAATCAAATAAGGCATGGCCGTGCACAGCACAAAATCATGTGGTGGCTCAAGTGTGGTTGTATGGGCCACACGGGCAAGGCTAATCTAGATGTGTGGGCCACACAAGCGTGTGGGCTCATACGGGCATGTCACACAGGTGTGTGGATTTAGGGCCAGGTCATGTGGGCCCACACGGGCATGTGGACCTATTATACTGAAATTTTTCGTAGGGTCGCATGGGTCATTCTAATCAAATGTAGGCCTACCATAGGGTCGGTAAAGGCTAACTAAACCCTAAAACTATATGATCTATTAGACTGAAATACAGTTCTGAGCATGTTTATGTTATGAATATATGTTATCTGTTTATATAAGCATGTTAAGTATGATCTATCTATTAACTCTGTATGTATGCTCTGTAACTGTTTGGGGTGGGATTGATATATGAGGAGGAAGTATTTTGTACGACGTTAATCGCCCATGTTCTGGTAGCTTGATTGCATATTTTTTTATATATGTGTCTTTATGGCACAACGTGGTGTGTAGGGATGGGTGGGTGTTTTTAACCCCACATAGAGAATGAGAGTAGGATTTTGTATCTGTAATCTGATACCTGAATCTGGATCTGTATCTGGTTCTTTCTGTGATTATAATTCTATATGTTCGTATGTTTAATTACTGGGTTACACACTGAGTTTACATAAACTCACATCTGTTTGTTTATTTTGTCAGGTAATCCACAGTCTTAAGCAGACTGGTGCTGTAGGGACTCAGTGGTGACCACATATTCGTAAAACTGCTTAAAGTCATTTATTTATGGTTGATCTATGATTTGGTAATTGATTTGAGAGTTGTAATTTTTGGGGACTCTTTAGACTGTTTGATTTTTAACTGGTGATTTCTGATTTAATTGCTTTAGTAAAATGTTTTATTAGAAACAACATTTTATGTAAACAATGATTTTCCTAAAAACACGACTACATTTTCAAACATAAATGATTAAAGCCTCCGCTGTCATAAGTAATTGGCAAATAAATGTTCAAATGATGTTTTCTGTATTAAATACAAAGGAATATGGGTTAGATAAATGATTAGTTAATCAAATCAATCTGTTTTCAAAATCTTTCCATGTGACATCACCAAATTTGGTCATAACGTCTAGGCCGGGTTTGAGGTGTTACTTTAGTGGTATCAGAGCCAGGTTGTAAAACTTAGCTATAAATTTTGGGCTCCAAAATTTTATTTTAAAAGTATTGGATTTTAAATAATTTGAATAAATTGAAAAAGTGTGTGGTACACCGAGTCTTCGGCATCGATCCTGTAAGTATCTCTGTATTTAGATTAAACTGTTCTAAAACACCGTAGTTAGTACTCTTTGAAACTATACTAAGATAGTTAGAAGACTGAAACATCTGAAAACACTTCTGAACTTCTGATAAATTGTGCATAAAATATCTACTAATAAATACTAAAGCTAAAGCATAAAATTTTTAATGTAGATAAAACTCGAATTAGACAATGAGTACTCGTAGAATTAACGAACGTGATACTCGTGGTCATGGAAGAGGCCGTAGGGGGCTCGAGCTGAGTCTTCCTCCCTGGGCAGTCTGCCAAATTTGGATACGAGTGAGAAACCAGTTTCGCCTACTACTGAGACTGGGTCTCAGAGTCACTCAGCTGGGGATGAAGCACTGTCCCAAGCCATGCTGAGGATTTTGGAGAGGATCGCTGGACCCCATTCTGGAGTTGGGGGCCGTTGGTCGGTAACTGAACGACTCTGGTCTAATGGAGCTAAACTATTTAGGGGTGTTACTAGAGTCGCCCCTAGTGTGGTTGAGTATTGGTTGGGATTATGAATGATCTTGACTGCACTCCTGAGTAGAAACTGAAGGGTGCAGTGTCTCTACTTCGTGGTAAGGCTTACCAGTGGTGGCTGACAGTTGAGGAGGGTACTCAGTCTAATCGTCTGACCTGTGACTTCTTTAATACCACATTTCAGAGAAAGTATATGGGAGTGAGCTATTTGGATGCTCGTAGGTGTGAGTTTATGAATCTCACGCAAGGGGATAGATTAGTGGCCGAGTATAAAGCTGAGTTTCTGAGATTGAGCCGCTACACTCGAAGCATAATGGCATCGGAGTATGAGAGGTGTGTTTGATTTCAGTGTAACAGTCTAGTTTTGACCCTAGTCAGAATAGTGGTTTCGAGACCACATATCCGAGTCTGAAAAATATTTTAATATTATTTTCTGTGCTTATGATATGTGAATTAGCATGTGTGAAAGTTTCGTATAAAAATTTGGTTGTTTGTGTGCTTAATTTGACAAAAGGACCTAATCGCGTAAAATGTAAAAGCTGTGTGCTAAATGTTAAAAGTGCCTATTTAACTTGGATTTATATTTGAGAGCTCCTTATGTGGTTATTATGCCATTTAAAAGGTTAATGGACATCAATGACCTTTGTAAAATGGTTTGTTAATGTTTTATATTAAGGGTAAAATTAGTAACTAATTATAAAATGAATTATAATTAAAATATGGTATGATAATAAGCCATTATACATGTTCTTGGCTGAAAATAAGAGAAAAAGAAAAGAGAAAAGCTTTAGCTAGGGTTCGGCACTTGCAAGCTTTGATTTAAGTATGTTTTTGCTTTGGTTTTTGATAATTTCTACGTTTTTGTAATCGTTGCTTTGTATATTATCGAACCCATGCCTCAATTTTTGATTTTTTTGATGATTTTAAAATGTGCCATGGATGGATTCATGAGCTTTGTGATGTTAAATGATGAATTACGAAAGCTTAGTGCTTGGTATACATGTTTTGTCTTTGGATTTTTTATGAAATTGAGTATTTTGGGCTAAATTATAAAAATGATATTTTTAGGGACTAAAATGTGAAATAAATGAAATTTATGGACTTGTATGAGAATTAGGAAATTTTGGCTAAGCTTGGGTACAAGCAAATTTTGTGTGTTTTGTGATTTTTTGAATTAGGGACTAAAGTGTCGAAATGTGAAAATGTGAGGACTATTTTGTAAAATACCCTAATTTTGTGTATATGGATTGGTTTGAATGATTTAGTGAATAAAAGGGTTAATTTTGAATACATATAGATCAAGAAAAGAGGAATTCAGACTTAGATCGAGGGAAGTCGAAGATTGTAGAGTAATCAGTTCGAGTCGACAATTCCAAGTACGAGGTAAGTTCGTACGTAAAACATGATGTTATAAGTATATTTTGTTGTTTTGATTATGCCTAGATTGCATATATATTTTGTTTGAATGAATACGATAATAAACCAATGGTTTTTGGCACTAAGTGTGCGATTTAAACTAGCTTCGGCTATATGAGGCGCTAAGTGTGCGATACCAAAATAGCTTCGATTAATTGAGATGGCACTATGTGTGCAGAATTATTATAGCTATGGCTAATCTTTAAAGCACTAAGTGTGTGAATGTTTAAAGCATTGGTAATCTTCAAAAAGTCTTAAAATATCTGAACAAGAGGTGAGAATGAAAACGAATGAATACGGAAATGTTCAGGTAAGTATAACACCTATGTGGTAGATGGTATAATGCATAAAAATTTTATTGAATTGGTATAAACATATGGTTGATGTTGGCATGGACTTGATGGATGAGTTGAGAATTTATAAATACTTATGTGAGGATGTTTCATATTTTATATACTATTGATGTTTCTGGTACGAGCTTTCTAAGCTTTTGAAAGCTTACTTTGTGTGTGTTTGCATTGTTTTACAGATATCAAAGTTTCTGCAAGCTTTGCCAAAGATTGTCACCACACTATCAAGCCTCATTTTGGTATTTTAAAATTGTATATTTAAAAGTATGGCATGTATAGGCTAGTAGTTGTGGGATTATGTTTTGTGATGTATATATTTAGCCATGTGATTTGGCTAGTTTATGTTTGAACTTATAGTTTGATAATGGTATATAATATGTGATGTCAATGTTCAATTTGGTATGTTTTGGTTAGTTAAAAGAGATGGTAAAAATTGCAAGTGTGGTAAGTTCATAGCATATGTTTGAATGATGTATTGATCATTTGGTTAGGTATGATGTTAGTTTAATTTTTTGTATGAATTGAGTGATGAATTGAGAACAAAAATGATTGGTAATGTTTTAGCATGAATTATATATGATTTGGTGTAGATATTGGCTGAAATGGTTGAGCAAATATGCTTGTTTTTTTGCTTGTAAGTTGACTCATTTTGGGGTGGAAAATTGGTTATTCAAATGGCTTATTTTTGTCCACACGGGTGTGTGTCTCAGCCGTGTGCGACACACGGCTATGTTTCACGGTCGTGTGTCTCCTGAGGTACCCTACAATTCTAAGTCAGGCCTGAACACGGCCAAAGCACACGGGCGTGTGGCTAGCCGTGTGGCCCAATTCAGACTCGACCACGGCCAAGGCACACGGGCGTGTCTTGTAGCCGTGTGAGCTAGTCAATAGCTATGCCCTATTTTGACACGGCTTAGACACACGAGCATGTCTAAGGCTGTGTAAGGCACACGGCCTGTTCATACAGGCGTGTGACCTTTTAAAAGTTGAAAATTTTTATAAGTTCTCAAACTTTTTTTTTATATTTTATCGAATTGATCCTGAAAGCATGTTTTAGACTTCGTACGATCGTTTAAATTTCACGTTGAATATGAATGAACTATGTTTATTGAAATGAAAGAATGTTGGATATTTGATGGTTCTGATTTGTGTTATGAGTTCGGTAATACCTCTTAACCTATTCTGGCGACGGTTACGGGTTAGGGGTGTTACATTGAGGATGGGTTAAGAGATAGTCTAAGGGTATTGACTACTCCACAGAAGGAGTGAGAGTTTTCTATTCTAGTAGAGAATACGAATATCACCAAGGATGTTAAGCGTGTAGAGCACCAGAATAGGGACAGAGAGAAAGGCAAGAATAAGAGGAATTTGGAGCCCTCTAGTTCTGGGTTTAAGAAAAAGGTCAAATCTAATAGGCTAGTTAGAGTGAGGGTTCTTGCTGCTCTTACGGGGATCCAGCTATGCAATGACTGTGGTAGGCACCATCTGGGCGAGTGCTGGAGAAGGATTGGGGCTTGTTTGACGTGTGGGTCGTCAGAGCATTGTATCAGAGAGTGTCCAAAGTGGGTAGATCAGATACAAGCGTCAGTACCAGGTTCTATACATCCTCAGAAGGTAGTTCAGCAGCCACCTAGGGGCCGTGGAGCGGCTAGAGGTGGTAATGGTTTGGGCTGTGGACAGAGAGCACCGGGCAAAGGTGCTAATCTGACAAAGATGAGGCAGCCTACACTTGTCTATGTTGTTCGACACCGAGAGGATAGAGATGCTCTAGATGTTGTCATCGGTACGTTCTTAATTTCTAAGGTACCATATATTGTTTTGATAGACATAGGTTCTACTCACTCCTATGTAGCTAGCACTGTATCTAAAAACTTGAGGGTTTCTGTAGAGAGCACTTCTAGTGAGGTTACTGTTCTAAGTCCATTAGGGTAGTCTGCCCAGGTTAGTGAACTCTATAGGATGTTCTGTTAGAGGTGTAAGGTACAGTTTTTTTAGCAAATCTAATGGATCTTCCATTTAGGGAGTTCGACTTAATTCTGAGTATAAATTAGTTGGTTAAGCGCCGGGTTAGTATGGACTATGAGACTAAGAGGGTCATTCTGAAGACTAAGGATGAAAAGAAAGTGGTCTTGATTGATGAACGTTGAAATTATCTGTCCAATGTGATCTCCACTCTTGTGACTGAGAAATTGGTTTGAAAAGGATATGAGGCGTACTTAGCTTACATCAGTGTTTCTAGTCCTAGGGACTCTTATGTTGGGAGTATCAGAACTATAAGGGAATTTCCAAATGTTTCCCCTGAGGAGTCACTGGGTCTGCCTCCGAATAGATAAGTGGAGTTTGGGATTAAGCTTCTTCCGAGTACAGCTCTGGTGTCCATCGCTCCCTACCGTATAGCATTGAAAGAGCTTACTGAGCTTAAGGTTCAACTGCAAGAGCGTCTGGATTGTGGTTTCATCCGTCCTAGTATGTCTCCATGGAGAGCACCAGTTCTGTTTGTTAAGAAGAAAGATGGGACCATGAGGATGTGCATTGATTATCGGCAGCTGAATAAGTTGACCGTGAAGAATAAATATCAGCTTCCAAGGATCGACGACCTATTTGATCAGTTCTGAGGAGCTTTTGTGTTCTCCAAGATTAATCTTCGATCTAGGTATCATCAGTTGAGGGTTAAAGAGGCTGATGTTCATAAGGCTACATTTAAGACTCGTTATGGGCAATACGTGTTCCTAGTTTTGCCTTTTGGATTGACGAATGCTCCGGTCGCATTTATGGATCTGATGAATCGAGTGTTTCAGCCTTATCTAGATCAGTTCGTCATGGTTTTCATCGATGATATTTTGGTGTACTCTAAGATTGAGGATGAGCATCTCAGAGTGGTACTTCAGATACTCTGAGAAAAATAGCTCTACGCTAAGTTAAGCAAGTGTGAATTCTGGTTGCGAGAGGTAACTTTTCTAGGGTACGTGGTTTCTATTAAGGGGATTTGTGTTGGTCCTCGAAAGATTGAGGCTGTACTAGATTGAAAACAACCTAGGAATGTGTCTGAGATCCGTAGATTTCTGGGTTTAGCGGGTTATTATCGTTGGTTTATTGAGGGATTCTCTCTGATTGCAGCCCCCTTGACTAAGCTTCTGTGTAAGGGTGTGTCGTTTGTCTGGACTGATGTGCAGTAATAGAGCTTTGAGAAGCTCAAGTCTGTTCTGACTCAAGCTCCTGTTCTGATACAGCCTGAATCTGGAAAGGAGTTAGTAGTTTAAAGTGATACGTTGCACGTTGGTTTGGGATGCATTCTGATGTAGGATGGTAAGGTTGTGGCTTATGCATCTCGTCAGCTTAAGTAACTTGAAGGGAACTATCCGATGCATGATCTTGAGTTGGCTGCGGTGGTCTTTGCATTGAAAATATGGAGGCACTACCTGTATGGTGAGAGGTGTATCATTTATACCGATCACAAGAGCCTCAAGTATCTCCTCACTCAGAAGGAATTGAATCTTAGGCAGCGGTGATGGATTGAGCTGCACCATAAAGTATCACCCTGGTAAGGCCAATGTGGTGGCTGATGCTCTAAGCGGTAGAGCGATGACTGATCTTAGAGCGGTTTTGCTCACCCTAGTCTGTTTGATGATGGGAGTTTGTTGGCTGAGTTGCAGATTAAGCCAACCTGGATTGATCAAATTCGAGTTAAGCAGTTAGAGGATGAGTCTCTGGGTTTACGGTTTGGTCAGATTAAGAGTGGTACTACTTCTGATTTTGGGTTGAATAAGGTATGCTATGTTTTTGAGGTTAAATTTTGGTGCCGAATGATTCGGATTTGAAATAGTTGATTCCGAGGGAGGCACATAATAGCCCTTATGCTATGCATCCCAGTGGTAACAAGATGTATCGGGTTCTTCGTGAACTATACCAGTGGTAGGGTTTGAAGCGTGAGGTTACTGATTTCATTGCTCATTATCTAATGTGCCAGCAAGTTAAGGATGAGCATCAATTGCCTTCGAGTTTGTTCCAGCCAGTTAAGATTCCCTTAGCGAAAAGGGAACGAGTAATGATGGACTTCGTTAGTGGGTTGCCCTTGACACCAACTAAGAAGGATTCTGTTTGGGTCATCATGGATCGGTTGACTAAGTCTACTCATTTCATACCGGTTCGGATAGACTATTCACCACAGAAGCTAGCGAAACTCTACATCTCTGAAATTGCAAGATTGCATGGGGCTCTGGTGTCGATTATTTTTTATAGAGATCTTCGCTTTACATCTCAGTTCTAGAAGAAATTCATGAGGCTCTGGGTTCAAGAGTGGACTTCAGTACTGTGTTCCATCCTCAGACCGATGGTCAATCTGAGAGGGTGATTCAGATACTGAAGCACATGTTTTAGAGTTACGTGATTGATTTTCGGGGTAGTTGGGAGGATTATCTATCGTTAGCGGAGTTCACCTACAATAATAGCTTCGAAACTAGTATCCAGATGGCACCTTACGAGGCTCTGTATGGTCGTAAGTGTCGTACTCCGCTTTGTTGGACAGAGTTGGGTGAACGTCAAATTTTGGGTCCTAAGTTGGTTTCTGATACTGAGGATAAGATTAGAATGATTCAAGATCATCTAAAAGCGACTTCTGATAGGCAGAAGTCTTATGCAGATCTAAAAAGGTGAGATATTGAGTATTTTGTGGGGGACTTTACCTGTCTTAAGGTTTCTCTGTGGAAGAAAGTTCTGTGATTTGGCCGTAAGGGCAAGTTGAGCCCTAGGTTTATAGGGTTGTATCGAATTCTTAAGCGTGTGGGATCGGTTGCTTATCAGTTGGAGCTACCTCCAGAGTTAGACTGTATCCACGACGTCTTCCATGTTTCGATGTTGAGGCAGTATCGGTCTGATCCACCACATGTTTTATCGATTGAGGGGATTGAGATTAGACCGGACTTGAATTTTAATGAGGAGCTGGTTCAAATTCTGGATTGAGATGTTAAGGTTGTGAAGAGGAAATCCATCCCTCTAGTGAAGGTTCTGTGGCAGAATCATGGTACTAAAGAGGCCACATGGGAACCTGAGGACTTGATGCATCAACAGTATCCTCATATGTTCTGATCAAGTAAATTTTGAGGTCGAAATTACTTTTAAAGGTAGAGTACTAACGCCCTGAATAATTTATTTTTGATTCTTTAAATATTTGACACAAATGTATATCCACTTCAATGGTTAAGTGTTCTAGGTGTGTGTGTGAGGTCCCAAGTCAAGCCTTACCTTTAGCAAATTTTGTTATTTTTGGAATTAAGTCTTGCCCTTATTGAATGGGCGTATAGAAAATTGTTTGTTAAGCCATATCAGAATGAGCCTGCTAGTTCTAGTGGTAAGGGAGCTAGTGTGTTAAGGGTTTTATGTTCAAATCCCTGCGTTAGCGTAGGTATTTATTTTTGCTCAATTTTTCAGATAGAGTTTTGGTGGAATTAAAATTCTGAAGAGGTTGAGATTAAGGTGTAATGGGAAGTTAGGGGTTATCAAAATTTTATTTTATTTTATTTTATTTTGTTTTCCCAAATATCCCTTTTTCCTTTTGACGTTCCTGTACTCTCATCTTCCCTGTCCGTTTTTCTTCCTTCCCCTTTCCTTTTTGGTTTTCAATTCGATTTCCTTTTACACAGTTTCCTGTTCTATTTGTTTGGTAAGTCTTGTTATGTTAATCTTAACGCTTGTTGGCTAAGTGGTTATTAAGGGGGGTTTTTTGTTCCATTTAGTTAGGCAAAGGACAACACTTGGCTGGGGTTTCTGTAGCGTTTTGAGTGTTCGGAGTTCAGTTTGACAACTGTATATTTTCATGTGCGTTATAAATGTTGTAAGGTTGGGATTATGAAATAGTTCCGCTTAAGTTTCATTAGAGTTATTAAATTCAGACTTTGGACATGTCGATTGTAGGTTCTGGAAGGCTCGAGTGTGGTTTTGCATCAAATTGATACTAGGTGTGTATCTGAAAAGCAAAAAAAAAAACGAGATTCAATAAAACACAAAAAATGAATCTGTCGACGCCACACAAGATGTGGTCACTCGTGTGGTGGCCGTCTACGAGTACACGGTTGTATGGTCGATGAAGGCATTGCTATGCTCAACACACGGCCATGTGGTGGCTCGAGTGTGGCCTTGTGGACCACACGAGCAAGGCCAATCTAGGCGTGTAGGCTCACACGGGCATGTTACACGAGCGTGTGGATTTAGGGCCAGGCTGTGTGGCCACACGGGCAAGGCCAATCTGGGTATGTGGGTCACACGAGCGTGTGGGCCCACACGGGTATATGGGCCTATTATATTGAAATTTTCCATAGGGTCACAAAGGTCGTTCTAATCGACTGTGGGCCTACCATAGGGTCGGTAAAGGCTAACTAAACCTTAAAACTATGTGATCTGTTAGACTGAAATACAATTCTGAGCATGTCTATGTTATGAATATCTATTATCTGTTTATATAAGCATGTTAAGCATGATCTATCTGTCAACTCTATATGTATGCTCTATAATTGTTTGGGGTGGGATTGATATATGAGAAGAAGTATTCTGTACGGCGTTAATCACCCATATTCTGGCAACTTGACAGTACATTTTCTGATATATGTGTCTTCATGGCACAACATGGTGTGTAGGGATGGGTGGGTGTTTTTAATGCCAAATGGTGTGGTGGGATGGTCAGAGGTGGTGTGTAGAGGATGGGGGTAGGATTTTGTATATTTGAATCTGATTCTGTAATCTAATATTTGAATCTGGATCTATATCTATTTCTGTCTGCGATTATAATTTTGTATGTTCGCATGCTTAATTCTATTGGGTTACACACTGAGTTTACATAAACTCACATATGTTTGTTTATTCTATCAAGTAATCCACAGTTTTAAGCGGACCGGTGCTGTCGGGACTCCGTAGTGACCACATATTCTTAAAACTGCTTAAAGTCATTTATTTATGGTTTATCTATGATTTGTAATTGATTTGAGAGTTGTAATTTTTGGGGACTCTCTGGACTATTTAATTTTTAACTAGTCATTTCTGATTTAATTGTTTTGGTAAAACATTTTATTAGAAACAACGGTTTTATGGAAATAATGATTTTCCTAAAAACACGACTGCATTTTCAAACATAAATGATTAAAGCCTCCGCTGTAATAAGTAATCAGTAAATAAACTGTTAAAATGATGTTTTCTGTATTAAACACTAAGGAATGTGGGTTTTATAAATGATTAGTTAATCAAATCAATCTGTTTTCAAAATCTTTCCACGTGACATCACCAAATTCGGTCATAACGTCCAGGCCGGGTTTGGGGTGTTACATAAAAATCTCGTGTAACGACCCTATAGTAAGAGGTGTCGGAAAGTGCATTCCTAAAACTCCATTCCCGTAAATAAGACTCATAAATATTTTTGTTAAATATTTAAAAGTTAGTTGTATAGTTAGTTAGATTTTTGTTAAGTGAATTTGCATGAATTATTAGTTATTTAAGTGTAGGGATCAAATTGTATAAGTATTAGAAGTGGAATTATAAGATTAAAATTAATTAAAGGACTAATGTAGTAAATATACATTTATATTAGGTAGTGGAAGACATTAATGGGTATTATATACATAAAATTGTTTAATATATATGAGTTATATATTATGATTTATAAAATGAAATTAATATGGTTATAATAATAATAAAAGTAATAATAATAAAAGAATGACTAAAGAAATTGAAATAGAAATGCATGCAAATAATTGAGAAAGAAAAGAGAAAACCACGCACGACATAGGGTTTCAAATCTTTCCAAGTTAATTGCTAACGTTGTACCGTAATCCTCAACTAAAAAGGGGAAGGATAAAATCGACATCGAATTGCTCGGAATCCACGATTTGTGTTTCTATAATCTGAACTAAGTTGTAAATTATTGAATTTTGATTTCATGCATATGGTAAGCATTGAAGGTTAGAACTATTGTGTTTTACAATTGAAATGGATTGATTTGGTATGTGATCAGTTTATTAAATTTATATTGATTGAATTGAATAGGTGTATATGTGATAATATGCTTATATGAAATTTGATATTGGATATTTATATATTCAAAGTGAAATGAACCCTATTAACTATATCGGGCTGAGTCGGATATAGATGACATGCCATAGGATAGGAAGAGTTTAGGGATTTCTTCGACTTTGAGTCCATGAGGCACTGGGTGCCAATTTGCTTCGGTTTAACCGATGAGACACTGGGTGCCAATTTATATAGGGTTGGGCGCAGTCACTACTTCGAATTTATCCGATGAGGTAGTAGGTGCCAAACTAGTGTGTTGGTTGCATCCGTGTACCTGTCCGAGTCACGTTAATAGGGCTAATTAAAAAATAAAGTTCTATAATCGATTTTGAATGGTATGGTATGTGAATTGGAAATGCGATAGTGATTTGAAACATGAAAAAATGAGATATGTTGTGATTAAATGAAATACATAAGTTCTGTACTCATGAATTGAATATGGAATGGATAATGCCATTGAATAAACAAATGTGGTTTGACATGTTAATAGTTATTTATATAGCAAGTGATTTGAATTGGGACATTTGTTAAACAAATCAAATATGATAGCATGTGGTAATTGATTATAGTATGAAATGATATGCTAATATGCATGAATTTGAAATGGTGGTATCTGGTAGCTGTGAGCTTAGACAATAGTATGTTTGTATAATTCAAATTGTGCATTTTGTATCCTTATGTTTTTAATTATTCGGATTATAGAAATATCACAGAGCTTTACTTAGCGTACGATTTTGTTTTTCGTGCGCAGGTTAGGTACTTCTCTTTCAATCGCCGATTCAGCATCCAACAACGATCCCGATCTCAAATGTGGTGATGTTTACCTTTTGTGATGGCATGTACCTAGGATGTCTTAATTGGTAGAAATTTTGTGAATGGATTTTAATTCAGTTTAATTATAATGTTAGTTTGGTATATATGTATGTAAACATGTGTTTGTGTTTGAAGCCATAATGTGGTATGTTGAATTGAACCAAGACTTGTTAGGTGTTTGTGAATTTAAGTTGATGATTTAGGTATATATGAGCTAGGCCAAATTGATTGATTTTGGCATGTTTAAAACTTTGATTTGAATGATGCATTGACGATATGTTTTGATGATATAAATGTGGTACTAATGAGGGTACATTGGTTAGGCACATAGGATGATTGTTTTGGCATGTTTTGAGTGTGTTTGATTGTGTTTTGAATAGGTTAAACGAATGGTTTTTGAGTTGCTTAATGCCCAAGCAAGTAGAAAATTGTAAAGTTGTTGTTTAAGGCATATTTTAGGTCCACACGGCCAGACACACAAGTGTGTGGCCCTACACGGCTAGCACACGGGCGTGTGGCTTGGCTGTGTGACCTAAGTTAGAGAGTTACACGGGCTCAGACACTGGCTGGGACACGGCTTTGTGTCCCTACTTCAAATGCCCACACAGTCTGAGACATGGACATGTGTCTCAACTGTGTGAGTCACACGGCCGTGTGACCTTTGCAGTTGAATTTTTCTAACATTTTACTTAAATTTTCAATTGTTCCTGATTTAGTCTCGAATCATTTCTAAAATGATTCTAGGGATACGAGGGCTTAAATAAGGGACAATATGCATGCTTAATGATGAATTATGTTGTGATTATTAAAATGTTTTGAAATGAATAATTTAGATAATGTTTATTCGGTAATACTTTGAAACCCTATTCTTGCGACGGATACGAGTTAGAGGTGTTACATTTAGTGGTATTAGAGCTTGCAGGTTTAGCCAATTCTCAGACTAAATCAAGCTCAAAATTGAGTCTAGAGGTACATGTCATAGTTGAGTCGAATTGAGTCAGGATTTAGATGCTGATATATTTGTTTTTGTTTTATAGTTGAAAATGTCGGATGATTATAATAATGATGTTAATCAAGAGATGTATATCGGATATGATGTCTCCAATGAGTTAGATAGAACTGAACCAGTAACACCGAGTGCTAATCCAATTAGTACTCACTAACCTAACATTGAGCGGGGTAATACTGAGGGAAGACGTGACTCACAATTTCTTTGAGCTATCGCTAATGCTCTTCAGCGTGTTGCAGGAACTACATTCGCTACAGCATCTGCACCTACTACTCGTTGGGCTCTAATAAAAGAGTTACGTAGATATGGTGCGACCGAATTCTTAGGATTGAAAGGATTTGATCCTTCTATAGCTGAAGTTTGGATTGAATACACTAAACATGTCTTGCAAAAACTTGAATGCAACCCACTTGACAACGTAATTTGTGTTGTTTCTTTACAACAAGGAGAAGCATATACCTGGTGGCAATTAGTGACACACCACGTATCCGCAAATCAGGCTCATTGAGAATTCTTTCAAAAGGAATTCCAAAAGAAATATGTTGGTGAACTGTATCTTGATGATAGAAGACAAGAATTTTTTATGCTGAAATAAGGTGGAATGTCTGTGGTTGATTATGAACGTGAGTTTTTGCGACTTAGTAGGTACGCTGTTGTATTTGTGCCAACTGAAATTGAAAGTTACAAGTGATTTTTGCGTGGTTTATGTGATGACCAACGAGTACAGTAAGTATCGCATAGAATTACAGAGTTTGCGAATTTAGTTGAACGAGCAAGAATGGTAGAAGAAGCTCTAGGTTTTGATAAAAAGACTGAGACTACCCGTACTATTGGAAAGCGTCCTGGAGCTTTTAGTTCAAATCTACAATCGAAGAGATCAAAAGAATTTCGTGGTAGTTAGAGGTCAACTTTTAAGTAAAATAGAGTTGATAGAAATTGTGATTGACAACTAACAGTGTCCATGGGTAGTGTGCAAGGTCCAATCAGGGATACTGATATTTCGATTTGTGTGCATTGTGAGCAAAAAACATCATGGTGCATGCTAGAAGTTAACTCGAGGTTGTTTTCGTTGTGGATCCACAGAGCATTTTGCTAAAGAATGTCCGAAGAATGAAAATGCTACACTTGTTACTTCTTAGAGGTCTGTGCCTACACCTAGGGGTCGCGGGTCGAGTCAAGGTGGTTCATTTTCGAGAGGTGGTACTAGAAAAGGGAATAATGTTGTTACTCATCAGTCGGAGGCCAAAGCGCGAACCCGAGCTTATGTTGTACGGACACGTGAGGATGGCGAAGCTAATGATGTTGAGATAGGTATCTTCTTATTACATTCAAAACCTGTTTATGCTTTGATAGATCTATGATCTTCACATTCGTATGTTAATATTGAATTAGTTAGATCGGGGAGTTTAAAATCTGAGACATCTAGAGTATCGATAGTGGTGTTTAGTCTGTTAGGACAATCTGTGTTAGTGGATCAGGTGTGTAGGAGATGTCCGTTAGTGATACAAAATATAACCTTCTGTTGATTTGTTGATAATGTCGTTTAGTGATTTTAATTTGATTTTAGGCATAGATTGGCTTATGGAACATGGAGTGATTCTGGATTGTTGTAAAAAAGAAGTTTGTTATTCAGAGTGAAGATAGTGATATAATTGAGGTGAATGGTGTTCGAACAAGTGATTCAACTCGTATTATTTCAGCAATTCAAGCTGATAAACTTCTCAATCAAGGCTGTGAAGCTTTTCTAGCCTATGTTATCAATTTGAATTCTAGTGATAGCCAAAGCAGTAAAATTCAAATTGTTTACAAATTCCCTAATTGTTTCCCGAGGAATTACTAGGATTACCACCAAATCGAAAGGTTGAGTTTGCAATAGAAGTGTGTCCTAGTACGGCTCCGATGTCAATGTCTCCCTATCGTATGGTACCCACAGAGTTGGAAGAATTAAAACTGTAATTACAAGATTTACTATATCGCGGCTTTATACGCCCTAATATATCGCCTTGGAGAGCTCTAATGCTTTTCGTTAAAAAGAAAGATGGCTCAATGTGGTTTTGTATTGACTATCGGCAATTGAGTAATTTAATGATTAAGAATTGATACCCTCTACCTCGTATTGATAACTTATTCGATCAACTGAAAGTAACTTATTTCTTTTTTAATATTGATTTGAGATTGAGTTACTATCATTTGAAAGTGAAAGATAATGATGTACCGAAGACAGCATTTCGTACGCGTTATCGCCATTATGAATTCTTAGTGATGCCTTTTGGGTTGACGAATGCTCTAGCAGCTTTCATGGATCTCATGAATCGTATTTTCCAACCGTATTTAGATCAATTTGTGGTAGTTTTTATTGATGACAGTTTGATCTATTCGAAATTCGAATCCGAGCATGAGCAACATCTCAGAACTATTTTGCAAGTGTTACGAGAGAAACAGTTATATAGAAAGCTTAGCAAGTTTGAATTCTGGTTATCAGAGGTGGTATTTTTGGGTCATGTTATCTTGGAAAATAGGATTAGAGTTTATTCGAAAAAGACCGAGGCAATTGTTTAGTGGAAAGCACCGAGGAATATATTAGAGGTTCACAGTTTTCTTAGATTAGTTGGTTATTATCGAAGATTTGTAAATGGATTTTCAAAGATAACTTTGCCAATGACAAAGCTGTTGCATAAAAAGTTCATTTCGTTTGGAGTGACAAATGTCAAGAAAGTTTTGAGAAATTAAAGCAGATGTTGACTGAAGCACCGATTCTAACTTTACCAAAATCGGGAAAGGGTTTTGTGGTTTATAATGATGCTTCTTTGAGCAGTCTCAGTTGTGTTTTGATGCAAGAGGGGTAAGTGATCACTTATGCGTCTCGTCAACTAAAAACACATGAACGCAAGTATTCGACGCACGATTTAGAGATAGCTGCTACGGTTTTTGCACTAAAGATCTGGAGACACTACCTGTACAGCAAAAAGTGTCATATATATACTGGTCATAAGAGTCTCAAATACCTCCTATCTCAAAAGGAGTTGAATTTGAGACAACGTCGTTGGGTCAAGCTTCTAAAAGATTTTGATTGTGTTATTGATTACCACCCTGGTAAAACTAACGTCATAGTTGATGCATTGGGTAGAAAACCAACGGTTGAATTGCAAGCAATGTTTGTTCAGCTCAGTATCAACGATGATGGAAGTTTGTTGGCTGAATTAAAGATCAAACCGGTAATATTTGATCGAATCAAGTCAATGCAATTAGATGATGAAAAGTTTGTGAAGAAAAGAGAAATGAGTCAAAATGGCATATTAGAAAATTTCAGCATTGATGATTGTGATTGCTTAAGGTTTTATAACTAAATCTACTTTTCGGATGTTTCTAAATTAAAAGAATTCATACTTCGTAAAGCTCATGATAGTCATTTTTCTTTGCATCCTGGTGGAACGAAAATGTATTACGATCTGCGAGAATCCTATTGGTGGCCAGGAATGAAAAGAGACGTGGTTGAGTATGTGGCTAAATGCTTAACTTGTCAGTGAGTTAAGGTAGAACATCAGGTTCCTACAAGATTACTTCAGCCTATTTCTATTCCTGAATGGAAATGGTATCGTATCACGATGGATTTTGAAACGGGGTTACCTTTATCAGCAAGTAAGAAAAATGTTGTGTGGGTGATTGTTGATCGACTTACAAAATTGGCACATTTCATAGCGGTCAAGACTGATTGGCCACTCTAAAACCTTGCTGAAGTTAATGGGTATTATATGCATATAATAGTTTAATATATATAAGTTATATATTATGATTTATAAACTGAAATTAATATGTATAAAGGTTATAATAATAATAAAAGTAATAATAATAAAAGAATGAATAAAGAAATTTAAATAGAAATGCATGCAAATAATTGAGAAAGAAAATAAAAAACCACGCACGGCCTAGGGTTTCAAACTTTCCAAGTTCAATTGCTAACGTCGTACCGACATCCTCAACTAAAAGTGAAAGGATAAAATCTACGTCAAACAGCTCGGAATCCACGATTTGTGTTTCTATAATCCGAACTAAGTTGTAAATTATTACATTTTAATTTCTTGCATATGGTAAGCATTGAAGGTGAGAACTATTGTGTTTTACAATTGAAATGGATTGATTTGGTATGTGATGAATTTATTGAATTTATATTGATTAAATTGAATAGGTGTATATGTGATAATGTGCTTATATGAAATTTGATATTGGATATATAATTGAAAGTGAAATGAAACCCTATTAATTGTATCGGCCTGAGTCGAATATAGATGGCATGCCATGGATAGAAAGAGTTCAGGGATTTCTTCGACTTTGAGTTGAAGAGGCGCAAGGTGCCAATCTGCTTCTGTTTAACCAATGAGACACTAGGTGTCAATTTATATAGCGCTGGGCACAGTTATTACTTCAGATTTATCCAATGAGGCATTGGGTGCCAAACTAGTATGTTGGTTGGATCCATGTATCTGTCTAAGTCCGAGTCGTGTTAATAGGGGTAATTAAATAATAAAGATCTATAATCGATATTGAATGATATGGTATGTGAATTGGAAATGAGATAGTAAATTGAAACATGAAAAAATGAGATATGTTGTGATTAAATGAAATACATGAGTTATGTACTCATGACTTGAATATGAAATGGATAATGCTATTGTATAAACAAATGTGGTTTGATATGTGAAAAGCTATTTATATAGCAACTAATGTGAATTGGGACATTTGTTAAAAAAATCAAATATGATAGCATGTGGAAATTGATTATAGTATGAAATGATATGCTAATATGCATGAATTTAAAATGATGGTATATGGTAGCTGTGAGCTTAGACAATAGTATGTTTGTATAATTGAAATTGTGCATTTTGTATCCTCATGTTGTAACCCAGGATTTGTTAAGGGCATTACAGAGGTTCACTGGAGCTCAGTCTAGTAGTGAAAATCGTGGATCTATTTTTGAGAGGCTCCATTCAAATGGGGCAGAGTTGTTCAGGGGTATTGCTGGAACCACCCCTATAATGGCTGAATACTGGAAGGAGATCACTAAGCATATTTTAGAGGATATAGACTACACTACAAAGTAGAAACTTAAGGGTGTCGTGTCTTTATTGAGGGACTCAGCTTACAGATGGTGGTAGTCTGTGGTTAGAGGTACGCTGCCTGAGTATATCACTTGGATATATTTTCTGTATACCTTCCAGAAAAAGCATGTGGGCACCTGTTATGTTGAGGCCAGATGATTAGAGTTTGTAGAACCCGTTATGTTTATTTTAAGGTTAATTTGACTTCAATACTTAGACACACTAGGTGGATAGATTCTAGTGCAACAACTCACATCAGTGTGTTTATGAAAAGTGGTTAGAATTACTGAAAGCCTAATGACGATGAAAGATACATTTATGAAGATGACGTTAATTTGATAGAAGTTAAAGCAATAGGGACTTTTAGATTATTATTAATAACTTAATTTTATTTGAATTTGAATGAGACTTTTTTTTTCTAAAGGCAGAACTTGATTTCCATTTTAGCATTGGACAAATTTGGTTATTTTTGTTCACTTGAAAATGGAAAATTTAGTCTCTTTCATAATTCAAATTTGGTTGGTTATGGTTCTTTATCAAGTTATGATAATATATATTTACTTGATATTATTGTTTCATTTAATGAATCCTTGTATACTACCGTAATAAGTAAGAAAAGTAAATTAACAACCGTAATAGGTAAGAAAAGTAAATTAACTATTAAGAATATGGTTTCATTGTGGCACAAGAGATTAGGTTATGTCTCTAAAAAAAGAGAATTGAGAACTTGTTTCCAAAGGTATTCTTAATCCCTTTGATTTTTTGGATACTTTGAAAGATCTAACGGTTACAAATTTTATGATCCCACTACTAAGGTTATTTTTAAGATGTATAATGCTTATTTTTTTAGGATGTTGAGTTTGTGGGGGAGAGAGAATTAAGGATATTGTCTTTGGAGAAGAATATGTTGATATTTCTCAACACATTTATTTAATTTCTATTGACGACATACTGGTGTATTCGAAGACCTAGAATGAACATGATTAACACCTCAGGGTGGTTCTGCAGACTTTGCAAGAGAAACAACTGTAGCCAAGCTCAGTAAATGTGAGTTCTAGTTACGTGAAGTGACGTTTTTGGGTGATGTGGTTTCTGCTGAGAGGATTAGGGTAGATCTTCGGAATATTGAGGTGGTATTGGAATGGAAGCAGCCTAAGACTGTATCTAAGATTCGCAGTTTTCTGGGATTGGCAGGGTATTATCGACGATTTGTAGAGGGTTTTTCACTGATTGCAGCACCATTGACTAAGCTATTACGTAAGGGTGTGCCATTTAACTAGATTGATGCACAGCAAGAGAGCTTTGAGAAGCTCAAGACTGTTTTAACTGAGGCCCCTATTTTAATACAGCCAGAGTTTGGAAAGGTGTTTGCAGTTTATAGTAATGCATCACATGTCAATTTAAGATGTGTGTTGATACAAGGGGGTAAGGTGGTAGCGTATGCATCGCGTCAGCTTAAGACCATGAGGCAAATTATTCGACGCATGACTTGGAGTTGGTCGCTGTGGTATTCGCACTGAAAATCTAGAGGCATTACTTGTATGGTGAGAAATGTATCATTTACACTGATCACAAGAGCCTCAAGTACCTTCTCACTCAGAAGGAGCTGAATCTTAGGCAGCGTAGATGGATTGAGCTGCTTAAGGACTACGATTGTATGATCGACTAATCCTGGTAAGGCCAATGTGGTGGCCGACGCACTGAGCCGTAAGGTTATGAATGATTTGAGGGCGATGTTTGCTAACCTCAGTTTATTTGATGATGGTATTCTATTGGCCGAACTTTAGGTTAAACCGACGTGGATAGAGCAGATTAAGGGTAAACAAATAGAGGACGAGTCTTTGGGTCTTCGCTTCCGAGAGGTTGAGAGTGTGAATACTGTGGATTTAGGACTGAATAGTGAAGGGGTACTTTGTTTTCGTGGAAGAATCTGTGTACCGAAAGATACTGAATTAAGGCAGTCGATACGGAGAGAGGCGCATAGTAGCCCTTGTGCTATGCATCCTGGTGGAAATAAGATGTACTGCGACCTTCGTGAGTTATACTGGTGGCCAGGTCTTAAACGAGAAGTTACTGATTTTGTGGCTAAGTGTTTGACATGCCAGCAAGTTAAGGCTGAGCATCAGTTACCTTCGGGTTTGTTGCAGCCAGTTAAGATTCCACTTTGGAAGTGGGAGCGAATGAATATAGACTTCGTTAGTGGGTTACCCCTCACACCCACTAACAAGGATTATGTATGGGTCATCATGGATCGATTGACCAAATTCGCCCATTTCATATCGGTTCGTACTGACTACTCTCTTCAGAAGTTGGCTAAATTGTATGTGTCTAAAATAGTGAGATGCATGGGGTAACGATTTCGATCATATTTGATAGAGACCCTCACTTCACGTCTCGATTCTAGAAAAATCTACATGAAGCTCTGGGTACAAGGTTGGAATTCAGTACTGCGTTCCATCCTTAGAACAATGATCAATTTGAGAAGGTGATTCAGATATTGGAAGACATGTTGAGGAGTTGGGAGAATTACCTGTCGCTGGCGGAGTTTGCTTATAATAACAACTATCAGTCTAGCATTTAGATGGCACCTTGCGAGGCATTATATGGTCGTAGGTGTTGCACTCCTTCATGTTGGACTGAGTTGGGCGAGCGACGTGTTCTGGGCCCCGAACTGGTTTCTGATACCGAGGATAAAGTTAGCCTGATTCGAGATCGACTGCAAGTGGCATCTGATAGAAAAAAGTCCTACGCAGACCTAAAATGTCGTGAAATTGAATATTCTATAGAAGACTCCGTTTTTCTTAAGGTCTCGCCATGGAAGAAAGTACTGAGGTTTGATCACAAGGGTAAGTTGAGCCCTGAGTTTATTGGGCCTTACCGTATTCTGAAGCGAGTGGGACCAGTCGCCTACCAGTTGGAGCTACCTCCAGATTTGGATAGAATTCATGACGTATTCCATGTCTCGATGTTGAGGCGTTACTGTTCTGATCCCACGCATATTGTTCCAGTGGAGGAGATTGAGGTTAAGCCAGATCTGACTTTCGAGGAGGAGCCGGTTCAGATATCGGATCCTGATGTAAAAGTCCTAAGAAGAAAATCCATCCAACTGGTTAAGATTCTTTGGCGTAATCATAGCTCTGAGGAGGCCACGTGGGAGCCTGAGGATGCGATGCGACAACAGTATCCTCATTTGTTCTGATCAGGTAAATTTTGAGGCTGAAATTTTCTTTAAGTGGGGTAGAGTTGTAACGCCCCAAAGTTTGTATATTTGTTTCTGTGTATTTATGGCATAAAAATCTATCTACTTCAGTGGTTATTTGTTCTGGGAGTGTCCGAGAAGTCATAGGTTCAAGCCTTGTCTTGAGCTAATTTTTTGTTTTAATTGAGTAAAGCCTTACTTTTGCTCAATAGGCTTATAGTTAAAAGTTTGTAAAAACATGTCAGAATGGGTCTGTTGGTCTGAGGGATAAGTGGTGTGTTAAAATGCTAGAGGTCTTGGGTTCGAGCTGTGCTTGAGTATTATTTTTGCTAGTGGTGCCATGTAATGTTTGAGCTGAACTGAAATGCCAAAGTGGTAGAGGTGTAGTGGGAAGTGTGGAGAGAAAATTAAGGGATTTAGATGGGAGTGGTTGGACAGTTTTAGGAGGGATTTGGGGAGAAAAGTAAAGAGTGGGGAGTTGGTAGAGAATTCTGAGGAGAATTAAGGGGAGTAGTTACCAGATTTTAGGCATTTTTTATTTTATTTTCCCAAATTTCGGTTTTTCTACTCTTTTGATGTTTTTGAATTTATTTTCTTTGTCGAATTGTTCCCTTGGTTCTTCTTTTCTTTTTTTTATTTTATTTTTTGTTGCTGATTGCTTGCGAAAAATTTCTTTCTTTTTCTACTTTGGTTTCTCCATTAATCCATTCCTGGTTTAATATCTTTTACGTTGCCGCAACTTGTCATCTCCGTTCTGCTTTCATGAGTTGTAGGTAAGTTTTCATAACTGTGTCGTAATTTGGTTTATGGATTTTTGTTAATTTGGTCGACTGTTTCATTTGTGAAGGTTAAGGAATGGAGTGATTCGATTAGCATTGGAACGGTGTGGTTTTGATGTTACTCGTCTAGTAGGTAAGGTGGTTATGTCTTGTGAATTAGGGGAAAGCTTTTCTATTCTGTTGGTTGTTAAGATCTAGATTGTTGTTAATATTGGGTCTTTCAGATTTGACAGCATCAAATTGTGGGAGTGGTGACCTATCTCATTGGACTCATAGTTAGGGGTTGCTCGGATTTGAAGGTAAGTGATTATGGGTCTTTACTGCTCGATTTGGGTGTGTGTTAATTCTAAATTTAAGTTTTGGGATTGTCAATTTCAAGGTGCTGGGGGCTTAGGATTACGAGACTAGCGAAATGGACTGTGTGTGTAATCAGAACATCAGAAACGAGAATCGATTTAAAAGCCAAAAAGTGAGGCTGTCGACACCACAAGGGCTTGTGGCCGTCCATGTGGTAGGCTGTGTGATCGAACACGGGCGTGTAATCGATGAGGCTGGCTATGTGCGATACACGGGCTGGACCGAATTAGACCGTATGGGCCACATGGGCGTGTGGGATTTTTGGGATCACACGACCAAGGCCAATTACCCATTTTCACTATTTGACTGCTAAGGTTGCACGGGTTGCCCGAGTCGACTGTGGACCTACTGTAGGGTCGGTAAGCTTACCTAGACCCCTAATTAATGGAAACGATTGTATGACTGATACGATTGTGCATGTTATTAAGCATGATGATGTCCCGCTGATTTGATATTGTATGCCCTGATTATATGCATGATATTATGTTATAGCATGTCATATTTGTATATTGCATTGCATTGGGATGGGGTTGATATTGTTCGGAGGAAGTGTACTAAAAGGCCTCGAGCCTAACTTACTAACAGCTCAGCTGGAAACTACTGTCTAGTGCCGCATTCGGTACTTTTTGGAGTGTAGGGATGGGTGGCTTGATTTTATCCCCACATGGAGTGTAGGGTTGGACGGAGATGGAGTGTAGAGGCTGGCTGGGTAGGATTTTGTGATTGCGTGATTCACATCAGATCGACATCAGAATGGGCTAAGGCCCTAATGCATGACTGCTCCTGTATTGAGATGGGCTAAGACCCTAACTGAAACCGAATCTGGTACTGAAAAAGGCTTAGGCCCAGACAGTCATTACTTTCTGTCTATTGTTTTATATGGGATTACACACTGAGTTTTCGTAAACTCACCCTTCTGATTTATCTGTACAGGTAATCCCCAGACATAGGCGGATTGGTGTGGCGGAAGACTCAGGGGTGGCCATACGACCTATTTCATTCTATTTAGTACTTAATTATGATTTCGATTTTATTTTGGGGTATTTTACTATATCATGGCCTCTTTGGATTTTTTTTTTAAATTTGGGATTTTTATTGTTTTGGTTTATAACTGCTAGTAATAGGGAAAACTCGAGTTTTCAAAAGAACCAAATGTTTTAACAAAATACTCTCGACCACGCAAACGGTTTTAAAAGCTTCTGCATAAAATAAACGTTTTGAAAGCTTTCGAATGATTAATTAACGCGATAATAGAATTAATAAGTAATAATGAATATATTCTAAATGGAAAATATTTTCAGCAAAGTTCGATTTTTCAACACAAGCTACGGTTTTCAAACACGTTAACATGTGACACTATCAGATTCGGCCATAACGTCCAGGCCGGGTTTGGGGTGTTACACTATTTTAGTGGGAGTTTGTAATTTTAATTTTTTTATGGTAGACACATTTTTCATTATTTCAGTTTACGGATATTAAGGATATTTTATGCATGAATAAAGTTTATATAGTTTATTCACACTCTGGTTTTAGTAAAATTTGATCTCACTAATGCTAAGGAGGACCAGTTGGAAATAGAAATGTTTAGATCACATTGCATGTAATTTCCATACTACACATCCATACTTAATCTATGTCATTTGGTTGTGTTAATATACATGATTAGGGATAGATTTAGTTATGATATATGTAACGAAAGTCACATTGGTTCTATGCTAACATAATTAATGGACAAGATTGTTCGGAATACCTTTTGGATATGATAGTAAGGTTTTGAGCTCATAAGGTTATATAATGAGATGTAATTATAAGGTAATCGATATATATGTGGTCCAAGTGGGAGATTGTTGGAAAAATATGGACATCACATATATAATAAACATAATTACATGTTATTATTTACTATCATAAAATATTAGTCCAAATTAAAAGTGTTCTAATTTGATTAAAGTTTATTAGGCTTCAGTTAATAAATAAATAATGGGTCAAATATGTGTAGATAGTCTCGTAACTAATTTCTAATTGATGATGGGTTGATTAGAAATTAAGGTTAATGTGTAAAAGTTATATATTAGGGTTATGGTTGATTACACATAACTTTTCTAACATCCTATCTTCAGAAAAGAGAGAGTTACCTTCTCTAAATTACTTATGTGTTAATTTGGAAGATCAAAATTGGAAGACTCGAAGATATCAAGATATCAATGGATTCAGGTATGCTTCTGCATCTAGTTTTGTTCTTGATGATTTGACATGATAGATCCTGGTTTACTAAGTTTTATATCCAATTTTTTTATTCTAACAATCATTTCCTCAATTAAGTGCCCCAATGTCTTCATCCTAATAATAAAAAATACGAAGATAGAGGTCCCCTTACTGTATACCATGCGATGGAGTAAACTCATAGATGAAACTACCATTCCATAGTATCTACATTGTCAAAGTAGAAATGCGGTGCATAATTATATGAACTATGTATTGTGGGATGCAAGCAACATTAAGTGAGTCCTTCATGAAATCTTAATAGACACAATCATAAGCCTTTTCCAAGTCTACCTTAATCGACATCATCCTTTCCAACCTTTCCAAGTTCTCATTCAATGTATTGCCTTTTTGTGCTATCAAACTGTCGTAATTACTTGATTTGGCATATCAACTTCGGCGTAATCCTTTTCAACCTATTCACAATAACCTTGCCAAATTTCCATATAAAATTGTACACAAACTAATGGGTTTGTATTGCAATAACAATTCCAATGTTGACAATTTTGAAACTGAGACTAACAAATTCTTATTAAGAAAATGGTACAAATGTGCACTACACTACTCACGAATTTCCAAACAATGCTCCACTCTTGTTGAAAGAACTAAGCATGCACGTCATCATCCTCAAAGCTTTTAAAAGGCCTATTTCAAATAAAATCCACTTTACCTTATTAGATGAAACATCCCAAATTAATATATCTTATTTCATCTACTTAAGTCTTAGAAACTTAACTTGGATTAGAAACATCCCCACTAAATGGGATTTCAATGGTATTTAGAGTTCGAAAAAATAAATTTGCGTTCCTCTTAAAAACCTCATTGTCATAGCTCCACTAAATACTATTTGAGTCTCAAGGCCTTTATTTGATTGTGTCTTCTTTGTCTTAGCACCTTGCTATATAAATATCAGGTGTTCCAATCTCCATTCAACATCTAACCACACCGGGATTTTTTCTTCCACATTATCTCTTCCTGATCATATTATCTCCAACTCATCTCGCAATTCTTTATCACAAGTAACTAGCTTCTTTGTGTTATATCTGTTCAAAATTGCTATTGTTGTTCCTCATGCGCTTTTTAGTGGCCCTTCTACTGCTTCTTCCCAAGCTTCCTTTCAATGTGAGGGCAAGCCTGTTGAAGGGTGTTTAAATTCTAGTTTTTATCAACTTATCATTCCCATATATGTCTGATCAAGTAAAGGTGGAGGTCAAATTTAGTTCCCAATTAGGATAGCAACGCAGGAGCCCTCCGTGAAAATAGTTTCCATAGCAAGGTAGTGCCAATCCCTAGGAGGCTAAATTTGAAACCAATAGGCCCTTAGAATAAGGTAGCCAGTTTTACATGGATTTTGACTATACCATGTACATAGTTCCAATAGTGAATCAAAACATCCAACTCTCTTTTTCCTTCCCATCAGTAAATTTTTTTTACTATACCATTGAGGCCCACATACAATAAGTTTGATTGCATTTTACCCTTACTACTAAAAAATGTGCAAATTAACCCATGTATGTTAGATAAAAGAGAGAACTAATCCTTTCATTAAAAATTTTATCCACTTCTATCGTTAAGTGATGATGTAGTTGACAGAGCAAGCATGCAGCGACATATGATGTGTTACGTGTACCTCATATTAACGTGACATTTTGTCACGTTAGCAAATATTTAAAAAATAAAATTATTAATTTTTCAAATAATTAAAAAATATTATAAATATTTAAAAATTATTAAAAATAATATTAATTTAAAATAAACAACCAAAATTAAAATTACTATCACCAAACCACAAATCCAAAATAACATATTCAATAACTTTTTATTTTCCAGTGAACAATATTTTTATATCACGCCATTTACTTTAACCATATTCCCTTAAATGCTTTTTTTTTTTAGGTCAAAATTTGTAACATATTTTCTCATATTGGTCCACTTTGTAGTGGACAAAGTGAGGAGGCAAACAACCGCAACAAATGATTTTACTTCCATTAAATTTTACATTATTTTTGTAGTTATTTCTCATTTCATTTTTTTATATTTATAGTAATTCAAAATAATAATTATTAAATATTTAAATAAATTGTAACTTGATCATGATAATTAATTTTCAATTTGAATTTTTTTAATTTTAAATAATTTTAATATTTTTTATAATTCTTAATAATTTTTAATATTTTTTCATAATTTCTTGAAAAATCACATCAACCGTTCTTTTAGATTCATCCTAGATGTGGTTTTTCAAATAATTATTAAAAAATTTTGTTTATATAATAGAATTTTTTATTTTAAAGTTATTTGTTGATATGGCAAAATCTCATAGTATTATGAGGTACACGTAGCATGCCACTTGTCAATACCTACTTACTCTATTAGCTACATCATCACTTAATGGTAGAAATTGATGAATGTTTTAACAGAATGACTTATTTACTTTTTGGTCTAACATATATTAGTTAATTTACTTATTTTTGAGTTATATATATATATATATATATATATATATATATATTCTGGCTTCTAATACAAGACATTCATATCCATGTTGATGAATCTTTTACTGTGACAGTTTCCTTTGAGCGGTTGGTCAAGTATCAATTCAAAAAAAAAAAATTATACAATCAAATTTAGGAACTTTCATTTTCACAGTGTTAATTTTATGTTCTAATGTTTTAATTAATAATTATGTAAAATATCATGAAAGAAAAAATTGAAGTAATAAGACAAAAAAATTAAAACAATAAAAGAATATTGGGAAGAAAGGATATTGATGAAATTAATTAATCAGGATCTATATTAGGTTTTTTCTAGATACTCTAACTAGCAAGGGTAGGAGTTTAGAATTAGGAGCGCATAGTGCCTGAAAATTATTAAATATTTTGACAAATTTGGTTAAAGGTAACAATGGATAACACGGTATAATTACGAGGATGAAGCTGTTGATTTGATTCTTATATTTAGACTTAGATACTCAAAATTAGACATGTTTAGCTGTGGCTACGAATAACTGTTGTTCATTGTACATCATAACAACAAACTACCAGAATTTTGTTTCTGGAAAATCGAAGTTTTTATTCTAAATCCAATGAAGAAGGAAGAGACAAAGGCTGTTGCATCATCACAACAGATAATCCAGAATTTTGTTTCTTCTATTTGTACTATTAAAGTGACTTCATTTTCATTTCCTTCTTCACCCCATTTAATTTCTTGTATCTCATCTGATATCCCATCATTTTTCCTATTGGTCTGGTTCTTTTCAAGTCCGGTTCTCTATTACAAGGTATATGTATATGTTATTTATTTGGTTTGTACATGTAAATATATATATATGAATATGTATCCCTCTGTTCAACTTTGTCAATCTGAGATTATGCATGACAGGTCAAGTTTTGATATATATGGTATTTCACGAACCCTTTTCTCGACGTTAATGGACTCCGTTTATGGAAGAAAACAATTTAATGGAGGAAACATAACATTATTATTGTTATTATTACTTTATAGAATAAAAAAATATATAGCTCTCAAAGGTCAATTTGAAATTAATGATTTTTATTTTAAATTTGTTGTTTCCGTTAAATCCTACAATGCTGAAATTCACATTGAAGTTTTTGAGGTAATAAATTATCAAATGTAGTCTTTCTGCCGATGTTTCTTTCACATTTTCCTGAAATTCTGTGTTCCATCAATCTGCTTTGTTTCGTCTCAGCCAAATTAAATAACTAATTAAATAACATACACAAAGGATAAGTGTTAATGTGCAAAATTGTTTCCCATTGCCAGCAGCCTCTACGTCCAAAGGCCCCTATTTCGAAAGTGTTTTCAGTCCGTTTACTAAAGAACATCAGCATCAAAATCAATTGAGAGCATCGATTTTTGTTCCTCGATGGCAAGTGATGAGCAGATGATCAAGATTGTCGGGGATCAATTTTGTGTCCCTTACACAATGCAGCTGGTTGTGAAGAGAAAAGTAGAGTCATTTTCCAATGTACACTACGATGTGTTTGATACTACTGGAAATTCTCTCCTTCAAGTCGATGGAGGCGTCTGGAACTCCAAAAAGAAAAGGGTCATCAAAGATCCTGCTGGTTTTCCTGTCATCACTCTACGCAAAAAGGTATATAATATATGCAGGCATTAATTGTATAACATTTTCCTGTTTCTTTCTATTTTTATTTTACACTTGGACGTGACGGTGGGTGTTTTGGAAATGAACAGACACTATCCTGGAAAAAGCAATGGCAAATCTATCAAGGTGAAAGCTCAGAGAAAAACCACTTTTTGTGCAGCGTGCAGCGATCCAATGCGCTTCAAGTGAAGAACAATCTTGATGTTTACTTAGCAAGCAGCTACTTGGAAGATGGCCCTGATTTTCATGTGACTGGAAGTTTCACTTCCATGTCTTTCAAAGTTTGGAAAGGCAATTCAGTTATTGCAGAGGTATGTAAAGCTTTTTCTGCTTCAATTATTGTTGTCAAATGTGTTTGATTTGCCTAATGAAGCCTTGGCTGCAGTAGCTAGATTGAGGCCCTTGTTTAACCAATTAATATATGGTATATGTGACAATTATTGTTTTTGTTTAACCCACTGCTGTATTATGAAAACACAGGTTATGCATAATTTCACATGGGGAAGCTGCATGGGCAAAGAAAGTTTCAAGTTAAAAGTGTATCCAGAGGTGGACTATGCCTTCATTCTAGCTTTGACAGTGATTATGCATGAGACAGACAAAGTATAATCTTCAATCTCTCAAGTTTATTTGTTTCCGCTTCCCGAAGTCTTTATAATTTATCTTTTGCAGTGTAAATTTGTAATGCATTCCTTTGAACATATAAACAGTTACCCTCCAAAAGAGAAACCAACAGTAAATGGAAATGTATAATTAATATTCCTTAATACCAGTTGCATTGCCATTAAGGCATTAGCTTGATGGTAAGAATGAGGTCCTGAATACTTTTAACCTTCAGGTTTAAATCTTATCATGTTTGGATTTGTCCAAATATATTTGGATTTATTAACTATATATGAGTGTAATTATTGATCTTCTAAAAATAAAATGCTAATTGCATGATCAGATCTCAAATTATTTTACACTTGCTTGTAGCTTCAAGACTATTGAATGATACATCAAACAGCATGTGGTGCTTGGTTGTTATATGCATTATCGTAACAAACAATGATAACAAGTGTAAAAACAACATAGAAAATAATATCCTAAGTTGATTATATAATTCACTGTAAGACTTTACTTAAAAGATGAATCCATTATTAAATTGCAATACAATTAATTATTTAAGCTCAACTAATCAGTCGCACATTCAGTCAACTAGCCTCTTCAACTAATAGCAAAAAATACAAACCAAAATTACAAGTGATTTGAAGTAAGTGTGCACTAAAGAAAATGTCTCTAACAACAAAATATTTTATCATTTAGCTCGATATTTCTCTCGACAACAGAAGCTTCCTTTATATCGTCAATATGCATAGCTTCACTATGTCAATTACTTTGACTTCCTTGAAATGGGAATAACACGGTTGCTTATCCTTTTATCAGAATTATCTCCTTTTTGTAGTTTCTATATCGCTTTCCAATTTAAAGTCATTTGAATTGTTTGGGCTCCAATGTTTTTCTTGTTTTCTGTTTACAAACATTTACCCTCCATTTTGTTGCTTACTATTATCATAATTATTGTAACGCCTCAATATTTCTATTTCTGTTTCTGTAATTTGGTTAAGTGTTAAATTCCCAAGTTCAAGCCCTGCATTTGGCAAATTTTGGGTATTTTTGGATTTAACCCCTATCTCTATTCAACGGGCTTATAATAAATTGCTTATAGTTGCATATTAGAATGAGCTTGTTGGTTTAAGTGGTAAGGATGTTAGTTTGTTGGAGGTTTTGTGTTTGAATCCTTGTGCGAGCGTGGGAGATTATTTTGTTCTATTAACGGTGAGAGTTTCGATTGAACCGAAATTCTGTGTTGGTTATGAGTAGTGGGGGTTGTGGGAGTAAATTAAGGGATTGTAGAGATTTGGGGGATGTGGGAATTAGTCTGGTAATATCCTTTTTGATTAAAAATAATAATTTCTTTTATTTTCCAAAAATTTCCTCTCTCCTCCAAAATTCCCAAATTTTTTGATGTTACTGTGTTTTTCTTCTTCTTCCTATTGAATTTTGCCTCTCCCAAACGTGAGGTTTCTCTTCTCGGTTCTACCATTCGCTATTGAAGGTAAGGGTTGTGTTGGTGAATTGAGACTTCTTTTGGTATTTTTGGTTTCTTTTGTTATTCAAGTTAATTCAGTAAACCGTATTGGTAGGTGTTCTTTAGGGGAATCAAGATCCTTCAGTGGTGTAGTGAGATAGTGTGGCCGTTGTTGCAGAAGGTAAGTTTTCTTGAATCATTGGAGAGCAATTTCGATTATGTTTTCGAGTTATGGCCAAGAGGTGGTTCGATTGGTTTCGGTAGTTTAAGTAATCGTGGGTATTCTTGTGGCTGTTTTTAGGTGTTGTTCGGTTTGAGAGTGTTTTCGCATCAAATTCGTACCAGGTGTGTACCCGAAACGCAGAAAACGAGGTTTTGACAAAAGCCAAAAAAGGCCACTGTTGATGATGGCCATACGCAGCACACGGTCATGTGGTGGCTCGAGTGTGGCCGTGTAGGCCACACGGGCTAGGCTAAGTTGGGCGTGTGGGCCCATTTTACTAAGATTTTTCGTAGGGTCGCATGGGTCATCCTAATCAACTGTGGGTCTACCATAGGGTCGATAAACGCTATCTAACCCTAAAACCAAGTGATATGTTAAACTAAAATATGGTTATAAACATGCCTATGTTTGTATATCTGTTATCTGTTTATAAAAGCATGTTAAGTATGATTTATCTGTTAATTCTGTATACATGTTATGTTATCTGATAATGGGGATGAAATGAGGTTTATTGGAAGAAGTGTTCTGAAAGGCATTTTATGCCTATTATCTAGCAGCATGGCTACATTATATATGTTATGTGCCGCATCGATACAACATGGTGTGTAGGGCTGGGTAGGTGTTTTAAACCCCACATGGTGTGTAGGGATGGTCGGGGATGGTGTGTAGAGGATAGGGTAGGATATCTGATTCTGATTCTGATTTGCACATCTGTATCTGTATCTGTAATGGGCTTAAGCCTGAATCTATAACTGTCTGATTCTAATTTTTGGTTGTGTGCATGCTTAATTTTATGGGGTTACACATTGAGTTTATGTAAACTCGCTTTTTTCTATCTATTTTGTACAGGTAATCCACAGTCTTAGGCGGATCGGTGCAATGGAGGACTCGACGGTGACCACTCGCTATAAACTGTTTTATTTTATTTACAGCTTTATTTAAGTTTGGCATTAATATTTGAGAGTTTGTGTTTTCTGGGACTGTATGGACTTTTAACGGTTGGTTTTGGTTATGTTGCTCGTTTTATGCATGCTTTATTTAAAAGTTTTCTTTTAAAACGACGGTTTACTAAAACAAGGTTTCTAAATCACGAACTGTATTGCTTAAACAACACGATTTTTGTAAGCTTCCACTCTAAAAGAATTTTAGGCAAATGGATTGATGTTTTGATAGTAAATACAGAAACTTAAGAGTTGAGCTAACGTTTTTGAATTTCTTGAAAACAAATAAGAGTTAATAAACTTAATTGGTTCTATTGTGACGACTTAGTTTACAAAACTCATTCCATGTGACATCGCCAAATTCGGCCATAACGTCTAGGCCGGGTTTGGGGTGTTACAATTACAAATAAAAGATTGCCAACACTTTGATGGAATATTTCAAATATTTATAATGTTTCAATAATTATAAATGAATCGGTATGGTTAATCAAAAGTTAAATTTTTTAGTCATTTGTCAAGTGTCATATCACTTGATTTTTTAAAAAGAATTATAACTATTCAAACAATATTATTTGAATAGTTATAACATTAGATGAATAATTATATCTTTTTTAAGATATTATTATTTAGAAAAGATACCTATTGAAAGATGTCTATATGAAGAGACATGAAAATTCCTATAAATAAGAATGAGACTTCATTTAGAAATCACACCAAAAAGTTCTGAAAATTCTTTCTATTATTCCTTTTCTAATATTATTAGATTGTTCTATAAAGAGTTATTGCAGAAATTTTTTGTTGAAATTGAGTTTCATTTTATACATTGCTCAGTGCTTAGTGGACGATTCTCATTAGTGTAAAACGCAAATAGTCATCAGCTTCATTATATCTTCAAGGTTAATTTGATTGAAACTCTTTTACACACCAAATATAGGTGGGGGCCAATATAACTTTAAAGATGGTGGCCTCATACATGTCTTGGAGTCTTGTCCTATTTCTTTATTTTTTGTTCGAGTTTTGTTTATATGTTCGAGATTTTCATCACCGAAGATTTGTACTAACACCATCATGCCTAGAAAAAGGTTTCAGCTTGTTGTCGACTTGTTGCTAAAAAGCTTTGCAACAACTGTTTACACTAACAATAGAAAATCTTAACAAGCCAACCCAACAACTAAGACTACAAGTTTGGCTATAAGTATAGCTATTTCAGAAGATACATTAAAGTTTCCATATTTAATCAAGTAACTAGGAAAGAGAGATGAGAGATAAGGTGAGGTGAGGTGAGGATCCATAAATGAATTGATTAGCTAAAGCATATTTCTTTATTTTTCTGTAACTAGACCAGTGGTTGTATTACAAGACTAAAAAGAGTTTAGTACTGACCTCACTATTTTTTTATTATTAAATAAAAGTAATTATTTTTTTATGAAAACAAAACAAATTTTATTTAAAATTTACGGAATTTTTCATCTCTATTTGATGAATGGTATCTACGTATTCCTTTATCCAATACAAGTCTTCATCAATAAACATGGCATGTTTACGTAAAGCATGTGTTGCTTGATTGTCACCTCCCTTAATATGTTAGATGGTGCTCTATGTGAGTATTTGCATTGTGTTCTTGTAACACCCATCAAATTTGTTTCTTATATGCTTGCCAAATTTGATAATATGATTTATATGAAATTATTGTTAATATTATAATAACTTTAGGATAAATAAAATTTTTGTAAGGGTTAAGTGTAAATTGGTAAAAGTAATTCAAAATGTCTTCTTACTTTTCAACATAGTACAGAAAAAAAAAAGGAAAAGAACCAAGGCAAAAGGAGTAAAAGGAATAAGGATAAAACTATGAAAATTTGGACTTTGAAGCAAGATTATTTTTCCCATCGTTTACAATTCGAGGTTACATGTATTTTATGATATGAATTTGACTTTTGGAAGTTTTACTAATTTTAATTAATTGAAAGAAATCATCACGAGTATTTGCATGATATTTATTTTGAATTAGTTAATGTAGCAATAATTATGGCTATGTATTTTAGGTTCTTCAGGTATACATTAACTTGATTAATAAGTTGGTAGATTAAATTTTAAGGTAAGTTACTTGCCAAATCTATAATTGTCCCATCAATGTATATGTATGTGTATGTGTGTATAAATACATATATTTAAATGAATTTATGAATATACATATATTTTTACTTAAGACAACTAGTTTATTATGGTTGAATTTGTATTGAGGTTTTTAACCGAAATGTATTGGACATTACTATGTTTGTAAAATTATTGGTATGAAAATTTTATATGTGAATTGTTGGTTATTGATTTTGAATCTGACTTGGTTAAATTTTGGACCCTATCATTGGGAATGAATACAATGGGCATTATGAGGTTACCTTATGATTAAGACATTGTCATTAGATTGAACGTGGTCGTAGTCCAATATTTCTTTGATTTGGTTATGTTTTGGGCCTTGTCATTTGGGACGAATACAATGGTGTACCTACTAACATTTTTTTAACCTTCACAAGGTTGCTTTATGAGTATGGACCTTCCATTTATTATGAATATATATATATATATATATATATGTGATTGCAAGTATGAATATGTAATGAATCTATATGTGATTACAAGTGAATATGCTGTAACTATAACCATTTACATTATTCACTTTATACATATAGTAATTTGAATATGAAATTGCCTTAGATTATTAGAATCTGAGTTGTGAACATTTGTAGGAAAATGAAATTTGATTATGATATGATTATTATGAAGAAATGGCAAGTGATTTTACTCCTATATGTTTGTAGTACATGATTATTTTGAGTAGTTGAGGAGGTTAGTCACATATTTAGTAATAATACCTAATCGAATAATTCTACTTTTTTTTAAATGTAGCTGAATAGTTGCTACCTAGTTTTATCACAAGGATTTAGGATTGGTAGATCATGGTTAGTAATTAAATATTAGAGCTTTTGACTCACCATTTTGATAAATGGTTAAGGAATACTAGTTTATCATATAAGTGGCTAAACCTATAGATTAATATAAAATTTTGTGACTCGACTTAGATATGTTAAACTTTCCTTAACCATTCATTATGAGTACAAGTTTTAGTATATGTAGGCTTACATAATTATTAAGCCATAAGGTTGTTGTTAAATCATAATATTAAGTTCTAGGAGTTCTAGTTACTTTTTTCTTCCATATATGGACTATTACTTGATCATCATTTTGTTAATTTGTCTCTATTTCCTCAAGTTTTTCATACTCTTATCTACTTTTCATTTTGTCCTCTCTTAGATAGTTTTTTTTTTATTAACAATTTATAAATAAAATATGTATAGGCAAACATGTGGTGTGTGTTTCAAATCATGGTACATATCGTATCCATGTTGATACTTGATTAATCCTTTAGCTTGATGTTTATGATATATTTCCAAGTTGTTTGTCCAATTTGGATTTTATTGATTTTGTTAATAAGATTTTGAAAAATGCTTACTCAGACAAGAAATTTTGGGTACTCCTTTATTAGTATGGAAGAGGTTCATTTGTCTTTCTAATTCCATTCAATTTGAGAGATAATCATTTTTTGATTGTATGAGGATGAATTTTGAATTGAGTGTTAAAATATTTCATTTGGAAAATGTAATTCTTCCCTCAAATGATTGCTTTTTTAATACATTAAAGATATAAATGATGGATTAGGAGTTTTCTTGATTGATTAATGAATGAATGTGTTGAGTTATCGGTTGAGTTGTTATATGAGTTGCAACTACTAGAAATAATGTAAAATTAAAAAATTAAATGACAAACACAACCAATTGGTTATGCAGTTCAGATCCAATATGTCTGCAAGCTTTGTCCAAAGAGTAATCCACTAATCTCTCAACATAATAAAAGATGATTTGAGCTCAACTCACTCACACTTATTGTAGTCTTACTCTCATACAATTGTAAAGATTAACTCTCCCACTAAGACTTTCCCTTATGAAAGCTTGGTCCAAATTGATAAAAACAATTTGTTTCCAACATAAAACACTTGGAAATGTTCCTACCAATGAGCGATTTGAGTTATCTAATATGCACAACTAAAACCATATAACAATCTTTCATTATATAGGCATTTGTACACCTTCTTTCTACTCGGACCTCCATGAAACTAGACAAGCATTGAATTTTCAAAGGGAATGGTTTCTTGTTGGCCTTTGGCCCAACCATTTGTTTCTTATTGTATACTTCTATCTCCTTACCTTTCCATGATGACAATATTTTGGAAAAGACATCGAATATCAACAAAATTCAGCTCAAGTTCCCAATTCACCTTGTATTCTTTCAAAAAGGATATTGATATAAGATTTATCCTTTTTTGAGTAACTTGCATTGCCCTACTCCTTACTATAACTTTATAAGGAGAGCTTGACGAATCAAAGCAATCCTTGCTTGAATCTTCAATAGAGCTAATAGTCTTCTGCATACCAACACTATACTTCCCTTTCTATCTTTGAGAATGGTGGCACCCTCGTAGTAACCCTTATCATCGCACTTTTCTAACTTAAAGACTCTCTACCTCTAACATGTTAATTGAAGGATTTGGGGCTTTCAGTCTCCCTTACTGTTAGAATTAAGTGACCCAAATTCTTATAGAATATGATGGAAAATAAAATAAAAGTAAAATCCATATAGAACTAGACTTCTTTTATTTTATTTTAGAATAAGGTTTTTTAAACCTTATTAAACTTCATCTATTTTATATTGATTAGGATAGGGTGTTTCAATCCTACTAGAATATGGCTTTACAAGCCTATAAATAGACATAGTCTATTCCTCTTGTATTGATACAAATTTTTTGACATAGTGAATTTTCTTCTCCTCTGCCCGTGGTTTTTTTCCCGAAAGGGTTTCCACGTAAAATTTGTGTGTTCTTTATTTTATTTATTTTATTCTATTTTTTTCACAAATTGGTATCAGAGCTTCCGGGTTATTCATCTCGATCACGGTAATGGCGTCTTTGAAATATGAAATTCCGCTGTTGGATCGCAACACTAGATTTGCGTTGTGGCAAATTAAGATGCAAGCGATTCTTGCATGATGGATCTGGAGGATGCCCCGCTAGAGGATAGATAAGATGCCTTCATTCGACATTAACGGATGAAGAGAAAAAGCGTAAGGATCGAAAGGCATTAACACAATTACATCTGCATTTGTCCAACGAAATTTTGCAAGATGTGATGAAAGAGAAAACTGCCGCTGCATTATGGAAGAGGCTAGAACAAATATGTATGTCGAAAACTCTAACAAGCAAGTTGCATATGAAGCAGCGTCTTTATGCTCATCATTTGGAGGAAGGTGCGTCAGACACGAACACTTAACAAAGTGTTTAAAGAAATTCTCTCAAACTTGGAAGCCATGGAGGTTCAAAGTATGATAAGGAAGATCTAGGTTGATTCTACTTTGTTCGTTGCTCTGTCTTATTCAACCTTTAGAGACACGATTTTATATAGCCGTGAGTCTCTAACAGTTGATGAGGTTTATGATTCTTTAACCTCGTATGATAAGATGAAGCATCTTGTGGTTAAACCCGACTCTTAGGGAGAGGGTCTCATTGTTCGTGGGAGACAAGATCGGAATGCGATGATGATCGTGGTAGGACACACAGAACGGAATCCTCGTGGTAAATCTAAGGGTAGATCAAGTCTTCAAACAGAGGTAAAACTTGTAACTTCGCAAGAAGAAAGGGCACATTAAACTGAGTGCTATAAGCTACAAAATAAGATTAAAAGGGAGGCTGCGAATCAAAAGGAAAACAACCAAAAATTCGGTGAAGGCGATGTTGTAGAAGACTACAGCGATGGTGAACTTCTAGTCGCTTCACAATGATTCTAAAAAGCGAGGAGTGGATACTTGATTCAGCTGCACCTTCCATATGAGTCCCAATCGGGATTGGTTTACAACTTACGAAGCAAATTATCTCGAAGGTGTTGTTTTGATGGGAAATAATACGTGTAAAATCGCAGGTGTTGGAACAATTAAAGTTAAGATGTTTGATGGAGTTGTCGAACACTTAGTGACGCACGGCATGTTCCAAAATTGAAAAGAAATTTAATTTCGTTAAGTACTCTTGATTCAAAAAAGGGCATGATATATACAAATTTGAAAGTGGGGTTTTAAAGATTTCCAAAGGGTCCCTTGTTGTGATGAAAGGGAGAGAAAGATTGCCAAGTTATATGTTTTGCGAGGGTTCTATCATTCTACGGTGATGCATTTGTCGCTTCCTCGTCCTTGTCGGATGATGATATTACTAAACTTTGGCATATGCGCTAGGGCATATGAGTGAGAATGGCATGGCAGAATTGAGCAAAAGAGGACTTCTTAATGGGCAAGGAATTTGCAAACTGAATTTCTGTGAGCATTGTGTTTTGGAAAACAAAAGAGAGTTCGATTCACTAGAGGAATCCATAACACGAAGGAACATTGGAGTATATTCATTTCGACTGTGGGGGGCCATCTAGAGTGCCTTCTAGAGGTGGAGCTAATTATATGCTAACCTTTATTGATGATTTTTCCGAGAAAAGTTTGGGCGTTCTTCCTCAAGCAGAAAAGTGATGTGTTTTCCGCATTTAAGTCTTGGAAAATTATGATTGAAAAATAGACGGAAAAACAGATAAAATACCTCCGCACAGACAATGGCTTAGAGTTCTGTTCTGATGAGTTTAATAGATTGTGCAAGTCAGAAGGAATCATAAGACACACGACGATTCGTCATACTCCACAACAAAAGCGGCGTTGCGTAAGCGAATGAACAGAGCGATCATGGAGAAGGTTCGATGTATGTTGTCAAATGCCAACTTACCGAAGTCATTTTGGGCAGAAGCAGCGTCTACTGCATGTTTTTTGATCAACCGATCTCCATCCGTTGCCATTGAGAAAAAGACTCCACAAGAGGTATGGTCTAGTAATCCTGCTAATTATTCTAATTTAAAGATCTTTGGGTGTCCTGCATATGCTCATGTTGATAATGGAAAATTGGAACCGAGATCCATTAAATGTGTTTTTCTTGGTTATAAAGTGGTGTAAAAGGGTATAAGTTATGGTGTCTGAAAATAGAAAAGTTGTGATTAGTAGAGATGTTGTTTTTGATGAAACCGCTATGCTACCTAACTTATCTCTTAAAGACTCTTCCAATAAAGAAAATCAAAAACAAGTAGAGCATCAGTTAATACAGAGTCAACTCCTCAAGCCAAGTACAAAAATTGAGAATAGAGTTGCTTCTTCACCACAATACTCTATCGCCAAAAACAGAACTAGAAGAGAAATTAAACCTCCAAAGAAATATGCTGAGGTTGATCTAGTTGCTTATGCTTTGAATGCAGTTGAAGATATAGATGCGAATCAAGAGCCATCTAATTATTATTCGAGGCGATTACTGTGAAGGCTCGAAAAGTGGATGTTTGCTATGCAAGAAGAGATGGAATCACTCCACAAAAATAGAACATGGGACCTTGTGAAACTTCCTAAAGGTAAAAAAAGGCATTCGTTGTAAATGGGTATTTAAAAAGAAAGAAGGGACTCAGGAATTGAAGAACCCAGATATAAAGCAAGGCTTGTTGCAAAGGGTTACTGATCAAATTCCAGGAGTGGACTTCACATGATGTGTTCTCCCGGTTGTTAAGCATAGTTCGATTCGAGCTTTGCTTGGTATTGTGGCCATGCATGATTTGGAGCTTGAGCGATTAGATGTAAAACCGCATTTTTGCATGGAGAACTTGATGAGGATATTTACATGCAACAACGGAAGGTTTCTGATTTGAGTAAAAGAGAACTATGTTTGCTTGCTGAAAAAGTCCTTTTTACGGTTTGAAACAATCACCAAGACAAAGTGGTACAAGAGGTTTGATTCCTTTATGACTTCTCATGATTTCAAAAGAAGTAGTTTTGTGAGTTGTGTTTACTTTAAGAAAAATAGTGATGGTTCTTTTGTGTATCTACTTCTTTATGTTGATGACATGTTGATAGCAAAAGAAAAGATAAAGAAGAGATAAGAAAGGTCAAAGCCCAACTAAGTAAAGAATTTGAGATGAAAGATTTAGGACCAAGCAAAGAAGATACTTGGTATGGAGATTCTCAGAGATAGAAAATCAAGTAAATTGTACCTAAGTCGGAAGGGGTACATTGAGAAAGTTCTTTGCGAGTTCAATATGCAGAGTGCTAAAGCTGTTAGTACTCCTTTAGTAGCCCATTTCAGACTTTCATCGATTTTGTCTCCACAATCGGATGATGAGATTGAGTACATGTCACATGTTCCATACTCTAGTGCAAAGTGGGATCTCTCATGTATGCTATGGTTTGTTCACGCCCAGATTTATCATATGCGATCAAGTGCGATTAGCGGATACATGGCAAATCCGGTAAAGAACATTGGAAAGCGATTCGATGGATTTTAAGATACTTACGAGGCAAGATCGATGTTTGCTTACAGTTTGGAAGAACTAAAGATGGAGTCATAGGGTATGTTGATGCTGATTTTTGCTGGAGACCTTGATAGAAGAAGATCTCTGCTGAGTTACGTCTTTACAATCGGAGGTTGTGCAATTAGTTGGAAAGTCACTTTGCAAACTCTGATCGCTTTGTCTACCACCAAAGTGAGTACATGGCGACATCGAGGCTTGCAAAGAAGCTATTTGGTTGAAGGGACTATTTAGTGAACTCAATGAAGACCTTCGAATCAAGCCATGATATTTTGTGTGATGAGTGCTATATTTCTTACAAAAGATCAAATGTTTCATGAGAGAACAAAACACATTGATGTTCTGGTATCATTTTGTTCGTGATATTATTGCTCGTGGTGATATTGTTGTGAGCAAAATTAGTACTCATGAAAATCCTGCAGATATGATGACTAAGTCACTTCCTAAAACCAAGTTTGAGCATTGCTTAGACTTGGTTGGTGTTCATTGTTGAGTTAAACCCTTAAGGGTTTTATGGAAGAGGTGGAGAACTTGTTTATTGAAAGTTTGCAATGAAGAACTTGTTCATTGAGAATTTGTGTCAAGGTGGAGATTGTTAGAATTAAGTGACCCAAATTCTTATAGAATATGATGGAAAATAAAATAAAAGTAAAATCCATATAGAACTAGACTTCTTTTATTTTATTTTAGAATAAGGTTTTTTAAACCTTATTAAACTTCATCTATTTTATATTGATTAGGATAGGGTGTTTTAATCCTACTAGAATATGGCTTTACAAGCCTATAAATAGACATAGTCTATTCCTCTTGTATTGATACAAATTTTTCGACATAGTGAATTTTCTTCTCCTCTGCCCGTGGTTTTTTTCCCGAAAGGGTTTCCACGTAAAATTTGTGTGTTCTTTATTTTATTTATTTTATTCTATTTTTTTTTCACACTTACCTACCATGATTATTCATCTCAAATTTTTCATTCATAATTAAAAAGAACAATTGTTAATCACGTACAAAGTCTAGAGTGGGTTTGGATTAAATTTTTCAAAGATAACCATATTCTTAGTTTTCCATATACCTCAAAGTGTGCAAGTAAAGTTTGTATCGAACTCTCTTACCTCAGTTTCATTTAAATCATCAATCTGTAGCTACTAGAGTATACAATATTTTAGTAAGTTCAAATTGAAATTTTAAATTTTGAAAGTCAACTTCCAAACCAAACAACTCTTGCAAAGTTGCATTTTACAAAAAGGTGTTTTAAAGATTCATCACCATCATTGCAACACGGATAATAACTATTCATTAGGATCAATGTCTTCTGAAGTTCATCCTTCGCAAGGAGGTAACTAGAACAAATCTTCCACAGAAAATATAATGAGCTTAAATGTCAACTTAAGCTTCCATAAAATCTTCCACTTCTTGTCTATCTCACTTTGGGTAATTCTTTCATTAATATTATAATATCATAGTGCATAATATATTAACTTAACAAAGAATAATCTATTGTGATCAAATTTTCATACATTTTTGTCTTCTCCATCAATGAGAATAATCTGTTAGATATGGCTTGCCAATAATCATTCCCAAAAGTAGTTTTGATAGATCTTTCATCCCATGCCCTACCATCTCTCTCAAGAGATTTAGAAGAGAGTTATGTGTAGTTGTCGTGTTGGTTGCCCATGTGGTTATGGAATTATTCCCCGTTCTTAGCTCGTACTTCAAGCCACACCATATATTTATAGCTTCTCCTAAATTACAAACATCATTCCCTACTATTATTCCCTTTTAGATCTAGCAATAAGAAGGTTTTGTTCCATGGTTGTAATATCCTTATTTTTGTAATACTTTTCCTTTAGTCTTAGTTGTAATTGCATTTGGTGTTATCATAATCCTTCAAGTTCATTTTTCTAACAAAGATTCATTCATCAACTATGTATGTCAATTACCTAATCCACCCTCTTATATAGGTTTACACAATTTCTTCCAAGTAAATAAGAGAAGTTCATTTTCACAAACCTCATGAGCCCCCCCCCCCCAAAAAAAGGCCTCAACATCTGAACAATGTTATTCCAGATATAAGATGTGAGTTTAAAATAGGAGAATGTGTAAAGGGTAAGGCCGCAAGCATCAACTTGATGACCATTAATATTCCTCATTGTGACAGACATTTAGCCTTCTAAAGTGCATGTTTATTTTGGAATTTTTCAAGGATGCCTTAGAAGAACTCTTATAAAAAAAATAATTAGAGTTAATCAGCAAATCAATACTTCAATTAAATCAACATTAATAAATATGAACAATATGAAAACAAAATAAACATGTTATGGCGAGCTTTCTGTTGTCGGCTTCACTATGTAGAGAATGAGAATGATTTATTTGTTGGTTTTGGTGAGCCAAATCTCATAATAAATGAAGTATTCTATCATACTCGAAATTTCTAGAGACCCGAACTCAAAGAAGAGTCAAGGAGCCGATTGCATAGAAATAGAATTTTTAGGCTTAAATGAGATATTTAGAAACTTAAGTGGCTGGTGGAGAATGATTAAATTTCAATCCTGGTTTAGTTAGATTGGAATTGGCTAGTTCTATAATGGGAGACAAATGATTAGGATTTAGTAGTGGTATTGGTTTGTGGAGGTTATACTAATGAAGTATATATGGGTGTGTGTGGAAACAGAATTTTTCTCAATTCTATTTGTAAGAGTATGCCCAAAGATCAATCACGAGATGGTTGTAATAACATACTTGATTTATCATGTTTATTGATATAAGGCGTTGCCATTATTATTTCAGTTTCTTTTCTGTGTACATAAATAAACTGTTTTATAATAATGTCTTGAGAATAATATGATTATTCTTAAAAGATCCTTAGTCAAGTATTATTGTTGGCTAGGACAACAATAATGCATTAAGACTAACATGTAGTTGATTGATGATAAAGAGTTGTCATTGATATGGAGTGTCAAAATCAATGCATGAATATGTGTGTTAGAGAACAACATATTGGGTGACTGCTATGAGTATGTTTCTTGGATTATTATGTAATTGTCACAACATTACTCATAGTGATTAATATGTATATAATCCTCATACTTGAGATCATCATTATCCCAACATCGTGAGTTGTATATTTTGATATAGTCAAACGAACATCGTAACTGGTTGTTCTATAAAGACTCGATGTTGGATATACCACAATCTATGTAGAGGATATGGTTGATCAATATAGGATAAGTCCCTCCTACATAATGGGAGTAATATCTCGAGCCACTTGATTGAGTGAGACTAGAAATGCATGGTCATGCTCAAATAAGTTGATATGAGATGTCATACTTATTTGTGTATCATAGTTCACTTAAAGTATCAAGAAACATGGGATGGACTATGCAAGTGTGACTATTCCATGACTTGTGTCCATTCCAAAGGTATAAGACTTAAGGATTAATGCATGAAAGGTTAATCACAAAAGGTTATGTCGAATCATGACTTCTCGTAACTTAGGTAGCAATGATGCATTGCTAGATGCCACTCATTGTTTGTAACATTAGAATCGTTCTAATATTACTGCTAACGTTACAAAAACCTATAGGGTCACACCCTATGGTTGAAATGAACGGAGTAAAACATAGTTGGTATTGTATTCTGATTGTCAGATGAATTAAATTAATTATAGAATTAATTTAATTGGGCAATCAAATTGTTGAACAGACTATACGTACAAGGATGTTGTACACATAATCAGAACATAATTTCATTAGTATATGAATTTGGTTCGTATATAAGTTTAAATAAATATAGTTTACCGAAATATTTATTATAATTAATGTAATTATAATTTTCGGTTAAACATTATTATATTTATTTTAATGATGACTATTATGTTCAGATTAATTTTAATGAATTAATATTCATTAAAAAATATACCAATTAAAAGGGTGTTATATATGGCAAGTGTAAAAACCCTAAATAGATGATATATAAATAAGCCCGAAACTATGCTAAAGGGTCTAGCAGCCGTCAAGCATAAAAATCACTGAAATAGTTTCTGAGTTTTTTCTACCGTTCATTGTCAACTGGGTGGACTACGTAGAGGCCGACACCGGAAAGCTTGCGGCTTGGTTCGATAGTGGTTCAGGATTTCCGTTGCCTAGATGTCGCTGTCTAATCAGATTGAAATTTCGGTAATTTCAAAACCTTTTATCACCCCGATACGTTCCTTACACATGGATCCATGGTTTGGATCGCCGGAATGTTTTTAATATTTTTTTTCACTGCGCCTTGGAGGCACCGGCGTTCCAACACTATTTACCAATTTTTCTCCGTAAAGCATCGTCTTCTTTAGTCATTCTGAAGAAGAAGAAGAGGATGTTGCTGAAGGAAGCTTTGCATGTTACAGCTGTAGCGAGAATTGAAGTCTGGTGATGGAGAAATTGAGGAAATAGCAAGCTTTCTTACCCCTCTGAAATCGTGAATTTAAGGAATGAGTAGAGTAAGAACTCCCAAAGCTTTTGTATACTTTAAGATTTTGGGTTTCTAAAGACTGACCACTTTTAATGGTTGTCATGCTTAGCTACAGGACAAAGAAAGCTTTGGGTTTAGACAAGCTAAGCAAACAAGAATGGGAAGCAAGGTGAGTTACGGTGCACTATTTCTGCTTGATCATTAACTATGCACTATTTGAATGGTTTTTGTGTTTAGTTGTTCTGAGTTGTCTGAAACTGTTGTTATGTATGGATGTGGTAAATAAGCATGCTAGACATGAATTGGTCTTGAGTTCTATGATGATGCATGATTTTCTGTTGATTGTGAATTCTAGGCATGTATAGGATGGTATAGGATGGCATAGGTAATTTGTTATCTGTAGGTGTGGCTGTATGTTGAAATGGTTATGATTTTATGCCTGAAAATTAGCATACTCCATAATAATATGTTATGAAATGTTGTATTTCATGCTTATGATAGGGGAGTACGGAAGGGAAATTATTGATGGGTTAAATGGAGTTAGGGTTTGGGAAATTGATTTTTCGTTTATCGTCATACGGTATTGCTAAGTACAAACCGTGGTGTGTGAAGCTTCGGGCCTTGCATAGGGGACACTACGATATTCGAGCATCAAGGTAGAAATGACAAAATAGAGGAAAAGGTGGATGGATAGGGAAATGGAATTTCGTTAAGATTTCGTCATACAATGATGCTAAGTGCAAACTGTGATGTGGGAAGCTCTAGGCCTTTTAGGAGGACCTTTCGATATAATGTGAAAAGGTATTTAGGTTCTTTGGGGTGACACTATGACAACGGTATTTAGGTTCTATAGAGCAACATCGCGACAGCATTAGTAGGCTCTATAGGGCGACACCACAATAGCAATAAAGTCTTTCAAGGTGAGACCTCAAAGAGGTTTAAGGTGTAAAACCATAGCTCGACTATAGCAACCAATGGAGTCCACCAAGACATGAAACATGGGAAATAATGTGTAAAACTCTAGCTCGACCATGACAATATAGAGAGTCCTCTAGGACAGTAAATATGGGGTGGTCTGTCAGGACATTAAACATGGGGTTACGCGTGTAAGACCATAATATGGCTATGGAAACCACAAAATTCCCACCAAGACAATAAACTCGAAGGTTGTCAAGATGAGGAAAGGAAGATCTTAGTACAAATCTCATGGAGAGTAGCATAATTTGATAGAATTGGTATGCTTGAGAATGAGTGTATGAGTTAGTAGACTACGGCTAATAAACAGGGTTAGTAATGATCATCAAACATTCAAGCGAAACCTAAATCTATGTGACCACGGGTAAAAAGAAGTGGTCCATGATTGGCAAGTCAGCCGAGGTCCACTCAAAGATAATGGTTCAATAGGTATTCATCTATTATTATTAGTCATTGAAGAATCAGAGTAAGATGAATGTTTAGCCAAAGCTAGTTGGCATGCTACAAAGCTACCACGATGATAGGATGTCAATTTAGATGGTTCATCCATAAGGACAGAATGGTAAAGATCGAGTTGGTTAAGATAAAAAAAGAATTTAGAGTGAGGTAGAATCAGGTTAGTACCATTAGAAACCATGGTTGTAGAGAAACACATTTGCGTCTAAGACAGTGAATAAGAGCGCTAGCTGTTAGCTAAAGAAAATAGGCAAGGAAGTGACCTTGTTAGTGAAAATTTATGGAAAGGCTAAGGATGATCAAGAATTGTAATTTTTCCGCATTAAATTTTGTTTCTTAAAATTCTTCAAAAAATAAGTGTGAAACTATTTCATCGAATCTCACTAAGTTCATTAAAAATTACGGATGTATTGCCTTGCTTGTAGGGTAAAAGATTAATATAGTGGTCATAGGAGAGGACCGAGCCAGACTCCACCAACTTGAGGAAAAATGGGAGCAGCAGCCATAATATGTGTATAGAAGGGCATCCTTGGAGGTTTTACCTTGGAGGTTAAAACTAATGTATTAGATTCAAACCTTTTAAATTGTTGTAAGAAATCCATGTTTTATGAGTTTAATATTGGTCCTAGCAAGTGTATAAGTAGATAAACTCAGGAATTGTTAAATTGTATGGTTCTTTATATCATCCGTTACCCGAATCTACTGATTGGGTCAGGTATAGGGTGGTACATATTCATTGGTATCCATAGGCTCAGCTATGTGAACTAAAAGTTAAGGTTGGTATGGGTGTCTGCAATTTAGGCAAGTTTAATATTGTTATTTTGGCAAAACAGGGATTGAGATATTTGTCCAATTTAGGTTCACTTGTTGCTCATATGTTAAACGCAAAGTATTATCGTTTTACTGATTTTTTTAATAATACAGGTAGGTTCTCACCCTTCGTAAACATTCCATAGTAATTGAAGTTCAAAAGGGTTGTTCGGCTTAGGTCTCCATTGGAAGGTTAGCAACGATAGGTCGATTTAGGTTTGGAATGATTTTTGGTTGCCAAGGCCTAGTAACTGCAATATCCAAATAGGTTAGAAGTGATATCAACGTTGTTAGTGATCCGATGATTCCCAATGAGGTAAGATGGAATGTACCTTTGGTCCAGAGCTTACTTTCAGATGCTGAGGCCAAGCGTGTTTTATGCATCCCATTGGCTCTTTCGAGTCAAAAGGACATGATGGTGTGGCGTGGGGATAACACAAGAGAGTACACTGTGCGCAGTGGGTATAAGTTTCTTACAATAGGTGAAATCACTTCTACCCCTACTAACTAACAAGCTGTGGATAAATTTGTTTTTTACAAGTTTTTATGGGCACTCTCTATCCCTCCAAAAACTAAAAGTTCCTTTTGGAGATTATTTAAAAACTACATTCCTATTTTAGAAATTTTATACAATAGGAGGATTACTGCAAGTCCCTTATGCCCAAGATGTCAACATCTTCTTGAGTCGGGCGTTCATGTAGTACGGGAGTGTAGCTTTGCTAGAGAAGCGTAGGCGTGGTTGAGCATTTCTTGGCCTACAAATTTGGATACCCATGGATTAATCGAATGGGTATGTTATCTTTTCAAGCTACCATTACCTATGATTTGTCTATACATTTGTGTTTCTCTTTGGGTTCTATGGCTTTCTAGGAATAAACTAGTTCACAAGGTGAGTTAACAATCTCAAGAGTCAATTATTACCTTCATCAAAGCTTATGTCTTTGAACTTGGACTCTCAACAAGAAGGGCTGCCCAGTACTCGATCGATAGAAACTTCGAGTTGATCAGCTGATCTTGTGTGTTTGTGATCTTGCTGAGTAATTACTCTAATTTGATAGAAAATTTTTGGAAAAGTTGTATTTTATAGGAACTTTGAGGCATATTCTCAATAGGTAAAGGTTGAAATTTGAATCATAAAATTATGGTTTCATATTCTACTCCATGAGACCTTTACAATGGTATATCATATGCTCAAAATGGTTGAGTGATGACTGAGAAAGTGATGCTCAAAGTAAGCTACTTGGAACTATTTGTTGAGGAAAAGAAAAGTTTAGATCTCACATTAGTTATAAACCAAGTGTGAGATGTGTATATATATGAGAACCCTCTTGAAAGGTGGTTGAATGACTAAGCTTGGAACCTTGCTTGGCATGTAGGGGGTGACACAGGGTTGGACCTGCACTTGCAAAATGTGGGCAATACGAAATGTTCAGACTAATTTGGCCCATAATGGGCTTGAAGATATTGTAATAGCCAATTTTGGCCCAAGTTAATAAAACAAAAATAAACCCAAACAAATAAATAATTAAATAGCCCAAAATAAACGTCTATTTACATATTAAACCAAACAACCCAAAATTTGAAGCCTAAGTGGCCCAGAATGTTTAAACATTTGGAAATCCTAACCCTAGCCCCAACTTTCAGCCGTCGCTCCTCACTAGCGTGGCCACCATGTGCGCCGCTTCGTCACACGCCTCAGATGCCTCTCTGACACCTGCAAACAAAACCCACTCGCAACAACAAAGGAACAAGCAGAAACGACAAAGAAAATAGGAGTAAACAGTCTTGTAAATCAGTTATAAAAACCCGAAATTTACCTTTGTATTTTTTTTCAGCGACAAAAAAAAAGGGCAGAGACTATTAATCTAAGAGAACTTTTTAAGATGATTGTTGTTTTTTTATTTACGGTGGTTTTTCATCTAGTTCTTTGTTTTGGATTTTTTTTTTCATTTTTTAGTTCTTTTATTTTTTCATATACAAAAATAAATAAAAAGGTAAATAAAAAGATAACCTCACCTTGATCTTCCCACGGGCTCATTGCTAAAAAACTCTTCTCCAATCGCCAAAGTCGAGCCAAAGGGGGAGGGGGACCTTTCTTTCAATTTTCTGGGGTGGAGAAGGCATGGCCTTCGACTGTGCTTCAAAACGGGGCTAAAAAGTGCCCATTTGCATGACACCAGCCACCGGTCACGGTGGTGGTGCGACGGACAGCAGTTGGGGGTCCTTTTTGTCGGCCATAGAGGAAGAGAGGGGAGAGATTAAGGATTTTTTAGTTTTTTTTTTATAAAAAGAAGGCAGAAATAAAGATTATAAAAAAAGGGTTTAAATACAACGTTCAAATGATGTAGTTTCAGACTCCCCCCACGCGCCCAAAACGGCATCGTTTTGTGGGAGAAACTCGTCTGACCCGACCCGTACCTAGGGGGATCCACGTGTTTCCAAATATCGGGCTATTTGCGCGGATAGTCCCTCCATTTCACAGTGCATATCGATTCGTTCCTATGCTGATTTTCTTTTCTTTTAATTCGGCCCTGCACTTTGGTTTTTGATGCATTTTGGTCCTCTAACCAGTTTCGAAACAAGGATACGTGAAACGATGCAGTTTGAGATTTGGGATTATTTTCCATTCGGCCCTCGTGGTTTTGCACAAGTTTCATTTAGGCCCTGATCTTCTCTTTTTAAATTTTTCCCTCTAATTCTTTCTTGATCTCGATTCAATCCTGGATTCTTTTACTTTAAACTGTTTTTTTTTTTTGTTTATTTCAATTTTTTTTCCACATATTAATTATTTTAAATATATACATATATTATCTATTTTAGTTTCTCTTTTTATAAACTGTTTGTTTTTTTAAATTTCTTTTTCTTGCATATTTATTTTAAGCATTTCACATGTTATTTTAAATTGTTTTTAAAGTTATTTATTTTGAATACTTTATATATTATTTTATTTTATGTTAACAATATTATATATGTTAATTATTATAAACTGTTTTACATTCTTTACTTTAAATTACCTTTTTATTTTAAAATCATTTTATGTATTATTTATTTAAAACTGTTTCATTATTTTAAATTGTTTTATATACCTTTTTAAACTCTATTTATTTATTTTAAAATATTCTATTTAGTATTTATTATAAGATTTTTTTTTTTCAAATTACCTATTTTATACTTTTATATATATATGTACATTATTTGTTCTAAAATTTATATATATATATATATATATATATATATACATATCATCTTTTCTTAAATTGTTTTATATGTTATTGATTTTTAAAATTCATTTTTCACTTTATTTATTTTCAAACTTATTTATTATCATTTTAAATAGTTTTTACGTTTTATTCATTTTAATTTGCTTTATACTATTTATTTTTTAGATTGTTATATATGTTATTTTTTTCATTGTTCCTTGATTATTAATGTTAGCATTTAAATAATGGATCTTGAATGATTATTGTCATTGTGTGTACCATAATTCGCTTACTTGTATTTTCATATTATTGTCGTACATTTGTGTGATGTTATTCATGTATATTTGTCCCATGCTCATTACTATATTTTTATGTTATCGCATCGTGAATTAAGCTCCAACATTTTTATCCAATATAGATCGCTTTATTTTACTCCAAATAAATAAATGCGCATCGTTTTGGTTTTATAATCGCTATTACTCAAAAAAAATTAAAAATAAGGCAATGTTTTTTTTTTTTGGAGATTCGAGAAATCGTGCCCTAACTTACTAGGTTTCAATTTTTCTCGTTTAACCTAAATAATCGAATATCCTTTTAAAATTAAAATACATGATTTTTGAAATTTAAAAGACAAGCTTATTCTCGAGGGTTTAAAATGTCGTGTCCTAACTTATTGGATGTGACGTTTTATTACTTCGAGACAAGAATATCTTTAACATCTGTTTTGATTTATCCAAGCATTTTTGTAAAATTAACATTAATAAACAAGGGATCGTATTTGAAAATCATTTCAAAATTTCAATTTTCGACATTAAGACATTAATTAATCAACTAGGTACCAATTTTAGGCGTTACGAGGGTGCTAGCCCTTCCTAGTACATAACCGACTCCCAAACATGTTTTCTGAATTTCGTAGACCAAAACCGTTGTTTTAGTAAATCGAAACTGTTTATTAAAGCAATCAAATCATGAGGTGATCCGATCACACCTCGTAAAAAAGGGATTAGTGGCGACTCCTATTTTCGCTTTTCCGTTTTTAAACAAAGTCGACCCCATTTTCAAAAAAATGGTTTCGACAGTTTGGCGACTCCACTGGGAACTTAAGAGAGTCAAGCCGTAAATTGATTAATTTATGTCTTTCCATCGAAAGTTGAAAATTCGATTTAAAATACGATCCTTTCAGTGTATTTCAACTGTTATCTTTGTGGTTTATGTCATAATACCTGCTTCGTTGGTTTGAGTCTTTAAATAGTTTTACATATCACATTGCATGATCGTTCGGTCTTACCCTATAAGTGGGAGTGGGAAACTAGTCCTTCGTGAGGTTTTCACCTCAGCATGGGACAGTGGATCGCTTTTGGGATACATCCATACCTATGTCTTCGTGAGATTTTCATCTCCGCATGGTCATAGGGAAATGTATTCCCCTAAACTGAACTCGGTCCATATGAGCCTATAATGGGTGAGGAGCGAGGAATCTGACAGTTCAGGTACCCTTACCTTAGAACCAAACCACATATAGCGAGCCTTAAAAGCCCACCTTAGGTAGAACCGCGCCAAATCCTAATGGCCACCCTAGTAGGTGCTCTATTTATTATCTATTTCTTTTGTATTGATGTGTTTTGTTTTGCTTTGTTTATGATTGCATTACATTGTATCATCATAGAAAGGAGGTGTTAATTCACATTCGATTGCTAAATAGGGAGCTTGTCATAGAAAATGGATTTCTTAATAAAGTGAAATATAATACTGCTGTCCGAACATGGTCCGAGTAAACAATGAGAGAAAGGCGATAGTCCGTGGAGGAATACACGACTTTGCTTCGTTGCCCAAGGATTTAAGTCGGCGGAGATTATTCGAGAGTCGTCAATGTCATGACTTTCTTAAAGAAGCTAACGAGCATTGCGGGGATAAGTGAGCAATGGGTACCAGCACGAATCAAACAAAAAGGAGCTAGTAGAGGCATCCATTGGAAAGTTCGGGGGATTTGACCTTAACATTCGGATAGGAAAAAAAAAGAGATGTCTTCGCCTGAAGTATGAGGGCAATGCTATATATGTATCTGTTTTATGTAAAGAGATTTGTTTTCTAGAAAAAGTCATTCTAATGGAATTGAATTCAGAATCAACACTTCTCTTTCTTTTTGTATTCATCTCATGTATTTGCATTGCATTTTATCATATGCATTAGATTTTCACAAAATGACCCTAATTAAATAAAATTATTTTAGTCAACCTAGAAACCGGTAAGAGTCTACCGACCAAGCATTGTTATGGTATTTGCAAAGAAAAACAAAAGCCATGGAACAAAGGTTGGAGAGATTAGAGCAAATGCAAGTACAGATGCAAGAGCAATTTACCAAAATTCAATAGGATATGCAGGAACAAAAGCTAGATTCCAAAGGAATGTGATTAGTCAATTAAACCAGTTACTAGCCGGAGGGCTTGAAAAAAGGAAAACCCCGGTGGTCAACAATAGGAATGATAATAAAGACCTCATCTATCCCTCAGGTTTTACCCCAATAAGCATCCTAACTCAACCAGACGCGTATCCGCAAGGGGTACCCCTCATTACCGGACCTCAATATCAGACTGATACCTCGGCACGGTTGAATTTCCCGATGAGTTGAAGTTTTAACTCGAAGAATGATCAAGCCAATCCTGTTGTCCTTAATCTGGACGGTCTAATGGAAACAAAAAAAAGGCAAGAGTGGAGCGCCCAAATTAATACTTTAAAGGCCCCGAAGAGGAAAGAAAATGAAGTGAATAATACGAGTAGGTATAACAAGGGCTATTCAAAGCTGATTACAGTAAGCCAGCCAAGGATGACAACTATTAGCCATCAGGTCCCCCCAAGGTAAGAACCCAATCCAAAACCGAACTTAGAAAAACCCCAGTTCGTGCCCATCTCAATCACGTATAGGGGGTTGTACCAAATTTTGTTTGACGCACATATTGTATCCGCTTTTTACGTAGAACCAATACAGTCCCTATACCCTAAATGGTACAATATAAACGCCCAATGCGAATACCATGGCGGAATCACAGGGCATTTGATCGAGAATTGCGTCACTTTTAAAAAGATAATTGAAAGACTCATCAAATTAGGTATCGTAAAATTTGATGATCCCTCTGGTGCAAAAAATCCGTTACCCAACCTTTCTATTAAAGGGGTAAACATTTTGAGTTCCATGATGGATAGGGGCATGAGATCCAAGAATGCATCAAGCTCAGGGCCCTAGTGCAAGACCTAATAGATAATAAAGAAATTGAAGAGATCAAAGGCCTAGAAGGAATATTGAAGAATCTAAACATTAGCGATGTATCCGAAGAGACAACTGAGGAAAAAAAGTTTCCGAGCGTTTGCCCTTACATACTTGGGAGTGTTTTGAACAATGGGACTATAGAAGAGATTCCTATATTTTTAGAGCTAATTTAGAGTAATATTCAAAACATGCTTGTTGCTTTAAGCCTAGAGGCAATAAGAATCCTTTTGTGAAATAGGCTTGTGTCCAAAATCTGAATTTCAATAAAATGCATCTTTTTTGAGCAAATACTCTTTCCATTTATAGATTTTTTTTTGTTCTTTGGACTTCCTTTCAAATATTATTTTATTCATCATTCATGATCATACCATACAAATAATCATTCTTAGATTCATTTATTCTTTGAAATCTTCCTTCATACCTACAATAGGTACCCAGATATCAACAACATGAGCAACGCTGCTACTGACCCAGAATCTCCTTTTGAGCGAGATATGTGTCTAGAAGGATCTCGGGATTTTGAAAATGACAAAGATTGTAACATATCTCCAGATTTATTAAGGATGGAAGAACAAGATGAAAACAGATCCTACCTTACAAAGAGTCAGTGGACAGTAAGCCTAGGACAAGAGAAAGAGGCAAATATCGGAGCCTGTATCCTTACAAAGACAAAGCAAGACATCATTGAGTTGTTCTAAGAATTCAAAGATATTTTCACATGATCGCATCAAGATATGACTAGGCTACTAAGACGTGAGGATACTGCAGGGTGTTTGAACAGCATATGCTAATGGTTTTACGATGGTCAGGCTAATCATGAGGTTCGGGTACTACTGGTCCACCATGGAAGGGGATTGCATCAGTTATGTCATAAATGTCGAATTGAGGAAGACAAGACTTATGTGCCTCCTCCATTTCTTCACAGATTTTTTATATGTGGGGTATGGATGTTATGGGGCTGATCTAGTCAAAAGCTTCTGGCCAACACTGATTCATCCTTGTGGTCGTCGGTTACTTCACTAAGAGGGTGAAGGTAGCTTCATATGCCAATGTTACAAGGTTGATAGTTATCAAATTCAAATTCAAATTCACAAAAAAAAAGCAAAAATAAAAAAATAAAAAAAATCGTGGAAGATAACTGAGACTGGTAAAGATTGGTATAAAGAAGTTACCGTTTACCCTCTATGCTCATCGAACGTCAACCAAGACCTTCGTCGGGGCATCACCTTCTCACTTGTTTATGGATTGTAAACGATTTTGCCCATTGAGGTCGAGATTCCTTCTCTCCAAGATTTAATTGAGTCAAGAATTGGATGAAGCATAATGGGTCCAGTTTCAGTATGATCAGGTGAACATGATTGAAGAAAAGAGTTCGAAAGTATCCATCATGGTCAAATGTATCAAAAACAAATGATGCGAGTTTATAGCAAGAAGGCTTGTCCTAGAGAATTCCATGAGAAGGACTTAGTTTTGAAAATGATCCTTCATATACAAAAGGACTTTAGAGGAAAGTGGGTGTCGAATTAGGAAGGACCTTATGTGGTAAAGAAGGCCTTCTCTGGAAAAGCATTGATTTTAACTGAGATGGATGGCAAGAACCTACCTAATCCCATAAATTCAGATTTAGTCAAGAAGTTTTCAAAAAAAACAAAAAAAGAAGAAAAAGAAGAAAAAGAAGAAGAATGAAGAGAAAAGAAAAAGAAAAGAAATAAGAGGCCAAGGTGAAAGCCCGCAAAGGGCGCCTTGAGACCAAAGGGGTTTTGAATTGAAAACTCGTAGAGGGCAATTCAAATTTTGATAAAAAGTGGGGCATGCGGTAGTCTTGCTATGCTTGAATTAATAATGAGGAAATATGCTACATCTTGGGGCATCGACAAGGTACTCCGGATCCCCTAAACACAAATTGAGCTCAAAATGGTCCTCAAGAAGTTGGTACAGAGAAGCTCAAGCTGCGATATCTGGGGCACCTAGTTTTCCACTTTGAATTTGCTATCTTTGATTACCCTATTCTTTTCAAGATACATCCCAATAAATTTCCTTCTCAATTGCATTTGTTATCCTTGATTAACCTACTTGCTTCGAGCTATGCTCCTAATTAATTTCCTTCCGGTCCATTGTTATAATCTTTTTCAAGCATTTTGCATTGAAATAACGATTAGTAGACTAATAATACTTTCATAAAAGGGAGTTTCGCATATTACACTAGAAGATTCTAAATAATACAAGAACCTGAAACATGAATATTGTTTAGAACTTACCAAGCCCAGGGGTTGAAAATATTTAAGTCTAAATTGAGATTATCTCTTCGGATTTTCAGTCAAAGATATTGGGCGAACAAAAAAGGACAAGATATCCGTCAGTGATACACTCTCGATGTCAACCCAAGCATAAAAGGGGATCGTTCTTGAGAAAAGAAAATTGATATTTTGCATTCATGCAAATATCAAGCATACACATTTAGTAGTGACACCTGGGGAATGGTAACAGACCGAGTTGATGAGGAGAATTCAGATCCTATACCCCTGAGTTTTAGTAGGAGGATTTGAAGACCAGGTCCAAGAAGAAAACCGGAGTTACATTGGGGCAAGCTTGTTGAACAGAATGTGATTGTTTCTTCGGGTTTTCTGTCAAGAATATCAGTCGAACAAGAGGGCAACATAGTACGTCAGTGACAATGCCCTGATGAAACAGGCGAAAATACCTTAAGCATTTAACAAAGAATCATTCCCATTTCTGCATTCATCATGCATAACACATCTAGTTAGGGGCATTTGATTCATTTCGATCATAGCATCCTAATCATTTGGCATAAGCATAGGCATATAAAATCGAGTTTACAGGACATGTCCCCCAAAGGATGGTGCAGTACCATCGGTGAATTCAGATTTTGTTCCCTGAAGCAGCAGTGGAGCAAATCGAAGACGGCGAATCTTATCTTCCCGAGGTAGCAGAGGAGCAGATTTTAGCCCCCAGCCTTATCTCCATGAGGTAGCAAGGAAGCAGGCTGAAGATTGTAGTCTTATCTTCTTGAGGTAACAAGGAAGCAAACTGAAGATGGTAGATCTTATCTCTCTAAGCAGTAGTGGAGCAGATCAAAGATGGCGAATCTTATCTTCCCGAGGTAGCAGGGGAACAGATTTTAGCCACAAACCTTATCTCCCTGAAGTTGGAGTAGAACAGTAAAATAAATACAAGTCTTATCTCCCTGAAGTTGCGGTGGAGTAGACTGAAGATTGTAGATCTTAACTCCATGAGATAGGAATGGAGCAGATCGAAGATGGTGAATCTTATCTCCATGAGGTAACAATGGAGCAGATTTAAGTCACCAGCCTTATCTCCCTGAAATTGCAGTAGAGCAGGTTAAAATTACCAAATCCTATCTCCCTGAAGTTGCAATTGGAGCGGATTAAAATCATAAATCCTATACCTCTGAAGTTGCAGTAGGTCAGATTAAATCTACCACAGCAAGTCTTATTTCCTTGAAGTTGCAGTGGAGTAGACTAAAGCCACAAACCTTGTCTTCCTAAAGTTGCAGTGGAGCAGGTTAAAGTGACAAGTCTTATCTTACTGAAATTGCAGTGGAGCATACTGAAGATTACTAATCCTATCTCCCTGAAGTTGCAGCGGAGTGGATTACAGTCATAAATCCTATACCTCTGAGATTGCAGTAGGTTAGGTCAAATCAAATCACAAATCTTGTTACAAAGGAACAGATTGAAGCTAAAAAGTTGCAGTAGAGTAGATTGAAGCGACAATTCCTATGCCCCTGAAGATGCAGTAGGATGGAATGAGGCTACTTGAAGAAGAAGAGGAGCACCAAAGAAGTCAAGATTTGGCAAGACCGGGCAAAATTGGCCCTTTTGAAGTCTTTGTTCCATTCTCATTACACGACAATGAGCAAAGAGGGGCAGCTGTAATAGCCAATTTTGGCCCAGGTCAATAAAACAAAAATAAACCCAAACAAATAAATAATTAAATAGCCCAAAATAAATGTCCATTTACATATTAAACCAAACAACCCAAAATTTGAAGGTCCAAGTGGCCCAGAATGTTTAAAGATTTGGAAACCTTAACCCTAGCCCCAACTTTCAGCCGCCGCTCCTCACTAGTAGGGCCACCACGTGCGCTGATTCGTCACACGCCTCTGATGCCTCTCTGACACCTGCAGACAAAACCCACACGCAAAAACAAAGGAACAAGCAGAAACGACAAAAAAAATAGGAGTAAACAGTCTTGTAAATCAGTTATAAAAACCCAAAATTTACCTTTGTATGTTTTTTTCAGCCACAAAAAAAGGGCAGAGACTATTAATCTAAAAGAACTTTTTAAGGTGATTGTTTTTTTTATTTATTTACGGTGGTTTTTCATCTAGTTCTTTGTTTTGGATTTTTTTTTTAGTTCTTTTATTTTTTCATATAAGAAAATAAATAAAAAGGTAAAGAGAAAGGTAACCTCACTTTGATCTTCCCACAGACTCATCGCCAGATATCTCTTCTCCAATCGTCGAAGTTGAGCCAAAGGGAGAGGGTGTTGGAACACCGGTGCCTCCAAGGCGCAGTGAAAAATTAAAAACCGGTGATCCAAACCAAGGATCCATGTGTAAGGAACGAATCGGGGTGATAAAAAGGTTTCGAATTTTCCAAAATTTCAATTTGAGTAGACAGCGACGCCTAGGCAACAGGAATGCTGAACCACTATCGAACCAAGCCGTAACCTTTTCCGATGTCGGCCTCTATGTAGTCCACCCGGTTGACAATGAACGGTAGAAATCCCAGAAAAACTATTTTCAGAGAGTATTTTGCTAAAACGGCTGCTAGACCACTTTCATATTTTCGGGCTAGTTATATATATATTCTTTTTAGGGTTTTTTTTACCCTTTCTATATATAACTGCCTCTTAATTGGTATATATTTATAACGAATTTTAATTCATTAAAATTAATCTGAACATAATAATTATCATTCAAATAAATATAATAATGTTTAACCGAAAAATTATAATTACATTAATTATAATAAAGATTTGATAAACTATATTTATTTAAACTTATATACTGAACTAAATTCATATATCAATAAAATTATGTTCGATTATGTGTACAACATCCTTGTACATAAATAGTATGTTCAACAATTTGATTGCCCAATTAAATTAATTCTATAATTAATTTAATTCATGTGACAACCAAGCAATATACCATCTATGTTTTACCTCGTTCATTTCAACCATAGGGTGTGACCCTATAGGTTCTTGTAACGTTAGCAGTAATATTAGAACGATTCTAATGTTACAAACAACGAGTGGCATCTAGCAATGCATCAATGCTACCTAAGTTACAAGAAGTCATGATTCGACATAACCTTTTGTGATTAACCTTTCATGCATTCATCCTTAAGTCCTATATCTTTGGAATGGACACAAGTCATGGAATAGTCACACTTGCATAGTCCATCCCATGTTTCTTGATACCTCGAGTAGACTATGATACACAAATAAGTATGACATCTCATATCAACTTATTTGAGCATGGCCATGCATTTCTAGCCTCACTCAATCAAGTGGCCTGAGATATTACTCCCATTATGTAGGAGGGACTTATCCTGTATTGATCAACTATATCCCTCAACATAGATTGTGGTATATCCAACATCGAGTCTTTATAGAACAACCGATTCACGGTGTTTGTTTATTTGTGTATCAAAATATACAACTCACGATGTTGGGATAAAGATGATCTCAAGTATGAGGATCATATACATATTAATCACTATGAGTAATGTTGTGACAATTACATAATAATCCAAGAAACATACTCATAGCGGGTCAGTCCAATATGTTGTTCTCTAACACACATATTCATGCATTGATTCTGACACTCCATATCAATGACAACTCTTTATCATCAATCAAGTACATGTTAGTCTTGATGCATTATTATTGTCCTAGCCAATAACAATACTTGACTAAGGATCTTTTGAGAATAATCATATTATTCTCAGGACATTATTATAAAATAATTTATTTATGCACACAGAAAAGAAACTGGAATAATAATGGCAACGCCTTATATTAATAAACATGATAAACCAAGTATGTTATTACAACCACCTCGTGATTGATCTTTGGGCATACTCTTACAGAGGGGGGACCTTTCTTTCGATTTTCTGGGGTGGAGAAGGCATGGCCTTCGAGTGTGCTTCAAAACGAGGCTAAAAAGTGCCCATTTGCGCGACACCGACTACCGGTCACGGTGGTGGTGCGACGGACAGCAATTGGGGGTCCTTTTGGTCGGCCATGGGGGAAGAGAGGGGAGAGATTAAGGGTTTTTTAGTTTTTTTTTATAAAAAGAAGGCAGAAATGAAGATTATAAAAAAAAGGGTTTCAATACAACGTCGAAACGACATAGTTTTAGACTCCCCCAATGCACCCAAAACGACATCGTTTTGGGGGAGAAACTCGTCCAACCCCACCCTTACCCAAAGGGGATCCGCGTGTTTCCAAATATTGGGCTATTTGTGCCGATATCCCCTCCATTTCGCAGTGCATATCGATCGCTCCTATGCTGATTTTCTTTTCTTTTAATTTGGCCCTGCACTTTGGTTTTTGATGCATTTTGGTCCTCTGACCAGTTTCGAAGCAAGGATACGTGAAACAACGCAATTTGAGATTTGGGATTATTTTCCATTCGGCCCTTGTGGTTTTGCGCAAGTTTCATTTAGGCCCTGATCTTCTCTTTTTAAATTTGTCCCTCAATTCTTTCTTGATCTCGATTCAATCCTGGATTCTTTTACTTTAAACTTTTTTTTTGTTTATTTCAATTTTTTTTTTCCACTTATTAATTATTTTAAATATATACATATATTTTCTATTTTAGTTTTTTTTTTTATAAATTGTTTGTTTTTTTAAATTTCTTTTTCTTGCATATTTATTTTAAGCTTTTCACATGATATTTTAAATTGTTTTATAAAGTTATTTATTTTGAATACTTTATATATTATTTTATTTTATGTTAAAAATATTATATATGTTAATTATTATAAACTGTTTTACATTCTTTACTTTAAATTGCCTTTTTATTTTAAAATCGTTTTATGTATTATTTATTTAAAACTGTTTCATTATTTTAAATTTTTTATATACCTTTTTGAACTCTATTTATTTATTTTAAAATATTCTATTTAGTATTTATTATAAAGTTTTTTTTTCATATTACCTATTTTATACTTTTATATATATATATGTACATTATTTGTTCTAAAATTTATATATATATCATCTTTTCTTAAATTGTTTTATATGTTATTGATTTTTAAAATTCATTTTTCACTTTATTTATTTTCAAACTTATTTATTATCATTTTAAATAGTTTTTACGTTTTATTCATTTTAATTTGCTTTATACTATTTATTTTTTAGATTGTTATATATATTATTTTTTTCATTGTTCCTTGATTATTAATGATAGCATTTAAATAATGGATGTTGAGTGATTATTGTCATTGTGTGTATCATAATTCGTTTACTTGTATTTTCATATTATTGTCGTACATTTGTGTGATGTTATTCATGTATATTTGTCCCATGCTGATTACTATATTTTTATGTCATCGCATCGTAAATTAAGCTCCAACATTTTTATCCAATATAGATCGTTTTATTTTACTCCAAATAAATAAATGCGCATCGTTTTGGTTTTATAACCGCTATTACTCAAAAAAAATTAAAAATAAGGCAATTTTTTTTTGGGAGATTTGAGAAATCGTGCCCTAACTTACTAGGTTTCGATTTTTCTCGTTTAACCTAAATAACCGAATATCCTTTTAAAATTAAAATACATGATTTTTGAAATTTAAAAGACAAGCTTATTCTCGAGGGTTTAAAATGTCGTGTCCTAACTTATTGGATGTGACGTTTTATTAGTTCGAGACAAGAATATCTTTAACATCTGTTTTGATTTATCCAAGCATTTTTGTAAAATTAACATTAATAAATAAGGGATCGTATTTGAAAATTTTTTCAAATTTTTAATTTTCGATATTAAGACATTAATTAATCAACTAGGTACCAATTTTGGGCGTTTCGAGGGTGCTAGCCCTTCCTCGTACGTAACCGACTCCCAAACATGTTTTCTGAATTTCGTAGATCAAAATTGTTGTTTTAGTAAATCGAAACCGTTTATTAAAGCAATCAAATCATGAGGTGTTCCGATCACACCTCGTAAAAAAGAGATTGGTGGCGACTTCCATTTTCGCTTTTCCGTTTTTAAACAAAGTCGACCCCATTTTCAAAAAAATGGTTTCGACAGATATTTTAGCCCAACACAAAATTTATTTTTTCTCAGCAAATATATACAAAATCTAATATAAAATGACATATATCCTAATTTAGTTATTCTAATTAATACAAATTTTGTCTCCTTATACATGGATAGTACCAAAAATTCATCCACTTTGAATGCCTATAAAAGGCTAAGACTTATTTAGAATTTTTTGCTAAATTTTCACTCTCTCACACCGAGATTATTTTCTCTCAAAAATATTTTTTTCCTCTCCATATTTTCTAATGCTCCGGTGATAGAAAAAGACAATGTTTGTTCATTGATCGCTGCAGAGGTGTTACTGCTTTGATCATTGTGTTGTTGTATCTTGGGAGACATTCGACCAACGTTTCTCCAATTACCATAGGAGTAGCTGTATTTGTCTTAAGGAAACTATGTTAAACAGGCCTCACTGTTTAGTTAATCTCTATTCTTCTTTTCGATTTCAACTTTTTGTTACGATTTTTATTGACCTACATATTTGACAATTTAAATATAAATTATTCTATTTATATTTTATTTTATATATATAAATAAATTTTTATTTATATTTATATATTTTCTTCGTTAACGTGTTTTATCCAACAAAAATTACAATTGGAAACAATGAGAAAACCTTGTAGTTGACACCAACCCTTTGTTTAATAGTCTCTAGATTCTTCTTTTAGAGTATGCTTAGTTAGGTGAAAAAGTAGATATCGGAAAAGGGAGTTGAAAGTGAAAAAAAAATTGACTATGCTTAGTTAAGATGAAAAGTGAAAGAAAGGAAAATAGGAGAGATGCTCATTTTTCATCCTAATGCATAAAAATTGATCCTTCTAAATTGGAATGATGAGATAAAGTTATGCATTTTGCAAATGATTTATTTTCATTCTTTTCATTTTTCAGCTCTACTAAGCAAAGGATAAAAATTACTTTTTTTTTTCATTTTTTCATCTTTCTTACCAAGCACACCTATAGAAAGAAAAATTATGTTTTTCATCCTTCTAGTTTTCTACTCCTCCAACTTTTCTTCATTTCAATTTTCTTTCGACTCTATCAAGCAAAACTTTTGTTTCACCCTAGCTGATCTATTAAGTTGTTATAGTGCAACCTAGCCAAACCGTGAAACCAAATGTTAACTTTAGCACCTACAAGATTATGATGTCTTGTGACTGAAGATAATGTGTTTTTTACTTGTTTTTTAGGTTGTATCAAGCCAATCATGTTTCTTCAAAACTGTATCCATATGGGATCATTAGTATCGCTTAACCAGTTCAACTCTGGATTCAGTAAGGTTACCATAAATTATGACTTGTCCCTCTTAGAAGGTTACTTGTAGTGTTGGATGACTAGAGTAGTGCGTTGGTTGATGTTGTTGAATCAATGCCTGAAATTGAAAATCAATCCTGCCAACTTTATCCTTGATAGTTAAAAGACATTAAAGGTAGCTTTTAGCTTGCTTATTCGCATATTCAATCCAACTTGAATTTGATAAATATTTTCATATTAAGTTCTGAACCTTTTTTTTTAGGTTTGGTAATTAATTTTACATTGAAGCTTAATTTTTTTATCCAAGTTAATCATTGATCTTAACAATTATTCTCACATTGAGGTTTAAATTTTTTTATATTCAAGTTAATCCTTGACTTTTCCTTGAAAAAGAGTTGGACCAATAAAAGTTCAAATCCCGATGTGGAAACAATTACCAAATTTAGGAATTAATTTGGATAAAAAAAAAAGTTCAAATCTTAATGTGAGAATAATTACTAAATTTAGGAATTAACTTAGACAAAAAAATTCGAACATCAATGTAAAACAATTACCATTAAGACTTCAAACAAAAAAATGGATTAACATTATTTTTTAAACGTAGAGTATCTCTAAAAAGGATGCCCTTGACCCTTTTTATTTTATCTTTTGGGCATATTTCTATTCATTTGTACCCTTTCTTGCACCTATGACAAGTGCAAGTTTCAATCTATGAACATATTCTGATGTGACACATTTGGGGCAAAAAGCCAAACTCAGTAGAGTTTTTGTCCTCCTTTGGCATGGTTCTTAATTATCTAAATCATTTTTGGGTTCTCTACATCTTACATAACATTTTAGTGCACTAACAAATATCTAGAGGTTTTAAATGCAACTTTGCGTGTTCAAGTTCTTACCTCCTTCAGAGAGGCTGTTAAAGAAATTTGGAAAGTTGGTGCTGGTTGCATACACCTCTTGCTTTATCCTGTATCTGATGAACGCCGAACTATTTTCGTATGTAACTGCTGATAGAAGACCTTTTACCCACCTTTATCCTGACTGATCAATTATTTGGCAATGAGTTGTTAGATCATTTAGAATTGTTGAAACTGACATATTGGGAACTCAAATTGCCAAAAAGACCATGAGCAGCTACAATATTATGAGTTTTTCAGAGGATAGGACAAGTGATTCAACGTAACCTTCCAGATCAACTAAACAAATGAAACTGGCCATTAAGCCATGTCTATGCTGTTGACAGATGAAATGAAACTGGCCATGATGCAGCTGAGGAAAACTAGAACTCAGGTCTAAAGTTCATGACTGATGGTGGCAACTGGCAAAATCCACTGCTATGCAAGGTGAGAGAGTTGGGCTATTAGCCAATCCAGAGAATTGACCTTAAAACACCTTTCTATTCCTTTTTGTTTATATATAACCTAAGGGGAACAGCAGGGTGGGCGTGGAGCTTCATAAATTATGGTTCATGTCATAAAGACTAAGAATGAAGAGTTAGTGAGCAACTTAACAAGGTAATTGATGATGGAAAGGCTGTGTCATGTAATGTAGATCATTAGATGAGCACCTTGCATTCAGATAAATTGCAAATGACTAGTGTCTTGGAAAACAGGAAAAGAAATATGTAAGCAAAGTGAACCATTTCACAGATGAATAAAACAACACTCAATTTCACAGGTCAATTGACATTTGACAACATGAAGCTTGTTCAACAAAACTGTATGCCCTTGGAAATTCAACAAAAATAAATCGCTAAAGTTTGCCACTCAATTATTTTTACAATCCATGAGGGCCATGACCATCAATGTCAAATCCGTAAAAAGTACATTATTTCTCTCCAACTCTCCACCAATCAAATTTATGGCCTTCCCTTCACCTGCACAACAATGATAATAAATTTGCCTATGGCTTGAGTGCCAAGGCCAACCCAACCTTAGCACTCTTTTCAATTGCTCTGGTGTCCACCTCTCCTGATATAGTGAAGAGGGATTTTGGGCGCCACTCATGCTGGATCAGTGCGCTTGCTCTGCCATAGTTGTTCATACGAGCCTTCACTGTGGTCAATGGGTCAAGAGCATGCTGCGTACCAATAGTGAGAGTGTTCTCGTTACTCGAGAAACTATGGGTCAGCTCCGCACCAACTGTTGTGTTAGTCAATGGACTAACAATGTGGTAGTAGGAAGCAGTAAGAGTATCACCTTTATCATTCCTGTAGTAATCAACAAAATAACCCCGTTAAAGCAAAGTCAACTAGCAGAATAAAAGAATACATGAACAAGTGAAGATAGAAAACCATTCATGCAGATACTTCCAGGTAACTTTTCACGCTTCCAAGTAAATAAATACCTAAAATGTTAATCCCAACTCAGGAATGACTACTTACAATGCCATGGAAGCAATGAGGTCAGAATGGGTGATATTTAACCCAGCATTCAGTTTGATAAAGTTTCCACTGGCAGTGTCAAATGAGAGATCAGTCCCAACAGAGACACAACCGTTTCCAATAACACCAGAAAAGCTAACAAGAGGCTTTGCAGTCAATCCAATGCCAGTGCTTATGCCAGCATATTCATGCCGGTATTGCAGTTCCACCTGTTACAACAACAATAAGGACAGTCATTCCTCACAAAACCTATAATAAGATTAACAGAAGGGATGCACAACTATAGCTTTAACTCATTACTTAAACAAAGATGCCGAAAATTTCGTTGTTAGCAACAAAAACCTTAATGACAGGAACAGGAGTAGGAAAGTGTCCATTACCTTGCCAGACTTTTGATCAGGAACAACGAAACTAAAGATGGTCTTCAATCCTGGTGCAGGTTCATCAATAGTGACAGTGGTGAAAAGCTACAAAAATGAGAAACAAATGAGATAATATACGAGACTACAATTAATTCACACGTCAAGAAAAAACACAAAGAAGTCTCAATGTCATGGTTTGACAATTGAAATGGACCATAACAACTTGCACATCTATGAGGGACGAAAGCCTCCATTATTTTTCCATTCATGAGAATGACATATGGTAGCATGATATAACAACTATGAATATGACCTTAGAGATATAAACCCTAACTGAACTGTAAAAGCACTGTACAACTTACATTTGATCTGGAGTCGACTTTCACATCAGTTGTGATGTTCTTGTTCTTGAGCTGAGTATTTACATCAGCCAAAAGCAATTCACCTTTCTTAGTCCCGGTTGATGTGATTGCCTGACATACATATATACATGCATACATCAAATTAACGAATTAGAATATGAACTAGACAAGAAGGTAGCCCGTGAAAAATAAATCTATATATCAATCATAAAATGAAGCATGAAAAATAATTTATGCAAACATATGAAACGAAGATATACCCAAAGGAATTCTACTGAAACTTAGTGATTAGAATTAGGGAAAAGAATAAAGATGTTATGCAATAATAAGTAAAGAACATGCAGAATGAAATTCAACAAACATAAACTAAATATATATATATATATGCATTACCCTAGAAGAGTCGATAAAGTTCAATTACGAGTTCATCAACACAATATCAAATAAACTAAATAAATCAAAACTGAAGAGAAGCAGCATCACTAATTCAGCTGAGAAAATAAATAATATTGAAAAATCCAAAATCTAAAAGGGAAACTCACGACTCCATTGGAAGTGTAAGTAGTGACAGTGAACTTGTGGTCAGCCTGGTAATCCTTGTAAAGAAGATCTGAATTAAAACAATGAAGAAAAAGAAATTAATAAAAAGCAGTTAAATGAAAATGAAATGAAAAAGACGAAACAGAAAATGAGGAAATTTCGACCTCTAGCCTTTTTGCCGATATCGGAGTAGAGACCAGGACCTTTTCCCATGCTTCTTTTTTCCCGAGAAAATGAAGAGGAAAATGAGGGAAACGAGGGCTGGCTGGCTGCTTCTGGCTGTTTGTTTGACTTTGACAGGGAAGAAAAAAAATAGAGATTATTGATAATAAATAATAACCCTAAATTAATAAATAGTTGGTGTTTTACGGACCATTGATCTTGAGTTGAGAAACGCGTTCGCTTCTAGACCGTTGAAATTATGGGTCAGGCTAAAGCAACATTATAAGGTTGGGCCTCTTGTTGGGTAATGGTCTCCCATGGTACATTTCTCTCAATGTTCGATGCACTTTCATGCAACTAATATGTTATTTTACGTGTTTTTAATTAAATAATATTTTTATAAATTATAAAACATATTTACTAATTAAATTAGAGTTAATCTAATTTATAATAAAAACCTATTAAATTTAAAAATAATTTAAAGAATAAAATAATATTTTAAAAATAATTAAATAAACAGTGAAATATAATTTGTAGTAAAGTATTATTTTAATACTCCATTGCTTTTGATATATATAGCATTTCGAAACAAAATAGTAAACAACTTTAATTGTTGTGCAAGTATAAATAATAACAACTAAACTTATCAAGTAATAATGAAAGTCATACATTTTTTTCTAATGGAAATTAGAAGTGAGTAAAATTAGATTCAATTCGAAAAAATAAATCTAATTTCGAGTTAATTAAATTGAGTTATTTGATTTTTTTCGAGTCATAAGTTAATTAATGATTCAAGTTTATTATATTAAACTGTCTTTTTTTTCTCTCATTTTGATTTGAAAAAGTTTCCAAATATATATATTTTTAAATTTATAAGCTCTAACATGGAATATTGGAATTAATTATATTGCAATAAAACTTTAATTTGATATGTTTAATTTTTGAACAATTTCACTCAATTTGACTTTACTTAAATTTCATTTCACTCAAATCGAGTTAGGATAATAAATTAAGACTTGTCAACACAATTAATTCAAAAAAATTTCACTTAACTTGATCAAGCGCTCACCCCTAATGGAAACAGAACCCTAAAATACGATCTTTTTTGTAATTGTTTATATGTTATTTGAATGAAAATGTCATGCTAATGCATATATTTATAGTGCAAAATATTAATTTTAATTGATATATAAAGCAACACTAATTAAGTGATAATTAATCTAAACTAATATATGTAGTGTAATATGGATTCAAAATATAATTAAGTGATAATAACTATTACACTAATAATAAAAACATTATTAGTAAAATAATTATAATTATTAATAATTTGTTATGAACAAAAGTCCTATCTCTTACTTTTATATTCAGGATTTAATAAAAACATTATTAATAAAATCATTATTATCTTTTTTAAATAAAATCATATTTATAGATTCAATTTTATTAATTATAAAAATTGATTTTAACATGGTTAATTATTATTCTATTTAAAATAAAATATTATTTATAAATAAAAATTATATTTATTTAATTAAAATATTTAATTAAAAAACTTGGATTTTTTTATTATTTTAAATTTATTTAATTATATTTTCAAATTATTTTATAGATTTACAATTTTATTAATTAATAATATATTATGTTACTTTTTATCTAAAACTTTTAAAAGTTAGGATCAAATTAATTAATTTTACAGCAATATAGTACCATATTAATTAATATTATTTTTATTATAACATAATAATATTAATAAATTATTTTTGGTGTGAGGTAGACCTGTTCATGGGTCGGGTCGCCCGCCCAAAATGTGGGAGGGTTTGGGCAAAAATATAGACCTGAAAAATGGGCTTGGACAAAAAAATAAAGCCCGTTTTAAAAACGGGTCAGGCCTCGAGTAAGACATTTTTTGCCCGAGCCTGAACCGGCTCGAATTCCTAAATGACAAAAAAAAATCTATTTTTTTAAATATTATTTTCTTATTGTTTTCTCCCTATTTTACTACCATTTTACTATTATATTGCTACTATTTTGTTGTTGCTATTTGGATATTATATAAAACTTATTTTATTGTTAATTTTGTTATTATTTTAAAGACATTGTTAATTTTGTTATTATTTTAGAGGCATTTGCTTGTTAAGTTGCATATATTTTAGTGTTATTTAAGTATACATATTTTTTAAAATTTATTTTCAATTTGTTAGGAAATATTTATTTTGATGTTTTTTTGTATTTTTTATGTATTATATATATTTTAAAATTATATAAAAAATAATATAAAAATTAATATGGAAGGGGCCGAGTCGGGCCCGGGTTTTAATATTTTTATCCGGGCTAGGATCAACTAAAATTTTAGGCCCATTTTTCGGGTCGGGCATGCCCGAGCCTAGCAAATGGGCCTAATTTTTTAGTTGAGCCTAGCCCAAACTTGCCCTAACCCATGCACACCTATAGTGTGAAGCTAGTAATATAATTAACAATAAAGGGTATTCTCATCAATTCAAAAAAAATTTCAAACTCGTGTTTGTATATATATTATAGATAGATATGTTATTTTACTGGCTTAGTTGATAAGAGTACTATAAAACCCCCTATAATATATTTTAAATTACATTTTAGCTCCTCTACTAAAGGAATGGACAAATTAACCTTGTAAGTTAGAAGAGTGAGTAAAACAACTCTTTTGTTAAAATTGCACCATCAAATGTTTATTTTGGTGTTTGTATATAAGCTATAATAACAAATTTAGTTATCAACATTTACACATTTATCCAATTTTACCTTTACTATTTTACTGGAAGTAAATTAGAAATTTTTTAACTAATAAAGCTAAAGGTTCAAAAAGGTCTTAGTAACAAACTAAAAAAATTTAATTAAACCCTTTTAAAATTTAAAACACATAAAAATTATAAACAAAATTTATAAAAAAAAAAAAGAAGTTATAAATTTTTTATTAAAAACAACAATACCAACCCAATAAAAGAGCAGGGTCATTTTTTTAAAAATAAAACTATACCATTAGATTTTAATAGGTCAATATTGTTATTTTTAATAAAAATTTTATAACTTTTGTTTATAATTTTTATAATTTTTTAAATTTTAAAAGTGTCCGGGTGATTTTTTTTAAATTTTGTTATTAAGGCTCTTTTTACCCTTTAGCGTAATTAGTTTCAAAATTTCTAATTTAATTCCAACAAAATAGTAGAAGCCAAATTGAATAAATGTATAAAGGTTGAGGGCTAAATTTGTTATTATACCTTATATATAAACACCAAATTTTAACAGGGAGACTATTTTGCTCACTTGCTTAACGTATAGGGGCTAATTTGCCCATTTTTTGGTAAAGAGGCTAAAATGCTGTAATACCCTTCGCCCGTATCCCTCGCCGGAATAGGGTTCGAGGTGCTACCAGATTTAAACTCAACCATTTATAAAAAACCAGGCCGTAAAAATTTTTGATCAATTTTAAACTTTTCATACACGCGTATATTATCCATTACTCGGGCTTACAAGGCCCCAAAACATTCATGAGGCATTATTAAATATTTATCAATATCTTAGTCTTGTATCATTTACTTACTCAACAATGAATCACAATTCAAATTCTAAATATGCATGCTATAAACCACATCACAGGAGATAATAACATACAGGCATATGAATAATCAAACTACCTTAATAACAAGCCAAAGTCTTTGGCTTAATCATAATATTACATACTCAACTTTACAACCTTATACATGCCATAGACTCGAAACACTAAGATTTACTTACGCCATAGCGTAGACTCGACAATGTGATAATATCTCTGACGGCCTCCAACCCGAGCTAACCTGGCAACCCTAGGGAATATAGGAAAGAAAAGGGGAGTAAGCTTTACGCTTAGTAAGTTCATAAGAAAACAATAAGCAACTCATTAATAAGTTTTATCAATGTTTACAACATAATCACAATTTCACTACAAGTTGTCTTCCTGAGCAACAGTCACTAAATTATTTATAACTAGAGCTACGAAACTCCAAATTAATTGCCGTTAATTTTCCCTGAAAATATACTCATATATCATCTATCCATAAAATTTTCATAATTTTTGGTTTGGCGAATCAATACCAGATTTTTCTTAAAGTTTCCCCTGTTTCACTGTTTAACTAATCTGACCACTTTTCACTACGAATAAAATTTCTCATTGTACAGAATTTAAAATATGTTCTCATTGATTTCATTTGAAACTAGACTCATTAAGGAGTCTAATCATATAAATTTTATCTTATAACCATTTTTGTGCAAATTATAATGATTTTCTAAAAACAGAACAGGGGACCCCGAAGTCGTTTGACTCTGTCCCACGCCACTTCAAATATCTCATTATCAGCAATTCTTTTGCTTACACGGTTTCTTTTATAAAAAACTAGACTCATTAAGCTTTAATTACATAATTTATTCAGTTTCTAACTCAACTCCTACAATTTATGGTGATTTTCCAAAATCACGTTACTGCTGCTATCCCAAGCAGATTTATTACAAATTTACTCTCACACATTCTTTGCATTCATATTATTTAAACATGTATATCACCAATCAATTTCATCACATATCTATAATTTCACTTAAGCATAATCTCAATACAATACATCATGCTCAATGATTCACACACAACCGTTCAAATTAGCAATTATAAGATGGTTCCGCACATAGCCCACCCTTATCGATAATTTATGATGGTTTTACCCTTACTCACATATATGACATAGGCATTCAAATACTTCAGTGTCAACTTTAATTCAACCGAATTCAACCATTGTACCATTTCATAACCACAGTTACTTTCGTCATTCATATCTAAATGGTATTTCACATAATTCATATAACCTTTCACCATGACCGAATACACACATACACATATGACATCTTCACCTATGCTTCTCATTTCACATTCATGATTCAATTCCAATCGATCTAACATGTATAAGTATATATCACATACCTGGTCAACTTAATGTATTGAACGAATTCAATTGTCGATTTAACACAAGGTCTCATAGTCTTAGACTTTTATCAAATCACCGGCATTTAGCCTGCTAGGTTTTACACCTGAATTCATCACCGGCACGAAGCCTGCTAGACTTTAAGTCTGAACTCATTCACCGGCATTTCGCCTGCTAGGCTTGAAGCCCGATATCATTTCATCGGCATTATAGCCTGCTAGGCCCGAAGCCCGAATATCACATTTCGATAAATAATTCACCTGTTCTTTCATACTTTCATAACTTATACTTCAATTACGTATAACTGAAACACATATCTATGAACAAAGATTTTCATCCTTTCAACCACATAAGGTTTAATTTCCACATTGGAACACATATATTAGTACATCATTTAATAGTATCAAAGTCGACTAGATATGCTAGCCACATACGGCTCATAACTTTAATTTAATATTCATTCAACACAAAGAACATATGTATATATATATAATCAAACATCTTCTTAATTATGATTATTCAACTCTTAAGCATATAACATGATCAAACACAAACACTTAAGAACTTACCTTGGATTTTATCAAATAACCACGGATTGACTAATCGACTAATTTCGTTTTCCCTTTATCCAAAATTGGCTCTTTATGCTCTTGAGCTTGATTAAAAAATTCAAATTATCACATCTCTATTATTTAAAACCACATTCGGCAATTTATTTAACAACAATTCATTCACATCATAATTCATGTTCATATTCGGTCATCTATACCCATACTAACCATATAACTATTAAATTCCAATTTAAACACAAGTATAACATTTTAACACAATGGCCGAACACTTCATGAAGTTACCGAGACTCATCATTTGCTATTTCACACACACTCACATCCAATCCTTTTTATTAAACACTCAAAATCAATTATCTTCATGCCTCATCACAAAAACATCAAAACACCAACCAAGAAATACAACATCCATGGCCGAATATCATCTCCATCAAATAGCAAAATTTGAACCATGGGCTAGGTAGAATTCAAACTAACAACTTAAAATATACATGAATTTCAAAGAATAATATCAAACATACCTCAATCTAGTTACAAGCATGGCCGAACTTCTTAGAAACTTTTCCTTTTCTCTTTTACTTGGTTTTTCGGCTAAGGAAGAACAAAGATGAACAAACTTTGTTCTTTTCACCCCTTTTTGTTTTATTAAATCTTATTTCATATTATAAAACATTTAATAATTATATTTCTTATATATATAAAATGCATATATTACAAATCATCATCATGGCCGGCCACTAACTTTAAATTGGACAATTTGACATGCAAGTCCTCCCTTTTAATAAGCCATGCATTATTCGGTCACCTCATTTCTTCCTAACACATTCTTCAAATTTATCACATAAGTCCTTTTTTCATAATTTCACATTCAAATGACAAAATTTAGACATGATACTTCACATATAATAAACATAGAAAAGAGCATTTAAATAATTTTGTGACTTAGTTTTGTGGTCCCGAAACCACTTCCCGACTAGGGTCAAATTAGAGCTGTCACAAATGCAATCCAATGTATAGTGTAGAGGGTTTTGTGGTACTTTTACTGCTTTAGTTATGCTAGATAGTGGCATCTAAAAACCAAAACTGTTATACCCCATTCAAGCTAGACACGTGGCACTTTCAGAAGGCACTAAGTGGATGCTTGAAGATAGTTCCCTACTTTTCGTCCTTCAACTCGTCCTCAATTGCTCAGCTCTCAAACTAGCCACCCATCATGAGACCATCTGCTAATAGAGGAAACATCCCCTTTCGTTATGCTACCTGCTACTATGATTAGGCTACCCACTTTTCAGTATAAACACTCCTCCAAGTGTAAACACTCTTTTTAGGGACCACTAGAACCCACCTAAGTATAACAAGCTCGTACTCCCTTAAAAAGGAATAACAAAATGAATCTCATCATGCATGTCCCTTACGTACTCCATAATGATAACTACCTTGCCATATCACCACTACCAAACAAGATAACCCTCTATAAATACCCTCTAGATCAAAGGGAAAGGGATCTTCTTCCCTGTTATAATCTTTGAGCACTTACTATCTACATTCAATCTTCCTTATCTTCATAACAACCTTCTTCCTCCTCTAGTCTTTCTCTGGTTCTCCGCCTATTTAGGTGAATCGACCCCATTTGCATCACTACATTCTCCTCCTTATCTCCTCTTTTGTTGATACCCCTTGATGTGAGTCCCAAAAGTCCCAAATTCATGCCAATTAATGTGATGGGTTTACACTACTTCAAGGCCCAATAACAAGGTCAAAGGCCAAGCAAATGAAATCAAGATTCAATCAAAAATAATATGTGAGGATGAATCTTTTTGAGGAAAAGGGGAATAATAAATGTACAAAATGGGTGAAATTTATTAAAGTCAATTCAACTAAGCTGCTAATTTTCAAGTTGAAAAGATTAGTCAACTTGTGACATCGTTTTAGTGAAGATTGCACGAGCAAAATTTTTGGACCAAATTATTACGAAAATTACGAGTTTTGAGCTTTTTATTCGAGTTGAAATCATCTTATGTTCAAGTTTCAGGCTTAATTTTTATTATATACAAGCTCAATATTGTATTTACTAAGTTTTATTATTTATTTACTTCAAATTTTGGATAATTTTTAAGTTTAAAACTACTTGTTGTTTAGATTAACTAGAATTTCAGTATACTTGAAAGCTTTTTTTAAATGTACTTAGCTAGCCAATATAAAGGCATATTCATTGTACGGAATCAATTCATTCATTATTCACTTTCAATTAATAAAATTCTCTTTGAGTTTTCTTTTTAAGAATTTTTCTTGAGTTTTCTTTTAAAAGAGTTTTAGCAATCTTTTTAGATTGTAGAGATCATCTTCAAGCCTTTTTTTGTCAAGTTTTCTTTCTTGTAGGAGAAATTAGAATCGTTTGAAGGGGGTGTTAGATTTTTCTTGTTTCCAAGGCTCCTTAGGACTTCTACATGTTACTTTCTATCTTTTCCATCTATCTTCTTTATTACGTTATGTTCTTATTTAACTGTTTTAATATTTAATTTATTTAATTGTTCTTTTTTTTCCTATTTTAATTATCTATTTTAATTACTTCCTTTAATTTTTAAATTCTTAGTTTTGACTTAGATTTGCTTGCGTTTCAGATTGTGTCAAAATTTAAGTTCCTTTTCGATTATCTAGAGCCTTAAGTCAAATTTGCGACGTGAACAAACTTGCAATCATCTTCCACAACCTCATCTTTATCATTGGGCCTTATTCCTTATCATTTGGTATCAATATCTTGGGTGTTTTAAGTATCTTTATATAACCAAATGATAAAGATGAGAGTGAAACAGAATCATAAGTTTGTCCAAGTAGCGGATTTGACTTAGAGCTCTAGACAATAAAAAAGGAACTTGGATTATAATACAACTTGAAACATAAACAAATCCAATTCAGACCTAAGAATTTAAAAATTAAGGGAAGTAATTAAAATAGATAATTAAGATAGAAAAAAAAAGAACAAATAAATAAATTAAAGGTTAGAACAATTAAACAAGAACAGAACATAATAAAGAAGAAAATAAAGAAGATATATGGAAAAGTTAGAAAGTGACGTGTAAAAGTCCTAAAGAGCCTTGAAAATAAGAAGAATCCACAACCTCTTTCAAACAGTTCTAATTTTCCCTCCAAGAAAGAAAACTTGGCAAGAAAAAGTTTGAAGATGATCCCCACAATCTAAAAAGACTATTAAAACTTTTTTCAAAAGAAAACTCAAGAGAAATTTTAAAAAAGAAAACTCAAATAAAACTTTATTAATTCAAAGTGAATAATGAATGAATTGCTTTCGTACAATGAATAGACCTTTTTATAGACTAGCTAAGTATATCTAAATAAAACTCTCAAGTATACTGAAACTTTAGTTAATCTAAATAATAAGTAGTTTAAAACTAAACATTTTTATAAATATAAAACTTCTAAATAACTCAAAATACTTAAAAATTATCCAAAATTTGAAATAAATAAATAATAAAATAATAAAACTTAATAAATATAATATTAGGTTCGTATATAATAAAATTTAAGCTTGAAACTCGGATCTAATATGATTTAAACTTGAATAAAAAGCTCGAACCTCATAATTTTTGGTAATAATCCTGTCCAAGAATTTTATTCGTGCAGTCTTCATTAAAATTGTTTTAACTTGAGCTCTCGAACTTGAAATCGAATGATTCAAAATGCATTTCGAAGCTAAGAGATAACTCTTCCAACGCTATGCAAACATCTAAGCACATGAATGTTTGGACCCAATCCAAAAATTCATCGTAAGTTGACTAATCTTTTCAGCTTTAAAATTGGCAGCTTAGTTGAATTGACTTTAATAAATTTTACCCATTTCGTATATGTATCATTTCCTCTTTTCTCGAAAAAGTTCATCCTCACATATTGTTTTTTTTATTATCAAATTTTGGTTTGATTTGCTTGACTTTTGACCTTATTATTGGACATTGAGGTAATGTAAGCCCATCACATCCATAGACCTGAAATTGGGCTTGAGACTCGCATCACCTTTCATCAACAAAAATTTAATTGATTTTTTTATTTAAATTTTTATATCCTTAAACCTTTTTGTACTAAATAAACATTTATACTTTATTTTTTAAACTTCAAGTATTTTTTTTGGCATAATAACAAGCTTAATTTTTAGTTTTTACATTTTTATCAATTTCAATATTTCTTTTTTTTAAGCTAAATTTGGTCCTCAATATTTTTTTTTTTAAATGTAACATTTAACCATCAACATTTAAAATTTGACCATTCAAAAATGAGTCTAATTGTTATTTAGAACAAAAAAATTACTAAAATGTTAAAATTTTAACGTAGTGGCATGCAAGGCAATTCATGTGTATTTCATGCTCTCTTTTTTAAAAATTTTTATGAACTATTTATAATATTTTTTTAATTTTGAAAATTTTGGTATATTTTATAATTTTTAAATTAATTTTTGATGTGATTTATAAAATAAATAATGTCATGTTAGCATGTAATACATATATACTATCATGTAAGTTGCCATACCAATATCACTAAAAATTTGTAATGCCCCAAAAATTTGAATGTTTGATTGCTAAATTATGTTATAATTAAGTATTTGTATCTGTGTTAAGTGGAGATTGGGGGTTTAAGTTTTCGTTCTTGAATTTTTACTATTTATTTTGGTTTAACCCCTATCATTGAACTTTCGAATTAAGTTTATTTCTACGTTAATTTGGGTTAATTTGTGTTTGAATCTCTGCGTAGGTAATAAGGAATATATTTTTTTATGTTGTATGTAAAGTTAATTTTATTTTAAATTAACAATTTTTTTTAATTTTCCAAAACTTACCGTTCCCCAAAATGTCTTCTTCTTCTTTACTTGTTTTATTTTTTTGCCTTTCTTTTCTTTTACCTTTTTACTCTTACGCTTTCAATTGTGTTTCACGTTTCGTTGGTTATATCAATGGTGGTTGAATCTGTTCGTTTCTGTGCTCTAAGTTTCGTTTGTGCCGTCAATTGTTCACTCAGATTAAGTAAGTGTTTATATTTTGTTCTTTTTGCTTGAGTTTGATAATTGTCAAGGTTTTGGTCTTTTCACTAAAATGAATTTTTGACTTGTGTAAGTTCTTGTTAGACGAAGTTCTCAGGAGTAACATTCTTCCAGAGTCATAGAATTTGTGTAATTGTAGTGTTGCGCGAGGGTAAGTGTAACACCCTTAACCCGTATCTGACGTCAAAACAGAGTTTTAGAGCATTACTAGAATTTACAGATCACCTAAAAAAATTCAATTAAATACTTACCGATTCAATGTATCATATAAATAAATATATTACTATTCAATCAACAGCTTGGCACTTGTATAAGCATCAAACAGCAACATTGTTAGTATACTAGTACATGTTTCATATAAATTCAACATTGATATACTTATTTTCTTGACATGTCACACTTGAGTTTAATAATTGTCTTTACCTACATAATTTTCTTGTATCAACATATCAAAGATAATCATATATGTACATGTCATGAAAAATATCATTCTCTTACCGTTTCTTCATAAGTATATATCATTCATTTCATTATATCAATATTTCATGCTCCATCATTTCCATATATTTTATGTATATTTATTCCGGTAATAGTTTATATCAAAATTAACATAAATTATATTCGATGTACTTATACTTATTTCGTTTATCTATCTTCATAATTATTTCATACAACTATTTTGTACATATATTTCCATATGACCAGTTCTTGTAAACATTTCACACAACAATTTCATATAACCATTCGTTATCTGATACATATTACCTGAATATCAATTGTTCAACAGATGTCATAGCGTCTCCCATCCACGGTCTTATTTATCTTTGACATGATGCCATAGTGTCTTTCAACTATGGTCTTACTCATTTTCTATCATGTTGCCATGGTATCTTTCAACCATGGTCTTATTCTTTTCATGTCACGCTGCCATGGTATCTTTCAACCATGATCTTATTCATTTCCCGTCATGTTGCCATGGTATCTCTCAACCATGGTCTTATTCTTTTCATGTCACGTTGCCATGGTATCTTTCAACCATGGTCTTACACATTTCATATCACGTTGCCATGGTATCTTTCAACCATGGTCTTACACATTTCATATCATGTTGCCATGGTATCTTTCAACCATGGTCTTACACATTTTATTTCAGAGAGCACACTCCCGCGAACCTCATCGTTATAGCGGGATTACCAGTCCAGGCTAAATCTCCTGTAATATAAACTCTTAGAGTATTGTCGGGATTACCAGTTCAGGCTAAATCCCCTGCAACGACAATTACTCTAATGAGCTTGGATCTGAATTACCAGTCCAGGTTAAATTCATACCCTAATTCAGATTACCCGTCCGGGCTAAATCCATTTTCCACATATTCTTCGGGAGGGCTATATTAAGATAGGATCACCCGTCCGGGCTAGATCCTTTTTACCGTCAATTCCTTTTCAGAGTTCCATCGAAATCCATTCCATCCAATAGGGATTTATTTTCCTTTTTTTATCAAATATTATCAACATTTCATCAATTATCATACAATGAACATTCAAATCATATTCACATCAATAACATACATTTCAAGCATTTAAGAATATAATTCAAGTTACACGAACTTACCTGGCGAAATTGCAGAAATATCAAGATTTAGGGGCATTTTGGTAATTTATCATTTTCTGAATTTTCACCCAATCTTAAATTGATAATTTCATTCAGTTTATTAATTTAAATAATAAAACAATTCATTCCCTTCAATTTGGTTATTTTTGACATTTTTACAAAATTACCCCCTAAAGTTTTACTTTTATTCAATTTAGTCCCCAAGCCTAAAACATGCAAATTAGCCATGCTAGCTGAATATTCATATATATTTTCCTCCTCCTCCTCTCCATTCCACATTCTTAATGTATATAACACACTTGTAAGTAATATTATCTATAATTTTTATTATTTACTTTTATGAATATTCAAGTTGTCCATCTGTGTCATAGTCACTAAATTATTTATATCTGAAGCTATAGAACTAAAAATTAAGATTTGATAATTTTTCCTAAAACAAGACTCATATATATTCTTACCATAAAATTTTCAGAATTTTTTATTTAGCCAATAAGTACAGTTTATTCTTTAAATTTACTCTTGTTCTGCTGTTTGACAGTCCTAACCCTTCTTCACTAAAAATTAATTATCTCCTTGTAAAGAATTTTAGTGATGTTTCCGTTTATTTCTATTGAAAATAGACTCATTCAAGATTCTAAACATATAAATTTAAGCCCATAATTATTTTATCCAATTTTTTATGATTTTCCAAAGTTAGAACAGGGGAACCCAAAATCATTCTGACATTGTCTCACAAAATTTATTATATCTCATGATTTAAAATTTAATTTCTTACATAATTTATTTTATAAGAAACTAAACTCAATAATATTTAATTTCATATTTTATTCATTCCATAATTCGATTTCTACAATTTTTGGTGATTTTTCAAAGTTAGACTACTGCTGCTGTCCAAAACTGTTTTAGTGCAAGATATTAATTACCATATTTATAACACCCTTATTTTCTTTTTCTACACTATTTCTCATCACTTTCTCTTATTTTCTCTTCACTAACATATCAAGAATATAGGACCATATGTAAAGAAACTCTACATTAACATTAATCCCATGCTTTTTCAATAATATCAAACTTAAAAATATATTGATATCATGATGTTCTTACCTTGTTCTATTGATTTCAATCTTCATCTTGATTTTCTCTCTCCTTTAGCTTCCATTTCTTAAATCCAACTTGATATTCTAACTTCCCATAGTCTCTTTAACATTTTTCTCTCTTGGTAGCTATGGAAATTCTATTGATTTTTGGTGAAAATGGTGAATTTTTGGTAAAGGACCAAATTGTAAAGAAATGAAAACTTCTTTTGGACCAAATTGTAAAGAAATGAAAACTTCTTTCCTTCTTCTTCTCACATTGGTTTTGCATGGGAAAAATGGATGAGAATTCCTCATCTTTCTTTCTTTAATATACTAATAAAATAATAATAATAAAATATCTTATTAAAATATTATAAAATAATATTTATCTAATTAAATAATTATAAAATATCAAAATATCTCTAGCATCATTATTACTTTCTAGATTTCTCTCTCTTCCAATTGACCATTTTGCCCTTTATTATCTTTTAAAATTCCATCCTTGAGTCATCATTTAATTTGGTAAAATTGTAATTTAGTCCCTCATAGTTCTTCACCTATTCAATTTGGTCCTAATTCATCCATTTTCCTTAGTTTCTATATCATTCCACCCTTAAAATATTTACACTATTGGTCCTTCAACTTTTTCATATTTACATTTTAACCCCTCAAATTTTGAGTATTTACTCTTGTGCAATAAAACTTTTCTCTCTTTTACAATTTAATCCTTTCTTGAATTAATATATCATAATATACTTCCCAATATTGACATAACTCAAAATTTCCCTTTTTTTCACTTTATTTTCTTATTTTACTATATCAAGGATAATATCTTACTGTAAAAATTTTCAGGGTATTACAGTAAGTGTTTAATTTTCACTTGGGGTTTCTATTGAAGTTCTTTGACGTAGTTTGGATATTTGAAGTTAATTAGCATTTTGATTCAGATAATTCGTCTGAATTGGTTCATTGGTCGTCGTTTTAGGTTCTGGAATTTCTGTACTGCTTCTACATCAAATCCATAACAGGTGTGTAACGAAAACCCGAACTCTTGTGAACAACAGAGGCCGGGAACTATGGCTATTGAAGTCACATGGCCATGTGGTAGGCCGTGTGATCCACACAGTTGTGTAACTCACTATTTTGAAGTTAGACTCACACAGGCCAGAGACACGGGTGTGTCCAGGCTGTATAACTCACTATTTGGAATTAGAGTCACACGAGCCAAGGACACGGGTGTGTGTTCAGGCCGTGTAACTCACTGTTTTGGAATTAGAGACACACAGGCCAAAGACACGGGCGTGTGTCCAGGCCGTATGAGATATATTTTGGGTCTTGAGTCATACGGGCATGTGTTGGACTGTGTGCTAGATCGTGTAACTCAATGTTTTGAGCCACATAGGCGTGTGTTAGGACATGTGACAAGTCATGTGCGACACTGAGGTAGGCCACACTGGTGTGTGCTAGGCCGTGTGCTAGACCATGTAACTCACTATTTTGAGCCACATGGGCGTGTGTTAGGCCATGTGACAGGTCATGTGTGACATTGAGGTAGGCCATACGGACGTGTGCTAGGCTGTGTGGACCATACAGTCCAGTTACCCAAGCCGTGCCCGTGTGAATCCACACTGGCGTGTAGGCCAAAAATCTGGATTTTTCCTTAGGGCTATAATCGTCGTTTAAATCGAACGTAGGCCTACTGTAGGGTCTATATGATTTGAATTAGACAATGTAACCGTCATTTGACGATCTGTTACTAAATAATCTGTTATTTCATATAAATACTTGATATGAAATCTGATAAGTAAGTGTGATAGCATAACATGAGCATGCTCTTAATTTGTACTACTATATACGTATATCTGATATTTGTTAAATCTGTATCTGCATTGGGTTGAGATTGTGAAAAGGAAGAAGTGTGGGCAATTTAATAATTTGCCGAATTTGGTGGCTAAGCCACAAACATACATTTGACTTTGGTGATTAATTGCATTATGATCTGACAGCTAGACTACAATTATTTTAAAATGTGACACACAGTCACTATGCGGTGTGTAGGGATGGACGAAGATGGTGTATAGCGGTTGAGGGTAGGACTCTGCATCTGAATTTGAAATGTTCTGCAACTATATCTGATGTCTTCTATTTTTATTTCTGTATTTGATTTCGAGAATTAACTGGTTAATGAAAATCAAAATCACATCTGTTATGTTAATGATTAATCGTAAATGTAAGCTACATACAGAGTTGTAAACTCATTTAGTCTGTTTGTTGGTTTACAGGTAACATACAAGCTTACACGGGTCAGCGTGGCAGGAGCTCGGTCATCTCTCTTCTAATTATCTATTGTTTTATCTAGACTTATATTATCGTGTGTTTTTATTTCAGATAACTGGTTATAAGTTTGGATTTTCATGTTTGGTTTAACTACTTAAATGATTTTCGACTGTTAAACTTTGAATGGTTAAAGGTTGAATTTTTCTAAAATTATTTGATTTAGCTCTCAAGACTTGATCTTAATATCTAGGCCGGATATGGGTGGTTATAAAATTAATATTTTAATCAACATTTTAGTTTAATATTTTTTTAACTCTTTTCAATAAATCGAAAGTCAAATTTGCTTAAAAACAAATAAATAATGGTCATATTGATATTTTTTTTTGTAAAGGTGGAGTCTAAATTTACTATTATTTCTAATTTTTCTAAATTAAATTAATATAAAAAAATTATTTAACTAATAAATTTTTTAAAAAATGAATAAAAAACAAAATCAGAAAAAAAAAAAAGGAAGAAGAAAGTGTTTATTTTTGGGTTGGTAATGGTATTCAAATAAATCAATCAAAAACTTCAACAAAGAGTCTGTGAAGGAAATCTGCAAATGCTGGTAAAGTTTCTAAACATTGTTTGCTTCTAGTATTTTGTTTATCCTGGTTTCACATTTTCAGTAGCTAACTTGTTGGATATCACTTTTGTGTTATTTTTTTTTAATTATGTAGTGTTGTAAAATTTTAACTGCCATCAATGGCAAGCTCTACTAAGATATTACATCGGTTGCTTTTCTAAATTATACGTTATGCTGGAACTTGTGTAATAATTACCAGAGGTTTTTGCTCAAAAAAAAAAAAAAAAACCAACAAAATGGGGACTGTCGCAGATTTCCTGATTTAGAAACTTGGGATTTTAATTACTAGATAAAGACCTCGCTTCTTGGGAAGAAATCTTCAAAATCCAGTAAGGAAGACAGAAGCTGGTAAGAAAGTACTGATTATCTTCATACGATGAAGATTAGCAATGCTGCATATTCTAGCTTTTGTTGGATTACCATATGCAGAATTTCGCAATTAGGTAGGTATACCCTTCCAAAGAATTCTGCTGTTTTTGTTTGAGTTGCCATTGGGTGGTAATGTTGGAACTTTCTCACTCTACATCATGCCTTGTGTTTGTTGTTGATGATTGGTCATATTTGAATTGAAGGTAAATTTATGTGAGAGATTGAATAAGATATATTTGGTCCTTCATTCTTTCATGATATGATCTAGACCCTTATTTTATTTTTTGGTAAAATTATTTGATCAGTTCTGGGTTCAAAAGCTTGTGTAAGTCAAGTTGTACAAATGACAGCTGGCTCTGTATTTTATGGTTATTTCATACTTTCATTGCTATTTCTGTGTATATTAGATTTAGGCTCTTTTTGTTGAAGAAGCTAGTATAAGCAATTGCCATTGAAGAAATTAATACAAGGAAGTCAGCACAAAACCTTTTTGGTATAACTACATATGTCTTCATCCGTTTTACATATTCTGAGTTTAACCTTAATCTGATTCAGGTGGTATTTAAGTAAAAGTCTCTCGACAGTGATAAATCTAAGATCCAAACTAAATCTAAATACTTGGAAAAAAAGTTCACCGCGACTTCTTCCAACCGCTTTTAGTGAGCACAAAACTCTTTACGACTGTATCTTACAATAGCTTGAGTCGTCTGCTACACATTAAACTAGTTTATGGCTTCTACTATCAACACATATATCATTTTCCCATCAGTATCTTCTTGTTTAGATCTTTCAGTTTGAAAATATACAACTACCTGCTGATTTGTATTACACGTAAACTTCTAAATCAAATTCAGTAAGAATGGATTTACAAAAAGTGTAATAAAATCACAGAACCTGCTTTCAAATGTTTGCATGATCTTAGATTAGGATTATTATCCTCCCTAAAGTATTGTACTTTTATTGATGCCATTTTATATGTTGGAAGGCTCACCGGGCATTTGGATCCCTCAAGGGCATTACAAGGCAGCACTTATTTGTGGTCACTTGGTTAGAACAAAGGCTATTGCTACTTTATGCTGTACATGGGGAATTGTTAAGTTCCCAATACTAGCTCGTGGTCAAAAAGGTGAGGCGTGCAGATATTGTCATTATAGTTCAGGAAAAACATCTAAGACTGCTACAGGTAATCTTCTTATACAGACCTGTGTGTTATGTGGCTTGTCTTTTCTTGCTTTTCTAAAGGAAAAACAAATCGTAAATACTAGTTGTTTTATGTTCTAGCTATGTTTTTTGTTTATGTGAAAGTGCCTTTGAGAATAAAGGTATATTTATGATTATATCAGTATTAATATGGGCACTGAATATAGCATGATAGTATCCATGCATTAGTAATAAGTGATTATTTTAGTTCAGGGTTTTATATAAAATAAAAATATACGTCCTTTTTGTTTCATTATAGGGCTTTCTAATTAGCTAACTGCAAAATATCATGCTTCTAAGTTAGTTGTTATTGACTTAAGCAGGGTTCTAAAACCTTGGATTCTTGCTGAGCGAGCATATCTTCTCGGGTGAAGAATCTATCAAATAATGCATTTGTTCTGAAGGTATAGTCTTTTTTCTAATTTTTGCTTTCCGATACTACTATTTTTTAGTTCTGTGCTTACGGAGATTGCATGATGTTTGGCCTATAGGATAGTTTTAGTTCTCCTAAAATTTCCTTCTTGTGCCGCCAAACTAGTCTGACTTCCTTAATACTTTGTTAACATATCAACATTTTTAGTTCTTGTTGCATGATGTTTAAGATCTTTGCTTATCATTTTTGCTATATGAATATTCCTTCCAAGGTGGGGTTTTAATTTTTCATACTTTCTACTTTGTTGTTGTTGTTGTATGCATAATTTTAGCTCCCGCTTTTTCACCCTTTCAGTATCAAAGTTCAAACATGATAATCTCTTTCCATTTAATACCATGAAGAATACAGTGTTCTTGATTTGCAAATGGAGTGTTCCCTTTCACTATCATAAATTTGGATGTTTGGTTACGGTAAGTTGATTTTTTAGGGTTTAACATGCACTAAATTATTGAAGAGGGTGTAGTACTTTATTGAATGTGAGCTTGAAATTTAAAGATCAGGATGTGGAATTGGAGTGCCAAGTTTCGAAAGCACTGTGTCCTCACTTGCCTTTGGTACTTGCTATCAAAGGCAAAGCTTATTACTAGTATTATTACTATTGCAGTTACTATACACTTGACGTTGTTAATGAGTTTGAATGATATGATTTTTTAGGGTTGAACTAATTGTTTGTTTTCTGTTGGCTCTGCTTAGTTCTTTCTTAGTGGCAGGCTTTGCCAAGGTCAGTCACAGCTTAGCTTGGCATAGCCTAGCCTAGCCTAGATAATGCAAAATGCATAAAGTGAAGTTCCTGGAGTCCAAGTAGGGTGAAACTTTGCCAGGCCGACTGTATACCCATTTCCCAGGTAAATACACCCATAGCTAGCTGATATTCCACCGTACACTGTAGCACCAGTGTTATATGTCCATAGTATGTTCCCTGTGTTGGTGTCGATGGCATATATGGGTCCGTTAGAAGCTACGGAACCTGTGAAAAGGACATTGTTTGCCACCATAACAGGTGCTTGGGCAGTGTCATTGCTTGGGTTTGCCGTGGACCATATGATTTCTCCTGTGTTGGCATCTAAAGCTACCCATGCTCCTGCTGTTGTTGTTTGGTTAGAAGGTGTGAGCATGAAGCTTTTGCGGTCGCTGTTTGCTATGTTGGTGTAAACTCTTCTACCATCTGTGGCTGCACCCCATAGTCCTCCTCCTTCCTTCCCACCCGGTCCTGCCAGCTGAGAAACTCAAATTTTAAGTTAACAAAAAAAATCCAATGTGTCATGTGACTAGAATCTCTTTTTGTTCATGCTTACATTAAGCCAGACTATATCACCATTGTCACGGTCTAAAGCCCAGGCAAAGCCACTCTTCTGCACTGCAACTGCAACATCACGAGATGTTCCATTAGACCTTATAGTGAGGAGCATTGGAGCTTCTCCAAAGTCTGCATCTAAATTAGGACCCGGAGGGCAGTCAGTGTTGTTTGGAACTAAACAAGCGAAATAAAAAATGTCATAGCCCCCCAATTGCCTGGACCATCTGATCCTTCCAGAATCGATATCCAGTGCTACAATCGAGTTGTAGTTTGTATCAGGGCCTAAGCATTGATCAGGATGACTTGGTTTAGCTGTTTGATTGTTTTGCTTCTCTTGACATTTCAAAACTTCAGCAGGAGCTGTGTAGAGGTTCCCAGTGGCCACAAAAACTAATCTCCTATTTGTATCGATTGCAGGGCTGCTTCCCCATACAGCTGCTCCCGCATATCCTCCCAACCTGCCTCCATTATCTGGAAGCATATAGGTTTTCCATAACATTGCCCCAGTTCGTAGGGCTAGCTTTACAACGCTGCCTCTGAAAGTGCAGCATTGCTCTGGTGGTAATCCTTCCTCTAGAGATGAAACTCCTACATAGTAGGCCCTGCAAGCAAATCAGGTAAATAAAATCATTAGCAAACAAGAAACACTGGAAACGCAGATCTAAAGGCGACTAACCCCATGTAAACTGTTCCAGATCCTGTGATCAGAACCCTGGGACGGGGATCTAGTGTAGTAGACCAAACAAGTCTCCCATTTGATCGTGCAACAGCAATCACTACCGCTGGTCCATATATCCCTACAATCAACAGGTCCCCATCAACTGTCGGGGTCGATCTCGAGACCGTAACATTTACAACAACTCCAGTGCCAGATTGCCCAGTTAACTCGCTGAGATTCTGTCTCCATATTAGAGCACCGTTGAATGCATTCACTGCATACAAATATCCATTCCATGATGGGAAGTAGACTACTCCATTTGCAACAGCTGGAGTTGCTGATATGTCTTTGCCAGCAAAGAATGACCATCTTAATGCTAAGTTCCTGACAGTTAGCGGGTTGAGAAGTATTTCTCCAGCAGCATACCTTCTGTTAGTTAAGTCACCTCCATGATTTATCCACTGAGAATCATATGGCAGAACTTTATGTTACTAATTAAACACTTTGTTTCAGGGCCGAAATTTATGAGAGAATGAATAAAGATGATGATACAAAAATGGAGCTTGAGAAAAATGATAAAACTTACAGCCGCATCTGCACAATCCATGGTTGCAAAAGAACACATAGCCACGAGAAGAATGACTCTGAAGCCATTACTTGGGGGAGTCTGGGTACGGGGCATGGCAAGGAAACTATTGAATGTTAAAGTATGTCACCTGCTTCCTTTTATCAAATTGAAAGGGTCTTTAGTTTCTTTATTTCCTTTGTTCAATAAAGACAAGTATAATGTATAAACGTGAACCATACCAGACAGAAGCAGTCATTATAAGCGTTAAAGTGACTGAATTCCAGCTGCTTAGCTGGTAAACAGTTACACAGTGGTAAAAAATTGTTGTTGGTTTATTTTTAGGCTTTTTTTATAAAAATGATTCAAAATTTTTTATTATTTACGAAAATAACTCACTTTAGAAATTATGTAGGTAAATAACTTATTTTGAACCGTAAATATAGGTGTCACCTATCACTTTCACCCAATAATTGGCTATAGGGCATAAAAAAAATTCTGTGGGTCACGCCAATGCTTTTGGCGTCACCAGAATTTGTACACGTCTTAAAAATATATATTTTAATGGGAGGATACGAAAAAAAACATTTTTCAATAGGTGGTACCTAAGGCATTTGCGTCACCAATTTGGTGGTAGTGCCATAGCATTTGGTGTCACCTGTGTTTGGGAATCCAACAATTTTTTTTTTGAGGTGGCACCATAGAGAATGGTGTAACCGTCTTGATGGTGTCATAGATAATGACGTGACCACCTTTTGTCAGATGAGGGAAATGTTTTTTTTTTTTTTTGTTGGTGACGTTTACATTAGTGGCACCAAAAGGCTATATATACCCATGGCCCCGATGAAAGATGAGGTAAAGGATTTTATTTTATTTTATTATGTTGAAGGATAAATGTGAGTGAGAAAGTTGGTTGATTAGTTGTATGGGAGAGAAGAGAAAAAATTTTAGTGTTGAGAAAACGTGGAGATCAGGACTAGATTTTTTTTTTTTATTTAGAAAATTTTATAATTTGAATGTGTGTTTTATTTAACGGTGATTTGGTGGAGCTCGGACATCGAAAAATTTAATGGTCTTTTTCGGGAGTGCAGATTTGATTCCTTAATTTCATATGCGGTAACGGTTTCAAGTAAAAATAGAGGTATTGGTTGCCAGTAATTTATGCGATAAGGGGTTCAAATTGGTTATGAAGTGCTTTTTGTTGGTTATGGTAGGGCCATAACGGGTTCAAATTGGTTATGTAGCCAACATGTGGGATTACCTGGGATTCCCTGGTTCAAGGGAATGTTTGAAGGTCGCAATAGAATCCCAGTTGAATAGCACAGGTGAGATTATTTGGGTCAGCAGCATCCGAGCTGCAAATATTAGTATTGAGAAACTTGCTCGTGTTGTCGTTAAACATGGTCTTATTTAGTTTGCTCGAGAATGGGCTGCCTTATTTATATGGTGGGCAACTCATGGTAGTATTGAATCACAGGTATAAACAAGGGGCTCAACCTGTGGCTGAACGACACCACCACTGAGGTCAGCTATCTCGTGCTTCCCAACTTGTGGCGGAGTTTAACTCAAAGCCCTAACCTCTGAGCCCACACACTTTACTGGTTACTAGTTATTCCCATCTGGAGTTGTGGGTTGACACATTTGGGGAGAGTTCCTAAAGCTATGCATATCACCCGAATATGGCTAGTTGCAGTTCAAATTACCAGCAATCGTAATCATCAATGATGGTTGATACGTTTGGATCGACACCCCTGTATTATGTGTACTCCACCTCACCTGGCCAAAGCTTCAACTCGGCGTACGATTTTTCTGATGTGTTGGATACAACTCAAGGGTCGTATATGAATAATGACTAGCACGGGTCGGGGGAGGAGAAAATGGACCATAACCAACAACCATACCACCGACAGAGGCCACCGCAATGGTACATTCGAAACACGAAAATATACACACTTTTCATGCCCTTTTTTAACTCAAATTTATGCAGTTTTGATAAAATTCGTGTCGAAAAATAAATAATATTTATAAAATAATTAAATTTATAAAATAATTAAATTGCACCCAAATTATGAAGATGTTGAATTTTAATTAATTTTATATCAAATATTGATTAATTTTGATTATTTTTGAAAGACTTGCACAAAAGGTGAAAAATGGCTCGGCAGACACTACTAGAAGCGCAAAACTGAAAAGCAATTTTGAAGCATCAAAGCAACTTAATTTTTCAGCCTAAGGCGGTCCAAATTATGTGTATTAATTCATAATATAATTAATTTTAATTTTAATCCAATTTAATTTGGGTTAAATAAATTATTGTTAATTAATTATGAAAATGGGCCTAGTTGAGTTGAACCGAGAAAATCGATCCAACCGAACACTGGGCAGCCCAAAACCGTCCTACATGCTGACCCAATCAGCTTGCTTGGATGATTATCTGGTTTGCAAAATGGTCTTTGAAGACTCCTTCAAATTGCATTCAAATCCCTCCACTATTTATGTCTTTCTAGATTTGCCCTTACCTAAAAATAGCATGTTTGAAATCTTCAAACATGCCACTGTGTGGCCGGCCATGGGGGGAGTCTTTGGCTGCTGATTTTGTCTATTTTTAGCAGTCTTCTCAACCTATAAATACCCACCTTGGCTACTTACTTCAAACACATCTCAACCCTTCTCATCTCTTCACTTCTCTTTCATTTTTTTTCTTCATTGTTCTTCATTTTCTTCCCCATTCCCTTGTAGATTTCACCTCTTGAAAAAGAGTCAATCAACCACCATTTGGAGTAGCATTCAAGTGTTTGTAGAAGCCTCAGTTCGACAAGAACAAGCGGAGAAGGAGGAGTGGAGCAAACTAGTCAAGCCACGGAGAAAATACCGAATTTGATTCTTGTTCCCTATCCTTTCAATTTTGTTGTTGTTATGATGAATATGTTTATGAATAATTGTGATGTTGAATTATTTAATTTAATTAATATGGCTTAAATTTAATTCATGTTAGGTTGATTGCATTTCGTCTACTTAATTTATTAAAATTGTGTTTGCGTTGTTATATGCCTCGGTAAGATGTTTGATTAAGTAAAACCATGGCTAAGTTATTCTTGCATTACAATTGTAAGGTAACTAATGAATTAATTATTTAAAAAGATTGAAATTGTAATTAATTGACACGATACTTAATTAGTGCATGTTTAATCATCTAAGCTAGCTGAGGGTTAAATTAGCAACAATATCTAGTGATATATTAGCCTTGCATAACTTGCAAGATTATTATAATTAAACTGTTTCAAGGTAGAAATACATTGTTACCTCACGTAATCTTTTATGTGCTTATGAGATTGAATTAATTGTTTAAATTGACATAGAGATATGTACAAGAGATTATTTTAATTTCATAAGAATGTATGTGCATTAACACATTTGCTTATTAGAATTTGTTTAATCGGTTGAATTGACATAGAGATATAGTTAAAAGATAAATGGATTTTGGTAGGTAAGTATGTTCATAAGTTAGCAAATTATCGAGTTGCTGTGAATTTATTCGTAACAATATGAACATGAGTTTAATAATTCTAAGTTAAGAAATGCAATTAATCTAACACAATTATGTCATCTTGATTAAAATTATCTTTTAAAATCGTGCATTGGAAATTTTATTTTATTTTTATTTATTTTACTTTGTTAAATCCTATTTTTTAATCACTTCTTCAAATCAAAATATTTTTCTTCACCAAAGTGTTTTTAAATTTGCATTTATAAATAATTCTTTTCACAATCTCTGTGAGTACGACAACTCGACATTTACTTGTTACTTTATTATTTGTTGCGATTGTGTACACTTGCACATTTTCGTCATTCCATACACCCCCGAGACGATACCACTCCTGGTTCCTAATATGTTTCATAATTGTAAATTTCATATGTAATATCAGATTTGTACCACTAAAATTTTTTATTTGTTGAATAAATTTATACTTCCACATTCATTCAACTTATTATTAGAAAAATTAATTTTGATCATTAAAAAAAGTGAAAATATGTAAAAATTTTATATTTTTTTTTGGTGAAAGTCCAATTTTTTTCTTTTATTATAAATGAACAATTTAAAATTTGATTTTTCTAGATGCTGGAAATTTTTTTTTTAAAGGTAATGAAGATAAAAATTCATTGAATTGTTGGTGTTCAATATTGAGACTTTCAATAATTAAACAATAAGAATTTGAGCATATTTAAAAATATATGTTATTTTATAATAAAAACTTTAGAAAAACTTAAACCCGAAGTGTTGAATTTAATTTAAAAAAAATTACTCCTACATCATAATTTGTAATTATGAAATAACACATTATTCTATCCATATATTTACAAATTTAAATTTAAAAAAAATAAAAGAATTGAACATAATTACAAATTTCAATTTCATAAAATAAAATAGCATTAGGTACACCATTCAATTTCCTCTTGACCGTGAAGATTGGTTAGCATGGTAGTTTCGATGAGAGCACTTGTTCCAATTATGACCGATTGCTCTACATAGCCTGCAACACTTTGGTTCGATCGTCTCTTTGATGTCCATGTCACCACAAATATTATTATGTTGTCTACAGAATTGGGGAGATGGCTTGTCTTGGCTATTAGAGCAGTTAACTCCACGAGTAGAGACATAGATGTATTCACTGGTAGAATGATACATTAGACTGGGCCCAAGATGAATTAATTCTAAATCCGTTTGTGAATTAATTCACTTGGGATGTTTTTGGAGTGACTTACCAAATTTTTGAGTTAGTCACTGACCATGCATGCAACTCATGTGCTTTGATATAAGTGGAGGTTTATACTCTAAATATGATCGAGCCCATTGCCGATATGTTGAGTACATGACTTGTGTATGTCATGGGTTTACTAGCAACAGTGAAATTCATAGTTCAATTAAAGAGTTAATGATATTCTCTCATTGACGTTGTGTGGATTGATAAATATGGAATGTGACCACGAGTTGCTTGTCCTCAACGAGTAATTTATCAAAGCCATTTGTTGACAGTGATCATATAAATCATTAATAAAACACAATGGTGATAATGAGATAAAATATGATTGTACTAAGTGAACGGATTTAACTCAAAGGAATTAAGGATATTATATGAGGGTAACATATACATGACGAGGTCATTGGACAAAACTGTTGGATGAATTGCTTTCATAAAGAATATACAATAATGAGTTTTCAATCATGGTACTTCTTATGGATTGACTCCGTAATTAAGTAATTGTAAATTATTGGAACGATACTTCTAGACATAATTGCAATCACTAGAGTCTAATTGTATATGTTCGATTGGTCCCTCCGTTAAATTAACAAAAGCTCGATTGGACTGCATTTGAATTAGAAAAAAATTCTACGACTTTGGAAATAATTTAATTGAGTCGATTTATTCGACGTGGAATTAAATTAGGTGGTTTGTAAGAATTGTGCAACTAGAGATTCGATTGAAGAATTTTCTTGAAAGATAATTTGAAAAAATCTAAGTGATTTTTGGTAAAATTAATTTTGATCAAGTAAAATTAAATTGATCAAATCAATTAAAATTAATATGATATTTTTGAAGTTAATTTTCAAGTTAGACAATTAGCATAATGGGTAATTGAACTTGAAAATTGGACCTGAAATCGTAAATTGGGCATGGGAGCCTAAAACCGAGATCAAGACCCAAAAACTAGTCGAACCGAACCTGGTATGTGAAATTGGGCCGATGGTCCAACCAGTGGCTAGACCGAACCGGTCGGGTTGTTATTCCCCGAACCGAATCGGTAGCAACCAAACCAGCTTGGGGTGCCGTAAGGGTGTTGCACCTGCATCACCGGACACAGCGGTGCCGGCGGCTGCGATGGCAATGTCCCGGTCGCCGACGGTGGTTGGTCATCGGTGGTTGAGCAGTAGAAGAGTTATACTCTTACTGGAATTCTACCAGAGAATTTGATTTCAGACTAACTATCTAAAAATAATATTATTTTAATAGTTTAATATTAAATTAAAATTAATACTTATCTTAATAGTATTTTATTAATTTAATATTAAAATGATTAATTTAATATTAAATTTAATTTAATGTTTATTTTGTAGATAAATATTTTATTGTTTTAATAAGATTTAATATTAGATTTAATCTAATATTTATCTTGATAAATATTATATTAATTTAATATTAAAGTGAATAAGTTTAATCATAGTTGAACTCTCTAAACTCTCCTTATATAAAGAGAGCCTTGGATCATTATTTACACACACTTGAATTCAAGAGAAATTTGTAGAGAGAAAATTATCTGAAGAGATTATTCTAGAAAATTTCTAGAGATATTTTTCCGATTTACTACTTTATCCAAAAGTTTAGAGAAATTGCAAAATCACCTCACTTGTATTTTTTTGAAAAAATTTCTGATTCGAAGTGAGCTCACACTCGGCAGACGTGAGGTTAAGGATAGCGAAAAAGACTACTCGGTCGAAACGCTCATCCTAGACGAATCGAAAAGGTATAATTTTGATTAAATATTTATTACTTTAGATATCACAACTAATATCTTATTTTGGAAAAATTTTCAAAACTCTAGTTTTTCCCTAAATTTATTTTCCACTGCGTTTTCCAAACCCGTTTTTCCAATAGAGACATCCCATAGTACGAGGAACTTTTTACCCCAAATACGCAATGTACGTTGCAATGTGTACACATCGTTGACATATTGTTCGACATTCAGATTGACAGTTGTACACGCTACAATGACATGAGCACAAAAGTACGAACATGTTTGGAACTTCCCACACTCGCACTCCCTGTTTCGAATATCAACTCTATAGGACATGCGAGACCCATGCGTGATGGCTGATGCACTCTATCACCCAAAATTTTTTATGTTTCGGGAATATATTTTTGCATTCATCAACCTCGCCCTTCAAGCATTATCTTCCATGGCATTCCTAACCTCTTACACGTACACATGTCTGACCTCTATTTGTTTTGCTTGTCTCGACCCCATTTGTGGCATCAATGTTTCCAGCCTATAAAACGTAACTGAGAAAACTAATGAAATTTGCAAGTGACGCGTATGCTTTAAGACGGAGTTAACCGCCTCAATAAGGTTGGTTGCTATTTGACCATATCAGTACCCATCATCTAAACTTTGATCCCATTGCCACAACCCCATGCTACCCAACCACTACCTGAGAGAAGTCGAGACCCTCAACATATTAGTCTTTAACCTCGCCAGTATATGCCTGAATCGGTGTGGTTCTAGCTCATCCCTTGCGTTTGTATTTCGATATAACACATTACCATTCCTTTTAATAAAGTGATTCAAAATATTTACAAATACAATTTGAAAAGATATTTTTTTTACCTATGTTCACATGTTGCTTGCTTCAATCTTTGTTCTTGTACTCCTTATGGAAGTTGAAAGCAATGTGGCAAATGCAGTACACGAACCTCCACGGAACCTCAGAATATCGAATCGCAACAAGTAGTCCCTTCGATCTTTCAAAGATAATGCAAATGTTTTCTTGCTTGACAACATGCCTCCGTAAGTTCTTAATGAAAAATCCTCACAATTCAAAGTTCTCTAACTTTATGATGGGGAATGCGACTAGTAGTACATTTCGATTATCGTCTTGTGCAACTACAATAAGAAGTATCTGCGTATATTTTCCATAAAGTCACGTACCATCAACCTGCACCAGTGGCTTGTAGTGGGAGAAAGCCCTAGGACATGGATGAAACATCCAAAAAATCGGTGAAAATTATTCTTTTCGGTTGTAGCTTACCATTCGGCCCTCTATAAGACAATGTTTGCAAGTCCACGATAGTACTTGGAATGTACTCCTGCAACGATCAAACCCACCCCTGAAGTTTATTGTATGACACATCCCAGTCATCATACAATTGCTCTTTGGCCATTTGTTTCGCCCAACATGATTTCCTGTACGACACCCTATACTAGAACTAGGCTTGCATGTCCAGAATCAGGACCAATATAGGAATGGTGGGCATATATTTCACCAACGTCTTGATGCAGTTGCAAATACTTCTAGCATATAGTTTTCAATGGTCTTGTGTCATATGTGCGATAGTGCATATATAGGGCCCTTCTAATTTTGAGATTTTCCACTGTTGAATTTTCTATATAAATATAGCTCAAACACATCAGTTGCACCCTTCATCAGCCCTCCAACATTCCCCAACATATAATGTTGGTGTAGAATTTGCGATTTTGTAATCAATCGACCCTTCTTACTTTATTGCTTAATGAAAACATGTAACCCACATTGTTTTAGAACCGTTGCCCTACAAACAACTCTTCCACTTGCGAATTTGCTGCTAAGTTTTGAATATACCATGTCTCCCGAACAATCTCAGTACATATGGCGCAAGACGATTCGGTGTACTTGAGAACTCAGATGCATGCATTGCATATGATCTATGTTCAACATATGGGACCCATGTCACACGCTAGTTTGGCAAAATGGATAACGTTGGTAACTTCATGGCAGAGTGCTACAAAAAAATTCGCCAACACTACAGAATGCCAGTTTAAGCGATAGCGAGATTATAGTTAGAGCGAGGAACTTATTAGGCAAACTTTCTCGCTAATAAGGTGTTTTAGTATCGTTACTTAAGTAAGTACGATGGCTTGTAGGATATGTTTAAGTCACTTGGCATCTTAGTGGAGACAACTTGTCAATAATTATGACACTTGTAAAGCCTCATATGATGTGATTAATTAGTGGAAGTGTGTGAGAACAAATAATGATTAGAGATAATCCTAATTAGAATTTGGACGTGGGTTATCTATAAATAGGATAGCGTGATAGTGGAGAGAATATTTCTTATTCATTATCTCCACCAAACTTTGTTATCATCGAAGAAACCAGGAGAGTTCTTTTTTGCTAACTAGAGTGTTAACTATAAAAGTTTAGGAGAACTTCTGTGCTAGTTGTCTGCTGATAAATTCTTAAACCTTCCTTTAAGTTTTACTAGATATGTAAAAACCGACTTAAGAAAAGATTGGTAGGATTTCTTAGAATACTAGGTAGGACGAAAACTCTTATCTAGAAATCGTTTGCATGTATATAAATTCTTGTTGTATCCTAAGTTTTTGGTTATTTTCAATGATTAAAGAAGTTTTATTGTTTAGCTAAAGAAACGGGAAAAAGGTCCCAATGCTAAAAGAAAAGAACCAATAGAGTAGATAAAGCTTTGAGTAAAGTATTTTGATGAGTTCCTTTGTACCTTGTGTCTGGTATCTGTGTTAATTCGTTTACCTCGAAACTCTATATAGCCAAATAAGTGGCTTAGTTATTTGTCTTTGAAGCTCATGTCTGAGAAGTCCTATTCAAAGAGTCAGTACATGCATGGTTAAACACGGTTAAACAGGTTCGAAAGACCTTATATATATATATATACAGTATGACTATTCCTTCTTTAATGTACAAGCTCCTTATCTAGATGAGTGTGAGGAGGTGCAGAAGGAATGTTGTATTTAATGAATAAGAAGATATAGGAAAATAAATTTTGCATCTGGTATGACACTTAGATGCAAACCGTGATTGGTGAAAACTTGACCTTGTGGCAGAACACTTATGTGTTCATACAACGATGGGGGTTAGAAGGATTCGGAGGTGATGTTATATAACTCAGATGAACGGATTTGAAGATACATGAAAAATTTGGTTCTTCAGGAACCTAGATCAGAAGTTTGCACAAGGAAGGGAATACGTAGAAAAAGGGTGTGTGTGGTATTGCACGTTGCATGAAAGCATGAACAGTAAGTCAGTCAGTCATAAATGATAGTCCACATAAGTAACGTATTCGCGGAGCAGATATGCCCATGATTATTGTAACAACCCATTTTTCAATGGTGTTAGAAACAGTAGTTTCGAGGCCACCAAATCCGACAAATAAGTTCATAAATATTATTATTTAATATTTATGAGTCAAATATGGTTTTAAAAAGTTTTTTGATATGATAATTTATGCTATTCAAATGATTAATTAAGTTCAAGTGGCAATACCCAAAGGTCAAGTAGTTTTAGAAAATGAGTATCGGAACCTCGTTTCTATAAACCAAGCTGAAAATATTTTTATAAATATTTATGGAGTTTCATTAAGGTGGTATTGAAGTTTCATTGAAAAATTTTAACGTTTCAATAGTTAATTAAGCAAAAAATGATTAAATCGTAAAAAAGTGTAAAATGTGATCACTATTTGATTATAGTGATTAAATGGCTTATTGAATAAAGGAAAATGGGCCTAGATGGCAATTAGAACATTATTATAAATAATGGACAAAGGTGGACATTAAATAGGTGAATTTTGATATTATAACATAGGTTAATTTAGTAATTTATTTAATAAAAGAAAATCAAAACAAATAAAAATGGCATCATCTTCTTTAACTTTGGTTCCATCGAATTTGTTGGAAAAGGAAGCTATAACTAGAGCTTAATATTCGGCCATGCTTTGAATGATGATGCATATAAGTCCGTTTAGCCCCGTTTTTAATAAATTTTATGCTTTTGAGATTGTTGCAACTAGGTCTAGCTATCCCGTACCTTCGATTTTGAAACTATTAAAGATTTTGAATGTTGTCATTGATGAACCTTGTGATTTTATATGTTAAATAATGAATATGAATGTTGGTTGGGATTTAAAAGTATTTTGTTAAGTAATTTTGATGAATTTTTCGATTATGGACTAAATTATTGAAATAGTAAAAGTACAAGGATTTGATGTGAAATTGTTGCAAATTGGGCTGTATTGGAAGCTAAAAATATTTGAATATTATTAAATTTCAATAAAATGGTTAATTTGCATGTTTTAGGCCTATGGACTAAATTGAATAAAAGTAAAATATTAAGGGCAATTTTGTAAAAATTTCAAAAATGACTTAATTGGATAAATACATTGTTTTACTGTATAAATTAATAAATTGAATAAAATATTAATTTAGATCAAGATCGAGTGGAAAATCGAGGAGAATTAAAAATTACCAAAGTGCCCCTATACTTTATCATTTTTGCAATTTAGCCAGGTAAGTTCGTAACTTGGTTAGTTCGATTAATTACTGTTTCAATAAATTATTATCTATTTGTGTATATATGTGAATCAAATTTGTTAGTGTAACACCCCTTACCCAAGTCCGAGACCGGAGCTGGGCACGAGGCACTACCTGACTTAAATGTATGCATACAATATTTTCTGAAATGTAAAAACTGGGTCCAATTAAAACTTTCCTTACATAGTCCGTTTATTTCCTAATTTGGGCCTACGAGACCCAAATCATGCTTTGTAAACGGTCTGGGATTAATTTGGTCACTTATAAAAACTTTGAAAAAAATATCACTTGAAATAAGGCATACGCTTGTGTGGCCCTTGGGACATTGCCGTGCTAATGGCCCGTGTGACTCACACGGCCTGTGTCCTATACCCGTGCAAACTTAAATTCTAATTTCGAACCTACATGGGTTTTCACACGGCCTGACACACGCCCGTGTCCATGGCCCGTGTCCCTCACACGGCCATGACATGCCCGTGTCCTAGCCAGTGTCTAAAAACCTTGACATTCTGTTTCTAACGTAAGCATCCAATTTAAGGCACACGATCGAGGCACACGCCCGTGGCCATAGGCCGTGTCCTCCACATGGCTGAGGTACATGGCCGTGTCTCTGCCCGTGTGTTTACTACCATGCATTCTGACTTGAAATTTTTACGTACAGGGGACACACGGTTGGACAACACACCCATGGGGCTGGCCATGTGTCACACACGGCCTAGACACACGCCCATGTACCTACCCATGTGGACAACATAGGGCTATCTACCAAGCCCTTTGCCACCTGAAACACAAAATTTCGCATCCATCATGCTAAAGATCATCATAATATGATTCATCAATCCAACAACAACATCCAAGGCCTTAACACATTTCATACTTACTAAAACAACCACAATTTACCCAATCATGAAATAACTTATTGTATTCATATAACAACCTTCAACTTTAACCATTCTTGTAGCCTTATACAAAATGAATCAAAATGCCAAGATGAGCTAACACATTTGGCCAATTAACAATGACACCAAAATTCTAAAGTCAGGGTCCTATACATGCCATAATCAAAATAAATGGATATAACTATACCAAGTGCTTTGATTGATAGTGTGATCAATGCCTCCGACGTTCGTTGATCCACGAGCTAATTAGGCAGCACTATAAGAAAATGGAAAGAAACAGGGTAAGCATAAGGCTTAGTAAGTTGTATGGAAATAAACAACAACTACTTATCATAAGACAATATGCTCAAAACCTTTCATAGCTTATTCATGAACACCATAAGTAAACGTCAACACAACTTACTCATCACCATCCAATACAACTTGTATTGCATACATCGAGCCCATATCTCATACATTTCAATTAGGTACCTGTACCACTCATCATATGATCGTAACTTTTCTCATTTCGACATAAATCATAAACCTTTTGTTGAATCATTTGGAATACTACTAGATACTCGATGGCCCTAACATGGGTTAAGACACAGACGCCATGTCCCAGACATGGTCTTACACTGGCTTTCATATAGCGAGGCCGATGCCATATCCCAGACAGGTCTTACACTGGCTCTCATCTATCGGTGTCGATGCCGTGTCCTAGACAGGTCTTACACTGACACATAACAAGCTGACGCCATGTCCCAGACAGGTCTTACACTAGCTTGTCTATCTCGAGGCTGATGCATGTCCTAGACATGTTTTACACTAGCTCTCGTCTCAACGCCGATGCATGTCCCAGACATTTCTTACACTGGCTCTAATATCTCGAGGCCGATGCATGTCCCAGACATGTCTTACACTAGCACACATATTACCCAATATCAAGGTACTAATATCCAAGTTTATTCCAAATGTCCAACGAAAGTCTCTACTATGTTAATTTCTCAACATGTATTCTCATACTCAAACTCAAAGCATTTTATGCCATATCGATACAATTGAGCATCATATAGATATAGTTGTATTATTAACATACAACTTACCTCGGATTACAAAATGTAGGCGACTAGTCGGTTTTAGTCTATTTGCTTGGCCTTCCCCCGGTCTAGGTTCAGACTTTGTAATTCTTGATCTATAATGATAAAAACTCACAAATTTAATAATTTTATTGATATGGGTACTCAACAATTCAATTGGGCAAAATGACCATTTTTCCCTTAGACTTTCACAAAATGATCATTTTACCCCTAGACCCGAAAATCGATTTTTACCATATTTTCTCATTAATCAAGCCTAGCCGAATAATTTTAATGCTAGGAGCAGCCTACAATTTTCATTATTTCACACATTTACCACCTATTTAACAGCTTATGCAAAATGGTCCTTAGTTAGGGTTTCCATGAAAACTACTTCACAAAAGTTTTTATTTCACAACTATAACTCATATTCTTCCATAAAATTTCAGAAATAAACATGCCTACTATCATGAAAAAACCCTATACTTTCAACCATTTTGTAAAATAGTCCTTTTGTTAGAAAGCTCATGCTACAAGGACCTCAAAAGTATCAAAATATTCAAGAGAAACCCTCAAATCACTTACTTGCAAAGGCTTTAAGTTGCTGAAAACTTTTCAAGCTTTCATGGCCATTTTCTTGGAGAAAAATCAGTAGAGAAGAAAGAGAGAGATAAAAAAATGACAATTTTTTACTATTTGTTTTATTTTATTCAATTTCAACACCTAATTTCACCAAAATTTTGACTTTTGACCACCTTTGTCTCCTATGGCCGGCCATGCTATTCTAAAGGGTCTAATTGCCCTTTAAAGACTTCCAATTTATGTTTCATGACAATATAACACCCTTAGCTATCAATTCAAGACTTTTGAACTTTATGCGATTTAGTCCTTTTTCACAATTAAGCATGAAATCGCTAAAATTAATTCACCAAAATTTTTATGATTTCATATAATCATGCCACAATACATAAAATAATATTAAAAAATAATTTCTCTAACCCCGGGTTAGTGGTTCCAAAACCACTGTTCCGACTAGGCCCAAAATCGGGCTGTTACAGTTAGCTTGAAAGAAACGAATGAGACACTATGGTAGTTTTTTAGACGCAAGGACATGGTTGGACCATGAAAATATTTATGTAAGACCATAGCGAGGCTATGACAGTTTTTCAAACGTAAGACCATGGTTGGACCATGACAGTGTATATATATATATATATATATATATATATATGTAAGACCATAGCTGGGCTATGGCATTCTAATGATAAGGCCATAACCGGATTATGGCACTATGAGCGTAAGACCATGGTAGTGCACATGTAAAACCATAGTTGGACTATGACACAATGTGAAACGTGTACTGCAGTTTCAATTATCTTTATAGTGTTCATCGAATATGAAAAGGGATGGTTTCGACCATCGATTAAAGAAAAAAGATGGTTTCAACTTTCATTTGGCACACTTGTGTGAGCTCCGGTAAAGGTTTTGATTGACTTCACTACGACAAATATAGAAAGGTATGATGTATCAATGATCAAAGTATGAATATTCATGATTTGAAAGGTATGATTTAAGTGATGTTATGTTTATATACCATATTTTACCATGTGATGATATTGCTAAGTTATGTTTTAATCACTAGCCTGTGACAATGGTAAGTGTTCAATAATGAACCAAGACATGTGTGTATGAAACTTATTGAAATGATGATATATGGAAAACATGATATGTTATGAAAAATAATAGATCCAATTGGATCATGCTCAAGTATAATGGTTATCTATGTTAAGTTCACATGAATTATATTCAATTATGCTATCATGTGTTGTTGTTGGTGCTTGGGCTTTTGCCAAGTTTATGGTTGAATTATATCATGCTTAATCTTAATGAAATCTATTGAAACAGTAAGTGTTCAATTGGTAGCGTGCTTATGTCCATGAAAAAGGGAAATAAATCAAATTATGTAATTTCTTGTGCAATGGTTGATTATGTAGTTGATTCCAAACAAGCTATGTTTAAATGCACTAGTTTGTAGTCATGGTTGATATTATACGTATATATTGTGTGTTATGTATATGAAACAGGTGAGGAAAGCTAATGAAATGGTAAATTCATAGTTGAAATGAAATTTGATTAAAAGGGAGTAATGAGTTTGAATGATGTACTATATGTGAGAAGTTTACGTATGCTATGAATGAATATAACTATGTCATGGATAAATACACTAAGTCGGGAATTTAGAATATGGTTTAGGCTTATGATAGGCATTGGGAACGAAATAAAAAGAAAGTAAATTGAAAAGTGTATAATCTTATAGAAAAGTTGATGATTATCTATTAAGTCCCATGAAATCCTATCATATTATGAATGATACATGTATGTGACATTAATAAACTTACTCATTTGTGGGTTGATGATCATATCAATTTATGAATCTTATGGCATTGACATAGATTTTTGTTTATTCTATAAAGTCTATTATTGAAGTGAAATATTATATTTAAATTTTATACAAACTTATTAAGCATACATTGCTTACATAGTTATTTTCCTTTACTTGACAGATTATTGGAAGCTCGATCGGGTTGGAAGCTAGTCGGAGATCTATCACACTATCCATCGAATTTACCGGTAGATTTTGATGTTTTAGTCATGGTTATAATGACATGTATAGGTGGACTATGTCTAATGTTTAATTTATGAGTTTGGCATGTATATGTCATTTTGGTTGATGATATTGGCATGAAATGTTGCCTTGGATTTGAGGTACTATTGAAGTTTTGTTGGTTGTGGTTAATATGATCAAATTGATGCATAGTTTTATGGCCAAAGTGGTATGTGTTGGCATGTATATATATTTGGTTTTATGAGTGATGTCATTTTCACATTTTGGTGCTTAAATGGTTAATGTTAAAATGGTCAAGTAGATGTATGTTTTTAATGATCAATTTGGTATATTTTGTTAAGGTTTGACATATGGTCAATTGTGCTATGTCTTGGCATGATAATTTGTGGTTGTGTATATTGATTCATGCCAAAACATGTATGTGTTTTGGTTGATTTTAAGATTTATGTTTGAGGTGCCTTTTGGGCATATTTGTAACAACTCGTTTTTGGTCAAATCAGAACAGTGGTTTCAAAAACACAAATTTGAGGTCAAAATATTTATTTTATTATTATTTTAATGTTTACAATATGATATTATGTTGGTGTGAAAATTTAGTTCAGAAATTTTATCGTTTGGTTGGTTAATCTAAGAAAAAGGACTAAATTGCATAAAGTGTAAAAGTATTATTCTATTAGCTAAAGGTGTATAATAGCTATAGAACCTTAAAGTAAAGGCCTTTATGTTGTAATTAGACCATTAATAGCATGAATGGACATATATGGACATATATTAAGGTGTTTAAATGGTTTTATTATAAGGTTAATATAGTAAATTAATTATTAAAGATTAAATTAAATGAAACAAAACATGAATATCATTATTTTTACTTCATCTTCACCAAAATTTAAAAGATAAAGAAGCCATGGGGGTTTGTTAAGGTTCGGCCAACATAATCTCATGCATGTAAGTGTAATTTTGCTCGGTTTTTAATGATTTCTATGTTTTTGTGATCGTTGCATCTAGTACAAGCTAGCCTAGGGACTATTTTACAAAACTGTTAAAGATTTTGAATGATTCCATTGATGAATACATGTGTACTTTGAAGTTTCTTGATAGATTATGAATGCTTGTTGATAGATATACAAGTTTTGTTAAGTGAATTTTAGTGAAATTGCAAAATAGGGATTAAATTGAGAAATGTTGAAAATTTGAGGATAAAATGTGAAATAAATGAAAAACATGGGCTGCTAAGGGCATAATAGTAATTCGACTAAGCATGGGTATTTTGAAATTTCATGAATTTGTGATTTTGTGTAATAAGGACTAAATTGTAAAAATATAAAAGTTTAGGGGCAAATGTGTAAAATTGCCCTAATGTACATTTTGGATTGAATTGAATAAATTGATGATTAAATAATTTAATTTTGAATATATTTAGATCAAGAAAAGCAGAATTCAGATTTAGATCGGGGGAAAACGAAAGTTATTGACTAAACGACTTATTTCGTCGTTTCCACATTCGAGGTAAGTTTGTATGAGATAAATTTCAATATAAATGTATTTCATATGCTTTAATATTGTATAAATTGTGAATACAAGATTGTGTATATAAATGATTGTGATTCGACGATGATTTGATATTCGAAATCCCGGTTGAACCTTAGGAATAGTTTAGGATGCTAGTGACATGTCATTAGGGGATACATTGAGTTGGATTCGGGCCATGATATAGCATTCGGATGTGAGTTATACCGATTTGGCTTTGGATTATACATATAGGCTGATTTGGTTTCGAGCCATGATATCAGTACTTCAGAGATAAGTTACCTTTATTTGGCTACGAGCCATGGTATAGATACTTATCGTGTGAGACCTTTGAGTATCCGACTTCTATTCCGAATGATTCAACTGGTAAATGAAAAACAAGAATTTGTATGAGATTGATACGAGACAGTACAGGTATATGCATAAATCATTTTAGCGTTGAATCAAAGAAATGATTATGAAAGTATATACTTTTGTGAATGAGTATTTGAAAGGTTTGGTAGCTAATGTAAGCTATATATTGGTGTATTCAAATTATTAAATTATGTTTATATGGTTGCTTTAAGTTTATTACATACGAGCTTACTAAGCTTTATAGCTTACATCGTTTACTTTTTTATGTTTTATAGTGAATTCAAAGCTAGCTCAGATTTGGGGATTGTCGGAGACATCGTCACACTATCCATCTATCTTTTGGTACCTGTGAACTTTGGTATTAAGTATATGGCATATATAGGTATTTAGAGTTATTTTGAATATGGGTTGATAATGATTTTGGTTATAACTTGTTAATGAATTTGGCCATGTGAATTGGCATTGTAAATGTTCATGTTTGAATTGTAAATATAGCCATGAGGTATGGCTTAATTTGGTGAATTTGGTTATGTGCATATATGTGCATATATGGTTGATATTTTGAGTTCATGGATGGATATGTGAATGGCTTATATTATGAGGCTTGTGGATAATGATATAGTAAATGTTATATGGTTGATATTATATTTGAGTTGTGCTTGTGAATTGGTGCAAATGATGAATGTTTGGTAAAGGCTTAGTTAGTTGATTTGTATATGTGTTTTGTTATGTTTTGATTGAGTAAAACATAAGTTATGAGCATGTTGGTCGTTAGTATTGGAAATGATATGAATTAACCTTGATTGTGGCTAAATTAGATGTTTATTTATGCTTTGAATTGGTGCCATTTGGTTTGTGTAGGTACATGAAAATTTGGGTGGTAAATTGGCTTGGTAAATAACTTATTTTTGTCCACACGGGCGGAGACACGGGCATGTGTCTTAGCTGTGTGTGACGTACAGTCAAGTACACGGCCGTGTGTCCCTTTGTGTTGATTTTGAAATTAAGTCAGCATGCTCCACATGGCCTCACACACGAGCATTTGATTTGGCCGTGTGGCATAAGTCAGTATACCCTACAGGTTTGGCACGACCTAGCACACGGCCTGGCACACGGGCATGTGTGGCCATTTTTAGGGCACACGGGCTAGCCACATGGGCATGTGTGTTGGCCGTGTGACCCAAGTCAGAGAGTTACACGGGCTCGGGCACCGGCTGAGACACGGCCATGTGCTTCCATTTCGAATGTCTACACGGCCTATGACATGGGCATGTCTGGTGGCCGTGTGAGACACACAGCCTGGCCACACAGGCGCGTGTCCTCTATTTTAAGAAAAATTTTTAAAGTTCGTGAAAGTTTCTTAAGTTTATGGTTTAGTCCTGAACCACTCGCAATGTATGTTTAGGGCTTTGTATGCTTGTATTTGGGACAAATTGTTGAGATTGAATGATGATTATATGTATTGTTTAAATGTATTGTCTGTCCGGTAATGTTCTGTAACCCTATTTTGTAGTTGAATACGAGTAAGAGGTGTTACAATATTGGTTGTATGCAAAAATGCCATATTGATCTAGTTTTATTATGCATGTGTTAGGTACATTTTTTAATGCTTGAAATAGGTGTAAATGGATTATATGTATGAACATGTTTTGGGCGAGAGAAATGGCTTGAAAATGACTTATTTCTTGTCCACACAGTCATGCGACACGGCCGTGTGTCCCCTGTAGGTTTTTAAAGGTTGCATTACGATAGTTACACGGCCTGGCACATGGGCATGTGTGGCCATTTTTAGGGCACACGGGCTAGCCACATGGGTATGTGTGTTGGCCGTGTGACCCAAGTCAGAGAGTTACACGGGGTCGGACACCGGCTGAGACACGGCCATGTGCTCCCATTTCGAATGTCTACACGGCCTATGACATGGGCATGTCTGGTGGCGATGTGAGACACACAGCCTAGCCACACTGGCATGTGTCCCCTGTTTTGAGAAAAAATTTAAAGTTCGTGAAAGTTTCTTAAGTTTATGATTTAGTCCCGAACCACTCCCAATGTATATTTAGGGCTTTGTAGGCTCGTATTAGGGACAAATTGTTGAGATTGAATGATGATTATATGTATTGTTTAAATGTATTGTATGACCGGTAATGTTCTGTAACCCTATTCCTTAGTTGAATACGAGTGAGGGGTGTTACAATATTGGTTGTATGCAAAAATGCCATATTGATCTAGTTTTATTATGCATGTGTTAGGTGCATTTTTTAATGCTTGAAATAGGTGTAAATGGCTTATATGTATGAACATGTTTTGGGCGAGAGAAATGGCTTGAAAATGACTTATTTCTTGTCCACACAGTCATGTGACACGGCCGTCTGTCCTCTGTAGGTTTTTAAAGGTTGCATTACGATAGTTACACGGCCTGGCACACAGGCATGTGTGGCCATTTTTAGGGCATACAGGCTAGCCACATGGGCATGTGTGTTGGCCGTGTGACCCAAGTCAGAGAGTTACACGGGGTCGGGCACCGGTTGAGACACGACCATGTGCTCCTATTTCGAATGTCTACACGGCCTATGGCATGGGCATGTCTGGTGGCCGTGTGAGACACATAGCCTGGCCACACGGGCGTGTCTCCCCTGTTTTGAGAAAAAAATTTTAAAGTTCGTGAAAGTTTCTTAAGTTTATAGTTTAGTCTCGAACCACTCCCAATGTATGTTTAGGGCTTTATAGGCTCGTATTAGGGACAAATTGTTGAGATTGAATGATGATTATATGTATTGTTTAAATGTATTGTATGTCCGGTAATGTTCTGCAACCCTATTTCGTAGTTGAATACGAGTGAGGGGTGTTACAATATTGGTTGTATGCAAAAATGCCATATTGATCTAGTTTTATTATGCATGTGTTAGGTACATTTTTTAATGCTTGAAATAGGTGTAAATGGCTTATATGTATGAACATGTTTTGGGTGAGAGAAATGGCTTGAAAATGACTTATTTCTTGTCCACACAGTCATGCGACACGGCCTTGTGTTCCCTGTGGGTTTTTAAAGGTTGCATTACGATAGTTACACGACCTGGCACACGGGCGTGTGGCTTAACTGTGTGGACCAAGTAAGAAAGTTACACGGGCACAGACACGGGCTGGGACTTGGTCGAGTGTCCCTACTTTAAATGCCTACACAGCCTGAGACACGAGCGCGTGTCTTAGCCTTGTGAGTCACATGATCGTATGACCCCTATAATGTGAATTTTTTCATCTTTTTTTATAAAGTTTTAGATATTTTTGATTTAGTCCCGAATCATTTCTAAAGTGTTTCTAAGGCCTTGAGGGCTCGAATTAGGGATGCTATGCACATGTTTAATTGGATTTTGTAATGATTATGAAACATTGGAAATGAATGATTTGAGTTATGTTTTTACAGTAATGCTCTGTAACCCTATTCCAGCGACGAGTACGGGTTAAGGGTATTACAATTGTCATATATGAGTATAGAAAATAGTGTTGTTCACCAATAGGCTGAGTTGATTTGTGGTAGCATCCACCAGTTACTTTGCAGGCTAGAGTAATGTATTCGCCAAATATGGTGAATTAGTTGAGTCCCTTTCTCTTAATGTCTGATAGTAACGAAGGTGGGATCATTTTTCCCAGGAACTCACTAAGTTCATATGAGCTTGCCCAATTTCTTATTCCTTTCAAGTTATTAGGTCAAGCGTGGTGATTGAAGGGATACAGCTAGATCTGTGGCCATTTGAGAGCCTTCTTAATTTTGGGTTAGCATGAATTTTGCTGGAGGTGTTAGGTCGATTGTTAGAAACTGCCAATTTCAAAATTGTAATTTGTATTGAATGATATTTTGAACAGGTTGAATGTTAAATGGAAGCCTTGACGACATAATGCTAATGTGACTTATTAATGTTAATTAAGTGGCCGCCAAGGGGTTATTCTGTGCATCCTCAATGTAGTGGTTTTTATTTAAATTGCGTTTCCAAATAAAAAGAAATGGTCTTGAACTAAGGAATACTGCTCTGATGAAGGGTGGACCTGCCAAAAGGATAATGTTTTTTTTTTAAAGAAAAGTAAATATGTGTGTTTTCTAATCGGATCAACCTGTGACTCTCCATACTCGGATCCGATGATCGGGTTAGGCGTGGGGGTGTTACATCCCAAGGTCATTCTGTATAACAATGTCATGACTTGGGTTCCTAAAAGAAGGGGGTGTACATCTTCTTCCTCCTCTGAGCCTTTATCGTTGATATTGTCTGGAACCTCATGTAGATCAAGGTCACTATAATCTTCAATATTATGACGAGAATCTTCATCATTATCAGACCCATTTTCATCGTCTGTATTGGTGCCTATCACCTCTAAATGTATGTAGATGGGGACGCGAGATATGGTTGTTATACGAACTCCCACTATAATTTGGATTTTCAGACATTTGCGATGTCCCTCCACAGCTTGACTGATCTATCCATTCGACATTAAGATTAAAATCAAACCCACAATATTAACTTATTGGAGTGAAATTCTCAATGGACTTTAAATCGACAAGCTCAGCGAACAACTCAACTGGTTGGGGTTTCTTGGTCCCAGTCGAGCACCATATTGCCATCATAATGCTCAAGTCATCATCATCTAATAATTATATCTCTATACATTTCCACAGATCTACAGAGATTGGAAACTTGTAAAATAATCTTGACATCGCCCTTCCACAACGGAGAGCTATTTTTGCACTGATATTTCTTTGGGTTAAATATAAGATTGATACCTAAACTTGTCCACTTCTCTCAGATTGGTACTTAAGGTTTTTTTTTGTCCTAGATTGGCACCTAGACTTTTTCACCGTCAACTAGTTTGGTACTTTTCTTTAATGTCGTTAAATATGAGACAAGTGACACAACAAGATTGTGACACGTGGCATGATAACATCATCATGATGTCATAATTTATTTTTCTAATTCACTTTTTTTCCCTTTTTTTTTTATTCTTTCCCTTTCTCTTTCCTTTCCTGTTCCAATTTCCAGTTTCTAGTTTTTAGTTTCCAGTTTCCAGTTTCCAGTTTTCAGTTTTCAGTTTCCATTTTCTTTTCTCTTTTCTCTTTTCTTTTTTCTTTTCTTCTTAATCTCCTCCCCTTTGATCAAACCCTAGTTGTCATCAGCATACTCTACAGTCGCACTCTGACACTGTCATCGACATTCGTTTTCCAGTCCAAATAATGGCATTAGTCAAAAATTTCCTCTTGCTCTATCATTTCTGATTTGTTTTCACAAAGAACTCATTGTTCTCTCATTGCTGTCACATTGCTCCAATGTTGTTACCACCTGTTTCAGTTCCCTCACCAATCGGAGAAGTACCAAATGACTTTTCTTTCTCACTACTTCTTCTACTCCAAATTTTTTCTACTTTAATTTTGTTTTCAAAGCCTCTGGTCGTCGTTTCACTGTCGCTACTCTTCAACTTCAAATCGAGTCACCACCATTGAATAATTATGGAACTTTAATTGTGGCTTCTTCTCACTGCATCCAACGTCTTGACCATTTGGATTTATCGACCCTGGCCTAAATCTTAAGAACCCAAAAACTTGAAATGGGTATTGGTTTTGATTTGTTTCTCATCATTTTCTCTTTTTTTTTGGTTGTGTTCTTATAAATTGATGGATTTTTGTTTGTTATGTTAATTTTTTAATGGATTTTGTTTGTGATGTTAATTTTTTTGATTTTTTTAATGGACTGACGGGTGTTCTAATGTGTTTGTAATGTTCTGGATTTTGTGTTCTAATGAATTATCGAAAAAAAGAAGGAATAAGAAAAAAAATGAACCTAGAAATGTTTTTAAATTTCTTTTTCAAAGAAATTCAAAAATGTTGAAAGAACCCAGAAAAAAGAAAGGCAAAGTGACAAGAGGAAGAATGAATAAAAGAATACGAGAAAAGGAAGGAAATAAGAAAAAAATGAAAATAATTTTTATTAATTTATAATATATTTTTGAGATTATGACATCATGATGATATCATCATGCCATGTGTCATAATTTTATTGTGCCACCTGTCTCAGATTTAACGACGTTAAAAAAAGTACGAAACTAGTTGATGGAAAAAAGGTTCGGGTACCAATCTAGGGCAAAAAAAAAAACCTTAAGTATTAATTTGGGAGAAGTGGATAAGTTCAATTACCATTATTATATTTAACCCTATTTTTTTTTCATTTCTACAACTTCACAGTTTTATTGAATCGTATCCCTACTCTCTCCCAACCTTGAAATATAGAACTAACGTCACTTTCTACAATTTCTCCATAAAAAAGAACGTACACTAAAAACACTAGGTTATTCATCTTCAAACGGGCTTTCTTGTGCTAAACACAACAATTTCTCTCTATTTTCTTCTTTTACAATTGAACAATCACACCATGTTAAATAAATATCAGTATATTTAGGGCTAGTGATGCCATTCTCTATGGAACCACTAGGGTGGTCACGCCATCCTCTATGGCGCCACCGCAAGAATATTGTTGAATTCCTTGACACTAGTGACGCCAAATGCTATGGCACTACCAACAAATTGGTGACAGCAATGCCTTTGGCACCACCTATTATTAAATTTTTTTTTTGTATTCTCCCCTCAGAATATATGTTTTTTTGGACGTGTACAAATACTAGTGATGCCAAAAGCATTGGTGTGACCCAAAGAAATATTTTTTTTATGCCCTGCAGCTAAGGGTGAGCATTCGATCGAATCGAATGAAAAAAATTCGAGTTAATCAAGTTGACCAATCCTATTTTATCATCCTAACTCGATTTGAAATTTTTTCGAATCCAGTCGAGTGAGATGGAATTTAAATCAAATATATTTTTTCGAGTTAACTTTTAAAAAATAACTTTGGGTTCCACTGTAATCAAATTTGTTATTAACTTTCATCATCTCATAATTTATTTATTAATCTTTTATATACGGGTTAACTTCTTTGTTTGCTAGTTGCTTCAATTATCTTCTGATTCTTGTCACTATGCATTTTTAAATTAAAAAAAATATATTAAATGTAGAAATGTGATTTTTTTAATAAAAATTATTTTAAAGATAAAATTTGAAATTGATACAAACATAAAATTTTAACACGAATATTTTTTGGTATCATTAATAATTTAATTTTAATATAAAGATTCATTATGATTAAAAATTCAATAATATAAATAGTGCAAAATGTGAAAATTAATTTAATAATATAAATAGTATATATAAATAAAATTATTACTATCTAAATTTAGGGATTTTTTGGGATGGTTTTGATTTTTAATTTAGGGGTAAAAGGTGAAAAGTAAAAGTTTAGGGGGCTTTTGAGGAGTAAAATTTTGGGGAAAAGTAAATGGGAGAAGTAAAATTTTAGAGGGAAAATATTAAAAAAAAAAAGGAAAAAAAGAAGGGGGGAATGGGTTTGAGATAGATGGGGGTGGGATGGGAGAGGAGTAAAAGTTTTAGGGAGAAAACAAAAAATTTTGAGGGTGTTTGGGGAGTAAAAATTTGAAGGGAAAATATTCAAAAAAAAAGGGGGGGGATGGGATGTGAGGGGAGTAAAAGTTTGGGGGAAAAGTGAGAAAGAGAAAAAATTTTGGGGGAAAAGTAAAAGTATTTGGGGGAAAACTCAACTCGATTCGAATTTGAAATTCAAAAAATATTCGAGTTAGACTCAAATAACTCGATTCGTTTAATTCAAAATTTAAAAAATTTTTAATTTTTTCGAGTCTAATCGAGTTTTGCTCATCTCTACCTATAGTCAATCATTGGGTTAAAGTGATAGGTGGTGATACTAATGACAACGGTGTCTCCTATATTTACTGTTCAAAACATGTGACTTAGGTACATGATTTCCAAAGTGTATTGCTTTTGTAAATAATAAAATATTTAGGTCATTTTTATTAAAAAAAAAAATCTTTACTTATATGCATGTCTCACGTTTCATGTCTTTATTGAACAAATATATATATATATATATATATATATATATATAGCACCTGTTTATAAAAAGTATTGTACCCTGTCTCTTTAATTTTTTAAGAGGGCATGTCTCACGTTTCATGTCTTTATTGAACAAAAATATATACACTTGTCTTCCGCCCTTAAAATTTTGAAACGCTTTACAATTGGTTAATTCTGCTGAATGAAATGGAAATAGTCGGTTTTGTCCATGCATATTCGTCATATACCAAAACCAATCTTACAAGTAACTTATAGACTATAGTTAAAGTAAAAAAATAATTCCTTATAAAAATAAAAGTAAGTTAGGAACAAAAAGCGCCTGTAGCTCAGTGGATAGAGCGTCTGTTTCCTAAGCAGAAAGTCATAGGTTCGACCCCTATCTGGCGCGTATATAAGATAATAATGTTATATGGGATTCAACTTATTTTATAAGTTTACTATTGATCGTTGCTGTCGAATAGCTTCATGAAATCTCTTTATTCTTTATTTTTCAATCACAAAAAGAAACAGAAAATTATATCTCTAACTTCAAACTTTGATTCCAACAGATACCGGAGAAGTTTTGTCTTATCTCTAGCACTATGGAAGATCACTCGGGGGTGGTACGACTGACTTGTTCGGACCCTTCCTATCCTCCACTTGGACTGCCATGTTCTGTGAACTTCCAAAAGGCACCCCTACACAAAACCACCAAATCATGATGTTCCCACGTGTTTTATTTTTCTTTTGTAATTATGAATATCCAAATAAGCATTAAATAATTTTTATGGTTTGGTGGTATCTATATTATTTGTCTTGAATCTGATTGCAGTCTATTTTATAGTTGATACACTTATTGTGTTCTTTTTAACATGATTAACTAAATTGTATTTCTTGAGATTTTTCATTGCATTGAAATTTCCTAACCCTCTTCCAACTGTAAAAGAAGTTGAATCCATGCAAATAGGTTGGATGGCTCTCTAGCTCTAATATAGAATTCCCTTGAATCACTAACTCCACTGTTGAATTATAGGCCAAATTATAAACCCTGATGCCATGCATTTTTCGTAGATTGGTTGGTGGAACACTGGTATAATCACAAGGCATCAAGGGTTTCCTAGGACAATCATTTGTAAAACCCCCCTTTTATGCCACAGTAATGTGATTCAAGGATAGTAGTGGTTGGCATGTCAAAAGTAACATTGTTAATAGCTGCAGCATCCCTGGAACCATTAGAGCATGTAACACAAGGGTTAATCCCAACACCAACGGTGAAAAACAGTGAATGATCAATTTTTAAATGGACATTGGCAAGATATTCTTTGGAATTCAGGTTTCAAAGAGATTTCGTAAAAACCGATGTATTATAGGAGGTATGGTGGTCATGGTAGTTGGAATAAAGGGAAGGGTGTGGTTGTAGCTTAAGTATGCCGTTCCAGTTAAGGTATCAACATAAACAATGATGTCCATGCATGGGGATACGACTATTGAGTACTTGCTGATTCCCCGATCAGCTGTAAGAAGGGCAATTGTCGTTTGTCCTAGATCTAGAAATAAAGTGTCGGTTTTGAAGGATTTAGTGTAAGTTGTACCAACTTCAACAACAGCCAGATCGCATTGAACAATTTTAAAGAGGAGTTCATCATTTAGAGCTACAATAATAACCCACAACAAATAAATCTTACCATTTTCAAAATGTATGTGTTATTGAAGATGTTTAAAATAGAAATCCATAATGTCATGAAATAACGAGATATCATATTTTACTTTGAAGCTTAAGTATTGAGCTTATTTTAATGTCGATGTCATTGTGTCACTTGTGATTATATCTGATATATGAGATAGTTTGTATAAAAATATTAGGCTCAGAAAATTAATTTGGACATAACATATGGGTTCGTTTAAAATACGAACCCAACTTAATATTGTTATATTTTTTATTACTTGTGTAATTTAGATAAAAATATTAAATCTTTAATATAAAATATTATAATATAAATATTAAAAAAATATGTTAAGTTGTATATGTTAAAATTTTAATAACAGAAAAAATATATAATAATCAAATATTAAATTAAAAAGAACGGAAATTAATTTTTAATTAAAAATATGCACCAACTTTAAACGAATTTTAAACTATCTATTTACAAAATATAGTTAAACTTAACGGAAGTTCGAGACTGATAGTTCGCCTTCTTTTTTGTTTCACTGGTAAGTATATGGGCCAGCATTGCTCTAATCAAAGTCTAATTCTTAGCCCCACACACGTAGTTCAGTACTTTATGCAGGCCTTATCTTCTCCTTTTCTCTTTGGGCTTCCGACTCGTTCGGCCCAAAACAAGTCAACACCTTGACCTTCATTCAACATGTTAACAGTTATAAAAATCTATGGTGTCGTGGAGATAAGAGTTAATCCTTTTTGTCCAAACCACCCTTTTTCTTGAAAGGTTGGGTTGATTTTTGAAAATGAAAATGAAAGCGAAAATAAGAGTCGTCACTAATTTTTTTTATGAGGTGTGATCGGATTATTTCGTAATTTGATCGTTTTAATAAAATGTTTTGATTTACTAAAACAACGATTTTGGTCTACGAAATTCAAGAAAACATGTTCGGGAGTCGGTTACGTGCGAGGAAGGATTAGCACCCTCGTAATGCCTAAAATTGGTACCTATTTGATTAACTAATGTCTTAATGTTGAAAATTTGAAAACTTGAAAGAATTTACAACACGATCATTCCTTTATTAATGTTGATTTTTACGAAAAATTTGCTTGAATAAATTGAAATGAATGTTAAAGACCTTCTTGTCTCGAAGTAGAAAAATGCCATATCCCGTAAGTTAAGATAAGACACCTTAAACTTTTGAAAATAAGCTTATCTTTATTTTATTTTTTTTGAAATTTTACATGTTTTAATTTAGAAAGATATTCGGTTATTTAAATCTAACGAGAAAAATTGAAACCTCGCAAGTTAGGGCACGACTTTCTCGAATCTCCAAAATGCGAAACATTGTCTATTTTCAAATTGTCTTTTTTTGAATAATAGCGATTACAATACCTAAACGATGCGTGCTATTTAGTTGAAATATAATAAAATGGCCCATTATGGATAAAGGAAAAAAAATTAAACGCGACCTTTGATGTGATTTTAACGAAATGTGATGGAATGATAATATACAACATGGAGTAATAATTTATGAATAAAATGTTACACTAATGAATCACAATAACATGAAAATACGAATAAACGAATTATAATACACATAATAGCAATAATCACAACACATGTCACTTTAATATTAATATTAACAATAAAAGAAAACGAAACAAAATAATATATAAAATAAATTGAAGTAGATAATATAAAACAATTTAAAGTAAATAATATGTAAAACAAATTAAAATAAATAATATACAAAGCAATTTAAAATAAAATAATTTAAAATAATATATAAAAAGTTTAAAATAAATAATATGTAAAAAGAAGTTTAAAATAAATAATATACAGAACAATTTAAAAATAAATGATATATAAAAAAACAATTCAAAATAAATAGTATACAAAACTATTTAAAAATAAATGATATATAAAAAAAACAATCAAAATAAATAATATATATGACAGTTTAAAAATAAATAATATATGAAAATTTTAAAATGGATAATAGTTTGAAATAGTTTTAAATACATAATATGTAGAAAACTTAAAATAAATAATAATAAAACAATTTAAAAATAAATAATATATGAGAGAAAGGTTTAAAATAAATAAATAAATAACAAATTTGCGAAAATAAATTGAAATCAAACAGATTTGGGACTATATCAGGACAAAAATGAAATTAAAGGTAAAAACTATAATAAAATAAAAAAGAAGGACCAAAATGAAAGGGCGCGAACCATTTTCCAGCATGTCAGTGGGCCGGGGACCTGATTGAAAACCAAACAAAATTCTGTGGTTAAATTAAAATAAAAAGAAAATAAACCAAAGGGACCAAATTAAAAAGAATAGAAATGCAGAATGGCCAGGGGTGTAAATAACCTATTGAACGAAAACACGCGGATCCCCCTTGGAGCGAGTCGGGTCACACGCGGATAGGCCCTAAATGGCGTCGTTTTGGCATCTGTGGTTTGGGATCAAAACGGCGTCGTTTTATATCGTTATAAAAATTTTTTTTTTCTTTTTACTCATTTCTGCCACTATTTAAAAAAAATTCAAAGGGTTCCTCTTTTCTCTCAACCCCTTTTTTACACGCCCAAAAGGTCGGCCATGAGGCCACTGCGCCTCCGCCGCGTTTCCGTCATAGACGGTGGGCGGGGCTACCAAACGTTTGATTTTTCAACCTTTTTCAAACCCTTTTTTTTTGTTTTTTTAAAAAACTTTTGAAAACTAGATCTATATTTTAAAATAAAACACACAACAAAAGAGGAATAGATCACAAAGGGTTGCCGGAGCTCTCCTTGACGGTGACGAAAAATGAATCGACAGTGAGATCTTTCTTTATATTCTATGTTTCTTTTATTAAAATAGATTCGTAAAAAATAAAAAAGATAAACAGAAAACGAAAAAAATTAGAGAAGAAAAAAAGCAAACACCTTTTCAACTTCAATTCTATTTTTTTATTATCTATTGTGTGTTCGTAAAAAAAAATACATTGGTTCTTGTGGCTTTTTATAGCCGAAAGAAGAAAATAAAATAAATACAAAATTTTTATTTTTGCTACTGTTTTTCTTCTCTGTGCCGCCGTCCTTGGTACGGAGGCTAGCTATGGATGTACGAAGGTTGACGTGGTGTGCGCTGGTAGTGGAGTGTGTGGGAGGAGCAGCGGTTGAAGGGCAAGCCTAGGTGCGGTTAGGGTTTTCTCCCTTTGTTTTTTTGCTGCTGAAAATGGTTTAATTTTTGGGTTGTAATTGAGTAGTGTTTTTGGGCTTGATATGTAAATGGACTGTTAAAACTTTTGGACTTTATATTTATTCTGGTTTATTATTGTTTTTGGTTTTTGTATGGGCCCGGGCAAATTGGGCTGATTACACTTTTCATGCGGGAAATTTTGCGATTACGATTTCTATATATTGGCCTTTCATTTATCCCGTTCCTATTGGACGCCACAAGCACAAATTCTATTTATTGTAAAGAGCATTTCACAAGTGCAAAATTAGTGTGATTAAATTTTTCTTATCATTTCTAAAGTTTTTTTTGAATATTTTTATTTTGGAGAGTGTATTTAGCAGTAAAGTTTCAATATGAGTGAAACTAGTTGAGTTTAAATCACATATTGTATTGTGAATTTATAATAGAATTTTCTCCATGTTAGAATTAAGTGACCCAAATCCTTATTTAAATAAAATACAATGGTAAAATAAAATAAAAGTAAAATCCATATAGAACTATACTTTTTTTTATTTTATTTTGGAATAAAGTTTTTTAAACCTTATTAAACTCTATTTATTTGATATTGATTAGAATAAGATATTTCAATCTTACTACACTTTTATTAGAATATGGTTTTACAAGCCTACAAATAGACATGGTCTACTCCTCTTGTAATCATTCGAATTCGACATAGTGAATTTTCTTTTCCTCTGTCTGTGGTTTTTTTCCCAAAAGGGTTTTTACGTAAAATTCTGTGTTCTTTATTTTTATTTCTCTTTTCTTTGCAATATATTGTTATTACCGACATTATATTTTTACAAATTGATATCATAGCTTTTGGGTTGTTCATCTCGATCACGGTAATGGCTTCTTTGAAGTATGAAATTCCGTTTTTGGATCGCATTGCGTTGTAGCAGATTAAGATGCAAACAGTTCTTGCACCGATGGATCTGGAGAATGCCCTACTAGGGATAGATAAGATGCCTTCGACATTAACGGATGAAAAGAAGAAGTGTAAGGATCGAAAGGCATTAACACAATTACATCTGCATTTCTCTAAAGAAATTTTGCAAGATGTGATGAAGGGGAAGATCGCCGTTGCATTATGGAAGACGCTGGAACAAATATGTATGTCGAAAACTCTAACCAACAAGTTGTATATGAAACAACATCTTTATGCTCATCGTTTGGAGGAAGGTGTATCTGTGTACGAACACTTAACAGTGTTTAAAAAAATTCTCTCAAACTTGGAGGCCATAGATGTTCAGTATGATAAGGAAGATCTAAGTTTGATTCTACTTTTTTCGTTGCCCCCGTCTTATTCAACCTTTAGAGACATGATTTTATAGTTGCGAGTCTCTTACAGTTGATGAGATTTATGATTCTTTGACCTCATATGATAAGATGAAGCATCTTGTGGTTAAACCTGACTCTCAGAGAGAGGGTCTCATTGTTTACAGGAGACAAGATCGAAATGCTAATGATGATCGTGGAAGAACACAAGAACAAAATCCTCGTGGTAAATTTAAAGGTAGATCAAAATCTTCAAACAGAGGTAAAACTTGTAACTTCTGCAAGAAAAAAGGGCACATTAAATCTGAGTGCTATAAGCTGCAGAACAAGATAAAAAATGAGACTGCGAATCAAAAGGGAAAACAACTTGAAAAATCTGGTGAAACTGATGTTGTAGAAGACTATCGCGATAGTGAACTTATAGTCGCTTCTATCAACAATTCTAAAGTGAGCAAGGAGTGGATCCTTGATTCAGGCTGCACCTTTCACATGAGTCGCAATCAGGATTGGTTTACAACTTTGGAAACAATGACTAAATGTGTTGTTTTGATGATAAATAATGCTTCGTGTAAAATTGTAGGTGTTGGAACGATTAAAGTTAAGTTGTTTGACGGAGTTTTCAGAACACTTAGTGATGTGTGACATGTTCTAAAATTGAAGAGAAATTTAATTCCATTTAATACTCTTGATTCAAAAGGGTACAGATACACAATTGAAACTGGAGTTTTGAAGATTTCCAAAGGTTCCCTTGTTGTGATGAAAGGGTAGAGAAAGACTGTCAAGTTATATGTTTTGCAGGGCTCTACTCTTACTGGTGATGCAACTGTCGCTTCCTCTTCCTTGTCAGATGATGATATTACTAAACTTTGGCATATACGCCTAGGGCATATGAGTGAGAATGACTTGTCAGAATTGAGCAAAAGAGGACTTCTTGATGGGTAATGAATTTGCAAACTAAAGTTCTGTGAGCATTGCATTTTTAGGAAACAAAAGAGAGTTCAATTCACCAGAGGAATCCATAACACAAAAGGAGCATTGAAGTATATTCATTCTGATCTGTGGGGTCCATCCAGAGTGCATTCGAAAGGTGGAGTTAATTATATACTAACTTTTATTGATAATTTTTCTAGAAAAGTTTAGGCATTCTTCTTGAAGTAGAAAAGTGATGTGTTTTCCGCATTTAAGTCTTAGAAAACTATGATTGAAAAACAGTTGGGAAAACAAATAAAATACCTCCACACAAATAATGGCTTAGAGTTTTATTCTGATGAGTTTAATAAACTATGCAAGTTAGAAGGGATCGTGAGACACTTGATAGTTCGTCATACTCTATAGCAAAACGGCATTGCAAAATGAATGAACAGAACGATCATGAAGAAGGTTCAATGTATGTTGTCAAATGCCAACTTACCAAAGTAGTTTTGGGCCAAAGCAGCCTCTATTGCATGTTTTTTGATCAATCGATCTCCATCCGTTGCCATTGAGAAAAAGACTCTACAAAAGGTATGGTCTGGTAATCCTACTAACTATTCTGATTTAAAGATCTTTGAGCATCCTACATATGTTCATGTTGATAATGGAAAATTGGAACCGAAATCCATTAAATGTGTATTTCTTGGTTATAAAGTTGGTGTAAAAGGGTATAAATTTTGGTGTCCTGAAAATAGAAAAGTTGTGATTAGCAGAGATGTTGTTTTTGATGAAACTGCTATGCTACCTAACTTATCTCTTAAAGACTCTTCCAATAAAGAAAATAAAAAGTAGGTGGAGCATCAGATTAACCCAGAATCTACAACAGAGTCGACTCCTCAAGTTAGTACAAAAATTTAGAATAGAGTTGCTTCTTCACTACAATACTCTATCACCAAAAATAGAACTAGAAGAGAAATTAAACTTCTAAAGAAGTATGCCGAGGCCGATCTAGTTGCTTATGATTTAAATGTGGCTGAAGATATAGATGCAAACCAAGAGCCATCTAATTATTTTGAGGCAGTTAGGTGTGAAGACTCAGAAAAGTGGATGTTTGCTATGCAAGAGGAGATGGAATCTTTTCACAAAGACAAAACATGGGATCTTATGAAACTTCCTAAAGATAAAAAGGCTATTCGTTGTAAATAGGTGTTTAAAAAAAAGTAAAGACTCCAGGAGTTGAAGAACCCAAATATAAAGCAATGCTTGTTGCAAAGGGTTACAGTCAAATTCCAGGAGTGGACTTCACAGATGTGTTCTCCCCAGTTGTGAAGCAAAGTTCTATTCGAGCTTTGCTTGGTATTGTGGCCATGCATGATTTGGAGCTTGAGCAGTTAGATGTAAAAATTGTATTTTTGCATGGAAAACTTGATGAGGATATTTATATGCAACAACCAAAAGGTTTTACAGTCTCTCAGAAAGAGGACTATTTTTTCTTGTTGAAAAAGCCGTTTTACGGTTTGAAACAGTCACCAAGACAGTGGTACAAGAGGTTTGATTCCTTTATGACTTTTCATGATTTCAAAAGAAGTAGTTTTGACAATTGTGTTTACTTTAAGAAAAACAATAATGGTTTTTTTGTGTATCTACTCCTTTATGTTAATGACATGTTGATAGCAGCAAAGGATAAAGGAGAGATAAGAAAGGTTAAAGCCCAACTAAGTGAAGAATTTGAGATGAAAGATTTGGGATCAGTAAATAAGATACTTGGTATGGAGATTCTCAAAGATAGAAAAGTAAGTAAATTGTACCTAAGTCAAAGGAGTACATTGAGAAAGTTCTTCACAGGTTCAATATGCAGATTGCTAAGTCTGTTAGTACTCCTTTAGCAGCCAATTTCAGACTTTCATTGGCTTTGTCTCCACAATCATATGATGAGATTAAGTACATGTCACATGTTTCATACTCTAGTGTAGTGGGATCTCTCATGTATGCTATGGTTTGTTCACGTCCAGATTTATCATATGCTATTAGTGCAATTAACAGATACATGGCAAATCCCGATAAAGAACATTGAAAAACAGTTCAGTGGATTTTAAGATACTTACGAGGTACTATCAATGTTTACTTATAGTTTGGAAGAACTAGAGATGGAGTCATTCGGTATGTTGATGCTAATTTTACTAGAGAACTTGATAGAAGAAGATCTCTCACAGGTTATGTCTTTACAATCGGAGGTTGTGTAATCAGTTGGAAAGCCACTTTTCAAACTACAGTTACTTTGTCTACCACTGAAGCTGAGTACATAGCGATTACTGAAACTTGTAAAGAAGCTATTTGGTTGAATGGACTCTTTAGTGAACTCAATGAAGACCTTCAAATCAGTATAGTATTTTGTGACAGTCAGAGTGCCATCTTCCTTACAAAAGATCAAATGTTTCATGAGAGAACAAAACACATTGATGTTTGGTATCATTTTGTTCGTGATATTGTTGCTCATGGTGATATTGTTGTAAGCAAAATTAGTACTCATGAAAGTCCTGCAGATATAATGACTAAGTCACTTCCTATAACCAAGTTTGAGCATTGCTTAGACTTGGTTGGTGTTCATTGTTGAAGTTAAACCCTTAAGGGGTTTTATGGAAGAGGTAGAGAACTTGTTCATTGAGAGTTCGCGATAAAGGACTTGTTAATTGAGAATTCGTTTCAAGATGGAGATTGTTAGAATTAAGTGACCCGAATCCTTATTTAAATAAAATACAGTGGTAAAATAAAATAAAAGTAAAATTTATAAAGAACTACACTTCTTTTATTTTATTTTAAAATAATGTTTTTTAAACCTTATTAAACTCTATCTATTTGATATTGATTAGAATAAAGTGTTTCAATCTTACTACACTTCTATTAGAATATGGTTTTACAAGCCTATAAATAAACATAGTTTACTCCTCTTGTTATCATTCGAATTCGACATAGTGAATTTTTTTCTACTCTGCCCGTAGTTTTTTTCCGAAAGGGTTTCCACATAAAAATCTGTGTGCTCTTTATTTTTATTTCTCTTTTCTTTACGATATATTGTCATTACCGACGTTCTATTTTTACACTCCGAACAAAGTTCGTATATGTAAAACTGAACCAAAACTACATAAACATTTGCTTGTTTTCTTTGTTTATTGATTTCTATTCTAGTTGTTTCTTAAGTTACAACTTGACAAATAGCTACTTAGCAAGTTCAATACTTTCAACTGGTATCAAGCTAAATATTAGACAGACTTGGAGAGATCCTATTGTTAGTTGTTGAATCATAGAGGAAGTTCAATTTCCAAGCTTTTTATGCTTGACGGCTCCAACTATGCATACTAGAAGGCATATATAAGAATGTCTATAAAGTTTATTAATAAGAAGACATGGAATACAATTTTGGAAAGGTAAAAACCACCTACTAAAAGTTAATGGAGTTCACGCTCCTAGACTTGAAACAACATGGTTACCTAAGGAAGACAAAGCAACTAATTACAACTCAAAGGCCTTGAATGCTACCATCAACACTATAGATCCTTAGGAGTGCATATCTCCAAGTGTGTTTTTGGTTGTGAAGCTTTGACAATTTCAATGTTGTTAGCTCCAAAGTTTTAGACAAGACTCCCCTCTCGGTGCACGCAAAAAAGGAAGCAAAAAGAAAAATAAAGAACAAAATAGAGTTTGGATCTAAAACACGATATTAAAAATTTTTAGTCAGATTTTTTATATTTTCTTTATTTTTTTGAATTTTTATAAAATTTAAATTAGTAATTTTTAAAAAATTATATATAATGTCATATCATGTCACGTCATCGGAGCCATCAATGAGGTGTCATGCCACATTAGAGAAATGTTTACCATTAGTTGAGCAACGATCATATCAATTTTTCTGTTGAAACTGGATATATTTGACAAAAATTGAAAGAGTAAGGTTTGACATTGTGAAAAAAAAGGACCACAATGTAAAAAATATATTAAGGGTGAAGTTTGTCATTATGCCTAATAATAAATGTTATGAATTTGATTAATTTTTTTTATAATTTTTTAAATTTTCAAATAATTATAATTTTAAAGTACTTTTTTATAATTGTAAAAATTAAATTATGAATTATTTTTTATACATTATATATTTTTTATTTTTTTATAATTATCATTAAATAATTGAAAAGTGCAAAATTAATATTTTACCTATAATTCAATGGTTAAATTAATTATTAACTCTTTGAGTCAACATGTCACACTATCATTTCGTTAAGAGATAACAAAAGTTAATGGAAGAGTGACTAAATTGTTATGACACGATAACATTGATGATTATTACGTAACTTTTAGAAGTAATTTTAACCTAATTTAATGATCATTTCTATAATTTACCTAAAGAAAAAATGCATTGAACTTTGAGTGGGTCAAGGGTTGCCTAGGGCCTCCACTTCCAAAATGAAAAATTTTCAATATATCCATTTAGAAATTGTAAAAGCGATAAACCAACATTTAGTTCTAAAATTTGATAATATTTTCTTATTTGGTCTCAAAAAATTTTTTGGTTCACGTTAGTCTCTAAATTTGGTAAATTTTTTCTAATTTTTGTTGACAATGTCTACACCACATTAAGTGTTTTGTTTGGTTTGTTATGGTTGGTTCCTATTTTTTAGAAAGTCAATCACTCAAAAATAGTTTGTTCAGTTTTTCGTAGGATTATTATGTTTTTCAATGGTAAGTTAGTGGGTCTTATGACCATGTTTTCCCTTCTATGTAAGCCTGTATAAAGGTTTAAGTGTTGAAGTAATTTTTTGGATGAATTTCTCAAGTTTATCCCTATCTTCTTTGTGTTAAGAATTATCATCTAGCTTTTATTGGTGGTATAAGGGTCATGTTGAGAGAGTGTCTTATGCAGCTTGTTTCGAATACAATGTCGCAACATCAGAATGATTCCAATAAATTTGTCCAGCCATTTATTCCTCGATTTGATAGTTATTGTGATCATTAGAGCATGCTGATGGAAATTTTCTTGAGGTCAAAAGAAAATTGGCCAATCGTTGAGGGTGGAAGTTAGGAGCCGGAAGTTGGAACCTATTTGTCGGATGCACAAAAGATGGGTATGGAAGCATAGAAACTAAAAGACTTGAAGGCTAAGAATTATCTGTTCTAAGCAACTAGTCGTTCAATCCTTGAGACGATTCTTTGCAAGGATACGATAAAACATATTTAAGATTCCATGAAGAATAAGTATCAAGTGAATGCAATGGAAAAGTGTGCATTGCTTCAGACTCTACAAGGTGATTTTGAAACCTTGCTTATGAAGCTAAGAGAGTATTTCAGACTATTTCTCCAGGACGATGGAAATCGTAAATATGATGTGGACTCATGAGGACAAGCTTGAAGATGTTGCTATCATTGAGAAGATTTTGCGATCCTTGTTGTCAAAATATAATTTTGTTGGTTGCTCAATTGGAGAAGCAAGAGACCTGGATACACTTTCCCTTGATGAGTTAGAGAACTCGTTGATGATTTATGAGTCAAAATTCGCTCTGAAGGAGAAGGAGAAGCAAGCTTTGCAGGCAGTATCAACTCCAAAAGATTTTGGGTGTAGTAACAACAATTGGAAAAGAAGAAACTCGAATGGTGTTGAAGAGAAAAATGTGGGAAAGAATGGTTGGAATAATCACATATCTGATGGAAAGTCGAAAGCTGTAGAAAAATCACATCTTGAATGCTTTCGATGCCAGAATGCTATACCAATCTGAACAGAGGTCGTGTGAGAAGCCGTGGTAGATGCCTTGCGGAGAAAGGATAAATTTTGCAAACGCAACTAAGGAAGATGAGGAAGTTACTCTTTTGATGGTGTATGACTCGAAGGAGAAAACCCAAAATAATGTTTGGTCTCTTGATTCAGGCTGTAACAATCATATGTGTGGAAAATCAATTAGCATTATCTGAGCTAGATGAGACATTCCGAACAACAATAAAGTTTGGTAACAACTCTTTTGTTTCTATCTACGGACGAGGGAAGGTGAAGATCCAAACAAAGTTCACATTTGTCCAGAGTATTTCAGATGATTTCTATGTTCCAGATCTAAAGTCAAATTTACTTAGTGTGTCAACTCCAAAAGAAGGGTTATGAGGTGATTATCAAGGATGGAGTGAGCAAGATTTAATATTGCAATCTTGGGTTGATCGTTAAAGTCGCCATGACAACCAATAAGCTCTTTTCACTGCATATTCAACATATTGAACCTGGTCACTCTTATTTTTCAACATGAGAGACTTATTCAGCATGGCTTTGGTATTACAGGTATGGACATTTGAGTTTTGGAGGATTGCAAACATTACAATGAAAGAAGATGATGCTGGTCTCCTTGCATTTAATACTCCTTCAGAAGTATGTAAAGATTGTGTTATTGGAAAGATGCCGTGGGATAGTTTTCCAAAAGGAAAAGCTTGAAGAATGGTGAGGTTGTTAAGTATAAAGCATGTTTGGTAGCTAAAGGCTACAAGCAACAATTCAATGTTGACTACAAAGAAGTGTTTACTCTCATGGCTTGGCTTGAGAAAATCAGATCAGTGGTGGCATTAGCAGCACAAAACTCGTGGCTGATTTTACAACTCAACGAGTCAACTTTCCTACACGAAGAGTTAGAATAGCAAGTATTCATTGATCAACCCTTTGGTTATGTGAAATGTGGAAGTTAACATAAAGTATATAGATTAAAAGCCTAGTATAGTCAAATAAATGCTTATTTCAGTTTGGCAGGTTTTAAGAAATGTTCGTATGAAATACTCTTTACTGCAAAGTTGAAGAGGAGAAGATGGTTATCATGTACTTGTACGTGGATGATTTGATTTGTACCGGGAATAATCAAACAATGCTTCATAAATTTAAACAATCAATTATGAATGAGTTTGATATGTTTGATCTTGGGTTAATGCGTTATTTTCTTGGTATTGAAGTATATCAATTAGATTATGGAATTTTTATTTCACAAAAGAAGTATGTTGGGGTGATTTTGGATAGGTTTAGGATGAAAAATTGAAATTCTAGGGCCACACCTACTGAGCTGGGATTGAAATTAGAGAAAAGACCTGTAGGAAATAAGGTTGACAACACTCTGTACAAATAGCTCATGAGAAGCTTGATGTATTTAACAACCACTCGACTTGATATTATGTACTCTATCAGTCTTTTCAGCAGATTCATGGAACACCCAAAAGAGATTCATTTTATTGTTGCTAAAATGATCCTAAGGTACTTGCAAGGAATGTCGAGTTGTGGAATTTTATACAAGAAAAGAGTAGAGTTTGATCTTATTGGGTTCACTGACAGTGACTTTGCAGGGGACACAAATGATCGAAAGAGCAATTCGGAGTATGTGTTCATGTTGAGGTTTGGAGCTATTTCTTGGTTATCTAAGAAAAAACCAATTGTTACTTTGTCAACCACTGAAGCAGAGTTTGTTGCAACCATCATGTAACACCCATTACCTGAGTCCGAGGTCGAGACCGGGCACGAGGCATTACCATCCTTAACTACATGCATACAATCGTTTCCGAGTCACCAAGACTTGATCAAACTTAAAACTTTTTCAAACCTTGTTTAAACTCCTTAATATGAGCCTACGAGGCCTCAAACTCTCATTGGAAACCATTCGTAACCAACTCGGGTTCTTAAACTGACTTAACAAAAATGACCCTTGAAATAGGGCACATGCCCGTGTGGAAGAGCAATACGCCCGTGTGATCATCACAACATGGCCGTGCTGATGGCCCGTGTGACACACACGGCCTAAGCATCTAGGGGCACGCCCGTGTCCTATACCCGTGTGAATTAAATTCTAAATTCGAACCTACAGGGGTTTTCACACGGCCTAACACATGCTTGTGTCTATGGCCCATGTCCCTCACACGGCCATGACACGCCCGTGTCCTAGCCCGTGTCCAAAAACCTTGACATTCTATTTCTGACGTTAGCATCTACTAAGGGGCACACGGCCAAGGTACACGCTCGTGGCCAGAGGCCGTGTCCTCCACACGGCTGAGACACGCAGCCATGTCTCTGCCCATGTCTTTACCACCATGCATACTGATTTGCAATTTTTACGAGTAGGGGATACACGACCAAACAACACGCCTATGGGGCTGACTGTGTGTCACACATGGCCTAGGCACACGCTCGTGTGTCTACCTATGTGGATGATATAGGGTTATCGACCAAGCCCCTTACCACCCTGAAACACAATCTACCATAACATGATTTCTCAACCAAGCAACCATAACTAAGGCTTATATACATTGCATACATATACGACCATGCCAACAATTTTCACATTCATGAAAGATTTTCTTGCACCCATAAAACAACTTTCAATATTAGCCATTGTTCATGGCCTTATACAAAATGAGTCAAGTACTAGCTTAAGCTAACACATTCGGCCTTGAAACAATGACACAAAACTCAAAACCCAAGATTCTATACATGCCATAATCAAAATGAAAGATCTAACTATATCGAGTGCTTCAGTTGATAGTGTGACTGGCTTCTTTGATGTATGCGATGATCCTCGAGCTACTTTGACGGCACTATAAGAAGATGGAAAAGAAAGTTTAGTAAGTTGCATGCAAATGAATATAACAACTTTACCATTCATCATCATGCTCATAATACGAAAGTAGGCATAAGCACAACTTACTCATCACTATCTAATACAATTCACATAGCATATATTGAGCTCACGTCTCATACATTTCAATAGGTACCTGTACTACTCACAACATGGTTATACTTTTCTCGTTTAGCTTAAACTGTAACTCTCATCGTTGAACCATTTGGAATAATATCGGATATTCACTAAGCCTTAAACATAGGGTGTAATTCCGATGCCATGTCCCAGACATGGTCTTACACTGGCTCATCTATCAAGTCGATGCCATGTCCCAAACATGGTCTTACACTGACTTTCAAAATTGAGGCCAACGCCATGTCCCAAACATGGTCTTACACTAGCTCTCGCATATCCCGTGCTGATGCCATGTACCAGACATGGTCTTACACTGACACCTCTATACGTGCCTATATCATGTCCCAGACATGGTCTTACACTGACACATCTCGTAGCCGATGCATGTCCCAGACATGTCTCACACTAGTTTACATCACGAGGCCGATGCATGTCCTAGACATGTCTTACACTAGCCCTCGTTTCAATGCCGATGCCAAGTCCCAGACATGGTCTTACGTTGGCTCTTATAATATGGCCGATACATGTCCCAGACATGCCTTACACTAGCACACATATAACCCAAATGTCATGGCATGAATATCCGATTTTATTCCTTAAGGTTCAAACGAGAATTCTACTATCTCAATATCTAACATACATAATCATTTCCACAAACAAGCAATTGATGCTATATCAATTCAAACACATATAATAACAATGTAGTTGTATTATTTACATACAGCTTACCTCGAATTACAAAAAGTAGACGACTAGTTCGGCTTATTCCACTTACTTTGCTTTTCCCCGGTCTAGGCCTGGATTTTGTAATTCTTGATCTATAATGGTGAAAATTCACACATTTAATCATGTTATTAATCTAAGTACTCAATGATTTAAAAATTGGGTAAAATAACCATTTTGCCCCTAGACTTTTGCAAAATGACCATTTTACCCTTAGGTCCAAAAATCGATTTTTATCATATTTTCTCATTAATCAGGCCTAGTCGAATACTCTTTATACTAGGAGAAGCCCACAATTCTCATTATTTCACACATTTATCACCTATTTTAGAACTCATGTAAAAATGGTCCATTTTAGGGTTTTCACAAGAAATCTCTTCACAAAATTTGTTTATTACACTACCATAACTCATATTATTCCATAAAATTTTAGAAAACAACATGAACACACTTATGGTAAAACCCTAGACTTTCAACCATTTTGCAAAATAATCCCCTCATTTGAAAGCTCATGTTATAAGGGTTCTAAAAGTACAAAAATTATCAAGAAAAACCATCAAGATCACTTACTTGTAAAGAGACTAAGTGGCTGAAATTTCAAGTTTCAAAAACCCCTCTAATGGCTAATATTTTCGGTCAAGAAGAAAGGATGGAAGAAAAAGATGATGGCTAGGCTTTTAGGGTATTATTTTATCACATGTTAGGTTATCAAATACTTAACACTTTGACCATTTAATTCTTTGTTCGGCCAAGCTATAATCTAAGGGTCTATTTTCCCTTTAAAGACCTCCAATTTAAGTTTTCTAGCTATTTGACACCCTTAGCTATCCATTTAAGACTTTTGCACTTTATGCAATTTAGTCCTTTTTCGTAATTAAGCTCACAAACGCTAAAATTAAATCACCAAATTTTTCATGCACCCTTATAAACATGCTATTACACATAAAATAATATTAAAAATAATTTCTCCAACCTCGGTTTAGTGGTTTCGAAACCACTGTTCCGACTAGTTCCAAAATCGGGTTGTTACACACCACATGTGCTTGTCATGCAATTTGGCTAAGGAATGTTCTTGTAGATGTTTATTTTCCATAGGAAAGACCTACTCCAATTTATTGTGATAACAACTCAACTATAAAATTGTCAAAGGATCCTGTCTTGCATAGAAGGATGAAGCACATAGATGTGAAGTTTCATTTCTTGAGAGATCTTATGAAGAAGTGAATTATCGAAGTTGTTTACTGCAGAAGTGATGATTAAGCTGCTAATATTTTCACTAAGCCCCTCAAGGTTGAGAGGTTTATAAAGTTGAGAAAGCTGCTAGGTGTTTGCACATTGAAGGAGGGGTTGTACAATGGAGTTGCTTAAATTGAAAGTTTTAGATTTCTGCTTTAAGTTTAAGGGAGGGATTGTTGATAATGTCCACACCACATTAAGTGTTTTGTTTGGTTTGTTATTGTTGGTCCTTATTTTTTAAGAAGTCAGTCAATCAAAAATAGTTTGTTCAATCTTTCATGGGATTATTCTGTTTTTCAATGGTCAGTTAGTGAGTTTTATGTCCATGTTTTCCCTTCTAAGTAAGCTTGTATAAAGGCTTAGGTGCTGAAGTTATTTTTTTGGATGAATTCCTCAAGTTTATCTCCATCTTTTTTGTGTTAGGAATTCTCTTTTAGCTTTTATCAATTTTGGTTCCTATGATGATACGATATTTTAAGATTGTACTATGTTATCACCTAAATTTTTTAAAAAATATATATTTTTATGTCATGATGTGACACAATATCAAAATATCATGTTATAACATGAATTAAATTTAACAAAATTTGAAGACTAATGTAAAAAAAAAATTACAAATACAATGACTAAATATATTAGTATTGTAAAATTAACAAAATAAAAAACACACACACATTACAGTTAACCTACCAAAATTGTTGGTTGGCCCTTGTGGGTCATCGCTCGATTCCCAAATGACACTGTTTTCAATGTTTGAAAGACACAAGTGTGAAAAGTAATCATTCTCTAATTACATAATTGAACTTAAATTATACAGTTTAATCTTAACAGGAGATCATATATGCATGAAATCAGTATCAACCTCGACCTTCGGTATACTAGTCCATATAAATAAAGAAATTGTTTACTTAATTTGTTGCCTATAGCTAGACATAGCTTTCCTAATCTACTTGTTTCCATTAAATAACGCAAAAGTCGATCCTTAAAATATTGTTTTTAGGCAGTTGACACACCCCCAAATCATGTTACAATTTGAATAATTAATTTCATGCTTTTGCTTCTCACATGCTATCTAACTTATCGCAGACATGTTTGGGAATATATTGAATCTTTTACTCAAGGAATTTAAACCATGCACGTGGCCACTATATAACCTCTACTATTTTTTAATAAATTTTATGACTCCTATATATTTTAAAACTCAACTTCCAGCCTGCATGTTTCCAAAAGATCATCTCAAATCTCTTCACATGCTCCCATAAGAATAAAGTATAATTAAATAAATTCATAAACAAGCGTATAACGGCGCAATCAATTTATAATTTCATCCTTAAGTCTAGCAGACTTTGACTTTTACTATAACTTAAATATGAACAAATGATTTGTACATTTTATCTCTTAAACTAATTAAGGATCCTCTGCAAATGAAGCTGAAGCCTACCAAAGAATACATGTTAGTTACCGTGTGTGGACTCATTTTCCTGGTCCATTATAATATTCCTTTACTATCAATATGGCATGAAGAAGATTCATTCTTTGGGTACTAAATGATGAAAATGAAGTTGAATTAGACCGCACTTGGTAACTATATAGAATATGAATTTGAACTATAATATAGCTAACAAAAATGTGTGGTGCTTTATGATAATTGAATGAGGATCATAGGTTAGCTACCAGACAGTAAGATAATTAGTTGCCTAACACATTTACATCCAAAATTATTGCTTTGGGACCAATGATCGATGCCATTGACAATTACTTTGAAGCTGCCATTGAAAAGAACAAATGTGACAAGATGTTTATAAAGTTGGGTTAGTTAATTAGATTAAGTTGCATTACATCCATACTATTAACACTACTCAACTTGGGTTGAATCATTTATATTTATAAATGTATGGTATAAAACTTGTTTAGGCTAGCTCACGTTACTTTTTCTAATATATATATATATATTATTTACATTTACTTTCTAATAAATTTATTATTTATTTTAAATTTTACTAAATACTCATAGATATTTAAAACATTGCTTACGTAAGGATCAAATCTTTTAAAGTGATGAAATTACTCTAATATTGATTGTAATTATGTTGTATTGTTTTAGTTAGAATGGTGTGAAAAAATCAACAATGTATACTTCACCTTAGCTTCATGGTTATTGAGCTGAATAGTATTGTTATATATATATATATATATATATAAGTATGTTCTAAAGATTTGATTTTTATTTAATTATTTTGAAAGATTTAATTTTTAGATAAGCAAAGTTTAAGTCCAAATTTAGCATTTAACTTTAAAATTTTAATGTTTTCTTTCAATGAATTTTTTTATAATTTTAAATGAATTTAATTTTACTTTTTAAATCTACTATTTTTATTCAAAATTTCTTAAATTAAATACTAATGTTTCCTTTGGAGGAGTGACAAAATTAACTTAAGCAAAATTAAAAATATCGGTAGTGGTGAAATTAATTATTATAATTGTGAAATTAAATCCATAACAAAGAGTTTAAAAAGTAAAAGGAACAAAAGGGTTAGATAATTCAAACATAACTTTAGTGATGAGTTGAAAATAAGAAAGGATGGTTAAAGACATTAAACTAAAAACAATATATAATAAAAGTTTTAAACAATTTTATTTTTAAGAGCACATTATAAGTATGTCAAGTTGTAGTTTTATTTTATTTTGTACAAAAAGAAGAATTAAATCATAACTAAATTAGGCGAGATCAGGCCATCCTAGAATAATCATCATGCTATAATAGGAGGATTTCATCCGGCAGTTGGATAAAGGTATACATACCTAACGGTGTTGAGAACACCATTAAAATTAACCCATCAGTTACCTTGTTGTACTCTCTAAAAATATGTGTAACCTTAACCATCCAAGAAATTAGTAATAGGTATCATAATATTTTATGTCTTTATTATTATTATTTATTTTATAAATATTTTTTAAAAAATATTTTCATTTTATATATTTTAATTAATCATTTTATTGGGTTGTGATAGAAAATAGGGATAAAAAACAAAGTTAAAAAGTCAGATGATTTTTATGAATACAAAGTTGATGAAGTCATTAGCCTCTATGGGTGAAAAATGTGAGGTAAGATTGTTGAAACTCACCGTAGTGGTGTTATCCAAACACCATACAATAATTCAGCTATAATTATTTATATTTTGAAAAATGTGAAATATAGCTTAGTTGTATATAAAGGAAGGCATATGAGAAATTGAAGGAATAGCAGGATATGTGAGCTGGTTTTTATTTTTATTTTGGAGAATAATAAGTGAATTGTTATATTCAAGAAAAAGACCATTTCCAACTCTTCTTGTTTGCTTCTTCTCTTCATGTACATGTTTGTCATCTTCTCCCTTGGAATGCGTGTTGGATACTCTCTCCTTTTCTCCTATATTAAAATGAAATTTAATAGTTTGTAAACTTGGAGTAGATTTCTTCTCTCTCTCTCTCTCTCTCTCTCTCTTTTAAAAATTAAGATATTAACTTGGGGAAGATATTTTTTGTTCACCATTGGCATTTATTTACCCTTTAGTACTGAATATTGATGAAATCAGAAAAAAAAAATTATCATTACAAGGGTTCTCTCTTCAATGCACTCAAAGTACACAAAAGACATGATTCCAACGCAAGAAAAATGAAACAATAATTAGAATTATTATGTAGCTAAACAGAATCACCTTTCTATTCTTTCATGGCCCATGCTAGAGCTGCTGCAAACCAACCCGCACTGCAATTTACTTAGTAAAATAATATAATTTTACTTGGGAAAAAAAAAAAATTCATCTCGCATGATCCAACCCTAGCTAAGCAAACATCTCTCTCTCCCTCGGGAACTTGAAAAATGACGAATCAATTGAAATGTTGTTGCTGTTCAAGCCATGGCCAAAACCCGGTTTGTTCCTCGATGGTGCAGAACATGTTGGTGATGAGGCTCTCTTCTTTAACCATTTGAGGAGGTTGATGATGATCATCGTGGCTTGAATTTGACGACGCCGCTTGGAACAGTCCTGTTGGAAACAGGGTTCTTGCTGGTCTGCTAATCGTAGCCGGCGGCGGCGGCGGCGGCCTGTCGTTATCCAACTTCACATCCGAGCTGTTTTCACTTCGGTTGCTGCTACAACCTTCTGTTTCTTTATTCAGATTGATGCATTCACTTGCTTCTCTGCCTTTCAGTGCCATTATCTACTTCCACACACCCACAACATTAATTAGCTCGTAAACAACTAAACCTATATATATATTTATACTGTGGGTTTACCTCTGCTTGAAGCTTTTTGTTGTGAGCTTGAAGTGCATCATTGTCTGCTTTGATGAGCTCGTACTGTCTCTTGAGGAGATCATAGTCTTTCTCAAGTTGCTTGGTTTTCCATCTAGCTCGTCTGTTTTGAAACCAAATAGCAATCTGTCTTGGTTGCAGTCCAAGAGCTCGAGCCAGCTGCATTTTTCGCTCGGGTTCCAGCTTGTTGCCTAACTCAAAGTTCTTCTCTAGTGTCTTTACCTGTTCCATGTTAAGCCTCCTCTTCTTTTCACCCGCCTGTGACCCATCGTCCGATATATCATCCTCTCCATTTGCTTCTTCACACACATGATCTATACCTGAATATGAAGACATTGATCTCTTCCCCAGAAATGATGCAACACCTGTGGCTCCAAAACATAAATCAAATTGAATTCCAGCATAGACTTAGATCAGATGAAAGCATAAAGATATATATGTGAGACTAAGTACCATGAAACTCCTGGGGCGCCGTGCAAGAAGGGAGGATTTGATTGATAGAATTAGTGGAGCGTTGATGATCTTCGTGATCATGATGAGGCGTTTGGAGCATGAAATTTGCTGGGAAGAAAGCCATTCCATTGCAAGACATGGAGCAGATGACAGACAGGTCTTGTTTTAAAAAAGCCTGCAATAATATTAAAGAAAAACTCTATTTTCACCAACTCATGATTGTTGCAGATCCTCGGAGTGGACACAGAGTTTAATGTAAGAAAAGCAAAAGAGAGATTCGATATATATATACATATATCAGACTAAAAGGAAAACTTGAATTTCTTGTATTGGAATGAAGGTGATGCAGAGATTTGTAGAAAATTGATAGCTTATATACCTTATCAAACTGCAACCTCTAGCTTTTTAGGAAGAAACTGTTTTTTCTTTTATATTATTTCTATTGAGAGAAAGAGAAGTATATGAACGATGATGACTCTATTCTTCCATTCATTTAGTCTCTTTATACGAGGATGGATTTATTTCATTAGAAAACCGGGATTTTTAATTTTATCTTATTTTACTTTTTTTTTATAAAAAAGTTTTTAACAATAAAAAGAAAATTCATGATTTTTTTGATTAAATAATTTGTTGACACACACAACCCATTTGCATGTTGGGGACAAAGGTGAGACAAGAAAAAGAAGAGAAAAAAAAGAAGAAAAGGCTTAGCTGCTAACTAAATTAAGCCTGGTGTGGTGACTCTGAAAACAATTTCATGGAGTGCTTCCAATCCAAGTCCAATAATATGAGGGTCATTTTCGGTTGGAAATACCTTTTTATATATCACTTACAAAATTCTCTTTATTAATCAACTCTTAAATTTATAAGTTCAATGTAATGCAAACTCATAAATTTCTCAATTCTTTTTACTTCTTGGAAGTAAATTTATCTTTTCACTGCCGGTTATTTCCTTAAATTTCCCAGTAACCGTTGGTTCCCTTAATCATCTTAACTACGGTTAGCTTGATAGCTATAAATAATGTTACTCCCTTTTCTTTTCTTTTCTTTTTTTTTTAATGAAAAAGAAATTACAAGACACAACCTATTTTTTTATGATGAAAAAGAAATTATAAGACACAACCTACATTGGTAAATTCAATTCCCCAAAAATGCGTAGACTTTGACTTCCCAAGTGAGTCAACTAGCCTAACTTATCGGCTTCCTGATTCTCTTCTCTAAGTATGTAATAAATATTCTAATGGCGAATTTGATACAATAGTTGAAGAGTCCTTCTGATTAGAGCTGAATTGGACCCTTCTATAAGACTTTCTTGGATGACCGTAACCACCTCCAAGCTCCCTATCTCGATCAACACATTATCAAAACCTCGGTCAAGTAAGATGTCTAATCCATACAATATGCCTCACAATTCAACCTCAAACATTGAGTAGCTGCCCAATAACCTATTAAAGCCAGTGATCCACTCCCCATTTCGGTTTCTCACAACTCCCCCCGCTGCCGCAGAACCATCCTCATGTCTAACGGATCCAACTGTATTCAAGTATATCGCACTTAGAGCAAATGATCGATTTCTGAATATGTTTCTCAACTGGCCTATTGTCAGATAGAAAAAATTGTTTGCCCAACTGTACGAAACCTTAATAGTATTATTGTTGCTCCAAGTTGTACATTGAAAGATGAAAAGATTACTGTTCTTCCAAATACGCCAGATAATAATCCTAAAAAATCACTTCCATTCAACCTCCCCAAAGTAAATGTCATAATGATTCTACAAATTTTAAATGAACCATTCCTATAGATTACTTAAGTAAAACCTGCGAAGTTTATCAGTAGGAGTAATAAGGTCCTAGACTTTCCTTGCTTCAATGCAATCCCTAATGACATACAACACATCTTCTGAAGTATGGCCACAAACTCCACACGCTGAACTATGGTTCAATCTTCGCCGGACTATTTTTGTGTTGGTGAGTAATCTCTACTTGAACACTAGCTAGATAAAAAATCTAACCCTTTGGGGGCCTTTGAACTTCTAAAGGATCTTCTAGATATTTTCCTTATGATTCTAGGAACATTTTCGAATTTTTCCATATGCACTTTTAACAAAGAAGGAACCCGTCCTCGTTCGTCCCCAAATAATCTTGTCAACTCTTGTTGTCGAGTGAGGTAAGGGTATCCCGATAATCTTTCAAATGACAGTCTCCGATAACCAGAGCCGAAAAAATCAAGATTCCGAGTACCATCATTAGCTACCATATCATTAAGCGAATAATCCAGATCAAGACTAACATGTCTAGGAATTAGATTAATGAGAAACCCTACATTTGGGCTTTAGGAATTATGTCAACACCTGTTATTACTCTCATCTTCCACTGACCAAAGCAAATTCTTCCGAATAAGTGGCCAAACCTTAGAACCTCTACGGGATAGAGTTTCTAGAATGCCAATCGCTACCCCATATTTTGCTGGAAGCACCTGTACCCAGAGAGCTTTTGAATCAGTCACAATTTTAAAGCCCAATTTCATCATGAAGGAAGTATTATGATCCTGCAACTTTTAAAGGCCAAGACCGTCATGCTTTTGAGGTTGACATACATCCTCCCAATCGACTAAAGCTACATACTTACCACTACTCGAAGATCCCCAAACAAACTGACGCAACCATATGATCGATTTTCTTACAAAGACCTTTCAGGATTAGCATTGATTCCATGAAATATTTAGGAATCACTAGTAAGACCAATTGTGCCAGAGTGGCCTTACCTGCTAAAGACATTTACCTCAAATCCCATCCCTACAATTTACTTTGAACCTTATCCACCACAAACCGCAAGCTATTGGTAACTTTGTCATGGAATAAAAGTACTTCTAGATAGCTTCCAAGATTATTCACTCTCTGAAAACAAAGAATTCGACACAGGTTATCACCGAAGTGATCACTTACCCCTTCTAAGAAGCAAACATTTGTTTTATGAGCATTGATATTATGCTCAGAATAATCGTAAAAACTATCTAACACTTCCTTCAAAACTGTGGCTTGATCCTCTTCAGCTTATCCAAACAAAATTAGGTCATCTGCAAAGAACAAGTGGGAAAAGGGGGATCGAATGAGATAAATGAATAGGTCTCTATCGCCTAGAGTTAATACAAGGCTGGATACTATGATTGTTACTCCCTTAAATTTTTCAATAATATTTTCGCTACCCATTATTTTACATAGCTATTTGTTCCCTTAATCATCTAAGCTACCCGTTACCTTGATGGATATAAATACATGCATTGACAACTTTTCAAAATACACCAAGAAATCATTTAAGCTTTCCCTTCAACTAAGTATTGTCTTCCTATTCTTGTCCCAGTTGAATTAGAAAAGCTTGTTGAATCCTAGGTGATATGCTATGAGCAAATTATCCTTAAGAGTAATGCTCTACACATCTCAAACGTTGTTTCCATTTTCCATTTTCATTGTATTAATAATTTTTTTCTTAATTAAGAGACAACATAGTGGTGTTTTTTGTGGTAAAGAGAAAATCTAGGACATAAATAGCTAAGCAAGATAGACTCTTGTACGAGTTGCCCGTAAACAATCACTAAGCAATGCTAGTCAAAATCTCTCCGAGGAAACTGATATTTGGTAAGCCTAAGATATGCTTCAACAAAAAGATCGGCCATCTGGTTTGCTATCATGTTGGCCTCGTGATATATATAAACTACACAAACCTCCCATTGTTTCTTATGCAAGTTTGCTATCGCTCTCACTAGCTCAAAATTGCTAGATTTAGCTACAAAAGTATCAATTATTAAGAAAACAACAAAATTGTGGTGTTTATCCTTACTTTTTGATAGCCAAGTTCCCATGCGACTTTTATTACATCAAATACTCCTTACAATTCAACTTGGAGGATCAAGCAATCACTTGAAAACCTATTAAAACCAAGGATCTATTGTCCGTTGTCATCTCGAATTAGGCCACTGGCAATTGCACCATTCATTTTTGCATTTAGAGCTCCATCCATATTTACTTTTACCTAGCCCTCCGGAGACTATTCCCATCTCATATATTTAGTGATCATGCATGAGTTCTTTATATTTTTTCTAGCAATTTTCTCTATATAATTTGCCCACACAAAATTTCTTGTAAGAAGGCCACTAATTGATATATTGCCATTGTAAAAAATCATCATATTTCTATTTTCTAGATATTCTATCTATTTTCTAGATATTCTAACACAATATAAAAAATAAACAACTCCAATTAACCTCATTAGCAGAGAGATCTTGTAACACCCTAAATTCAGCCGGGACTGTCTAATCCGAACTCGAAATGTTACATTAGCCACCGGAGTGACTCTATTTCATCTTCAACCAAACCTCTAGCATACCATCATACCATGTGAGCTCTAAGATTTTAACTCACAATACTTCTCTTTCGCAGGCAAAGGGGTTCGCATGTTGTAGTAGTAAGACATGTAAATAAAAGAAGAGCTCATGTGTACAAGTAAACATGTGGGATACTGTAACTTATTACTAAGGATCACTACTTACATAGCTCATGGATTTTAGTCTTTGCGGAATAAGTCTCCTTAAATAGGGTAGGTCTCACAAACGATCCTTTTACGTTTAGATTCTGCGAACTCATATCACAGGGTCCCTCTTATTCCGCATATCGTGAATTATCAAGGGTTTGCAGGTAATAGTTCATTAAACGCTAGGGTTCGCACCTTGTACAATTTGACAACTTTGTTACTTCGCAATAACTTTGGCGAACTGTATATAAATTAGCCAGTTTTGATTATTTCATATTCTAACTTATGACGAACACTCTGATTAGAAATTAAATACTTTAGACATGAACTCGTAGATTAAGAAAAGATCAAACATGGTTTCAAATTATATTCATATCGACAAGAAATTGATTTACTTAACATTCAAATATATATAGTTTTATTGATTCACGACCTTGAAATAAAAGAAGAAAAAACTAAGTCTTAAAACAATCAGCGAAGTCAATAGAGAAAAAGATATATCTATGCCCAAGTAGAGTCTCATATTTCCTTTAAGTCCAGAGTTCGTTTGTATCACCTATTCAGTGTTTATGCCTCATCTGGATCTATCGTTTCGTCGCCACACACCATGTGATCTAGCTTTCTGCAATGTTTAGAAAAGAGTATGTGAGCTCTTGCGAGCTTAGTGAATGTATAGAAAAACCGCATAGCACAACAAAAACTTAAGTTAAACAAGAGCTTTGTCAAGGTTATTATTTTGCGAATTGGGTTCGCCATATCTATGCAAAGCTTGGTTCGCGGATACCTGTTGTTAGTTAACTTAAAAAAATAAAACATAGTATTTTGGAAAACACAATCTTATTCACACGTTCTTTTCTATTGGGTAAATGAATCTCTTTATGACTCCTCACTTTGATTCAAAGAGTTTGTCATATCCCATAAGTGTAATGCTAAGCTAACACTCTCCATTACACCAGCATGTCCCATTGAATGGAGCTTAGCTCATCATTCCCTTATATCTCCTAACCTGTACCAGGGCATCTTACCCAAATCATAAAACCCAAATGTGAAATCTCACAATCCTATGGCATGCCATTATATCCAACGATTACAAAAGACTATAGTGTCAAAGCTTTTACTTAAACATAAATCTCGTAAATCATGAGAAGCTTGAAAAAATATTCATATCTAGCTCGCAATATAAAGCTCACATATCACTATTTATAAAAACATATATTTAAACACAATCACAAAACAAAGTTTAGAGAAAGCTTACTCTGAAACTTAGGATTAAGCCCTAAGCTCTTGATTAACACTATGGTTCGCATTTACATATGGCGATCCCTGAACACTCACCAGTTTGTTAAAAGCTTTAAACAAGCTTTATTTTTCCCTTGTCTTTGCTTGTAGACAGCTCTGTTAGGTTCGTAACTTCACAAATATACAAAAGTTACCAATAGACGAAGCACATTAAAACTAATACATAAACGCAAGCGAACCTAGATTCACACATACTAACTTTTTGGCAAACCTAGTCTCTTTCATTGAAAACCTTCTTAAAATTTCTAAAATTACTTTCAATAGATAAACAAAGGCTTACCTTAAATTCTAAGAGCTAATTTCTAATTTCTTGATTTCGTAGAAACAAGAGAAAGAAGTAATCGATGAAGAATTTTGAGAGAGTTCTGTCATTCAAAGGAATATGAAATTTCGATGAAAAGACCTTAATTTATAGGCATTAGGTGTTTTGGTGATCTTAAGTTGCCCTAGTAGATATAGGAAAGAGTTACATACATGGGTGATTTTGTGAAAAGGAAAATAAGTTAACTTCCTAACTTTGGTATAACTGCCATTTGACCACTCTTAATTTTTTTTACAGTCAAGACCCTACTTTCACTCTTGACCCAAGCCAACGAATACAACTCGCCAGGTTTACTGGCGACCTTAGCTCGCGGCCCCAAACTCTTAGGCCCTATTCTAGGATGTTACAAATCTTCCTTATGCTTAGTGTTATCAACACCCAAAACAGATAATGAGAGGCTAAAAAAACAATGTTAATGACTAAAGAGTACTACACTTCGCCAAATAATGGATATAGAAGGGCACTCTATAGAGAGATACAAAAAAGATTCGAATGAGACATCATAAGCGAAACAATAAGGGTCATTTGTCATACTTTTTCTACAACATTCCATATTGGTAAGCGACCTATTAGGTAGTAAGACCTAAAAAAATTTTAGACCTATTGGGGACAATTTATCATCTTTACCAACCCTTAAGCCTCAAGCATTATGTGCAAGCATCTTATACGTATTGGAGACAATGAACTTCTTATATTTTTTTGAAAAGTAAAAACTGTACTTTTTTTTAAAAATAATGTAATAGGCAAGTATCAATACACTATCCATTAAGTATTTCTAAAGAAAATAAAAAAAAATACCATGAAAGCTAACAACATAACACTCAAAGCACACAAATTGCTCAATGAAACATAACTTAATAACCTCAACAAAAAATAAAAAATGTTGAAATAGTCTCATAAAAAAAATCAATCACTTGCACACCATAAGAAAGCTCAAAGAAAGTTAGCTAACTAAGGATTAGTTCTTTCAATGCTAGCCTTGGCCAACTTATTAGCCTCCTTATTGACCTGTATTAGAGTATATTGCACCTTCTAACAACTAACCTTAGGTATAAAAAACGTAGTAGAATCACAAATATTCATTTAGCAATGAGGAGCTTGATTAGGATTATTAATCTAATTAACAACATTTACATTGTCCGGCTCTACAATAAGGGTAAATTTGCTCACCTATCTTGATGCAAAGAAAATAAATAGAGCTTCCTTCACTATAAGCACTTTTTTCTAGATTTAGGTTAGCCCCACCTATTTCCTTAGAAGAGACGAAGAGGTTCATACTATTCTCATCTCGAATAATTTATCTAGTCCCTGTCAAACCAAAGTTACCAACCACAACCCCATCATCATTAAATTTAAGCTTTCTACATCGAGGAGGTATCAAGCTCAGGTAACTCAGTTTAGACTTTTTCTGTTGACGAGGTGCATTAACGAGCCTAGGGGAAGTCATAATATTAGTAACTTTCATCGATATGCCTAGCCACTTAGCTCTATACCATCAAGCAAATCTAAGTTTAATAATCTCCAATAATTAATCCTTATGAAACACATTATCTTTGAAAATAATTTAATTATGATATAGAAAAATATACCATATAATAGCAAAAAGAATCAGTTTCTAAAGTTTATTACAACAACTAACCTAAAACGATGACAACTATGCTAAAAAGAACTCTAAAAGGCTTTTTGGTGCCATCCATTGCACATAGTAAAGCTTACAAAAATGTTGTCAAATTAACCATATTACAGGGCAATGAAAAAATAGGTGACCCACTAATTAGACCTGCTTATAGCAAAAACAACATAATGTAATAGTAAGGGAAATTATTCCCCTTTTTGCTAACACCTTTTTAGAAGCAATTTGACCTTTAGTAACTTACCAAATAAAAATGTTCACTTTTAGAGGTACTAAGCTAGTCCATATAAACATTACATAGATAATATTTGGATATAAATGATGATGACTAAAGAAACATAAGACTTTATCATATATGCATCTAAACATGTAGGGGGGCCACATCATTCGATTTGGAATGAAAGGAGATAAATATTGTTGGTTAAGGATAATTAAGAAATCCTCCTATATGGTCTTCTTCCAATAAAAAAAGAGTTATTCTTGACATGATATTCCACCTCCACTGCTTGTTGAGGATGTTGGATCTTATACCCTAAGTGTAGTATTTTCATCAATGTACACTTGTAATTCTTTCGGATAGATTGGTTAATAAAATTATTCATGAATTACATTAATACTTTGTATAATGTCCTCATATGAATTTTGCACGCAAAGAAAAATGGAAACAAATGTTACTCATTTGTTGTCTAATGTTTAACTAATACTAAGCGATATTATGTAGTCAAATCGTAGTACAAAAAAACAGCTTGTATTAGTAGACCAACCTAAACATGTCTTTAGTCTAATCGAAAATGAGCAAACCGATTGAAAGACTAATATGTTGTCTATCAAGTCTAAATGGGGAAATGCTTTGTCTTGGGCTTCGGAGTGGATGACTCCTAGAAGATAGAAACATAGATGTGATTGACTGAATTGACAGTACATCAGACAATACCCAAGAAGAATAGGTCCTGAACCCATTTATGGATTTATTCACTTGTGACGTTCATAGTGTGGTATACCTAAATTTTGAGTAGATGGTAAACTATGTATGTATGACTCGTACACTTTGATGTAAGTAAAAGCCTGAGTTAAAATAGATAATAAACTAAAAGTTGGTACGTTGGGTGTACCACTTCTGCATTATGTAGCGTCATTCACAATAGTAGAATTCATAGCTCAAGACATGGATAAATGAGATCCTCTCATTGGCATTACATGGTTGATGAAAAGTAAATATGACCATAGGTGTTTTTTCTTTGTGATGAATGACTTAATTACTATTTGATAGTAATTGACTTTCCATCAAGGAAGATAAAATGGTTATCATGAGATAAAATAGGATCATATTGGGAGAACATATATTATCCCAAAGAGATTAAGTATATCTTATGAGCGTAACACATTTATGATAATATCATTGGACGAGCACTAAGTAGTTGCTTTCGTAATGGTATGCTACTAGGGAGAGCTCAGTCACGATACTATAGTGGAATGACTTCGTTATTAAATGAGTTTATAATTAATAGGCGAAAATACAAAACTTAATTATAAATCATTTGAACCCTAATTACATATGTTCAATCGGTCCCTCCACTAGCTTATTGAATCCAAAAATGAATTGCATGTTTGAATAGAAATGAACAGAGTGAATAGGAAAAGAGAAATGAGAAACATTCAGGAATGATTATGATTTTTTCGAAATGGAAAAATGGAATCATTTAGAAATGAATGTAGGTTTACAAAAACGGAAATGGAAATGATTCATTTGCAATTCTGTATAGAATACTTAAAAATAATCGAAAAATAAGTATAAATTTTTGAGCTATTTTGAAGCCCGAAAATGAAAATAAATCATTCGGCCACAATGAACATGTTGAGTTGTGAAGTACTAAACATATTTTCTCAAAACTTTACCATGGTAAAATCGTCAAAATTTTATTAGGGGTAAAATAGGGATGAAAAAAATTATTTAATATAGAATATTAAAGTTTATTTTAGGAAATAGAAAAACCAAATCAGGTTGGATCACATTACATATTATTGGGTCAAAAGGTCCAAGAAGTACTTGTAATTGGACCTGATGTAAGAGAGGCCCAAAACCCCTCATATAACATAAAGGGGGCGGCAACCTAGTAGGAATACTAAGGTGTCTTGTGCACCCCACTTGTACTCTAAGTAGGAATTCTACCTTCTCTCGTTATAAATAGATGACGTCAGTTGAGCTATTTACATAACTTTGAGAGATTGTTACTCAGCCAAAAGATAGAGATAATTTATTCTTAACTATTAAATATATTTTTCTAGAATAACAATTCTATCAGTCTCTATTAAAGAAGAGAGGGTTTTCTTTTTCACCCCAAATTAAAAAGAGAAAACTTTTTCTAGATATGTGTTTCGGTTCAATTGGTTCGAGCCTACACTCGAAGCAATTCGTGGTATGAGAATAGTTGAGAAGATCGTTTGGTTAAAAGCTAGGACCAACGAATGTCCATTAAGCCAAAAACATAGGTATGATTTCAGTTAGGGTTTATTGCTTTAAATATCACAAACTGAGTCAGTTTTTCAAAATTTTAATTTTCTGCTGTGCAAGAAAACCGTTTTCAAATCGTATTTTTCCAACAATTGGTATCAAGAGCTAGGTTGTGCCTTTGTTTATAGTGTAAATCAAGACTGAATCTGTCTCTTTATCTTGTTATTGATATTTGATACGATGTGACATTCTTGTAATTATTCACATGTTTTGGAGAGTATATGGGAATGAATATGATATTATATATATTTTATATAATTGTTAATTTTTGCCAAAGTTGTGGTTCTTAGAAAATAGACTGTGGACTATCATCTCCAGGTAAATGTAATTTTTTCGAAAAGGAGTCCATGACAAGGAAAAGATGGAGCGATGGTGGTTGAAGACAAAAGGAATGGCTTGTGGTGAAAAACTGTATAATTTTTTTTTCATTTATTTTCTAAAAATAGAACCATGGAAACCTTTACTGACAATTTTATTTTAAGCATCCATCTCCTTATATATCTGTTTAGTACTTGTTAAAAATATAATTTTGATATATATGTATGAGATGATCCATAGTTGATCGATTAAAGATAAGATGTGTGGTTGTGAGAAAATACATATGTTGTATTGTTCCATTCACTTCTTTAGGTTATGCGATTGTTTTGAGAAGTGTGGTAATGAGAATGTGCATGTCTAGCATTGACTTTGGCAAGGAAAGACTTGGTTTTTAAGTGGTCAAATATGACTCACCTCCCTTTCTTAGGACCCTACCTGATGCACAGTTCACATTCACTTCTTCAACTTTTTCTCTTAAAGGAAAAACTATAGAGAATCAAAATTGTTTATTTTATGAATAAATGAATGTGAATATTATAAAATTGTCATAACATGTCATGCATATACGAGATAAGCATGCCATATAGTTTAGGAAAGAATGTCACAAGTACTTGCCATGTATATATTAATCATTCATGATTGAAACTGGAAATTAGAAACCTTGTATGTTTTTAAATATTATGTGAGAAAAGGTCCCCAAATAAGACCTACGACCTCCATCAATAGTCTCTTATGATGGCATGATAAGTTCACTACTCCCTTATTGAACATACTCACTGAAAACAAATTGAACCAAAATAACTATAAGGAATGGAAAAGGAACTTAATAATTGTCCTGAGTTGTGAGAAATCTAAAACGATTCTTGATACTAAGTGCCTTCCGGCCACTCAAGTTGAGGCTAGAAAATACTAGAAAAAGTGTAACACCCTAAACCCGGCCTGGACGTTATAGCTGAATCTAGCGATGTCGCATGGTAGTGTGTTTGAAAACTGTAGCTTGTGTTGAAAACCGTAACTTAGCTTAAAACATTTTCCATTCAGAACTTGTCATTATCTTTTATTAATCTCCAAAGTCGTGGTTTTGATTCAGTTGTTAGTTTTCAAAACATTTTACGTTGAGGAAGCTTTTTAAAATAGTTTGTGTCCTTGTAGGTATTTTGCTAAAACACAGTGTTTTAGTTACCTCTAGTAGATATAAAATATAAGGCAGAATAAAATACAAATTTAAAGAAAAAATCCATAAAGGCCATTATTACAGTAAAATACCCCAAATAAAACTTTAAAAAAAATCTACTTAAGTATGAAATAGTATAAAAAGGGGTCGTGTGGCCACCGTTAGTCCTCCGTCGCTCCGATCCGTCTAAGTCTGGGGATTACCTATACAAATAAAATAGAAGGGTGAGTTTACGAAAACTCAATGTGTAATCCCCATATAAACAAACAGACAGAATGCAATCATAACCTGGGCCTAAGCCCATTTCAGTAACAATTTCAGTTTCAGTTAGGGCCTTAGCCCATAACCATAAAGAAGCAGTCATGCATTCGGGCATTGGCTCATTATAGTATCAATATTTAGTACAGTAATAGATATACAGTATCAAATCCTACCTAACCAAACTCTACACTCCAACTCCGTCTAACCTTACACTCTATGTGGGGATATAATCAACTCACCTATTGCTACACTCCAAAAAGTACCGAATGTGGCATTAAACCCAATGCAAATATAAGCCCCCAACCCAATGCATTGCAATATACAAATATGACATGCTATAACATAATATCATGAATGTAATCAGGGCATACAGTATCAAATCAGTGAAACATCATCATACTTATTCATAACAATCATATAGTAATTTTAGTCAGCTAGGAGTCTATGTAAGCTTACCGACCCTACAGTAGGTCCAAAGTTGACTCGGGCGAGCAGTGCAACCTTAACGGTCAAATAGTGAAAATGGGCCCACAGGCCCATGTTGCATGCCCATGTGGGCCCACACGCCTGTGTGCCCACACGGCCCAAAATGGCCTTGGCTGTGTGGATTACACGGCCTGGCCCAATATTCTTACACGCCCATATGGACCACATAGCCCAATTCAGCCCAGCCCACAAATCACACATGGCCAGCCTCGCTGATCACATGCCCGTGTTTGGTCACATGACTTACCACATAGGCGACTGTACGCCCGTGTGGCGTCAACATTCACCTATTCTGGCTTTTTTGAATTCCAATTCCAGAGTTGTGTTTACACACCTGGTTTCTATTTGCTGAAAAAACTGCCCCAATTCTTTGAAACCTACACTTGATCGAACAATTACCAATTATTCACTTAAACATTTACTTAATCCAATACACACAAGTTGACCAAGCGTTAAACTCACAACAACATTACCTTCAATCGAGTAAAGAGGGAGGTTTTACCCGCTTAAGACGTCAATCAGATACCTTCAACCCTTTGGTCAACTCCTAACCAACCAACAAAAAATCTCTTTAAACCACTTAAACAAACAAAAGTTAATCAAGAAGTAGAAACATAACTTACCGTACCATGAAAATATACACTTGCTCATGGAACGAATAAACACAATGAAGCAAATAGGAAAAGAAAATAGGTGAAAGGGGAAAGAACTTTCGGTAGCAATTTTGTCAGCAATTCGGCAGTAAAGAGAATAAATTCAAAACGCCAAAAGATTAGGAGCAACCAAGATTTGGGAAAAGTAACAGTTATCATTCGACTTGAGAAGAAAAGGAAAAGAACAAAAGATGAAAGCAAAGAGAAAATCCAAAAGCAGAAACGGTAAAACTATCAGAAAATTGGGGAATTAGAGAGGGTAGCCGAAATTGCCACTACTAGTTTCGGTTCTATCGAAACTCTTCCCTCCAAATCTCCCCAAAACACTCTCCTCAATCCCCAATTCCTTAACAACTAAAATTCCCTCAACATTCTCCTAAAAATCGACCACAACATCCCTACACTCCTCAAATACTCAAAATTTTACCACATTTCAAACTCCTTCACGGCACATGTACAAAAAAAATCCCCCTTGCACGTATAGGGATTCGAACTCAAGACCCCTAGCACTCCAACACACCACTTAACCACCAGACCAGCAGGCCTATTCTAACATATCTTTCCAATATTTATTTTTAAGCCTACTGACTTGAGATAGGAGTTAATTTATAAAAATGCCAAAATTTGCCTAAGTCAAGGCTTGAACCCAAGACTTCTTAGACACTCCCAGAACACTTAACCATTAAAGCAGATACACATTTGTGTCACAAACATATGATAAATAAATATAAGATATTTTTGTAATGTTACAACTCTACCTCCTAAAAGAAAATTTCGGCCTCGAAATTTTACTTGATTAGAAATATGAGTATATTGCTGCCGCATTGCATCCTTAGGCTCCCACGTAGCCTCTTCGGAGTTATCATTATGCCAAAAAACCTTAACTAATAGGATGGATCTCCTTCTTAGAACCTTTACATCTTGCTCCAATATCTGAACTGGCTCCTCTTCAAAGGTCAGATCTGGCCTAACCTTGATTTCATCAATCGGAACAATATGCGTGGGATTAGAGCGATAGCGACTCAACATAGAGACGTGAAACACATCATTTATCGGATCCAACTCTGAAGGTAACTCCAACTAGTAGGCAACTGGTCCCACTCATTTTAGTATGCGGTAAGGCCCAATAAACCTAGGGCTCAACTTACCCTTACGACCAAACCTCAATACCTTCTTCCATGGTGAAACCTTAAGAAAAATAAAGTCCTCCACAGAATTCTCAATCTCTTGACGCTTCAGATACACATAGGACTTCTATTTGTCTGATGCCGCTTTCAGCCGGTCTCGAATCAATCTAACTTTTTCCTCGGTATCAGAAACCAGTTCAAGGCCCAAAACATGTCGCTCGCCCAACTCAATCCAACATGAAGGCGTGTGACACCTACAACCGTAAATGTCTCGTAAGGTGCCATCTGAATGCTAGAGTGATAACTGTTGTTATAAGCAAATTCTGCTAGCAGCAAATAATCCTCCCAACTGCCTCAAAATCAATTACGCAACTCCTTAACATGTCCTCCAATATCTAAATCAACCTCTCTAATTGACCGTCCATCTGAAAATGGAATCTAGTACTGAAGTCCAATATTGTACCCAGAGCTTCATGTAGCTTCTTCCAAAACTGAGACGTAAGCGAGGATCCCTATCAGATATTATTGAAACCGATACCCCCATACAGTCTCACTATCTCAAACACATACAGCTTAGCCAATTTCTGCAGAGAGTAGTCAGTACGAATCAGTATGAAGTGCGCGGACTTGGTTAACCGATCTACTATAACCCACACTGAATCCTTCTTAGTGGGTGTGAGGGGCAACCCACTAACGAAGTCCATAGTCACTATCTCCCACTACCAAAGTGGGTGCAACCATACCAGCACTAATGCACCGGATCCCATTAGAACTCCGCAGTTAAACGTGCTCGTGTTGCACTAAGATGGGTGACTTCCTGGGAAGTCCTCGTGTTGCACCCCTCCCATTTCCAAAGTGGAATCGTAACTGGCTACAACAAACCCAAAGGTAACTGATGCTCAGCCTTAACCTGCTGGCAAGTTAGACCCTTAGCCATAAATTCGGTAACCTCTCGTTTAAGACCTGGCCACCAATATAACTTACTAAAGTCTCGGTACATCTTGTTTTCACCAGGATGCATAGTACAAGGGCAACTATATGCCTCTCCCAGTATCAAATGCCTCAATTCAGTATCCTTTGGAACATAGATTCTCCCACAGAAATAGAGCACCTCTTCGCTATTCAATCCAAAATCCTCAGTATCACCACTCTCAACCTGTCAGAAGCAAAAACTCAAATATTCATCCTCCAACTGTTTACCCTTAATCTGATCTATCCATGTTGGTCTAGCCTGAAGTTCAACCAACAAACTTTCATCATCAAATAAATTGAGATGAGCAAACATCACCCTCAGATCTGTTATAGCCCTACGGCTCAATGTATCGGCCACTACATTGGCCTTACCAAGGTGGTATTCAACCGTATAGTCGTAGTCCTTAAGCAGCTCAATCCATCTACGTTGTCTAAGATTTAGCTTCTTCCGAGTGAGGAGATACTTGAGACTCTTCTGATCAGTATAGATGATACACTTTTCACTGTACAAATAATGCCTCCAAATTTTTAGCGCGAATACCACCGCGACGAACTCTAAATCATGCATCAGATAATTCGCCTTATGAATCTTAAGCTGATGAGATGCATAAGCTATCATAAGCTACCACCTTAACCTCTTGTATCAACACACATCTCAAACTGACATGTGATGTATTGCTTTAAACAGTAAACTCTTTTCTAGACTTTGGCTGTATCAAGACAGGGGCCACAGTCAATACGATTTTGAGCTTCTCAAAGCTCTCCTCCTGCGCATCCATCCAGTTAAATGGTACACCCTTACGTAGCAGGTTAGCCAAGGGTGCTGCAATCAGTGAAAACCCCTCTACAAATCGTTGATAATACCCTGCTAGTCTCAGAAAACTACGGATCTCAAATACTGTCTTAGGCTACTTCAAATCCAAGACAGCCTCAATCTTTTGAGGATCAACTCTAATCCCCTTAGTAGAAACCACATGTCCCAGAAACGTTACTTCACATAACCAAAACTCACATTTACTGAACTTGGCGTACAGTTGTTTCTCTCATAGAATCTGTAGAACCACTCTGAGATGTTCATCATGTTCATTTTTGGTCTTCGAATATACCAATATGTTGTCAATAAATACCACCACGAACCGATCTAGATAGGGCTGGAACACTCGGTTCATTAGATCTATAAAAGCTGCCGGTGCATTAGTCAGTCTAAATGGCATTACTAGGGACTCGTAGTGACTATAACGAGTCCTAAAGGCTGTCTTATGCAATTCAACCTCCTTAACTCTCAACTAATGATACCCTGATCAAAGATCAATCTTAGAGAAAACTAAAGCTCCCCAGAACTGGTTGAACAGATCATTTATCCTCGGTAAAGGATACTTATTCTTAATCGTCAACTTGTTTAATTATCAGTAGTCAATACACATGCACATAGATCCATCATTCTTTTGCACAAACAGAACTGGTGCTCCCACGGAGACACATTAGGACGGATGAACCTACGATCCTTTAACTCTGGAATCTGAGCCTTAAGCTCCACCAGCTCCTTCAGTGTCATTATATAAGGGGCGATGGACACTGGAGCTGTACTAGGAAAGAGCTCAATCCCAAACTCTACTTCATGATTCAGAGGTAACCCAGGTAGCTCTTCAAGAAAAATGTCTGGAAAGTCCTTAATCGTCCTGATATCCTTAATTGAAGAATCCTTAGAATCTGAAATACTGATGTAGGCCAAATACGCCTCGCATCCCTTACGAACCAACTTTTTCTTCCTCAGTGAAGAAATCATATTCGATAAGTAATTTTGGCGTTTCCCAATTACGACTGCTTCGCTGTCTTCCTTTGTTCTCAGTACAACCCTTTTTGTGGCACAATCTAAGCTCACTCTGTGCTTGATCAACCAGTCCATTTCCAGTATCAGATCAAACTCTCCAGAAGGCAGTTCATCAGATCAGCTAGAAAGAAAACCCCTTGAACCTCTAGAGGAATATCTCTAAACAATTTGTTAACCCTTATTGACTGCCCCAACAGACTCAGTACAGTGACCTCACTCATAGTGCTCTCAACCAGTATACTCAAGTTTTCAGATACGGTACAAGCTATATAGGAGTGAGTGGATCCTATATCTATCAGTGTTGTATACTGTACATTATAAATAAATAACGTACCCGTAATGACATCCGGAGAATCTCCATTCTCTCAGCGACGTGCAGGATTAGCCAAAGCTGACTGCCTTGCCTCAGTATGCCCAGCACCTCTGCCTGGTGCTCTCTGACCATGGCCTAAACCATTCCAACCTCTGGCTTGACCACAGCCTCTCGGTCGCTGCTGAACTACCTTCGGTGGTGGGGCAGTACCCATGCCAGAAGCTTGCATCTGATTGGACCTCCGTGGACACTCACTAATACGATGCTCTAATGAACAGTACCTCAAACAAGGCCTAGTTTTTTTCTAACACTCGCCCTGATGATGTCTACCACAGTCAGTACACGGCAGTTGTCCAGTAGCAGCAATAGGAGCCCCAATTCTGTTCATCCCATCAGCTCTAGCCTTTTTCTTAGACCTCTGAATAGATCTCGATGGATCTGAATCCCTTTTGCTCCTATCTCTCTCCCGGTCTAGCACTCAGTACGCTTCACTTCCTCGACGATCTTCACTTTACCAACCAGTGCAGCAAAGTCTCGCTTCCTCTGTGGAGCTATCAAAACCCTCATATTATCCCTGAGGCCATCCTCGAAGCGAACACATCGCTTATACTCATATCGCCACCACACTTTGTGCATAGCGGCTCAGTCACAGAAATTCGGCCTCATACCCGGCCACTGATCTATCCCCCTGAGTCAGATTTAGAAACTCTCTCCTACGGGCATCCACGTAACTGGCACCCACATACTTTCACTAGAAAGCGATCTTAAAATATTCCCAGGACAGTCGTTCAGGCTAAGTGCCCTCCTCAACAGTGAGCCACCACTGGTAAGCCACATCTCTCACTAGTGACACTACACCATTTTGTTTCTACTCGGGGGTACAGTCCAAATTGTCCAGAATCCTTTCTGTGGCCTTAATCCAGTACTTAGCCACGTTAGGGGCAACTCCAGTAATACCCCTAAAAGGTTTGGCTCCATTAGACTGGAGTCGTTTCGTAACTGACCCTCAGCCTCCAGCTCCAGCGTTGGGCCCAACAACCCTCTTTAAAATCCTCAACATGGCTTGGGACAGTGCGTCGTCCCCAGCTGCTCGATCATGAAACCCAGTCTCAGTCATAGGTGAAGTCGGTGTCTCACTAGTATCTAAACTAGGCAGGTTTCTAGAAGATAAGAACCCTACTAGAGCCCCTCTACGACCTCTACCATGGCCTCTTGTGCTACGTCTGTGAGTACCTCTGGTGCTCATTGTCTAATTGTATTTTATCTATATTAACAATGTTATGTATCAGTTTATAGTTCCAGTGTAAAGTTTGTTTCGTACATCGCAGTGTCTATTAGTGTCTATAGGTTTTAATAAAGTATCAGTATACACTAGCTTGAGTTTTTCCAGTACAGTCTATCTATAGTAGTCCTGGTATATACTATCTATAGCATTTCAGTTTATAAACAAATAACAATTCAGAAGACTTACGGAATTGGCGTCGAAGACTTGATGTACCACACATTTAGTAAAATATTTCACGTCATTTAAAAATCAGTTTTTAGAGAATCAAATCTTAGAAACCCAAATCCACAGCCGAGTTTTGAAACCTGACTCTGATACCACTAAATGTAACATCCTAAACTCGGCCTGGACATTATAACTGAATCTAGCGATGTCTCATGGTAGTGTGTTTGAAAACAGTAGCTTGTGTTGAAAAATTGTAACTTAGCTTAAAACATTTTCCGTTTAGAACTCGCCATTATCTTTTATTAATCTCCAAAGCCTTGGTTTTGATTCAGTCGTTAGTTTTCAAAACATTTTACGTTGCAGAAGCTTTTTAAAACAGTTTGTGTCCTTGTAGGTATTTTGCTAACACACAATGTTTTACCTACCTCTAGCAGATATAAAATATAAGACAAAATAAAAATTTAAAGCAAAAATCCATAGAGGCCATTATTACAATAAAATACCCCAAATAAAACTTTAAAAAAATCTAATTAAGTATGAAACAGTGTAAAAAGGGGTCGTGTGGCCATCGCTAAGTCCTCTGCCTCTCTGATCCGTCTAAGTCTGAGGATTACCTGTACAGATAAAACAGAAGGGTGTGTTTACTAAAACTTAGTGTGTAATCCCCATATAAACAAGTAAACAGAATGCAATCATAGCCTGGGCCTAAGCTCATTTCAGTAACAGTTTCAGTTTCAGTTAGGGCCTTAGCCCATTACAATAAAGAAGTAGTCATGTATTTGGGCCTTGGCCCATTACAGTATCAATATTCAGTACAGTAACATCTATACAGTATCAAATCCTACCCAACCAGCCTCTACACTCCAACTCCGTCCAACCCTACACTCCATGTGGGGATATAATCAACCCACCCACCCTTACACTCCAAAAAGTACCGAATGCGACACTAAACAATAGTTTGTAGCTGAGCTGCCAGTAAATTAGTCTCGAGGCCTTTCACTACACTTCCTTCAAATAATATAAGCCCCCAACCCAATGCAATGCAATATACAAATATGACATGCTATAAAATAATATCATGAATGTAATCAGGGCATACAGTATCAAATCAGTGAAATATCATCATACTTATTCATAACAGTCATACAATTATTTCAATCAGTTAGAGGTCTAGGTAAGCTTACCAACCCTACAGTAGGTCCACCGTCGACTCGAGCGACCCGTGCAACCTTAACGGTCAAATAGTAAAAATGAGCTCGCAGGCCCATGTTGCATGCCCATGTGGCGCGACATTCACCTATTCTGGCTTTTGTCGAATTCCAATTCCAGAGTTGTGTTTGCACACTTGGTTTCTATTTGCAGAGAAAACTACCCCAAGCCTTTGAAACCTACACTTGACCGAACAATCACCAATTATTCACTTAAACATTTACTCAATCGAATACACACAAGTTGACCAAGAGTTAAACTCACAACAACATTGCCTTCAATTAAGTAAAGAGGGAGGCTTCGCCCACTTAAGACGTCAATCAGAGACCTCTAGCCCTTTGGTTAACTCCTAACCAACCAACAGAAAATCCCCTTAAACTACTTAATCAGAAAAAAGGTAATCAAGAAGTAGAAACATAACTTACTGTACCACGAAAACGTACTCTTACTCACGGAACGAATGAACACAAGGAAGCAAATAGGAAAAGAAAATAGGTGAGAGGGGAAAGAACTTTCGGTAGCAATTTTAGCAGCAATTCGACAGCAAAGAGAATAAATTCAAAATGTCAAAATATTAGGTGCAACCAAGATTTGGGAAAAGAAGCAGTTATCATTCGGCTTGGGAAGAAAAGATAAAGAACAAAAGATGAAAGTAGAGAGAAAAACCAAAAGCAGAAACGACAAAACTATCAGAAAATTGAGGAATGAGAGAGGGTAGCCGAAATTGCTACTACTAGTTTCAGTTCTATCCAAACTCTTCCATCTAAATCTCCCTAAAACACTCCCCACAATTCCCAACTCCCTTAACAACCGAAATTCCCTCAACATCCTCCTAAAAATCTGCCACAACATCTCCACACTCCTCAAATACTCAGAATTTTATCACATTTCAAACTCCTTCACGGCACATGTACAAAAAGCACCCCCTTGCACGTACAGGGATTCGAACTCAAGACCCCTAGCACTCCAACACACCACTTAACCACCAGACCAGCAGGCCCATTCTAACATATTTTTCCAGTAATTATTTTTAAGCCTACTGACTAGAGATAGGAGTTTATTCAAGGCTTGAACCCAAGACTTCTTAGATATTCCTAGAACACTTAACCACTAAAGAAGATACACATTTGTGTCACAAACATATGATAAATAAATATAAGATATTTTTGGGGTGTTACAAAAAGTCTCATTAGACAACTCATTGCTATATATTGGCAATCAAGACTAGTTATCTGTATAAGCAACTGGTGAGCTGTAAGACTGCTAAAGCGATTCTAAATAAGTTAAAAGACATGTTCAGAGGCCAAGCTGCCTTGGCTCGAAAGTCTGCCATAACTAGTTTGATGAATTCCCAACAAAAGCTCGACATTCCGATCAAAGACCATATGATCACTCTTATGGGTTTGTCAACAATGAGGCCAATTTGGACCAGAACACCCAAATAGAGATGGTGTTCAAAAGCCTGTCTGAGGATTTTATTGGGTTTTAGGCCGTTTATAAACTTGGGAACAAGAATCTGATGCTTACAGAACTCATAAACTCATGAAGGAACTACAGTCTTATGAGTTGGTGTTGAACAATGGTTAGTTGGTCCAAAAAGCAAAAGCAAATATGATCGTCGTTTCTTCCTCAAAAGGGAAGGGAAAAAGTGTTAAGAAAGGAAAAGCTAAGGTCTCTAGGCCACCACAAGTGGAAAGAAAGAGAACCAGGATGTCAAAAGACTTATCTAAGTCTAAATGTTTCTTCTACAATAAGAAAGGACACTTCAAGGAGAAGTGAAAAAAGAGTGAAAAGAATACCTAGCTACCAAAAGAAAAGGTATGTAAATCTTTATGATAGAATCTTTTTTAGTGGGGGATTTGATAGACCACTAGATCATTGATTCGAGAGTCACTAATCATGTTTGTGTTTCTCTATAAAAGTTCGAGGATACGAAAAATCTTAGATATAAGAGCTTATTGTTGTGGACTGGGAATGAGAAAAGTGTGGCAGCTGAGGCAGTGGGAGATGTACATCTTTATTTTCATAGTTTTAGGAAGGCTATTTTAAGAGACATTTTCTATGTACCAAGTTTCAAAAGAAACTTAATTTTTGTTACATGTTTATATAAAGATAGTTTCACCGTGACTTTTAATAATGAAATTGCAGTATTTAGAAATCACAATCTAATCTGTAATGGGTAGATGTCAAATAATCTTTATTTTATCAAAATAAAGATGTACATACTGTTTAAGACTGAAATATCGAATAAAATACTTAAAACTTCCAACTCTAATGAGGTGTACCTTTGGCATTTGAGACTTGGTCATATTAACCGAGAAAGAATCACTAGACTTGTGAAAGATGACATCTTAAGTTTTCTTAAATAAGTTGATCTTTCACAATGTGAATCTTTCTTGGAAGGTAAGATAATTAAGTGATCTTTTAATGCAAAAGGAACGAGGGTCGAAAAACTCCTAGAACTTGTGCACATTGACATATGTAGCCCCATGAGCGTTAGTGCAAGAGGTGGTTACTAGTATTATATAACATTTACTGATGACTATTCCAGATATGGGTATGTATACCTAATGCACCACAAAAGTGAAACCTTCGATAAATTCAAAGAGTTTCGTGCGAAAGAGGAGAAACAACTAAGTTTACACATAAAGGCACTTCGATCTGATCAAGCTAGGGAATATTTATTTGATGAGTTCTTAAGGTACCTCATAGAGAATGAAATTCTATCCCAGTTAAATGTGCCAGGCACTCCAAAATAGAATGACTTAATAGAGAAAAGAAATCAAACGTTGTTAGACATGGTACGTTCGACGTTAAGTTATTCAAAGCTTGCTACATTTTGAATTTATTCTCAACTATTAAATATATTTTTCCATAATAACAATTATATCAGTTTATATTAAATAAGAGAGAAATTATGTTTTCACCCCAAATTAAAGAGAGAAAAAATTTTCTAGTTGTGTTTCAATTCAATTCGTTTAAGCGCACACTCAAAGCAGTTCATGGAACGAGAATAGCAAAGAAGGTCATTTGGTTGAAAGTCAAGAACAACTAATGTCCACTAAGCTGAAAACACATGTATGAATTTAGTTAGGGTTTATTGCTATAAATCTCACAAACCTAGTCGATTTTCATTGTGCAAGAAAATTGTTTTCAAACCAGATTTTTTCCAACAAAGGAAAATACCAAATTCAAAAACTTTGCTAACCTTTTTTATTGTTAACAAAAATATCAACAAGAAATGAGAGTTAAGGGAGACATCACCTACCTAAAAATTTGTCCAAAACTTAATTGATTTGTCGTCCCCAATGTTGAATATAATTTCCAAACTGAATGGGTTCTCTAGAGATGGTAAAGAAAATAAAGATGTGACATTGCTTCATATCCAAAATTTTGTCTACTCCTATTTTTCATGGATAGAAGGAGAGTCTTAACATAATTGTTGCATTTGGAGTTAATAACTTAATGTCAATAGCTATTCTTCTCCATATAATATCTCTAAATCCACTTATTAAGTAAACCCCAATTTCTTATGCGATAATTGACTATACTTAAGACGCTGTTCTCCAAAGGTTTGTAAATCTTAGATCATTTAACAATATGAGTTTTTTGTCTATATGAAAGCTGATCATGTGTGTATCCGCACAAAAAAAATAAGCAACATATTAAACAATTAAACACAGCTTAGCTACAAGTATATAGTGTCAAGTTGTAATATAATTTTGTTTACAACAAAATAGAGAGTATTCCAAGGATCGAACCCAAAATATTAATAAGGGAAAATGCAATAGTCAAGTTGCCTACTAGTCAAACAATTACTAATCTAATCAACTTGGAGATTATTAGTGCAAAACCAAATAAAAAAATCATGAAGATTAATCACGCACGTTAGCGTACGAACACCGAGCACAGAATTAGCACAAAATATAGAAATTCAGAAGTGAATTTTATTACAAGTGTGACAGGTCAATTGTAATATTTATATGTGTTACAGTAGAACACATGAAGTATTTCAATGATCAAACTTAAGGGATTGTTAAATTGATAAACTTGTTTCTCAAATTAATTAAGAGTTAAGTAATTACAAATCTAGTTGAGTAAAAAATTATTAGTTCAAAAAATAAAATAAGATTTAAGGTAATTTTAAATTAAAAAATAAAATTATCAAAAAAGTTCTTCGTTTTTACTAAAAACAATGCAAATGGATTGAAATAATGGTTAAATGATTCATGAATTACTAACTAAGCTAATAAACCTATACTGACTATATTGTTTGTCACTCTTAGCTAGAAATCTCCTTTTGATCTCACTATCCGAAACAAATGTCATCTACAAGAGCTTGTTTGATTTCAATCTACAAAGTCTTCTACAAGAGAGAATTAAGATTTACAACAAAATTCTCTTTATTTTATTGCAAAGTAAATGTAAAAGAGAAAACCTAAAATGATCTAATTGTGTAAAAATTATGTAAAAAGTATGAATTACGTGTAGAAATATGATAGGACAAAGGTTTATATAGTGATAAATTAAAAAAATACCATGCCCCTACTAAAAATCCCTTTTACAAAGGATAAGGACCTAAAATGACACCAGAATGCCCTTTAGAAATCGCTTTAGATATGGGAAATTACGACTGTGTGGCTGCAACCATGACATTCTTACTATCATGACCACAATGTCTTTGTCTTCGAGTTTCATTCCAGTTATTTGGTTGTTGTTGCGAAAAGGGTATTTATGGTCGCGACAATGGCTAAAGACTAGAACTCTTTGGAAAAGTTAGTGATGTTATGGTTGCGACCATGCCAACGTTGTGGTCGCAACCATGGTTGTGCTTGTGTAGTTCTCCACACTAATGTAGTTCTCCAAAAATTAGGTTAGAAGAGATTGGGTACGTGAAACCAAGAGTGGTTATGCCCTATTTTTTAGTTAAGATTGTGAAAATTTTATCAAGTGAATTAATTTGGTTTAATGGTTAAGAGATGTGAGTAGTGTATTCGAGGTTTCGGGTTCGAATCCTTTCCCTTGATTTTTTTTATTTTTGCCTAAACCCTTATCTTTGAACTTGTAGCTTATTTATTTTTTCTCAAGTGATGTTAAGAATGATCTTACTGGTTCAGTGGTAAGGTGTTAGCTTATCTTTTGGTCTTGTGTTTGAATTCAGTGTGTGCAAAGTGGGGATTATTATTGTTTTAAATTCGAAAAAAAAATTTGGTATGGATAATGATAAGAGTTAGTGGAGGTAGTTTTAAATTAGTGGAGAGGGATTTTCTCCTAAAATTCTTCCTTCACAACCGTCCCTCTCCCCCAACTCTCTCTCATGTCCTACGCTCTCATTTTTCCCATTTTGATTTTCACTACTTTTAGCTATTGTAATTTTTCAGGTACTTTTTCCTTTATTTTTTTCTTTTCCTTTTTCATCTTATTCCATATCTTTTCACTTAAATAATCTATTTTTCATTCTCTTCGAAGACGTCATTTACTAAGGTGCAAGGTTACTTATCACTACTATTGCCATCTCTTCCTCTATTTTTGTTTTCCATTGGTAAGTGGTGGTTGTTAATTCATTTTAGTAGTGTAATTGTTCCTTGGTTCGTTTGGTTAAGTTGAATTTTTGGTATAGTGTTTAACGTGGGTATTGACCATTTTGATTTTTTTATAGGAGTGTTTTGTGAAGCATAAAACGTTCTCTTACGAGTGAGCAGATTCTCTTTTGGGGCTGTTGTCTGTTTGGGTAAGTAATTGAGTGTTTCAAAGGGGGTTGAATCATGGTGTTAAGATCATTTGTTTGTTGGTTGTTGCCAAATTGGGAATTGATTGGTGGTGTTTAAGGCTAATTGATTCATTTTAAATGTTGCTTCTAGGGTCTGGAAAGGTGTTGTACTGTCGTGTTTCAGAATCAGTAAGGTGGGTAATGAAAACTTGAGAAAATAGCGAACGGCGAAAGCAAAAATCGGGAACTTTTGACGCCACACAGTCGTGTGCCAGGCCATGTGGTAGGCCAAGTGCTAGATCGTGTGAGACACATAGTCTAGGTCAATTGAGCCGTGTGGGCCACAAAAGCCTGTGTGAGACCGTGCGTCAGGTCGTACGGACCACAAGGGCTAGCCAAGTAGGCCGTGTGGGCCCAAATTCTGAAAATTTTCCTTAGGGTCATATTCGTCATACAAGTCAAATGTGGGCCTCCCGTAGGGTCTGTATGATGCAAATTGGATTGTAAATCTTAATTTTTGATGTTCTGTTTAAGTTAATTACGATTTATGTATGCATGTTTAATATGTTATATGCTTACTATGATCTGTGATAAGATAAGTACGATCTGTGATATGATAAGTTTGATCTGTACTTGTTAAGCATGATCTGAATCTGTTATAAAAGCATGTATGTTATATATATTTCTGATGTCTATTAGTATTTGAATGTGCATTGGGGTGGGATATGATATGTGATGGAGGAGGTGTGATTCTGGCAGTATTTCTACACTTTCTGGCGATGTATCTGCAATATTTGTTTTGGTAGTTTGACTACAAATATAGTGGCTTTGTAACACCCCTCACCCGTATTCAGCGCTGGAATAGGGTTATGGAGCATTAATAGACTTATTACACAAATACACATACAATTCTCATACATTTTTCCATTTCAAATATAAACCAATCAAAATAATTTATATTGTCCCTAATATTAGCCTATGAGGCCCAAAACATGCATTAGGAGTGGTTTGGGACTAAACCGATAACTTAGGAAACTTTTGGAAAACTTCGAAAATTTTTAAAAATACAGGGGACACACGCCCGTGTCACAGGCCGTGTAGACATTCGAAATAGAATCACATGGCCATGTCCCAGCCTATGTCGGACCCCGTGTATCTCTCTGACTTGGGTCACACGGCCAACCACACACCCGTGTAACCAGCCAATGTGCCCTTCGAAATGGCCACACACGCTCATGTGCCAGGCCGTGTGCTAGGCCGTACCTGTAGGGTATACTGGCTTATGCCACAGGTCAAGTCACACGTCCGTGTACTAGGCCGTGTGGGGCATACTGACTTGATTTTTAATTAAACACCAAGGGACACATGTCGTGTCATTTGACCGTGTGTCACATACGACTGAGACACACGCTCGTGTCTCTACCTGTGTGGACAAAAATTAGCTATTTGCCAAGCCATTTTGCTCACCCAATTTCCATACACCTACACCAAACCAATTGACACAAACTAAGCATAAATAGGCATTCAAACCAAGCATAACCAAACCTAATTCATGCTAAATCCATACCATCAAGCATAAGACACTCATGTGTGAAGATAAGTCAAACACTTTCATACCAAATTCATATTCATAAATTACCCTAATGGTCACTTTCAATTAAGCATCATTGTACCTAAAACCACAAGCATACCAATCTCAATTTATCAAACATATGATACACACATTACCAATTCACAAACTACCATTCACCACAAGCATTTATATATCAATTACCAAATGCATAACAAAGGCCATTTGCACACATATATATATACATCACCAAATATACCAAAATAAGCCAACTATTATGGCTATACACAAAACCAAACACTTAACATTTACAAGCCAATTCAAATGGCTAAATTCATTACCAAACCATAAACCAAAATGACCATAATTCCTATACATGCCATCTAACCAAGAACATAAGCTCAAAAGTACCAAAATAGAAGATCGATAGTGTGATGCAATCTCCGACGATTCCCAATCTGAGCTAGCTTTGAAATTCACTATAAAACATGGAAAAGTAAACAAAGTAAGCTATAAAGCTTAGTAAGCTTGTATAGTTAATAAGTAAATTTGTAACACCCTCACTTGTATTCAATGCCGGAATAGGGTTACGGAGCATTACCAGACTTACAACACATTTAAACATACATTTCACATACAAATTAATCAATTCAATCACAACCAATCATATTGTCCCTAATACGAGCCTACGAGGCTCTAATCATGCATTAGGAGTGATTCGAGACTAAACCGATAACTTTGGAAACTCTTAGGACACTTAAAATTTTTTCCCAAAAATAGGGAACACACACCCGTGTGGCTCGACCGTGTGTCTCACACGGCCAATAGGCTCGTGTCACAAGCCGTGTGGATATTCAAAATGGGAGCACATGGCCATGTTCTAGACCATGTTCGACCTTATGTAACTCTCTGACTTGGGCCACACGACCAACACACACACTCGTATGGCTAGCCCCTGCGCCCTAAAAATGACCATACACGCCTGTGTGCCAGGCTGTGCACTAGGCTGTGCCAAACCTGTAGGGTATACTGACTTATACCACACGGCCAAGTTAGATGCACGTGTGTGAGGCCGTGTGGAGCATATTGACTTGATTTTAATTTCAACACCAAGGGATACACAACCATGTAACATAACCATGTGTCACACAAGGCTGAGACAAACGCCCGTGTCTCTACCCGTGTGGACAAAAATAGGCTATTTATCAAGTTAATTTGCCACCCAACTTCAACAAACCTATACCAAAACAAATTGCCCAACTCATGGCATAAAAATAGACATTTAAACCAACCAATTCAAGCCTAAATCATGCATATTCTATATCACCATTTTCCATGCACATTAGTCACAAAAGTAGGCCATACCATTTATACCAAATTCACACATACACAATTAACCAATTATACACATTCAATCATACATCATCATGCTCAATTTACAAGCAAACAAATATCCACAAATCAACCATTTGATACTCATAATGCCTATTGCCATTAAGCATCACATAACCATCATTAAACACATTTCACAAGACTTAGACACACATATATATGATTCAAAAATACCAAAATAACCCAAAATGAACCATCACTCATGGCTATATATATACAAACCAAAACATATACATTTACAAGCCAATTAAAATGGCTAAATTCATTACCAACACATAACAAAAATGACCAAAGTCCTTATACATGTCATATACTTAAAACAAAAGATCAAAAGTACCAAATTGATAGTTGGATAGTGTGATGATGTCTTTGACAATCCCCAAGTCCGAGCTAACTTTGAATTCACTATAAAACATGGGAAAATAAACAAAGTAAGCTTTATAGCTTAGTAAGATCATATGAAATGGACTTAAGATAACCATAAACATGTAATTCATCAATTGAATATAAACATATTAGCTAACAAACCTTTCAAATACTCATTCACAAAACTTTATGTATTCTTCACCGTTTTATCGATTTAAAACTTATATGATTTATGTACATACTTGTACCATCTTGTGTCAATCTCATACTCAACCATATCATTCTTTTACCCATTGAACCATTCGAAATAAATTTTGGATACTCGGGAGTCTTGCACCCTAAGTGTCAATATCATGGCTCAAAGCCAAATCAATGAAGTTCACACCTGAAGTGCCGATATCATGGCCGGAAGCCAAATCAATGAAGTTTGCACCCGAAATGCCGATATCATGGCCCAAAGCCAAATAAATGTAACTCGCACCCGAAGTGCCGATATCATGGCCCGAAGCCAAATCAATGAATTCCCTAATGACATGTCACTTGTATCCTTATCTATTCCTAAGGTTCAACCGGGATTTCATACGACGAATCATCGTCGAATTACTATCAAACATATCTGTATTCTCATATTCACAGTTTATGTGTTCTCAAAGCATATACAATACATTTGTAATGAAACTTATTACATACGAACTTACCTCGGATGCAAAAACGACTAAACTAGTCGATTAGTCGAGAACTTTGTCTTTCCCTAGATCTAAATCAGAGTTTTGCTTTTCTTGATCTATATATAATCAAAATTAACTTATTTAATCATCGATCCATTCAAAGTAATCCAAAATTCACTTTAAGGCATTTTTACACAATTGCCCCTAATGTTTCACATCTTTTACAATTTAGTCCTTATTTCATTAAAACACAAATTCTTGCAATTTAACCACAACCCATGCTAGCCAGATTACAAATAAGTCCCTAGCAGCCCATATTTTCCATTTATTTCACATTTTAACCACAAAGTTTCCACATTTCACAATTAAATCCCTAATTTGCATTTTCACTAAAAAAATCACGTAAGAAAACTGGTATAACTATCATCAAACATTCATAATCTATCATTAAACATAAAAAATACATGCTTATTCATCAATGATAATTTTCTAAATCTTTAACAGTTTTGCAGAATAGTCCCTGGGCTAGCTAGACCTAGTTGCAACGATCACAAAAACATAGAAATCATTAAAAACGAAGTAAAAATTACTTACCATTTGAGCAATGCAATGGCCAAATGTTTAAAGCCTTAGCTATGGCTTCTTTTCTTCAAATATTTTGGTCAAAGATTAAAGGTTGAGATGATACAACCATTTTACATATTTTAATTTATGTATTAAATATTTAATTACATATTTAACCTTATAAATTAACATCAAATTCACTTTAAAAAATGCCCATAATTGTCTACTTACTAATATATTGGGATAATTGCAACATAAATCCATCAACTATTTAATTTCATAGCTAATAAACCCTTTTAGCTTATAGAACTTCAGTTCTTCATTTTATGCGATTTAGTCATTTTTATCAAATTAACTAATCAAACGATAAAATTTCTAAACAAAACATTCACACAAAAACATTATGATGTAGACATTAAAATAATATTAAAATAATTATTTTGACCTTGAATGTACAGTCCCGAAACCACTGTTCCGATTTGACTAAAAACGGACTGTTACAACTCTCCCTCCCTTAGGGATTTTTGTCCCCAAAAATCTTACTAGTGAATAGGTTAGGGTACTGTTTTCTCATAGCTTCCTCGGGTTCCCACGTAGCCTCTTCAACCCCATGACGTTGCCATAAGACTTTTACTAAAGCTATGCTTATTTCTCAACTATTTAACCTTTCTAGCTAAAATTCTGATTGGTTCTTCGCTCTATGTCATGCCGGTTGAATTTCAATATCTGCCGGAGAAATTGCGTGTGATGGATCAGATCTATATCTGTGCAACATCGACACATGAAACACGTTGTGGATCTTTTCTAATTCTGACGGTAATGCTTGCTGATATGCCACTGGACCTATTCTTTCTATAATCTCATACGGCCCGATGAAACGCAGACTCAGTCTACCTTTACGACCAAATCTAAGGATTTTCTTCCACGGTGATACTTTCAGAAATACTCTGTTGTCAATCTGAAATTCAATGTCTTTTTGTTTCAAATCCATGTATGATTTATGTTGATCTGAAGCTGCTTTTAGATTGTTGCGAATTACTTTCACTTTCTCTTTAGTATCTCTAATCAAATCAACCCAATGAATCTTTTTCTCACTAAGCCCGGTCCAGTACAATGGAGTTCGATATTTGCAACCATATAAAGCTTTGTATGGTGCCATCTTTATGCTCTATTGAAAACTGTTATTGTACGCAAATTCAACCAATGGAAAATATTTTTCCCAGTTGCCTTCGAACTCTAACACACAACAACAAAGCATATCTTCGAGAATTTGTATTACTCTCTCAGATTGACTGTTAGTTTGCGGATGAAAAGCTATACTAAAATTCAACCTCGTACCAAGAACTTCTTGTAGTTTCTTCCAAAATAGCGATGTACACCTCAAATTTCTATCTGAAATAATCCAAAATTGGCACCCCGTGCAATCTAACAATCTTTAAAATGTACAATTCAGCCAATTTAACAAGCGAATAGTCTGTACGTGCCAGAATGAAATGCACAGACTTTGTTAATCGATCTACAACAACCCAGATAGCATCTTTCTTCTTCGGAGACAGAGGCAGACCCGATACGAAATCCATCATAACTCTATCCCACTTCCACTCTGGTATCATCCCACACTACAGCAAAACAGATATTTAGCGGCGTGTTTTTTGGCTTTTAGCGCCGTAAAAAACGCCGCTGTAAGAGGCACCGCAAATTTTTGTGGCGTTTATGTGAAAAAACGCCACTAAAAGTCATAACTTTTAGCGGCGTTTTAAAGGAAAACGCCGCTAAAAGTAGACACCTTTAGCGGCGCTTACCCAAAAACGTCGCTAAAAGTAGACCCCTTCAACGGCGCTTACCCAAAAACGCCGCTAAAGGTGCAGACCTTTAGCGGCGTTTTTACCCTAAAACGCCACTAAAGGTGTTGACATGTAGCGGCGTTTTTACCCACAAACGCCACTAAAGGTGTAGACCTTTAGTGGCGTTTTCAAAAGCAGCGCGCTAAAAGTGCGAGCTTTTAGCGGCGTTGTTTCTGGCGCCGCTAAAAGTACAGACCTATGGCGGCGCTTACACCAAAAACGCTGCCAAAAGTACAGAACTTTTAGCGGCGCTTTCTCCACAAACGCCGCCAAAAGTAGAGTCCTTTAGCGGCGCTTTCCATAAAAACGCCGCTAAATTTACAGATTGAAATCATTGCATTTTAACCAATATCGAACCCTCCTGCATTAGAAATTCAACCAATAGCAGCAAATATGACATACAAATCCAACCAATAACATTAAACTTAAATAATACTTTAAATTCAATGAAAGATATATGATTTACATTAATAAATAAAGTATAACTAAGTATATTGTTACAATAATATTCAATGTAAAAATGTTAAAAATATAAATTAGAACAATCAAATAAATATCTAAGAAAGCGGTACATTGCGATTCTTTGAAACATCTTCATCATTTGTTGAAGTTGTAGTTGCACTCATCATACTTCTGCTCCGCTCCGCCCCTCTCGCTTTGTTGCTTTGCCTCCTCGCTGCTTTGCCTTTGCCTCCCTCTCTCTTTGCATCGGCTAGAAGTTGTTCTTTGGAGTTCTTCATATTTTCTTTGAACCTCGTAATTTGCTCAATGTGCTCGCTTGCATCCGAGCTAGCTGATCTCTTAACCTCTCGAACTTGACTTGAGCTTGACTTAGGAAGGCATGTATTCTTTGGGAGCTAGATCCAAAATATTGGGTGGGGTAACACGAGATCCTTGAAATCGAACCCGACCATACCTCTCGGGACCCAAAACTTCATTAATAATTACGTTATCAATGTCCTCATGATTAACAGAACTATCGATCGAAGCGATCGCAAGCAGTACTCTCGCTTCTTTTCCTTTAGTCTCTCCTAAAAATAAATGAAAGAGTTAGAAACGAAATATATAATAAAAAAATAGAAAATAACATAACATTATTTAAAAAGAATGCAACATAATTTAGAACAAATCAAATTTTATTAAGTTAATATACCATAATTTCTCCGGCTTCGGATGTCATTGGGGATCCATCTTTCTTCCTATGCGTAATGTCAAAAAGTCAAGGCGTCCAACTTTTGACCAGACGAGACTTCCTACAATATAGTAATAAAAATATTATTTAGTAGTAGAGACTCATCGTAAATTGATAAAATTAATAAATTTATAATACCTCGGCCTCAATTACGCGAGCAAAACTTCTCGACCTGTATGTGTGTGTGTGAATTTTTGTTTCGTCTACTACTGTATTCCAAAGACGCTCACGGTCCTATATTGAGTAATTATTATTATGTATATAGTAAATACTAGAAACCAAACAATTTAGAAGAGTTTGAAAGTACGTAATACCTCTCCTTTTTTTGAATTCCAAAATCTAACTGTATCTTCCCACTGGTACCTCAGCATTCCCGGCGGGACATTGCACAATTTTTCCTTAAGACTTATGTCTTTCTTAAAATATTGTTTTTTAAAGTACTTTTATTATCTCTCCATTTTTTGCCCAAGGTCTTCTTGACATAGTCATCAGAGACCTCTAAAATAAATCTCTCCTAAAAACACACAAGGTTAAAAAGTAAATAAAAATTAAACTTAAACCAAAGCATTATAGATTAATTTCACGTTTTCTTACCTTAATATTGTCGAGAGCTTGATTTTTGTTTATGTCGGGCATGTGATGCCATGATTAAGTAGTTGATGGGCAACATATTTGAATTTTGTGCAAGAATGCCCAAATAGCCGGCTAAAACTTGAGCTTGAGCCCCCGACAGTGACCATGATTATTTCTACGAACTTTGACATGCTCGGTAGGAGCTAAGTCGTACAAATCTGTAAGTAGCGTCACGACCTCGACCTCTGCTGGCGTCCGGCACTCTCAACTAAAAATGACATATTATTATATTAAAAATAAAAATAAATTAATAATAAAAGCGAACACGCATGTAAAACAAACTAAACATTACCCACGAACCTGTGAGATCGTGAACTGCTCTCCAGCACACTTGAAGATCCAACAAGCGTTTGTTGTTCACTATTGCCTTCTCTTCGAATTTGGATTATTCTGAACAATATTTAAATGTCGTAACTTTCTTCTACGCATTTTTCCTGCAATAAATATAAAGCGGTGTAAATTTTAATAACAAATTAGAACAACAACAAAGACACATAAAATAGTTAAATTATATAACATGAGCAAGATTAAAATAATAACATTACATATAAGTAAAAAAATTGTAAATTCTTACTACATTATAATTCGTAAATATCTTCATCCACATCCCGACGAACCCATTGAAAATGCGTACTAGTACTAGGGATATTTTCATTTAAGTTTTGTTGTGGAAAAGGCAAAGTTTCTGATCTTTCAATGATATCATCTCTACTTTCATTGGCCATGTCAAACAAGTCTCTAGGGATGTTTCGGAGTACAACGTACCAACCCTCATCAATTGGATCTTTCGAGTAAAAAACTTGTTTCACTTGAGAAGAAAATACATACGGCTCATCTATTAATTGTTCTCCGGTGTGAATCAATCGAGAGAAATTCACCATTGTAAACCCGAATTGATCGTTTCTAATACCACCAGCAGTATTCACATCAGCCCAATCACCTCGAAATAAGACAACTTTCCATTTTCCATAGTAATCCAATTCAATAATGTCCATAAGAAGTCCGTAAAAATCCACATTTCCCTCGACAGGATTACTGTCCCTAGCACTAGCATAACTCGTAATAGAAGAATTAACAACTAGTCCGCAATTTTGGGTTCGCCTCAATCTCTCCCGATATTTGGTATGAAATCTGAATCCATTGATGATGAACCCACTGTATCTTTTCACTAATCGATTCGGACCCTGGGAAAGCCATTTAACTTCGTCACTAACGGCCTTCCCACTCCAAACCTATTGAATCAAAATATGATTTGAGTAATAATTATAAACGTTACGAGAAAACTTTATGATTTGAATCGGAATATGATTTGAGTAATAATAAAAGAACACGTTGCATACCGTTTGGCTTAACCATTCATGAAAAGATTCAGTGAATAACTTATTAATCTCTCGATGTGGTAATCTTCGTGAGCGTGAACGAGATCTCAATATTTGTTTGTACTCACTATGTTCAAAACAGGTTTAGTTGGTTAGAAAATAAATAAATCAAGAAGATGAATATTTATCATATGTATTATATTCTAGAACTTACTTGCATAATGGTTGAATTGCATCGTGGTGGAAAAGAACATATCTATATGCTTGTATCCAAGACCGGTCATCTAATTCCGCAACTTCAACTCTGCCGATTGGTTCTCCATAACTTTGAAATAAATAAGTTTCGGTCAAGTTAGGATCATTGATCCCAGCATTTCTACTTGGTCTATTCAATCTTGTTTCAACATCTTCTAAATATCTAGAACAGAATGTCATACATTCCTCTGCCAAGTAGCCTTCAGCAATTGATCCTTCCGGATAACGCTTATTACGGCAATAAGACTTCAATTTGCTCAGGAACCTAAACATGATATACTACATTATCAAAGGTTGTAACTATATGTATAGAGTTGAATGAATGAAAGAGCTTGAAATAAATTAGCACCTTTCTATGGGATACATCCAACGATAGAACACCGGTCCACCAATTATTGCTTCACGAGGAAGATGAATTATCAGGTGCACCATAATAGTGAAGAAGGAAGGTGGAAAGATCTTCTCCAAATTGCATAATGTCAAAGTGGCTCGATTTTGTATTTTTTCAAGTTCTTCAACGTTCAGAACTTTGCCTCAAATTGCTTTCATTATATTCGACAGTTCAATTATACAGGACGTTACCTTCTTTGACATACAACACCGTAAAGCAACTGGAAGTAAATCTTGCATCAAGATGTGATAGTCATGTGATTTTAATGAATACAGTCTTCGATCTTTAAGACTTACACATCGAGATATATTTGATGCATATGCATCTGGGACCTTTATATCCTTCAACACTGTGCAGAACATTTCTTTCTCTTCCTTCGACATTGAAAAAATTGGAGCAGGCAACCGATATCTTCCATTCGGAAGTACTTGGGGATGAAGATCACGTCGAATTCCCATGTCAACTAAATCAAGTCGACTCTGAAGATTATCTTTGGATTTACCATCGACGTTCAAAATTGTCGTGATGATGTTCTCACAGACATTCTTCTCAATATGCATCACATCAAGATTGTGACGTAATATGTGATGCTCCCAATAAGGTAACTCAAAAAAAATACTTCTTTTCTTCCACAAGTCCGCCTCATTAGGGTCATCCTCCAAATCAGATTCATCATCAGATTCATCCCTCGGTCGTCTATTTGTTTGCCTGTTGGATGGTTGATTGAGCTTTCCGTAACTGAAATCAATATCTTTTAACATGAACAATATTTCAGATCCAACGGTCTGCTCAGGAGCTTTTCTAAACTCTTCAGTACCGTCAAATAAAGCCCTCTGAAATCTAAATCTATGATCTGCATCTAACCACCGTCGATGCCCCATATAGCAAAACTTCTTCCCATTATACAACCACTGTGAACACGTTTGTGTAGCACAACAAGGACAAGCATAACGTCCTCTGGTACTCCAACCAGATAAATTTGCATATGCGGGAAAATCATTAATTGTCCACATCAAAACAGCACGTAAGTAAAAGTTCTCCTTTCTAACAACATCATACGTCTCAACGCCCGCCCATAATTGTTTTAACTCATCAATAAGTGGCTGCAAATATATGTCAATATCATTTCCGGGACCTTTCTCTCCGGGGATAATCATAGATAAAATCAAAGAAGATTGTTTCATGCATAGCCATGGAGGCAAATTATAAGGAACAAGCACCACAGGCCAAGTACTGTATGAGGTGCTCATGATCTTAAAAGGATTAAATCCGTCTGATGCTAGGCCGAGCCTCACACTCCGAGGATCACTTGCAAAGCTTGGAAACTTATTGTTAAATGATTTCCATGCTAAAGAATCTGCAGGATGCCTTAATAATCCATCATCCGTTCGTTGATCATGATGCCACGGTATAAACTCGGCTGTCTTTGACGACATGAATAGCCTTTGAAGCCTTACAATTAGCGGAAAATATCGCAAAATCTTGCTCGGCTTCCTTTTTGATTGTGGCTCATATTCATCCTCATTAACATCTTCTGCATCTGCATTCATCCAACGAGATTTACCGCAAACATGACAAGACTGTTGATTTCTCCGATCACCCCAATACAACATGCAGTCATTTGGGCAACTATGAATTTTGTTGTAACCAAGGCCCAAATCTTTTATCACTTTCTTCATGTCTTTGCATGATTGAGGGATTTTTGCAAATGGGAACATTTCTCTCGGAAGCTCTAACAAAGACATTGTCAAAGAGTTTCCGCTCCACCCTCCTAAACATTTTATGTGAAAAAGGCGAACACAGAATGACATTGTCGAAAATTTTGATCCTTCATAAAGTTCTTCATTCATTTCACCAAGTAACGAGTAGAACTTTGCCGCTTCTTCATTCGGTTGTTCATCCGGCACACTTCTTCCCGTTTCCATGAAAGTATTTCCACCGATATTATAATCATCGGATGCAACATAGTTTGGTGGACATGATTGAAAACCTTCGCTCCGCATATTAAATGCATCCCGCAGCATACCTTCCATGTCATCTTCTCTAACATATTGACGATAACCACTATAAGGATAACCTAAATTAATCGTCGAAGAGGCTCCCTTTGGGTGTACACTCACCATGGAAAATCCATTTTTATACCCCCGAATGAAGCCATCAACAATTAGATGTTCGTAGACAACTTCACGATAATGCCAATAGATATTGCCACACTTCTTACACGGACAAACAATCATATTCTCTTGGCTTGAATTGTAAAATGCAATATCTAAAAAAGTTTGCACTCCATTTCGATACTCGTTGCTTCCCCTTGATAAATTCATCCAAGTCCTATCCATTTCGTAGTTGTTGATGTCTAAAGTTGGCAATAAGTTACGGGTAAGTTGTTGATGTTTTATTTAAGTTACGTAAATTATGTAAGTTATGAAATTTGAACTTTAAACTATATGCTTTTAAAGAAATTATTAGATTAAACTACATGTATTAGTTAAGTTATGTAAGTTATGTGAGTTATGTAAGTTGTTATATACGTTATGTGAGTTATATAGATTATGTAAGTTATGTAAGTTATGTAGGTTGTTATGTAAATTATGTAAGTTACGTGAGTTATGTAACTTATTTAAGTAATGATCAATATTAATACTATTTTTATAAAAATTAGTTATAACTTTTAAAGACATTTAAAAATATTAAGTACGAAAATCAAACATTATTAATATAAAACAATAGTAATTTAAATCTTTTTTTAATACAAATTAAGGTTATATAAATATTCAATAGTCAACGAGCTCGATAGAACATTTTTCAACTCTTTTAGCGGCTTTTTAAGATTCATCATACGTGGCGTTGTTACACCTAGGAGGATCCGTTATATCTTACATTGAGATATAAGGCAACCTGTTAGGTTTCCAGCCTAGATACTTTGAATCTTGTTTTTATACAAATACCTTAAAAATATTAAGTACTAAAATCAAACATTGTTAATATAAAACAATAGTAATTTAAATCTTTTTTAATACAAATTAAGGTTATATAAATATTCAATAGTCAACGAGCTCGATAGAACATTTTTCAACTCTTTTTAGCGGCTTTTTAAGATTCATCATACGTTGCGTTGTTACACCTAGGAGGATCCGTTATATCTACTGGTGAGATATAAGGCAACCCGTTAGGTTTCCAGCCTAGATACTTTGAATCTTGTTTTTATACAAATACCTTAAAAATATTAAGTACTAAAATCAAACATTATTAATATAAAACAATAGTAATTTAAATCTTTTTTAATACAAATTAAGGTTATATAAATATTCAATAGTCAACGAGCTCGATAGAACATTTTTCAACTCTTTTAGCGGCTTTTTAAGATTCATCATACGTGGCGTTGTTACACCTAGGGAGGATCCGTTATATCTTACATTGAGATATAAGGCAACCTGTTAGGTTTCAAAAGCCTAGATACTTTGAATCTTGTTTTTATACAAATACCTTAAAAATATTAAGTACTAAAATCAAACATTGTTAATATAAAACAATAGTAATTTAAATCTTTTTTAATACAAATTAAGGTTATATAAATATTCAATAGTCAACGAGCTCGATAGAACATTTTTCAACTCTTTTAGCGGCGGCTTTTTTAAGATTCATCATACGTTGCGTTGTTACACCTAGGGAGGATCCGTTATATCTTACAGTTGAGATATAAGGCAACCCGTTAGGTTTTCAGCCTAGATACTTTGAATCTTGTTTTTATACAAATACCTTAAAAATATTAAGTACTAAAATCAAACATTATTAATATAAAACAATAGTAATTTAAATCTTTTTTAATACAAATTAAGGTTATATAAATATTCAATAGTCAACGAGCTCGATAGAACATTTTTCAACTCTTTTAGCGGCTTTTTTAAGATTCATCATACGTGGCGTTGTTACACCTAGGAGGATCCGTTATATCTTACTGATGAGATATAAGGCAACCCGTTAGGTTTCCAACCTAGATACTTTGAATCTTGTTTTTATACAAATACCTTAAAAATATTAAGTACTAAAATCAAATATTATTAATATAATAAATAATAATTTGAATATAATAATATCAAAAAAGAATCGTAGTTTAAATTTTATAAGTAAATAACAAATAAATTAATGTTATATAAATATTCAATAGTAAAAGTTGATAGAACTTTTTTCAGGTCATTTTGAATTTTTTAATCCGTTGACCATACATGGCGTTATTACACGTGATATGGACAAGCAAGCTACATTGTAATAAAATGTAATTGAAAAAGAACATGGCAAATCGCCAAACATGGAAAATTTAAAGGAAATCATATATAGCTGATATGGTCAATATTATAATTGCTGGTGGATATAAAATATATATATATATTAAGAATACATGAAAATAAAAATTAATGGTGGTTAAAAAATATGAATAATTTTAAAATAATGAAAGACATGAACATCTTTATAATTATATATTTTGGTGTTTTATTATTTTCGTTACCAATTTAACGACTTGTTAATTTTTGATGCAAAACAACTATTTTATATTAATATGGATTATGGTGTTTTATTATTTTTGTTGTCGATTTAAATTTTTTTAATTAATTTTTAAATAAATTATGAGAGAAGGACAAAATTATAATAACAACATAATTAACACCACAAACCTTTTTTTATTTGATTTGAAAAATATATTTTATTAAAGAGATTCTAACATATTGATAGTTTTAATACTATACAAATACAATTAAAAGATTGATGTAATAGTGCTAATACATCTATTGAAATATTAATTATTTCTAACTATTACATTAATCTTCAAAAAGTCTAATTTATGTATAAAATACATTGAATAAGATAGAAAAAAAGAGAAAGTTGAAAATATCTCGAGAAACTCATGATTTATTTATAGTCGTTATTATTATAGTTTGGCTTCCTCCTTAAATGATTTATAACATTCCTTTGATTTATTACAAATTTCAGTTTTATTTTCTTAATATTTATGGACTCCTTTTAGTTACTATTATGTGATGTATAAATAGCTTTATCTTTTTATTTGAACAAATATGTATATATAGTCATAAACTTTTTTTTTCATTATTTTCATGTTCCAAAATATTTAAGTTTTAAATTTTGAAACTATTATTGATTACAATTTTGAAATAAAACGTACCTTAATAAAACGCACTGGTCTACTCCTCTCTCTCACCAAAGAAATGATGTGTAGTCCAAAAAGTAATATTTGTTAAGTAATTTAAAGTGAAAATGCATAGAAATAAGGAAAAAATTTAGCAACAAAACACAGACGTACCTAGAACAAATGTCAATGGCTGTGGTGTATTTAGTTGCACCAAATATTATTTCAGGTGCTCGATAGTACCTAGAACAGATGTAAGATTATAAGAGTAGCACCAAATATATTTCAGTTTAAGCAAATATAAAAACTTTATCTATATCAGTACCAAATATTAATTCAAGATTAAATGGCGACTTTCAGTTGAACCAATACTGCAGAGGAGGAGTAGGAAGCAATGAATCAAATACATACAACATTAATTCACTAATACTGAGATACATGGAACTATATCCTAAAACTCAAAACACAAGGAATTAAAGTATATGTACCATATTTAGTATACAATATAATTTTACTTCATATATATTACTTCATATTTAGTATACAATAAAATTATTAATATCATCTGGATGACATACAGTTTCCAAATTTATTGGGTCCATCTGCTTCAACTTCTGTAAGTGCCCACTTGTACCAGGATCAAAGCCACTGCCAATGAAGCTGTACACCTCTCAAAAAAATCGGCAAAAGCGCATTGTATAGAAAGCACACTTATTATCAATGGGACAAAGGAAACTTAAGAATGTGATGAGGCCCCTACCAACCCCCTAACTCTACCCTTACATAAAATTGTTGTTTTTAATTTCATCAAAATCAATCTCAGCACCTACTTAATTGATCTCTTAACTTATGAAATTACAATCTTTTGATAATAAAGAGATAATAACAACCTTAATGTTAAATGCTTTCACTAAATTTATTTATTTATAAGAGGCAAATAAGACCATTCAATATCAAACTTGAGACCAAGTCAATTAAAGACTTAAACATAAATTCTTTGTCACTTCCCATTCATTAAGCTAAAGGCAATGTCTTCCTATCTTAACAAGTTAAGCAGATAACTAATAAGTATCGAATACAGTAATAAGATATATTGCATTTCCAAAAAGAAAATAAACAGAAATTCAAACTTTAAAGACAACATTATTGAAAAAGATAATTATAAAATTCAAACATTAACACTTAAGCAAATACAACATAAGTGACCCACTCGTTACAAAAGTATAATATGGAAAAAACAATTAATAAATTGAAAATCCGAATATTAGAGCTAGATTAATGTAGAATAAACAAGACAAAGACAGTCGTTCATGCCAAGCAATACCGGGAAAAACATGACAATACTTCAATCTTCAAACAGCCCCATCTTTCTCATTCAATGCATAGGTTGTAATTTGAAGGAAATAATTAATTAAACCTATTTTTCTATAATCACAAATATAGTATATGTTTTATATTCTGAATTTAATTATGTTCATATTTAGATAAAATTTATTCTACAATAATAGTTTTAGAGATTTAAATTCAATCTAAATGTTTGAAGAAAAAGTTTACTATCACTTTTTCTAATCATTTATTAGTAAAGGATAAATTTGTTGAGTCATCGGCAATAATCAAAATAATACAAAATTTGAAATCAATACTTGAATTTGAATGGGTTAGAACACACTTTACTACTTTTGGGTTGTTGACACTATAGCAGCAATCCAAGTTCTTGTACACAACATTCATGGCTAAACTAGATTAGCAACTAACATCGAAATCAAAACTTGAATTTGGTACATTATTCACTCAACAAAAGCAACCCCTAAAATCGAGCATACAATCACTAACCTAAGATAAAACAACGACCTATCAACACCTAAATCATTTGGAAGGTTACTGTTTCACGATTGTTACCTATCAAGAATACAAAAATAATCAGAACAACACCAATTGACTAACTACAAGCCTCTTACCCTCCAATCGAAGAACATCAAAACAGAAACATCAAAGCAAAAAGCAACTGCACCAATTGGAAATGTAACGCCAGCAAGACGAAAGCACGAAACAGAAAAAATAAGAAGGGGAACAAAAGGCCAACACTATGAGTTTATGAAAAACATTAAAAAGAAGGAAAATCAAAAAGAGAGACGACAAGAGAGGAAGAAAACAATTATCAACAACGGTGGAAAACAAAAGAAAAGAATGGAAGAAGTGGGACCATAGAGAAAACTCAAAGTAGTAAAATGAAAAAAAAAAGGGGGGGAATGGAGAGAGTGGGGGAGAGAGGGACACTCAATTTACTTAAACAGGATGGCAATTTCATAGAATTTATTACCTACGAAAGCTCCTTGGTTGACAAAAATGGTGGCGAAGAGCATTATCTGTAAACAAAGAGAGGAAATGATATGCAAATCAATGGCATTATCTGCGAAAGCCCTTGAATCGGTGAGATATGGAGGAAAGAAAATTAGGGTTCGATTTGGGGAAAGCGAGGTATAGGGAAACTTTGTTTTGGAAAAAATGCTAAGTATCGGGGATTACCTTGGGGATAAAAAGAGGATGAAAAAAAACGACGTCGTTTAACCTATTAAAACTCAAATATTTGCGGGCGTTTTTATTTAAAACGCCGGTATAGGTCAAAATTTAGTGGCGTTTTTATTACAAACGCCACTATAGCTCATTTTTGTGGCGTTTTTTCAAAAACGCCACTAATGCACAATTTTAATATTTTTTCCATTTTTTCCATTTATTTTTCAATGCTTTTTTATTTCAAATTTTCCTGCTGAGATTGTCATTTTTTTTAAATATTTTTATTTAACTTTGTAACCACAAATCCTAAATCCCAAACCCCAAATCCCAAACCCCAAAATCCCAAACCCTAAACCCCAAATCCCAAACTCGACCTAAATCATAAACCACAAAACCCAATCCACAAACTTTAAACCCTAAAACTCTAAATCTCCCTAACCCAGTATAACCCTTAAATATTAAACATGTATACTCCTAATTAAACCTACTAGTCCCTAAACACTAAATATAACCCTAAACCATTAACTTTTAAACCCTAAAACAATAAAAATAAAATCTTATTACTTTCTAGCTAAAACCCTAAACCCTTAAACTCTGATAGCATAACCCCTAAATCCTTAAATAGTGCTAAGTCCCTGACCTTATACCAAAAACCCTAAACCCCAAACCCTAAACCCTGATTAACCCCTAAAGTATAAATCAAAAACCATAACCCCTAACCCTAACCTCTATCCCTTAAACCCTAAACCACAAAACATAATTCATAAACCATTGACCTTTAACCCCTAAACTCCTAACCCATATCCACATAACCCTTAAACATTAATATCAATAAACACTAAGATCTTATACCCTAAAGACTAAACCTCAAATAATAAACTTTAGAACACTAAACCTCTATCCTCTCAACCCGGCCCATATAAACCCTTAGCTAACACCTAACCCATAAACCTTAAACCCATATATATCAATTAATCCTAACCACTAACCACTAACCCTTCAACCCTAAACCTGCTGCCTTCTAAATTATAAACCTCAAACCCTAAACCCTAAAACATAAATCATCAACCCTAAATCATAACCCTTAAACCCATTACCCCTAAACCTATAAAAATATTAAATTTAAAAGTCAGTTTAAATAGAAAATTTTAAATTCATTTAAAAAATAAGTTAGACTGAAACATTTACTACTTGAGTTTGGTCTAATTCGTTTTCAACTTCATAATATTTTATATATATACTATGTAATTTTATAATTTATAAAAAAAATAAATTTATACTAAATGTATAATATAGTAGTCTAATATAAACATTAAAATAATATTAAGATAACTATATAATCAAAAAAAATTAAATAAATAAAAAATATTAAATTAAAATGACATAATTATTACAAAAATTAAAAATATAATATGATTGTACTTAAAATAGACCTAGGTTAATCATTTGCAAGTATTAGTGGGCTTTAACAAAATGTTAAACCTATATTTTAAACCCTACTAAAAATAAATTCAAACAAATATAAAATATATAATATTATATTTAAACAAATATTATAGCACCCATAAACACCTAATATTGAGTAATAAAGAACTAAAAAATGTAATGATTTTGTTGTCTTTTACTTTGTTAAAGAAAGAAAATGTGTCTGCCCCATAAACTGTAGCGGCGTTTTTCAAGAAATGCCGCTAATGCCATGTTTTAGCGGCGTTTTTTTTTAAAACGCCGCTAAAGAATGACATATTGCGGCGTTTTTAATAAAGCGCCGCTAATGCCAGTAAAGCTAATTCAAAACGACGTCGTTATTCTTAACCTTTTAGCGGCGTTTTTTTGAAAACGCCGCTAAAGTCAGATCTATTGCGGCGTTTTCGGGAAAACGCCGCTAATGCCAATGAAGCTCATGTAAAACGACGTCTTTTGCTTAACCTTTTAACGGCGTTTTACCAAAACGCCGCTAAATGTCGACCTATTGCGGCGATTTTTTAAAAAACGCCGCTAAAGCTCGATCTTTTGCGGCGTTTTTAATAATGCGCCGCTAATGCCAGTGAAGCTAATTCAAAACGACGTCGTTCTTCTTAACCTTTTAGCGGCGTTTTCAAAAAACGCCGCTAAATTCAGACCTATTGCGGCGCTTTCAGGAAAACGCGCATCGCCAATGAAGCTCATGTAAAACGACGTCTTTTTGCTTAACCTTTTAGTGGCGTTTTACTAAAACGCCGCTAAAGGCCTACCTATTGCGGCGTTTTTTTAAAAAACGCCGCTGAAGCTTGCGGCGTTTTTAAAGAAACGCCGCTGGAGCTTGCGGCATTTTTAAAGAAACGCCGCTAAAGATCCATCTATTAGGTTTTTACCGGCGTTTTCTTTTAAAACGCCGCTAAAAACGCCGCTATAAGTCTATTTTGCTGTAGTGCCAGGCTGTAGTAATCCTGAAGGTACTTGATGTTCAGCTTTAACTTGCTGACACATTATACATCTCGATACAAATTTTGAAATGTTTCGTTTCATACCCAACCACCAATACAATTGTTTCAAATCATTGTACATTTTGGTACTTCTAGGGTGAATAGATCAACAACCACTATATGCCTCGTGTAAAATTTCCTGAATGAGCTTAGAATTCTTTGGTACACAAATTTTGTTTCGGAACATTAAACAACCATCGAATCCGATTTGATAGTCTGAATCACTATTTGACTCGCATTGTACTCTTTTAGCTTGTAACTCATTATCACACTTTTGAGCTTTACAAATTTGCTAAAGAAAAACTGGTTTAGCTTTCAACTCTACTAGAATCGAACCATCATCAGGCAAAGTAAGTCTTCAATTCATCGCCTTCAAAGAAAATAGAGATTTTCTACTCAAAGCATCTGCGACTACATTTGCTTTCCCCGAACGATAATCAATTACTAACTCGTAATCTTTCAATAGCTCGAGCCATCTCCGTTGTCGCAAATTCAAATCTTTATGAGTCATTATATACTTTAAACTTTTGTGATCGATAAAGATGTGGCATTTTTCACCATACAAATGATTATGCCAAATTTTCAATGCGAAAACAACAGCATCCAACTCTAAATCATGGGTTGGATAGTTCTTTTCATGCGGTTTCAATTGTCTGGAGGTATAAGCCATAACTTTTCCTTCTTGCATCAAAACGCAACCCAAACCATTCAATGACGCGTCGCTATAAATCATAAAATCTTTACCTGACTCAGGTTGAACAAACACTGGTACCTCGGTTAACAATGCTTTCAACTGATCGAAACTCTGTTAACATTTCTTAAACCACTTGAGTTTTACATCTTTCTGTAGCAATCTGGTCATCGGTGTAGCAATCATCGAAAATCCCTTTACAAAACGTCGATAATAACCCGCTAACCCCAGAAAACTTCTAACTTCGGATACATTTCTCAGTGGTTTCCAGTCAACAACTGCAAAAATCTTGCTAGGGTCAACTCGTATACCTTCCACTAAAACAATGTGTCCTAGAAATGCAACCTCTCGGAGCCAAAACTCACATTTGCTGAATTTAGCTTATAGTTGCTCTCTTAAGGTTTGTAACACAATTCTCAAATGCTCAGCATACTCAGACTCATCCCGTGAATAGATCAAAATGTCATCAATGAACACAACAACAAATCTATCTAAATATGGTCTAAAAATTCGGTTCATCAAATCTATAAAAACTGCAGGAGCATTAGTTAATCCGAAAGGCATAACAAGGAATTCATAATGTCCATACCTCATTCTGAAAGTAATTTTTGACACATCCGAATCTTTAACTTGCAACTGATAATAACCAGACCGCAAATCAATCTTCGAAAACACTATTGTACGTTTCAATTGATCAAACAAAATATCTATTCTCAGCAACGGATACTTGTTCTTTATTGTAACCTTGTTGAGCTGTCGATAGTCAATACACATTCTCATTGACCCGTCTTTCTTCTTTACGAACAATACTGACGCACCCTAGGGCGAAAAACTAGGTCTTGCAAAACCTCTATTTGTTAATTCTTGCAATGGAGATTTCAACTCTTTCAATTCTATCAGAGCCATTCTGTACGGAGCTATAGATATCGGTGATGTTCCAGGTACTAACTGATCGGTGGTAACCCCGGTAATTCTTCTGGATACACATCCGAAAACTCACAAACTATCGGCACTGACTCAATCTTCGATTTAGACACTTTATATTATGAGAATACATATGATTCTGTATATGAGAATAGATTTGAATCTTTATATGAAAACATATATGTTTGTGTATGTATTTCTAATTTGTTGCTTGGATGTGTTACACACTAGGCTTCTAGCTTACTCGTTAATTTAATATGTTTCAAGTGGTCTTCAGATTTAGGACCGGACGGCGTGTGGGAGTTCGGATTGATTTTCTGGTTGAGTAAATAAATTGGTTTATGATTAGTTTCTTTCTGATTTTTTTTTCTAAATTTTTTTTATGGTATCTCTTCATTTTCATTAGATTTTAGTATTTTTAACGTAAAATGATGATAATGTACGATTTATCATACTCAAAATCGATTTTCAAAATTAAAATTGGTAAAAAGAAAAATCCACTGCTGCATGACTTGATGGTTTTACTGTGATATAAAAGCATTCAAGTATAAGACTTTCTAAAACATGAAATAGCTTTGTCATACTTATATTTTTGAAACACACACTGAAATCAAAAGTTTTCAAACAAGATCAGGTTAGGAGTTTTTGGTAAAATAAATATGTTATGTGTGTAATTTCCAAAAATAATGTATAAGTGTTTTGCTTAAGGTTAATATTTTCAGAACTTATGGTTTCTAAAGCTAGGATTAAAATTTCTGGGATTTTAAACAAACTAATGTAATTTCTCCATATTTAGTCGTAATGTCTAAGAAGGATTTGGGTTGTTACATTTAGTGCCTCACCATGCCATCATTCATAGGGATAATGTCATTTTCACACAAGTTCACGTTTAAAGGGGCATAATGTCAATACTCAAAATATATGTAAAAATAGTTTAAAATGACATCTAATATATTTCCTACTACTTATGAATAAACACACAATATCACTCTAAATACAAACTAAAAATAAACTCTTTAAGTGTGAAAATGACCTAGCTTACCTTACCAATCTATGAAACATCAAAAGCTCACTTTAGAAAAGCTTATTTCCCTAGAACTTGGCAATTTGAAAATGGTAAGAAATAAAGGGCATAGTCACTAAAACATATTTAATCAAAACCATTTTACCATCTAAAGATAGATACCTAGACTTTCATGTTGCAAGTTTTCTCTTTATTTTCTCCACTATAGGATTCCACAAAGAGCTGAATTAAAAGTTCCCTTGAACAACATTCCCAAGTACTCAATAAAGAGGCTACTTGTAGCATAACAAAAGCCAGAAGCTCAATTGTTAGCAACTTCTCGACTGATTCCAATTCCAAACAATTTGCCCTTCTGGAAATTCAATTTAAGCCCTGGTATCGCTTCAAAACTTTCGAGGATCATTTTAGCAATACATATATTCTTATCTACTACCTCACAAAAAATAATAAGGTCATCTATATATAGAAAATGAAAGACATACACTTTTTCTCCATCATAATTGAATCTTTCAAAGTTGTTAACATTCACATCCTTCTTCAAAAGTGAACTGAGAGCTTCTACAGCAAGATTAAAAAGCAACAGAGAAAGAGGACACCCTTGGTGAAGGCCTCTTTTTATGAAGAATATATTTGTCAGGCTACCATTAACCAAAACCAAGATATATGGTATGCGTAACACCCAAAACCTGACCCTATTGTCGAGTCTGAGCTACAGGATGCCACATACGTTGTCAGAGAAACTAAAATCAATTTCATACAAGTTTCACCATTAATCATTAAGTTACAAGTATTATGAGCATAACCAGTCCCCAGGTCATATACAAGCACAAGAAATCTCAATACCATATCAGGTTGAACTAGGACTAAACAGAAAAGTTTTCAAAATATTTTAGGTGGGAGTCACAACATTGAAGACAGTAACCAAACTTTCCAACAAGAGGACTAATTTGTAAAGTTCTCAAAATGAAATATGGCCAGTGTTGCGACCTCGAGCAGGGGTCTTCACAATAATAAGACTTGATGTCGCGGAATTCAAGGTGTGAAGTAGCGACATCCATGGCAAAATACCAGTCTCCTGTTTTCCAATTTTACTAACCTAGTATATACCAATAAGGTTTGGCCCTAAGGCCCCATTCACCCTTCCAATACATATAAACATGCTTCATATGCCACTTTCATGTCATTAATATCAAATTTATACATGACCCAAAAAATTTTAGCAGCTTCACCATTCATGTACATTAGTTTAACCATTTTCAACATTTAACAATATAACCCTAGGCACATGCCATTTAACCCAAATGAGATGAACTATATAAACTCAGTTGAGTTGAATATGATAGTCTAGATTCTAACTTCACATCATGGGGTTTCGAGGAGAACCTACACCTATACATGAAACAAATAAACCGTACACTGAGTGGTAGGGCTCAGTGGTACTTTCATGATTCAAGATAATGATACATAAGCATTAACACCACAATTTAATACAGTTGCATATACATAAGTTTCCATGTCTAACCATTTCATCTTAAAAATTTTTAACTAATTCTCATATTTTTTCAATACATATAAACACACATATAGCATTGATAAGCCAATTCACTAGTCAAATTCCATTATTTAATCTACATCTTTTCTCATCATCAATTTTAACTCAAACATGTACTTTATACAACTTAAACAACACGTCACTCATTATCACATTCGTTTAGCATCACTTACCTTGGTAGCTTACCATTTGATCTCTTTACTAGAGCCGATTGATTCATTCATAGTCATCTCGACCCCCATGGCTCATTTTCAAATGATTTGCTAAAAGTTTACTTGATCCTTCTATTATAACCCGCATGGGAACACAAGTGAGACCATATCGTCAGCCATTTCATTTTTTGATATCATTCATCAAGTTTACCAATTATAACCCCTATTAACATGACTTAGACTAAGATGGATACACAAATCATCCAACTAACACACCAAGTTGGCAATAAGGTGTTGACCACCCTTTCATCACCCTCGTGAACGATGGGAGGAAATAAACACTAAAAAAATATAACTATCGTGGCGTACTACAAGTGTAGCAGGTCAGTTGTAATATTTATAGTGTGACAATGCAACACTAGAGTATTCCAAGGATCGAATCCAAGTGAGTCAATGATTTATTGATTTCTATTCAAAATTGCATGCAAGAAAAGAGTCTAGCAAGCTACTCAATAATTGCTATAGTACGACAAACCACTAATTTGAGAGAAATTAAACTAATTAATAACCTAAACAGAAAATGACCAAATTGTAGATAACACAAAATATAAAACTACCAAATATGATTACAAGAAACGGTTAGTTGATTTCCATGTTGTTAATTAACCTTTGAATTAGGGATCTAAATCATTAACACTCTCCATTTTACCTATCGATCTCAACTTTACCAAATTAGAAAAATTATTTTGGTTTATTTCTTAATCTCACCAACTAACTCGGGACTTATGAATTGGTGCCCAATAAGATTACCTTTTGGTGTCACTTATCTTGATGTTCTTTTAGGGGCGTCAATCCTAAGTTTTGATGTTTATTTGATTTAGTCTATTTTTACAATTTACTCTCGAAACCCTACAATGAACTACCCAACATTTTCATCAACCAACCACCTAGGTTTTAGCTACTCATTACCATATTAGAGCTAAAAAATATCAAAGAAGCAACCATGGAAGCCATTAACAAAAACTTGAACAAAAAGAGGAAAGCTTTGGTTTTTAACTTAATAAAATTAAGTGAAAAGCAACTAACACAAAGATAAAGAAACAAGAACAATAAAGATGAGGTCTTTAACAGATAAAAAAAGAAACAAAACTGAAATATATTAAGCCAAAGATGAAAGTCTCATTACAAGCAAAGTAAAGGTCTTAAACATGAAAATAAACCCTAGCTACAGTGATAAATAAATTAACTAACTACCATTAATACTAAGAAAAACAAGAAAATGTGTAGGAAAAATAAAACCTAAACTATGGAGAAGGAAACTACTCTACTCCTAAACAAAAAGATGAAAGAAACCTTAAAACTAAGGAGCTTTCTAACCTAAACTAAAGCCTCCTTTTCTTCAGCCAATTTTGAGATTTTTAAAACTAATTACAACCCAAGTTTTAGCGATCGAAATGCCTTTGGACGTTGTATTTTATTGGTGTTGGTGTTGGACAAAAACTACCCCTGCAGTCATTTTTCACCATGTCAGGCAACGGTATCATGACACCTAAGCTTGGGTATCATGATACCCATGAAAGACTTGAAATGAGGGTTCCTCTAGGGGTTGGATATCGCGATACCTAAGCTTGGATATCGCGATATCATTGTGAAGGGCCTCAATCCACTTTTAGGTATCGCGATATCATTGTCTGAGGTATCATGACTTTCAGGCTTCAATATCGTGATGCCCCTTTTCTAGGCGATGTTTTTATTTATGTTTAGGCCTCTGATGACTCCCTACAACACTCAACCAACCATTAGGTCCTCGATGATGCATTTGGCCATTTCGGGTGTCAAAACTGTTAAAAACACAATGTTTCATTTATTAAAGCTAAAAACAAAAAACTAAGTAAAAACATATAAATTGTTCGAAAACAATCTCGTTAAGTATAATGAGGAGCCTAATTTGACATGTCAAATTATACAAGATTAGATACATCATCGGGTAAACCGAAGCAAGGTAAACTAGAACATAGAGTGCATGTTGGTGCATGAAAGACATACTCATAGGAAGTACATCAAGACACATGAAGTGCATATTGGTGCAGAAGCCCATAAGCCCATACACAATCCAATCTTATGACATTCCAACTATATCTAACTCAACTCGACTTGTTAATAAGGTACTAATATTCAATTTCATATACAATTCAATACATATACCATTTTTCAATCATATGAATATTACAATTCAAATCATCATCTATATACATGTTTTTCATATCATAACACATATTTCTACTCTTCTATTCCATATATCACAATTTAGGTATTACATGTCACTTTCCATTTTATTCATTTTAGTCCTCTATATCGATGTTCCATATCAAACTCAGTCAAAACTATTCATACTATCACAATAGACTCACCTCATTAACTTATCAATCAATAAACATGCATATACAATTACATATTTCTATCCCTAATAAAAAAAATACAAATCGTGGTCTCACGTCACTCATTGACAACTCTTGCTTTCCCTTTCCCTTCAAAGGTTCCACGTCGAAGTTAACTACGAATAGTCATAAAACATAACATACTATGAATTTCTGACCAATTCATAACCAAATATCAATTTACACATATTGTTCAATTTATTCAATGCATTTCCTAAAACTAGGACAATCATAACTTTCAATCTAGGGCATGGGATTAAAATTTGATTTCACATATATTCACTAGGGACCCTCTACTTTCTATTCCTACCAAAATTTCTTTACAATTTTTCATTTTATTCAATTTGGTCCCTAATGTATGAAACTAACAATTAAGTAATACAATTTAGCCATTTTCTTAATATAAGCTTAATTTTTATTCCTACCAAAATTTCATTAAATTTTTTTCATTTTATTCAATTTGGTCTATAATGTACGAAACTAACAATAAAGCATTACATTTGAGCCATTTTCTTAATATAAGCTTAATTTCTAACAATTTCACACCTAATCCATTCAACTCTCAACAATGGAAACTTTTTAAAATTTCACCAACTGATCAAATTGATTCATGGGTTAGCTTTGTAACACCCCTTACCCATACCCGAAGCCGGGACAAGGTACGGGGCATTGCCATACACAAATACGACATTTCTGGAAAAATCACGGGCTATAAAATTTCGTTCTAAATTAAAACCAATCAAACATATTCATAGTGTCCTTATTATAGGCCTACGAGGCCCAAAACATGCATTAAGAATGGTCCAGGACTAAATCGAGAACTCAAAAAAATCTTAAGAAAATTCTAGGTTTAAGCCTCACACGCCCGTGTGAAGGCAATGCACACGTCTATATGCTTGGGACACGTTCGTGTCCCTTACCCGTGTGGAATTATTTAAATTTATTTTCTATTTCAAACCTACAGGGGTTTTCACACGGCCGAGCACACGCCTGTGTCACTGGCCCGTGTCCTTCACATGGCCTAGACATGCCCGTGTCGTCTCCCGTGTTCAAAAACTTGAGTATTCTATTTATGATGTCATCAGGCGTTTAGGGGCACACGGCCAAGACACACGCCCGTGTGCTAGGCCGTGTCCTCCACACGGTTGAGACACACGGTCGTGTCTCTGCCTGTGTGTTTACTACCATGCATACTGACCTAAAAATTTTAGGTGCAGGAGACACATGGTTGTACCACACGCCCATGGAACTGACCGTCTGTCACACACGGCCTAGACACACGCTCGTGTGTCTACCCGTGTGGACCATTTTGGAGGCTACAATCCAAGCGAATGGTCACCCTCGACATCCACACACATCTGTGAATTTCTATGGTATTTAACAGGACCTAAAATGCTCAATGACTACATTCAATGGCCTATTGCATGTTAACCTCATCTCGTTGGTTTTATACATGCTAAATTATCCTCTTTGTTTTAAGGATTACCATATCACCAAACACGTTTAGACTTGGCTCATTTTATAACTCATTTCCAATTATGACCTAGCCATCTCCAAGTGATTTGGCTACATTCCACATGTCCATTCATGATATACCACATTTAACCATCTCGTGAACATTTAAACACCAACATGCACAATTAGTAGGTACAACCTTCATCAAAATGAGCCATGTCTTATGTCTATATACAAAAGAATAGGTATATCATTCAAGCCCTTACATTTGCTAGCCAATGACACATATAACAAAATAACCAAAAGCCTATACATGCTATTGTAACAAAGTAAAGGTATCCATATACCAAAGCAAGATAAGCTCATTGTGTTGACAATACTCCAATCATCTTTCAATCTTCACGAGTCCACGAGCTCTGTAAAACAGGGGAAAGGAAAGGGGGTAAGCATTAACATGCTTAGTAAGTTCAGATAACAGGAAGGTAAACTTATCGATTATTTAGCAAACAACTGTAAAAGATATTCATGCCAAACATGCATGGTATAAATCCCCTATCACATACACTCAATCATCAAGTTAGTTTCCTCTCAAGTTATATAACATTAATCTTAGGTGAGCTCATCAATTCAAACATTTCCATTCTTGTTTCTCATTATAGTCCCATTGAATTTCTTGGAAATCTCGATGGGTATTCCGTTACCGTTAAGTCATGCTAGTTGCCATTTTAAATATATACTCCCGAGAACCTCACTCTTACGACGGGAATACCAATCTAGGTTAAATCCCTTATAACATAAATTTAAGGAGTATTATCGGGATTACCATTCCAGGCTAAATCTCTTACAACGACAATTACTCCAATACTCTCAGATCTGAAATGCCAGTCCAGGTTAATTTCAATTCTTAATCGTATTGGCCATCCGAGCTAAATCCACAATGCACATATATTTATTGGGAAGTTCGACCACTTAAGGAACACCCGTCCGGGCTGGATCCTTACTATACTGAGATCATAGGATCACCCATCCGGGCTAAATTCCTTTATGCAATACATGCAGGATCTCATGTCAAGTAAACAAGAATTTACCCATCGAATCTCCCTTTTTCATTCAACTGGGACAATTGTCATCTTTTTCATTTTACACTACCACATTTCAAGTATATTTAAAGTTTACTTCGAGTTACACGAACTTACCTAGTAATTGTTTCGATTTCGTATTTTGGTTATTTTGAAACCTTTCGTTTTCCACGGTCAACCTCCGGAATTGGTTCCTCGGGGTCTATATCAGTAAAAATAAATTATTAGTACCTCATACTATTCATTTCGAACCTAAATTTTTATCTCAAGTAAAATGACCATTTTGCCCCCAATATTTCACATTTTTACAAATTAGTCCCTAGGCTCGTATAATGGAATGCACGAAATTCCTCGGTTATCCATGCTTAGCCAAATGTATCCTAAGCTTATACCAGCCCATATTTTCCTCTATTTCACATTTCTACTACATATTTTATACTTTTTACGAATTGGTCCATTAAGTCTTTTCCATGAAAACTTACCTAGTAAAAGTTGTTTACCATCCTTTAAACTCTCATATTCCTTCATAAACCATCAAAACACAAGCATATCATGCATGGGTAAATTTGCAAACATGAACCCTAGCTTGAGATGTGGGTAGAAATGGATAGAGCATGTTACGAGGATCTCAAAATTACAAAGAACATTAAAAACGGGGCTAGGGAGCACTTACTATTGAGCTTAAAATGTTGAAAACCCTAACTTATGGAGCTCTAGGAATTTCGACAGCTATGGGGAAGAAGATGGCTGAATTTTGACTTTCTTTTTCCCTTTTTATTAAGTTTATAACCAAATGACCAAAATGCCCCTCCTTACCAAACTTCCAAATTTTTCTATGCATGCCCATTTTTGTCCAAAAACTTAAAAATTGGGAAAATTGCTATTTAAGTCCTTCTAATTTATAATTCAAAGCAATTTCATGCAAATTGCTTCTAGAACCCAAGTTTTACAATTTATTCAATTTGGTCCCTAATTTCCAATTGGGCACCTTATACTTAGAATTTCTTCATGATACTTTAACACATGCTTATTTTCATATCCTAGAACTCATAATAATCATAAAAAAAATATTTTAACATTAGATTTGTGGTCCCGAAACCACTATTCCGACTAGGCCCTATTTCAGGATGTTACAAGCTTAATCAAGCTTACATGATAAAACATCTATAAAAATGAAAGACAAATGGCTAGGGACTTGTAAAGATGGTCAAATGTTAAAACTAGGTTTTCCAAGATTTTTTCAATGGTGAACGATGAGTTTGGGGAAGATGATGACTTTTTGTCATCTTTTCTCACTTACTTCACTTATATATATATCATGATTAGTTTAGCTAAAAATGATTAATTTTCTTAATATTAATTAATTATAGCTTAATATTTAATTATTTAAGCTAATGATGATTAACCTCCAATCCCGCTATCATCTTTTAAAATAGGTATATTAACCATTTTAGTCCTTAGGATAATTTCTATTTAAATCCCAAGCCTTTTTCTAATTAAAAAACCTATAGGGATTAAACTTTTACAATTTAGTCATTGGGCCTTGATTAACTATGTTTTCGGCTAAATTGCTTAACTAAATTTCAATTCAATAATATAATAACTTCGTAAATATCTCTATTTAATATTTACAAAATCGATTTATAGAAACAAGGTCCTGAAACCATACTTTTTGACACCATTGGAAACAGGATTGTTATAATGTGGACACCATCCACCTCATCCACTTAACTCCAAAGCCCATTTTAATCATTAAAAAATCAAGGAATTTCTAATCAACAATATCATAGGCTTTATGGAAATCAAATTTGAAAGATAAGACCTTGCTTCCCCACTTTTCTCATGCAATCCAAAGTTTTAATAGCAATAAGGACATAATCCAATATTTTTCTACCAATTATGAAAGCAAATTGGTTTTCTCCAACTACCTCCCCAACCAAACACCTAAGACAACTACCTCTCCGACAACGCACCTAAGATGCTCTTCCAACACTTTTAAATAATCTTATATATACAACCAACTAAACTTACGGGTCTAAACTTATTAAGGCTACTAGGTAATGGAACCTTCGATGCTAAAGTAGTAAAAGAATGGTTAATACCAGGCTAAATGAGCTATTTTGGTAGAAATATTCAAGCATAGACACCACATCAACCTTTAACACTTTCATCTTTTGATTAGTGCCAAATACACTAATTATGTTCCATACTTGGAGATAGGGATTTATTTTTAGAAATATTTATTAAAATGGAGTGGGTAGCACGCATTCAAAATTACTTTAGTACAAATTCTCACTATCATTAATCAAATCTTCAACGATCACATACGTGTTTAAATGTGTTGCAATGTCAAAGTTAACAAGCGGTATAGGCCAAGTATCATTCCAAAACATTGTAGAATTCTTATCACTTAGAGACCAATAAATACTTAATCAAAAGTTAGCCTATTTTTTTATAAAGGAATTTATTATTATTATTATGAATGCTTTTTAGAATACCATTCCCCAATTTATACTTATTCTTGAGCACTCGAACCCCAAAACCATTGTTATTAATAATTAAATTGAAACCTAGATTGATAAAAAAAAGTTATATTTGTATTTGAGTATCTTAAGACTAAAACTATAATAGCCCGTTTTTCAGTAGTGTCGAAAATAGTGGTTTCAGGACCACAATTTCAATGATTAAGTTAGTAAATATTATTATTTAATACTTAAGAGTCAAGTATATTGATATATTGAATTTTGATCTAATAATTTTTATTAATTGGATAATTGGTTAAGTACAAGTGATTCGACCTTAAAGTCAAGTGGTTTTGGAAAATGAGATATTAGAACCTCGTTTTTGTAAATCGAGCCCATAAATATTATCATTACGAAATTGTTGTATAGGTGATTTGAAGTTTGGTCCGACAATTTTAGTGATTAGATTGTTAATTTAGGTACAAGGACTAAATCATAAAACTTGATTGTTATTGAATTTTAGTTGATAAAAAGGTTAATCAAGGTTTATTAAGGGACATAAAAGGTAATTTAACCATATTTATACATAATGAACGGTTGCTGCCCATTTTATGTGATTATATTATTAGAATTTAATTTTTTAATATTTAAAACATGTTAAATTATAAAACAAAAAGGAAAGACCAAAGACATTCATCATATTTTCTTCTCATCCACATCGTTCCTCCATTTTCAAAGCTTGAAAGTTTCGGCTAAGATTTGTATCTTTGCATGCTAAGCCATTTTTCACACGTTTTTCGTAAATTTTATGTTTTTGATATTGTTTTAGCTTAATCTAGCTAGCCCAAAGACTATTTCATAAAACTGTTAAAGGTTTTAGAAGTTACCGTTAATGATTTTTGGATGTGCTTGATAATAAATGGTAAGTTTGTAATAGCCTATTTTTAGTGGTGTCAGAAACAGTGGTTTTGATACCATAATTTCGACGATTGAGTTATTATTTTAATATTTATTTAATGTCTACAAGATTATTTTAAGGTCGTATTAAATTTTCATTAAGAAACTTTGAAGTTTAAATGGTTAATTAGGTGGAAAAGATTAAATCATAAAAGGTGTAAAAGTTGAATTCTATTAGTTAAAGGGGTCAAATGGCTATGAAATCTTAAACTAATGGACTAAGGTAGTAATTATTCCATTTAAAGAGTTAGTGGATAAATATGGACAAGGTTTACTTGAATTTTTTTATTATTAATAAGGGTAAAATGGTAAAATAGTAAATAAACATAAAATTAAATAAGCTAAAATCATCATCTTTCTCATTTGGTGTCTTCAAAATCGATTCTTCCATGAAAGCTCAGTTAGGGTTTGGTCAAGCTTTATTTTCCCTTGTATGGAATGTATTCAAGCCCCGTTTTTAATGATTTTTATGTTTTTGAGTTCGTTTTAGCTTAATCTAGCTAGCCCGGGGGTTAATTTGCAAAATTTTTAAAGGTTGAGGGACTTGTCATAGATGTTTTTGAATGTGTTTTGAAGTTATTTTATACATTATTAATCTTGGTTGTAAAATAAACATGTTTTGTTAAGTGATTTTTTATAAAATTGCATTTAGGGATTTATTTGTCAAAATAGTAAAATTTCATAATAAAATTATGAAATAATGATTTAATTAGGTTGGTATGAGTCCCTAAGAAATTTGGTTACCTTGTATGAAGGATTAAAATGGTTAAATTTCAAATTATGAGCTTAGGACTAAATTGTGAAAAGTTAAAATGTTAGGGGTAATTTCATAATTTTACATAAACATGATTTATGGATTAAATTGAATACTAAAAGTACTTAATCGAATGAAATTATTTATTCAGATCAAGATAAACCATAATTGGACTTAAATCGAGGAAAAGCTAAAGCTTCAAATTAGTGTTCGATTCTACTTCTACAACTAAAGTTATCTAGGTAAGTTTGTACTGTAACACCCCTAACCCGTATCCATCGGGCATTACTAAGATTTACATATCATTTAACAAAAACTTTCAATTAAATACTTACCGATTCAATGCATCATATAAATAAACATATTACCATTCAATCAATAGCTTGGCACTTGTCTAAGCATCAAACAACAACATTGTTAGTATACTTGCACATATTTCATATAAATTCAACATTAATATATTTATTTTCTCGACATGTCACAATTGAGTTTAATAATTGTCTCAACTTACATAATTTCCTTGTATCAACATATCAAAGATAATCATATATGTACATGTCATGAAACATATAATTCTCTTACCATTTCTTCATAAGTATATATCATTCATTTCATTATATCAATATTTCATGCACCATCATTTCCATATATTTTATGTATACTTATTTCGGTAATAGTTCATATCAAACTTAACATAAATTATATTCCATGTACCTATACTTATTTCGTTTATCTATCTTCATGAATATTTCATGCAACTATTTTGTACATATATTTCCATATGATTAATTCTTGTAAACATTTCGCACAACCATTTTGTACAATCAATTCATATAACCATTCATCATCTGATACATATTACCTGAATATCAATTGTTCAACAGATGTCATAGCGTCTCCCATCCACGGTCTTATTTGTATTCGACATGATGCCATAGTGTCTTTCAACTATGGTCTTACTCATTTTCTGTCATGTTGCCATGGTATCTTTCAATCATGGTTTTATTCATTTCTTGTCACGTTGCCATGGTATCTTTCAACCATGGTCTTATTCATTTCCTGTCATGTTGCAATGGTATCTTTCAATCATGGTCTTACACATTTGAATCGCGATGTCATAGCGTCTTTCAGCTATGGTCTTACTCATTTCTGGTATGATGCCATAGTCCAACTATGGTCTTACACGTGTATTGCCATGGCCCAGCCATGGTCTTACACTCGTGGTGCCATATCCCAAATATGGTTTTATCATCAGGATGCCATAGCCTAGCTATGGTCTTACACATATATTGCCATGGCCTAGCCATGGTCTTATTCATCAATTCATCACTGATCACTAAATGGTCATACTCAATTCAGTGTTCTGCTCATTTTGAACTTTTGATTCGATTTCCATAATTTAACAATATTCATAATTCAATAGCAAACATATAAAATAATACATCATATAAGTCCTAATTTAGCAAATAATCATGAAAGTTCAACCATATGAACTTACCTGACTAAATTGCAGGAATACCAAGATTTAAGGGCATTTTGGTAATTTTTTGTTTTCATCAATTTTCCATCCGATCTTGATCTAAATTAATAATTTCATTCAATTTATTAATTTAGATAATAATAAAAATTCATTCCTTTCAATTTGGTCATTTTTGACATTTTTACAAAATTTCCTTGAGCCTAAAACATGCAAATTAACTATACTAGCTGAATATTCATATATATTTTCCTCATCCACCTCTCCATTCCACATCCTTAATGTATATAACATTCTCATAAGTAACATTATCTATAATTTCACTATTTGCTTATATGTATATTCAAAGCTGTCCATCTGTATCATAGTTAGTAAATTATTTTTATCTTAAGATGCAGAACTCAAAATTAAGATCTGTTAATTTTCCTGAAACTAGATTCAATATCTTCTTACCATAAAATTTTAAGAAATTTTTGTTTAGCCAATAAGTACATTTTATTCTTTAAAGTTACCTCTATTCTACTGTCTGACAGTTCCGACCCTTCTTCACTAAGAATTAATTATCTCCTCGTACGATATTCAGATTATGTTCTTGCTTATTTATCTTGAAAATAGACTCATTACGGATTTTTAAAATATAAATTTAATTCCTTAATTATTTTTTATATTTTTTTAAGATTTTCCAAATTCAGAACAGGGGAACCCGAAATCATTCTGACCTTATCTCACAAAATTTATTATATCTCATAATTCACAATTTCATTGCTTACACCGTTTCTTCTATAACAAACTAGACTCAATAAGATTTAATTCCATATTTTTTTAATCCTCTAATTATATTTCCACAATTTATGGTGATTTTTCAAAGTTAGTCTACTGTTGTTATCCAAAACTATTTTAGTGCAAGATGTTTATTTACCATGTTTATAACACCCTTATTTTCTTTTTCTACACTATTTCTCATTAATTTCTCTTATTTTCTCTTCACTAACATATCAAGAACATAAAAAATTATATAAGAAAACTCTACATTAACATCATTTTCATGCTTTCAATAGTATCAAACTTAAAAATATATTGAAATCTTGATGTTCTTACCTTGTCTCATTGATTTCAATCTTTAACTTGATTTTCTCTCTCCTCCAGCTTTTATTTCTTGAATCTAAGTTGATATTCCAGCTTATCATAATCTCCTTTTCATCTTTCTCTCTTGATAGCTAAGGAAATTCTTTTGATTTCTAAGTGAAAATGGTGGATATTTTGTGGAAGGACCAAATTGTAAAGAAAAGAAAACTTTCTTTCTTCTCTTTTCTTCTAACGTGAATTGCATGGATGGAAAAATGATAACAATTCTTCATCTTTCCTTCCTTATATATTAAATAAATTAATAATAAAAATAATAATAAATAGTAAAATATCTCATTAAAATATTAAAATAATATTCATCTTAATTAAATAATTATAAAATATCATCAACATCATCATTACTTTCTAGATTTCTCTCTCTTCCAATGGACCATTTTGCCCTTTATTATCTTTTAAAATTTCATCATTGAGTCATCATTTAATTTGGTAAAATTACAATTTAGACCCTCATAACTCTTCACCTATTCAATTCGGTCCTAATTCATCCATTTTCCTTAGTTTCTAGATCATTCCACCCTTAAAATATTTACACTATTGGCCCTTCAAGTTGAGTATTTACTCTTAGGCAACAAAACTTTTCACACTTTTACAATTTAGTCCTTTCCTGAATCAAGATATCCTAATTTACTTGCCAATGTTTTCATAACTCAAAACTTCCCTTTTTGTCGCTTATTTCCTTATTTTTCTATATCAAGGATAATATCTTACTATAGAAATTTTTGAGGTATTACACGTATGAATTAAGATCATATTAATGTTTGCTGAATTAATTATTTGCTATGTTGTTTTAATAAACAGACTTGAAATCGAATATGTATCGATGTATGAATAATTATCAGATGACGAGTCCCGTTTGAACCTTAAGATTTCTTAGTATACGAATGAAATGTCATTAGGGATTTCATGTTTCGGGTGCTGGTCTTAAATGTCCTACCACTGACTATGAGGTCCTGCATTTGTTATGGATTATCCACAGCTCGTGTGAGCAGCATCGTGTAGCTAACATTCCGACCTACAACTCGTGTGAACAGGCCCATTTCATATCTCGTGCGAGCACTATTGAAAATGAAAGGTTAGGTTATATGGAAAGGCGCACTATGTGTGAGCATTCCCAGGTATCCAATGTAATTCTAAATGGTTCAATGGGTATGAAAAGAAATAGCATGGTAAGTACACAATGTGATATTGAATCATAATCTATGAAAAGGCAATTGTAATATATGATGTGCATATGAAAATCTACTTATACTATGGTTAAGTTCATATGTATTATGGATGAGCTTACTAACTTGTAGGTGTGATGATATTTGTATAAGCTTTTACTAAGCTTATGATATTGGTAATGATATTATGCTTAATCTATGAATTGTTCTAATGAAATGGTAAGTTATGTTTAAGTTTATATGAATTTATTAAGCACTCGTTGCTTACGTAGATATTTTCCTTAGTTTTATATATTATCGAAAGCTTAATCGATTAGAAGCTCGTCAGAGACCTATCACACTATCCAACAGTCATTTCGGTAGTTTTTGAGTATTTTTGGCCAAGGTTAATAATGGCATGTATAGGATCTTTGTAATGGTATTTCTTGAATGTGTAATGGATGTTTTGGCATGTTTATGCTTTTAAAGTTATGTTTGGTTTGATGAACTTTAACGCCTCACCAAGTTGTGTCATTTTGGTCACTTTTAAGTGCTTGTATATAAGACCTTTTTTGGCATGTTTTTGATGGCATGTAAATAGTCATTTGATATGTCTTTTGATAGATAAATGAACTAGGTTTTGTGTTTAAGGTATGGCTATATTGACTTGATTTGGTTATTGATGTTTTGGTATAAATGTAGTGCCTATGAATGGCATATTGGTTGGATGAATTAGGATGTTGAAATGTTATGTTTATATGTGTTTAAATGATGTTTAAGTCTCTTGAATGTGTGCATAATTGGTATGGTTGGTTAGGTATGGTTTGGCCTTGAAAGGGAAAGTTTTAGGGTCAATTTGTGGATCACACGGCCGTGTGACACAGTCCATGTGACACACACAACCTAGCGACACACATAGCCTAGCGACACGATCGTGTGTCATTTGTAGAATCCTAGTATTTGAAGTCAGTGAGTTACACAACCTAGCACACGGCCTGCGACATGGCTGTGTGTGGCAAGTTAAAGGTTACACGGCTTGGCACATGGTCGTGTGACCCAACTCAGTGAGTTACACAAGTTAAAACACGGGCAGGGACACAACCGTATGTCTCTTATTCGATTGTTACATGGCCATTGCCACACGACCATCTAACCCCTAATTTCAAATTTTTGCAACTTTTTCTTAAAACTTCTGTTTTGTTTCAAATTAGTCCTTGAATCATTTTTAAGCTATTTTTAGAGCCTTGAAGGCTCGATTTAGGGACTGAATGTATATGTTTGATTGGTTTTTAATACGATTAATTTATTTAATGTTACGATCTTAAATGTTTTTTGATTGTTCAATAATGCTTCATAACCCTAATCTGATGACGTAAACGGGTTAGGGGTGTTATAAGATTTGTAAACTTAGAAATGTTTAAGGACTATTTTGTAAAGTAATTTTTGTTAATTTTGCATTTAGTGACTAAAATGAAAAGTTGATGAAATTACATGGTTTTTTTTATGAATATGGGTAGTAGAGGGTTGTATAAGGATGTATTCAAAAACAGATTATAAAACAGAGCTTAAATGTGAAAGTTATAAAGGTTTTGATTTTAGGGACTAAATTGAATAAAATGTAAAAGTTTAGATGAATATTGTAAATTAAAATTAATGGGTCATATGTATGTATTTTAATATTTTAAGGTATTTGGAATTGATATTTTAAACTTAATTATTATTTAGGTCAAGAATTGGAACAATCAGTTGATAAAAGAGGAAATGGGAAAATTGCATAATAGTCCCTATGACTCAACTTGATAGCTAGTTAATAGGTAAGTTCATAGGGAATAGAAATGTACTAATATGTATTGGTTGTGATTGATTTGTGTATATATATGTATTTGTATGCATTGTTAGATTGAAGTTTTGAAATGTTATAATTTAATAATAAGGTGAGAAAAGATCTAATTAAAAGTCTTGAATACTTATGGAACATGAATCATGTGGATACTAAATGAATGTGACTTGACTATAACATGTGTACTGAAAACATGGAAGTTCCTTTGTATTATAAATGTTACAAATCATGTATAAATTTCCATTTGAACGTAGTAAACGATTAGGATACAATTGACATGTCAATAGGGTTAGATGTGTACTTATCTTGTTAGCACTACAGTGCTCCTAATAGTACCTTCGTACTCCTGATAGTACTTCTGTACTCCTGTTAGCACTACGGTGCTCTTGATAGCATGTTCATGCTCTTGTTTGCACTATGGTGCCCTAGTTGCACATTCATGCCCCTAATTGCACTTTGGTGCCCCTGTATGCACATTTGTGCCCTATTTAGCGCTATGGTGTTCCCTGATATATTTACCCAAGTATTTGAGTTACTTTTTCTATTGTTCATTGGGTTATCAAAATTTATGAATAAATGGAATAAATATATTTGATATTTGATGATTTTATGTGATCGGGATGGAGATATTTGATATATGATGATGATGTGCAATTGAAATAACTTGAATAACATGATCAAAGTTGAATTACTCAGTGAATTTGTGTACAATGAACTCACATGTTTCTTTTGAATTATCATGTTAGGGTATAATATCTTGTTATTTAATTTATTGCATTTATGTGATTCAAGGTAAGCTTATAAGTAATTTTTTTAGTCTCGTGAACTTACTAAGCTATTTAAAGCTTACTTTGGTTTTGTTCCTATTTTCTGAAGTTGACATTTTGCAGAGCAAACATGTCAGATCAACTTCAAGGCTCACACTATCAAGCTTTAATCTCAGTAGACTTCGAATTTGTTTTTACTTCGGTTATGTGGCATGTATATATGTTATTTTGGGATTATTTCTTGAGCTTAAAGGTTAAAGTTGTAAAGTGTTCTTATTGCTTGGCATATAAGGTTGAATTCTAAGAATTCTATGGTACGCTTATATGGTAAATGATTAATGTATGTGTAGTAAAGGTGTGCTTGACCTTGAATCATGAAATGTTTGAAAATGGTATTGCTTGGATGGAATGTGTAGCATATGTGCTAAATGATAGTTGTAATGTTTGAATTCATTAGATCAAGTTGGCTTTGTAATATAGTAAGTTTTGGCATATTTGAATGTAGTTATATGTTTGAGACCTAAATGATGAAGTTTGGCTTGTGACTTGATAAACTTAGGCAAAATGAACTTTATTGGTATGTGAGTGATATTTTCGGTATTATGCTTGTGACATGGTGAATGGTTGATAATGCAGTATCTTGGTTGTGATGGTGCCAAAATGACATATTGGTTAGGCATTAATAGGTTATTTGTATTATGTTTTGGTTGCCTTTTAAAGTGTTTTTGAGCAATATTTACAAGTATCAAAATGTAATTTTAGAACTACCTAATGATTGGCTAGATGTAGGCATAAAAATGACAAGTTTTAGGGTTACATGGTTGAACACACGTTTATGTGTCACAAACGGGTTGGTGACATGGTCGTGTGTCAATGGATGTTTGGTTGAAATTAGGTTACACGATCACAGTTAGTTACACAGCCTAGTCACACGGCTGTGTGACTTTTTTTGGAAATTTTGCATTTTGACCTACACAGCCTCAGTGAGTTACACGGTCATGTATCTCAATGCTACACGATCTCAGTCTTTGACACAGCCTAACCACACGGCCGTGTGACCTCTATTTTAAATTTTTTCCTTTATTTTATGAAATGTTTCAAATTAGTCCTTGTTCAATCCCGAACTTGTTTTAGAGCTTTCGTAAGCTCAATTTAGACCCATATTATGAAATGATAAATTGATTTTTAAAATTGGAATTGCATCTGATTATCTCTGTTTTTTGTAGTAGTATCCCGTAGCTCAAGTTTGGTGATTGGATTGGGTGTAGGGAGTTACAAAGGCCACCATTTTCAAGAAGTGTACAACAAGTATCCCAATTAACTAATGCAAGTTTGCAGTTCAAATCAAAAGATCCTCAAATGAAACCCTATACAATCTTCTCAATCTTGTTACAGTTCGAAGCTCGAATAAGTGTCATTTGCATGAAGTAACCTAGAATGATCTTTAGTACTAATTTAGCTAAAGTTGCTCAGCCTACCATAGACAATAAGCTTGCTTCCTAACCATTCAAAGTAGATTTGATTTTTTTCAACAACAAAATGATAAATATCCTTGATTACTCACTTGTTGAAAATTGGTATCCCAATATAATTTATGAGATCATTTGTTCTTTGAAAGCCCAATTTAAAATTGGTGATGTATGCCTTCGCCTCAACGATATTCTTAGAGAAAAAATCTAAGTTTCCCCAACATTAATTTTATGTCTTAATAGTATTTGAAAATTTGATGAGTTTCTAAGTTGTAACTCAGCTTACTCTATATTTTCTTTATAGAAAAAAAAATTAAATCATTAGCAAAGAAGTGAGATGGGTAGGCCATTACGAGATAGGTAGAGTCGATGCCAACAATTCCTTGAAACTATAGATTTGATGCTTTGGCCTAATCTTTTCATACTCAAAATGAAAATGTAAGGCCAAAGAAGATCACATTATCTAATTCCTCCCAGAATAGTGGTGTTTTATAACATTAAATTCTATGCACTATTAATGAACCAAATGACGATGGATCAATAAAAATGAGGTTAATTAAATTTAGTTTAATTGTTTTTGTTGATTTGCCATTATCTGGTTCATTGAAACTTAATAAAATTTATATAGCATATATTGTATCTCATGTTTTTAATATTCCTCGCTAATGTGAAGTGGGTTATGATGACGACGATAATGACATTGTTCTTTTTTTTTGTATTTTTCATATCCGTTTTATAACCATGTATGTGGTTGATGATTATTCATCTTAATATTGTCGTCTTAAAAGTTTAAATTTCCGTTACTTATAAAAAGTATTATTTCTTATCATTACACCAACACTTGTTCGTAGTAGCATCGCTTACTACTTGTATTAAGCAAATAAGATAGATGCAAAGTGTGGGGTGAAAAATGTTTAGGGTTTCTTAGAGAAAGAAAGTTTGTGATGAATGTCATATTTTAAATGGTTACATAAAAGAAAAAAGAGAAATGAGTTGGATGCATCTTAGTTAGGGTTTAAACTAAAGGAAGAGAGAGAGAAGAGGTAGGAATCTAAGGGGATGGGTCCAAGACCAAGGGGGGGCCGGAGGTCAGGGGTTTGCTACCTAACCCACCAACACCTATCGTGCATTAGGACCAAACCCTCTTTCCCATCCATTATCCTTTCCTCAGTTTCAGTCCTTTCCTTTCCTCTCTGCAACTGTAAATGGCTCTGTGTTTGAAATTGAAAGATAAAAGAGAGAGAAAGAGAAGAATAGGGTTTTTGAAAAGCCAATGCAAGGAACCCTGCAACAGCTGCAGGTCCTTTTTTGTCTTTGAGTTGAGCCCCATCTCCCCCTCTCTATATATCTCAGACACTCCATTTAATGTCCACACTCCACCATTGCACTTAATCATTTGGCATTAGAGAAACAAAATCTTTCTTATAATCCAAGCTAAAGCAAGATTCTGCAATAATCAACATGAAATCCCAGCTTCCTAACTTAACATACTTATACGGGTTTATTTATTTGATTAGACATAGATGCTTCCATTCCATTATCATTTCCTTTAGGGTGCTGGGGTCTTTATTTTGGCAAACAGCTCTTTTTAGCAGACAATTTCCTTTTATCCTCATCAACTTTCATATGTACTGATCATCAATAGTAGTATATGTTTCCGTAAGCCACCTAAGAAATGTAAAATATGTTGCTTTCAGAAGCCTGTCCCCCACGTAATAAATCTCATACTATTGACTACGTTTGAAGATACTGTTAAGGGGTGATAGTAATAGTTTAGCTTTCATTGGCTTACTTCTCTTAATTATTTATTTATTAATAGATAGTTTATCTCCTGATTTTGTTCAAAATTATTTGATTGGTACTTGAACTTTTTTATTTTGTCACATTGTTCCAATTTATTGACAACGTTGATATTTTAAGGGATAACATGTAGTCTACCCCTTAAATTTGTCCAAAAGTATCTAGCTAGTACTTGAACTTATCTAAAAAAAATATTTTTTTAATTAATTTATATTTTTTAATTTTTTTAAATTTATATTTGTCATGAGTCTGCTGAGAGGCTATAACATATCACTATATAATTGGTCATCTGTTCCACATCAATACAAACTAACGATGTTAGTGCAGTGGTACCAACCTGAGTGACTGAATACAAGTTCAGGTATTAACTAGGTAAAAGAATAATTCAAATACCAAGCACTTTTAAATAAGTTTAAAGAACAAATTACGTATTAACCCTTCATTTTTTGTATTATTCCTTTGCTTAGCTTCTGTTTTTGGATCCTAACCCTAGTCCTACCACGATCATGAACCATTTACCTCTACTAACAAACCCAAATGCAAACATGAGTGCTCTTTGTTTACTTTGCTATGAACAAATATTCATTGAATCTGTAACTTTGAACCAGCAAAACTATTAGAGTATTGTTTGCATGCATTAGATGATGAAATTACATATGACCTTGACTAATGAACTAATGATTAATGAGAAAAAGAGAGAAACCTTTATGTTATGTTACTCAAAACATGGATTAAAGTGTTGTACTTAAGATAAAGAGACATATTTGAAGAATTTAACATGTGATTAATTATGCAAGTACTTAAAAAAACATAAAAATATATATAGGGGTGGGGGGATCCCTGTTTCAGATAACCATTTGTTGCCAAAGTTTATAAAAGGTCAATGGAGAAAACAGAAAAAATTAAATGGCCCTGAAATTTCTTCTTTGACCACTATACCATAAAAATAATGGGATAACTGTGATATATGCTAAAAATCTTTACCAGCAGAAGACACGGAAAATTGGCCCTGGAAATACCATTTATTTTCTGTTTAGTTAATAATTACATACATCTGTGATTTACCAAAAGAATTGACCAAGTCCAAAAGTATATCCGGTAAAAAGTTGAATATCCTTTAAATAAATATTTAAATTCGAATTTTGTAGATAAAAAAATAACGTTGAAAATGTTTGCTCTCCGAAATATGATCCGACGAGCTCAGCCACGTTAGATATGGAAGACAATGGTAATAACATAACATATAAAAGGACTGTACAATTTGGACAAAAATAAGAAAACAAGGACTTTTTCACAAAATTACCTCCTGCATGGAGAATATTGAAGCACATATTGGCATTCCATAGGGTGAATCTAGTCAATAGATTTCACCTTTGTTTTTTCCATTTAAATTGTTACAGTCCCTTCCCCCTTTTATTTATTTATTCAGTCAAATCCTTTTATTGTTTGTTGGAAAGATTGGACCAATAAAAGGAATTAAGTATCCAACATATGCCCCTAAATAAGTAGAAAATAACCACAAACGGACAACTGCTGCACAACTGCAACAATCGTACGATTTATGGTTTCATCTTCACTTTCCAGTAACTTTTTTGGCATAATAATTTTTTTTACTTAAAAATTATTTTACTCATTCATTTATTTCATATATTTTAATTTCTAAACTTGTATTTATCATTAAGTCACTTCAAAATTATTAAAAAAATTAATTTTTTTTAATTTTGTTAGCATGATATATACATGGATGAAGAGCTGTTCATAGCCCGACTTGACCCAAAAGCCCGCCAGAAAAGTAGGAGAGTTTAGGTAAAAATATAAACTTAAAAAATGGGCTTAAATAAAAAAATAAAACTCCTTTAGAAAACAGGTCGGGTCTTGGACAAGGCCTTTTTAGCCCAGCCCTAATATGTAAAAAAAAACTGCAATTTTTTTATTTGTTGTTTTTACTTTTTTTTTGTGTTATTTTCTTCTTCTTCTTTTTTACTATTTTGTTACTATTTTATTATTATATTACTACTATTTGATTGTTATTGTATAGTTCTTATTTTATTATTAATTTTATTACTATTTTAGAGGCATTTACTTGTTAAGTTGCATCAATCCTAGTGTTATTTAAGTATAATATTATTTAAAATATTATTTTTTATTTGTTAGGAAATATATATTTTAACGTTTTTAATATTTTTGATGTATTATATTTTTAAAAAAATTATATAAAAATTTAATATAAAAAATTAATATGGGTCAGGCACATTTTTATCCAAACCAGGCTTGGGTAAAATTTTAGGCCAATTTTTCGGGCCGAACCGGGTTTGGGCCTAGCAAACAAGCCTAAAATTTTGATTGGGCCCAGCCCATGAGCACCGCTACGTGGATGACACACCAATATTTAATTAAATTTTAAATTTTTAAAAATTCAAGAAATTATAAAATTATTTTTTAAAATTAAAAATCTTTAAAAATATAAAATATGTAATTTTTTAAAAAAATATTATTAAAGTTTTTAAAATATACACTACAACAAAATAGGCCTACCGTGACACTTTTTCTTTTCTTTTCTTTTTTACTTAAGACAATGGAAAAAAGGTTGGCATAGATCATCCCAACGTTTCTCCCAACGCTTCCAAAACGTCATCTATAGTGCAGTTGGCATAGGCTCCGCGACGCTTTTGAAAAAGTGTCGACATAATTCTACATAAGTTGACCTTTATTAAAGGGTTGGCAAAAAATCTAGTCAAGGCTGACCTTTAGAAAAGGTTGGCATAGGAGGAAATAGACAACAAAAAAAAGGTTGGAATGAAGTGTATAGATGCCAACTTTAAAAAGTTAGCTTATGCCTTAGTCAAAGTCGACCTTAAAGAGGTTGGGATAGACCCGTCTAAGACAACCTTAAAAAGGTTGGGATATACTCGTCTAAGGAAACCTTAAAAGGGTTGGGATAGATACGTCTAATAAGGTAGACAGATAATTTTAGATTTTGGAACCAATGTTTCCCTGTTAGGGATTTGATTTTGGGGAAAACTAGAAATGGTCGAATAGGGTAGACGGGTAGTTTTAGGGATTTGATTTTGGGGGGAAATTGGAAATGGATTGGAGGCAAATGGGAAAACAGTTTAGTTGTTTATGAAGGGGAAAATCTAAAATGATGTAGTTTAAAGAGGTTGGGATAAATATCAAAGGCACCACAAAAAAGGTTGGGTTAGATAAAATATTTGCCAACACATAAAAAGGTTGGGATAGGTTAATATTCTCTCAACTCTTCCTAAAAACTCGGGATATAATCGGATTTTTCCAACACACAAAAATGTTGCTTAAAGATACAAATTTAAACAACCTAAAAAAGGGTCGACGTAGTCCAAAAAGAGTCATCTTAGGCTTTTCATATGGCAATACTTTTATGTAGTTGGGAAAGGTATAATAAAAGTCGGCGTAATATTGGACAAAATCGACATTTATTTAAGAGTTGTCTTAGGCATACATACATATAAATATTCAAAAATATATTTCCCCATACATCAAATATATTGTTCAAAGCATGTAAAGGTAGTATATATACCTGTAAAGTCCCATCCTTTTAGCAAGGTTGGAAATTTGTTCATAGTCTCTCCTATATCTTTTATCTCTAGATACAATTTCTTGGTCATTTTCACTACGTAACAGCATGCCAAGTTTCCATTTCCATTCATCAATGTTGGCAACCGAAGACGACGCCTAATAACATCTCTAAGTGTCGGCCCAAAAGTGTCATCTTAGGGTTGTTTTGTTGTAGTGATAATTAAATGTTAACATGTCATTCATGTCACAATCCACGTGTATTTCATGTCAACAATGTTAACAAAAAGTTAAATTTTTCATATATTTTGAGGTGATTTGTCAAAAAATGCAAGTTCAATGACTAAAAGAGGCCAAAAAATAAATGAAAGGCTAAAATAATTTTTTTACAAAGTTGGAGGTTAAAAAAGTTATTATGCCTTTTCTTTAAGCTAATTGATTTATATAAGGGTTCACATTCTTCTTTTTCTGTTAACATTGTCCCCGCACTATATATAGGACGAACCGTAAATAACATCACTTCAAACCTGACTACATTGAATTCAGTTTAGTGATTATATAGAATTAAGGGTAAATTATCTAGTTTCTCACCCAACTTTTAGGACGCTTTCATTTTGATCACTCAAAATGAAATCCTTACAGTTTGATAACCCAACTTTTAGGGTGTTTTCATTTTAGTCATCCAAGCTTTAAATCTCTAACAGAGGTTAATTATACACGTCACATCATGCTCGCACTCTCATTTTGGTTACCGAACTTTTAGGTCACTTTCATTTTAGTGACCTAAAAAAAATAACTTCTTAAGTATTGATTGGGGTAAAGGAAATCATGGATTAAAGTGAAAAAGCGGTAGAAAATAAAATAATACAAAAAATTATCAAATTGTGCTTGTTTATCTTATTGCCGAAAATTTAATTTGAGTTTTGAAACAAAAAAATTTTTAATATTAAGATTCACAAGTAGAGTAGAAAATTGGTTGACATTATCTGTGGATAAAATAATTTCAACAATTTATTTAATTTATTTTGATGTTTTGTAATTATTTTCAAAAAATATTGAAAATTATTTTCTTTAATAGTTCTCTACGAAACCTAAATTTCTTTTGATTATATGATCTTAAATCTTCCATACTAAGCTACAAGTAAGAAAAATCACTGCAATTAATTAAATTAATTAATTTTATCTTCCATTCCAAAAAAAAAAAACTCATAATTTTTTCATCACTTCTTTACCCAAACAAAGAACAAGCAATTAATTTAATTAATTGCAAGTATTTTTTTCCTTTACCTTTTATCTTAACATGAAAAATTCAAGATTATATAATCAAAAGAAATTTAAGTTTCGTAGACAATTATTAAATGAGTTATTTGAATTGATTTCTTAAGGATAATTTAGAAATATAAAATAAAATTTAAAATTTAAAAGGGGACTAAATTAATTAATTTTAATATTATAGTAACAAAAAAATTGACATTATCAATGGATGAAAAATTTCCACAATTTATCCAATTTATTTTGATGTTTTGAAATTTAAAATTTCAATATTAAAAAAAGAAGAAGAAGAAATTTAGAATTTCCAGCAATGGGATAAACAAACAGTTTAACTATTTTTGTGTATTATTTTAATTTATATTTCTTTTTCATTTTAATCCTTGATTTTTTTTATCCTAATCAATACTTAAAAAAATATTTTTTGGGTGACCAAAATGAAAGCGACCAAAAAGTTGAGTGACCAAAATAAAAGTGTAAACATGAAGTGGCATGTATATTGTCATTAGAGATTTAAAGCTTGAGTGATTAAAATAAAAGAACCCTAAAAATTAGATAATTAAGCAAGAATCTTATTTTTGGTAACTAAAATGAAAGCGCTCTAAATATTAGGTGACTAACTAGGTAATTTACCTTAAAATTAATTACTATAAACACAGATCTAATATCTTAATTCTGCAAATTAACTCAACTTGATTACCAAAGGAGTTAGGCGAAGGATCTTTGGGGATACAAATAGAAACGAACAAAAAGTGCACATATAATATATATATATATATATATATGCATGGGAGGATGAGGAGAGTATAAACAAGTAATGGGGGTTTAATTATCATAATGATTGTGGTTTTTTGTGTAGAAATTATAGGTGGATGTTTAAATAGATTACAGTTAGATTAAGATAGGGATGGATGTATCTAAAGGAAGGAAATAGGATACGGGGAATGGCAAAAGGACCCACCAATCAGCATACTGGTCATGGTATTGGTAGGTTCCACTGGGGGGTCTCTCTTCGAAAACAATTTGGGCAAATGAAAGACAAAAGCTCTTGTCACTGCCTTAATTTGCAAGCCTGCCTTGCCTTCACATGATTTTATTAGTTGGAAACTGAGCCTACCCCATTTCAATGGGGGAAAGGAGGATCCATGCATGTTCTCCAACATGTTTATATCCCCCCTCCCCCCCCCCCCCAATTTCTTTTTCTTGGTTTGTTCCCTCTGAATTTACTACAACTATTATAATTGGAGAAAATAGTATAAAATTTAGTAAAATAAATAAAACAGAAGAGCTGAATCTTCCTGTCCACATGCAATACTTGTTGCTTGTGTTATGGGGGGAGTTGGTTCAGCTTGCAGTCCCCATGTGCTAATCTTTTGCTTTGACGTCAAACTGCATGCCGCCTTCTGTTATCTCTTTTAGGGTTCTTTTATTTTATTTTTTCCTGAATTTTTTTTCCCAAATATGCAATTTCATATTCTTTATAAATTAGGATTGGTAAAATTCAATTTGATTTGAAAAAATCGAAAAAAATAAAATTTCGAGTTATTCGAATCAAGTTATTTGAATTATTCGAGTCAAATCGAATAAGTAATTCGAGTTTGGAGTTCGAATCGAGTTAAATTTTACAATTCTAATAACTCGAATAATTCGAATAATAGATTGGTCCCTTTTGGTCCTTGTCAAGTTTGAAATTGAGCAAATTGGTCTTTCTCTCAACAAAAATTATAAAATAATTTAAAATAATTTTTAAAATTCAAAATATTTATAAAAATTAAAAAAATATTTTTTTAAATTAAAAAATTAGAATAATAATTTTGGGACTTAAATATAAGTTAATTAATAATTCAGATTTATCATACTAAAGTATTTTTTTATTATTTTGCTTTAAAAAAGTTTTCTAATATATATGGTTTCAAATTTATGTGTTCTATTTTGAAATTAGTTATATTGTAACAATATTTTAATTTGACATGTTTAATTTTTTAATTTAACTCGAACAATTTCACTCTATTCGACTCAACTCGAGTTTCATTCCACTCGACTAGATTTGAAAATTTTCAAATCGAATTAGGATGATAAAATAAGACTCATCAACTAGAAATTTTTTCACTTGACTCGATCGAATGCCCACCCCTATTGTCAACCACTGCTCAAGTTATTTTTTTAAAAAAATATATTATTTAAGGATTAATATATATATATATATATATAGTTTGCCCCTTAAACTTGTCTAAAAGTATTTAGTTGATATTTGAACTTTTTTTTACCTAGGCAGTACTTAAACTTGTATTATGTCAGTTAGGCTAGTACCTCTGTACTAACACCGTCAGTTTGTGTTGGTGTGACATTGATGGTCAATCCTATAGTGATACATGACAGCCTATCTGACATAAATAAAAAATTAAAGATATTTTAAAAAAAATATAAATTAACTTTAAAAAGTATAATTTTTTGGACAAATTTAAGTACCAACTACATACTTTTAGACAAGTTTAGGAGGTAAATTACATGTTAACCTAAATTAAAGCTATTAACAAATTTGGGTAATATATGTGACGGAATCCAAGTTCAGATACCAATTAGATAAAAAAAAATCAAATACTAACTAAATACTTTTAGACAAGTTCAGGAGTAAACTACATGGTAACTTCTTATTTAATTGTTTTCTCCACGTGCCATGCTTAACTTTTTCTCATTAGATCACGACCCGTAATATTCATCACAATCATCCATTTGACTGCGTACATCTCAGATTATGCAGAAGTTAGTAAATAAGCTATTATAACAACTCCTAGTATTTAGGGATAAGTTCTTTATAATTAACAATTAATATGCGTGCTAAGTATGCTACTTAGTTACTTCTTACATACTATATAACAAGAAAGTTGTAGCAACAAAAAAAGCAATATATGAAGTGTTTTATTTTCTCTCCACTTTTCAATCGATTGTTTCTCTTTTCAATTGATTGCTTCTCTTTTTTAATCGATTGTTTCGCCATCTATTGATATCTCAACATGGTATTTGAGGCCATGATCAATCTTTTCTTTCTTCCCTGTGTTTTTTCTCCTTAATCTTCCTCAATGGCAGTCACTCCACCTTCTTCTCTTGCTATTGACTTTCATTACCCTCTTTATCTTCATCATTTCGATGCCCCTAGCACTTTATTGGTCTCTCATAAGCTTTTTGGCTTCAAGAATTATATTGTCTAGAGTCGACCAATGAGAATTGCTCTCATTGCCAATAATAAACTTGGATTTGTTGATGGCACTAGTTTACAGGTTGATCTTCTAGCCGATCTTTACCCTCAATGGGACTGTTGCAATGTTATTGTCCTCTCTTGGATTCTCAACATTATTTGCCAAGAACTTTCAGCTGGCATTATATTCTCTTCGAATGCCTGCCTTGTTTGGAAGAATCTTTAAAAACGTTACAACAAAGTTGATGGCTCCAAAATTTATTATCTCCATCACACTATTTCTTTTTACACTCAAGGTACTTCTTTCATCTCTATGTATTTCACATAGCTTCGCCTTCTATGGGACGAGTATGATATTTTAATACCCTTCTCTTCATGTGACTGTGAATATGCTCGAAACACATCTGGCTCCCTTCTTCAGCAACGAATTTTTCAATTTTTAATGGGCCTTAATGATTCATATTCTGTTGTGTGTGGTCAAATATTACTTATGCAAACGCTGCCTTTAGTCAATCAAACCTACTCCATGCTTGTTCAGGAAGAATCTCAACATCAACTCTTCACTCTATTGCTTTCTACATTTGAGTCTACTGCCCTTTACTCCTCAACTACTACTATTGGCAGCTCTAAGTGTAAATTCAATGGCACTTGTGATCACTATCATGTTCGAGGCCATAAACGTGAAAATTATTATAAACTTATTGGTTTCCCTCCTGATTTTAAGTTCACTCATAAGAAACCAGTTGCTACACATGTCACCTCCTCGAGTGATTTAGCTGAACCTGTGATTCCATCTTTCGTTCAGGCTCCATCTGCTCCCACTTTAACGTCAGAAAAGTACCAACAACTCTTAACTATTTTACAGAAGTATTCATTTATTTCTGCTACTGCTCACATGGCTAGTATGTTCTATTCCTCTACACCATCTGGTTGGATCCTTGACACAGGAGCTACAAACCATATGACATTTGATTTTCAGTGCTTGAATACTTTTGTTGCTCTTGCTCCTAGCAACTCTTCTGTTCAATTGCCTAATAGGAAATCAGCCTCTGTTACTTACATTGGCCATCATATCCTTTTCCCCACTTATAAGTTAATTAATGTTTTATACATACCTGATTTTAATTATAATTTTTTTTCTATTTCCTAGCTTTCTAAAGACCTCAACTATTTTGTATCTTTCTACCCCTCTTTTTACCTTTTACAAGACCTTTGCAGTGGATGGATGTTGGGGATTGTTAAAGAACATGCTGGCCTCTACTACTTTCACCTACACCAGCTCTCTTCTAGTTATGTTCCTCCTCTTAAGCCTGCCAATATTCATTTTCCACTGTTTCTTCTTGTATGGCTTTACATAATGATCCACATGTATGGCATGTTCGCCTTGTATTCATTTTCCACTGTTTCTTCTTGTATGGCTTTACATAATGATCCACATGTATGGCATGTTCGCCTTGGCACACCTTTGCTTCAACAATAAAGAAAATAGTTCAATTAAAATCTATTTTGCATGATTTTAATGAATTATCTTATTGTTCCGTTTGTCTAATGGTTAAACAAACTAAATTTTTATTTCCTCATAGTCATACTCAAACTACTAATACCTTTGGTTTAGTTCTTATTAACCTATGGGGCCTTTATAAAATCTCAACTCGTAGTGGTCATCATTTTTTCCTCACTATAGTTGATGATTTCACTCAAATGAATTGGGTATACCTCTTACGAACCAAGAGTCATGCTTCTATCACTCTTAAAAAATTTGTTACCTTTGTAAAAACACAATTTTAAACTGATATCAAGGTCATTTGAAGTGATATTGGTTTTAAATTTTTTAACTCTACATGCACACCTTTTTTCAATTCACTTGGTATTGTTCATAAAGGTTCCTTTGCCGATACTCCACAAAAAAATGAAGTTGTTGAACATAAACATTGCCATCTCCTTGAACTTGCCATAACCTTGAAATTTTAGTCTCATTTGCCTTCTAAATTTTGAGGAGAGTGTGTGTTAACAGCTTGCTACATTATTAATCGATTACCTTCTTCTATTTTATCTTGAAAATCTCCTTATTAAAAAACTCCACAAAACTCCTCTATCTCTCGATCATCTTGGAGTATTCAATTACTTATGTTATACCACCGTGTTTTATTATCATGATAAGTTTCCCCCTAAAGTCATTCCTTTCATTTTTCTTGGCTACTCTCTAGTTCAAAAAAGATACATTCTCTTCGATCTTCTTTCTAAGAAATTTTTTGTCAATCAAAAGATACATTCCCTTTCAAACTTTCATTTCCAACTACTCCAATGTTTCCTATGACTACTTTTGGTCCTAAAGAAGCTCTCATTTCCTTTTCAACCTCTCTTACCTCCCCTTTATCCCTATACCTTTTTTCATTATCTCCTCAAATCTTTCTCCTTCCTATTTTACTTTGGATCCTTCTTCATTTCCACCCTTACACCCACCTCCTCCTCTCAAAAGATCCAAGAAAACCTCTACATGACCATCTTGGCTCAAAGACTTTGTATGTTCTCACCCATCCTCTTCATTCTCTTTACTTACAAGACAAGGTCCATATCCTCTTTCTCTTTCTTATAATCATTTCCCTTGACATATACAACACTTCGATGCTACTATATCACACTTGTTAAACCAAAATCTTATTTTAAGGCTGTTAAATATAAGTGTTAGTAGAGGATATGCAACAGGAAATACAAGCTTTAAAATCCAATGACACTTGGGAAGTGATCTCTTTACCTCTCAAAAAAACTCCCATCGGTTTTAAATGAGTGTACAAGGTCAAATATCATTCTGATGGAACAATTAAAAGATTCAAAGTCAGCTTGTTGCCAAGGGCAACAATCAAAATGAAGGTATTGACTTTTAAGACACGTTTTCTCTAGTAGTAAAACAAGTCACTGTCTGAACTATTATTGCTCTTGCAGCCCTCTTCAATTGGCCACTTAATCAACTAGATGTCTTCAATGCTTTTTTACAAAGTGATTTGTGGGAAGAAGTGTTCATGACTCTTCTAGAGGGATTTCGTAACTAGGGGGAGCATAAGGTCTGTAGGTTGCTTAAATCTCTTTATGGCCTAAAACAGGCTTCAAGAAGTGGAATTTAAAGTTGACCAATACTTTGGTTTTACATGGATACATTCAGAGTAAACATCGCTACTCCATTATAACAACCCATTTTTAGTGGTGCCGAAAATAGTAGTTCCGGAACCATAATTTTGATGAGTAAATTATTATTTTAATGTTTGTTTAATGTTTATAGGATTATATTACGGTTTTATTAAAATTTCGTTAAGAAATTTTGATGTTTAAATAGTTAATTAAGTTAAAAAAAGGACTAAATAGTAAAAGGTGTAAAAGTTGAATTTTATTAGTTAAAAGGGTCAAATGGCTATGAAATTTTAAAATAATGAGATTATGTGGTAATTATACCATTTAAGGAATTAGTGGACAAATATGGACATGAATATGATGTTTTGTATAGCTAATAACTAAGGTTAAAATGGTAATTTAATAAATAAATTAAAACAAAAGAAATTAAAAGATGGTATCATATTCATGGTTGTCTTGCCCACTAATTTTGAGAGCAAAGGAATAGCCATTTTAGGGCTTAAAGTTAGTCTAGCTAAGTTGCTTGCATGGTATGTGATTTTAGTCTCGTTTTTAATGATTTTTACATTTTTGATATCGTTTTAGCTTAATCTAGCTAGCCCGGGGGTTAATTTACAAAACTGTTAAAGGTTGACGGACTTACCATGAATGCTTTTAAATGAGTTTTGATGTTAAATGATAGATTATGAATCCTTGTTGAAAAATAAACAAGTTTTGTGAAGTGGTTTTTTTATGAATTTTGGAAATAGGGATTAATTTGTTAAAGGTATAAGTTCTAGGGTTTTATTGTGAAATGATGGTAAATATGGGTTGTATCAAGGCTTCCTGCATCTACGGTTAACATGGATTTAGATTAAATGGTTAAATTTTATGTTATAAGCTTAAGGACTAAATTGTGAAAAAGTTAAAATGTTAGGGTCAAATTGGTAATTTTGTATAAATATGAAATATGGACTAAATTAAACTCTGGAAGTACTTAATTGATTGAAATCATCTATTTAGATCAAGATAAACCACGTTCGGACTTAGATTGAGCAAAAGCTAAAGCTAGTTCGATCTAACTTCTACGCCCCTAGTGATCGAGGTAAGTTCATATGAACGGTAACTATGCTAATGTTATTTAAATTGAATGTTTACTATGTTATATTTAATGTAAATGAATCAAAGTATAAATGTACCAATGCTATGATAAATTGACAGATATCGAGTCTCGGTTGAACCTTAGGAATTATTAGGATACAAATGACATGTCATTAGGGATTTCATATTTTGGGTGCTGGTCTTGAATGTCCTATCGATGGCTGAGGTCCTTCATTTGTTGTGGATTCTCCATAGCTCGTGTGAGCAGTATCTTGTAGCTTATATTTTGACCCACAACTCATGTGAGCAGGCCCATTTCACAGCTCATTTGAGCATTAATGTAAAGGCACACTTCGTATGAGCTTTCCCGAGTATCTGATGTAATTCTAAATAGTTCAATGGGTAAGAAAAGAAAAAAAGAAATGGTAAGTATGCAAATGCAATGAATCATGTCATTATGGTAACATTGATGATGTAAAATATTATGTTTATACATGGTAAACTACATATCCTATAATTGATTTCATATATATATGAACAAGTATACTAATTTATGAATTTTATGATGTTGTGTAGGCTTATGCCAAGCATATGGTTTTAGTTGATATTATACTTATGTTATATATATTATGCAAATGAAATGGTAAGTAAGTAAAAGGAATGGTTCATAATATTATGAAAAGGTTGATAAATATATGATGTATCTTATGAAATCCACTTATGTTATAAATGAACTTATATGTGATGTCGGTGAACTTACTAACTTGTGAGTTAATGGTGTTTCAATAGGCTTAAACTAAACTTATGGCATTGGTAATGGTTTATGTTTAATCTATGAATTGTAATAATAAAGTGGTAAGTTATGTTTAAAGTTTATATAAGCTTTGTAATGACCCAAAATTCACGGGCACGGGAAAAGTACATTATCGGGCCTCCGTCTTAGTAAATTGAGTTCGTAAATAGTTATTAGGAATAATTATGAGTCTAGTAGTGTGTCTAATTAAGTTTTAATTAAGTGAACTTAGCTTAATTAAGAATAATTAAGAAAAAGAACTAAATTGAATAAAGGGAAAATGTTCAATTATAGATCAATAGAAAATAAAAGGACCAAACTGGCAATTGTACCAATTGGCAAAGAGGAGGTGGCTTAAGCTGTTAAAGATCTAAGGTTTTTCTTAGATAATTGTATATTGATTAATTAATTAGTTATTATTACTATTATTTTATTTAAGTTATAAATTATATTAAATAATATTATATTTAGAATTAAATTAAGTAAAAACAAATGTTTGAAAAAGAAAATAGACATGTGTAATAATACATGAATATACACTTGTAACATGATTACATGTTTTCTTATTAATTAAGTAGAAGATATTTATATATTATATAATTAAATTATTATAATATATTATTAGTAACTAAAATAAATAAAAGAAATAGAATAAATAAAAGAAAACAGAAAGCATTCGAACAGGGGAAGGAAAGAAAAAAAAAGAAAAGAAAAGGGAAATAGGGTTTTTGAAGCTTGGAGTTTAATTGGTAAGCTCAATCAAGGCTTTTTCTTTTAATTTTGATGTTTTAAAAGTAGTAAAACAAGGTTTTGATGGAATTAAGTTGGTAGTTTAGAAGTTCTTAGGTTTTTAAACAAATTTCATATTGAATAAAATGATGAAATAGGGGTTTAATTGAATGAAATTTAAGTTAGAATAGATAAAGGGATTGAAATGTAAAGTAAGCTATAAGTTTTGTATTTTAGGGACTAAATTGAGGAAAATTCAAAATTAGGAAAATATGTTGAAAATTTAATAGTTAAATTTGAGTTTGAATGAAATTTGAATAGAAATAAAGTGTGAATTGGTGTTGTAAATTTGGTTATTAACATTTTACACCAAAACAGTTTTGGGTAGTACTAGTGTTCTAATTTTAAAAATTCACCAAAAATTGTATAAATCGAAATACAGAATGAAAAAAATATGAAATTAAATATTATTGAGTCTAGTTTTTCACAGAAGAAATGGTGCAAGCAACGAAATTGTAGATCATGAGATATTATAAGTTTTGTGAGACAAGGTCACAATAAATTTGGGTTCCCCTATTCTGACTTTGAAAAATCATTAAAAATGTTATAAAAATAATTATGGGTTGTAATTTATATGTTTAAAATCCTCAATGAACATATTTTCAAGATAATCAAACGGTAACATCTTCCAAATTCTGTACAAGGAGATAATTAATTTTTAGTGAAGAATGGTTAGAACTGTTTGACAGCAGAACAGAGGCAACTTTAAAGAATAAACTGTACTTATTGGCTAAACCAAAAATTCTAAAAATTTTATGGTAAGAATATATGTGAGTATAATTTCAGGGAAAATTATCAGATCTTAATTTGGAGTTTCTTAGCTCAAGATATAAATGATTTAGTAACAATGACTCAAGTAGACAGCTTTGAATGAACATATAAGTAAATAGTGGAATTATATGTACAAAAAAAAAAAAGGTTAAATTTGCATGTTTAGGCTCATGGATTAAATTGAATTGTGTTGTATTGATGATTATAAATTATTATTATTTTCGTAGTTAACAAAGAACCCAATACATCAGCACATAAAGGAAAGGAGAAAGCTATCGAGGATTAAAACGAGAAATTCACAGTTTGTATTACTATAATTCAAATTACTTTTTATTAAATGTTTTATATAAATTCTATATTTAATAAGTGAGTTATAAGGTAAGTATTGATATTTGAGTTGAATGAGAATTGAATTGAATTGAATGGTAAATGTGTATGAATAATTGAATTGTAAATTGATTTGAATGTGAAATTGTAATTGAAAAGTGATATTGGATTGGAAATGAAAGTAAATTGAGAATTGAAATTCCCTATTAACTAGTCAGGCTGAGTCGGATATAATTGGCATGCCATAGGATCTGGAAGTGTACGGGATTTGTCGGCCTTATCGATCAGGCACTTTATGTGTCGTATTTCAGGCACCTCGTGTGTCGTATCAGGCATTTCGTGTGTCATTTTAGGCACTTTATATGTCGTATACTGATCAGGTACTATGTACCGTTTTAGGCACAATGTGCCGTACTGGTGTGTTTGGGCTGGAATTCGTGTATCCGTCAAAGCCCGGGTTGTTAATAGGGTGGACAACTGAAATGAGAAATTTAAAATAAATTGATTGATTATATTATTGAAATATTGAAAGAAATGAGAAAGTTGAATTATGGATTGAAATTGAGATTGAAAATGAAAGGCATGAATTTAATATTCATGTAGTGATTGAAATTGTTACATGTGATATGTGATGGAAATTGAAGAATAGCTAAAAATTGTATTGTTATTATTAATTAATGAAGTTTAAGAATGAATTGATATTTGAGAAATTGGATAGTTATATGTTCGGTAATTATAATTCTTTATTGCTATTATAATTTGAATTATGGTAATACCACTGAGTATGGAATACTCAGTGTGCGGTTGTTTCCGTGCGCAGGTTAATAGGAGTCCAGCGTCCCGGTCCAGCATCCGAACTATCTCGACTTCAGCAAAAAGATTTTTGGTGATGTTTTCTTTTCTTAATTGAAAGTGGCATGTACTAGGTGTTGTATAAGTTATATTGATATGCTTGTAATGTTGGTTGTAAGAATGGTATTCCATATTTTGTTATTAGTTTGATAAATGGTAAAGATTATATTATATAATTTGGTATTAAGTTAGAATGAAAAATGAATGAAGTTATTAGTTAATTTTGATTAATATTATGAATGTTTTGTTATTAAATTACTATGTTAATGAATTGGTTATGATTTAGGTGTATTTAGGTTTAAATTATTTTTGATTGTGCCATTGGTCTTGGATTAGTTAGTTTCTGGTTTGAACTTGCAGGGGGTTTTATGTAAAAATAAGAAGAAATGTTGTCGAAATTTTTATTAAAAAAAATTTTGAATGAATGAAGTCAATTAGAAATAAAAATATAATTTATATGAATTTATGATTATACTATAATATGTTTGTTAAATAATTAATTGTTTAATTATTCATTTATTAAGAATTATCTGTAATTTGTCTGATTTGTCTGGTAATGTCCCGTAACCCTGTTCTGGCGACGGTTTAGGGTTGAAGGGTATTACATTTGTTGGTATCAGAGCTATCAGGTTTAGCCGATTCTCTACCTAAATTGGGCTCGAAATTGAGTCTAGAAGTACATGTCACTGTCGAGTTGAAACTGAGTCAGGATTTTTGGATGCTGACCTATTTAATTATTTTGGTTTTATAGATAAAAGATGTCAGATGAAAGAATAAATGATACTGATGAAGAAATATATACCGGAGAAGAAGAATCTTACGGGTTAAATGAAACTGGATCGATAACACCTAGTATTAACCCGATGAGAAACCAACCTCCTAGAGTAGAAAGAAGAAATGATAGAGATAATTCTGATATATTAAGAGCTATTGCCGATGCTTTGCAAAGAGTAGCGGGGACTGTTCCTGCTACAATTTTTGTACCACCTCAGAGACGGGCCCCGATAAAAGAGTTAAGAAAATACGGTGCTACAAAATTATTGGGTCTAAAAGGAGTTGACCCGTCAATAGCTGAAAATTGGATAGAAACTACAAAGAGAATTCTGAAGCAACTTGAATGTACCCCACAGGAAAGCTTATTGTGTGTCGTTTCTTTGCTACAAGGAGAAACGTATATATGGTGGGAATCAATAACTCAACATGTATCGGAGGAACAGATAAGTTGGGACTTCTTTCTAAGAGAATTTTAAAAGAAATATCTGGGAGAATTATATATCGAAGATAGGAAACAGGAGTTTTTAATGCTGAAACAAGGCGAGATGTCTGTAGCAGATTACGAATGGGAATTTTTGAAATTGATCAAATATGCAATTGAATTTGTACCGACTGAAGTTGACAGATGTAAACGATTTCTACGAGGATTGCGTGATGAGTTACGACTACAATTGGTATCTCTTTGAATTACTGAATTCACAGATTTAATTGAGAGAGCCAAAATGGTTGAACAAGTGTTGGGATTAGATAAAAAGCCTGAAACAACTAAATCGATCAGGTAAAGAGTTGTAACAACTAGTTCAAATCCTTTACTGAAAAGATTTCGAGAATCCAGAGGTGGTTGGAGGTCAAGTTTTAGATCTGATCGAGGAGACAGAAGCTGGAGAAAACAGACGACAATATCCACTGGCAGTATAAGAGGTCCACCCCAAGATGCGGAAATTTCTGAATGTGAACATTGCGGGAAGAGGCATTTGGGTGAATGCTGGAAAGTGACTGGAGGCTGCTTCTGTTGTGGGTCGACAGAGCATTTTGTTAAAGACTGTTCGAAAACTAAAAATGATACTCCTGCCACATCACAAAGATCAGTATCTACTACTCGAGGCAAAGGTTCGGGCAGAGGTGGTTCAGTATCTAGAGGTAGAGGTGTTCGAAAGAGCAGTGATATCGCTACACAACAGTCAAAGGCAAAAGCACCTGCCAGGGCTTATATGGTTCGGACAAAAGAAGAGAGCGATGCACATGATGTCGTTACAGGTATATTTTTACTGTATTCTAAACCTGTTTATGCTTTAATTGATCTAGGGTCGTCACATTCATATATTAATTCAAAACTAGTTGAGTTTGAAAAGTTAAAATTTGAAATGTCTAAAGTTTTAATAGAAGTGTCTAGTCCTTTGGGACAAACTGTATCTGTAGATCGAGTATGCCGGAGATGCCCGTTAATAATACATGATAAAATGTTTCCTGTGGATTTGTTGATAATGCCTTTTGGTGATTTTGATACCATTTTGGGTATGGACTGGTTGTATGAACATAGGGTAGTTTTGGATTGCTATAAAAAGAGGTTTAGTATTCAAACAGAAAGTGGGGACAGAATTGAAGTGAATGGCATCCGTACCAGTGGTTCGACACGCATCATTTCAGCGATGAAGGCTAATAAATTATTGCAGCAGGGTTGTTCAGCATACTTGGCATATGTTATTAATTCTGATTCAGTTGGGAGTCAGTGCAGTCAAATTAGGATTGTATGCGAGTTTCCAGATGTATTTCCAGAAGAACTACCGGGCTTACCACCTGATAGAGAGGTTGGATTTGCTATTGAGGTGTATCCAGGTACAACACCAATTTCTATACCTCCGTACCGAATGTCACCTACTGAATTGAAAGAGTTGAAAGTACAGTTGCAAGATTTACTAGATCGAGGCTTTATTCGACCGAGTATTTCACCCTGGGGAGCTCCAGTGTTGTTTGCTAAAAAGAAAGATGGTTCTATGCGGTTATGCATTGATTATCGACAGTTGAATAAAGTGACGATCAAGAACCGATATCCGTTGCCTCGTATAGATGATTTGTTTGATCAGCTTAAGGGAGCTTCAGTGTTTTCTAAAATTGATTTGAGATCCGGGTATTATCAACTGAAGGTGAAGGAAAGTGATGTGCCTAAGACTGCCTTCCGTACTCGTTATGGCCATTATGAATTTTTAGTGATGCCATTTGGGTTGACCAACGCCCCAACTGCTTTAATGGATCTGATGAACCGTACTTTCCAGCCGTATTTAGATCAATTCGTGGTGGTTTTTGTTGATGATATATTAGTATATTCGAAGACAGAGGCAGAACATGATCAGCATCTTCGAATAGTTCTACAGATTTTGCGAGAAAAATAGTTGTATGGAAAATTGAGTAAATGTGAATTCTGGTTATCAGAGGTGATATTTTTAGGACATGTAGTATCTGCTGACGGGATTAGAGTTGATCCGAAGAAGATCGAAGCAATTGTTCAGTAGAAGGCACCAAAGAATGTATCGGAGGTGCGCAGTTTTCTCGGTTTAGCTGGGTATTACAGGAGGTTTGTAAATGGATTCTCGAAGATAGCACTACCAATGACTAAACTACTGCAGAAGAATGTTCCTTTTACCTGGGGTGATCAGTGCTAGAAGAGTTTTGAGACTTTGAAGCAAATGTTAACAGAGGCACCAGTATTAACTTACAAGAGTCGGGGAAAGATTTTGTTTTGTATAGTGATGCTTCTCTGAGTCGTTTAGGTTATGTATTGATTCAAGATAGAAAGGTCATTGCCTATGCATCTCGACAGTTGAAGTCACATGAACGTAATTACCCAACGCACGACTTGGAGCTAGCTACAGTAATTTTTGCTTTAAAGATTTGGAGGCATTACCTATATGGTGAAAAATGCTACATTTACACAGATCATAAAAGTCTTAAATATCTTCTGTCGCAGAAGGAGTTGAATTTAAGACAAAGACGGTGGATCAAACTTCTAAAAAATTATGATTGTGTTATAGACTATCATCCAGGAAAAGCAAATGTGGTAGCTGATGCACTGAGCAGAAAAGCTGCGATTGAATTATGAGCAATGTTTGCTCGGCTCAGTATTAATGATGATGGGAGCTTGTTAGCTAATTTAAGGGTTAAGCCGATAATGTTTGATCAGATTAGAGCAGCTCAGATGAAAGATGATAGATTATTGAAGAAAAGAGAAATGGTTCAGAATGGTACAATTGAGAGTTTTAGTATTGACGACATGATTATTTGAGGTTTCAAAATCGAATTTTTGTTCCAGCTACTTCTGAACTAAAAGAGTTGATTCTTTGAGAAGCACATGATGGCACATTTGCATTGCATCCCGGTGGAACAAAAATGTATCGTGATTTACGAGAGCTTTATTGGTGGTCAGGGATGAAGAAAGATATAGTTGAATATGTCGGTAAATGTTTGACTTGTCAACGAGTAAAGGTGGAACATCAGGTACCGACAAGGTTACTTCAACCTATTAATATTCCCGAATGGAAATGGGACAGTATTACTATAGATTTTATTACAGGATTGCCATTGTCAGTAAGCAAAAAGAATGCCATTTGGGTGATAGTTGATCGACTTACTAAGTCTGCTCATTTCATAGCAATCAGGACTGATTGGTCTCTACAGAAACTTACTGAGATTTATATCCGAGAAATTGTGAGATTGCATGGTATTCCGGTATCAATAATTTCTGATCGGGATCCACGATTTACATCTAGATTTTGGAGGCAGTTCCATGATTCTCTAGGTACCAGACTTAATTTTAGTACTGTATTTCATCCATAAACCGACAGACAATCAGAACGGGTCATTCAAATTTTAAAAGACATACTATGGGCTTGCATTATCGACTTTGAATCAGGTTAGGAACGATATCTACCATTAGCAGAATTTGTTTATAATAATAGTTTTCAATCCAGCATTCAGATGACTCCATATAAAGCATTATATGGTTGAAGATGTCGATCACCGGTATGTTAGACAGAATTGAATGAAAGAAAAGTGATTGGGCCAGAATTGATTCAAGAAATAGAAGAAACAGTTAAGAAGATTAAAGACAGATTGAAAGTAGCCTTTGATAGGCAGAAATCATATGCAAAGTTGAAACGGCAAGACATTGAATATTCTGTTGGTGATAAAGTATTCCTTAAAGTCTCTCCTTGGAAAAAAATGTTGAGATTTGGTCGAAAAGGAAAATTAAGTCCATGATTTATTGGGTCGTATGAGATTGTGGAGAGAATTGCGCCAGTTGCCTATCGATTGGCTTTACCTCCAGAATTAAAGAAAATTCATGATGTTTTTCATGTTTCGATGCTTCAGAGATATAGATCAGATCCTTCTCATGTTATTCCCATTGAAAACATTAAAATTCGGTCTGATTTGACTTATGAAGAAGATCCAGTTCAAATATTGGCTCGAGAAGTAAAAAAGCTGAGAAATAAACGGGTTCCTGTAGTGAAAGTGTTATGGAGAAATCATAAGGTAGAGGAAGCGACTTGGGAACCAGAAGAAACAATGAGAGCACAGTATCCTCATCTCTTCTCAGGTAAATTTCGAGGACGAAATTTATTAAGGGGGGAAGAAATATAATGACCTAAAATTCACGGGCACCAGAAAAGTACATTATCGGGCCTCCGTCTTAGTAAATCAAGTTCGTAAATAATTATTAGGAATAATTATGAGTCTAGTAGTGTGTCTAATTAAGTTTAATTAAGTGAACTTAGCTTAATTAAGAGTAATTAAGAAAAAAGACTAAATTGAATAAAGGGCAAAAGTTCAATTATAGATCAATAGAAAACAAAAGGACCAAACTGTCAATTGTACCAATTGGCAAAAAAGAGGCAGCATAAGCTGTTAAAGATCTAAGGTTTTTCTTAGATAATTGTATATTGATTAATTAATTAGTTATTATTACTATTATTTCATTTAAGTTATAAATTTTATTAAATAATATTATATTTAGAATTAAATTAAGTAAAAACAAATGTTTGAAAAAGAAAATAAACATGTGTAATAATACATGAATATACACTTGTAACATGATTACATGTTTTCTTATTAATTAAGTAGAAGATATTTATATATTATATAATTAAATTATTATAATATATTATTAGTAACTAAAGTAAATAAAAAAAATAGAATAAAGAAAAGAAACAAAAGAACAAAGAAAAGAAAACAGAAAGCATTCGAACAGGGGAAGGAAAGAAAGAAAGAAAGAAAAAGGAAATAGGGTTTTTGAAACTTGGAGTTTAATTGGTAAGCTCAATCAAGTCCTTTTTTCTTAATTTTGATGTTTTAAAAGTATTAAAACAAGGTTTTGATGGAATTAAGTTGGTATTTTAGAAGTTCTTAGGTTTTTAAACAAAGTTCATGTTGAATAAAATGATGAAATAGGGGTTTAATTGAATGAAATTTAAGTTAGAATAGATAAAGGGATTGAAATGTAAAGTAAGCTATAAATTTTGTGTTTTAGGGACTAAATTGAGGAAAATTTGAAAATAGGAAAATATGTTGAAAATTTAATAGTTAAATTTGAGTTTGAATGAAATTTGAATAGAAATAAAGTGTGAATTGGTGTTGTAAATTTGGTTATTAACATTTTACACCAAAACAGTTTTGGGTAGTAATAGTGTTCTGACTTTGAAAATTCACCAAAAATTGTATAAATCGAACTAGAGAATGAAAAAAATATGAAATTAAATATTATTGAGTTTAGTTTTTCATAGAAGAAACGGTATAAGCAACGAAATTGTAGATCATGAGATATTATAAGTTTTGTGAGACAAGGTCAGAATGAATTCGGGTTCCCCTATTCTGACTTTGAAAAATCATTAAAAATGGTATAAAAATAATTATGGGTTGGAATTTATATGTTTAAATCCTTAATTAACCTATTTTCAAGATAATCAAACGGTAACATCATCTGAATCTTGTACAAGGAGATAATTAATTTTTAGTGAAGAATGGTCGGAACTGTTTGACAGCAGAACAGAGGCAACTTCAAAGAATAAACTGTACTTATTGGCTAAACCAAAAATTCTAAAAATTTTATGGTAATAATATATGTGAGTATAATTTCAGGAAAAATTAGCAGATCTTAATTTGGAGTTTCTTAGCTCAAGATATAAATGATTTAATAACAATAACTCAAGTAGACAGCTTTGAATGAACATATAAGTAAATAATGGAATTATATGTACAAAAAAAAGGTTAAATTTGCATGTTTAGGCTCATGGATTAAATTGAATTGTGTTGTATTGATGATTATAAATTATTATTATTTTCGTAGTTAACAAAGAACCCAATACATCGGCACATAAAGGAAAGGAGAAAGCTATCAAGGATTAAAACGAGAAATTCACAGTTTGTATTACTATAATTCAAATTACTTTTCATTAAATGTTTTATATAAATTTTATATTTAATAAGTGAGTTATAAGGTAAGTATTGATATTTGAGTTGAATGAGAATTGAATTGAATGGAATGGTGAATGTGTATGAATAATTGAATTGTAAATTGATTTGAATGTGAAATTGTAATTGAAAAGTGATATTGGATTGGAAATGAAAGTGAATTGAGAATTGAAATTCCCTATTAACTAGTCGGGCTGAGTCGGATATAATTGGCATGCCATAGGATCTGGAAGTGTACGGGATTTGCCGGCTTTATCGATCAGGCACTTTTTGTGTCGTATTTCAGGCACCTCGTGTGCCGTATCAGGCACTTCGTATGTCATTTTAGGCACTTTATATGTCGTATATTGATCAGGTACTATGTACCGTTTTAGGCACAATGTGCCGTACTGGTGTGTTTGGGCTGGAATCCGTGTATCCGTCAAAGTCCGGGTTGTTAATAGGGTGAACAACTGAAATGAGAAATTTAAAATAAATTGATTGATTATATTATTGAAATATTGAAAGAAATGAGAAAGTTGAATTATGGATTGAAATTGAGATTGAAAATGAAAGGCATCAATTTAATATTCATGTAGTGATTGAAATTGTTACATGTGATATGTGATGGAAATTGAAGAATAGTTAAAAATTGTATTGTTATTATTAATTAATGAAGTTTAAGAATGAATTGATATTTGAGAAATTGGATAGTTATATGTTCGGTAATTATAATTCTTTATTGCTATTATAATTTGAATTATGGTAATACCACTGAGTATAGAATACTCAGCGTGCGGTTGTTTCCGTGCGCAGGTTAATAGGAGTCCAGTGTCCTGGTCCAGCATCCGAACGATCCCGACTCCAGCAAAAAGATTTTTGGTGATGTTTTCTTTTATTAATTGAAAGTGGCATGTACTAGGTGTTGTATAAGTTATACTGATATGCTTGTAATGTTGGTTGTAAGAATGGTATACCATATTTTGTTATTAGTTTGATAAATGGTAAAGATTATATTATATAATTTGGTATTAAGTTAGAATGAAAAATGAATGAAGTTATTAGTTAATTTTGATTAATATTATGAATGTTTTGTTATTAAATTACTATGTTAATGAATTGATTATGATTTAGGTGTATTGAGGTTTAAATTGTTTTTTATTGTGCCATTGGTCTTAGATTAGTTGGTTTCTGGTTTGAACTTGCAGAGGGTTTTATGTAAAAATAAGAAGAAATGCTGTCGAAATTTTTATTAAAAAAATTTTTTGAATGAATGAAGTCAATTAGAAATAAAAATATAATTTATATGAATTTATGATTATACTATAATATGTTTGTTAAATAATTCATTGTTTAATTATTCATTTGTTAAGAATTATTTGTAATTTGTTTGATTTGTCTGATTTGTCTGGTAATGTCTCGTAACCCTATTCCGGCGACGGTTTAGGGTTGAAGAGTATTACAAGCTTACTAAGCATTCGTTGCTTACGTAGTTATTTTCTTTTGTTTTATAGATTTTTGGAAGCTCGATCGGCTTGGAAACTCGCCGGAGATCTATCACACTATCCAACAATCCTTTTGGTAGTTTTTGAGCATTTTGGGCAAGGTTTATATTGGCATGTATATAGGGTGATTTGTAATGGTATTTGATGAATGTATTAATGTTGTTTTAGCATGTATAAGTTTTGAAAGTTATGTTGATTTAGTACCATTTGATGTCTTTTATGGTATGTTTTGAATGGTTTGAAAATGGTTATAAGTGGTATGTTTGGTAACTAGTTGTAATAGGTTATCATGTATGGAATGGTGCAATATTGTGGTGCCTTTGAATGACATATTGGTTAGTTGAATTAGGATCTTGAAATGGCATTTTGATGTGCGTTTGGATAATGTTTAGGTCCCTTTAAAATGTGCACAAATGGTTTGAAAAGTTATGCATGAAATGGTTTTGAAATGGCTTGATTTTAAATCAATTTTGGGTTCACACAGCTTGTGACACTAGCATGTGATGCTGTGTGAGGCACACGGCCTAACGACACGGTCGTGTGTCATCTGAGAATTTCATAGGGTTCATGTTAGTGAGTTACACAGCCTGGCACACGGACGTGTGGGGTAACTCAGAGAGTTACACGGCTTGGCACACGGGCGTGTGACACGACCGTATGACCCTACTCAGTGAGTTACACGGGTGAGGACATGGGCTAGGACACGACCATGTGTCCCTAGTTCAAAAGTTACACGGCCTGAGGTGGTTCCACACGACCGTGTGACCCATGTTTTCAAATTTTGTAACTTTTTCTTAAACTTTCCAAATTGTTTCAAATTAGTCCCAAATTGCCTCAAAGCTATTTTTAGGGCCTCAATGACTTGATTTAGTGACGATATGTATGAGAATGAATGTTATATGATATATTTAAAGGATTATATGTTATGATGTTTAAATGTTTTTGGTTATATAGTAATGCTCCGTAACCCTAATCTAGCGACGTAGACGAGTTAGGGATGTTACATCCATGTTCACAAAAAGTGTGGGATCCAAACAAGTCATCATGTTGATATATGTTAATGATCTACTATTTACAGGAAATAACAATGAATTGATCAGTGAATTAAAAGGTATATTGCACAAGAATTTCAAGATGAATGACCTTAGGAGTCTAAAGTATTTTCTTGGGATCAAAGTATCAAGATCAGATGTAGGCATTGTGCTAAATCAAAAGAAATATGCTCTTGAATTAATTGAAGATGTCGATTTAAAATGAGAAAAATGAGTAGTTATTCCATTAAAGCAGAATCAAAAGCTTACAATAGCATAATTTGATGAAACATTGTAGTCAAAAAATGATGATGAAGTTCTAGCAGATGCAACAATTTATCAAAGGCTAATTGGGAGATTGTTGTACTTGACAAACACTAGGTCAGACATTGCTTATGGTGTGCAACATTTAAGTCAGTTCATGTCTAGGCCTAAAAAGTCTCATTATAAAGCTGCATTGATGATAGTGAGATATATTAAAAGGAATCTAGTATAAGGAATTCTACTTGCTTCCGATGGAGTTCCAATGTTAATTGCATACTATGATTCAGACTAAGTATCTTATCTTATGTTTAGGAAATTAGTAACGGGATATTGTATAAAACTTGGAAGCTCTTTTAATTTCCTAAAAATTAAAGAAACAACACACTGTCTCAAGATCTTCAGCAAAAATCAAATGTAGAAGCATGGCATCTACTGTTGCAGAGTTGGAATGGTTACAAGGCTTACTTGAAGAATTGGGGATTAAAGAAAGTAAGTCAACTGTGCTTTATTGTGACAGTCAAGCTGCAATTCATATTGCAGCAAACCCTGTTTACCATGAAAGAACCAAGCCCATTGAAATTGACTGTCACTTTGTGAGAGAAAGTATCCAGAAAGGTTTAGTGAAAACTGAACACATTCCAACAAAGGAACAACTTGTAGACATTCTCACCAAAGGACTGGGAGTGCAACAACATTGACACTTAATATCCAAGTTGGGAGTGATAGACATATATCACCCTCCAACTTGAGGGGGGAGTGTAGAAGTTGGTAAATAAGCTATTATAACAACTCCTAGTATTTAGGGATTAGTTCTTTGTAATTAATAATTAATATATGTGCCAAGCATGCTAGTTAGTTACTACCTACCTACTATATAACAAGAAAGCTATAGCAACAAAAAATATCAATACATGAAGCATTTTATTTTCTCTCCTTTTTTTCAATAGATTGTTTCTTTTTTCAATCAATTGTTTTCGTTATCTATTGATATCTCAACAAATTTCCCACAAATCAGAACATATATATATATATATATAATTACTAGAAAATAATCTAAAGAATTATGTCTAGTTGCTGTTTCTGAGGAAAAAACATGATTATTTTTAATTTTTAAAATATTACAATTCATTTTTATTAGTAAATATCTTTTGAAATAAAAATTAATAAAAAATAATTCTTAAAAACTAAATAAGTTGAATTGGGCATTGAAAAATAATTTTTTTTACTATTCGAAATCCACGAACAATTTTAATTATTATGTACAATATTATGATTCTAAACCCACGTAATTTCTAAAAATTAAATGAAAACATTTTTTAAATTTGACCATATGTAAAAAATTTAAAAAGGAATTAAAGTCGCGATGTAAAAAAGAGTTATTCCAGTTAAAAATGCATAATATTACTTCAAAAGATTATACATGCTTTGGAAAGTTTAATCATGTAATCGTTTGAGTTTTTTTTTTCTTTATAAAGATAAGAAAAAGAATATTAGTTAAATAATTAATTTAAATATGTATTTGTTTGATTGAATCTACTATTGTGCAATCCAAAACTCCAATTTTATCGATTCAATTAAAGCTGTATAAATTTATGACAGGGAGACCTTTTTTATTTAAAAATAAATAAAATCTCTAAGAAAATTTAGTATAACAACTAGGAATATCGTAATACAAAGAAAGTGATTAAGAAACCACCAAAAAATTTCAAGTGAGGGAGAGATTCCCATAGTGAAGGTAAATTTTCGCATAATCAATAAAAAATCACACAACGTCCTTCAGAAATAAACTAATGACGAGACTTGACAATTGAATTTAGTATATGAGTACATGAAGGATGAAAACTTTGAAATCATTAAGGTGATATTGTAACAAAAAATGGAAATGAAATACCATCTATTTGTTCTATTTTTTATTTTTCACTACAGGGAAATAGGGCTTTACCGGCGTTTTTAGTGGCGTTCGAACAAAAAATGCCGCAAGGATTATACATTAGCGGCGTTTTTAAGAAAACGCCTCAAAAAACTGAACAATAGCGGCGTTTTTGGTCCAAATGCCACTAAAAACTGATCAACAGCGGCATTTTTGGCCCAAACGCCACTAAAAACTGATCAATAGCGGCATTTTTGGCCCAAATGCCACTAAAAACTGATCAATTGCGGCGTTTTTAGCTAAAACGCCACTAAAAACTAAACAATAGCGGTGTTTTTGGTCCAAACGCCACTAAAACTAATCAATAGCGACGTTTTTGGTCCAAACGCCGCAAAAAGTTGAGCAGCCATTTTTTAGTAGGGTAACCAACACTCGTTTTGATTTGATCTAATTTATTTTTCATATTATTTTATTATTTTTGTTTTGAATTCGATTTAATTATTTTGGTATTTGAAACTAACTTTATAAAAAAAATAAACTACACCATTCAGTACTTAGCTATTAGAAAGTTTCATTTTAGTTACTTAATTATAAAAAGTTACAAATTGATAGCTAAACTATTTAGAAGTTTTCATTTATGTTATCAAGCTGTTAAAATCGACGTTGTATGGCTTCTGTAAACCCTTAAATCCTAAACATTAAATCCTAAACCCTAAATTCTAAAACATAAACCCTAAACACTAATTCATAAACTCTAAAACCCTAACCCCCCAAAAAAATCATATAGATGTTGATGTGTATATACATAGATATTAATGTAAAAGCTTATGTTTATAATAAATTGTGGAAGCCGTACTTAATATTGATTAAATTTATTTTTGGGTTTAGGGTTTAATATTTAAGGTTTAAGGCCTATGGTTTAGGGTTTAATGGTAGAATATATTTTAAGTTTATGGTTTAGGGTTCAATGGTATATTATGTTAAGTTTATCGTATGGGCCGGGTTTGTTATCTTGGGTTTGGGGTATAGTGTTTTAAATTAGTTTGTTGTTTGGGGTTTGGTGTTTTAAAGTGTTTAGTGTTTAGGGTCTTAATGTTCAAGGTTTTAAGGGTTAGTGTATAGGATTTAAGGGTTAATTGATTAAATGATGTTCAGGTTGAATCTAGGTTTTGGAGTGCTCGGAGTGTGGTTTAATTAAATACTTGATTTCATGTTTATACATATATTTATGATGTATATATGTTTATATTCCCAGATAATTACGCAAGATTTAGTATTACGAAATTTGATGAGGTGGTTCATAAAATTATTGAATACAAAATGTTAACATGAAATTCTTAAACTTGAATCAATTTTAAAAATAAAGTAAAATAAATTTAGTATTTTTATTTTTTAAATTAAATTCTAATTATAAAATTCGTGCACACTTTAAAATAGCCTCATGATTAAATATTGAATTTGAATTTATAATTTCAAAATCTAAAAAATAATATGTGTTTAATAAGGTATCAATTTCCGAGTATTACAAGATGCTATAACTTTCTTTGCATGTAATGGACTCTCGAAATTAAACTCGTCTTACTTTAATTTTAAGATGCAGATAATAATGATATCTTAAAAGATTTTTTTTTAAAATTTTATTTTATGAAAGGCAATTTTATAAGTATTGGTCACACTTAGTTAAAAATATTTTTAATAAAAACCTAATGTTTTAAAAATTTTCATTTTTTCTCAAGGTTGTGAAGTTCATTTTTATCAAAAATGATTTTGAATATATATTTTTTTATTTCAATTCATTTCATGTTTTAAATAATTATTAGAAATTATTTTAAATTGATTTACCTAAAATTTAAATATTAAATATTTAAATAATAATTATTCAATATAATTAAAATTTTTCAAATTAGATATATTGTTTGAAAAAAAAAACTTAGTTTAAAAGGAATTTAAGAAATAATTAAACTATTAAAATTTATTGCTATCAATTGCATTAATGGCGCTTTTGTAAAAACGCAGCGAAAAGTTTAATTAAAACGACGTCGTTTCTTTTGCGATTTAGTGACGTTATTATCTTTAACAAAACGACGCCGTTTTTGTTTCATCCTTTTCATCCCCAATGCATACTCGAAACCCCTTATTTTCCCCCAAATCAAAATTTCCCCTAAACCCTAAATTTCTCCCAAATCAAACCCATTTGTCATCTCTCTTTCTGTTTTCATTCCATAGGTTTCATTTCATTTCAATTTCAAATCAAACCTGAAGCTCCTTGTTTCATTTCGATTTCATTTCTATTATTTTTTATGTTACTAAAGAACAGGGCTTTAATGTTATAGAAACCACTTCCAAATTTCATTTATTTGCTTTGCCCTCTGTCTATCACATTATTGTTTGGTTTAGTGTATTTGCTTGTTTTGAGAGTGTTCATGGCTGATGTTAATCACCATAAACATGGTACTTTAAGGTATGTATTCGTTTATCTTCATGTTATCTCATTTGGGTTTTTCTTTTTTTTATTTGATTAGTGGCAGATTTGCAAAGGAGGGGAAATCGGCCACATTAAAATTATCTTCTAGGGAGGTCTGTTTGATATCCAAAAATTGCTCAGCAACAGTGGAACAGGTGGGGAATGTTGGGTGAACCAGAAAAGTTTGGGTAGAGCCGGATCTAAATGTTGGCTAGGTAAGCGTCCTGTAGTAAGAGAGTTCTTTGTTTTCCACTTCATGTTAAATCATTTGGGTTTTTCTTTTCTTTTTTTCTAAACTTTTTATTCATTTTTCTGATGTTTACTGAAATCTAGCGTTTTGTTCTTCATGTTATTTCATATGGGTATGTGTTCAGTTTTGTTCAGAGCTTTTTCCTTTTCCTAATGTCCATTAAGGAATGTTATCAAATGACTTCTTCTTTTTGTTCTCTCTTCATCAAATGTCTTTTGAGTGGTAGCCATTGTTTTGTTCAATTTTGCGTTTCTATTGGTTTTCCTTTGTGCTGTTTATAGAGAAGATTGTGACATGACCCAAGTTCCTGCTAGTATTTTTTAAGAGAAGCGTATTTGTTTTGAGACTTTATGCGATTGACTTGTATGTAATCTGGGTTGTATGTATTACTTAACTTACTGGGAAGTGTTGGATCTGCAGATTTGATATGTAAATAGAAACTGCATTTTATAGGCATCACTTTGTTTTGGGCATGCAGGTTAGTTGATAAACATGGATGCCATCCTTCAAGAATACTTTATATACATATAAATGTTTTTATACCATTAAGGAATATCTTATAATCTTCAAGTTAATGCAAATTTGCAATACCTTTTTCTGGGCATAAGCACTGCCTTTGAGTTTTTTGAAAGCACTGTTCTTTTGTCACTTTGTGCTTAGTAGTTTGAGAACCTTAATCCAACTCCTAAATTTTCTTTCATCATGTTGTTCATCGATCAGAACATCTTTTACTTAAATATAAGTACTAAAGAACTCAACCATGTCTTCATTGTCAGCTTAAAATTTTATACTGTCTGCATCTCTTATACACCATGAGAAACGAAACTAAAAAGGAATTTTGAATTCGAGTTTCAATTCATGTTTACCATCTAACTTTTGCAATAGAGCTGTATGCTCATTTGGACAACGTTTTTCTGAAAAAGAAAAACTGATTTTAGTAGTATACTCTTGAGGATTTTTATTTATATTACTATTCCAATCCAATTAATATTAACAAGCTTGGCATGATACATCCTTAAAAATTTCAATATTTTCCTATGTTCTTTAGTATGGGTCTTATGTGTGTGATCCTATCACATAACTATATGATCATTCCTGTCATCTTACACAGGGAGACCATAATGCTCCTAGCATTATACCATTGGCAATAGAGGATGTGTGCAGCATTATCCAAGATGTAAGTGTTATAACATCATTTATTAGGCCTAACTGGATAACTGCAAGATCGATGCCATTTTTCCATTCCTTTTCATCAAGTATTGACCAACTCTACTTATCATTCAGACTCCAGGGCGAGAATTCTTGCTACGTGTGTCATATCTTGAAATCTACAACGAGGTGAGTTGCACTTTTAAGTTTATGATTATATTTATGAAATGGCCTTGAAGTTAGAATTTCAGTTTTCACATATGTTACTGCTGTTTATTTTTTGGCTTAGTAAGATGTGAGGATGGTTTTGTTCAATTATTAATTATATAACCTATGGTTCAATATCGGGCCTTCAGTTCCTTTCCTTCTAAGCACCAACTGTTTTGGTTTGATTTTGTGGTATTTGCTTCTTCTATCAGGTGATAAATGACTTACTTGATCCAACTGGTCAAAACTTGCGTGTTAGAGAAGATGCCCAGGTCTTTTGCTCAACATTTTAAAAAATTTTGCATTGTTGTTTGGTGTATGACTTCGGTCTTATTTTCTCAAAAAGTGACATGAAACGCAAAGACACTATTTGTCACATGTAATATCAATCTAAAGGATCCCGAGTGGCTCCAGGTTGAGATTGTCAATGATACAATAAAGTTGCTGATTTAAATGCTTGCAATCAATGTAACCAGTTTTGTACTTCTGCTTATGTTAGCATTATTTTTTCAGGGAACATACATTGAGGGCATAAAAGAAGAAGTGGTTTTGTCTCCTGGGCATGCCCTTTCGTTTATTGCTGCAGGGGAAGGTGCTTTTTGGGGTTCCTATTGCTGTTTTCCCGCCTATTATATGAAATGAATGATCTATTTGTGAGAGTTTTTCTACTAATTTCCAATTTGTTTCTTTGTGGGTAGAGCATCGTCATTTTGGTTCAAATAACTTCAATCTGTTCAGTAGCCGAAGTCACACCATATTCACATTGGTAAACATTCTTGATTTAGGAACTTACTCATTTCCCTATAAAAATTTTGAATAAATCTCAAAATTGGCTTGTTCATTTAGTTTATCTTAAGGAATTTGGATGTCTGGTTTTTTGTTGTTTCACCACAATAGATATGTTGCATATGCCTTTTTTAACTCTTGGCAAATTTGCAGATGATTGAGAGTAGTGCTCACGGTGATGAATATGATGGAGTGGTCTTCTCTCAGCTTGTATGATTTAATTCATCTGTCATTTTTCAAGAAAGAATATTGCTCTCTGATAAATGGCTTGACTTGCTACTTTCCTGGTTCCTTTGTCCAGAACTTGATTGATTTAGCCGGATCTGAGAGTTCAAAAACTGAGACAACTGGGTTAAGGAGAAAGGAAGGATCTTACATAAACAAAAGTCTTCTGACTCTTGGAACTGTAGGTGCCTTGTATAAGCTTTGTATTGATGAATGTTTATTATCTCCCCTTGCTGCATCTGCATTGTAGTCTGAGGGCAAACTTTTTTTTATTTTTTATCTTGATGAGTCCCGAGTTTATCCATTACCAGTTTGATTTTGACATGAGTTCTTGCCTTGTTCTTGGCAGCTGGAATTGTAATAGAGGACAAAAATTGTTAGGTGAGTTCAAGTTCAGGTTTTTCTGTTTCTTTTGAAAAATCTTTCACCAGTATCAAAAGGAATGCTTAGATGTTGGTTTTGGTTTGGTCTTGTTCTTTTTCCATTTTTTTCTTGCTCTTCTTACATATAAGTCTTCAGTGAGTCTTTCAGTTAAAAATGTGATTTGTATTGGCTTTAATGTTCATTTTTTTCCTTATTTGGTTTACAAGTAACTAAAAACTGTATCTGTCCAATTATTGCTTAGATTGTAGTACTTTGTGCAATTATTTGTATTGTCTTGATTCTAATGATTATAAATGTAAGCCATATGATTCTTTGGTCACCCATCAGCACCATATGTGGTACTGCAAGGGATATTGACTTACTGTACAACTTGTTTCTCGATTGTTTATTTTAAAATTTTCTTCTGCACATTCCAAGGATGCATGGGACATGGCTGCTGAAATTTGCGTTTCTCAGCTTCCATCATTGGTTGAGGATCGTAATGCAGAGTTCCAGGTGTGTTTTTCTTCCAGGGTTAGAACTTACTTGAATGTAAATTAAAGGTTAAGGATTTAATAGGAGTAATATAGGGATCTATGGATTTATTTAAGGGTAAATTTTAAGATTTTTTGGTTGCATAAGCCCTTGAATTTATGCTAAAAGTGAAATTTATTATAATTTTATTGATTATTTTGAAAAATCTATAGCCAGGAAAAAAAATGAGAAATAAATATGTATAAATTATGTAAGTTCTTTGTGTAGCATTTTAAGAACTTCAAAGCTCACAGATGATTTGTTATACTCTATATGAGTTCATTGATTCTATGTTTTTGCAATTTTAGGTATGATCATGGGTGCAGCAGCTTCAACTGAAAAGTACTTGTGCAAGTCTAGAGTAGGTCAATCAAGAAGCTCTGCTGGAATTAAACTGAACAAGTAATTGTAGTATGCTTGTAGTTGAAATTTCTTATAGTGAACATCATGTTGTTTATTCGGCAGAAGTTTCAAAGATTTTACTTTTTAGAAGAAAGTGTATTGTAGTCATTACATTGGGTTTTCAAAGATTGATTATGTTAACATTTTGATCAAATGAAAAGTTCTCTTGTTAATGTTTTTGAACTCAAAAACAATTTAAAATGTGTCCATTGTTAGGTTATTTAAATTTTGTATGATCATTTAAGGTAAGAATGTAAATGAGATTATTAAAAAGGAAGTTGAAATTGATATGGTTTTTAGTGGCGTTTTTGGGGAAAGTGTCGCTAAAGATCATGTCTTTAGCGGCCTTTTTTGGGAAAGCATCGTTAAAGGTCATGATCTTTAATGGCTGGGAAAAACGTCGCTAAAGGTCATGTTCTTTAGCGGCATCTTTTCGAAAAATACGTTATAAAATTTAGCGGTGTTATCTATAGCGGCACTTTTTGTGGCGTTTATAAAAACGTCGCAATTTTTTTTAGTGGCGCTTATAAGCGCCGCTATAGATAACGCCTCTAAATTTTGCGGCGCTTATAAAAACGCCACAAATTTTTTTAGTGGCGCTTATAAGCGCCGCTATAGGCCCAAAAAAACGCCGCTAAAAACTTGTTTTGTTGTAGTGTTTGGATAAGATCCATAATCTTTTAAAACAAAATATGTCTAGATCAATTATCCTTGAACTCATAGAAAGGTTGGTTGGTTTCAATACTTGGTTGAATAAAATTTATACCATTTAGAAGCCAGGTCAACCAGTTGAATTGATAAATTCGATAAGATACAAATAGAAGGAGGATTATACTAAGGTATTAATGATAGTTCTATATGTTACCTTCGACCAACATGTAACGGTTCAACTTCAACCATACTAAATTCATATAGTTGCCTGGATAAGATTACTAGGGGTTTTAGGTGTTATGCACAAACTAAGTATTCTTTGAGCTGTTGGGGAGACAATTGGAGAAGTCATAAAAATTGACTATAATACGAACTGTAGGTATAGAAGCCTACAATTTGGATTTCAACTTTATAATACTTTTGGGCTGTAAATTTTTCTTTTTAAAGTTTAAATGTTAATTGATTTAACTTAAGAGTCAAGACAAATTTAACTTTCTAAATTAATTTTGGTTTTAATTAAATTAAAAACAATGCTAATTTGTTCTAATTTAATTTAATGAATTTCTTAAAATTATGGTATAAACTGGTGTGGATATTTAGATGTCATCTCATTTTTTTTTTGAAAAATAAAAATAAAAATAAAAATGAATTTGTTTTTTTAGAAAATAAAAAGTTTAACAAAAATAAATAAAAATTAAGCCTAAATTCATTTGAATTTTATTTTGGAAATAGTTGTAACCAAGTTATGCAGCCCGCAAATCTTGCAACTAGTTTCTAAGTACTTCCAGCTTATCTTTTCCATGCAGCTCATGTATCGAAACAGGCTGAGGAACATATTCTGGGTCCCTCTACTATAGTGTTTACCTATTCCTTCATGGTTTTTGGCTATAGTGTCCCTTTGCCACGGGATTTCTCAGTTCAAACAACCATTTAGCTCTTGCCTAATGGAGGAGGCCCGTTCTTCCTTGTTATTACACAACCTCCTTTCTAGCCTTCAAGCACTCAGTAACTCTTACATGTTGTGTTGCAATAATTTCTATTGTCGTTCATAGGCCAATTGTTATGGTTGTTGGGATTTTTGAGACTCTCTAAACTGCTCTTGCAGACTCTAGATTTGTTCCTGCAACTCTAAGAACTGTTGAGAGCTGACGTTTTGATTTTGGGTCGTGTATGTTTGATTTGGATATTGGTGTCTGGGATAAGTTTTATAATATCTTTGTAGGTATGGGTATGGTTGAGTATATCGGTTATAAGGGTCATAGAAGTACATTCCAAAGTTTTGAGTTAATTGTTGGATTTGATTAATATTTTGGGTTTGATTTGGTTAACTTCATGAGTATAGGAACGATGTTTTCTCAGTTTGTCATTAGAAGAATGTCATGGACTGAGTTCGTGTAACACCCCTTACTCGAGTCCGAGGCTGGGACTAAGTACGAGGTATTACGGAATTTAAACACATGCATTCTAACATTTACAAATCATAAAAACTTGATTAAGTTCAAAACTTTTCAAACCCTATCTAGAATTCTTATTACGGGCCTACGAGGCCCAAAACAAGCTTTAAGGACGATTCGGAACCAAACTGGGTCCTTTAAAGAACTTTGGAAATTGACTCTTGAAACAGAGGCACATGTCCGTGCGACCTTCTTGACATGGCCCGTGCAGTTCACACGGCCTAAACACATCGGGACACGTCTGTGTCTCTAACCCATATGGAATTAATTTCTAATTCGAACCTACAAGGGTTTTCACACGGCCTGTTACACGCCCGTGTCCATGGCCTGTGTCCCTCACACGGCCATGACACGCCTGTGTCTCAGCCCATGTATAAAAACCTTGACATTCTGTTTCTAATGTCAGTAACCATTTAGGGGCACACGGCCATGGCACCCGTCCAGGTGTTAGGCCGTGTGGTGAATTTAATTCCACATTTAAGAGGCAAACTTCACACTGCTGAGACATACGGTCATGTCTCTACCCGTGTGTTTACTACCATGCATACTGACTTGAAATTTTAAGGTGCAGTGGACACATGGACCCAGACACACGCCCGTGTATCTACCCATGTAGACAAAACAAGGCTATCTACCAAGCCTTTTTGCCACCCTTACTTGCACCAACCTACACAACAACAAATATCTCCAATTCACACAACAATATAAAACTAAATCAACCACAACATGACAATTAAATACAAATCTCATAACACTTTAACAACCAAACATGCACTTGATCATTCATACATTTTGTTCATCCAGGAGAGCATCATCATTTGCAATTATCAATAATGAATATTAACCATTAACCATGGCCTTATACAAAAAGAAGGTTTTCATCCTAAGCCAACACAATTGGTTAGCTAGACAATATGACACATAACAAAAAGACTCAATCCCTATACATGCCATACTCAAGATAATAAAACTAACTATACCAAAAGCTTCAAGTGATAGTGTGAGCGATACCTCCGATGTTCTTTAATCTACGGGCTAATTTGGCGGCACTACAAGAAAATGAAAAGGAAAAGGGTAAGCACAAAGCTTAGTAAGTTGCATGTAAATATCGAAATAACAACCATGTTACCACATGTGATCATACTCCCAATATATCATAACTTGCACAAAGAGTAAATGTTCATAACACAACTTACTCATGTTCATTCCTTTCTATTCATACAACAAAAATAGAGTTCACATATCATCAATTTCATATAATTACTTGTACCACTCACAACAAGGTCATAAGCGCTATCATTTTGACATAAACCGTAAATTTCCCGTTGAACCATTTGGAATACTACAGGATAATCACTAAGTCTCAAACATAGGGTACGATGCCAATGCCATGTTTCAAACATGGTCTTACACTGGCTCTCACATCTAAATTGATGCCATGTCTCAAACAGGTCTTACACTGACTTCCATATGTCGAGGCCAATGCCATGTCCCAGACAGATGTTATACTGGCTCTCACTTATCTGTGTTGATGCCATGTCCCAGATAAGTCTTACACTAGCTTGCATATCTTGAGGCTGATGCCGTGTCTCAGACAGGTCTTACACTGGCTCTCATCTATCGATGCTGGTGCCATGTCCCAGACAGGTCTTACACTAGCACACACATCACCCAAATGTCATGGCATGGATATCCAAATTATTCCTAAGGTTCAATCGGGAGTCTCTACTACATCGATTCTCATCATGCACATTCACAGCAATAGTCCACAGTTTATGCCATATTAATTATACAATACATAAATATAGATAAGTTACATTATTTACGTACAACTTACCTCGGTATATAAAATGTAGGCGACTAATTGTATTTAATCCGCTTGCTTGGCTTTTCCCCGGTCTAGGTCCGGATTGCGTATTTCTTGATCTATAATAATAAAGTTTCACCCATTTAATCATCACATTAATAAAAACATACTACAATTCACAATTTGACAAAATAACCGTTTTGCCCTTAGACTTTACAAAAATTATGATTTTGCCCTTAGGCTCGTAAATTAATTTTTATCGAGTTTCTTCATTAACCAAGCCTAGCCGAACTCTTTTTATACCTATAGCAACTTACAATTTCAAAAATTTCACACAATTACCACCTATTTTACAAGCTTTACAAAATAGCCCATTTAGGTGTTTTCAGGAAAACCCCTTTCACAAAAGTTGTTTATTTAACAACCATGATTCATTTTCTTCCAAGAAAATTCAGCAAAAAAGATGAACACTCTCATGGCAGATCCCTAGTCTCTCAACCATTTTGTAAAATAGTCCCCCCATTAGTTAGCTTAAGCTATAAGAGCTCCAAAAGTACAAAAATCATTAAGAAATACCACCAAAATCACTTACTTGCAAGGGTGAAAATTTGATAAATTTCAAGCTTCCAAAACCCTTATTTTGCTGAAAATTTCGGTGGAGAGGAGGAAGATGAAAGGTGATATCCTTTTCTCTTTATTTTATTTCATTTTAAGTCAAATTAGTCACCAAATTTCACCTAACCTTTGACCATTTCATTTTCTTTGTCTCTATGGCCAGCCACCCTTATTAGAATGGGTCTATTTGCCCTTTAAAGACCCCTAATTATGATTTTCTATCTATTTAACACCATTTGCTAGCAAAACAAAACTTTTGTCCTTTATGCGATTTAGTCCTTTTTCGCAATTAAGCTCACAATCGCTAAAATTGATTCACCAAAATTTTCATGTACTCATAAAATCATGCTACAACACATAAAATGATATTAAAAAATTGATTCACCAAAAATAATTATGATTTTGCCCTTTATGCTAGTCGTGTTTGCATACAGAGACTGAACAGGGGGTGGCACAAGCAATTATTCGCTCTGCTATTAACTTTAAAAGGGACCCATGGCCTAAGGTTTCGAACAATGCAAAGGACCTTGTAAATAAAATGCTTAATCTAGATCCAAAGCAGCATCTTACAGTACAGGAAGTGCTTGGTAACCTTCTATACATGTTGCATGCTTTATTTATGTTGATATATATTTTCTATGCGTGAATATCATCCCAACTATTGTATGCAGAACATCTATGGCTACAAAATGCCAAGAAAGCACCCAACGTTTTGTTAGGTGAGATTGTGAAAGCTAGGCTCAAACAATTTTCTATAATGAACAAGCTGAAGAAGAGAGCTCTAAGGGTAATAATCCAATTTGCACCACATTTGACTAGTTTTTATCGATTGTATGTTGCATTTTTAAATGTTTTCCAGGGCCCTGGTGCTAGAACCAGCTCTGACTTACCTCCTGCAGGTGCAATTGCTGATAGTCACTCAGCCATGTTCTATTTTTCTTGCTCCTGATTTTGTCTGGTCATATATTATAATAGTTTATTTTTTACTTGATTATTTCTTTTATTTATGTATATTCAGTCACATAGTATTTTTAGATAATGCCCCATGGTCTATCTGGAGTAACATGATGATATTGTAGATTTTCCACATGTGAAGAGACTAGACCTTCTGGTTAGTCTTCAGCAGATCCTACACGCAAGAGGCATTCTGGCCTGATTGCAAATTCTAGAAGTTTAGCTAAACAAAGAGGCCTAGTAGCTAATGATTTTTCTGCTGCTGAAGATCCTATGGTGATAATTAGTATTATTTTGTATTTTGTATTTGGGCTATGACTATTTGACCAAAACTGTCATTATATTTTGTATTTGACCAGTAGCTAATGATCTTTCTACATGCATGTGAATTTGTTCATTATATTTTGTATTTGGGCTATGACTATTTGACCAAATCTGTCATGGCCTCCATGTTGTTGCTGAATTTCAATTTCAGTTATTTTGGTTGGGATTTATCAATAACAAATTATGTGGATATATCATATGGAATTATTCATAATCTTTTTTCACTATTAAATACAAAGATAAACACACTCTATGCAATTCACGTTCTCCTACAATCTAGACAATTCACATTCTCTTACTCTTGCAACAATATGAATGCTAATCAAATGACACATAGTTAAGGGAGGGTAGGAAAATTATTTGAAATACAAACGACACAAAAAACGGATAAAAACATAATAATAATTATGATTTTTTAATTTATATAATAATAATTATATTAAGAATTTTATTAAATTATATATTATTTTATTAAATTATATTTAATAATAATTATGTTAAAATATGGTTAAATTATTTATTATTTTTATTAAATTATTTTTAATAATAATTTTATTAAAATTTAATAACAATAACAATAATCATCTACCTAAAAAAAATTCTGCTAAGTGTATTCTAGTCATTTTAGTTTTTTTTTTCTTATGCTATTACAACGTCATTTCATTCAACCAAATATAAGAATACTATTACAGTTCTATTCCATTCCATTCAACTAAACAGTTGAATTACTAATTACAGCTCTATTCTATTACAGCCCTATTCCATTACAGTGAACCAAATGTACTGTTATTTTTATTCTCCGTTCTCACTGAACTCTTTATTTGGTAAAAAAAAGAGTAAGATGCAAACTTTTCTTCAACTTTAGAACGAAAGAAAAAACTTTTGTTTAACCTAGATTAGATCAGTATTTGGAAGACATGAAAACATTAAGGTAACTGTTCATGTTTTACTTTTATTTTTTATTATTTTTTAAAAAACCGACCTTGAAAATAATCTTTTCAAGCATGTTATGTTAAGGTAAAAAATAGGCATATATGTATAAAAAATATTTATGAAAAAATAAAACAATTAAGCTCATCAATTTCATTTGCATCCTATTCAGCTTTTGCATTGATAAAAACTAATTAAGTTTCTATCTTTAATCACGTTAACAATTAAAATTAATTTATAGAAAAATTAAACAATAACATGTGGTAACCTAATCTTTCATTTTTTTAAATAAAATTTATAAAAAAAATCATTTAGAAATGTAAAAATTTTATTTGAAAATTAAAATAATTATATAAATTTATAAAAACTTATAAAAATTCTAAAATAATTCTAATAAATTATAAAAATATATAATTATTAAAAAATTATAAATTATTAATATATATATATATATATATAAATTATAAGAAATCATTTATTGATTCCTCATTTTGAAAACTAAACCCTTAAAACCAAAAAGAACAAATGTCAAACCAACTGTTGGATAATGAAAATAGTCACTAAAATATTTTATACTGACATATACTAATATTTGCAACCATTGGATAATGGCTATTTGGTTTTATAGTATCTAACCGTACCAAAGTTATTTTCTAATATTCAATACTTAGCAAATAATTTTTAACTTTTCAATGTCCAAACTATTGTATTGTATTTAAAAAACTAGAGATAACCTTGAAAGGTTGACAACATTTTTTCCAACATGAAAATGACCCCAATAATATGATACTATTATTATTATCTAATGGTTGATTTGATGCCTCGTGTTTATTCTGATTTTAGGGGTTTAATTTTCAAAATTAGAATGCAGTAAATAACTTTTTTTTTTTATAAATTTGATAATTTATTAGAATTTCTATAAATTTTTATGAATTTTTTTAATAATTTTTATAAGTTCATATAAAAATTTAAATATTTTTAATATGTTTTATATAAAAAAAACTTATAAATATATATATATTATAAAAACCTATAAAAATTATAATAAATTATAAATATATATATTTATGGATTTTTACAAGTTTTTTAATAAAAATTTTATTATTTTTATTAAAAAATAAAAGATTAACCATGAGCTGCCACATGTTGCTATCTGATTGGTCTATCAAATGATTTTAACGGAGAACATGATAAAAGATAGAAACTATTAATGGAGAGATTTAATTATTTTTTTAATTTTAATTTTTTTTGGTTGTTGTTGAGGAATTTTTATACCTATAAACCCAAAAACAAAATTGAAGTAATAAAATTTTGATATAAAATATTTTTTTGTATTTTTTTATACCATAACAACTCTTCCACTGCCCTAGGCCAACTAATCCCAATTTATATTTTCCTGGCCTCTAAATTGATCCAAGCATCCTTCTTTTATTTATCATTTTTTGGAGGAAGAGCTAAAGTGTTGCCCACAATTTAAATTTTTGGCGAGTCATACATCGAAAAATATGGATTAAAATTCCAAGAAAATTAAAAATATAATGTTACTTTACAATACCCCTTTTTAATAAAGATAATATTAGTGTATTTTAATTTATTAAAAATATTTGAATTAAATATTTTTAATAAACCCTATTATTAGCAAATTTTTTTTTTTTTTTTAAGAGAAATAACTGGAATTTTTTATTCAAAAAACTATCAGAGGCCCAAATAAAGAGCTCTTAGAAACAAAACAAAGCAAACGCCCAAATGATCAATAACAGAATAAACAACATAAGCCCAACTGTTTAAAAAAGCTCAAAAAAAAAAATAAAAAATCATAAAGTCGAGATCCAGCTCATTTGACGGAGGTAGCTTTAGAGACTTCCATTAATTATGCTCTACTCCTGAAAAGCAACAATCGCTTTCAGTCTTTTCATCTGGAAAACCGATTCATTTCTTCTTCAGCCACTCTTGAAGATGGGTCTTTTTTAACATCAGTCTGAAACTTCTACCCATCATCGGTTTGTTTCCACCTATTCCGCCGCATATGGGGGAACCCCATTCATCAATTAAGTATTTTCCCCTCTTTTTAGTCCCTCAGTAGCTAGGGTATATGCAACCCTATTCGATTCTTTGTGGGTAAATCGAAAGACAAATGAACAGAACCTAGTACATAAACGCTTTGAATCTTCAATATATGCTTCAATCTCAGATCTATTTTCCTCCTCTGTTAGCAGTTTCCTTATAGCCGATTGTGCATCTCCTTCAATTTTGACCATCGACAACCGGAGATTTATCCCCAACCGGATCGCCTGAAGACACGCCATTGCCTCCGCTGTGAACACTGACGATATGTTCTCATGCAGTATAGTTCTTGAGCCAATCACTTTTCCATTTTCATCTCTAATCACCACACCTGAACAAGATTTTTTTTTTCCTTTACTGTTAAATGCAGCATCAAATTTTATCTTAACAGTCGTCCTACTTGGTGCTTTCCATCTTCTCGGGCTCTTTATCTGAACTAGTAAGTTCGCATTCAACCCATCCTGCTCTTTTAAGTAGTTCTGCACATAATCTGCTATTTGGGATCCTGATTTTTGCTCTCCCTCATGAATAAACTTATTTCTTGATGACCAAATTGCCCAAATAGCACATGTAATCATCCTGCATTTGTATAAAGGATTAGTCTCAAAAATATTGTTTATCCATTCTCTGTATTCAGTATTTGCCACTGCTATAGGCCAAGTAACATGTAATTTCTCCCATGTTTCTTTTGTGAAAAGGCAGTCCCTAAACACATTCTCACTCATTTCAGCTTCATCTGGCATCTTGGGCAATTTGCAGATCCAGCCAATCTTCTGTAGTGCAGGTTGCTGAAAGTAGGCAAAAAATTTCATGAAATTCTCCAACTTGTAATTTTTACTTTTGAGGGTAGATCTAAGTTCCAAAGCCGCTTGTAAAACTGTTTGTAATTTTTCAGCATAGGATTATGTACATCTTGTAATAATAGTTTATGCCCACTACGAATTGAGTATTCCCCGTAGCCTCCCCAGGCTAGATAATGTGGTCTTCGTGCGATTTCATCAATAGAGGAATGCACAAAATTCTTCCAGCATTTACCTCTGTAAAGGTATTTTCAATCAAATCAGTTTTCCATCTTATTGTTCTTGAATCAATAAGATCTACTACTTTGTTCAAACTCGACTTGTTTCCAGTATACTGAACTTTGGATTCTCCACTTCCAGGTACCCAAGCATCCTTCCAAATTGAGACTTTCATTCCATCTTCAATACGTCAGCCTAACCCAATCTGAATGAAGCCCTTTTGCAGCCCACAGACTCTTCTAGGTAAAAGAAGGTAGATTGCCTAAACTGGAATTCAAAAAATTTGTATCTTTAAAATATTTGGCATTTAACGTGCGAACCAATAACGAATTAGGATTACGTATGAAACGCCAAGCCTGCTTGGCTAATAACGCCACGTTAAATTTCGATCGACTTCTAAACCCATGTCACCATATTCCTTAATAGCACACAAAGTCCTCCAATCCCACCAATGTATTCCCCGCTTCCCTTGACTTTTTTGCCACAAAAAATTCCCTATGATATTCTCCAGTTTCACGCAAAGGGATTTTGGCATTATAAAACAAAGCATCGTATATGTGCACAACTTTGATAAACATCTCATTTCCTCTTTACGAAAGATGCCAGATATTCCAGCTGTTTATCTTCTGCTTCAATTTATCTTTCAAACCTTGAAACACCGCCCTCCTTCCTCTACATACCATATTTAGTAATCCCAAGTACATTTCCAGATCTGTAGAGCAATGAACATTAAGTACTTGAGATGCCATATCTTTATCCTGTTCAGTCACATTAGCGCTAAAGAAAGTTACAGATTTTTCAAAATTAACACACTGACCCGAGCAGACTTCAAATTCACAAAGAATATTTTTTATTACATTAACCCCCCTCTTTGTGACCTCTCCAAAAAGTACTCAATCATCCACAAACATAAGATGAGTACTTGGAAGGGCATTTTGACGAACTCTTGCTCCTGCTATTTGCCCTTCTTGCCTTGCTAATCTCATAAGAGCCGATAAACCCTCCCCACACAATAAGAATAGATAAGGGCTTAAGGGGTCCACTTGTCTCAACCCTCTAGACATCATTAATCATGATAGAATACGACACCGTACAAATGCAATGGAGGATAAAATCAATAAAAGGACATGCAAAGCCTATTTTCAACACCATACCTTTAAGGAAAGGTCATTTAACCCGATCATAAGCTTTGCTTATGTGTAGCTATAAAGCCATAAAACCATTTCTTAATGTTCTTTTGTTTTTGTATGCATGAAGCACCTCATACGCAAGTAGCACATTATTAGTGATAAGTTGACCTGACACAAAAGCGCTCTTAGAATCATCAACTCATAAGTCCATAACCTTTTGTAGGCGATTAGCAACAGTTTTAGCAATAATCTTATAAATCATCGTACATAGACTTATAGGGCAAAAGCTTTTTAGATTAAAAGGATGAGAAACCTTTGGTATTAAAACTATGTTAGTTTTATTTAGATCTTCCAAAGAATTTCCATTATTTAGAATATCCAAACAGAAAGAGCTAGTATTTTTACCAACAATTAGCCAGAATTTATGGTAGAAAAGCGCTGGAATGTTGTTTGACCCCGAAGCTTTTGTTAGCCCCATTCCCTTCTACGCCTCTAAAATTTCTTCCTCGTATTCTGCAGTCAACTCTTGATTCATACTATCTATTATACACCTTGATACCCCAGACAGCACATATTCAAGATTTCCAACCCCTTTCGTCTCAAACAATCTTTAAAATAGTTTCGAGCAATATCTTCCATCTCATGAAGATCAAAGGTCAGTGTATCGTCTTCCCTTTGTAGACCCCCTATTCGATTCATGCGCCATCTCTAAGATGCATGATTATGGAAAAATGAAGTATTTTTTCTTCCATTTTCAGCCAATTCACTCTAGCTTGCTGCTTCCAATACATTTCTTCCTTTTCCATATCCATTTTTAAGTGTAATTTCACATCTATCGACTCAGCCAAAATTTCGTCTGATCTGTCATAGCCATCCAACTCCTCTAATCTTCTCATTAACCACTTCACTTCCTGTCTTTTTTTTTTTCCTACCCAAGTTTGCATTCCAACAGTGAGAGCCAAAATTTTATCCATAAAACCACCCGTACTCTCTTGCCATCATATTATGATTTCTCCCTCATGTCTCTTCTAAAGTCTACCAAGCTTTAAAATGAAACCTACTTTTTCTTCTTCTCAACCCCTCATACTCCATTTGGATTAGTAGACAATGATTTGAGAATGAGTAAGATAAATGTCTTAGCGAACATTCTGGGAAGAGTTGTAACCATTCTGAAGTTGCTATCTCTCTATCAATTCTTTCTTTAATACTCCTTTCCATCACATTCCCCCTCTCTCACGTAAACCATGGACCCGAATAACCTATATCCCCCAATTGGCAGTCTTCTAAAGTTCTACGAAATTCCTCCATTCTAGCTTCCTCCCTTAGTAATCCTCCTTATTTTTCATGCACGTAGAGGATATCATTGAATTTTCCTCTAACTAGCCATGGTAAATCACTATTCCTACCCAATGTCCGAAGTAGGTTCCACGTTTCAACCTTCTCTCTCACATCTGGTGCCCCATAAAAGGCTATAAACCTCCATTATGTATTTTCCTTATTCTCCTGAATTTCAACATCAATGTAGTTCCTCGATAAGCTCCTAAGAGTAACTAACTATCTTCCCTTCCATCCTAGACTCAACCCTCCGTAAGTAGCATCAGCAGGAACATCAACACCATTAAAAAATCCACAATCCTTCTAATTTTCTCTATAAAGAAGACAATTTTGGGATTATAAATATTTAGCATATGCTGAAGTCTAGGTACTGCTCGCGCACTCCCCAACCTACGGATATTCCAACATAAGATCTTCATTTTGTCGGGTTTGCATACCCACTGACAGTTGCCGATAACTGTTGATTATGGGCAATATGCCCATCATTGATCACTAGCGAATCTTGATTCTTGAAACGTTAGAGATAAAAAACCAGAACGTTGTCACTTATTTCCCTCAACATTTTTAATTGGGTTATCATCCAAATCACGCTCCATAATCACCAGGCTTGACATATTAGAGGATCCCACCCCAATCAAATTTTTTTAATTGTAGATCCCTCCAAATTAAATCCCAAGATAGGATTGACATTAGACCATGATTCTTTCCCCTAATTTTGACTTGAATCTTGTCCAACTTGCTATCCATCCAAAAAGAACCCCATCTCCTACCTCCCTAAGCTAAATGCTATTCATTGTTGTATCTTTTCTCGACTGTGCACAGAGTCTTAAATCTCACCCCATCTCTATCTCATGCATATCGTGATGTAATATCACTAGGCAGAAATTATCCCCATGGCCTAGACAACCACATAAGAAGCAAAAAAGGGTTAATTTTTCATATTTGATTTTCACATATATAAAATTTGACAAAACAATCATAATTTTCTTTGTCTTTTCAATGGTTTATAGACGTCAATTTATACTTGGATACGCAAATAGTTTTTAAAATCCCTAGATAATTGTTTCGTGTCATACTCCAAGAATCTTCCAATAAAATTTCTAAATTGACTCACCACTGATTCTTTGAAAAATCTCAGTGGTAAATCATGTACCTAAACCCAAAAGTTTGCAAACACCAGCGAAATTGACATAGGATCCTCATTGTCCTGTAATCTATGCATAATCAAAATATGATTCTTGAAGGTCCAGGGAACACCTGTAATCACCCGACTGATATCCAACTCATTAAAGAATTTGAATAAAAAAACATTTTTTGCCTAGATTTGAAATCTGCACTCCGTCCAATGGACGTCATAAGTTAGCCATCATGTTCCTCATGGCTGGAAAATGAACCACACTTTCTGTCAAGTACCAGCCCACCAAACAGAAATTATAAACTGAATTCTGAGGCTCCACTCCATCCGGAACAGGGAAAGCCTCTTCTTCCCCATCCTCTATACTCAGATCTGCTATTCCTCTTTACATCACGCTTCTACAACAACAAAACAATACCCAAAAACCACCCCCGTGGGTAGGACAACAAGAAAATCAACAAGTACGAGATAAAAGAAGCAAAGGGACAAAAACGTGCCAACAAGCCGACAAAGGCGTGCCAACAGGCAGACCGGAATAAATCCAAAGCTCAATCACGAAATTTCAACCTTAATTCTCACTCATTATTAGCAAATATTTGAATCAATCCACAATATGTTTTTTTTTTTTTAAATAAATTTCTTGAAAAGTGATAATCTTTGTTCATACCAAACACAATTTTAGTGTCAAACATCTAAAGCATTGACTTATTGACTTAATTTTTTTAATCATAAAAATAAATTGTAAACAAATTTAAAAATATATCTTTCGATTAACATCCAGATTTATTAAAATAACCCATATGAATGGAAGTTGACTCAACCATTTTTAAATATTTATGTGTACAGTCAATCATCTTTATAACAATTTCATTTGTCTATCAAAATTTTAGATATTATAGAGAGATGACTATTATACAACTATAACAATATTTGAGATTTAGATCATATTTTTTATTTTTAAAATTTCAAATTAAAAAAAAAAACTATAATTTATTAATAAGAATATTAATTAGTGAGATTTACTACCAAGAATGAGTGGGACCACTATATCTTCTTACATATCTAGAATAGTGAAATTCGTCAAAAAGGTAAATTTATCCTGTTTAACTAGCACATCTATAACCACCACATTACGAAAACACAGTTTTGTCATCCATTTGCAACGAGACTAAAGTAGGCTTGCTATCCCCCAAACCTAGCTTCTAAGCTATAAAAAGTGACATCAAGTTGATGTTTGCCTCCAAATAATAGAGTTCCTTATCAAAAGTGTGAGAACTAATGACACATACAATAGAAAAGGTCCTAAGATCTTTCAACTTGGGAGGAAACTTCTTCAGAATTATGACACTACACTCCTCTGTAAGTGCTATGTTCCCATAATCACCTAGTCCTCTTTTCTTTGATAAATGCCTTTCACAAATTTCACATAGCTAGGCATTTATTCGAGAGCTTAAAAAAAGTAATTTTAATGGAAAACTTTTTAGATACCTTAAGTAATTTCAAAAACTTCTTGTCTAACTTATTTCTTTGCAACTTTTGAAGGAATGGTGGAGGTGGATATTCTAGCTTAATTACCTTCTCTAGTGGCTTTCTAACCTTTTGCTCATGTTGGATAGGTTCTATAGAGCTTGCCTCATGCTCATATTAACTCTTGTCGACTGGTGAGATAATGTCCAAATTAACCTCAACAATGGAACGGCATCTGGTAACTCCTTACCACTTTTAAGAGTGATAGCCTTGCAATGCTTTCTGGGATTATTAGAATTAAGAGAAAGTTGAGTATTTGATAGTTATGCTCATTGAGGCTTATTATGGAATGGATGAGCTAGTTGAACCACCTGAATTTCCAATGCCTTCATCCTAGTATCAAATGCAAACATAAATTGTTAAATTTCTTTAGTGGTTGACTTCTTCTCCACTACTTTTGGTTGTTTCAACAATTGTCTTTGTTACTAATTTTGTGCAAAACATAAAGATCTAACTAGTTTAACTTAAGAAGAACTGACTTGATTATTACCTCAAGCAAAATTGGGATGATTTCTCCATCCCAGATTATAAGTGTTGACAAATGGGCTAGGCTGTTGTCTTTCCAGATTAAGAACATAACCAACCAATTTTATCTCAATTATGCACTACAAGAATGATGGATATCCCCACAATGCTTACAAATCCCATAGGTGGTTGATTATTGTATCAACTTCTACTACTCCAACAACCTTATTTTGGCTTGCACTTATTCTACTTAAAATCCACTATTGATTATTTTCTACCATGTATTCAATTCTATAAGTAACTTACTCAATAGTGCCCCCATTAGCTATTACCATCCAAATTACTACTGCTTGATTATTTTAAGCCAATGTAGAAAGTCTGGATTAACTACTAATTTGGCACTTGGTGATGAGGAAACTACTTTCGCATGTCACTGAAACATCCCCATGACTCGCATAAAATTTCTTCATCATATTGTCGGAAACGATGATGTCATTCCACAACTTAGTTGTCTTATTTGAAAGGAATAACTTAACCAAGAATTTTTCTACCACTTGGTTCCAAGTTGTAATAAACTCATCTGGTAACCCATCTAACCAATTCAGAGCTCTCCTAATTAGAGAAAATAGTAATAATTTCAATTTAACAACCAACTTGAATATACCATACATTTTAACAAACTTCCGCAGATGTTGATTGGGATCTTTATGAGAAAAGTTAAAAAACTGATTAGTTTCCACCATCTAAATAACCACTAGTTTGATCTCAAAGTTGTTCGCTTCCACCATTAGAAATTGAATACTAGTCTTGAGCCCTTCAACATGAGGTGTAGCATAATCTATGATAGACATCGGAGTAGTAGAAGAGCTTGTCCATCAGCATTAGCACTGGTATAAACACCTCCATGGTTAATAAATGTTTAATCTTTGGAGTATTCACAAAGTCCTCTCAATCTCTAAGTCTAACATAAATAATTCAAGATTTTGGCTTTTGCGTATATGAAAACCAAATGAACTTTGAAAAAGCCTTTGGTTTGATGGATGTCCAATTTAATATCCTAATTGACGTTTCGACACACATATTTGAATAAGACAATTTAACAAACAGATTACAAAAAGAGAGTAAGGTAATGAGAGAAATCAACATGCGATGTTTGTTAACGCAATTCAAATTCACTAATCATACTTTGCGAAGCCTCGTTCAGTGCATGATCTATTCAACAATGGATCTAGAAACCTATTAGCTAAAGCCAAATCTACCCTTACAACTTGAAGCAATTATAGCCCCAACAGATATCCCCAATTGTTACAATTATTCACCTTAAGAACAAGTCTAATGTCAACTATCCCAAAACTTGAAATAAAGTTATGCAACCATAATGCTTGAATTGTAGCCTCAAAATAGACAACAAACTTTGTTTTCAACTGATGCAAAGCTAAATATTTTAGCTCTTTTTTTTATTATATGTCTCCTTCAGCAAGTAGAAAAAAAAAGTGAAAGTATTTTTCTACTATAAAAATATCCAGCAAAATCTAAATTTGAATATCCATTCACTTCTAGTTAATTGGATTTCAAGTATATTATGTAATTCTTTGTTCTTTTTAGGCACCATAAATCTTTCTTTACATCCTTTCAATGATCAATTTCATGATTTCTTTAATATCTACCAAGTATCTCAAGAAAGAAACTAATATCGAGTCTTGTACAAGTCTGGAAATACATCAAACTGCCCATAAAAGAAGCATGAGGGATGGACTTATTCTTTTCCATTTCACATCATTCTTTAGACATTACATTAGATTAAATTTGTTCATTTTTTGTATAGGAACAATTATATATATTAAATCTCCACAACTCTTTGGATATAGTTTTTTTCTAAAGCTACCTTAACAATCCTTGTTATATATTATAAAAAATTTCAGTTCTTATTAAAAAGAATATCTCCCTCATATTGTTTAGGCATTTTTTAACTAGTGACTAGTCCAATGCCTGGACAAGTGCCAACTGTCTGTAGCGTTGGTTACTCTGAAAAACTATCATGTTTGGATTAGCAAATTTTGACAACAAATATGTTTGGGCTAAGATTTCTTTAGAAGATTGAGATTCTTCCCAGCCCATTCTTGATATCCAATCTACCCTTAGCAAGATTTCTTAAAGAGTTATTGGGATTAGATCGAAGCAATAACTAACCCTTAATTTAAAGAGAAGACCAAATCAAGCCTATTAAAGGAAAGATATCCTTAGCTGATGGAACACTTATCTTAGAGACTTTTGTAACATTTATCTTACTTTTTTCAAGGGATAATTGATTGTATAAGATTTAGTATGTTAGCAAGTTCATACACATATATAGTGTGTGAACTTTTATAGGTGATGTACTGAGTTCGGAGCAGTTATTTGTTCAATGAGGAATGTGCGTTGAGTGCTTTACTTCTGCAATAATCAAGTTTGACTTGGTTAAGTGTCCTAAGTTTTTTAGGGACAACTTAGAGGGAAGATGTTTAGATATTAGGTACAAAAGTGAAGAATCTAAATCAGTGAGTGTTAGAGCTTGTAAACACTAGTTATACGAGAAACTAAGATATATAGCAAATATTCTCTATCGACAAGACCCTTCAAATGTAACGAAAACGAACTACATAAACATCTCTTTTCTTGTTTACTTTTCTGCACTTTACATTTCTTGTAACACCCTCTAACCCCAAACTGTCGCCGGAACAGAGTTACGAGGCATTACCAGATATATCAGACAATTTACGAATAATTCACACATAAAATAACATTCATAGTATAATTTAATAACTAAGTCCTTATAATGAATTTTCGAAGTCTAAACATGTATTAAAAGTGAAACGAAACTCATTCAAGTATTCCGAATTTTTTTTTTTATAAATTTTGACAGCATTTCTGTTTATTTTTACATAAAATCCCCTACAATTAAAACTTTATCCATTTCAAACATAACCAATTCAACCAACTCATTTCACATGCTCATTTTATATTCTAAATATTTTCTAATCAAACTCAATCAATATAATATCAATTTAAATTTATCAATACACTAATTAAATTAAAATGGATAAACTTCTTTCATTATAATTCTTAGACTTGTATTACTAACATTTTTAATCATTTATATTCAAAATATAATAACATTTATACACATTCTATGTACATGCCACATTACCAAAAGAAAATACACATCACCAAAGTTTGCTGAAGTCGGGTCTGGCTTTGGATGCTGGTTCAGTACTTGACTTCTACAACCTGTGCACGGAAACAATCGTACGCTGAGTATGTATATACTCAGTGGTATCACTATAATTCAATTTATAAATAAATACATTAAATCTCACATGTACTTTTACATTATAATTATCAACACTTAATGAACAATTCAATCTTTTTATGTTTTCATTTGATTATATATATACCATTCTTATTTCTTTATTTCAATTATCACCTTTCACATATGTTATATCATTCAAATCTAGTTTTATCAGTAAATTTATTTCATTTGTCCCTATTAACTTGACTCGGACTCGGCGGATACACGAATTCCAACCAACACACCAGTACGGCACATTGTGTCTTAACGGAACACAGTACCTAAACAGTAATCAATAAGGGTAGCAGTAACAGTATTCAACACACAGTGTTGAATCTATAATAGTAACAGTAACAATAACAGTATTCAACACACAAAGTGTCGAATCGGTAATGATAATGATAAGAATAATGATAGTCGCACACATAAGTACGATCAAGAAGTCGGCAAAGACCCGTACTCTTCCATATCCTATGGCATGCCAACTATATCCGACTAGTCCGACTAGTTAATAAGGTATTCAAATAATTTTTTAGTACAATTTTCATTTCAATTCAATATTAATTATAATTTATTATTTCGATCAATTTTACAAGATGTCTGAGAATTCGTTTCATCAAAATTTTCTGATTCAATGCGATATACGTAACAATATTCAGTAATTTCATAGTTTAATTCAGTATTCAAAACAATATTCAGTATCTCATAATTCATTTCAGTATCAATCTCAATTTTAATACCCAATCACAAGTTTTATCAGTTCATTAAATACTTACCTTAAAATACTTACCACACATACATATTAAATTAAACACATATTAATTATAAAGCTTGAGTTATAGTGATACAAACCAGAATTTTCTTCGAATTTAATCCTCGATGATCTTTCCTTTTCCTTTTTGGGCCGATGCTTCAGGCTCGATATTGGCTATGAACAATTAAAATAATTCCACAATTATTAGCATAACACAATTTAAATGCTGAAATTTTTATTTAACTTTTACTTTAATTCCAATTTAATCCTAACTAAACCTATATATTTTCCTTTCTCAATTCATACCTTTTTGCTACTCAATTTCTTGCCAAACTCACATTTAACTATTTAATTTTTATCATATTTTCATAATTTTGAATTTATTTCAATTTAATCCCTAAAACTCAAAACTTATTGCTTAATTTACAATTCAATCATTTATTCAATTCTAACTTAAAATTCATTCAATTAAATCCCTAATTCATTATTTTGCTCAACATGAACTATGTTCAAAAACCTAAAAACTTCCAAAACCTTAACTTAATTTCAACAAAACTTTATTCTAAAGCTTCTAAAACATCAAAATTAACTAAGAAGGACTTAATTAGCTTACCAATCAAAGCTTCAAGCTTCAAATCTCTAGTTTTTCTTTTTCTTTCCCTTTTTCTTTCTCTTTTCCTCCCCTGTTTTCAAATGCTTTCTGTTTTCTATTCTGTTTGTTTTGTTTCTATTTATTTTATGTTTTATTTCTTTTTACTTTATTTAATTTATATTATATTTAATTAATAAATATTTATTTAATAGCAATTATATATATAACAATTGTACACACACATGTTTTACATTTGTCCAATATCATCACCTTACATTTATCATAATTTTATTTAATTATCACATAAAAATCTTATTTTATAATTATTTAATTAATAAATATCTCTTAATTTTAATAACAATAAATAATAAATATCTACTAATTTAAATAAAATATTATAATTGTATAAATATTATCATTACATATGTATATTTTATCACCTTACACTTGTCATAATCATACTTTATTTAACATATAAAAATCTTATGATATAATTATTTAATTATTAATAATATAATTTAATCTAATTATCTATTACTTTAATATTACGTAAACAAATTATTTTATAACAAGTACACATGTATCTATTTATTACAAATGTACCAATGTTTTTATTTCAATTGTCATTATTCAATTTGTTTATTGTACAAAAATATTATAATTTAATTATTTAATTAACAAATATCTTTATACTTAAATTATAAATAATTTAAGTATTTAAATTACAAATGTACCGATATTTTTATTACCATACAATTCTCTACTATTTAATTTATTTAATAATAATACTAATAATAATATAAAACCATAACAATTAATAATTATAATAATCAATTATATAATATAATATAATATATATTTATATAATTTAAATAAAGTCTTAGATTTTTAATACATTTATGCCGCCTCAACCATTACTTAATGGCATATTTTCTATTTTGGCTCTTTTTACTTTCTGTTGCTCTAGAATTAAACTTTTACCTCTTATTCAATTAAGTCCTTTTTGCTAATTATTCTAAATTGAGCTAATTTCACTTAATTAAAACCTAATTAAACACACTGCTAGACTTATAATTATTCCTAATAATTATTTACGAACCCGTTTCACTAAGACGGATGCCCGATAATACACTTTTTCGGTGCCTACGAATTTTGGGTCGTTACATTATGCCTAAAGCAGTTAGAACTAGTCTTGGCACTGCTTGGTTTTTGCATTAAAATGTCAATTTGGATGGAACACATCTGTTTCATTTGAAATTTATTTGAGAGAAAAACTTCTCCTTCAATACACTTAAATTATTTGTAGCAAGCAAAATATCGTCAACATATTAAGAGAATGAACTTGCTTTCATTGATCTTTTTTATATATACATCGATCGATGATTTTTTTTTTTAGTGCCAAAGATTTTATGGTGTCATTGTCGCAAAGCTTGTTTAAGTATATATATTGACTTTTTAACATTTTCTTTCAATGGAAAAACTAATAGATTGGTCCAATATAAACATTTTCCTCAAGATTTCCATTCTGAGATGTTTTCATAACCATTTGATGTAAATACAAGCGCCCCTTTGGATGAACAGTGCGTTTACCTGTGATTAGTGTAAAAACAGCGGTGCCGATAAGATTAGATATTGTAACAAAACTGTAGCGTAAGACAAAAAGAAAGTTAAACATACAGCACTGGAGGAAAACACCCATCCAAAAGGGTCCTAAATCATAATAAGCGACTAAGTACCACAATCATTTTTAAGGAATCTTTCTCCGAGATTGATGAAAATATCTTTTTATAATTATTACTATCGTTTTTAGTATAAGCTTTGACGATACTTTATATTGTGTGGTATTTCCAATTGAGTTATATTTAGTTTTAAAAACCTTGCATCCAACTCGTTTTCAAGATCTCAAACTTTTTTTGTCCCATAAATTTCATCTCACCTTTAATGGCATTGAACCATTTTTATCTACATTCATAACTAACTATTTATAGCTTGTGAAAATTAAATTAGATGTTGATTTTAATATCAAAATTTGACAATTGTAAATAAATCATATAATCATCAAAATGATGAATGTGGAATTAGAATAGGCCATTTGACTTTGCTAAATAAAAAATTTTCCTTTTTAATCTGATACACCCATGAAATAATAATTAATTAATCATCTTAAATTGCACAACTTTATTTTTATTTTTTTAATTCAATTTGGTAGGCTTTATTGAGAAAGAAAGAGGATAGAAACAATTATAATATGTCCAAGAAACATTTCGAGAAATTGAAAAAAAAAAAAAAAAAAAAAAAAAAAAACAAAGGCTACAAAAACAAGTCCTTTCCTCTTCTCTACCCTAAGTACATCACCGTAGTTCAAACTAAAATGCACATATCTAAGATAAAAAATCATTTAGATACATGTAATATGGTTTAACAGATTTCTAAAATCTTCTACCATATAATATAAACATCCTAGTTTGCAGGCTTAAAGATCATCAACCTAACTAGCTCCTGGATGCTCATGCATAACCGCATATATTTAATTGATCATCCCACTCTAATCTGCTTTCCGGCCATCAACGTAACATAGATGCCTAATTAGACCAAATTTTCACAACTTTAAACTTAAATATATGTTGAAAAACAAGTGTCACGAATACACGAGTTGAAACCCTGCATTCAAACGAAACCCAAACCATAATGTTTATCTTAAGCCTCCGGAGAGAACAGATCAATCACGTCTTAGCCACTATTATCAGCTTTCGAGGTTGACCTTTCCCGCTTTCTCTCTCTACCAAGTTCATTAACAGAAAAGCTGATTAAGGTATATAAAAATGGCTAGCCTTCTCCCTCTATACTTTGAAATTTTTGTCATATTCATAACCATCACCATCAATAAACCGATATATAATTTATAAACATACCGTATCCATTTTCTCTCTTTGGGTTCATTGAAGAGAGGCAGTAATTTGATTTTCTTAATCCTTCGTAACCGTAGTTGTAAATCAACTCATAAAATTTAAATATATATTTGATTTAGAAATGTTGAATTATTATAATTATAATTATTATTATTATTATTATTATTATTATTATTATTATTATAATATATGATGATAGACTAGATTAGTGTGCAGTCTTGATGACAAGGGTTATTTAACATTTTTATCTGCCCATTGTCTTAAGTTCTAACCCCCTTGTTTCTGCATTACTACAACTAGCTAGTGATAGTTGTTCACCAAATCGTACATAATGGCTGCTTGGTCGCTAAAGGTAAGAAACTGAGAATGGGAAAGACTGATTATTACATAAGTAAACTCCTGATAATGGCTGCTTGGTCATTATCGATGTCTGTTGAAGCTAATAGCTCCGATAACCGGTGGCTTAGGTCTTCCACCTCTCTGTGTAAGCTTCTGATGTAGTTGCAGGTCTCCTGTAAGACCTTGGAAGCTGATACCTGAAGAGAAATTAGAAATAAAGATTAATAATAAAATAACAAGAGTAATTACGGGTGATGTCAAAGAATGAAGCATGCTAAAAGGGAACAGATTAAGTCCCACATTATCAACTTGTTGCTAAAGTGCACCACATGAAACTAAACGAGGGTGTTGGATACCTTGTGGGAGCGCCCTCTACGGAGTTGAGGGATAAGTAGTTGCAGCTTGGAAACAAGATCAGTGATCTGATCATCTCTGATCCTAGAAACACCGCTTGACTGCCTAGAACGTAATCCTCTGCTTGACATTGTGTTTTAAGGAGGTGAGGAAGAAATCTTAATTTTTAGACATAAAAGATAATGTGTTTTTGGCAGAGTAAAGAAACCCTATATAAGAAAAATTAATGGGGCTATTGGGGAATAGAATGAGCTAGGCCAAGGATGAAGTGATGATTGCGAGTACCGAACAAGAGACACTTGCATGGAAGAAAGCAGAGGGCTATCAGTTTCTGCTTGTTTTATAGGATGCTGAGACTAAGCCGCTTTCCTTTTTATTTTTTTCTCTTTAATGCCATTATGAATAGAATTGTGGGCCATGCTAATTGTTTTCACATTCAAATTTAATTTTTTTTATTCAAGTTTATCTCAACTTGATAATTATTCTCATATTAGAGCTTAATTTTTTTTTGTGTTAATTAATATCTAAGCTTATAATTATTTTTACATTGGGGTCTACACTACAACAACATAAGCTTACCACGACACTTTTTTTTTACTTAAGATGATGCAGAAAAGGTTGGCATAGGTTATCTTGACATTTCTTTCGATGCTTCCAAAAACGTCGTCTATAGTACAGTTTGCATAGGCTCCGCAACGCTTTTAAAAAAGCGTCAGCATCATTCAACATAAGCTGACCTTTATTGAAGGGTTGGCAAAAAACCTAGTCAAGGCTGACCTTTAGAAAAGGTTGGCATAGGAGGAAATAGACGACGAAAAAAAGGGTCGGAATCAAACATGCACATGCCGACTTTTAAAGAGTTGGCTCATGCCTCAGTTAAAGGCAACCTTAAAAAGGTTGGGATAGACCCGTCTAAGACATACCTTAAAAAGATTGTGATAGACCCGTTTAAAGCAACCTTAAAAAGTTAGGATAGACAAGTCTAAGGCAACCTTAAAAATGTTGAGATAGACACGTCTAATAGGGTAGATGGGTAGTTTTAGATTTTGGGACCAGTGTTTGCCTGTTAGGGGTTTGATTTTGGGGAAAATTGGAAATTGTCGAATAGGGTAGACGAGTAGTTTTAGGGATTTAATTTTGGAGGGAAATTAGAAACGGATTGGTGGCAAATGGGAAAATAGTTTAGCTGTTTAGGAAGGGAAAAATCTAAAATGACTTAGTTCAAAGAGGTTGGGATAAATCACAAAGGCAACACAAAAAAGGTTGGGTTAGATAAAATATTTGTCTAAAACATAAAAAAGGTTGGGATAGGTTAATATTTTCCCAACTCCAACTCTTCTTAAAAAGTCGCGATATAATCTACTTTTGCCAACACCCAAAAACGTTGCTTAAAGATACAAATTTAAACAACCCAAAAAAGGGTCAGCGTAATCCAAAAAGAGTCATCTTAGGCTTTTCATATGGCAACACTTTTATGTAGTTGGGAAAGGTATAAGAAAAGTCGGTGTAGTGTTGGACAAATTCGACACTTATTTAAGAGTTGACTTAGCCATGCATATCTCAACCCTTATACAAGAGTTGGTCAAAGTGTATATAAACAAGTCTATTCAAACATTTAGAAAAGTGTTAGCCCAAAAAGTATCGTCTTAGGGTTGTTTTGTTGTAGTGCTAAATTATTTTTTGTCTAAGTTAAACCTTGATATTTCCTTAAAATTTTTACAGTTAATTCAAGTCCAAATGTGGAAATAATCAAGGGTGAATGTAAAGGGCAAGCAGAGGCCCTACCCCCTCCCCCAAAAAAGGAAAATTACAATTCATCTTCCTTAAAAATCATTAAATTATAATTTTATATATAGTAAAATTGCATTTTAGTTTCAAAAAAAATGTTAATCCTTTTAAAAAATGATGAAATCATAAACTAATACATGATAAAATGATATTTTGACATCTCAAGAATTTATAATTCAATTCCAGCCTCTTCTAAAAACATTCTAAATTTATCCATGAAATAAATTGTCAAGTTTAAAGATTAATTTAGTAAAAAAAATTTAAATCTTAATATGAGCACAATTGCTAAATTTAAGAATTAATTTAAAAAAAAATAGTTGAAAATCTTAATACAAAATCTTAATACGAAAGTAATTACTAAAGTTCAAAGTTTCAAAGTAGTGATTTAACCCTAGGTATGAAGCGGATTGTATAGGCAAGGAGAGGGAGAGAAAGCTATAGAATACAGAAGAGTGCAGGTTGGGATGGATGAGTGCTGTTCACAGTGGGGATTAAGTAACATGAGCAAATTGGGAGGCGACATTGTTGACCAGTCAGTCAGATTTTATCTTGTCTTCCATCCCCCATCCCCATCCCCATTCCCCATCCCTCTAATCTCTTCCATAATGAACTTTGGTCACCACATGGCATGTGTCGTCCAACCCCAGTCCCTTACCCCTCTGCCTACTACATTTATGCCAAGTCCCCAAAGTAGGACTATGGATGAGCGAACTATTAACGGTTATACTTTCAATGTGTGTCAGATCATCTAATAAATCTTTAACTATTTTAACTAACTGCGAGTTGAAAATTTCCTACACCAATTCCGCATAGGTTTGTCTTCTTCTAATTGATATATATATATAGTTAAATGCATGCATTCAAACCGATCAAGGCTCTATGTTCTCATGACTTGTTGAGCTCAATGCATGCATAATTTGCCTTTTTAAGTATTCTGTCGACCTCCTTCTGCCAAGCCCCCACAGGCCACAAGCATTAAATATTCTGTCCCGTCCAGTTGGTTAAATATAAAATAATAATATTAATTTCATTTCCACACGTGATATCATATGTTGCACCTGCAACGTGATGATCAACTGTTGGTCTTGAACTTAATTGCCTCTAAATTCATAATAATCACCAATTATGGCAATTTATTTCCTCAAGGAGGGGAATAAAAAATAGTCAAAAATTTGTTGTGTGGTGACTGATTAGATGGCCAATATCATATATATGGAAAACGATGTGGCCTTTAAAATTAAAATTCATGCATGGTGCAACACATTATATGTCTCAAGGGAAAGCAGAAAGGCTTTAGCTATTTACACGACGCAATTACCATTTTTAGCTGGCCTGGCTGGCAGTAGTTGTAGTTGATCACCATGTGCATCCTTGGAAAATAAACTGCAGTGGTCTCTCAAAGTCTTAAATTCATACTTTTTCTTTTATTGTTGATGTTTGAGATTTCGAACTTGCATTCTACTTTAAAAGTACAATACACGCCTAACAATTAATACCTTTAATTGCATATGCATTTTGATATGATTTTTAATTTACCATGTTTTTTTTTTTTATGACAACTATAGGCAGCCATCGTGGAAGAAGGAAACCAAATCTTCTTGCTCAAAGACTTTATGGACTGCCAAATTTGCTTAAATGACCCCCCAAACAATATTAATTAATGGGCATAATATAAGTACAAGAAATTGATCGAGAACTATAGTTTCGGCGCATTATACTATTCAACATGTTGCTTGTATAATTAATACATTTGTTGAAATTATAAGGAGGGAGGATAAGAGCTTCAATCCTCCTAAAAACCAACTAATCAACTTTCACTTGTCATACTTACACTTCCTTACTTTATTTCAACTTGTTTTACCTCACGTGCTTAATTTAATCAACACAACAATAGAGATATTAAAAGTATATTCATAATTAATATTAAATAATATCATTTATAAAATTTTAAAAAAATTAAAAATGCTTTCAATTCAAAAATCAAAATATATTATGTATATTCAATTAAATAATTCATCAAATTTTATTTCAACACATAATAATAGATACATGCAAATATAAATTATAAGATTCATCCATAATTTATTAACCAACAATTGTAATTAATTATAAATAATAATGTGTAAAATTTTCTTAATTATCAATTATATAATTTCATAATAAATAACATGAAATAAACAATTTTAATAATAAAAAAAAACCATTAAGTTAACTATAAATAGAGACATTCGCTAGTCACGTGAGATTGAGTTTGGATTAGGTCTATGTATAATATTAACTCATTATATATTTTTCAAACCTAACCTAGTCGGAAATATGAGCCACAAAATTTTGCTCAAGTTCACCTATATTTATAAATGGTTAATTTAAGCTCGCCTTAAGGTCACCTATATTATTTTTATTTTTTAAAATATATTAATTTTAATATAGTATTTAATGGTTTTTTTAAAATTTTACACATAGAGTTCAACAAAAATTTAAATGTTTATATATATATATTTATATATATATATTATTATATGTTTAAGTTTATATTATATAAATTACATAATGTATGAAAATAAAATAAAACAATATAAACAAAAGTAAAAAGTGAGCCAGACTTTGTATTAGATAGAAGATGGGATATCATTCATATCCCAAGGGACATCAACCATATCTAGTCCTAAGTTAAGCTGGCCATATTTTGGACTAGATAGAAGAAGGGATATCATTTCAAACCTGATTTTGGGTCTCTTTTGGCTCAACTAAAAATTTTTAGTTCTAGATTTGTATGTCCCGAGATAGGGGCTTGAATGTCTCAAGACAATGTCATGTTACTGTAGAACTTTAGCTTTGAAATTATCATGTCTCAAGACAAATGAGTGTATGTCTCGAGACAAAGGGGCATATTTCTCAAGACAAAATCCAATATCTCTCGAGACATGACCCTGATACTATAGTTTTTTAGCTTTGAAGTTATTGTGTCTCGAGACACATTTTGTATGTCTCAAGACCTGAGACCGGGACCTAAAACTTTTGTTTTCAAACACTTTTGAATCATATCAAAATTGTCCACGATCAATCCAATACAATAAACAAAACCTATATATTATATAATACTTTGTATTTTCTATTCAAAACACCATTAACTCGAATATTAAAACAACTAAACACTTGTTACTTACTTCATTATTAAACCCATGTACAGGCCATCATCTAAAACCAAAAGATTAATTTCATATTCTCTTTCAAGCCTTGGTGATGTGTTGATGTTGCTACTTCACATGAGCGCTTCAATTTGAATTTTCACCTACTCATTAAACAACAACACGTTAAGCTACATTGTAGCTTAGTAAGTAATCTTATCATTGCTCAGTTTATTCCATAATAATACTACTATTATATTTCATGAATTTATCATATTATTCAAAAGTTATTCAATATTTATAAAAGTCACTAATACTTTGATTCACTACTTGTCATTTCACGATATAATAGGAACTTTTTATCAGAACTTACTTATCACGACTTTTAGCCCATGCTGGACACATTTGAGCCAAATGGATACACGAAACATATCACGATACACAAAGCACATAAGTATTGAGAACACGAGCACCAAAGTGCAATATCAAAACAGAATAGAGTAGCACCGAAGTGCATGTCACAATTAACATGGAAGCGTTCGGGTTCCTATGGCATGTCAACTATATCCACAAAGTTTAACACTAGTCTACATGGGCATTTCAAGATACTGGATTTACCATATTTAATTACAAATGCTTTATTTCACGATTATCACGATTTCATTACACTTTCTCATTCCTTTCATTCGGGTTTACTATTTAACATTAAGATTTTTGAAAGCATTAGCTTTTCATTTCCATTTCATAATTGTCCACTATCTTTATTCATGTTAATATATACTTCACGATTTTCACAATTTAAGTAATATTTTTACACTTCTTCAATTTAGTCCTATTTTTCATGATTTAAAGAACAATTATAATTTCATTTATAAAAATCACGAAACTTTATTTAGTAAATTATTAATTCACAATACAGCTTGTATTTCATGTTCTCTACATAATTTTCACTTATCCAATAATAACACGTAAACTTTCACGTAATGTTCAATTTAGTCCTTTTAACCATGAATTCAATATTCAATGTCACATAACACTTTAATCAAATAATTCATCATAATATCATATTTCACATGTCTAACTTATACGCACTTCACTTTTCTTATTTCAATTATAAATTTCATAAAGTTCACAATTTAGTCTTTAGCATCATGAAAATTCAATATTTACCATGATTTCACTTCGACACCACTTTATGTTTATTTTACTACCATATTACACTTTAATTAAGCCTTCCATCATAATATTTTATTTCACATATCATAATATTTTACACTTTATTTTTACTAGTTTACCAAAAATTCCATAAAGTTTACATTTTAGTCCTTAGGTAACAAGAGAATTCAAATGTACTTTACCTCTCTTCGACCTTAAATCACTTGTTTTTATATTTTCTTTGTCACTGGAATCACTTCCTCTATCTCTCTTCAATAACATGTCAAGAATATAAAACTTTTTATGAGAATTATCTACTTTAACATCACTTCCTTACTTTTCTAGCAACACTAAACTTAAAAACATGATGGAACTTTGATGTTCTTACCTTGTTTTCTTAATTTCAAGCCTTAGCTTGATTTTCTCTCTCCTCCAACATGAACATACAATATTTCTTCTTAAATTCTAAGTTCACTAAATTGTTGGAGGCTCGATTTTACTAGAATTTAATGGAATTTCAAGGATTTCTCTCTTAATTTCAATTAAAGGACCAAATTGCAAAAAAAAAAACTATTTTCTTTCATGGAAAGTGTCGTGAGATTATGGAAAGGATGAAAATGACTTTTTTTTCATATTTTCTAATTACTTAACCATTAATTAATTAATAATATATATAATAAAATAATCATAAATTATTTCAACCAATCATTTCTCAACACCTTTTATCCTTAATCATTACCCCTAATATTTATCCAATTTGAAAAGCTTTTTCAATATTCACTTTTAAGCCATTTCCCACTTTTGAAAAAAAATTACAATTTAGTCCCTTTAATTTCTCCTCTTATTTGATTTAGTCCTTCTTCACCAATTTATTTTACTCTTTAGTCTTTTCCACCCTTGGGACATTTGCATGATTGGTCCTTCAAATTTTTCATATTTATACTTTGCCCCCACAAATATTTAATATTGCACTTGACTCACAAAACTTTTCACTCCTTTACAATTTAGTCCTTATCGTAAATTAATATATCATGACATACTTCTTAAATCAACTTTCTTTAGCATCCATCAACCTTCTCCTTTATCATTTATATTCAGTATTTTACTTTACTGAGGAATTCATTATGCACGATTCTCACTTAATACTACTTTTATAACATAACGATTTTAGGAGTGTTCCATGAAGTTTCAATTTTGCTATCTAAATTTTGGCTAGCTATGTATTTTTCAAGTGTTTGGAAGAGCACCCCCTATTAGGTGTTTTAAACTATTGCAAGCCTCTCTTTTTTCATTTATATGTAGCCTCTATTTTTTCATTTATATGTGTTTTGATTAATAAATCACTACAAAAAAATAAAATATAAGTAACAAAAAAAATTATCACCAAGTCATGAACATATTTGGTCCCCTCACACCAGCTTTACCATAATATTTGCCTCATGAAATAAAATAACGAAACATATATCACCAACTCCATACCATAATAGATTTGTTCTTTTAAATATATACCACAATTTCTATGGTCAAATGTAATGATTAGTGCATCAAGAAACAACAATCTTCCTATAATTAATAAATTCACCAACTCCCATTGATAAATGAATTCATTGAGTTAGGCTTAATTGCAAAACTTTCATTATATGTTTCTCCTTTCCACTTAATTCAAACAAGAATTAAAGTCTTTCTTATCCCATCACATAGTTTTCTGCTCATCAATCTTACATAATGTATACACATTGGCCATCACCGTTGCCTTTGAACAAGACTTTTAAGCTCTAATATCTCATATGGTAGCCTTTTTGCTCACCAATCTTACACCATGTATACATAACCCATCATAATGTTCAAAATTTTCCACCCTCCTCATTTTAATAACAACCAGTCATGTTTAACAATATTCAAATTTATTATAAACATGTTTTTACCTCAGCAAATGACTAATCCCTTAGCTCTACCAATGTCACAAAAAATGAACTTGAATTTCTTATAAATCCCAAATTTTGTATCTTTTTCTAGTCCCTATCAAGCAAAGATCTAGAGAAGAAATAATCAAGCATTCAACTTAATTTTATTATTTACTTTCGTAAAAGAGAAGCTCATGTTTTTCTAATCCAACACTAAAACCAGAGTAGGAGCCTTATAGGAGCTAAGAAACCTTGGCCCCCTAAAAATTTGAGAAGTTACCATTAAGCCCTTCATAATTTTAAAAAATATTTATTAGGCCCCCTAATTGAAAATTCTTATTAAGCCCCTAAAATTTTTAAAAGTTTTAATTAAACCCTTAAATTTTTTAAAAATTTTAATTAAGCCCCCTAAAACTTAGTTATAGGATCCACCACTACAAAAACATTAGTTTTGAAAAAAGATTCTACATATACTCTAGGCCTTAAACCCTAAATCCTAAGTAGAGGTTTTAAGATTAATGAGTTATTTTGCCAATAGTCCGATGAGTTTACCAATCCTATAAGCCTCCACTATGTTTTTTGTATAGAATTTTGTTATGGTTTGAAAATTAGAATAAATAAGTGACTCATTCATTATTCCAAACTTCTATTAACTAGTGATTGCACATCTCTTTTGTTTACTCTTTTCTTTCTTTTTCTCGAGTTTCTAATAGTCACTCTCAACCAAAGTGCATCCTTGATCTCTTCAAGAGTTTTAACATTCCTTGTTTTTATTTACGAACCATTATCCTTTTAAATTTTTCTTTAGGTCTTCTCATAACTCTTTGCTCCATTAATTCTAAGGCCATTATATCTATTTTCATTCTCCAAGGGTTCACCCAAGGCCTTATTGGTTGTGTTGGCCTTTAAAGAATTTGGGTCGATGTTAATTAAGAAATCCCATGAATTGTCATGGTTGCATATCGGTGTACTAAGATCTCTAATGTGTCGTATTTATATACATCAAATTGAACTCTTTAAACATTTAAAGAGCTTATTCTCAAGTATTTTGTAGTGTCTTTTATTTCTTTTTTCACACTTTATAGATTTCATGTTTAATTCTAGTTTTTATCATAATTTTAAGCTTTTATGAATAAAATGGCAAATATATGCCTTTAGGGACTTAATATTTGAGTTGAGCTTATTTTAGGTGCTTAGTTGATGTAAAAATGAGAAGACGAGCTTAAATTGGAGCCAACGTTACGACACCAATGCCTTTGCCATCAAATAAGGATTTGGACTTCAAAAATTTGCACATCTGAGTAGATTGCCTCCGAAGTCATGACACTGAAGATTTGGTGTTGTGACACTAGCACTTGTGGTAGCAACATTGGGCTAATGATGTCAAAACACCGACCACAACCCCTAAAGATGAAGAAGTTGGGCTGGCTAAAGACAATGTTGCGACATCAAAAGGCTATTGTTGTGACATTGAACACCAAAACCACCAATTAAGTTGATTTTTGAAGGTGTTGCAATACCAACATGTTAATGTCACAACACCAGACCTTGACGAGGAAAATTTCTGAAGGGCATTTTTCAGTCCAACAAGCTTTTAAGTTAGATTTTCAATGAGGGCAAAATCTTCCTTTATAGGTCAAATGGTTTCAAACTATAAATGATACTTTATGACACTTTTTCCATATCGATTTTAGTACTTAGACCTTTTAGGTTAGATTCTTAGAGTAATTTTTAGAATTTTCTACTACACTTTGCTTTTCTTAGCAAAGGTACAAGGACCTCTTTGTACCTTTGTCATTTCCTTAAGATTTTATTAGCTTTTTCATATTTTGTTCATTCAATTTTGCATTTTAACAATTGGGTCTTCAATATTCCTGGAATCAAAGCATCTAACCTTTATCGATTCAAGGATTTCATTAATTATTTTGAGCATTTGTAAACTCAAACTAACTTTTTATTATTTTCTTGTTTGATTCAGCATGAAATTGATTGGGTTCCTTGAATTGATAATGGGTCTTAAATAATTCATTTTATGATTGATTAATTGAAGTGTTAATTGGTTAATTTCATGTTTAGGGACTAGATTGTAAAATTTAAACTAAATTGAAAACCTAGAATTGACGACTCTAAGGGACTATCTATATAGGTGAGATTGAGAGGAGATTCTACTGTGGATCAATTCAATTAAATCAATTTAATCTAGTGAGGCTGAGAGGTAAATTGGATAAATTGCTTAATTGGGTAAAATGGTGTCCGAGAGGTAAATTAGGCTATTTAGGAAAATTAGGCGTTCTAGCTCCCTAAACTAGGAATTCACCATTAACATGGATATTAATTAACCATATTGATTGTCTATTTGTTTAACTTGAGAAATTGGTTTGTTTATAATTTAGTCCTTATAATTTAGATTTTAGCTTAATTTCTCTCTTAATGAGTTGTCGTGCTATGCTATTTATAGAATAGCTAACTAGACTCTCATGCTTGCATGCTTGGTCGTTGATCAATTTTGTTAGCCTATCTCATTTAGGTTCGATCCTTAGGATACTCAATGTTACGTTGCAAACATTTATAAATATTACAACTGACCTGTGACACTTGTAGTAAACATCGCACTTCATTTCACTTTATTCTGTTTGTTTGCAAATTTATCTGCTCGTTTTATGCGCACCAAGGCACGATCAAGTTGTTAGTGTCATTACCAAGGAGATTTTGTGTATGATGGTTGCTTGTTGATGATTTTTTATCATGCTTACGTTAGGAAAGCTACTTAGTTAAATTTAGATTTATAGACACAACTCTTATTTTCATTATTAATTGTTGAAGTTTGTTTGAATTCTTGTTTGTTGTCCATTAGTTTGGTTTTGGGTGTGATAGTTGTGGATATCTAGGATTGCATGTGTGTATAGTGTATTTTCTTCATATTTAAGTTTACTAAATTAATTAAAAGTAAAATTATATAATACTTAATAAAAATATTAATTAGAAGAGTTTCACTTCAATGAGGACAACTACTAAAATATTAATTGATAATTTAGTTTAATAAAGAAATTATTAATCTATTTTATCAACGTAAATATAAAAATTAAATAATCAATTAAGGAATTTCACTCTAATAAGGACATTAATGTTAATAGTAATAAAAAAAAAGTAATTAATTTTTATTTTAGGATGAATAGATAATTTTAAAAATTATTAAAAGCATAAATGTAATTCACTATTTACAATTTTAGAGTTGATACGGTTAAATATAGTGGAAATAAAATTTTTTACACTTAATAATCTTCCATGTTTAAATATAAAAATTTTACATAGCTACTTACTCAAAATAAAAAATAAAATAAAAAATGGTACATACATACATATTCAAATTACTATCATGCAATAAGTTTTTCTTATTGTCGAGTTTGTTATGTAAAGATTTAGCCCATTATTAATAGATTCTGGTGGCAAAAGTCTCATGGTAGGCATGGTAGGCATTGGTGTATATGGTCCAAATTATGTGATTCATGGTATATAGACAATAGTTTTGCAAAAAGGAGTTTGGGAGAAGCCATCAATTCACATGGACAGTAACATAACTAACTATTTGGCTTTCTTATATAATTTTAAAAAAACAAATTGCAATAAAATTGTTGTTACCATTTGGCCATGAAGGTATTTCTCAGAGGTACATATATACCTTCGTCCATGAATCTTTGGCTACCCAATCGAGCCTTTTATGAAATTAAATGTCCAAACAATCCAACAGAAGGGTTACAATTTGCCTGAATTTGTCCAAAAAGGAAATTAAGTTAGTAATCAGTGCCTATATGATTAATGATTAATGGAAAGACCATTCTACAAAGTTTGCAAAGTGTCAATTTAAGCATATTCTTAAATGAAGCAATGTTGCAGCATATGAACTGGAAAAGGAGGGTTTATTGGATTCAAGAGGTCCCTGCAATAGTAGGCCCAAGTCCAAGTCAAGTCAAGTCAATTCTTTTGTTACTCCAATCAACAGGAAAATAAATTTAAATTTTAGTCATCAAAAATAGAACGAATTATTCAAAAATTTTAAACGCAAGAAGAAGAAAACAACAAACTTGCTGTCCCTAATGTCCTACTAGAAAGATTTTCTTTCTTTATTTTATGTTTATAAATATTTTAATTTAAATGGACCCAAAGAGTCATTAGTAAAGTGATATAAAAAATTATGTTATCTCGAAATCATATGGTCCAATCTTCTTCTTCTTTTTTAAGTTTTTTTAAAGATATAAGTTTAGGATTTGCATTTAAATTTTACTTGTCTAGTTTAGAGTTTAAGACTTTAATTTTTTTTTTTTAAATTATATTAATAATAAATATTGTAAATCTTAAATGAAATGTGTAAAAAATGGGTGGGAACTTACGGACTATTAGCATAGACTAGCTCTAATAAAAAAAAACACCCAGCGAGTCAATATGGGCCCCCATTTTAGTGTAACCAAATAGGCCGATACTTGATCATGTTTTCGTAATTACTATTTATTTTTACCTTTCAACAGTTTAATTAATGACTGACGAAGCTTCAATTTTATTTTATATATATATATATATATATATTAGATACTAAAAAAAATTCAATATGTTACTTATATTTGACCTTGATTTTTAAAAATTATTTTATTAATTAATTCCATCAAACACTAAATTTGATCATAGAATCATGTGGCCAAAGTTATCTCAATTTTCCCCTTTTGCATGCACTGAAATCAATACCCAAACAAGAGCAATTGTATTATCTTTTAATTTAACTAAATGACTAACATAGAAATTCAAGTTATTAAGTTGCTTATAATGTAGTTATACTATACCATGTTGGCCCTAGTTTTGATTACCATATCCATCATCATGTCTAAACATCTTTCTACTACAAAACTAGTGATTACCATCTCTTCAATTAAGATTACTTTTTCCATCCTCAATTCTTTCATATTGTATCAACAATGATTACTATTGTGATATTGTATGAATACAACTATTGGGCTAACTTAAAAGCTTCCCATGAGGACACATATGTATGGCTTCATGAAAAAAATTTACAAGGCTAGGCCAAGTGATCATAGTGGGAATTGGCAAAGGCAGGCAGCTACGGCTACCATTCATTATAATTTCCATTTCACAGCAATTGATGCATTGTATTGTGTAAGTATTAATTTCATTCATGTACTTGGCATGCCCTAATTACTGCTTGCTATTACTTTGTTAGGCTCAAGTACCTTTTCAATTATATTTTTCACATTAGATGGCATAGATGCATTCATTGTGATTTGTGAAATAAATAAATTTTACAAACCAACTTATATCCTTCTCACCTATTCTTTAATCATATTTAAGAAATAAACAAACATTCTAAACCTGCTTCTATTCTCTCTCTTTTTTTTTTTTTTTTAATTTCACCTTCATAAAATAATTACCCTCAATCACATTTACATTTCTTTCAAAATTACAATTTACCCATCTGCATCATTTTAATTCTCAACCTTCAATTTTTAGCTAAATTACTTTTCTCTTTTTTTAAAAAAAAAAAAATAGAAAAGTTAACTGAAGTAATAAATTTTAATGGCAATAATATAATGACTGCTTGTACTTCATAAGAATTTAAATATATATATATATAATTATTCAAAAATTCAAAAATTAAAATTTTTAAAGTCTTTTTAAAAGGTTATCCACATTAACAGGGAAACACATGTGAACTAGTATACCAACATTTTTTAAAATATTTTTAATAGAAAGATTGGTGATTATATATTTACCAAAATAATAAGAATTTGGTTGAAGGAGAGAGAAATGGATATTCTAAAAAATGACTTCCATTAATGTATTCACTATTCAATCAGCACCAACCAAATTAATTGATTTTATTTTTACCTTTTCAATTGATTTCATCAGTTCTGGTTCACTGGTGAAATACTTGATGGTTGAGAAATGAATAAAGCTTTAAAATAATTTTTAATCCATTTTTGATCAATTTAAATGTTATAAATTTTATTTTATTTTGTTATAATCATAATTGCCATTTCCTACCCTAGAAGGAAATATCAAATCATTCAGCTCTCCATCTAATCAACCCACCTTAAAAGAAAGTCAAAAAAGTTAAATAGGGTATAATAAAGGGTTAAATTTTAACTTGTCAACTTTTAATTTATTTCCCAATAAACATTTAATATAAATATTTGAGCTTATAAGAATTACGTATATATAATTGTAAAAAGAAATATTTTAATCTAAATTAATCAACTTTCTTTTACCCCTGTCCCCCTCTTTTCTTTCTTTCCCTTTATTCCAAGTCTTGTCAAATAATTTTATTTTAATTATTCTCAAATCATGATGATTAATCTTTGTGTGAACACCAAAAATTGATTTGAGTGATTGTAATAAAAATATCGGCTGTGTTTTATCAGATAATAATCATTTCAAACAAACCTTTTTTTGAAATTATTTTATGTCGACATAATTTTACCCAGTAGCAAAGGCATATTTTGTAGCATCATTTTACAGTGAAAGTTCGATCGATGTGTATCATCAAAGAAAGTGACAAATACTAGAAAAGGAATATTTGAGTTTGGAAACCAAAGGGCATGAAGCATAATATGTCAATTTTTCCAACATTTTTAGTTTGGGAAACGTTAAATCCCTGTCTCATGAAAGAATATTTACTGTTATTACACAGCCCTGGTCTGAAACAGTCAGATTCCATTATCTCGCTGTAAAGGCTGATGGGTTTTCTCCACGTGGGTTGGCAATGCAAGATACCAGTTCTATTAGCAATATTTTTTGAGGCCGATGGCGTATTTGACCCTGGACGAGCACCCTAACATTGACATGATTTTGAAAAAAAAAAATTTACCGACAACTAAATAAAATACAGTAATTATACCAAAAATAATATGGTAAATGAATTCATAAAAAATATTTAATTAAATCAACTCGTGTTGGTCTGATGATTAAGGTGTTCGTTACCCTAGGTATGAGTTCCGTCACTCTCTTTTCTTGGAAAGAGGTCACTACCTGAGCCACAAAATATGCTTTTTAATCAATAGCTACATAAATACATATTATATTTTGCCCTTGCTAATTGAGAATCGTATTTGTGGCTACTGTTATTTTACCGGTCTGTCTATCCCCAATAACTAATTCTCATTGACCATGTCCTATAGGGATCATCAAATCAATAGCAATAAGTCTTGTTTGAAAAGGCTCATAAACGGAACGTCTCGAAATAATACCTGGGGCAGCAGATTCAATTAACCGAGATTCAAAAGCTGAAATTTCATTCGTCTTGCACCTACCCCCAAGTATATGCTTCAACAGGAATCACGCCCTTGGGGTAGATTCATACAATATAAACATCTGGTAAAATGCCCCTTAGTAACCCAGCGGATAAAGTACATTACATAATCCGTTTTAGGGATTGGCGACTTACCCATTCCGTGAATTTGGCACTGGACGTTCCAAAAATGGGTACTCACATTACTGTTAGGATTGTGCTCTCCTCTTATAATTCAAAAAAAAAAAAACTAATAATTTTGACAAATCTCTAAAGAGAAGATTTTTCTTGTAGACATTACAATTACAAGGAGTCCTTCAAATTAATATATAAAAATATGCTAAATTTAGGTAAAAGTATCATGAAGGTTTCTATACTAGTAGCCGAATTGCATTTTATTTCTTTGACTAGGAAAAGAGTAAATTAGCCCCTGTATGTTAGAAAAAAAATACAGATTGACCCTTCCATTAAAAATTCCATCCATATGTGTTGTTAAGTGATGATTTAACTTTTTTTCAATTTTTTTATATAAGTGACGTGGAATTAGAGGATGAGTAGGATTAAGTAAAAGTACCAGGGAACCCCCTGTATTAGAAGACAAGTTGCATTCTACCCCTTCTACTCAAAAAATGGGCAAATTAGTCTTTGTATATTAGATCAAAAAGTAAATTGGTTCTTCTGTGAAAAATTTTATCAATTTATATTGTTAAATGCCGATGTGACCTTACACTAACATGTGATGTGGTACGCGTACCTCATGCTAATATAAAAATGCTTCAAAAAAAACTTAAAAAATAAATATTTATAATTATTTTAAAAAAAATTGCATCTAGAATGAACATGGACAAATTGTCCTAGTTCATTTCATCCTAGACATGTTTTTTCAAAAAATTATAAAAACATAGAGAATTAATTAAAAATTATTAAGAGTTATAAAAAAAATTTAAAACTATTAGAAATAGCATTTAAAATGATATTGGATGTCACATCCCAAAAACTAAGTTAGAAGAAATTGGGTTAGTGAAATCAAGAGTGGTCATGTTTTGATTTTTTAGTTTAGATTGTGAGAAATTTTGTAAAGTGAGTTAATTTGGTACAATGGTTAAGTGTTGTGCTAGTGTGTGTGAGGTTATGGGTTTGAATCCTTTCTCTTTGAATTTTGTTAATTTTTTCTAAACCCCTATCTTTGAATATCTAACTTATAAATTATTTTCGCTCATTTAATGATAGAATAAGCCGATTGGTTTAGTGGTAAGGTGTTAGTTTACCCTTTAGTCTTATGTTCAAATCCTTGCATGTGCTAGCGGAAATGTTTTTGTTTTAAATTCTGAAAAAAAATCGGAGGAGCTTAATTGATCGGAGTTAGTGAGTATTTTTTTTTTAAACAAACAAAATGGATAGATTTTCTCCTAATTCTGCTCCTCCCAATTGTCTCTCTCCCACTCTCCTCACTTGTGGCATTTTTTTCTCTTTCTTCCTATTCTTCCATTTTTTGTTTTCACGTAACTGATTATTAAGAATATTTTCTTGGATTACTTTCTCTCTTCTCTCTATTTTCTTTTGGTTTCAACCATTTTCCTTTCGACTAAAACTTTTCTTGCTTTGTGTTATTTTGTTTTATTTAGGCGTTTTGCTCTCATTTTCTTTGAGATTTGTTGTTGTGCAGATTTTGAGCGTTTGGGTAAGTGATTTCGAATTCTGGTTATTGTGCTATTCATCTTGTTATTTTTTTTTCACGAAAATTATGAGAAGGTTTGGTTTGATTTGTGAGTTTAAACTTATCGGTTTCGGGATCTCTTGAACTAAGTGAAGTGTGCGAGATATGTGATTTACCGGTAACTTAGCTATTGATTTGACTACTATTTTTTGGGGGGGTAAATGTTGGTATATCAATTTAGGGACTGATTTTCCCAAGTTGTGTTATTGAATTCAAGTTTCGATTTTAGTATTGGGTTAAATCGTGTTTGTTAACCAATGAATTTTGGTTACATAGGGTTCGGAGTGCGTTGTTGGATAGATTATCAAAAATAACATTAGGTGTGTGACTCTAACCTGAAATGTCGATTAAAACTAAAATAAAACACAAAAACAAAGGTTGTTTTCAAAACTATTCTGTGTCACACGATCATGTGCTAGGTCGTATGGCCATGTGAGCCACACGGCCGTATGCTAGACCATGTAGACCACACAGTTTGGGCTATTTAGGTCGTGTGGGCCACACGGGCGTGTGTGAGGTCATGTGGTCATTTTTCAGAAATTTTCATTTAGGCTCGTTTGACTCAAAAATTCGTAATTAGACCTTTCATGGCTTCCTTTTAACTTAAATAAGACTTGGAATGTGACTTTTTTTTATATGTGTCTACATGTGCCATGGGTTAGGTACGCGAAAAATGTGTTTACGTTCTGTGTTCTGATAATTCTGAAAGCATGATTTTGTATGATAAGCATGACTCAGTTTAATAAACTTTGTGTAGGCTATATGATATAATCTATGTTAATGACATTTACATAAGCATGTCATATTTCTGATTCGTTATGATTGTATGTTAGCATGTTAATGCATGTGCATTTGAGGTGTGGTTGGATATGATGGAGAAAGTGTTTAAGGCAGTATCATTGCAATTCTGGCAGTTTAACCGCAAATTACCTATCTGGTAGTATAGCTTCATATTTAATAGTGGCATACCACCACTTTCTAGTGTGGTTCGATGGATGGACTCATGTAGTCCTAATTGGTGTGATTGGTTGGTTAGAGATAATGTGCAGCAGATGGGCTTAGGATTTGTTCTAATCTGATATGACATTTTGATATATATATATATATATATATATATATATATATATGTTTCTGAAATTTTGACACTCTGATATGATGCTTGCTTCTGGATATATCACATTATGATATGTTATTTGCATATGTGAGCCCTATAAGTAAAACTCTGTTTTGATATTTGCAATTGTGCTTGTTATGGTAAAAAAAATTTGTATGTGGGCTAAGTCACACACTGAGCTTCTAGCTCACTCTTTTGTTTAATATGTTTCAAGTGAGCTTCAAACTTAGGATAGGAAGGTGATTCCGGAGCTCGTTCACACAGTTTCGATTTACGTATGTTTCAGTTTTTAAATTTCAAGCTTTACAAACTTCTAAACTTTTAATTTTTTTTGGGGACTTTAACTTTGGTTTTGATATTTGTTTTGTAGACATACTGTCTATAACTGGAATTTTAATTAAGACGACATAATTAAACAAGACACTGAAGTTTTATAAGACAAAGGTTCTAAAATGTTTTCCGCTACATAGTTTTTAAAATTCAATTTCTGCTACATAGTTTTTAAAATCCGATATGATGTTTTAGACCTCTACTTGTTTAGCTACAGGATTGTTTTAATAAAATTAATAAAATAAGGTTTTCGTCAAAATGCTCTCACGCGATCTTCTAATTACCTATGTTTTTGATAAATTAAATAACTTTATACACTAGAGATAAAACTAAGTTCTCAAATAAACTCTTCAATAATGTTTTTACGTGACAATGTAACCTTCATAATTCGACCGTAACGTCTATGCCGAGTTTGGGGTGTTACATTGAACAAATGGTTGTCCAAATTCATTCTAGACATTATTTTTAATAAATTTTAAATACTTTCCATAATTTCAAAAAAAAAATTATAACTTCTTATAAAATCTAATATTTTTTTTTATAATTTTTAAAAAAACCACATCCTAGATAAACATGAACAACAATTTTCTAGCTTCATTTGAACATAAGCAATAATTTGTTTAGGTTCATTTTGGATGTGATTTTTTTAATAATTATTAAAAAGATTATTTATTTTTTTGGTTTTTTAATTTCTAAATATTTGTTGATGTGGCAAACCATGTCAGCATAAGGTACACTTGACACACCACATGCTACTATCTGGTTGCTTTGTCAGTCACACCATCAGTTGCAAGTAGAAAATAATGAAATTTTTAATACAATAATCAGTTTGTTCTTTGATCTAATATACAAAAATTAATTTACCATTTTTTAGTAGAAGGGACAAAATCCAATCGGGCTTTTATTATAAGAGCCTTCTTAATATTTTTAGCACTAAAATTATGATTGTTTTGAAAGGTTTTAAATTTGACTTTTTTTTTCTTTTGTGGTGTTTGCTCTTTTAAAATTTTTTAATTTGATTTTATTTTATAGAATTAATAATTTTGTATAATAAATTTTATATTAATTTTATCAGTTTAGTATGTTTATTACCTTTTCAATAAATTAAATTGATATATTTACAATAGTAATGGTATTAATATTTCTCATTATGCGTTCATAATAGGAAAAGAAAAAGAAAAGTTAAAATTATTACAATGTATAATACAAAATTTTTAATTTTATTTGTTAATGTATCTAATCTTTATGTTTTTATTTTGCATTATGTAATAATTCTATGCATTTTTTAGTTATTTACTTAATAATATTGATTATTAAATTTTACATATGGCATTCAGAAAATATCTTTTTTTCCTTAAAAAATATACTTTATTTCATTATGATAAATTTGTATATTATTTGCAATATTAATAACAATTTTACTATTTTTGAATTTTACTTCTTAATCGTCGATCAAGCCAAGCTTTGCTTGGATAGTGTTGAAACAAAGATCTAGTAAGGAGGTCGGAGTGGCTCTCCTGGTGGGCCAAAAGCTACAAGTGATTGGGTGAGGGAGTAGAGACTATAAAGAGCTTAGAAGAAGCATAATTGAGAGAGAGACGTGATGGTAGATAGATTGTGTGTGCTCCCTATTACGAAGTATGAGAGATTATATAAGAGGGTCTTGTTCTAATCATGTGTCCTCCTTAAATTGGTAGGTCTATCATTCAATGTAGGTTGCCTGCTAACTAGATTATGTGATTTGATGTGATGGAATGGAGTGGCAGGGTAGGTTGTGTGATCATGGTCTTGCCAGGGTGGTTCAATCTGGCTTTTCCATGACCTTAGCAAGTTGACATTTTTGGCGATGATTATAACTGGTGAGGCTTTAGTGTTGGAAAAATTCTGATTTGAAAGAGGTTTTCTTGCACAGTGAAAATTTAAAATTTTAAAAACTGACTTGATTTGTGATATTTATAGCAATAAACCTTAACAAAAATTGTACTTGTATTTTCGGCTTAGCGGACGTTCGTTGTTCTTGGCTTTCAACCAAATGATCTTCTCCGCTATTCTTGTACCACGAGCTGCTTCTCGTGTGGGCTCGAACCAATTGAATCGAAATACAGAATTAGAAAAAAATTTCTCTCCTTTAGAAATAAAAATAAAAATTCTCTTTATTTAATAGAAACCAATAAAATTATTATTCCGAAAAAAATATATGTAATAATTGAGATATTCAATTCTGATTCAATGCTCACTCTCAAAAACCAATTAATTGATTTTTTTTATAATTAATGAAGCTTTCAAAATTATTCAATGCTCACTTTCCTTGTTTTTGTGTTGTCAAACTAGAATATCGTAAATATAACTTTTAAAAGAAAAAAAGAAGAAGGAATATTATTGTAATGGCAAATGATGAGTGCACGGCCATTATTAGAATAACACATAATTTTCAATATTCGATAATCATATTAAATTTCAAATATATTTAAAATTAATTTATTTTCCACAAAATTCAAGTTTAAAACCTTATTTACTACCCAAAGGAAAAGAATATTATATTGATATTAAAAAGAAGCAAGGCATTCAATATTCTCACCTAGAACCAATGAATTCCAATGCAGCTAAAGATTCTTCCCTACTTTAAAATAAAATAAAATGTTGAAGCTATTAACATAATTATGAATGTATGTATGTGTGTGTTTCTTGAGGATAATAATATTCTTTCTTTCTGGTGGAAAATTGATTGGGAATATTGTGGAAGAGCATAAACAATACGTCTCTACTTGTTTATTATTAATTAATTAATTAATTAATTAATTAATAAAACTTGTAAATCCTATTATTCTAATAATATATATATATATATATATATATCCATGTTTAATAATTATAAACCCAAAGCTTATGTGTATTTAAATATGACTTCAAACTCATATCCAATATGTATGAAATTAATATAAAAAATAGTTTAAATTGTGAGGTAAATGCATTATATTAACACTATTAAATGATGAAATAAACTTTTTCACTTTCCAACTTTTAATAATAATAACTAAACTAATAAGTAATTATTTATTTTAAAATAAAATTATTTATATACATAAAATTATTATATATAAATATATTGTTTATGAGTTGGGTTATACTTAAGCTTTATATTAACACATTTTATGTTTATTAAAGCTTAGCATAGCTCAAAATATGAGTTTAAAATTTTGTTTAAGTCAGTCCATATTTACAAATGGTCGACCAAATCCATTTTAGATACATGCATATTTTTTAAAAAAAATATTATTTTTAATTAAATATTTAATAAATTTATATACTTTTTTATTTATTAAAATTTTATATATAGACAACTTAATAATTTTTTAATATGTATACATTATAATATAATATATTACAAACATAACAAACGAATCGAGCTTGAGCTTGAGCTTAGCTCATATTTTAAATGGACCAAAATTTTTAATAATTTTTAGATAATGGCATAATTTACCGTATATTTATGTATCTATCTATAATACATATATATATATATACAAACACAAATTTTGAAAACTTTAAAATAGATGAATATAGATTTTGTTGTTTATTATATTACTAAACTAATTTTCTTAACCTAGCACAGATTACTCGCATATTTTATAAAATTTTTATTATTTAAATAATAATTAAAAATATTTAATAATCGCATTCATAAAAATTGACTTAAACTTATATAATTTTATTTAAATATTGATAAGATATTTTTTTATCTTGTTGTTTAAAACATTTTATTAGGAACTTCAAAAATTTGTAAAATTGTTTTAAAAATAATATTTCAAATTTCTGAAACTTTTAAAATACACAAAACTGATGATAAATTTTTATATTATATTTAAAAATGTTTTTTTATTTTTTTAATTTTTTGAGTATTAAATATAAAATTTTTATTAAAAATTAAAATAGGGATTCAAATTTTAAAAAAGTTTTAAAAAATGTATACATAAATTTTATTTCAAAACATTTTTAAAACGATTTAATTTTAATATTATTGATAAAATGATAATTCGATTTTAATTTTTTTTAAAAATATTTTTCAACATTTGAGGTTTAAAAAACATGAGATGTTTGCAAATATATATTTAAAAGTAAGTAAACATTGAAGTAATTTTTTAAAAAAAAAATTCTATTTTAAAATTGTTGAGATGTTCTAAAAAAGTTTGTTGCAAAGATGAATTTAATTATAATTGAAAACATATTTATTTTTAAAAAAAATTATAATTTATAAAAATTATAATTTAGATACCTTTTATAATTTATTTTTTTACAAATAGTAAACATATTTTTAATTAATAATATTAAAAAAATACTGACAATGTTAAATTATCTTATTAAATAGTTTTATAGTTATTTTTTTAGTATTTCTTTCATTTTAATTAAAATTTTAAAAAAATAAGAAAACAATAGATTTGATTTTTTTAATAAAATTGAAAAAAATTATAAAATAGTTTTGGATTTTATACATCTTTAAATTAAAAGTATTTTTAAACATATATTTCATTTTTAAATAGTTTAGCCGTAAAATGTAGTTATTTATGTAACATGGTTTTCGAAATTTCTTTGAATTTTTATTTAAAAATATTATTGTATTTATATTTAATATTTTTAAAAACGAAACTTATAAATCTTTTAAAAAAATACTTTATCCATAGAAATTATTTAGTATAAATTTTAAAAATTTCAGTTTAAATAAATTAATTTATATAAATATTTTATTTAATATTTTAAAAAAATTACGGCAAATAAATTAACTTATATGCTAATTTAAATTTTAAAAGGTTTATTTAAATCGAATGGATAAATTAAATTTTATATTTTATATTTATCTAATTATTTTTTAAGACAGTATATTTTATCCATTGAATTTATTTAATTTAAATTCGAAAATTTTAATTTAAATAAAATAAATTATAAAAATATTTGAAATTTTAAATTTTAATTTTAAAAGTTTAATATTGTGCCACTTGTTGCAATATAGAGGCTTCTGTACCTTACTATATTTGTCATTTTAAATATAAATTATTATTATTATAAGATTTATCGCATTTACATTTGATTTTATTAAAATAATTAATAAAAAGTGTTTACTTGATAAAAAAAATTATCCTACTTACAAAATATTTTAGCTTTTAGTAAAAGATTTTTGTGAAATGAATTTATAAAGTAATAAATAATAAGGTCAAATTTTATATTTAAATTATTATGTTCCATTAACCAAAAAAAGCAAAATGAAAAAAAAAAGTATATTAGTTTTGTGTTAAGTAGTACATTTTAATTATTTATATAATAAGTAATTTATATTATATATAATTTTATAATATAATATAATATATTTATATTAATTATATACTATCTAAAAATTATTATAGTCAATTTGTTGTGTATTAATAAAATAAAACTTGAATAGTAAAAAGTTTAATTTATAATATATCAATTTTTTATATTTTTTTTGCAAATGCTTTAATAAAGACATTATATTTGAATTATCAAAATAATTAATATATTTTAATTAATTATTATTTTGAATAATGTTGCTTTGCATTAATTGTATGACCTACAATTATATTGTGTATTGAGTATATTAAAAATGCTTTGTTTATAATTAAAAAGTTATAATATTTGAGTTATTAAATAAGTTAATATATTTTAATTATATTCAACCAATCAAATCAGGAATATTATTTTACACTAATTAAAGTAATCAAAATACAATATTCAAAAATCTAATTAAAAATTATACGTGAAAAGCCACATAAAACGTATGTAACATTAGAAACTAGTTTAAAAAAATGTATCATAATTTTATGTAAAAATAATTATGATAATGTATTTATTTGATCTCTAATAATTATATGTAAATATTTTTTTAAAATTAAAAATTATATTATAATCCATAAAAAAAACTTACAATAATTTTCTTTGTCATAAATTGATTTACGAGAATACTTTTTTTGGCCCTAATCTATATATTTTTTAACCTCATAATTACATTGGCATCACGAGTCAATTGGCCATTAACTCAATTACAAAATGTTTAAATATTCATTACTTTTACAAGCTAATAAATATTAATAGAAGGATGTTATATTTTTATACAAAATAAATTTATAAAATTTTACAATGATAAGATTTGATCTTAATACACCATCATCCCTAAAACTTCAACTTAACCATTTTAACCAAAGCCTCATTTAATTTTTATATAATTTTTATATGTTTTTTGCATAATTTTTCTACCTACATCGTGGATATGAAATAATTTAGCGATTATTAGGTCTTATAATTATATGTATAATCTATAAATAAAAAACTTATCATAATATTTTTTTTTAAATTACTAGGACCACATGTGTAACACCCAAACACGGCCTAGACGTTATGGCCGAATCCGGAGATGTCAAAAAGAATTAGTTTTGAAAACAAGTTGATTCCATTAACTAATCACTAATAAAACTCGTATTCCTTCATGTTTATTACAGAAAACATTATTTTAACAATTCATTTGCCAAAACACTTAATATAGCGAAAGTTAAACAAAACCAGAACATTTTAGAAAAATCTGTTTCCGTAAAATATTTTATCAAGCATGCAACATATCGAGCATATCAAACCAAATCAAGTTAAAAACCAAAACAGTTCAAAGAGTCCCAAAATTACAACTCTCTGAATTATATCCCAATTTATTAAATAAACCAAAAATTAATAGTTCTAAACAGTTTAACGGCAAAATGGTCACCTCCAAGTCCCTACTGCACCGATCCGCCTGAGACTGTAGATTACCTAACAGTACAGATAAACATATGTGAATTTACATAAACTCAGTGTGTAACCCAACAGAATTAAGCATGGAATCATACAAAATCATATACACAGTCGGAAACAGATACAGATACAAATTCGAGTTCAAGCCCATTTCAGACACAGATACAGTAAACAGAATCAGACAATCAGAATCCTACCCCTATCCTTTACACACCATCTTCAACCATCCCAACACACCATGTGGGGTTAAAAACACCCACCTATTCCTACACACCAGGTTGTGCCGTTACGACATGAATCAGATATAGTGTAGCCAAACTGCCAGATAATAGGCGATGATCGCCGTACAGAACACTTCCTCCATCAATGTAAAACCCACCCCACAATCATATACAAATTATATACAGAATACTTACAAGACATGCTTAACATGCTATGTACAGATATCAAAATAATCAGATATGCATGGCACAATCATACTCAGAACAGATTATCAGTCTATCAGATCTACAGTTTTGAGGTTTGGTTAGCCTTTACCAAACCAACGGTAGGCCCACAGTCGATTGGGACGACTTGTGCGACCCTCAGAGAAATATCAATAATTTGGGCCCACATGCCCGTGTGGCTTACCTATGTGACTCACACGGTCTGGCCCAAGAATCCACACGCTCGTGTGTTATGCCCGTATAGGTACACGCCCAACTCGGCCTAACCCGTGTGGCCCACATGGCCACACCCGAGCCACTATAGGGTAATGTGCTGCACACGGCCATGCCTTCGTGTAATACCCCGAAAATTTTTACAGTAAGATATTATTCTTGATATAGTAAAATAAGAAAATAAAGTGACAAAAGGAAAATTTTGAGTTGTGTCAACCTTGGGAAGTATATTATGATATATTAATTCAAGAAAGGACTAAATTGTAAAGATGAGAAAAGTCTTGTTGCATAAGAGTAAATACTTAAAATTTAAGGGGTTAAAGTGTAAATATGAAAAATTTGAAGGACCAATAGTGCAAATATTTTAAGGGTAGAATGATCTAGAAACTAAGGAAAATGGATGAATTAGGACCAAATTGAATAGGTGAAAAATTATGAGGGACTAAATGGTAATTTTACCAAATTAAGTGATGACTCAAGGATGGAATTCTAAAAGATTATGAAGGGCAAAATGGTCAATTAATAAGAGAGAATTCTAGAATGTAATGATTATGTTGATGATATTTTAAATTAATTAATTAGATAAATATTATTTTATTAATATTTTAATGAGATATTTATTATTATTTTATTATTATTTATTTAGTATATAAGGAAGGAAAGATGAAGAATTCTCATCATCTTTCCATGCATGCAAACGTTAGAAGAGAAGAAAAGAAAGAAAGTTTTCTTTTCTTTACAATTTGGTCCTTCCACCAAAAATTCATTATTTTCACCTAGAAATCAAAAGAATTTCCATAGCTACCAAGAGAGAAAAATGTTAAGGAGACTATGGGGAGTTAGAAGGTCAAATTGGATTCAAGGAATAGAAGCTGGAGGAGAGAGAAAATCAAATTAAAGATTGGAATCAATAGAACAAGGTAAGTACATCAAGATTTTAATATATTTTTAAGTTGTTATTATTGAGAAAGCATGGAAATAATGCTACAGTAGAGTTTTATTACATAAGGTCCTATGTTATTGATATGTTAGTGAAGGGAAAATAAGAGAAAGTGATGAGAAATAGTGTAGAGAAAGAAAATAAGGATGTTATAAACATGGTAAATAATATCTTGCACTAAAACAGTTTTGGACAGTAGCAATAGTCTAACTTTGAAAAATCACCAAAAATTGTAAAAATCGAATTATAGGATGAATAAAATATTAAATTAAAGATTATTTAGTCTAGTTTCTTATAGAAGAAATTATGTAAGCAATGGAATTTTAAATCATGAGATATAATAAATTTTGTGAGACAAGGTCTAAATGATTTTGGGTTCCCCTATTCTGACTTTGGAAAATCATAAAAAATTGGATAAAAATAATTATGACCTTAAATTTATATTTTTATAATCCATAATGAGTCTATTTTCAAGAGAAATAAACAAGAACATCATTCAAATTCTGTATAAGTAGATAATTAATTTTAAGTGAAGAAGGGTCAAAACTGTCAGACAGCAGAACAAGGGTAAATTTAAAGAATAAACTGTACTTATTTGCTAAACCAAAAATTTTTAAAATTTTATGGTAAAAATAAATATGAGTCTATCTTCAGGGAAAATTAGCGGATCTTAATTTGGAGTTCTATAGCTCCAGATATAAATAATTTAGTGACTATGACACAGATGGACAGCTTGAATCTTCATAAAAGTAAATAATAAAAATTATAGATAATGTTACTTACAAGTGTGTTATATACATTAAGGATGTGGAATGGAGAGGAGGAGGAGGAAAAATATGTATGAATATTCATCTAGCACGGCTAATTTGCATGTTTTAGGCTCAGGGACTAAAGTGAATAAAAGTAAAACTTCATGGGCAATTTCGTAAAAATGTCAAAAATGACCAAGTTGCATGAAATGGATTATTTTATTATTTAAATTACAAAATTGAATGAAATTATTAATTTAGTTCAAGATCGGTGGAAAACATGTTTAGGGATTAAATTGAAAAGTGTTAAAATTATGGAAAATTCTGATATTGTATAGAATTCATGGACTGTTATCAATATGTATGAGAATAATAGCTAGAAATAAGGATTAAATTGCAAGAATTTTATTTTCTTGACCCTAAGGATGAAATCGTCATTAATTAAAAGTTTAGGGGCAAAATAGTAATTTTGCCTAGAGCATTAATTAAATGCATTAGAATATGAAACAAATGAAAATGATGATCAAATTTATTTATAAAGATCCGTACGACTCAAATACGAGACTTGATCGTGGAAAAGAAAAAATATCGGATTAATAAAATTATAAACACAAACAAGCAATGAGGTAAGTTCGTGTAATTTGAATTATATTCTTAAATGCTTGAAACATATGTTATTGATGTGAATAATTTGAATGTTTATTATATGAAAATTTATGAAACATTGATATATTTGATAAAAAGGGGAAGAAATCCCGGTTGAATGAAAGGAAAATTCGATGGATCTCTAAAAAAGAATTGACAGTAAAAAGGATCTAGCCCGGACGGGTGATCCTATCTTGATATAGCCCTCCCGAAGAATACATGTAAAATGGATTTAGCCCGGACGGGTAATCTGAATTAGGGTCTGAATTTAGCCTGGACTGGTAATTCAGATCTAAGCTCATTAGAGTAATTGTCGTTGCAGGGGATTTAGCCTGGACTGGTAATCCTGACAATACTCTATGAGTTTATATTACAAGGGATTTAGCCTGGACTGGTAATCTCGCTGTAAGGATGAGGTTCGCGGGAGTGTGCTTTCTGACATGAAATGAATAATACCATGGTTGAAAGATGCCATGGCAACATGATATGAAATTTGTAAGACCATGGTTGAAAGATACCATGGCAACATGACGGGAAATAAATAAGACAATGGTTGAAAGATACCACGGAAACATGACGGGAAATGAATAAGACCATGGTTGAAAGATACCATGGCAACATGACATGAAATGAACAAGACCATGGTTGAAAGATATCATGGCAACATGACGGAAAACGAGTAAGACCATAGTTGAAAGACACTATGGCAGATGGGAGACGCTATGACATCTATTGGACAATTGATATTCAGGTAATATGTATCAGATAGCGAATGGATATATGAAATGGTAGTGTGAAATGTTTACAAGAACTGGTCATATGGAAATATATGTACAAAATAGTTGTATGAAATAATTATGAAGATAGATAAACAAAATAAGTATAAGTACATGGAATATAATTTATGTTAAATTTGATATAAACTATTACCGGAATAAATATACATAAAATATATGGAAATGATGGAGCATGAAATATTGATATAATGAAATGATTGATATATACTTCTGAAGAAATGGTAAGAGAATGATATGTTTCATGACATGTACATATATGATTATCTTTGATATGTTGATACAAGGAAATTATGTAAGTAAAAACAATTATTAAATTCAAGTGTGACATGTCTAGAAAATAAGTATATCAATCTTGAATTTATATGAAATATGTGCAAGTATACTAATAATGATGTTGTTTGACGCTTAGACAAGTGCCAAGCTATTGATTGAATGGTAACATGTTTAAGGAGCATTGAAATGGTAAGTACTTAGATAAAAATATAATTTAAGATTTTGTGAAGAAATCGGTTGGTTTCTAATGTGTGTTTGGGGCTTCGAGGGCCCAATAGAGAGACGTTATAATTATTTTCAAAATATGAATAATAAACGACTCAGAATTATCTGAAAATGTTCAGTAAACTCCAGTAATGCCTCGTACCCTATTTCGACAATGGATACGGGTAGAGGGTGTTACACTTCATCTACCACACGACCATGTTTTTGCACACGGCCTACCACACGGATGACCACACGCCCGCGTGGCATCGACAGATCTATTTTTTAGCTTTTGTTAAAACCTTGATTTCTACATTTCGGGTACACACCTAATTCGTTTTCAATTCAAAGATACACCCGAGATCACTAGAACCTAAAATTGACCAATAACCCCGAGTCAAACGCTTAAATGATGCTTAAACAGAACTATACTATAATAGACAACTTTTTAATCAACCGAAACCTTTACCTTAGAACGAGCAACGAAAATCTACACAATTAAAGCATCGATCGAACACCCCCAGCACCTTGATCTTCTCCTAAACACAAAATGAACTCCATTGACCAAAGTTCGTTAGCCAAATCAAGAATCACACCCCCATAACTTACTGGTATCGCACGAAAAGCACCGAAGAAATGAAACGCAAAACCCGATAGAAGATAGGAAGATAAAAACTAAATCGGTGACAAAGAAGAGAATGAGAAATAGCAGTGGCAGAGAGAAGAAAATTCCACGTCAAAACTTTGGGGTAAACTTTAGAGGAGAGAGGAAACTTTTTGCAAAAACAAAAGAAAAACAAATTCAAAATTTGATAATACCAAGAATCTCTAAAATTACTCCCCACTAACAGCCACCTCTCAGAAACCCAACTCCGCTGAAACACTTGCCCATAACCAAGCCAAAAAACATCCACGCTCGCTAAAAGATTTGAACTCAGGACCTCCAACACACCAACACCCTTACCACTTGAACTAGCAGGCTTATTCTGATATGGATTTACAGGTAATTAAAAATAAGCCCACTGACCAGAGATAAGGCTTGGATCTAAAATAACCAAAATTGCTAAAGGTAGGCCTTGAATTTGGGACATCTCACACACACCCAGAACACTTAACCACTGAAGCAGCTACAGATTTGTGTCAGATTTTCATAGAAGCATAATTAAATTATTTGGGGCGTTACAACATAAACTTCAAATTGTAGTCTATTGATCAAGTTTTCACTTACCTCAAGAATAATCAAGGTTTGAATCATAATTGTATAAAAAATTAGTTCTCACAAAAACATTAAGACCACAAAAATTTATTCTCATAAATTGATTTGTTGGTATGGCAATTAAATAAGTCACTCTAATTAGTAACCAAGTAGACAACATTTTAAATGCAAGTATGTATCTTACTTTATAATATTTATATTAGATTATAGAATATTTTGAAATAAAAATTATCCATGAGTTCGAGATACAGCATTACTCGTGAGTCTGAGTTACATGCTGTCAAAGATTGTCCCTTTCTACGAGCAGTTTAGACTTCAATTGTTCCATTTCATAAATAGGTATTGTTCTTCTCCTTACCTATTGATGAATGGATTGTATGGAACTTGCATAACATAAAGGATTGTGGTAGTCATGAAGTACATTGGCAAACTTTGTTTCCTATAGTTTGTTGGTTACTATGGAAAAATAGGAATATGTTTGTGTTTTCTGGTAGTTATAGCATTGTCCAAGACGTGGTAGATATAGGTATTAGTTGGACGAGAAGTTACTCTCCACAATCAATGCCTATTCTTCATGCAGGAACTATGGCTAATTATATGAAATGGTTAGCTCCAGAGAATGGATGGGTTAAACTCAATACATATGGTGCAATTTCGTTTAATTCTTGCTCAGCTGCAATTGGGAGTGTCATTAAAGATACTTATGGTAATTGATTACGTGGTTATTCAATGGTATTAGGGAAAGATGAAGTGTTATTGATCGGTCTATATTGACTCAAAGTTTTCGTTATGATCTTATACGCCATAAAACACAAACTAATCGGTCTATATTGACTCAAAGTTTCTGATCCACTTTTAGGAAAAAAAACCAACACGGTATTATTAATCATCCGGTCTAATGGCTTTCCTTCAAAAACTTCTGACACCATTTTAAAAACAAAATCTCCAACAATATCTCATTGACTTTGAAAGACTTTTGCATGCAAATCGTCATTTCCAGGCACTTTTAAAGGAGCCATAGAGTCCAGTGCCACATCAACTTCATTTTTAGTGACTCTCTATTTCAAAGCATCCTTAGTGCCCAACGATTATTCTTCAAAATACCCATAATTAGGCAACATATCAAAATTAGCACCATCCATCGAATACAACTTTTGAAAGAACCGTATAACTTCGTCCTTTAATTGATTCTCATCATAACACCATTCACCATTATTAAACTTCAACCCCTCAATTCTGATGTGCTTCTTCCTCGCAATAGAATAATTGTGAATGTATTTAGTATTACGATCTTCATTTTCCATCTAATCACTTCAAGATCATTATTTCCAAAACAACTCATCCGAATCTAGCACATGCTCCAGCTCTGTGTTAAGTTTCGTTGCCAATTTCTGAATATTTTATGTTGCTTTGCTATCTATTGCCCTCTGCACCTCTTTAAGTCTACCCATCAACCTTTACTTCCTCATTGAAATATTCTCAAACAATTCCTGATTCCACACCTTAGCCTCATTAGAGAAATTCTTAATATTTTCTCCAATAGATACATTATTCGTCCAAGAATCACTTACCTACTTTTTGAAAGTTCCATTTGTCAACCATCCTTCAAAGAATCAAAACTGGTTCACATTATGTTTATGGTTGTTCTCCTCAAATTCAATCAACAGAGGTTTAAGGTCAGACTTTAGTCAATGTAAATGTCTAACCCGAGCATACAGAAAACTTTCACTCCATTTTATATTGTAAACAACTCTATCCAATCTTTCTAATGTAGCTCCTCGTTGCCAAGTAAATATTGGTCCTATGAATCTCATGACCGCTAGAGTGAAATCAAATAGTAGTTTCTAAAATCTCCTACAACTATGATTCACCTAACGTCAAAGGCCCTCATATTCATCTTCAGATAGAATTACATTCCAGTCACCCACTAAAATCTATGGTTCTGCCATACCCCCTACTATCTCACCTAACTGCTCCCACAATCCTTGCTAAAATTATTGACAATGGCTCTCATAGACCACAGTCAAGAAGAACGAATTAAACAAACATGTACCTGTAATTTTTACATGTAGAAATTATGTATTATTATACACAATGTCAACTATAAAAGGCTTGTTCCAGAGTATCCAAATCCTACCATAATAGCCACACGCTTCAATGCGGTGTGAATTTTCAATTCTCATATTCCTAACCCAATCTGCCTTCAACCCACTAACACGAGTTTCCAACAACACAATCAAATTCAGATTAAACTCATTCGTATATTCCCTTAAATATCTATAAAACCTCAGATGCACACATCCTTAGCAATTCCAAACAAGATAATTTGTATCCATAAAATATAACAAATATTAACGCACATACCTCTAATTGTGTAGCTATATGGATTCTCCATCTGCATTTTCTTCCTATCACCTTAAAAATTAAATGTAACACCCTAAATTTCTTAACTTGGTTTCTGTGAATTTTGTCATAAATTAGTATTTTGCTTCAGTGGTTAAGTGATTTGTTTGTGTGTTTGAGGTCTTAGATTCAAGTCTCATTCTTTGGAAACTTCTGTTATTTTTTATCCTAGTCTTATCTATATTGGGTGGGCTTATATTATATTTTTGGTAAACTCATATCAGAATGAACTTGCTGGTTCGAGTGGTAAGGTGTTAGTTTGCTATAAGGTCTGGTAGAGGTTCGGTGGAGTTGAAAGTCTGTGTTAGTGGATGAGTGAGTGGGTAGTTACGATTGGTTGGAGTGTGAGATTATGCCTTATTTTGGGGGATTTTATTTGAATATAAATTTTATTTTATTTTCTATTTTCTCTCTCTTTCCAAACTTTGCTTCTGACGTTAGTTCCTTCCCTTTTCTTTAACTTTTCTTCTTATTTTTCATTTTTCTGCAATCCTTTCCATAACCTGTTGTTTGTATCATTGTATTTTAGAAATTTCGGTGTTCATTGTATGATTTTGGTAAGTGGGGCTTCACTTGTCTGCGGGTTTCAGTTTCTGTAAGTTGTTTAAGATTGTTTTTTTCTGTTTGAATTTTATTAATGGTGTGAAGTAAGGGGATTTAATCTCTGTGAATGTGTGTTGCGTAGGAGAAGACTGTGAACCAGCGAATTGTGCTCCAACAACTTGATTCGTGTTAGATGTTATTTTCGTCATCGATTCTGGTGGTTTCGGGATTGATTTTGCATAAAAAATGAGCCAAGTATGTGTAACGAATACATGAAAAATTGAAGTTCAGCGAAAAACGAAAAAGTGGTTTGTCGACACCACACGGGCGTATGCCTGGAAACACGAAAATATACACACTTTTTCATGCCCTTTTAAACTCATTTTCATGTAGTGTCGATAAAATTCTTGTCGAAAAATATTTAATTATTATAAAATAATTAAGTTGTACTTAAATTGTTAACATGTTGAATTTTACTTAATTTTATAATAAAATTTGATTAATTTTGACCATATTCGACAGATTCGCACAAAGGGCGAAAAACGGCTGGACAAACACTACTAGAAGTACGAAATCGAGAAGTAATTTTGAAGCATCAAGGTGAATTAATTTTTTAACCTAAGACGGTCCAAATTATGTGTATTAATTCATAATATAATTAATTTTAATTTTAATCAAATTTAATTTGGGTTAAATAAATTACTATTAATTAATTATGAAAAGTGGCCCAGTTGAGCTGAACCGAGAAAACCAATCCAGCTGAGCACTGGGCACACCCAAAACCGTCCCATATGCTGACCAAATTAGCTTGCTTGGCTGATTATTTAACTTGCAAAATGGCCCTTGAAGAGTCCTTCAAATTGCATTCAATCCCCTCCACTATTTATGCCTTTCTAGATTTGCCCCTACCTTAAAATAGCAAGTTTGAATTCTTCAAACTTGCCACATGTGTGGCCAGCCATGGGGGGACTCTATGGTTGCTGATTTTTGCTAATTTTAGCAGCCATCTCAACCTATAAATACCCATCTTTACTGCTTATTTCAAACACATGTCAACTCTTCTCATTTCTTCACCTCTCTCTCATTTTTCTCTCTTCATTCCTTCCATTGTTCTTCATTTTCTTCCCCTATTCCCTTGTCGATTTCACTTCTTGAAAAAGAGCCAATCAATCACCATTTGGAGCAGCATTCAAGTGTTCGTATAAGCCTAAGTTCGACAAAAACAAGTGGAGAAGGAGGAGCGAAGCAAACTAGTCAAGCCTCGGAGAAATACTAGATTTGATTCTTGTTCCTTATCCTTTTAATTTTATTGTTGTTGTTATGAACATGTCTATGAATATTTGTGATGTTGATATGTTTAATTTAATTAATATGGATTAAATTTAATTTGTGTTAAGTTGATTGCATTTCGTCTACTTGAGTTATTAAAATTATGTTTGTGTTGTTATAGGCCTCGGTAAGATGTTTGATTAAGTAAAACCATGACTATGTTATTCTTGCATTACAATTGTAAGATAACTAATGAATTAATTATTTAAACGGATTGAAATTGTAATTAATAGACACAATACTTAATCAGTGCATGTTTAATCATCTAAGGTAGCTGAGGATTAAATTAGCAATAGTATCTAACGATACATTAGCCTTGCATAACTTGCAAGATTATTATGATTAAACTATTTCAAGGTAGAAATACATTGTTACCTCACGTAATCTTTTATGTGCTTATAAGATTGAATTAATTGTTTGAATTGGCATAGAGATATGTACAAGAGATTATTTTAGTTTCATAAGTATGTATGTGCATTAACACATTTGCTTATTAAAATTTGTTTAATTGGTTGAACTGACATAGAAATATAGTCAAGAGATAAATGAATATTGGTAAGTAAGTATGTTCATAAGTTAGCAAATTACCGAGTTACCGTGAATTTATTCGTAACAACATAAACATGAGTTTAGTAATTCTAAGTTAAAAAATGTGATTAATCTAACACAACTATGTCATCTTGATTAAAATCATCTTTTGAAATCATGCATTAGAACTTTTATTTTATTTTTATTTATTTTACTTAGTTGAAATCCTAGTTTTTAATCACCTTCTCAAATCAAAATATTTTTCTTCACCAAAGTGTTTTTAAAATTGCATTCATAAAAATTCTTTTCGCAATCCCTGTGGGTACGATAACTCGACATTTACTTGTCACTTTATTAATTGTTCCGATTGTGTACACTTACACATTTTTGTCGTTCCAGTGTCCGGCTGTGTGCGATACACAGCCGTGTGTGGCTGTATGGGCCATACAGGATAGGCCGATTTGGGCATGTAGGCCCAAGCAGACATGTAAGCCCAAAATTCTAAATTTTTTCTTGGGATCGCACGTGTTGTTCTGATTGTTTGCGGCCTTCCGTGGGGTCGGTAAGGGCTAACCAAACCTTAATGCATAAAAACTGTTAGTCTGATTGACTGATTAGTGTAGGAAAATCGATGTGTATGTCTGATTGATTTGCACAATTATATATGATATTTGTATACGAGCATGTTAATTCTATTTTTTTATATATCTGTATTATGTATCTGTATATGGGCTGGGATTTGTATATGTAGAGGAAATGTTTTGTGATGCGATATATCGCTGATATATTGGCAGCTTGTCTGCATACTATTCTGATAAGTGTCGTATAGACACTATGTTGTGTGAAGGGATGGGTGGGTGTTTTATACCCCACATGTGTGTTGAGATGGACGGAGATGGTGTGTAGAGGATGGGGGTAAGACTCTGTATATTTGTATGTTCTGAAAATCTGATTTTGATATGATTTGACTCTGCTAGGGACTTATGTCTGTTTCTATTCTAAAATGCTGGAAATCTAAATTTTTTGCATGTATATTTCCGTGAGTCATACACTGAGTTTATAAAACTCACATCTGTTTGTCTGTTCTATTCAGGTAATCCTCAAACATAGGCGGGTCGGTGCGATAGAAGCTCAACGGTTACCACTAGTATATAAATTATTTTTTAATTATCGGTTATATACTTTTAATTATGGTTTTTCTTTAGAGTTTTGTAAATTGGACCGTTTGTTTTAAATTTTTAGATTTGGAAGCGTTTATGATTTCTAAACTACGATGATTTACAAAAACCTAATTTTACGCAAACAAATGTTTCCTAAAAACACAAATTGGGTTTTCAAAATATAACGGCTTTTAAGATTTTCGCTGTGAATTATATTTTGGTTAATGAACAAATTAACGACAATTTCAGTAATGAATATGAAAATGAATAACTTTTACAAAACTCAGACTCTTCTTAACAAGTAACTATATAAGGTTTTCACCAAAGTGACATTTTTTCAAAACCTTTCTTCGTAACACTTCCTGATTTGGCCATAACGTTTAGGCTGAGTTTAGGGTATTATATTTAGTGGTATCAGAGCCAGGTTACAAAATTTGAGCTGTAAATTTTGGATTTTAAAATTGTATTTGAAAAAGGACTAGTTTGAAATTAAAATTTATTCTTTTTAGTAAGTAGTGGTAAACTGAGTATCCAACGCCGATCTTGTAAGTACTTCTAAACTTAAAAATACTGTAGCTAGAATTGTCTAAAACTATATTGAATTAGTTAGAAATTGGGACTTTTGAAATGTTTTTGAAACTTCTGATAAATATCCGAAGCTTAAAACATTTGGTAATAAACACTGAAAGTGATGCATAAAATTTCGTAATGTAGATAAAACTTGAAAAATGATAAGGGCTTGTGGAACTCGTGGTCCTAGTATTTGTGGGCGAGGCGGGTGCCATAGGGGGATTTAGCTGAGTCTTCTTCTTTGGGCAGTATGCCAAATCTGGATACGAGCGAAACACCGATTTCACCTGCTACCGAGATTGGGTCTCAAAGCCACTCGGCTGAGGATGACACATTGTCTCAAGCCATGCTGAGAGTTTTGGAGAAGGTTGCTGGACCCCATTCTAGATTTGGGGGTCGTGTGTGCGTAACTGAATGACTTCAGCCCAATAGAGTTGAATTGTTAAGGGGCATCATCACTAGAGTCGTCTCTACTGTTGCCAAATACTGGTTAGAGCCCACCGAGAGAATAACGAACGACATCGACTGCACTCCTGAGCAGAAACTGACAGGTGCAGTTTCTCTACTTCACAACGAGGCATATCAGTGGTGGTTATCGGTTGAGAAGGGTACTCAGCCGGATAGGGTTAACTGGGAATATTTTAAGACTGCTTTTTAGTGGAAGTATGTATGAGCAAGTTATGTGATACTTGTAGACATAAGTTTATGAACCTCACGTAAGGTGATAGGACTGTGGCCGAGTATTAGGCTGAGTTTTTGAGACTAAGTCTCTACGCGCGAGGCATAGTGGGATCTGAATACGAGAAATGTGTCCGTTTTGAGGATAGGTTAAAGGGCAATCTGGTGGTTTTGATTACTCCATAGAAAGAGCAAGAGTTCACTGTTTTGGTAGATAAGGCGAAGATTATCGATAAAGTTAAACGCGTTAAGTGCCAAAACAAAGATCGTAAGAGAGGCAAGAATAAGAGGGAATCAGAGTCCTTTTGTTCTGTTCAGAGGCCTAAGAAACGGGCCAGACCTGATAGGCCTGTTAGAGTGGGGGTTTTAGTTGCTTCTACTGGGGTTTAGCCATGCGGTGATTGTGGTAGGCGTCATCCGGGCTAGTGTTGGAGGAGATTAAGGGCATATTTATGTTGTGGTCAATAAATTATCGAATTAGAGAGTGCCCATAGCGTTTTGGTCATATACAAGCTCCGGGTTCGAGTTTTGTTCAGCTTCTAAGGGTAGTACAACAACCATCTAGGGGTTGTGGTCTGGTTAGGGGTGGTGATGGTTTGGGTAGAGGGCAGAGGGCATCGGGTAGAGGTGCTAATCAAACTGAGGTGAGGCAAATTATATTGGTTTATACTACTCGATGCTGTGAGGACAGAGATGCCCCTGATGTGATTATGGGTATGTTCTTTATTTATGATATTTCGTATGTTGCATTGATAGATATAGGGCCAACATGCTTGTACGTAGGTAGTTCTGTTTCTCAAAACCTAGGGATTATGGTTGAGAGTACTTTGAGTGAGATTTCTGTACTAAGCCCGTTGGGTCAATCTATTTAGGTTAATAGACTGTATAGGAATGTACCGTTAAAAGTACAAGGGGTTGTGTTTTCGAAAAATCTAATAGAGCTACCGTTTGGAGAGTTCGACTTGATTCTGGGTATGGAATGGTTAATGGAGCACCGAGTCAATTTGGATTGCGCGACTAAGAGGGTCATTTTCAAAACTAAGGATGATGTAGATGTGGTTGTGATCGATGAGCGTCGAGATTACTTATCCAATATGATCTCCACTCTAGTAGCCAAAAAACTCGTTCGAAAAGAGTGTGAAGCGTATTTGGCTTTTGTAAGTGTTTTAATTTTTAGGGACTCTTTTGTCGATAACATTAGAACAATAAGGTAATTTCTAGATATATTTCTTTATGAGCTACCAGGTTTACCTTCGAATCGAGAAGTTGAGTTTAGTATTGAGCTTCGACCAAATATAGCTCCAGTGTCCATCGCTCCATATCAAATGGCACCGAAAGAGCTTACGAAGCTTAAGGCTCAGCTTCAAGAGCTTCTAGATCGTGGATTCATCCATCCTAGTGTGTCTCCGTGAGAGGCTTCGATTTTGTTTGTAAAGAAAAATAATGGTACCATGAGGATGTGTATCGACTACCGGCAGTTGAATAAATTAACTATGAAGAATAAGTACCCACTTTCGAGGACCGATGACCTATTCGATTAGTTTCGTAGGTATTTAGTATTATCAAAGATAAATCTCTACTCTGGTATTATCATCTTAGGGTTAAGGAGGTTGATATTCATAAGACGGTTTTTAAGACTCATTATGGGTACTACGAGTTCCTAGTTATGCCCTTTGGTTTGACGAATGCTCTAGTTGCATTTATGGGTCTGATGAATTGGGTTTTTCAAACATATTTAGATTGGTTCGTCGTAGTCTTTATCTACAATATTCTGGTGTACTCTAAGACAGAGGATGAGCATCTTAAAGTAATGCTTCAGATACTTCGAGAGAAGCAGCTCTACGCTAAGTTGAGCAAGTGTGAATTCTGGTTGAGGGAAGTAACGTTTCTAGAGCAAGTGATTTCTGCTGAGGGGATCCGAGTTTATTCTAGAAAGATTGAGGCTGTGCTTGATTGGAAACAGCCTAAGAATGTTTCTGAGATTCATAGTTTTCTAGGTCTCGCAGGTTACTATTGGAGATTTGTTGAGGGGTTCTCGTTGATTGTAGGTCCTCTGACTAAGCTTCTGTGTAAGAATATTCCTTTTGTCTCGACTGATGCATAATAATTGAGCTTTGAGAAGCTCAAATCTATTCTGACTCAGGCTCTTGTTCTGAAACAGCTTGAATCTGGTAATGAGTTTGTAGTTTATAGTGATGCGTCACATGTCGATTTCGATTGTGTACTGATGCAGGATAGTAAGGTTGTAGCTTATGTGTCCCGAAAACTTAAGTTACACGAGAGGAACTATCAGACACATGATCTCGAGTTAGCTATCATGGTGTTTGCTTTAAAGATCTGGAGGTGTTATCTGTATGGTGAGAGGTGCATTATCTACACCAATCACAAGAGCCTCAAGTACCTCCTTACTCAAAAGGAATTGAATATTAAGTAGCGTAGATGGATTGAGCTACTTAAGAACTATGACTATACGATAGAGTATCATCTCGATAAGGCTAATGTGGTGGCCGATGCTCTCAATCATAGAGCGATGTCTGATCTGAGATTGATGTTTGCTCGTCTTAGTTTGTTTGATGATAGAAGTCTACTAGCCGAGTTGCAAGTTAAGTTGACTTGAATTGATCAGATTCAGGATAAGCAGTTGAGGAATGATTATCTGGTTTTGCGTTTTCGTCGGGTTGAGAGTGGCAGTACATTTGATTTTGGGCTGAATAGTGATAGGGTTCTATGTTTTCGAAGACGGGTTTGTGTTCTGAACAATTCTAATTTGAGGCAGTCTATTATGAGGAAGTGCATAATAGCCCTTATTCTATGAATCCCGGTGGAAATAAGATGTATCGAGATCTCCGTGAACTGTATTGGTGGTCGGGTTTGAAGTAAGAGGTAACAGATTTCATTACTCATTGTCTAACGTGCTAGCAAATTAAGGCTGAGCACCAGTTGCCTTCGGGTTTTCTCTAACCCGTTAAGATTCCTTTGTGGAAATAAGAATGTGTTACGATGGACTTCTTTAGTGGGTTGCCTTTATCACCTATTAAGAAGGATTTTGTGTGGGTCATCGTGGATCGGTTGACCAAGTCAGCCCATTTTATTCCAGTTCGAGCGGATTATTCTCTATAGAAGTTGGTTAAGCTCTACATTTTTGAGATTGTGAGACTTCATGGGGTTTCAATTTCAATAAATTCTGACAGGGATTCTCGTTTCACTTCTTGGTTTTGAAAGAAAATCCATGAAGCTCTAGGTTTGAGATTAGGCTTCAGTACTACATTTCATCCTTAGACCGATGGTTAATTTGAGAGGGTGATTCAAATATTGGAGGATGCTTCGAAGTTGTGTTTTTTATTTTCGAGGGAGTTGGAGGATTTTCTACCTTTAACTAAGTTCGCCTACAACAACAGTTTTCAGTCGAGCATCCAGATGACACCTTACGAGGCTTTGTATGGTTGTAAGTGTCACACTCCACTGTGTTGGACTGAGTTGGGTGAACGACGGATTTTAGGTTCTGTGTTGGTTTCTAAGATTGAAGACAAAGTTAGACTGATATGGGATCATCTTAAGACAACTTCTGATAGATAGAAGTCCTATGCAGATTTGAAAAGGAGGGATATCGAGTACTCTGTGGGTTACTCCGTGTTTCTTAAGGTATCTCCGTGGAAGAAGGTTCTGCGGTTCGAACGCAAGGGCAAGTTGAGCCCTAGGTTCATTAGGCCATATCGAATTCTGAAACGTGTAGGACTGGTCACTTATCAGTTAAACTGAATCTATAATGTGTTTCATGTTTTGATGTTGAGGCGGTATTGGTCTGATCCATCTCACGTTGTCCCTGTTAAGGAGATCGAGATTAGATCGGATTTGACATTTAAGAAGGAGCCAGTTCAGATCTTAGACCGAGATATTAAGGTTCTGATGAAGAAGGCTATTTCATTAGTTAAGGTTCCGCGGCAGAATCATGGCACTGAGAAAGCCACGTGGGAACCTGAGGACTCGATGCGTCATTAGTATCCTTACCTATTCAGATCAGATAAATTTCAAAGTCAAAATTTATTTTTTGGGGTAGAGTTGTAACGCCCTAAATTTCTTAACTTGGTTTCTGTGAATTCTGTCACAAATTAATATTTGCTTCAATAGTTAAGTGATTTGTTTGTGTGTTTGAGGTCTTAGGTTCAAGTCTCACTTTTTGGAAACTTTTGTTATTTTTTATCCTAGCTTTATCTATGTTAGATGGGCTTATATTATATTTTTGGTAAACTCATATCAAAATGAGTTTGTTAGTTCGAGTGGTAAAGTGTTAATTTGCCCTAAGGTCTCGGGTTTGATTCCTCGTGTGAGCGTGAATGATATATTTTTGTTGCAATCGTTTGATAGGGGTGTAGTGGAGTTGAAAGTTTGTGTTAGTGGATGAGTGAGTGGGTAGTTAGGATTGGCTGGAGTGTGAGATCATGCCTTAATTTGGAGGATTTTATTTGAATTTAAATTTTATTTTATTTTATTTTTTATTTTCTCTCTCTTCCCAAACGTTGCTTCTAAGGTTAGTTCCTTCCCTTCTCTGTAACTTTTCTTCTTCTTTTTTGTTTTCTTGCAATCTTGTCCATCACTTGTTGTTCGTATCGTTGTATTTCGAAAATTTCGATATTCATCGTGCGATTCTAGTAAGTGGTGGTTTACTTGTCTATGGGTTTCGATTTCTGTAAGCTGTTTGGGATTCTTTCTTTCTATTTGAATTTTATTAATGGTGTGAAGTAAAGGGATTTAATCTCTGTGAATGTGTGTTGTGTAAGAGAAGACTGTGAACTAGCGAATTGAGCTCCAACAACCTGATTCGTGTTAGAGGTCGTTTTTGTCACCAATTCTGATGGTTTCAAGATTGATTTCGCATAAAAAAATAAGCCTGGTGTGTGTAACGAAAACACGGAAAATTGATGTTCGGCGAAAGCCAAAAAAGTGGATTGTCAATGCTACACTGGCGTGTGTCCGGCCGTGTATCATACACGACCGTAGAACAGGCAAGTGTGTGGCCGTGTGGACCATACAGGCTAGGCTGATGGACTTGTGGGCCACACGGGCATGTGGATATTCACGAATGTACCACACACAGCCCGTGTGGGCCCAAAATTTTAAAAATTTCTCTAGAATCGCACGTGTTGTTCTGATTGACTGTGAGCCTTCCGTGGGATCGGTAAGGGCTAAGCAAACCCTAATGCATAAGAACTGTTAATCTTATTGACTGATTGAGTGTAGGAAAACCGACGTGTATGTCTGATTAATTTGCACAAGTATATATGATATCTATATACGAGTATGTTAATTCTGTTTTTTTGTATACCTATATTCTGTATCTATATGAGGTGGGATTTGTATCTGTGGAGGAAGTGTTCTATGAGGCGATATATCACCAACCAATATACTGACAACTTAAGTAATCGACCAAACCTCAAAGCAATTAGGACCAAACTAAACCCTAATATTCTCACAATAAAAATTAGATCTTCAACAAGGAAGTTATGGACAATTCTCCTAACAAAGAAAAGGTTGCTCCTTAATCTAATTCGGAATAATATGACTTGGACTTGTCGCATCACTTTAATAATGTCATAAGAAATAAGACAACTCAATACAAGTACTTTTTATCCAATATATATTTTGTTATTATATTATATTTGTCCAGAAAACATTTATTTTGTCTGGGAATTTGCTAATATCGTATATATATACCATACAATTGTATTAGCTATATATTATTGAAGTTAACAAAATTTTTATACCCCATTATAGTTTATCATTTAACATGTTTTCTTAAGTTGAAAACTCGTTGAAAATGTTAAATAGTAGAAATTTGTGAATGTGAAAACAACAATCCTAGTCATGCAAAAATAGAAAAATACATCAACAATAGTTATACAAGAATGAAGCTACTACTCTGCATAAGATGACAAATGGTAATGAAATGAAGAGTTGAGGCAGAGTGTGCAAAAGCAAAGATGAAATGGGAAGATCAAGTCAAAGAAAACACTACTACTACGAAATCAGATATTAAAAAGTTATATTACTTGAATCTTTTTATTTTTCATATTATTTTTTTCTTTTAATCATTTTGCTTTCGTTTCTAATAAAACATATGTATATGCAAATCATTATTCATAATTAATTAAATCAGTAATTGATATTTCTTCCACCCTATATCAACTTACAATATTCAAGTCAACTTTACACAAAAAACAATCTCAATTACGACACTAAATATTATACACATTAATACTCACCATTATTTCAACCATTCACATTTAACAAATTAATTAATTACAAGCATATAAAACAATATACATAAATTGTGGAACATTGGTTCTTATGTGCTAATATCAATTATATTTAAATATTATTTAGTAAACAATCTATTAATTATACTAATTATTTCTTTAATAAATTCTTTTTTTTAATTTAAACCCTTTAAATTAAAATTATTTCATACAAAACTTATATGCATAGAGACATGCCTTACCTTCTAAAATTGTCTTTTAAAATGGATTTCATTTCCCATTTATAAATTAAATGCTAAAAATAAATTAATACTTGAATTTTAACTATGTCATAGTTTATAAGTTTTTTATATTGGATAACAAGGCTGAACCTTTAGCATGTATAACTCGAGGATTTGCAACAAATGTTAGATCTCGTAATAATATGTATAATCCCTGATTAAGTGTGCATATAACCCTAATGGCATGCCATACGTATCCTAACATTTTACTAAGTTCACCCATGCATTATTTTCGTATAAATGTAATTACTAATCACTATACATGATTTCATTTTTCATTTACAGGTCATATAATCAATCAACATTCGTAATTACACTCTGTATTGTTCTATATAGCCAATATTTACACAAATTTATAATTCAGTCCATTTTAAGACGTATGTGTCAAATTTATTGATTCTACTCAATTATATTATATATAAATTTAAATATAATATTCATACATAAAATAAAATAGAGTTCAAAATACGTAAAGTGGATACTTCAGGGGCTAATCCGTAATTTTAGCTTTTCCCCGATCAACTCCACTTTAATTCGATTCTTGATCTAAACAATCATTTTATATCATCAACCAATACCAAAAATTTCCATTCTATGCTATGATATATATGAACCTATATAATTTGATTTTTTGATAACTCTAAAATTTTACATTTTATTCAATTTAGTCATTATTGAACTTAGGATAGTCATAACTTTCAATTCCTAGACTCAGATTAAAATCCGATTTCATATATTCTCATTAAGGGCTTTAAACTTTCTATTTCTAACATAATTTCATGAAAAGTTTTACATTTATTCATTTGGTCCCTAATGTAACAAAGTTAACAACAAGCTAAATTAACTTTACAATCTAGTCATTCTTATATTCTAAGTTTATTAATTTCAAGCCTAATTCTTCAAGTAATCAATAATGGCAACTTTCTAAAACTTTAATAGATTTAAAAATTGGTACATGTGCTAGCTAAATCAAGCTCTCATGACTCCAAATCCATAAAAATTACAATAAAAAGGCTTGAATTTACCTTCCAAATATTGGTTGAATGTTAACAATGGCTCCTTAGATTTTCTTCTTCTTTTGGATGATGAGGAAGGAGGTGGAAGATGAATATGTTATTTTTCCCCCACTAATTTAGCTTATATAGGTAGATTAGGACTTAATTAACTAAGTTTATTAACTTAATCATTATTTAATTAATCTAATTAAATCATTAATCAAACTTAGTGGAAAAGGTAATCACCATCCACTAACATCCATTAAAAATGGTTTGTTTATCATTTTAAATCTTTGGCTAATTGCTATATAAGTCCCTAAACCTTTGGCCAATTAAAACTCTATAGCGATAGAACTTTTATAATTTAGTCCTTAAGCCTTAATTAGCTATTAATTAAACAAAATTACTAGATCATTATCTAATATATTTTTTTATTATTCTTGTAAATATTAATATTTAATAATTACTAGCTTGATTTATTGAAATAGGGTTCCAAAATCGCATTTTTCAGTACCACTGAAAATTGGGTCATTACAAACAATGTATAAACCCTAATCTTTGGAGTGCCAACAAGGGGCTTAACTACTACTTCCTTATGATGTTTGCATTTGTACTAAAAATTAAACCAAATTGTTAAACCTTTTTAACATAGGAAACACTCATATATTCTAATATAGCATGTCATAAATCAAAAGAATCAATTAAGTAAGCATAAGGACTAGCATTCCCACTAATTATCTCAAAAACAATAGTCATTTTCCTACAAAAGTATTATTTTTTGTCATGACAACATTATCATACTCAAAGAAAACTTTTACTTCAACTTTTCTCAATAATCCAACAAAAGCTAAATTAGTTTGGATATTAGAAACATGAAACACCTCGTTTAAGGCTAAAGTCTTTCAAGATGTAAGTTTGAGCAAAACCTTATCTTTCCCAAGCACATATACAATTCATAAGTCTCTCAGATAGACAATTTTTTCTCCTTCCCCCACCTGAGAGTAGGACACAAATGTATTCTTGATTACTACAAGTGTGCCTAGTAGCACTAGAATTTATCAACAACTCTATCATATTAGTCACAATTTGACTTGAGAAATGACCACAGTAATTATGTCATCTACTTCAACTATATTGACATTTGGTTTAAAAAGATTATCATTTCTCTTTTTTTTTTAAAAAAAAATTTATGCACTGATGTGCATAATGGCCTAGTTTTTCAAACATGAAACATTTTTTCTTAATGAGAGGATTTTTTTTTTTAGACTTCTAATCATGTTTTTCATACCTCTTTTTGCCTTGCCCTCTGCCAATTGACATTTGTAACAATCCAATTTCCTTTGGCAACTTTGGATTCCTTCTGGTTGGTGTCTTTAATGATAATATGAGTGATTAAGTTTACAAAATAGTGTTGTTTGTGCTTTTGATTAAGTTGTTGTTTGTAGTAATTCTATGATTGAGGCGATTTTCAATAAGTAGTCCGGCAACAAGCTTTTCTTGCAGAGTTATAATTTTGGATGTGAGGTCCTCTAGTAGTTTGTGGTACTCACAATTTGCACTTTGATGTCTTTATTGTAAGTCATCTCCAATGTGTAGTGCTTCTTTATACCAAATTCCTACTTTCTAACAGCTTCAATATTTATTAACCATAGAGTCCCAAATTTCTTTTGCTTTCTTATATGAATAGTAGACATTAAAACTTTCATTCAAAAGTGTAGAAATAATAATGTGCCTACATACCTTATTCGCATGATCCAAAGGTCAAATTTCTTATTTGGGAAATTAGTTGGTTTGCATTTTATGAGCACGAATGCAACTCCATGCATATTTAAGACTTATAAGATGTGTTTCTACCATCTATTGAAATCATCCCCATTGAACAGTCCAATTTTTTAGATGTTAATGAAGAGCTTGGCATAGGAGATAGTAGGTAGTATCGATAATAACTCAGTATTGAAAACAATATTGATAATTGGGTTGGCAATAACATTGACAATGTTTGTAGTAGGATTGGATATGACATAAACAAGGATAGCACCGATAATGAAATAGGGTTGTTAGCTGTATTAACAACAAGATTCATGATTATCTTTAATATTGTTGTGAAAATAATGGATCAAGGTAACAGAAACTAGAACTAATGCTTGAGGTGAGTAGAGCACCTTCCTTAACGATAATCCACCCGCAACTTATCTCTAAAGATTCAACAAACTGTTACATTTCAAGAATAAAGAGAAATAAAGAAAATAAAGCAAAAGCAATACTCAATTGAAGGGAAAACTTATAAATACTTCTTTTTTGTTTTAGAAAGCTACCAATGCTTGGTATTTATAGCCATCAATGTAACTACTAGTTAAGACAATTCAAGAACTAATAGTTACATGCAGTGAAAATTAATGTAGCAAAAATTGTTGAAGATGGAGAAAATTAAGGAGTAATGAGTAATCAAAGTCTGTTAAGCAACAACTAGTGAAACGTTCAAAGTTCAATGTTTGTTGGAAAAAAAATAAGTTTTTCAAAATAAGCCTCTTGGACTATAAAAAAATAAATTTAATTTGAAAAATAAAAATGATCGAATTTCATCATATTCTCATGTGCAAGGGCAAGCTATTGACTTTCATTACATTAGGCTGTTGAGCTCAGTTCCCGAGGGCACGAACCCTTCATTTCTACTAGTTCTTATAAGCCCAATAATTCATTATGGAGAAACTTATCTAAATGACATGGGATAAAATCTTTTGAAATACCCTTTATTCTAACACGATACAATATATAGGCCTTAAATTAAAGTTTGGAAGACAATTGATTCAAACTTTTTTTCTTCTTATTTTCTCTCTTAATTATTTAGCTTTCATTCTAATTCATGAACAATTCAAAATGCAATATATGAATTAAAAGCATTTATTATGTTGAAAATAAAATTTATCTATCATTAAAAGAAATATCTATTTTTAGAATAATTTTCTAAACACTTAATCTCTTTTTTCTATTGGGATCATACAATTTACATACAACATCAAGTTCAACGTTTATACTAAATATCTGCCTACATACATCTATGTATACTTGTCTTTGTTTATTTCCATAAATTTGTCATCTTTCTCATTTTCTACATATTCAAACTCATAACGCCATCCAATTTTCTACATTGATGTTGAACCCTTAAATTGATGTGTAGCTCACGTACTATTACGTTGGATGCATGTATTAGATTTAATGTAAACCATACCTTGTTAAGTCCATTGGAGAAAGAAATTAAGATAAAAATCTTAAAACCTTAAGCATGCATGAAACTAAGACTGCCACATCGCAACTAACTTGTGTGCTAATTGGCCAAGTGATTGGCCTCTTTCCCCACCCCATTCTTAATATATAAAGATGGGAGAGATAGAATACTAATTAATATTGGATTGTGCAAGTTATAATAAAAAGAAAAGTAGTTGAGGTAACCATTCTTTTAAGGCTCTTCTAACATCCATGCTTTCTTTTTCCTTTTCAAGATCATCAATAATCCAAAACCCAAGTTATACAATAAAGTTAAATATTTAGACGAGGGAATCTTTATATATATATATATATATATATATTCGTGATTAATTTTGACGTGGGTGTGCATTGGTTTTAAAACCCACTTCTCTTTTAATGGTATTGGATGGGCCCTTCGCCAGATAAAATATTAATATTCTCTTTGCATGTAAACCACCGTACATGTCACATGGGTAGTTGCCCCAATTTTCACTTCTCTTACACTCCTAATCAAGGTTCAACGTTGTTCAAACAAAGTTATATGGAATGTAATGATAAGAAAGATTGTTAATTTAAATTTTAAAGTCAATTTTATTAAAAAAAAGGATAATTATGAACTTTAAACATAAATTAGACATGAAAAATATATAAAAAAAAAAGATAATTTATTCGATAGATAATCTTTAAATATTACTTTCAGCTATTTATAAAATCGATAACAATCCTATATTAAAGTAATCTTCTCTCCTCTATAAGAATTGCCCAAATAAGGGATTGGATATAGAAATGAAAAGCACTAAAAAGGAAAAAGAAAAGAGAACACCTTAATTATACGAAAGAGACATTTTCCTTTATTTATACTAATCATCCCATGAGTAGTTATTATTACTATTATTATCCATTTAATTAGTTTACCTACGAATTTTCTCCTAACTATATCAACTTATAAAATATGAACGCAAAATATATTCCGAGCTCATCAAACCCTAAATAAAAAAAAGAGAAGATTATATTATAAATGTGCATGTGACACTTTTGGACAAATTACGCCACCATTTTCTTCCTTACTAGATTGCGTATTAATAATGGCCACGACTCCTTTTTTCCATGCGGGTGTGTGTATATACATGTTTTAGGATCATTATCATTATCATCACTACTACTATTAATTTAAACAACCAAAACCAAAACCACCATCACCATTACTATTCATTCAAACTCAAATATACCTTAAGTCTCCATAATTTTCACTATCCTAAAAAATGTATTATATAGAGAAGAAGCAAACACACATACAAAGACTTTAGTTTCACTTTATCAAATTGCATTTCCAGTCTTTAAGAACAAAAATCTAAATTTCTTAACTCCTAAAATTTCATGTGGTTGGAAAATCTTTTGGTAATCAAGGATCAGTGTGTCAAAATTAAATTATTATTTTTTAAGAGACCTTGTTATTTTGGAATTTTAAAGATGTTAAATTAAAATGTTATCATCTTGAGAGGAGCAAAATACAATATCATGACTATATAAACTTATAATTTCAAATTTTTAAAATGAAAAATATATATTTTTTCCATTCGGGGGCGAAGGCACTTGCATGTAGGGTTGAGAAAAAAATAATCAAATGATCGAAAATCAATCAAAATTAAGGTATTTGAATAGTTAATGGTTTATAAATTAAGAAATTATGGTTACTAAAACTGAATTAAATTCTATTTTATAATTAATTTTAACTTTGTATGCTTTATATTTAAAAATAATAAAAGTAAAAGTAAACTTAAGCAAAAAGTAAAAATCAAAAGTTGAATGGGTGAGTGAGTCGTGTGAGTTGCATGCAAATGCGATTAATTTAAAAAAAAAAAAAAAAAAAGACACCTTTCTCGCCATCCAATAATGCTTCAAATAACCATACGTCTTTCCACAAGTGGAAACACGTGGCAATGAAGTATTGGTTCGAGGGTTGCGTCGGTTCATCAAATCCGAGGGAGAATTTTTTTTTCAATATATATATATATATAGTGGAGTTGCTTGGTTTTTAGGTCTGTAATTATTATTTTGGATTTTTATCTTATATAGAGACAAAATAAATTAATGGAGTTTATTTCTTTTTATAAATTCATTTTTAAAATTGTTTAATTTTATTTTTTTAATTCAAAAGTTAGACCTTAGTTTTTGAATATTGAAAATTTAATTTTGATAAACACAAATTTAAATTATTAATTTTTTTAATTTATTACAAACGAATTATTAATATATATATTTTTTGAATTAATCATATATAAATGATTGTATTGTTTATTTTTAAATCGGTAAATAATGATAATGTATAATGATATGACTCAATTGGACTAACCTCTTTATTTTTGTAAAGTATAAAAACTAAATTCCGACAAATTAAAATTGAAAGATTCATTTCTCAATTTTAATAAAATAAATTAATGAAATTCAAAATTATATCTTTTAAAACCTTAGCCGAAAATAGATAAAATATTTTTTTAATTAATATGGGAAATTAAAAAGAACTCTAATTAATATGATATTTTTATATATAGAAGAAATCCTATCTCATACGTATGTGTGTGAAGACAACGAATTTAGAATATAGATGTGTGTTTAAGAATAACATACACTAAATAATGAAACGTATGGTTCAAACTAATTAATCATAATAATACATGAAATATGTACGATATTAAAATAAAAAAATTAAATTAAGTTGTCAGTAAAATAAAATTTAAACAAAAAAATACATCAGATTAACAATATTAATATACTACAATTATTTATCATGATGTTATCATCAATTGTGAATTAGTGTCGAGTTAATTTGTGAAATAAACTCAATTGATGATATTATCTATATACATAAATTTGGTGAAAGAAAACATTTTATATTAAAAGTTAAATCTTTTAAAGTTAATTCAAGAAATATTATTATTGGTGCAATGATAAAGAATTTATTTATAAATCCATTAAACATGGGTTTAATCTTTAGACAAGTTAACTTTAGTTTTTTTTTTAATTTAAAAATTATATAGAAATATGAAAAGATAAAAAAAAAAGAAGAAAAAAAAAGTCACCAAAGTAATAGTAATAATGATTTAATAAAAGGAGATATTAATCATTTTTTAATGAAATTGGTACCTAATTAACTCGTTGGAGATGATATTAAAAAGAATATAGTCTTCTACTTTATGCAATATATGAAATTAAACTCCACCCTACATTTTTGGTTACCTGAAAATGGAATATGACATTGGGGGGGATGGATTGGAATCCATCCTCTTTGCAAGTGATGAAATTGAAAAGTACTTCCCAAGCAAAGGTTCCTGGTAATTCTTTTAAGAAATTATAGGTATAGAGACATTAATTATAATGATAATTAATCATTAAAAACAAAATAAATTTTAATATCAAAATAAAATAAACAATATATAATTTACAGCATGAAATTTTGTATATCTTATCCTATCCTATCTTGTACTTGTTTCTTGATAATTGTTGTTATCATTCCAATGGTATAAACCTTGATAAAATGGCCCAAACTTTCAAGATTTCGTATACTACTATTTCTCATCGGTTCTGATCTGATCTATGAAATTCGATATTAAATATTAATTTTATGTCCAATTATTTTATATTATGTACTCATTCAATAATACAGATTACAAAAGTGTCCAAATTTAATTTAAACTAAAACATCATTTTATTTTTGTATCAACTTTTATTATATTGTTTTTTTCACCCACAAGTTACATTTTAAAAATTATTGTTTTAATTTACCTTTTTTTTTTAAAAAAAAATATCAATTTTACTCGCATAAAATAATTGTAAGCTTAAGATAATTGTAATGATGGAGTGTAACAATTGAGTTCAAAAATCTTTTAAAACTAGAAATATATATTTAAAAAATTCTAATTTTACCATAATATATAATTTAAACTAGCAAATCATTTGATTAAAAAAAAAAGTCTTAACTATTGTAATTTGATATTATCTTTATACACGTCTGGTTGAAATTGTTTGCTAACAAAAAAAAAAAAAAAAACCCAAAGATTTTGACACAATTTGGTGAATCATTACTATTTCGTCCACAATATGAATTTCTTTAGATGGGCAATATGTTTGACTGCCATTAATGTAATGATTAAATAGTGTAAAACACAGTGCATTGGAAATAAATATTCATCTAAAAAAACAATTAAAGAAATTATTATTTTTTTTTTTTTGCAGCTTTAATCTGGTACAAGATTATAAAATAAAGAGGAAGGTTGATAAATAACTCTGAAATGGAGGAACAAAATATGTTATATGAATATGATGATAAACATGGGAATCGGAATCATGACTATGATTATGATTATGATTTGAATTTTAGGCTAAAATATGTTATAAGCGGAAGACAAAAGCCGGCAGGGACAGATATTCTCCCATGTGTAGTCTACTCTAATAATAATGTTTTGTTACGGATTTTATATGTAGATCGTATCGCCGCCCTTAGTTTTCAAACCAAATTAAATTTTAATGTTGGAAGTTGTAAAAAGACAAAAGTATAAGGGCTTTATTTTATTTTACACAATTTAAAAAGTTATCCTCCAGTTAGAGCGGCCCACGTGCCTCGACACGTGGCCCAGATTTCTAGACGCCGTTCAGTGGTGCTATGCTTACCCCAATAAAAATTTATTTTCCGGCACCTGTTTACACCTGTGTGCGCGCATGTTTTAGACCTTTTTTTTTTTTTTTCTTTTTGAATTCGCAGTTTCCTGTTTACGCAGTCACATGCGGCGCAGGAGGCAGTTGTTTGTTTCCTCCACGCCGCCGTCAAAGTCATGTACCTTAACATACAATACTTTTAAAACTTCACCATTAATATCTTAAAAAAGAGTTAGGATGATAATCAATGCATCCTGAGCGTTAATTATTGATAATTGATATATATCTAAATATATTTTAAAACAATCCACGTGTGATATTGAAATCTCAATAACTCAAGTCATCAACTCTTAACAATTACATCAAAGTCATATTTATAATACATAAACAATGTGAGATTCATTTATAAATGGTAAATTATTAAAATAATTACTTTTATTCACTTTAGGTTATATTTTAGTCATTTATATTTAAAATGTTACTTTTAATTACTTACGTTATCGTGTTGTAACATTTTACTTACTGAGCTGTTAATTTTCTTTAACAGTGTAACGGTAAGCAGACGTGGTATGTTAAATCATCATTTCAAATGAAAATTTTATGTTAAATTCTATAATTGGTCCCTATATTTCTTTATTTTGAGCAATTTAATTTTTTTTATGTTCTTTTAACTTTCTTTCTTCACTTTTTATTCTCTTCTGCTTCATTCAAAAAAAAATTAAATTGTTCAAAAAAAAGTATAGAGATTAGTTTTAACAAATGAAAAACATAGAAAAACTACGTTAAAAGAAACGGAAAAGGGAGGAAAACAAAGAGAGAAGTAGAAGAGAATAGAAAATAAAGAAAAAGAAAAAGGAAGTTAAAAAAATATAAAAGAACAAAATTAAATTGTTCAAAATGAAAAAAATATAGGGACCAATTATATAAATTAACCTAAAATTTTTGTTTGAATTGATGATTTAACGTGCCACATCAGCTTGCTATTACACCGTTAATGACAATTAACAACTCAATGACTAAAATATTACAACGATAACATAAGTGACTAAATATAACATTTCAAACATAAATGACTAAAATATAACTTAAAGTAAACAAAAATGACTATTTTAGTAATTCACCTTTTATAAATTATCAAACTTAAAACTTATGAATGCTGGTCCTGCCCCAGGTTTTTATTAAAGATGTGTAATCATAATCAAATAATTTCTTGTAAATTTCAAGCTTGAAATTTGAAAATTTGTGACTCAAAATAATAAATTTAAAAAATAAAGAAGAAAAGAATCAAACAATTCTAAAAAAAAATTTGCTTCACACAAAGTAAAAACAAAACTTTTAACTTTATTCAAATCAATCTAATTTGAGGGGTCAACATTTAAATTTAACAATTTAACTTATAATCAAACTCTATTTAGTAAATAAGAATTTAAAAACTTTTAAAACTAATGGTAATTTTGATAAACTATTGAAAATTTTCATAATGAAAATTTGTTTGATAATGATTTTAATTTTTTACTTAATTCAAAAAGGTGTTGTATAAAATAAATAGGTAGATAACTACTTATCACTTATGTTACTTTGGCAATGGTATTGCTTATTCACCATGTTTTAGTATATGAGTTAGTAATAAACTAATTTCAATTAGCAACTTTTAATTACTCACATGACTTGTTTGGGAAAGGAGAAGGATTTTTTTTTTTGCTTATTTTGAAGAGGTTTTATTTTTTAAAATTGGTTTTTACTCATCTTTCTAATTTCAAGTTTAAATTTGTACTAATTATTATTTATTTTATGTCTGTCTATTATAATAAATACATAATAAATAAGCATTTTTTCTATCGATTAACTCTCAACTTATGTGGCATCAGAATTGTTGCTTGTATAGTATGGCATGGGTTTGAGTGCATTCAAACGCAAACTCAATTAACCAAATTACCATATTTAACTTTTATCGAAAACTATAAAAAAACATTTGTCTAAAAACTATGTAGACAAGGTTCTTGAGAAATTTGGCAATGATGATTTTGGTGTAGCCAGAAATCCGATAGATATAAGTCAACATCTGTCCAAAAAAAAAGGTAAAAGTGTTGACCAAGTAGAATATGCAAGAGTCATAAGCAGTCTAATATACCTTATGAGTTGCACTGGACCTGATATTGTTTTCATTATAAGCAATTTAAGCATATTCACAAGCAATCCAAGGAGAATCACTAGAAAATGATTGTGAGAGTACTGAGATATCTCAGATATACTCGAAACTACGGATTACATTATTCTAGAAATCCTGCTCTGTTAGAAGGATTCTCCAATGCCAGATGGATATTTGATATTCAAGATACCAAAGGCACAAGTGGTTATGTTTTCAAATTGGGAGGAGGAGCTGTGTCATGGAAATCCTCAAGGTAAACGGTTATAACTAGATCCACAATAGAATCTGAGTTTGAAGCTTTAGACAAATTTGGAGAAGAGGCAGAATGGCTACGAAACTTTTTAGAGGATATTCCTAAATGGCCAAAGCCTATGCCCACAATATGCATATATTATGATAACCAAACAACAATAGGAAGAGCACAGAACGTAATGAATAATGGTAAGCCGAGACACATGAGTCGTCGACACAATACTACTAAACAATTGATCTCAACTGGAGTTATATCTATTAATTTTGTAAGATCAAAAGATAACACTGTGAATTCACTAACTAAAGGGTTAAACCGAGATCAAGTTGATAAAACATCGAATGGAATGAGACTAAAACCCATAAATATTTAAGGCGCTATGTGAAGGAAAACCCAATCTAGTTGACTGGAGATCCCAAGATCTAGGTTCAATGGGACAACCTACTTGCATAGACCTTGTGAGGTCATTATGAGGGTTCTTATCCCAAGTCCATTCTTATAGTGAAAGCAGTGATTAAAATGTGGAAAAGGTTAAACAATACTTTTAATGACCATTGTGTGTTTCGGTGAAACGAACAATATAAATCACCTATGTGAGAGTAAAGTAGGGCTTCTTTAAGGAGATTATTAGCGCATAGTTTTCTAAGCTCTTGCAGAACCAAGAGGATGTTCACAGCCATATGAACATGCCCATGAGAACCAAAATCTTGCTAGGGAGGTATTTGTGTAATGTATATCATCGTTTACACAAACGGTAAAACAATTCAAGGACATAGAATGGAAATATACTTCCACAATGGAAGGTTCAAGGGTTGATTTCTACCTATCCTATGCAAATATCAAACGTAGAATCTATTATCTTTTTGAGTCTTTGAGTCTCGTTGATCCATGATGGGATTGTTGGAAAATAATGGATATTTTGGAACTTGGACGCATATTATTTTATTGAGAAAATTGAAGGTTTTAATAATAAATTATGGATTTATATTCTATATAATATGCTCAAAATTGTTGAGTGATGAATGATAAATTAATGCTTAAATTAAACAATAGTTCCGTCTCTTGATGAACAATTGTATCTTTTGAACAATTGTATCTTTTGGTGAATAGATTCATTGCTTTTGGTTTAATATTGCATCTTTTCATTCATTATGTTTGTTCACTTATATCTATTAACTTTTCAACAAAACTCTTCATGAATCGGTCTAAATCTCTTCATTCATTTTCTCTCCTCTATATAAAACCAAGTTAGGAGACTTCCAAAACACATTATCAAAAACCATCAATAACAAAAATTCCTTCTAAATTCATTCCTCCTAGTGATCATAGAGAAAGACAAGATTGTGTTCGATTGATTACTGTTGTTGTGCTACTACTGTGATTGTTTATTGTTGTATCCTGGGAGACAAACGTCTAACGTTACTCAAAGCATCGAGGAGAGGTCAAATCTGTCTTAAGAAAACTGTTCATACAAGCCTCAACAAAATTCTTTTTCTAATTTTCAACTTTGTCCGATTACAGTAATTTTGTTGTGTTACTGCTACTGCATTGTATTGCATTATTATTGTTACTGAGATATTAATACTACATACAAAATTGTATTTTTCTTACAATATTTTACTATTTATAATAGTAAACTTTTTTTTAAGAAAAATCTAATAATTCCAAATCAGCCCTCCATGGGTAGAATAGTAATTTACATAAATTCCATGGGTAGGACAGTAATTTGAATCGCTGCCGAACTAAAGTAATCAGTTTTTCTTTAATCATACAAAATAGTCAGTTTTGTCACAATTACAAAACTGATTATAATATTTTATGGACGGGGGGATTAGTATGAAAATCACCAAAGAAATATTATATATCTTGTTAGAAACTCGCAACATATATTTTTTTAAAAAAGGACAAATTACTTAGATGGTCACACAAAACCAAAAACTTTCATTTTGGTCATTATCGTTATTATAATCTTTCAGTTTAGTCACTTGGCCGTCAAGTCGTTAACGGCATCTGCTGTAGCGCGCCACCTGATTTCCACGAGTGTTCTTTTTCACGTCAATAGTACAGGTAATTTTAAAAGAAATATGGCAAACCCCTTTTATTTTACTTTATTTACCTTGTGATGAAACAGAATTGTTTTCTCATCAACAACAGCAATGGATTCACCTACTAAATTCCCAATATGTTATTGTGGATATCCAGCTTCCTTACGGACGTCTCCAAACATAACTCACATGTGGATATTTTGTATGTTTGTGTTGGTGTTATGCTTTTGGGTAATGAAATCTGGGAAATTTTGTGGGAATATTAAAGTTATGAACTTTGTTGGGTGATTTTTGTGGGAAATATTTGGGAATTTTTCAGAGAATGGTAAATATTGGTACTTTTGGATAATGAAATGCAGGCAAAAAAACTGAAAATTTTGCAGGTTGTAAAAAATTGAAAATTTAATGGCAATGGGTTTCTTCTTATCTAATTTGCAAAGTTTCCAATTGTTATGCGAGTTGATATGTTAGAAGTAGAAAGTGTAGTTCATCATTTAACTTAATGTGCTATGCCAGATAACGCACAGTCGGATGAGTAAAGTGAAAAATCACATAAACGACGGATACTTGAAAAAATGGGATAGTTTATCATAATGGTCAAAAATGTGGGGATAAAAGCGGCTGCTTTAACTTAAAAAAAAAAAAAAAAAGGAGTCGGTGTTGAAAACTAGATATAGAAGAAGTTGTTAATATTTTTTGGTTTAATATAATGGGGTGGGATTTAGAAAGAATGGAAATGTGATTAACATGGATTGACCTGGGGTGGTCGTAGAAGCCAGCTCAGCTTGGCCGTCATACAAAACACGGCTGTTTGACAATGTCCAGATTCCATTATAGGAAAAAATGTACATTTCATTGTTTGTTTGGTTTTGGATTTGCCGAAAGTACCTTTCTCTCTTTCTTTTTCATTAATCAAATATAAACAGCGCATAATTACGACCAAAACTGGATTTCATGAAATTATCAGTTTTGAATCAAACAACCACCCTATTCTTTTTGCCTTTCTTAGCCTGTTGGCATGCTTTTATATTAAAAAGTTAAATTATATTTTTTTTAATAAAAAAGATAAGTAAATTAATTTTTATACGATAGATTAAAGAGTAAATTAGTCATATATTAAATTTTTTATCTATTTTTACTACTAAAAATTGGTCTCTGTATGTCAATATGAGATATTTGTGCCATATCACATGTCACTATTTGGTTATACTATCAGTAAACATGTTCATGGGTCAGGTTGCCTCCCAAAATTTGAGAGGGTTTAGGTAAAAAACTTAGTCTCGAGCCTGAACCAACCCATTTTAAGTTTATAATATTTTATATTATGTTATTTTTATATATTATGTAATTTAGGACAAGTTAAAAAAAATAAACTTATACTAAATATATAATACTACTCTAATGTAAACATTAAAATAATGTTAAGATGACTATATAAAAAATTCAATAAATAAAAAATGAATAAAATTATTAAATATTAAAATAAATATATATATATATTTAAAAATAATATGGGTGGGGATTAGTCTTTTGTAAATATGGGCAGGTTTAGACAAAATTTTAGGCTCAGATTTCGGGTCGGGTTCAGGCAAGTATAAAGTATATTAGTATCATGTTTAGCCATACAAATTTTTAACAATAGAAATGAATGAAATTCTATTTTACAAAAAAGGATCGATTTACTCTTTAATTTAATGTGTAGAGACTAATTTATCTATTTTCTTAATAGAAGAGGTAAAATGTAATTTGACATCTAATTTATTTATTTACTTATTTTTACCCTAAATAAATATTACTATGTATGAATTTTATCTAAATGAATCTTAATTAAGTTTGGATAGTATTTTGTAATAATTGATTTTGAATTTAATTATTAGATTGTGTAATATGTACACCTGTAATTATATTCAAAATAAATAATAATTAAAAAAAACTACAAATTATGAACCATTTAAAAAAAAAGAAATTATTAAGAAAATTTATGAAAAGAAAAAAAAAGAAAGAGATACAAGTAATAATGGAAGCAAATTAAATAAATTTAGAAAAATTGAGTGATAATTATGATTAGGATGGATAATGTTAAATTTATAGTTTGACAAGTGAATTGGATAATTACTTAATCAGTTTTATCCTTAATATTATTCCATTTTTAAAAAATATATATATTCTCTAAATTTTAAAAAGAAAAGGTATTAAAATATATATATATATATATATATTCTGTAAATGTATATCTGTATAAATTTTATCACGTTGTTTTTTTTTTTTTTTACATTTGTACGACTTTAGGAGTTAAGTGTTGTATATTTGTACTTATTGACACGTAAAAGAAATAGTAACAAACATCGGGGTAAAGGAGTCTTCAAAGAGAGGGACTGTTATCACCTTTATATATTCTGTTCATATTCATGTATATCACTCTAATAAGGCACGTGTCTCAACCGGCTTTCACCGGTTAACAGTTGCTTCCCCTCCTTCGTTGACCACCGCCCCGCCCCACCCCACCACAACTCATATAGGGTTAGCCTTTGAACACTAGAACTATTATTTTATTTTTAATTAAAATAATATTATTAAAAACTACGGTTTATATATAATTAAAATATTATCCATGATCTGGAGCTGTTTCTTCCAGGACTGATATTAACCATTACCAACATCTTACATTAAATGCCTCCTTTTATAATATTCCCAATCCCATTTATAAGAAAAGTTTAAATTTTATTTAATAAAACAAAATCCAGATGTTTTTATATATAAATTTTCATGGGGGAGTTAAAATAGAGAGGGGGAAGGGAGAGAGAGAGAGAGAGAGAGAGAGAGAGAGAGAGAGAGAGAGAGGAGGTGAGCTTTTAAAGATATTTGGTGGCAAAGCCCCCTGGCTGTGCTTTGCAGAGAGAATCAAAAGGACAAAAAGGCAGCGCAGGCTATGTAGAAAAAAACCCAATGAACTCCTCACCCTAAGAAGCAACAACAATACTTTAAAGCAGAGATTTGGATAGCGCTAGAGCTAGAGACAGTGTGTTCATTTTTACCCAAAAAGAACACAAAATCCATACCCAATTTTTTGCTTCTTCTCAATTCTTCCTTCTTATCCATTCAGTAAGTCTTTCACAACCTTATTGTTATTAGTATTCCTTCTGTTACTTATTTCCTTTTTTGTTTTTTTGTTTTTGTTTTTGTTCATGTATATGTTTATGTTTTTAAGCACTATGTTTTTCTCTAATGAAGATTACTGAAACTATCAATAGATCCAATTCGTCTTTTTTTTTTTTTTTGGTATTCTCTTCTTTTGGATCTAGCAGTCCAAATTTTTTTCTCGGTTAGTGTTTATGTTATTTGAAATTCTGAGATCTGGTACCTCTTTTTCTTCAGATTGTTTGATCATAAATTCTTTTTCTTACTTTCTTTCCTCTTCCTTTTTTACTGAATTTTAAGGTTTATTTTTTTTCCCATAACCAATACAGACCAGAGAAAACGAAAAGAAAATAAAACCTGCCTTTGAAATTTCGTTTTTCTTTTAATTAACTTGGATCGCCTTTATTTAATTCAATTTTCTGTTTGGTTTTTTTTTTCTTTAATGTTCAAAATTGAAACTGTTGTTGTTTTTTTGGTTCTTGAATAGGATGAATTGCTAATCTTTACAGCGCATAAATATATATATTTTCCCGGCTGGGCGAAAAAAAAATTGCTGTTTCTACAGTGATTTGAAATTTCTTCCCATTGTTGCGATTTTGGGAGTTATTCCCTTTTGGAAATTGGGAGGGGAGCGAAAGTGTGATGGTGGAGAATCGATCCTGCAAGTCGTGTTTGGTGTTGGCAAGCTCCTCTCAACAAGAAACCGACTGGCCTTACATGTTCAATGGGAAGCGTCCGCTGCCTCTCGAAATCTCCGGATCCGATGCTTGTCATCAAGAAACCAAGTTGCCTAAGCTCTTCTCCAACGATACTAGTCGATATGAATCTTCTTCGGATTTGGATGTGTTAATCCAACCGATTGGGAGGGACAACTCCATCAATTGTCTGATTAGGTGCTCGAGATCCTATTATGGTTCCATTGCCTCGTTGAATCGGAGTTTCAGATCCGTAATCAGGAGCGGAGAGATCTACAAGTCAAGGAGGCAGAAGGGTGTTACTGAACATTGGGTTTACTTTTCTTGTGACCTCCTTCAATGGGAGGCGTTTGATCCAATCCAATGCAAGTGGATGCATTTGCCACCGATGCCTCCCAATGGTTGTTTCATTTTTGGGGACAAGGAATCCTTGGCCGTGGGAACTGAGTTGCTTGTATTTGGGAAGGAACTGAATTCCCAAGTGATATATAGATATAGTATTTTGACAAACTCTTGGACTGTCGGGACTAGTATGAATTCTCCTAGGTGCTTGTTCGGGTCAGCTAGTCTTGGAGAGATTGCGATTTTAGCTGGTGGTTGTGATTCTCAGGGTAACATCCTCAGCACCGCAGAAATGTACAATTCCGAGACTCAGAAGTGGGAGACTCTCCCAAGCATGAATACCCCAAGGAAGATGTGTAGTGGGGTATTTATGGATAAGAAATTCTATGTAATTGGGGGAACTGGTGGAGTGGGAAATGATGCAAGGGTTCTCACTTGTGGGGAGGAGTATGATTTAGAGTTAAAAAAGTGGACTAAAATTCCGAACATGTCTGTGGCAGCTGGTGAGGCTGAGAAGCCTGTGGCACCTGGGGCACCCCCACTGGTTGCAGTTGTAAACAATGAACTGTATGCTGCTGACCATGCCGACATGGAGGTAAAGAAGTATGATAAGGAGAAAAAATCATGGTTGACTATCGGAAGATTGCCCGAAAGAGCTGTTTCCATGAACGGTTGGGGTCTTGCATTCAGAGCATGCGGTGATCGCCTTATAGTGATCGGAGGTCAAACCGCCTCAGGCGGAAGCTTTATAGAGCTGAATTCGTGGGTTCCAAGCGAAGGGCCTCCACAATGGAACTTGCTAGCCAGAAAGCGGTCGGGTAACTTTGTGTATAATTGCGCGGTGATGGGTTGCTAAGAGATGGATGTTGCTGGCATCATGTGCAGTGGAATGGTGCCCCACTCTGCCACTGGGGTTCAACGACTCTTGCTAATGGTAATTTCCCCTAGTTCCATTTTTATATCCTTCCCCATTTGGATAGGGAGATGATAGAGGGGGGAAGAGTTTCAAATTTACTCAAAGATTCAAAAGAATATTTTACTGCTAGGATTGTCTTATTTCATTTTACAAACATGACTCAAAGTGTCTTCCATTCCATTTGTTGCGAGAAATCGCAGCATGTAACACACACAAGAATAGGTTTTAATAATTTGAAGTAGCAAACACAGTGGTAGGTTGGCATTAGAGTAAGTTAAAGCTTTTCCTAAGAAACAGACAAGTAGTTGTATCCTTAATTTTGTTGGGAATTGTGTTTAAATGGAGGAAATAAGTTGTTGTTATCTTGGATGTTGGCTGATGTACTCTGATCACATTGATCAATTGTAATGGATGGGTTTACATAAATTATATCTGTTCATGATCACTTTTTGGAATCCTTTGTTGTTTTTAGCATCTTTGGTTCGGCTGATGATGGTGTTTGTTTCTTCTCTATTTGCAATACTCAGCCAATTTTCAATTCTCTAGCCCAGCCGGGTCAGATTCCTAAAAGAGTGGGCAAAGTTCTCCCACCCCAACTTTCTTTATCCACAAGACTTACATCGAGCTCTTTGCAACTCAATCCTAGAAATATTGGTTATTCATTTTCGATTGTGTTAGTTTCACAAGCAGCATTCGAGCTGTAAACATACACATATACAAAATAGGAATACATAAGAAACAGTGTTTGCTCTTGAATAAGCCTCGTACATACATGAATGGATAAATGGTATTTCACAACAGAAACTAAAATAACAAAAAGAAGGTATTTCACAAGAAAATTCCTACAAAAAGAAAGAACAAATTGTATGGAAAAGATAACACCTGAATATCAGAGCCAGGTTTCGATCCTGGGACCTGTGGGTTATGGGCCCACCACGCTTCCGCTGCGCCACTCTGATATGTTGTTTAGGTTTTGTACATCAATCAATCAAACTTTAAATTGATCTTAAACTTCATGTTTCAATTAAATCCATTTCCATTTCAATCACCTCCTATCAATCTAATCATCAACTTTAATATTATTTAAAATATTTATTAATCCATGTTGAAAAGAAATTCATGTTAGATTCAACTGAAATATTTTTTGAATTTTAGTTACTAATTCTAACCCATAGTTTGCGGACATCTTTCTGCAATTAACCTAAAATTTATTAAACATCTGTTTTTTTTTCTTTCAACTTTCAAACTGTGATACTAATTCATGAGGGTTAACATGTGCTCAAACTATGGTTTATAATTTTAAATTATCATCTAAAATTAAAACATTTTAATTGAGTTTTTAAAGTACCAATCATTATATTAATCAAGTTATTTTATCATCTTAATGTCAATCTGAGTGTCCAATGCTAATGCAAATTTGACATTTCACACATTTAAAATACATGAATCGACTTTTAATCATATATACCAACTAAATGGACAGCTCAAATTTGATGTGTTAAAAAAATAGTTTTGTTAAAATTTGAAAAGACTATTTTTTAAGAATTCCATATCCAAGTTGTCTATGCAATAAGAATAAATATATTTGATTCATGCATCTTAAATATGCTTTATGTCAAAACCAAGATAATGTTTAACGCCCAACCTAACAGAAGGATTTAATTAATACAATATTGATACTTTAAAGACTCACTTAAATTTTTAAAATTAATTTAAAATCTAAACCATAATATGAGGGTATACGATGTGTAATAACCATTGGGTCAAGTTTGGATTAAATTTGAATTTGATGCATTTTATTATTATTATTTGATAATGTTTTATTATTTAATTTAATTAGTATTGACATATATGCACGGTAGTATGGCTTCAATTTGGATACTAATGAATTCATCTGTTGTTTTGGGTGGCCTGGTTTCAACTTGCGGTATATGCATGTTTATATGCTTCAATATAACATATGTATACGTGAATGTTACGGGCCGCGGATCAAAGTTCGTGACTATTGCAAACAAAACATCCCATGGAGGACAACTTATAAAATGGTATCAGATTCTTAGGTGTTTTTTTCTGTTCTTATAAATTGATTTATGGTAAATAATCTCAAAATCGTTTTCTTTCTCAAAAAGTTTTCGGGAAAAAATATTTTTTAGTGGATAAATGTTTCTCAAACAATCTTACATTTTACATATTTATTATTGGCACTCTTTTAGAATATTAAAAAATATTTTCTACATAAAAGTGATTGAAAAAGTGAAACAAATAGAAAAAATTGAAAAATAAAGAAAAAATTTAAAAATATTTTTTTGGGTTGATTTTTGTGCCAAAACTTTCCAAATCAGATCTACATTCTTTGAAGAAGCTCCAGTTTAAATTTCGTGATTTTTGCAAATCAAGAACACCTCGAACGGAGTCTGTTAAGTTGCTTCGCAATTTTTTGGGTTTTCGAGTTTAAAGGATTTTCATTGACTTTCAGGCTTACGTTTTTATTTGTTTTTTTTTTTTACTTTTTATTGTTACTTTACGCATTCTAACACTTAATTGTTTCTTATGTTAGTAGGTTAAAATACGTTGTACATTCCTTCTTTCGTCCAACACAATTCTTTGGTGTCTAGACAATTTTGGACTCCTAGTGCCACTAGGTTTGCTTTGCTAGTTTGATTCTAATACATTCAAACTAGTTGGTATAAACACTTTTAAAAGATTCACAAGATTAATTCTTACCTCATTGACAATTTAATTTCTATTTTTGAGTGCATAACAATGAAGTTTGCTTAAATTTTCTTTTCTTGAGTGTTGTGTTATTTTTAAGCTTTCATAATGATTCACAATACTATGATTGGAAAATTGCAAAGGGATCAAGAGGTTCAATATGCTCAAGTTCAACAACGAGACACTATTCTAGACACAATTAGGAAAAATTTGGAACGTCTAAGTACTCAACTTGAGTGTCAGAATCGTAATTAGGGAGATAAGGTTGACCAGCCTCGTCTTCTTGCAAATAATGTTAGACGTGTACCTCACACGAATGATGAGACTTTCCTTAATAATGATCGTTAACAGCCTTCTTTGGCTAAACCATAGTTCTCAATTCCATAATTTCATGGAAAGAATGGTCTTGGAGCATATTGTGAGTGAGAATAAAAAATTGGACTTATGTTCCGTTACATAAATGCTCAGAAGAGAAAAAAGTCTCATTGGTGACCATTGAATTTTCAGATTATGCGTTGAGTTGGTATGTTCAACTTGGAATTGATCATCAAAGAAACTACAAAAGGGAAATTGAAACATGGGTCAAGTTGAAGCAAGTGATGTGAAAGCATTTCATTCATTCTCATTACTATAGAGAGGTCAAAACGAAACGTTGATGCCATGTTCAAGTTAACTGGTCAATTGATGAGTACTTCAAGAAGAGATGGCCAAATGAAAAGAGGAGTATAACTGATCTCTCACCTGTTTTGAAATGTTATTGGTGTAGTTCAAAAGATCATGAGGGTTTTCGATGTCCAATTAAATATCCAAACAGAGAGAATATGATTGAGCTATCACTTTTTGTGCAATGTTATTGGTGTAGTTCAAAAGATCATAAGAGTTTCCAATGTCTAATTAAATATCCAACTAGAGAAGAAAGTAAGTATGACTTTGTACCTTTTGTTAACTCTTACTCTACTAGAAAAGAGACTTGCGATGGCGAACTTTGAGAACTGGAAAAAGATGATAGTGAAATTTTTTTTCTTCGAATCTATGGAGTTAGATGAGATAAAAACATCATGTTATTCTATTGGGATGTATTGTACTAAATTGAATATTCATAATACTTGTGAGGGGGATATAAGAAGTGAGGAAGAATCATGTGCAAAGACCGAGAGAAAAAAAACCTTGAGTGATAAAAGTCTACTTGTTGGTCCAAATTTGGTGAGTGAAAATCCATATGAGGTAACATTGGAGAGTTCTCAAATAGAAAAATAAAATGAAAAGAATGAAAATACCCAACAAAAGAATGATTATGTTTTAACTAACTCAAACTCAAATTTGTTTAATGATGTTTCTTTGTTACAGGATTTTAAGAATCCATTGACGGACTCTCAATTATATTACTCTACCAACGATAGACAGTTTTACTTGTGGGAAAGAGCTAAGTTGAACATTGATAATTCTCCACAAGTTCTAGAAGGTAAGAAAGGTAAGGATACATTGGAAATTGAAATATGTAGGCATACCTTCAATGTTTTTTTTATAAGTATGCTACTGATTTTATTTTTCCTTACGACATGTTTTTTAATTGGTCAAAGTTTCAATATGGTTTGAAAGTTCAATTGATTTTATGGGTTTATCTAGGTATGTAAAGGTTAATTTTGTTGCATTCGATAGGTTTATTAAAGAACCTTATGCATTTGATCTTGCAACAAAATTTTCTACTTTAGACTTTAAATATGAATTTTTACATAATTATATTAAACTTTTGGATTTTGATTATTATGTGACATTATTAACTAATCTTTGGAAATTTTTATGGATGGCCATCCATATTCAAATAAAGTTACAGATTAATTTTTTACTTGAATAGTCATGTAATATTTCTTTGTTTAGTGTTGATGATTTGTTTTTGAAGGAGAGGTATTTGATCCATACTGATTTGGGGGATCAAAATCATATCTTTGATCCTGGAGATAGTTTTGGTGCACAAGTAGCCTTGGGCAAGTATTTGTTTGCTTTTATTGTTATTAATTCTAATCCTTTTTCTTTTTCTACATCTAAAGATTTGAGGATGAATTTTCTTGAGGAATAGGGGAATGATACGAGTCTTAAGTCCCAATTTCAGGCCCATAGATGTGATGGACTTACACTACCTCAAGGCCCAACAATAAGGTCAAAGATCAGTCAAATCAAACCAAGATTCGATCAAAGCTAGTACGTGAGGATGAATCTTTTTGAGAAAACGAGGAATGATACATGTACAGAATGGGTGAAATGTATTAAAGTCAATTCAACTAAGCTGTCAATTTTCAAACTAAAAAGATTAGTCAACTTGCAACAAATTTTTGGATGGGATCCAGGCATTTCTGGATTAAGATGTCTTCATAGCGTTCAAAGATCTATCTCTTAGCTTCAAAACAAACATTGAATCACTCGATTTCGAGTTTGAAAACTTAAGTTATAATCGTTTAAATGAAGACTGTGATAGCAAAATTTCTGGATGAGATTATTACGAAAATTACAAGTTTCAAGCTTTTAATTCGAGTTTAAATCATATTGGGTTTGGGTTTTAGGCTTAATTTTTATTATATATGAGTCCAATATTGTATTTATTAGCTTTTATTAATTTATTATTTTTCTATTCCTAATTTTTTTATAATTATTAAGTATTGTAAGTTATTTAGGAGTTTTGTGTCAACTAGAAAGTTTATTTTAAAACTACTTCTTGTTTAAGTTAATTAGAGTTCTAGTATACTTAAGAGTTTTATTTAGATTTATTTAGCTATCCCTATATAAAGGCCTTTGCATTGTACACAATTGAATCAATTCATTATTATTCAACAACTTCTCTTTTGAGTTAATAAATTCTCTTTGAGTTTTTATATTCAATAATTTTTCTTGAGTTTTCTTGGTTTTTTTATCCAAATAATATAAAAAACAATTAATTATGAAAAATGTATGGAAAACAGATTAATTACAAAAATAGACATTTGCTATAATGTTCTGATGGTGCTGCTTGATATATTGGCGACACCAGACTGAAATGTGATAATCTAAAAAATTCAGGTACCTGATCTGTAAATTTCCCGTTTTGATTGACAACTAAAAGAAAAGGTTTTAAGGGTGCCGCCTAACCGTATGGAGACACCAAACTTTAAATAGGAAAAATTGCTTCATAAACCCCCATTGTTTATTATTTTTTTATTCCCCTTTAACACAAAAAATAGAGAGATCTCTTACCAATTAATCCAAAAATTTTTTCTACCAAAATGTATATTTTTTTTTGTAAAAAATCGATTTCAACTGAAAATAAATTTCATTTATTATTCAAAAAATAATTTTTTATTAAAATTATATCACATATAATAGGTAACAGTATTTGTAGTAGTTTTCTTTTGCTCACATTATATTTGAAAACTATAAATTCAACTAATAATTATAATTTATACATAATAAGATTTTTCTAAAGCTTTTATATAATTTTATACCGTGCCGTAAATTAAATTGCTAATAAAATTATAATTTTTTTCAAAAAATAAATAAATTATTTTCATACAATATATAACGAGCTTGTATTGTCTCTATGATGGGTGAATATATATATATTTGAATTTCATAATTTCCATTTTTTTTGTTTGACAATTAAAATATTGAAACTAAATATTTTAAATTAATCCCAATTCATTATTTGGAAAATTTAAATTTAGATTTGAATTTCAATTATTGGTTATAGTTAAATCAATTATTAAAATTCATACTTCTAACCGATCAATGTAATTGGATTAATATATATTTTTATTTTTTTTAATAAAAATCTCTACAAACATGTTTAGGATGGTACCAAGTGTCCTTTTTAATTTTTTTTTTAATTTTTATTTTACTACACCAAAATAACAATTGACATCATCCTAAACTCACTTGTGGAGCTTTTACTCCACTGGCGATGTACAAGGTAATAATCCATTCTGTAAGACAACAACAACAACAATAATAATCTTTAGGGGGACCAATCAGTTTTATTGGTCAATTCAGTCGGGTTTTTTTTGGGAACCGACTTGAAACCCATACATGGCATAGGCACATGGTGGGACTTTGAAACCTATATATATAGTCACATATAATGGATTATGGGTTTCGAACCTGAGTACTCAAGACTCAGGGCCTCCGTCTTTGCTGACAAGTCAAGGCTTCATTGGCATTTTTTTATAAAGTAAGAATTTGTTTTAATAAAAATATTATATAAAAATTAAAATGACATTATTACCTTTTGGAGACATTTGGTTTGAGAAATCTCACTTTAGAGGGTAATATAAGATTCCAAAATGACATTCTCCTTTTGGATTTTGAAGATTACTTTGAGTCAGTAATCCTATATTAAGGTTTTCTTGGATTACCAATTACTTCCAATGAAATGGAATCTTAAGGGACAATCCTTCTTTACTGAGTTCATTTGGTGTTTGGAACACTGATGGTGAATCACATTTGGATGGTTTAAACACACTGCACTCCCATAATACAACTTAGAGCCAGTTTCGCATTGCTTTTGAAAAATATTGTGAAAAAATACTTTTGAAAAGTGTTATTGAGATTTTAGTGTTTAGCATTGCTTTTGAAAAGTGCTTTTAAGAAGATAAAATGTGTATTTTAAACATGATGTTATAAAGTATAAAAACATGCATTTAAATGATATTAGAATTAATTAATAATTATGATATATAAAATATATCATCTTAAATTATAATAAAATATAGAAAACAATTTATTGTAGCCCATTATTAATATTTTGATACATGAAATATAAATTTTAAAACTTTTAAACAATTAGTATAAAATGCTTGTAAAATATTTTACATATTAGACATTATAATTACAAACAGAGATAAACATAACAAATTAAAATATGTTACATATTTTAATTAAATTTTAAAAAGAAAAATAATCGCACACTCAATAGAAATATTACAAATAATACATTAGTGTTTGCAATTTAAATTGAATTCATTAAATTACAAGCTATGACATCCATTGTTAGTTCTATTTTATAATCACCTAAATTGTTTGATTCACTACCACTACCATCACCATCACTTTCTCTATCATGCACGTCTTTTAGGTTAATAATATTCTTATATGCTCTATCATTATTTTCATATATCATAAAATCTGCATCATTTAAACCTAATCGTTTTCGAATAAAATTGTGTATCGCCATCATAGCAACAACAATCATCATTTATTTTTTTACAACTATAACTTGACATATACTTTAAAATGACCTATTTTTTAGCACACTAAATGTTCATTCAATAACACTATGTAATGATTGAATATTTCTTCTTATTAGATATAAGTCTACCATTACGAAAATCAAGTAAATGATATCATTCTCCTCTATATAATTCGAGAAAACCTTTCATTTAAGGATATCCAAAACCAACAAGATAACATTTCCCTTCATGTCATAACATAATAAACAAACAATTAAAGAGCTTATACTTTATTATTTAAAAGAAAAAAAATTGATCAAATAATTTACCATTTGGTGGGTGTGGAAAGTTTAATCTTGGATCTCGAATTATATCAAGAAATATTCTAGTGTCATATGTTGGTCCTTCCCATCCAACTATGACAAATGTAAAGAACATATTAAAATCACATACTGCCATAACATTCTGAGTTAAGACACTTTTTGTTCCTATGTAGGGAATTTGTTCGTTTGGTGGAAGAATAACACCAACATGTGTACCATCAATTGTAGTTATGCAATCTTAAATAAACAATCATATTAGTATACATGCATATTTTAAGTAAACTAATACATTAAAACATAATATTATAATTTTAAACTTTTACCTTAAAATGTAGCATATCTGTAGAATCATTACATATTTGTTCCAACATTAAGCTAAAAGTATAATCATCTGGTGCAATTATATCAATGGTCATCTTTGAAACTTTGAAATCTCTAGACCTTCGAAATCTCAAGCACAATAACAAAGTATAGACTTATTGTCCCTCTAGGCCTTCGAAATTTCTCTCAATATTGAGTAACTGTTACACCAAGGCCCAAGATGTGCAAAAAGATACCCAACATTTCATGAGAAGAAATGTTTCTTGAACTTTGCAAATCGTACTAGGTTTTCAAAACACTCAACAAACTTGTGAATACAATTCTTGACATTCTAAAATTAATCATACAATGTTATTCATGACCTTTAAAGATCTTTGGAATCCATGCCTCTTTAGATTGATTTGATTTTGTTCATGTTTGCTTTAATATATATTTCTCATAATATAATTGCACAGAAGAAGATGCAACACCGAATAACCTATTAAAACTTTTTATATGTTGTAAAATCTTATTCATTTTCCTTTCATCATTACTTCTATCACTAGTGAAATTTTTGACCACACTCATTACCTATGAACATATATTATATTCAAAAACCAAGAACCAAGTAAAAATTTCACAACAAACTCATGTGCTAAATATATTCAAAAATCAAACAAAAAAAAATACGATTCATGTAATAATTTAGCAAACATAAATAAATAATCAAACAATGCATTTAACATATATGGAATTTAAAAGTGCCTAACGCAAACCAAAGATTAATCATAAATGATACTTGTAGTTGTCTAAGTCAAAACTAAAATTAAACATAAATGGCACTTATAATTGTCCAAGGCAAACTAAATATTAAGCATTCTACTTAACTAAAATAAAAGTACCCCAGAGATGTTCAATAAAACATATCTTAAGACCCTAGAAGCTTAGAAAATTTTGAACTCCCCTCCATTTTCATTTTAAGCCATCAAACTCTAATCTTGAGATCAATTGATAAAAACACAGTTTGCTTTTTCTTATTGATTAATAACTTTAATGAGAAAAAGTAAAGTGAAGTGACTTTTGGAACTTGCTCTAACAAGTCATCAAGCACTTTGATTGCTTGAGGAATATTATATGGATCCATAGCAGGAGTTAGAGTAGATGTGGCTTGACTCATAGTCTTAGCAACATTGGATAATTTATAAAATTGGCTGGACAATTGTGCAACCCCTTCAATTTGCTTTGAGGAATTTTTCTTCCAATTTTAAAATATGAAATTCTTGTCTCAATTGTTTTTCATTTTTTTAAGTAGCTCTTACACATGTTGTACATATTCAAATTGAAGTTCACAAGTTTTATTATTTCCATATGTGACTTTACTCGTATTCTTAGTTGCATTGGATAATTTATTAATTTGACTAGACAATTCGCAACTCCCCTAATTTGATTTGAGGATTCTTTTCCTTCCAGTTTTAAAATATGAAGTTCATGCCTCAATTATTTTCCTTTTTTAATGTAGCTCTTGTACGTGTTCTACAGGTTCATACTGAAGTTCACAAGTTTGATTGTTACCATCAAAGTCACATCCTATTTGACTTGACTTGTGAACATTATCTATTTCATTTTCTCCCTCATTGTCTTCAAGTATCACATTATCACCATCCTAAAAAAATATGTCGGGAGTGTACTCGAAGAAAGTGGCTATGCGTTATCATCGATGACAACTATCTCCATAAACATCTGGTCCAACTTTCCTTCAAATTTAGGATCTGTGAAAATAAAATAAAATAAAATAAAGAACACACAAATTTTACGTGGAAACCCTTTTGGGAAAAAAACCACGGGCAGAGGAGAAGAAAATTCACTATGTCGAATTCAAATTAATACAAGAGGAATAGACTTTGTCTATTAATAGGCTTGTAAAGCCATATTCTAGTAAGACTGAAACACCTTATTCTAATAAATATCAAATAGATGGAATTTGATAAGGTTTAAAAAACCTTATTCTAAAAATAAAATAAAAGAAGTGTAATTCTATATGGATTCTTCTTTTATTTTATTTTACCACTGTATTTTATTTAAATAAGGATTTGGGTCACTTAATTCTAACAATCTCCACATTGACATGAATTCTCAATGAATAAGTTCTTCTTCACGAACTCTAAACGAACAAGTTCTCCACCTCTTCTATAAAACCCCTTAAGGGTTTAACTTCAACAATGAACACCAACCAAGTTTAAGTATTGCTCAAACTTGGTTATAGAAAGTGACTTAGTCATCATATCTGCAGGATTTTCATGAGTACCAATTTTCCTCACAACAATATCACCACGAGCAATAATATCACGAACAAAATGATATCGAACATCAATGTGTTTTGTTCTCTCATGAAATATTCGATCTTTTGTAAGAAAGATGACACTCTGACTGTCACAAATACTATGCTAATTTGAAGGTCTTCATTGAGTTCACTAAAGAGTCCCTTCAACCAAATAGCTTCTTTACAAGCCTCAATAATCGCCATGTACTCAGCTTCAGTGGTAGACAAAGCGACTGTAGTTTGTAAAGTGGCTTTCCAACTGATTGCACAACCTCCAATTATAAAGACATAACCTGTGAGAGATCTTCTTCTATCAAGGTCTCCAGCAAAATCAGCATCAACATACCCAATGATTCCATCTTCAGTTCTTCCAAACTGTAAGCAAACATCAATAGTACCTCGTAAGTATCTTAAAATCCATCGAATCGCTTTCGGTGTTTTTACTGGGATTCGCCATATATCGCTAATCGCTGCTTGTTGCATATGATAAATCTAGATGTGAACAAACCATAGCATACATGAGAGATCCCACTGCACTAGAGTATGGAACATGTGACATGTACTCAATCTCATCATCTGATTGTGGAGACAAAACCGATGAAAGTCTGAAATGGGTTGCTAAAGGAGTACTAACAGGCTTAGCACTCTACATATTGAATCTGCAAAGAACTTTCTCAATGTACCCCTTCTGACTTAGGTACAATTTACTTGCTTTTCTATCTCTGAGAATCTCCATTCCAAGTATCTTCTTTGTTGGTCCTAAATCTTTCATCTTAAATTCTTTACTTAGTTGGGCTTTGACCTTTCTTATCTCTCATTTATCTTTTGCTGCTATCAACATGTCATCAACATAAAGAAGTAGATACACAAAAGAACCATCAATGATTTTCTTAAAGTAAACACAACTGTTAAAACTACTTCTTTTGAAATCATGAGAAGTCATAAAGGAATCAAACCTCTTGTACCACTGTCTTGGTGACTATTTTAAATCGTAAAGAGATTTTTTCAGCAAGCAAACATAGTCCTCTTTTTTTGAGACTATAAAACCCTCTGGTTGTTGCATGTAAATGTCCTCTTGAAGTTCTCCATGCAAAAATACAGTTTTTACATCTAACTGCTCAAGCTCCAAATCATGCATGGCCACAATACCAAGCAAAGCTCGAGTCGAACTATGCTTAACAACTGGGGAGAACACATCTGTGAAGTCCACTCATTGAATTTGACTGTAACCCTTTGCAACAAGCCTTGTTTTATATCTGGGTTCTTCAACTCCTAGAGTCCCTTCTTTCTTTTTAAACACCTATTTACAATGAACAACCTTTTTACCTTTAGGAAGTTTCATAAGATCCCATATTTTATTTTTATGGAGTGATTCCATCTCCTCTTGTATAGCAAACATCCACTTTTCTGAGTCTTCACAGCTAACCGCCTCAGAATAATTAGATGACTCTTGATTCGCATCTATATCTTCAGCCACATTTAAAGCATAAGCAACTAGATCAGCCTCGGTATACTTCTTTGGAGGTTTAATTTCTCTTTTAGTTCTATTTTTGGCGATAGAGTATTGCGGTGAAGAAGTAACTCTATTATCAATTTTTGTACTATTTTGAGGAGTCGACTCTGTATTAACCTGATGCTCCACCTGCTTTTGATTTTTTTTATTGGAAGAGTCCTTAAGAGATAAGATAGGTAGCATAGTAGTTTCATCAAAAACAACATCTCTACTAATCACAACTTTTCTATTTTCAGGACACCATAACTTATACCCTTTTACACCAGCTTTATAACCAAGAAAAACACATTTAATGGATCTTGGTTCCAATTTTCCATTATCAACATGAGCATACACAGGACACCCAAAGATCTTTAAATAATAATAATTAATAGGATTACCAGACCATACCTCTTGTGGAGTTTTTTTCTCAATGGCAACGGATGGAGATCGATTGATCAAAAAACATGCAGTAGAGGTTGCTTCTGCCCAAAACGACTTCGGTAAGTTGGCATTTAACAACATACATCGAACCTTTTCTATGATCATTCTGTTCATTCGTTCTGCAACGCCGTTTTGCTGTGGAGTATGACGAACTGTCAAGTGTCTCACGATCCCTTCTAACTTGCACAATCTATTAAACTCATCAGAACAGAACTCTAAGCCATTGTCTTTGTCGAGGTATTTTATTTGTTTTTCCGTCTGTTTTTCAATCATAATTTTCCAAGACTTAAATGCGAAAAACACATTGCTTTTCTACTTCAAGAAGAACACCCAAACTTTTCTGGAAAAATCATCAATAAAGGTTAGCATATAATTAGCTCCACCTCTCGAAGGCACTCTGGATGGCCCCCACAGATCAGAATGAATATACTCTAATGTTCCCTTCATGTTATGGATTTCTCTAGTGAATCAAACTCTCTTTTGCTTCCCAAAAACACAGTGCTCACAAAAACTTAGTTTGTAAATTCCTTGCCCATCAAGAAGTCCTCTTTTGCTTAATTCTACCATGCCATTCTCACTCATATACCCTAGGCGCATATGCCAAAGTTTAGTAATATCATCATCTGACAAGGAAGAGGAAGCGACAGCTGCATCACCAGTAACAGTAGAACCCTACAAAACATATAACTTGGTAGTCTTTCTTTGCCCTTTCATCACAACAAGGGAACCTTTGGAAATCTTTAAAACCCCACTTTCAGCTGTGTATCTGTACCCTTTTGAATCAAGAGTACTCAACAAAATTAAATTTCTTTTCAATTCTGAAACATGTCGCACGTCACTAAGTGGTCTGACAACTTCATCAAACATCTTAACTTTAATTGTTCCAACACTTGTGATTTTAATGAAGCATTATTTCCCATCAAAACAACACCTTTAGACACTGTTTCATAAGTTGTAAACCAATCCCAATGAGGACTCATGTGGAAGGTGCAGCCTGAATCAAGTATCCACTCCTCGCTTACTTTAGAATCATTGACAAAAGCGACTAGAAGTTCACCATAGCTGTAGTCTTATACAACATCAGCTTCACCAAAATTTTCTGGTTGTTTTCCCTTTTGATTTGCAGCCTCCCTTTTAATCTTGTTCTGTAGCTTATAGCACTCAGATTTAATGTACCCTTTCTTCTTGCAGAAGTTACAAGTTTTACCTCCGTTTGAAGACTTTGATCTACCCTTAGATTTACCACAAGGATTCCGTTTCTGTGTCCTACCACGATCATCATCAGTATTTCGATCTTGTTTCCCATGAACAATGAGACCCTCTCCTTGAGAGTCGGGTTTAACCACAAGATGCTTCATCTTATCATACGAGGTTAAAGAATAATAAACCTCATCAACTGTGAGAGACTCGCGGCTATATAAAATCATGTCTCTAAAGGTTGAATAAGACGGGGGCAACGAACAAAGTAGAATCAACCCTAGATCTTCCTTATCATATTAAACCTCCATGGCCTCCAAGTTTGAGAGAATTTCTTTAAAAACTATTAAGTGTTCGTGTACAGACGCACCTTCCTCCAAACGATGAGCATAAAGAAGTTTTTTCATATGCAACTTGCTTGTTAGAGTTTTTGACATACATATTTGTTCTAGCCTCTTCCATAATGTAGCGGCGGTCTTTTCTTTCATCACATCCTGTAAAATTTCGTTGGACAAATGCAGATGTAATTGTGTTAACGACTTTTGATCTTTACACTTCTTCTCTTCATCTGTTAAAGTCGAAGGCATCTTATCTATCCCTAGGAGGGCATCCTCTAGATCCATCTGTGCAAGAACTGCTTGTATCTTAATCTGCTACAACGCAAATCTAGTGTTGCGATCCAACTGCGGAATTTCATACTTCAAAGACGCCATTATCGTGATCGAGATGAAAAACCCGGAAGCTCGGATACCAATTTGTGAAAATAAAATAAAATAAAATAAAGAACACACAAATTTTACGTGGAAACCCTTTCGGAAAAAAACCACGGGCAGAGGAAAAGAAAATTCACTATGTCGAATTCAAATTAATACAAGAGGAATAGACTATGTGTATCTATAGGCTTGTAAAGCCATATTCTAGTAAGACTGAAACACCTTATTCTAATCAATATCACATAGATGGAATTTAATAAGGTTTAAAAAACCTTATTCTAAAAATAAAATAAAATAAAAGAAGTGTAATTCTATATAGATTCTTCTTTTATTTTATTTTACCACTATATTTTATTTAAATAAGGATTCGGGTCACTTAATTCTAACAGGATCGATGCCTATGGTTCTAAATCTTTGAGTTTCAGGCACAACCTATATATAAATATATAATTTAGTGAGAAATTATCAATAACCTTATAAATAATGAAAGCAACAATGATAAGAGTTATTAATGTAACTTTAGCCTTTTATTCCATTGCTCATCCAAGGCATTAACAGTTCCTTTTATAAGATTTCTTCCTAGACTAATGAAATTATTAAACTATTGCTTGTGAATAGACCAAGTGCTTGGAAAGAGTGACAGAGAAGTTGGCACTTCTTTGGCACCAAATTCAAAAATCGAAAACATAATATGAAAACACAGTTCGATTTCCCTATGTCTACAGAGCCTAGCTCAGTGAGAAATATTCACTCTATTCAATAATTACACCAAGTGAACCTAAATTCTCACACATCCCTTGATGATTCTCTTCTTTCCAACCTTAAAGATTAATATTCTCACCACTTAGTTCACCCCAATGAGATCAGTAAGTAAAACCACAACACATTTCATTTCACTAGCAATTTGCAATCTAAGAATAGTTCCTTAACTTGAACAAGATAAGTGCTAAAAACTCTTTGTACAAAAACCTATACAAGTCTCTCTCTCAAAATAGATTTATGTTCAAGCCTTACTAACATAGAAGGTGTACCACAATCCCATTAAAATAGTACCATAATAACCTATCTACAATATAATAATAGAGAATAAACCAAGTATTGTAAAGACCCGAAGTTTACAGGTATCGAAAAAGTACATTTTTTGGTCTCTGTTTTCGTAAAATGAATTTGTAAATATTTATTAAAAATATTTACGAAGTTAGTTTTGTGGTTAATTAAGATTTGGTTAGGAGAATTAGCTTGAATTAAGGTTAATTAGGTATAAGGATTAAATTGAATAAAGGGTGAAAGTTTAATTATAGAATGGAGAAAATTTAAGGGACTAAATTAGTAATTAAGCCATAAGTGCCAAATGTATGGTAATAGTGAAATACATGTGGAATAATTATATACATATATTAGTAATTATTATATATTTACTTATAATATAAGTAAATGTTAAAATAATATATTATATATATTATTATATTATACTAAAATATATAAAGTAAATAAAAGAAAAAGAAAAAAAAAGCAAGGGACGAAACAAAGAAAAAAGGGAGAAAAGAAAAAGAAAGGAAAAACTAAGGTTTTATGGTTCAAAGTTGATTTGGTAAATCAATTTAGTCTATTTTCTTGTAATTTTGATTTTTTGGAATCCTAGAACAAAGTTGAAATTTTAAAATTTAGTGAACTTTTAGAAGTTTTTCATGTTGAATAAATTGAAAAATTAGGGATTAAATTGATAGAATTCCAAGTTAGAATATAGAAATGAATTGAATTGTAAGTTAAATTATAATTTTTGAGTAGTAGGGACTAAATTGAGAGAATTTTGAAACTAGGGTTTTATGGTGAAATTAGGGAGTTGAAATTAGATTAAAGTGGAAGTTGAATTGAGATATGAAATTAGTTTTGTAAGAAAAAAAGTTAGTTTAATTTAAGGACTAAATTAGAATTTAGGCAAAAGTTGTGTATAAATTGAAATATTTAATGTTAAATTGTGTTGTGTTGATGATTTTCAATTATTTTAATTCCGAAGCAAACGTTGAGCCAGAGATCCTGGCTAGGAAAGGAAAAGACAGTCAACGAGGATTAGCTCAAAAATTACGATTTGTATTTCTATAATCCGATTTAGTAATTAAATGTTGTAATTATTATTTCATGTGTATGGTAAGTGGATAGAGGTGAGTATTGGTATTATGGTATTAAAATGAATTGAATTGAATTTATGAGTATTTGTGATTATTTGAATTGAAATGTATATATTGGTTTGAAATTGAAAAATGAATTGAAACCCTATTAACTGTATCGGGCTGAGTCGGATATAGTTGGCAAGCCATAGGATTGAAAGTGTTCAGGGATACTTTGACTTTGAGTTGATGAGACACTGGGTGTCAAATTATTACATCAGATAAATTCGATGAGGTATTGGGTACCAAATTACTTCGGCATGGCCGATGAGACATTGGGTGTCATTATATTACTTCAAATTATACGATGAGGCACTGGGTGCTATATTGGTGTGTTTTAGCTGGATTCGTGTATCTGCCAAAGTTCGAGTCTTGTTAATAGGGGTAAATAAATAAATTGGCAATAAGATTGATATTGAATGACAATAAATGTGAATTTGAAATTGGATATTGATTTGGATTGTACAATTGTAATACATAGACTAAGAGTTCATGAAAAGAATATTGTTATTGCCAATTGATATGTGAATTTTATTGAGAAAAGTGTACTTGAATAACAATTATGAGATTTATACAGCAAGAAATGAGAATTAAAAGTGTTGAAAATGATATGTTAAGAAATTAATTATTACTTGAATGATCTTTATTATGTGTGATTATATATATAAATGTTATAAGTTTTATATTTAAGGTGGATTATAGAAAAACCACTAAGTTTTATACTCAGCGTACGGTTTGTTTCCGTGCGCAGGTTAGATTAAAGACAAAAAGTTGAATCAGCATCCAAGGCCAATCCCTAACTCAAAGTGGTGAAGTACATTTCTTTTTGGTAAATGGCATGTACCTAGGATGTTGTATTTGTCATTTTGGGAAATGCTTGTAAATGATGTTATAATATGATAATGGTTAAATATATATAAATGTTAAAGTTATCAAATGACAAGTTTTATTAGTAAATTTGATGAAATTAAAAATTTGGTTTGAATGAATTCTAATTGAATTGAATTGATTAGTATATGCAAAATACTTATGTTATTATATTAATTAGGTTTTTAGATTGATGAATTTGGCATGTATTAAAGGTATTTGAATGTGTTTTGAATTGGTTGAATGATTGGTTTTTGTGTTGCCTATAGTTTAAAGTTTGCAGGGTTGGTATATTTGATGTTAAAGACTCATTTTGAGTCCACATGGCTTGGCACAGGGCGTGTGACTAGACCGTGTGAGACACATGGATTATACATGGGCGTGTGGATAGGCTGTGTGTCCCTTGCAATTTAAAGATTCAAAACAGAATGCCTAGGAGTCTCCACACGGGCAGAGACACGGCGTGTGTCTCAACTGTGTGAGGCACACAGCCTAGGACACAGGCATGTGTTCCGGCTGTGTGAAAATTGTATTTAATTTTTGTTTAAGTCAGAGAGTTACACGGGGTTAGACACGGCCTGAAGCACGGGCGTGTTTAGGGTCACACGGGCTTGACCCTAAACCACACTGGCGTGTAAGCCTTGTACTTAGTAAAAATTTTAAAATTTCATGAAATTTTTTTTAAACTTTCGATTAAGTCCTGATTTGTTTCTAAGATATGATTTGAGTATCGAGGGCTCAATAACGGGAAACTATGACTAAATTATGATGCGTATATTGTAATATTATATGATTGTTCGTATTTGTTTTGAAATGTCCGGTTATACTCTGTACCCTGTTCCAGTGACGAAAAAAGGTTGGAGGTGTTACATTTAGTGGTATTAGAGCTATTCAGGTTTAGCCGATTCTCGAACTAAATTGAGCTTAGAATTGAGCCTAGAGGTACATGCCATAATTGAGTCAAATTGAGTCGGAATTTGAATGCTAATATATTGTTTGTTTCTGTTTTATAGTTAAAGATATTGGATGAATATATTACTGATACTGATCAAGAAATGTACATCGGAGATGATGAATCATATGAAAGGGATGAAACCGAGTCAATAACACCTACTGTAAATTCGGAAAGAGATCAACCACCTAACGTTGAAAGAGGTAATGTTAGAAAGAGAGATGATTCACAACTACTTAGGGTTATAGCCGATGCCCTTCAACGAGTAGTAGGAACTGTATTTGCTACGACATCTGTACCTACTACCCAACGAGCCCCTATTAAAGACTTGCATAAGTATGATGCCACAGAGTTTTTGGGCTTAATGGGAGTCGATCCTTCTACTGCTGAAAATTGGATGGAATCAACAAAAGAAATTCTACAACAGCTTGAATGCACTCATCAGGAAAGTTTATTGTGTGCTATATCTTTATTACAAGGGGAGGCTTATGTATGGTGGCAATCAGTAATTCGACATATACCAACAGAATAGGTAAATTGAGATTTATTTCAAAGAGAATTTTAGAAGAAATATGTGGGTGAAATGTAAATTGAAGATAGAAAACAAGGGTTCTTGATGCTAAAACAAGGTGAAATTTCAATAGTTAACTATGAACGAGAATTCTCACGACTTAGTAGATATGCAGCTGAATTTGTACCAACCGAAGTTGATAGTTGTAAGAGATTTCTACGGGGATTACGTGATAAACTACGTGTGCAGTTGGTATCTTTCAAAATTACAGAATTTGCATATTTAGTTGAGAGAGAAAATATGGTTGAACAAGTACTGGGTCTTGACAAAAAGCTTGAAAATACTCGTTTGATTGAGAAACGTAGTGGAACTACTAGTTCAACTCTGCAACCTAAAAGATCGAAAGAATCTCGTGGTAACTGGAGACCGAGTTTTAGATTAGATAGAAGTGTAAGAAATCGTGGAAGGTAGATGATAGTTTCTACTGGAAGTGTATGGGGTCCATCACAAGATATTGAAATACCAGATTGTGAACATTGTGGGAAGAAACATAGAGCTGAATGCTAGAAATTAAATCGAGGATGTTTTCGTTGTGGATCTACAGAGCATTTCATTAGAGATTGTCCGAAAAATGAAAATACTGCACTTGTTGCATCACAGAGATCAGTGCCTACTTCTAGAGGTCGAGGATCTGGCAGAAGTGGTTCATTTTCTAGAGGTGGTGCTAGAAGAGGAAGTGATGTAGTTACTCAACAATCAGAAGCTAAAGTACCAGCTCGAGCATATGTCGTGCGGAGACGTGAAGAGGGTGATGCACATGATGTAGTGACAAGTATATTTTTATTGCAATCAGAACCTGTTTATGTTTTAATCGATCCGGGATGTACACACTCATATTGTAATAGCTCAATTTCGGTGAAATTGGAACAGTGGTCTTGTGACCACAAATCCGAGCCGAAAAATAAATTTTTTTTATTTTATTAATTTATCCGTATTATGATAGACATGTCATGTGAAAATTTTTATAAGAAAATTTTATCGATTAAGTGTTTAATTGCGGGAAGGACCAAATTGCATAAAATGTAAAAGTTGAATTCTAGTAGCTAGAAGAATTAAATATCTATGGAATTTAAAACTTGAGGTCCTTATATGGTAATTAAACCATTAATAAAAGTTAGTAGATATTTTTGGATGATTCATCCATGAAAAATGAGAAAAAGGCTAAGGACTAAATTGGAAATCAAAATTATTAAAAGATGATAAATTATTAAATAGAAATAAAAATAATATTTATCATCTTCTTCCCCAAAATATTCAATGGAAACCCTAGGAGAGAGAGAAAAAACTTTCTTGGCCAAATTGGGTAAGTTTTCTTGTCCCCTTTTTAGTAATTTTGATATTTTTGGAACCATAATAGCTTAATCTATCGATTTGGGGGATCAATTTGAAAAGTTACCAAAGTATGAAATTTGGGTCATGGATGTATATGCTTAAAATTATAAATTTATGGTAGAAAATGAAAGTTTGTTGATAGATAAACAACTTTTACAAAGTGATTTTTAATGAAAACATGATTTAGGGACTAAAATGTAAAGTTGTGAAATTTGATGAAAAATTCTAAATTTTTGTGAATACATGTGCTGTAAATTTTGTAATGGGATTTTTTTTAGGTTTGGAATAGGGAGTAAATTGCACAAATTTTATTTTCCGAGCCTAGGGACGAAATGAGAATTTATGGAAAAGTTAGGGGCAAAATGGTAATTTTGCATAAGATGAAAATTAAATCCACTTGAATATGAAATGAGATAAATTGATGTAAAATTTACTCGTATAGATTCGGATAGACCAAATTTGGAGCTAGAAAGAGGAAAGAGGAAAATATCGGATTAGTAGATTTTACATACAAGAACATTATCGAGGTAAGTTCGTGTAACTAAATTTTATATTCATATGGTTGAATTAGTTGTGTATGTAATTTATATAAATATCACATATATATATATATGACATTGAAAACATAACGGAAAAAGCATGATCAATGATAAATGATAAAAAATGTTACTTTTATGCTTGAAATGAATATGAAATGTGTTTACTTGAATTATATAAATGTTATGGATGTATGAAATAATCACATGCCTGATAATGCTTGAAAAATGTTTAAATCTTGGTTGAATAAATGGAAAATTAATACCTGAAGTGAATGAGGTCCTGCATTTGTTGCTGACGGGATTTAGCTCGGATGAGTAATCCTATTGACCTCATTACAGAAAGGATTTATCCCGGATGGGTAATCCTGATAATAGTCCTCTTGAGCATATGTTATGGATTGGATTTAGCCTGGACAGGTAATCCAGATCAAGCTCCTTAGAGCATATGTCATAAAAAGTTTTTAACCTGGATTAGTAATCCTGTTGTATACATGTGTGGCTCGAGAATGTACTATCTGATATAGGACCTTATGGGTACCATTGGACATGAATTGAGGATCCTGATTCGTACATCTTAATGTACTGCCTGTGTATCCATCGATATTCTGGATAAATTCAACGGGTGACAATTCTAAACATGGGAAGATATGAAGAATAAAATGAGTTATTACACGTATCCGTCTGAAATACAAGAAAATGATGATACATAACAAGTGATATATGAAAGTATGGGATGATGATAATTGTACATGGAAATTATTTGATCAAAATGTTCATCCTTGATTATATATTTGTACACCTTGAGTGTACTGCTACTCGTGTGGCCTTGATGTTTCGAATGATATAACTAAAGTTCTGACATGAAATAATCTGAACTCGAGATGAACTATTACAAAATTATAGTTGTAATATAAGAGATGATTTATACATGTTAAATGAATACATGTTGTGGAAAGCATATGTGCATGGAAACTTGATTGTTGTTGAGCCCATATATGTTTTGATGTTATTATGGAATATATGACTAACAAGGGCAATGAGGATGTGTGTAAGGCTTGAGGTCAAATTGATTGAATATGCCTTACATAGTTACCTTAAAATAGAATGAATGGTAAGTTAAGTACCATGTTATACGAACTTACTAAACATTTTATGCTTACTTAGTTTTATTTTCCTGTTTTAGAGTAAATCGAAAGCTCGTTAGATTGGAAGCTTCTCGGAGATCACTCACACTATCCATCGGCCCATGTCGGTACAATATGATAAAGCAATTATGGTTACAATGGCATGTATAGGTTATATTGGTCATATTGGCATGTAAATGTAAATTATTTATTGTAATCTAGCCATTGGAATGGCTAGTGATGATTTTGTTTTGGTATATGTATATATGTATTAAGTTTATTCTATGGAGATAACATAAATGTTTAATATTGATTGATTGGGAAAGGTTAAATGAGTATGCTTATAAAAATAAGATTAAAAGCATGAATGCATGTAACAATATATCATGTTAGATGTTATAAATTGCTTGAATTCAATGCTTGTATTGGTTGGTAATTGGATGTAAGTTGGTGCAGGAATTTCGTAAAAAAATTGGGTGAGAAATGAAGCTAGAAGTGGCTTTATTTTGTCCATACGGACAGACACACGGGCGTGTCTCTAGACCGTGTTTGACACACGGCCTGGTACATGTGTGTGTGGTTAGGCCGTGTGTCCCCTGAATCTTAAATTTGAGGAAATAGAATGCTCAGAATTGAGCACACGGGCAGGGACACGGGCGCGTGTCTCAGCTGTGTTTGCTACACGGCCTTGAATACGGGCGTTTGTCTTGGCCGTATGAAACCTGCACATAATTTCGAATTGAATAAATTAGCCACACGGCCTAGCACACGGGCGTGTGGCATGGCCGTGTGCACAAGTTAGAGAGTTACGCGGGGTCGAACACGGCCTGTAGCACAGGCATGTCCAAGGGTCACACGGGTGTATGAGCCTTGTAACTTAGAAAATTTTTGTAATTTCGTGAAAAATTCTTAGAGGTCCCGATTAACTCCCGACTCGGTTCCAACGCTCGTGTTGGACCTCAAGGGTCCATTTAAGGGACGTTACGAATTATTTTGAAATTTGAATAGTAACTTGTATGATTTATCTATAAATTTTTTTGAAAGTTTCGATAATGCTCCGTAACCCTGTTCCAACAATAGATACGGGTTAGAGGTGTTACACATATGTAAATACAAAATTAGTTGAGACGGGAATTTTAAAATCTGAAACATCTAGAGTATCAATAGCAGTGTCTAGTCCATTGGGGAAAACTGTATTAATAGATCAGGTGTGTAAGAGGTGTCATCTCATGATACAAAACATAAACTTTCCTGTTGATCTGTTGATAATGCCATTTGGTGATGTTGATATGATTCTGGGAATGGATTGGTGATCTAAGCATGGGGTGATTTTAGATTGCTATAAAAAGAAGTTCACTGTTCAGAGTGAAAGTGGCGATAAGATTGAGGTAAATGGCATTCGAACTAGTGGGTCAACTCGTATTATCTCAGCGATTCAAGCTAATAAACTTCTTTATCAGGGTTGTGCAGTTTTTCTGGCTTATGTTATTAATTCTAATTCTGTTGAAAGTCAATGCAGTAAAATTAGAACTATTTGTGAATTTCCTAATGTTTTTCTTGAAGAATTATCGGGATTACCACTAGATCGGGAGGTTGAATTTGCAATTGAATTTTATCCTGGTAAAACTCCGATATCAATACCCCCATATCATATGTTACCTACCAAGTTAAAATAATTGAAAGTGCAGTTGCAGGATTTACTGGATCGATGATTCATACGTCTTAGTATTTCACCTTGGGGTGCTCCAGTGCTATTTGTTAAAAAGAAAGACAGTTTAATGCGGTTGTGTATAGATTATCAGCAATTGAATAAGGTGATGATTAATAATCGATATCCGTTACCTCGTATTGATGATCTATTGACCAGTTGAAAGGAGCTTCTGTGTTTTCAAAGATTGATTTGAGATTGGGTTACTACTAGTTGAATGTGAAAGAAAGTGATGTACCAAAGAAAACATTTCGTACAAGGTATGGCCATTATGAAATCTTAGTAATGCCTTTCGGATTGGCAAATCCTCTAGTTTCTTTTATGGATCTCATGAACCATATTTTTCAACCGTATCTGGATCAATTTGTGGTGGTTTTCATTGATGATATTCTAGTTTATTTGAAGTTTGAATCTGAACATTAGCAGCATCTCAGAATTGTTTTGTAAATATTACGAGAGAAACAGTTGTATTGAAAGTTAAGCAAATGTGAATTTTGGTTATCAGAGGTTGTATTTCTGGGATATGTGGTTTCAGCAGATGGAATTAGAGTTGATCCGAAGAAGATTGAAGCAATTGTTTACTGGAAAGCACCGAGAAGTGTGTCAGAATTACGTAGTTTTCTGGGATTGGCTGGTTACTATCAGAGATTTGTAAATGGATTTTCAAAGATAGCTTTGCAGATGACAAATTTGTTGCAAAAGAATGTTCCATTTGTCTAGGATGATCAATTCTGAGAAAGTTTTGAGAAGTTACAGCAAATGTTGACTGAGGCACCGATTTTGACTTTGCCAGAATTGGGAAAAGATTTTGTTATTTATAGTGATGCTTCTTTGAATGGACTTGGGTGTGTTTTAATACAAGATAGAAAGGTGATAACTTACGCATCTCGTCAATTGAAATTGCATGAACGTAATTACCCGATGCACGATCTGGAACTAGCTACCGTGATTTTTGCATTAAAGATCTGGAGACATTACTTCTACTGTGAGAACTGTTATATTTATACTGATCATAAAAGTCTCAAGTATCTTTTATCCCAAAAGAAGTTAAATTTGAGACAACGTCAGTGGATAGAGCTTTTAAAAGATTATGATTGTGTTATTGATTATCACCTGGGAAATGCAAATGTTGTGGCTGATGCATTGATTAGAAAAACAGTAATTTAATTACGAGCAATGTTTGCTCAGCTTAGAATTAATGAAGATGGAAGCTTATTGGCTGAATTAAGAGTTAAACCAGTGATGTTTGATCAGATCAGGTCAGCACAGTTAGAAGATAATGAGTTGATGAAGAAGAAAGAAATGGTTCAGAATGGCACGTCAAAGAATTTCAGCATCGAAGAACATGATTGCCTGAGATTTCGTAATTGGATCTGTGTTTTAGCTGTTTTTGAATTGAAAGAGTTGATACTTCATGAAGCATATGATAGTCTTTTTGTGATGCATCCGGAATGAACGAAAATGTATCGTAATCTACGAGAATCTTTTTGGTGGCGAAGTATGAAAAGAGATATAGTTGAGTATGTAGCTAAATGTTTGACTTGTCAACAAGTAAAAGCTGAGCATCAGGTTCCTACTAGACTACTTCAGCCTATAAACATTCCTGAATGGAAATGGGGCTGTATTACGATGGATTTTGTAACGGGGTTACCATTGTCAGTAAATAAGAAAAATGCCATTTGGGTGATTTTTGATCAGTTTACAAAATCAGTTCACTTTATTGTTGTTAGAACTGATTGGTCGCTTCAAAAACTTGTTGAAGTTTACATTCAGGAAATTGCAAAATTGTATGGTATTCCTATGTCAATAATTTTTAATCGGGATCCACGGTTCATATCGAGATTTTGGAGGTAATTACATGAATTACTTGGTACACGAATCAACTTTAGTACAACTTTTCATCCCTAGACTGATGGACAATCTGAGCGAATTATTCAGATTTTGGAAAATCTGCTCCATGCTTGTGTCGTTGATTTTGAATCAGGTTGGGAATGTTATTTACCATTAGCTGAATTTGTATATAATAATGGTTTCCAATCAAGTATTCAAATGGCTCTGTATGATGCTCTATATGGTCGTAGATGTCGGTCACCTGTGTGTTGGATGGAATTGAATAAAAGAAAGATGATTGAGCTAAAATTAATTCAAGAAACAGAAGACATTGTTAAAAAGATTTGAGATAGATTGAAAGCAGCTTTTGACAGACAGAAATCGTATGCAGATTTAAAATGTCGAGATATTGAGTATTCTGTAGGTGATAAAGTATTTCTTAAAGTTTCTCCTTGGAAGAAAATTTTGAGATTTGGTTGGAAGGGAAAATTGAGTCCTCGTTTTATTGGGCCGTTTGAGATTGTGGAAAGAGTTGGGTCGGTTGCCTATCGTTTAGCCTTATCTCTAGAATTACAGAAAATTCATGATGTTTTCTATGTATCCATGCTCAGAAGATATAGATCAGACCCTTTTCATGTTATTCCGACAGAGAATATTGAAATTCGTCCTGATTTGACATATGAAGAAGAGCCAGTAGAGATATTAGCATGAGAGGTGAAAGAATTGCGTAATAAATGAGTGCCATTAGTAAATGTATTGTGGTGAAGTCATAGTGTTGAGGAAGCAACTTGGGAATCGGAAAAAAACTATGAAATCTCAGTACCCCCACCTCTTTTCAGGTAAATTTTGAGGACGAAATTTATTAAGGGGGAAGAAATGTAATGACTTAAAATTTACAAGTATCGAAAAATTGCATTTTTGGGTCTCCGTTTTCGTAAAACAAATTCGTAAATATTTATTAAAAGTATTTATGAAGTTAGTTGTGTGGTTAATTAGGTTTTGATTAGGAGAATTAGCTTGAATTAAGGTTAATTAGGTATAAGGATTAAATTGAATAAAGGTTGAAAGTTTAATTATAGAATGGAGAAAATTTAAGGGACTAACTTAGTAATTAAGCCATAAGTGCCAAATGTATGGTAATAGTGAAATACATGTGAAATAATTATATACATATGTTAGTAATTATTATATATTTACTTATAATATAAGTAGATGTCAAAATAATATATTATATTTATTATATTATATTATACTAAAATATATAAAGTAAATAAAATAAAAAGAAATAAAAAGAAACTAAGCAAGGGACGAAATAGAGAAGAAAGGGAGAAAAGAAAAAGAAAGGAAAAACTAGGGTTTTAAGGTTCAAAGTTGATTTGGTAAGTCAATTTAGTCTCTTTTCTTGTAATTTTGATTTTTTGGAATCCTAGAACAAAATACTACTTGATTTAAGTTGAAAATTTAAAAGTTAGTGAATTTTTAGAAGTTGTTCATGTTCAATAAATTGAAGAATTAGGGATTAAATTGATAGAATTCCATGTTAGAATATAGAAATGAATTGAATTCTAAGTTAAATTATAATTTTTGAGTAGTAGGGACTAAATTGAGAGAATTTTGAAATTAGGGATTTATGGTGAAATTAGGGAGTTGAAATTAGATTAATGTGGAATTTGAATTGAGATATGTAATTAGTTTTGTAAGAAAAAAAGTTAGTTTAATTTAAGGACTAAATTGGAATTTAGGCAAAAGTTGTGTATAAATTGAAATATTTAATGTTAAATTGTGTTGTGTTGATGATTTTCAATTATCTTAATTCCGTAGCAAACGTATCGGGTTGAAATTGAATTTATGAGTATTTGTGATTATTTGAATTGAAATGTATATATTGGTTTGAAATTGAGAAATGAATTGAAACCCTATTAACTGTATCGGGTTGGGTCGGATATAGTTGGCATGCCATAGGATTGGAAGTGTTCAGGGATACTTCGACTTCGAGTCAATGAGACACTGGGTGTTAAATTATTACTTCAGATAAATTTGATGAGGTACTGGGTACCAATTTACTTTGGCATGGCCAATGAGACATTGGGTGTCACTATATTACTTCGAATTATCCAATGAGGCACTAGGTGCCATGCTGGTATGTTTTGGTTGGATCCGTGTATCCACCAAAGTCCTAGTCTTGTTAATAGGGGTAAATAAATAAATTGGCAATAAGATTGATATTGAATGACAATAAATGTGAATTTGAAATTGGATATTGATTTGAATTGTACAATTGTAATACATGGACTAAGAGTTCATGAAAAGAATATTGTTATTGCCAATTGATATGTTAATTTTATTGATAAAAGTCTATTTGAATAGCAATTATGAGATTTATACAACAAGAGATGAGAATTGAAAGTGTTGAAAATGATAGGTTATGAAATTAATTATTACTTGAATGATATTTATTATGTGTGATTATATATATATAAATGTTATAAGTTTTTTATTTAAGGTGGATTATAGAAATACCACTGAGTTTTATACTCTGTGTACGGTTTGTTTCCGTGTGTAGGTTAGATTAAAGACAAAAAGGTCAATCAGCATCCAAGGCCGATCTCGAACTCTTAGTGGTGAAGTACATTTCTTTTTGGTAAATAGCATGTACCTAAGATGTTGTATTTATCATTTTGGGAAGTGCTTGTAAATGATGTTATAATATGATAATGGTTAAATATATATAAAGGTTAAAGTTACCAAATGATAAGCTTTAGTAGTAAATTTGTATGAAATTAAAAAATTGGTTTGAATGAGTTCTAATTGAATTGATTTGATTAATATATGTAAAATACTTATGTTATTATATGAATTAGAGGTTTTTATATTGATGAATTTGACATGTATTAAAGGTATTTGAATGTGTTTTGAATTGGTTGAATGATTGGTTTTCGTGTTGCCTGTGGTTTAAAGTTTGCAGGGTTGGTATATTTAATGTTAAAGGCTCATTTTGAGTCCACACGGCTTGGCACACGGGCGTGTGACTAGACCGTGTGAGACACATAGCTTATACATGGGCATGTGGATAAGCTGTGTGTCCCCTACAATTTAAAGATTCAAAATAGAATGCCCAAGCATCTCCACACGGGCAGAGGCACGGGCGTGCGTCTCAGCTGTGTGAGGCACATGGCCTAGTACACAAGCATGTGTTTCGGCCGTGTGAAAATTGCATTTAATTTTTGTTTAAGTCAGAGAGTTACATGGGTTTAGACACAGCCTGAAGCATGGGCGTTTTTAGGGTCACACAGGCATGTCCCTGAACCACATGGGACTGTGAGCCCTGTACTTCCGATTAAGTCCCGATTTGTTTCTAACATGTGATTTAAGCCTCGAGGGCTTAATAAAGACACACTATGACTAAATTATGATGCGTATATTGTAATATTATATGATTGTTCATATTTATTCTAAAATGTCAGTTAATACTTCCTAACCTTGTTCTGGTGACGGAAAAATGTTAGGGGGTGTTACAAACATGGACTCTTGGATGCTAATCTCATAGAGATTCAATCCAATCCAAATGTCCATGTTGCAAAGGATTGTCTCAAGTGATTTATTTCGATCTAATCGTCCATGTGAGTTTCCCAAGGAATATTGATAACTCTAAAATATATAGTTATTTTAATGTCTTTTAATTTACAATTTCATTCAAGTCTAGGGTGATTAATGAAAAATTGCGTTGTAATTGTTCTAATTTCTATTTATTGTAAAATTTATTTGGAATAATTCACTTTGGTCAATTTATGTGCTAAAATAAGTAATTTTCACCCATAAAGCTGACTGATGAACTCAGAAGAAAGAAAGGACTGAATTGCACATTCTGATGCCTAATGCCACAACATTGTTATAGCCTTTGTTCGACAGGGTGAATCTTAGAAATGCACATCTTTTGACGCCTCATTTCTTATTGTTAGACTTTAAACCTCTTCTCAACCCAATGGGAGAGTGGATAGATAAATATGGACATCCCAAACTGTCCACTGAGGGAAAGAGTGGCCCAAACCGTCCACTAGAGAGGAAAAGGGTGCTCAAAAACCATCCATATGACTTGGTCTTCACCTACCTCAGCCACCAAATCAGCCATGGAGAGAATTAGGTAACTCCTCTTCCACAAATCAAGCAAACCATCGACCCCTTCCCCCAAACCAAGGAACTGTCCACCTACATGGAGAGGAGAAGGGAGAAGGTAGAAGGGAGGCTTACTAGTATAAATATGGGGTACTAGCTACACTTCAAAAACATCTCCACACAACAAAATTGAGTGCATTCATCTCATAAGTTGAGAGCTGAAAAGAAAAACACAACCTTGAGAGCATTAAGGGGAGAACAACGCTAAGGAGAGAAGGAGAGCCATTATGAGAGAGCAAGTAGAAGTTAGCCACGGAGAACCACTAGATTTGACTAGCATATCTTCTTCAATGTGCATTAGCCACGGAGAACCACCGTTGGCTATTCATCTTTCATCTTTCCTGTAACACACCATACTCAACCTAGATGTTACGGTTGAATTATAGACGTTACATTATACAAGCAAAAGAGACAAATGTTTGATTTTGAAGAAAATTAATTTTCAACCAGAAGGACCTTATTTTAAATAAATCTTTGAAAAAAAAATGTAGCAAATTTTTCGAAACCACAACTTAAATAATTTGAATAAAATGAAAACCAATTTACTTGAAACATTTGAGAGGTAAACCACTTTAGAATATTTCAATCAGTCTTGTAGAAAAAAACCTTATTACGTATCTTTTATAAAACTGCGGTTCAAGTTTAGTTATCTTTTGTTAAATGTCATTAAAAAATTAAATCCTTTATGTAATAACTACCGAAATAGTCCTAACGATCTAAACAAAACTTAAGAATGTCCAAAAATCAACAAAACCCAAGTAAAGTCCAGAATGTCCTTAATAAACTAGAAAATAAAACAAATGAAATACATAGTACTAAAACCAAACACGTGAAACCCGAGCTCCAGAGTCGCTATTCTATCCTAAGGTGAATGATCACTTGAAACAAAGCAACAAATGTGTGAGCTTAAAGCTCAGTGTGTGATTTTACCCACAATTTTAGTACAAGTAAATATGATTATCAGATCGTCTTATAGCATATTAGAACTCTAATCAAAGTATAACTTATTATATCATAACATAACATATCGTATCATATCATATCATATCATATCATATCATATCATATCTTATAATATCATATCATATCATATCATATCATATCATATCATATCATATCATATCATATCATATCATATCATATCATACCATATCATATCATATCATGTCTTACCCCTATTCGCTACACACTATCTCCATCCAACCAATCACACCATATAGGACTACAAGAGTCCATCCATCCAATCACACCATTTTGTAGTGATGTGTCACTCATATATTTTCAACTGAGTTGGCATACACAAATTTGCGGTCTACCCACCATAATCCCAGTATAAAATGTCATATAACACTTCCTTCATCATATCATAACCCACCCCCACCCCCAAACACATGCATATCCTAATCATAAAACATACATGCATATATCATATATCACATGGCACGTTTACACACATATTTCATATAGATCATAACATAGCATATAGTTTATAATTGACTTATCCTAATTAATATGCCTTTTAAACTTATCCACATGTAATTACGTATTAAAACTTATGCTTACCCGAACTCAAACGATGTATATGACCCAAATTTCAGATCCCTCAAATGTAATATCCTTTGATGAACTAAATTGCAACAATCAACTAAACTTCCATGACGAACAGGCGGCAAGGCACAAGAAACCAACCTAAAAAGAATCATAAAGAAAGTCAAATGAAGAATGAAAAACCAAAAGTAAAGAAAAAGAAAAGGGAACAAAAGAGAGAACAAGGGAACAAAAGAAATGTGGGAATAAGGAAAGGTGGGGGCGGTTGGGAGTAGGAACAAAATTAGAAAATCAAAATTAAAATTTTAAATTATAAAAATCAAATAACTAGAATCTCTCCACCAGATTTCATAGAGTCCAGATGTAACACCCCCCATCCGTATTTAATGCTGGAATTGGGTTACGGAGTATTACCAAACTTATCACACATTTAAACATACCTTTTACATCCAATTAAATCAATTTAAATACAATTCATTCACAACCAATCATTATGTCCCTAATACGAGCCGAGGCCCAAAACATGCATTCGAAAAGGTTTGGGACTAAACCAATAACTTTAAAAACTTTTTAGAATACTTAGAAAGTTTTCCAAACTGCAGGGGTCACACGTCCATTTGCCCTTGCCATGTCTCTCACACGACCAAGAGACATGCCCATGTCCTAGGCCATGCGGACATACGAAATGGGATCACATGGCCGTGTCCCAGCCCGTGTTTGACCCCGTGTAACTTTCTGACTTGGGTCACACGGCCAACACACATGTCCGTGTGCTCTAAAAATGACATTACATGCCCGTGTGCCAGGCTGTGTACAAGGTCGTGCCCATCCTGTAGGGTATACTAACTTATGCCACACGGCCAAGTCACACGCCCGTGTGGAGGCCGTGTGGAGCACACTGACTTGATTTTTATTTCAACACCAGGGGACACACGGCCAAGAGTCTTGCACACTAAGTACCTATATCATGGCCCAAAGCCAAATCAAGGTAGCTTATATCTGATATACTGATATCATAGCCTGAAGCCAAATCGGTATAACTCACACCCAATGTGCTAATATCATGGCTCGAAGCCAACTCAATGTATCCTCTAATGACATGTCACTAGTATCCTAAACTATTCCTAAGGTTCAACTGGGATTTCGAATGTCGAATCATCGTCAAATTACTATCGATCATATCCATAGTCTCGTATTCAAAATTTATGCAATATCAAAGCATATGAAATACATTTGTATCAAAACTTATAATATACGAACTTACTTCGGACGTAAAAATGATGAAATAGACTGATTAATTCGAAACTTTGCTTTTCCCTCGATTTAGATCCGAACTTCGTTTTTCTTGATCTAAATATAATCAAAATTAACTTATTTATTCATCTCTCAATTCAATTTAATCCAAAATTCACATTTAAGCAAATTTACACTTTTGTCCCTAATATTTCAAAATTTTCACAATTTAGTCCTTATTTCATAAAATGAAAAATTAATGAAATTCAAAATTAAACCATGCTAGCCGAATTACTATTATGCCCCTAGCAGCCCATATTTTTCATTTATTTCACATTTTAATAAAAAAGTTTCCACATTTCACAAATTAATCCCAAATTTGCATTTTTAGTAAAAATTACTTAACAAAACTTGTTGAACTATCAACAAACATTCAAAATCTATCATCAATCATCAAAACTCATACATATTCATCAATGGAAACATCCTAAACCTTTAACAATTTTGCAAAATAGTTCCTGGGCTAGGTTGACCTAGTTGCAATGATATCAAAAACATAGAAATCATAAAAAACAGATTACAATACATACCTAATTGAAGGAAATAAAGTTTCCGAATCCCTAGCACTATTTTCCAATGAAGAATTCGTTTCAAGAAGATGAATGCATGAATAAATTTATTTGGTTTTATTTAATTAACCTTTATTAACCAATTTACATAATTAACCTTTAAAATACTAAATAATTACTCCAAATGCCATGCCACTAACATCCATTATGTTATAAATGAGTCAATAACCACATAAGGACCTTTACCTTAATGTTCTATAGCTAGTAGACACCTTTAACTAATAGAACTCAAGTTTTACACTTTACGTGATTTAGTCCTTTTTATCAAATTGACCATTCAAACAATAAAATTTCTTAACGAAAATTTCACACTAACATAATATCATACTGTAGACATTAAACTAATAATAAAATAAATATTTTGACTTCAGATTTGTGGTCCTGAAACCACTATTCTGATTTGACTAAAAATGGGTTGTTACAACTCTCCCCCTTAGGGATTTTCATCCCTTAAAATCTTACTAGCAAAAAGGTTAGAGTACTATTTTCTCATAGCTTCCTCGGGTTCCCACGTGGCCTCTTCGACACCGTGTTTTTGCCAAAGTACTTTCACGAGAGCTATGCTTTTATTTCTCATTTGTTTAACCTCACGTGCTAGAATTCTGATCGGTTCTTCGTTATACGTCATATCAGGTTGAATTTCAATCTCAGCCGGAGAAATTACATGTCATGGATCTGATCTTTATCGACGCAACATCGATACATGAAACACATTATGAATTTTCTCTAACTCAGTCGATAAAGCTAGCCGATATGCCACTGGACCTATTCTTTCAATGATCTCATACGGCCCAATAATATGCGGACTCAATTTGCCTTTGCGACCAAATCTAAGTATTTTCTTCCACGGAGATACTTTCAGAAACACTTTATCACCAATCTGAAATTTAATGTCTTTTCGTTTCAAATCCGCGTACGATTTCTGTCGTTCTGAAGCTGCTTTTAGACTGTCGCGAATTACTTTCACTTTTTCTTCAGTCTTTAGGATTAAATCAACCTCGTGAATCTTTTCTCACTCAACTCGGTCCAATACGATGGAGTTCGGCATTTGCAACCATACAAAGTTTCGTATGGTGCCATCTTTATACTTGATTGAAAACTGTTGTTATATGCAAATTCAACCAACGATAAATATTTTTCCCAATTTCCTTCGAACTCTAACACACAACAACGAAGCATATCTTCAAGAATCTGAATTACTCTCTCAGACTGACCATCATTTTGCGGATGAAATGTTATAATAAATTTCAACCTCGTACCAAGAGCTTTTTGTAATTTCTTCCAAAATCGCAATGTAAACCTCGAATCTCTATCCGAAATAATCGAATTTGGCACCCTGTGTAATCTAACAATTTCAGAAATGTACAACTCAACCAATTTATCAAGTGAATAATTAGTACGTACTAGAATGAAATGTGTAAACTCTATCCCATTTCTATTCTGGTATCATCACCGGTTGTAGCAAAACTGAAGACACTTGACGCTCGGCTTTTACTTGTTGAACACCAAACATCTTGATACAAATTTTGAAATGTCTCGTTTTATTCCTGACCACTAATACAATTGTTTCAGATCATTGTATATTTCAGTACTCCCTGGGTGAACAAATAAACATCCACTGTGTGCTTCGTGTAAAATTTTCTGAATGAGCTCAGAATTCTTTGGTATGCAGATTCTACCTCGGAACATTAAAAAATCATTGGATCCGATCTAATATTCTGAATCACTAGTCGACTCACACTGCATTCTTTTAGCTTGTAACTCAATATCACACTTTTGAGCTTCACAAATTCGCTGAAGAAAAACCAGTTTAGCTTTCAACTCTGCTAGAATCAAACCATCATCGGACAAAGTTAGTCTTGTATTTATCGCTCTCAAAGTAAATATAGATTTTCTACTTAAAGTATCTGCTACTACATTTAATTTCCCCGGATGATAATAAATCACTAACTCATAATCTTTTAGCAACTCGAGCCATCTTCTTTGTCACAAATTCAAATCTTTCTAAGTCATAATATACTTTAAACTTTTGTGATCAGTATAGATGTGGCATTTTTCACCGTACAAATGATGTCGCCAAATTTTCAGTGCGAAAGCAATAGCAGCCAACTCTAAATCCTGCATCAGATAGTTCTTTTCATGCAGCTTCAACTGTCTCGAGGCATAAGCTATCACTTTTCCCTCTTGCATCAACACATAACCCAAACCATTCAATGACGCGCTGCTATAACTCTCGAATTATTTACCCGACGCAGGTTGAACCAACACTAGTGCCGCAGTTAACAATGCTTTCAACTGCTCGAAACTCTGTAGACATTTCTCAGACCATTCAAATTTCACATTTTTTTGTAGGAATCTAGTCATAGGAGTAGCAATCATCAAGAAACCTTTTACAAAACGTCTATAGTAGCCAGCTAGTCCTAGAAAACTTCTGATTTCAGATACATTTCTCGGTGGTCTTCAATCAACAACAGCTGAAATCTTGCTCGGATCAACTCTTATACCTTCCACTGAAACAATGTGTCCCAAAAATCCAACTTTTCTGAGCCAAAACTAACATTTACTGAATTTAGCATACAGTTGCTTATCTTTCAAAGTTTGTAACATTATTCTCAAATATTCGACATGCTCAGACTTATCTCGTGAATAAATCAAAATGTCGTCAATGAACACAATAACAAATCTATCTAAATACGGTCTAAAAATCCTGTTCATCAAATCCATAAAGATTGTAGGAGCATTAGTTAAACCAAAAGGCATAACAAGGAATTCATAATGTCTATACCTCGTTCTGAAAATAGTTTTCGGCACATCCGAATCTTTAACTCGCAATTGATAATAACGAAACCGCAAATTAATCTTCGAAAACACAGTTGGCCCTTTTAACTGATCAATCAAATCATCTATTCTAGGAATGAATACTTATTCTTCATTGTGACCTTGTTAAGTTGTCAATAGTCAATACACATTCTCATTGACCCATCTCTCTTCTTTACGAACAATACTGGTGCACCCCAGTGTGAAAACCTAGGTCGTGCAAAACCTCTATCCATTAATTCTTGCAACCAATATGTCAATCCTTTCAATTCTGTCAGAGCCATTCTGTACGGAGTTATCAATATCGATGAAGTTCCCGGTACTAACTCAATAGCAAATTCAACTTCTCTGATCGGTGGTAGTCCTAGTAATTCATCTAGAAACACATCTGGAAACTCTCAGACTATAGGTAATGATTCAATCTTCGATTCAGACACTTTTGTATCTAAAACATAAGTAAGATAAGCTTAAAAACCTTTTTTTACCCATTTCTGAGCTGACATAGATGAAATCACTACAGGTAATCCACTCGACTCATCTGATTCAATTTGAAGGATTTCACTATTTTGACATTTCAATTCAATAGTCTTTTGTCTACAATTCACAATAGCATCAGTCAAAGTCAACCAATCCATACCCAGAATTACATCGAACTCATCAAATGGTAATAGCATCAAATCTGCCAGAAAATAGTAACCTCAAGTTATTAAAGGACAGTTCTTGCAAACTTTATCAACGAGAACATATTTGCCTAAGGGGTTCGATACTTTAATCACAAACTCAATAGACTCAATAGGAAAATTCTTACTAAACACTAAATTCATACAGATATACGAATGAGTTGATCTAGGATCTATCAAAGCGACTACATTAGTGCCATAAAGAGAAAATGTACCGGTGATAACTTCTGGTGATGACGCATCTTCGCAAGCGCGAATAGTGTAAGCTCTGGCTGGTGCTCTAACCTCGGATCTCACAGCTGAATCTCTAGTCACACCTTTGTCTCTAGACACATTCCCCGTATTTCTCAGGGGTCTCCCTCTCGTAGTCGTATTGGTTGGTCTAGCATTCTGAAATTTATCTTTCTCGGATAATTCTAGGCAATCTCGAATAAAATGATCTAGCGAGCCACATTTGAAACAAGCTTTATTACTCTTATTCCAGCACTCTCCAAAATTTCTTCTCCCACACTGTTGAGACTCAGGTTTGTTGTTTTTCACATGGCCAACGCTCGAGACGGAAGTAGCTTGAGCTTTAGGACTCGCATGTTGATTTCCACGATCTCTATTCTGATATCCCACTGAAGCATATGATCGACTATACAAATCTCGGGATTTCTTTGATGAAGAATGATAAGGTTTACTCATCGACCACTTTCTCAAATCTCTAGCCTCTGAATCAACTTTCTTCTTTTCTTTGCTAAGTTCTTTAGCTTTGCAAGCTCTATCAACCAGGACAACAAACTCTCTCAAGTCTAAAATTCTGACCAAAAGTTTAATGTCTTCATTCAAACTGTTAACAAACTACTTACACATGATTTATTTGGTAGAAACATACTCTCGAGCATATTTACTCAACCGCACAAATTCTTTCTCGTACTCGGTTACGGTCATACAACCCTATTTCAATTCTAAAAACGCTTTGTACTTTTGATCTAGAAACCTTTGGCTTATAAATTTCGTCCTGAACTCAGTCTGATAGAAATCCCAGGTGACCCATTCTCTCGGTACTACAAATACTAGAGTATTCCACCACTGGTATTCGGTGTCCCTTAGAAGTGATACAACATATTTTATACACTCAGCCGATGTGCAAGAAAGCTCATCAATCACTCGAATCATATTTTCAAGCCAAAACTTGGCTCTCTCATAATCATTGTCAACTGTAGCTCTAAACTCTTCAACCCCGTATTTTCGAATTTTATCAACAAGAAGCTTGTTCAATCGCAAAGGTTCCAAACCTTGTGGATCTACAGGAACCGATTGGGGATTAAGAGGGGGAGGAGGTTGTTAAGTAGCCGAATTCATTCAGACATACTCAGTGAAGCATTCATTCATCATTTGGAAGAAGGCTTCTTTAGCCTCTCCTCCCTGACTACCCGATACGGGTCTAGATCCAGACGGCGTTACCCCTTGAGTGAGAACTGACGCATTACTTTCAGTCTCATCAGCTACAACTCGATTGGGATCCATTTGCTATACAAAAACACATTTCAAATGTCAAGAGTCATCATACTATCACAGTTTATATATGGCATGTATAGCTAGACTCTCACACATGCTACGTTAGTCCTAGAATCGACTAAACATACCTTTCACATCTAATTAAATCAATTCAAATACAATTCAATCACAACCAATCATTATGTCCCTAATACGAGCCAACGAGGTCCAAAACATGCATTCAGAGAGGTTCAGGACTAAACCGATAACTTTAGAAACTTTTTAGAATACTTAGAAAACTTTCCAAACTGCAGGGGTCACACGCTTGTGTGCCCTGGCCGTGTCTCTCACACGGCCAAGAGACATGCCCATGTCCCAGGCCATGTGGACATTCAAAATGGGGTCACACGGCCGTGTCTCAGCCCGTGTCCGACCCCGTGTAACTCTCTGACTTGGGTCACACGGCCAACACACACGCCCATGTGGCTAGCCCGTGTGGCTTAAAAATAATCTTACACGCCCGTGTGCCAGGCCGTGTACTAGGCCATGCCCATCCTGTAGAGTATAATGACTTATGCCACACGGCCAAGTCACACGCCTGTGTGTGAGACCGTGTGGAGCATACTGACTTGATTTTTATTTCAACACTAGGGGATACATGGCCGTGTAACATAACCGTGTGTCACACATGGCTGAGACACACGCCCGTGTGGACAAAAATAGGCTATTTACCAAGCCATTTTGCCGCCCAAACTTGTGCTCGCCTATATTAAACTCAAAGGCACCAATACATAGCATCAATAGGCATTTCAATTCAACCAATTCAAACATAAATCATGCACATTCAATACACCCATTTTCTATACACACTAATCACAAAACATGTCCTACCATTTATACCAAATTCACATTTACAATTCAATTAATTATACACTTCAAAATATGCATCGATTAGCCTAATTTTCCAAGCAAACCAATATCCACAAATCAACAATTTGATACATATAATGCCTAGTACCATTAAGCATTACAAAAATTTCATATACCTATGCAAGAACTAACAATCCAAGCCATATGTATGTACATGATTCAAACATATCAAAACAACCCAAAATGAGCCATCACTTATGGCTATATATACAAACTAAAACATATACATTTGCAAGCCAATTCAAATGGCTAAATTCACTTCCAACACATAACCAAAATGACCAAAGTTCCATTACATGCTATATACTCAAAATACCAAAGTTCATAGGTACTAAGTGATAGGTGGATAGTGTGAAGTGATCTCTGACAATCCCTGAATCCGAGCTAGCTTGATAACACTATAAAAAATGGGAAAATAAACAAAGTAAGCTATTAAGTTTAGTAAGCTCGTGTACCATAAACTTAATTCAATCTCAAGATTATAAATCAACAATTTGAATATATCAACATTTAGCATATATTAGCTAACAAACCTTTCATATACACAATTATGATATTAATCACATTCTTTACAAGTTTCTTCACACCAAAGCTTATATATGTCACGTACGTACCTATACCATCACATATCATTCTCATACTCAATCACATCTTTCGTTTACCCGATGAATCATTCAGAATAGAAGTCGGATACTCAAGAGTCTCGTACACTAAATACCTATATCATGGCCCGAAGCCAAATCAAGGTAGCTTATATCCGATATACTGATATCTTGGCCCGAAGCCAAATCAATCGATATTCATGGCTTGAAGCCAAATCGGTATAACTCGCACCCGAAGTGCTAATATCATGGCCCGAAGCCAACTCAATGTATCCTCTAATGACATATGACTAGTATCCTAAACTATTCCTAATGTTCAACCGGGATTTCGAATGTTGAATCGTCGTCAAATTACTATCGATCATATCCATAGTCTTTTATTCATAATTTATGCAATATCAAAGCATATGGAATACATTTGTATCAAAACTTATAATAAACGAACTTACTTCGGACATAAAAATGATGAAATAGACCGATTAATCTGAAACTTTGCTTTTCCCTTCGATTTAGATCCAAATTTCATTTTTCTTGACCTAAATATAATCAAAATTAACTTATTTAATCATCTCTCAATTCAATTTAATCCAAAATTCACATTTAAGCAAATTTACACTTTTGCCCCTAATATTTCACATTTTTCACAATTTAGTCCTTATTTCATAAAATGAAAAATTAATGAAATTCAAAATTAACCCATGCTAGCCGAATTACTATTATGCCCCTAGCAGCCTATATTTTTATTTATTTCACATTTTAACAATGAATTTTCCAAATTTCACAAATTAATCCCAAATTTGCATTTTTAGTAAAAATCACTTGACAAAACTTATTTAACTATCAACAAACATTCAAAATCTATCATCAATCGTCAAAAATCATACATATTCATCAATGGAAACATTCTAAACCTTTAGCTTGACCTAGTTGTAATGATCTCAATAACATAGAAATCATCAAAAACGGATTAAAATACATAACTAATTGAAGGAAATAAAGTTGCCGATTCCCTAGCTCTATTTTCCAATGAAGAATCAGTTTCAAGAAGATGAATGCATGAATAAATTCATTTGGTTTTATTTAATTAACCTTTATTAACCAATTTACATAATTAGCCTTTAAAATAATAAATAATTACTTCAAATGCCATGCCACTAACATCCATTATGTTATAAATGGGTTAATAACGACATAAGGACCTTTATTTTAATGTTCTATAGCTAATAGACTGTAACACCCCTAGCCCGTATCCGTCGCCGGATTAGGGTTATGAGGCATTACCAAACACAATACAATTCATACAGATATGCATTATATATTACAGTTCAAAACTTTAATCACATCCATGATTATAATTAAATTGATTATCGAAACTTAAGAAAGTATGTCATTCACTGCATGATATAAATTAAACATAATCCAAAATATATTAAAACAATTTATACATATACGGAACATATAACACATCAATAACTTCATAAATGAAATATCAACCTAATTTTGTAAAAGTCTTGCTCACATACATGTACTACGAATGGAATAAATTCAATACGAACTTGTCAATTCAAATATACAACATTACTATGTTAATCCATGTAAATGTTATATCTCATAAATTAAATTTAAATTTAATTTATCCATTCAAATACATGTATATATATTTAAATAAAGGCATCTAATTATATATATTTGAATTAAGCTTATTAGTAAATCATATTTATGGTTTGAATAAAACAACCAACATATAAAAGATGCATCAGGTTCCACCAAGCTTAAACACATATTACCATTTTTAATAAGCAAACACATATGCAGCTTTAGTACAATTTAATATGGCCAATCATGCTATTAATGCATGTATGCGTGGTGAGTATTTACCCTAAAACCAAGGCCACGCTTAACATTTGAATACATTCTAGAACGATTGACCAAAACAAACATGGAACATTTTTCATTACTTATTATCTTGCTTAGCTCAAACATATTACTTTAAACCACGTACACAACCAAAATTCCCATCACCGAATTATCAAAACTTAACTCATTAAACATTAATACTAAGAACATATTAAATCAAAACTGAGCATAATAAACAAGTTCACATATATACCATATCTTAGTCTAAAACACATCCAAACCAAACAACCTATCTCATGTTCGAATATAACCAAATAAATATTAATGATATACCATATATTAATACCTTAATAGCATGTCAACCTAATTTTCATACATACTTTATTTAAATATGAATCACATTTAAAACAACCAAACATACCTAAGGATATATGCATATATATATATTACGACCAATAAATTCATACCTCATACAAGTCATTAATCAATTTCCATGCTTAAACACATGTCACTATTCAACCATTTCCAAAACATATAACATATATCATTTATACCATTCACTCACAACACATAGCATCATCACCAATTAGTTTAGACCATAATCAAACATAATCAAAACCAAACTTAGAAGTAAAGCCATTTTCGCATGGCTTCAGTTATACACAACCTGTGAAAATAAAATAAAATAAAATAAAGAACACACAAAATTTTACGTGGAAACCCTTTCGGGAAAAACCACGGGCAGAGGAGAAGAAAATTCACTATGTCAAATTCGAATTAATACAAGAGGAGTAGACTATGTCTATTTATAGGCTTATAAAGCCATATTCTAGTAAGACTGAAACACCTTATTCTAATCAATATCAAATAGATGGAATTTAATAAGGTTTAAAAAACCTTATTCTAAAAATAAAATAAAAGAAGTGTAATTCTATATGGATTTTTTTTTTTTACCATTGTATTTTATTTAAATAAGGATTCGGGTCACTTAATTCTAACAATCTCCACCTTGACACGAATTCTCAATGAACAAGTTCTTCTTCTTTGCGAACTCTCAACGAACAAGTTCTCCACCTCTTCCATAAAACCCCTTAAGGGTTTGACTTTAACAATGAGCACCAACCAAGTTTAAGCAATGCTCAAACTTGGTTATAGAAAGTGACTTAGTCATCATATCTGCAGGATTTTCATGAGTACTAATTTTTCTCACAACGATATCACCACGAGCAATAATATCACGAACAAAATGATATCGAACATCAATGTGTTTTGTTCTCTCATGAAACATTTGATCTTTTGTAAGAAGGATGACACTCTGACTGTCACAAAATACTGTGCTGATTTGAAGGTCTTCATTGAGTTCACTAAAGAGTCCCTTTAACCAAATAGCTTCTTTACAAGCCTCAGTAATCGCCATGTACTCAGCTTCAGTGGTAAACAAAGCGACTGTAGTTTGCAAAGTGGCTTTCCAACTAATTGCACAACCTCCGAATGTAAAGACATAACATGTGAGAGATCTTCTTCTATCAAGGTATCTAGCAAAATCAGCATCAACATACCTAATGACTCCATCTCTAGTTCTTCCAAACTGTAAGCAAACATCAGTAGTACCTCGTAAGTATCTTAAAATCCACTGAACTACTTTCCAGTGTTCTTTACCGGGATTTGCCATGTATTTTCTAACTGTACTAACTGCATATGATAAATCTGGACGTGAACAAACCATAGCATACATGAGAGATCCCACTGCACTAGAGTATGGAACATGTGACACGCACTCAATCTCATTATCTGTTTGTGGAGACAAAATCGATAAAAGTCTGAAATGGGCAGCTAAAGAAGTGCTAACAGGCTTAGCACCCTGCATATTGAACCTGCAAAGAACTTTATCAATGTACCCCTTCTGACTTAGGTACAATTTACTTGCTTTTCTATCTCTGAGAATTTTCATTCCAAGTATCTTCTTTGCTGGTCCTAAATCTTTCATCTCAATTTCTTTACTTAGTTGGGCTTTGACCTTTCTTATCTCTCTTTTATCTTTTGCTGCTATCAACATGTCATCAACATAAAGAAGTAGATACACAAAAGAACCATCACTGTTTTTCTTAAACTAAACACAGCTATCAAAACTACTTCTTTTGAAATCATGAGAAGTCATAAAGGAATCAAACCTCTTGTACCACTGTCTTGGTGACTGTTTCAAACTGTAAAGGGACTTTTTCAGTAAGCAAACATAGTCCTCTTTTTCTAAGACTGTAAAACCCTCTAGTTGTTGCATGTAAATGTCCTCCTCAAGTTCTCCATGCAAAAATGCAGTTTTTACATCTAACTACTCAAGCTCCAAATCAGGCATGGATACAATACCAAGCAAAGCTCGAATCGAACTATGCTTAACAACTGGGGAGAACACATCTGTGAAGTCCACTCTTGGAATTTGACTATAACCCTTTGCAACAAGCCTTGCTTTATTTCTGGGTTCTTCAACTCCTAGAGTCCCTTCTTTCTTTTTAAGCACCCATTTACAACGAACAACATTTTTACCTTTAGGAAGTTTCACAAGATCCCATGTTCTATTTTTGTGGAGTGATTCCATCTCCTCTTGCATAGCAAACATCCACTTTTCTGAGTCTTCACAACTAACCGCCTCAGAATAACTAGATGGCTTTTGATTCGCATATATATCTTTAGCCACATTTAAAGCATAAGCAACTAGATCAGCCTCGGCATACTTCTTTGGAAGTTTGATTTCTCTTCTAGTTCTGTTTTTGGCGATAGAGTATTGTGGTGAAGAAGCAACTCTATTCTCAATTTTTGTACTGGCTTGAGGAGTCGACTCAGTATCAATCTGATGCTCCACCTGCTTTTGATTTTTTTTATTGGAAGAGTCTTTAAGAGATAAGTTAGGTAGCATAGCAGTTTCATCAAAAACAACATCTTTGCTAATCACAACTTTTCTATTTTCAGGACACCATAACTTATCCCTTTTACACTAGCTTTATAACCAAGAAAAACACATTTAATGGATCTCAGTTCCAATTTTCCATTATCAACATGAGCATACGCAAGACACCCAAAGATCTTTAACTCAGAATCATTAGCAGGATTACCAGACCATACCTCTTGTGGAGTCTTTTTCTCAATGGCAACGGATGGAGATCGGTTGATCAAAAAAATGCAGTAGAAGCTGCTTCTGCCCAAAATGACTTCGGTAAGTTGGCATTTGACAACATACATTGAACTTTTTCCATGATCGTTCTATTCATTCATTCTGCAATGCCATCTTGCTGTGGAGTATGACGAACTGTCAAGTGTCTCACGATCCCTTCTGACTTGCACAATTTATTAAACTCATCAGAACAGAACTCTAAGCCATTGTCTGTGCGGAGGTATTTTATTTGTTTTCCCGTCTGTTTTTCAATCATAATTTTCCAAGACTTAAATACGAAAAACACATCACTTTTCTGCTTCAGGAAGAACGCCTAAAATTTTCTGGAAAAATCATCAATAAAGGTTAGCATATAATTAGCTCCACCTCTCGAAGGCACTCTAGATGCCCCCCACAGATCAGAATGAATATACTCCAACGTTCCCTTCATGTTATGGGTTCCTCTGGTGAATCGAACTCTCTTTTGCCTCCCAAAAACACAGTGCTCACTGAAATTTAGTTTGCAAATTCCTTGCCCATCAAGAAGTCCTCTTTTGCTTAATTCTACCATGTCATTCTCACTTATATGCCCTAGGCGCATATGCTAAATTTTAGTAATATCATCATCTGACAAGGTAGAGGAAGCGACAGCTGCATCACCAGTAACAGTAGAACCCTACAAAACATATAACTTGGTAGTCTTTCTTTGCCCTTTCATCACAACAAGGGAACCTTTGGAAATCTTTAAAACCCCACTTTCAGCTGTGTATCTGTACCCTTTTGAATCAAGAGTACTCAACGAAATTAAATTTCTCTTTAATTCTGGAACATGTCGCACGTCACTAAGTGTTCTGACAACTCCATCAAACATCTTAACTTCAATTGTTCCAACACCTGTGATTTTACACGAAGCATTATTTCTCATCAAAACAACACCTTTAGACACTATTTCGTAAGTTGTAAACCAATCCCGATTGGGACTCATGTGAAATGTGCAGCTTGAATCAAGTATCTACTCTTCGCTTACTTTAGGATCATTGACAGAAGCACTAGAAGTTCACCATCGCTGTAGTCTTCTACAACATCAGCTTCACCGGAATTTTCTGGTTGTTTTCCCTTTTGATTCGTAGCCTCCCTTTTAATCTTGTTTTGTAGCTTATAACACTCAGATTTAATGTGCCCTTTCTTCTTGTAGAAGTTACAAGTTTTACCTCTGTTTAAAGACTTCGATCTACTCTTAGATTTACCGCGAGGATTCCGTTCCTGTGTCCTTCCACGATCATTATCAGCATTCCGATCTTGTCTCCCACGAGCAATGAGACTCTCTCCCTGAGAGTCGAGTTTAACCACAAGATGTTTCATCTTATCATACGAGGTCAAGGAATCATAAACCTCATCAACTGTGAGAGACTCGCAACTATATAAAATCGTGTCTCTAAATGTTGAATAAGACGAGGGCAACGAACAAAGTAGAATCAACCCTAAATTTTCCTTATCATAGTGAACCTCCATGGTCTCCAAGTTTGAGAGAATTTCTTTAAACACTGTTAAGTGTTCGTGTACAGACGCACCTTCCTCCAAATGATCAGCATAAAGACGCTGCTTCATATGCAACTTGCTTGTTAGAGTTTTTGACATACATATTTGTTCTAGCCTCTTCCATAATAAAGCGGCGGTCTTTTCTTTCATCACATCATGTAAAATTTCGTTGGACAAATGCAGATGTAATTGTGTTAACGCATTTCGATCTTTATGCTTCTTCTCTTCATCTGTTAAAGTCGAAGGCATCTTATCTATCCCTAGCAAGGCATCCTCCAGATCCATCTGTGCAAGAACTGCTTGCATCTTAATTTGCCACAATGCAAATCTAGTGTTGCGATCCAACAGCGGAATTTCATACTTCAAAGACGCCATTACCGTGATCGAGATGAAAAACCCGAAATTTCGGATACCAATTTGTGAAAATAAAATAAAATAAAATAAAATAAAGAACACAAAAATTTTTACGTGGAAACCTTTTCGGGAAAAACCACGGGTAGAGGAGAAGAAAATTCACTATGTCAAATTTGAATTAATACAAGAGGAGTAGACTCTGTCTATTTATAGGCTTATAAAGCCATATTCTAGTAAGACTGAAGCACCTTATTCTAATCAATATCAAATAGATGGAATTTAATAAGGTTTAAAAAACCTTATTCTAAAAATAAAATAAAAGAAGTGTAATTCTATATGGATTCTTCTTTTATTTTATTTTACCACTGTATTTTATTTAAATAAGGATTCGGGTCACTTAATTCTAACACAACCAAAATTCAACATTTTAAAACACATTTAAGCCTATACATGCCATAATTTGAGTTCAACTATTTAAATACCGAAGCAGTAGATAGTGTGATGAACTTTGCTGACGATCCCCGAGCTCGTAACTTGATCCAAAAATCTATTAAACAAAGTAAACATGAACACACAGAGTAAGCTAACATAGTTTAGTAAGTCATAAGCAAATGAACAACCCAATGATATTATCAACTTAATTAAACTAAGCCAAATTATATTATCAAAACACATTTAGATCCAAACATATAAAGTTCATATTATATATATATATATATCCATTCGTAAATGTCACCTTGACCGAATGTTCATATAGTCAAATTAACATATTATCATTTAACTTCCAAAGCCAAATAGTCATTATAAACCTAGTTCACATACACACAGATACATAAGCTCATATGTCACAATATAATTTCATATACATATATTAGTTATGTGGCCGAATACACATAATCACACATGCATATAATTAAGACTCATTCAATAATATCCACAAGACCGAATACACTTACCTAGTTCACATATAATTCTTATTTGCTTACACATGACTTGTAATAAGTATCAAGTTACTCACTTACCTTATTTTAAGTAAACAACAAGCTGATTCATACCTGGCCATTTAGCTCGTTTTACACACTTGAACACAACTTATCTTTGCCTGCTAACCATTCGAAATTGGGTAGGACACTTGAATAATCACATATATCATACAATGCCAACGTCCCAAACGTGGTCTTACATGTAATCACATATCGATGCCACTGTCCCAGATAGGGTCTTACTCGAACACATATATCGGAATCACATATCGATGCCATGGTCTTACTCGCACACATATGCCGGAATCCTATGTCATGACATATGTATCCTAACCATTCCTAAGGTTCATACGGGGCTTCCGGATGTCGTAACTCAGTCGAAACAAATTCAGAAATATAGTAGCCAAGCTTATTCATATTCGGCCATAGCATATATAAATTCATATATTTCATTTTAGCATATATATTTAGTATTTAATTAAAATTAAGTACGTCTATTTGCTTATAAACTTACCTCGGACTATGTAAAACGAAACGGAACAGCTAGTCGACAACTTTCGCTTTCCCCCGATCCAAATCCGTTTTCTTTGGTTCTTGATCTAAACATATTCAAATTAATCTCATTAAAACATATTTTCATTCAATTTAGTCCAAAAACACATAAATAAGAAAATTACCATTTTACCCCTGACATTTACACTTTTTACAATTTAGTCCTTATTGCACAAAACACAAAATATACAAAATTTCCTTATACCTAAGCTAGGCCAAATCTTACCCATATCCATACAAGTCCTTATATTTCATTTTTTTTCAAATTTTAATCCCTCAAATTATTATTTTTGCAATTTAGTCATAATTACTCAAAATCATCAAAAACTCCAATACAAAACATGTTAATCTAAAACATATCTTTCATATTTCATCATCAAACAACAAAAATCACAAGCTTTCAATGATGGCATAACTCAAAATATTCACCAAAATAAAAAATTCAAGCATGGGTCTTGAAGATAACTTAGCAACGATCTCAAAAACGTAAAAATTATCAAAAACTGAGCTAAACACATACCTTGATTGAGCTTTAAAGATGGCCAAACCCTAGCTTCTAATATTTCTTTTTCTTTTTGTTTAGTTTCGGTTAAAAGAAATGGATGAACATGGCTTATTTTTATGTTTTATGATATATATTTTAACTTATTACAATTTAAAGTTTAATTTACATATATAACCTTAATGATATAATATAAAAACTATATAATATATGCCTAATACCGTCCAACTAATATGTAAATGAGCTATTTACAACTTAAAGGCTTCCATTAATAAAGCCATTAGCAATTCGACCCCTTTTAGAATAACCACCAAATTTTCATTTTACGCGATTAAGTCATTTATTCAATTAGACACTCAAACGATAAAATTAAAGCACGAAAATTTCACAGATATAAATTCACACAAAATAAACACAAAAAATAATTTTTAAATATTTTTTTGACTCGGATTCATGGTCCCAAAACCACCGTTCCAATTAGGGTCTAAATCTGGCTGTTACATAGACACCTTTAACTAATAGAACTCAAGTTTTACACTTTACGCGATTTAGTCCTTTTTATCAAATTGACCATTCAAACAATAAAATTTCTTAACGAAATTTTCACACCAATATAATTTCATATTGTAGACATTAAAATAATAAAATAAATATTTTGACTTCAGTTTTGTGGTCCCGAAACCACTGTTCTGATTTGACTAAAAGCTTAAGCAAAAATATTTCACAATAACACATAACGAGATTCAAACTTCAGACCTAAAACATACTTTCGAAACACTTAACCACCATACCAACACAAATTATTTGTCAAACATGTGCTCTTAAAAATCCAAAAATTTGGGGCGTTACATTTCCTTTATCTCATTTGTTGTTTTGTTGTTGTGTTGACGAGCATGGTTGCAAATTGTCTTCTTGCTTTCAATTTAATGATCATGACTTAATATTGTTTTGTTAGAAGAAATATGAATATTTTACATCTTATTATTGCTTCTTTGCTTATAATGTTTATGCTTCTGATTGTTTATTCATTCAAGTAATTACATGTTCAACTTAAAAATGCATGGTCATCAGTGGTAAGTAAAATGAATTAATTATTTAATCTATGAAAAGGTAATAATCGATAAACACACAACTTGAATGGTGCATGTTGATGTCAATATTGAGAGATAATTGCTGCATGCATAGTCCTGGTGAATGATGCTTGAAAAGGTGATCTTAATGTTGATTTGGCATAGATATATGTTAAGTAACTAAAAGGTTAATGTAGGATTTCGAGAGAAGCTTATAGCTTGAAGAAATTCGACTAATAAATCATCATATTGCCACAAATTAATCGTAGCATTTTATAACATTATGCTAAACAGAAATAATTATTCTAGCCTTTCTTGACATTGTTGTTGAACTTTGTGTTAAAACTTTTCTACTACTATTCTCTTTTGTGTTGATATTTAATTTATTTTACATTCTTAATTTAGTTTAGTTTAGTTAAAGTCCTTATTTAAATCCTCCCATCCAAATCTTTGTCACTCATCAAATTGTTTAATAATTAATTTTGCAATTATTGGTTCACATATATAGTCTCTGTGGCGATGGTAACTCATATACTCATTACTTCATTACTTATTGACAACTGTGTACACTTGCATATCATCGAATATCTTCCAACAAATATAACATTCATTGTTTGGCTAAATAACCTCCAAATAATCACCACAACCCATTCCAACCGTTCAATAAATTGCCAATACTAAAAAATATAGAAATTGTCGCTCAACAGCTCTAATGCTAAGAAAATGGGTACATCATTGGCACTCAATGGCTAATTTCATAATTTTCAATATTCTCCCCATTTGGAAATTTGTTGAACAAAACATATATCATCTAGAATCTATATCAACATGAAACATCTTTTTCCCCTTAGCATGTCTCATTATTACTTAAATAAATTAGAGAATTAATCATTAATGATGTGAATGACGATGAATCAATAACCAACCACCCAAAACTATAACTAAGTAAATCTAAGATAAAAAAATTAAGCATCAAAGTAAAGATAGTTCATATAAATTCCAAAAGCTATCATAACCCAAAGATAAGGCATCAAAGAATCAATAATATCAACAATACACAATTATCTAGCAACTATAAAAAAAATAACTAAAATAAGAGTTCAAAAAATATATTCCTCCTTAATTCTAGCCTTCCCTTCAACTTCATTCCCCCTCTTTATATTTAACAAATCTATCAAATCAATATTCATCATCATGGGCTAGTAGGTCAGCTAAAAGAGCCCTTTGTTTGTCGAGGTTGACTTTAGTTGCATCTATTTTTATCTTGTCACAAAGTATTTGATTGAAGTCTATAATGGCTCTAAGTTTAGAAATGGTTCTAGCTTTCATCCCCTTAGACATAGGAGCAGTTCCTACAGTAGTAGGCATTTCTTGGGGAGGAACCTCTTGTTCAACAGCCTGTTCTTCTTTATGGGAAAAGGCTTCTTGTTGCTAATTTAATACTTTTTTCCCTCAAGCCACTTATGAGAAAAATTGAGGATAGGAATTGGTCTCTCTCGTTATTCAATGGCCCTAACTATTTTTGGATTTTGAGAGAATAACACTTGGAAAATTAGAGAGGGTAAGGCAATAGTTGCTTGGAGATTATCTTCTTGGCATGCTTGACAATTTCATCAAAAATAAGTTGGCTAAGATCAAAACCCATCATTTCCACAATATTTCTCAATAGAATTGCAGTCCTTTTTTGTCATTGTATCCATCTGGCTATTTGGTAGCCAATTTCTAGTTACAATGGAAAAAATTGCAGCATAAATGGTAGATAAAGAAAAAGCGAAAAATTATGAAGTGGACATTTTATAGGCCAAGTGTATGTTGTCTATGAGTGTTGCGGTAGTTTGATTGATTGATTTTTCAAGTTCTACTTGGTGGGAAGTATGTCACGCGATACTTTTTAAATATCCTTTTGGCTGAAGTTCAGATGCTTCCCTCGAATAACTGAAGTTCAGATGCTTCCCTCGAATAAACACCTTCTGGAAGAATGGGTTACCTTTAATTGTGATTTCTTTGTTCAAGTTGGCATAAAACTCATACACAACTTGCTTCACATAAGGCTCTACAAAGCATACTGAATTAAACAAGTTGTGTTGTGAAGGGTTGATCAATTTCGTGGATCTCCAAAGGATCCTACATCAATATTCTATTCATTTATAAGCTCCTTCAGGATCAGTTTGACATAACATTTGGACCAGCTAGGGTCCTAAAATACTTTTTGTTCCTCCGTTCTTATTATTATTTTCTTATTTCCTTGTTGCTTTAAAAGCATCAACTATTATCTTGGGCACACCTACCTCTTTCATTCTTTTGTTCCTCTGTGCAACAGTGGTGGGAACATTGTAGTTCTTGGAACAAGCCTTCATGATGTTGTTGAGAGGTATATTGTTAGAAGGGATTGAGTCTAAACTGGATTCAGTAGATAACTCTGAGGAACTATTGACGATAAGGTTCCTTTTCTTACTGGGTTTGATCACCATGGGTACCTTTCCCTTTTCCTTTTTGGAGGGAGCCAAAGCTTCGAATTTCTTGGCCGTTATAGACTTGTTCGTACCCTTCTTAAAGTAGTGTTAGCGGCAATGGACACTACCCCAGTGATTTCAACCTTATTAGATGAGGTTTTCTCTTTCTTTGGTTCTAGTTCTTAGATGTTGGTGGTGAAGTCATCAATCTGTACAGGGGTTGTGTTGGCTGAAGATGCATTGAAAGTTGGATTTGCAATAGGTTTGGCATTAGTTTCTAGTATGTAATAACCTATTTTTTAGTGGTGTTGAAAATAGTGGTTTCAGGATCCCAATTTCGACGAGTGAGTTCATAAATATTATTACTTAATATTTATGAGGCTAGTATAAGATTTAATTCAAGATTGGTCCTTTAATTGTGTCAATCAGATAGGTAATTAAGGTACAATGACTAAATTATAATAGTGGTAAAAGTTAATCACTATAGATTTTTAATTGATTAAAGGACAGATTAAGAAATTGAACCTCTAATATTGATGTTTAGTGGAAAATGATGTATAATTCCACAAACTTTAGTTAATTTAGTTTATGATGTAAAATTCATTTCCCTTCATCATCTTTTACCTCACCATTCTAAGAAGAAAAATGGGGTTTGGAACATCCAAGCTTTGGTCATTTGATTCCTAAGGTAATTCAAGTCATTTTCTTGTAATTTTTATGTTTTTAAGGTCCCAGGAGCTTTGATTTAGCTAGCTCGTGTACAAATTTACAAAACTTTTAAAGTTTTCAAAAGTTTCCATTATTGAATATTTTATGAAATTGGTTTTATTTTGCTAGATTTTAACCTTAGAAATGAAAAAAAAGGACTAATTTGTAAAGTTAATTATTAGTTTTGAACATAAGGACTAAAGTGTAACTATTTCAAAATTAGCAAGAAATTTTTTTAATTATGGACAGTAGAAAATCTTGTAAAGATGTAATTGGGATCAATTTTGAAATTGAAGCTCAATTTGAATAAAATGCAAAATTTTAGGGAACATTTGAAAAGTGAGATTGAACTTTTAGATGTATTTAATAAGATGTTATAAAGTATTTGGAATTGATAAATTGAAATGAATTATCTTATAGATCAAGATTTGAACCAACCAAAAGATAATCGCGGAAAAGGAAAAATTGCATATTAGACCCTGACACATTGTCAGTTTCTTTTTTTGCAGGTAAGTTCATGTGGAACTTACTATGTTCTTTTATACTATGTTTGAATTATATTTAATGTCTATTAGTTAAGATTTATGATTATCTTGAAAATTTTAGCATATAATGGACTAAATCATAACATATGAAATGTATGACAAATACAAATATGTAAATGGGAACGAATGGACATGAACTATTGTTTGATTTAATGACACATATTTGATGATGTTATAAAGTTTGAAATGGTAATGGTAATCATAGAAACTTAGTAATTTTTTTAAGGTTAAAAAAATCAGGTGTTTGATAAGGGAGTTCATGATCGATGGCTTGAGATCCAACATGTGTTACGGATTCTCTGAAGCTTATGTGAAAAGCATTGAATCATTGATTATGAATGGATTGAGATCCAACACGTGTTGTGGATTCTTTCAAGCTTGTGTGAGCAGCATCAAATAATCCTTTACCTGAGATTAAGCATGTGATGCGAATTCTTTGAAGCTTGTATGAGCAGCATCGGGTAAAGCTTGTATAGTAACCCTGATTTGAAGCTTGTGTGAGTAGCCCAAATATGAAAATGATAACTAAAAAAAATGAAATGGTTGAAAAGATTGAATATGAAATTAATAGTTGAGTTACAAAATGAGCAAAGTTGAATAGCATGATAAAAGTGATATGGTAACACTTATATATGAATTGAGAATTATAATATTGTAGTGTTAATGAACTAATCTCTTGGTCATTTTGTGAAATTATTTATGTATGTATAGGATGCTAAAAGAGATGCCATGTTATGTTCAAATGTGTTCCAATTACTTAAGTTAGTTTTAATGTTAAGGTGAGTTAAGTTGATTTTCATATGGATTTACTTAGAATTTGTTATGCTTAACTGTTGATTTATTTCCTCCTTATAGATTTCTGATTTGTGAAATGTGTTGGTCAGATCAACTTGAGGATTACACTATCCTATCATTGACTCGGTAGTCTTTTAATTACTTTATTCGGTTATATGGCATGTACATATATGTTTATCTATGTGTTACTTGTGAATGATGGTTAGGTCTAAACCTAGTTTAATGCTTGATCTTGTAAAGTTAATGTACATATATGAAATAGTACATGTCTTGGTAATTTTGGTGTGCTTAATGATGGTATTAAATGATTTATAATCATGTTAGTAGGTTCGGTATATTTTGTTGTGAAATGGTTCCAAATTGTAGCATATTGGTTTGGTTGATATTAGGATTGAGTAATTGAATTTAGATGCATGTTTTGAAATGATTTTTGAGTAGGTTCTAAGTGTGATTTAAGGCACCATTTGGTTAGATTTTGGTTTAGGCATGGATAGGTATAAAAATTGCTGATTTTTGACCATTTTTGCCTTTGGGTATCGATACCTTAGAAAGTGTATCATACTTTAACAATTTCTCTTAATTTCCAAAACTACGAACGCAAAAATAGTATCGATACTCTCTATTAGGGTATCGATACTTTACAAGGGTATTGACACACTAGACTTTTTTTTTTTACAAAAGAAACAAAATCACAAGACGGTATGGATACTGGATTAGGTATCGATACTTAATAAAATAGGGTATCGGTATCATATGACAAGTATCGATACTTGTGTTTTTATGAAGAATTTTCTAAACATCAAATGTAAAAATAATATTAGTCCATTTCAGGGGTATTTTACTAAAAAAAACCCATTTCCAACATTATTTACGGAAATGGGCCAATTAAAATATTATTTATCAAAATGGGCCAAAAAATCCAAAACACGCCTACGTGGAAGCATTTTAAGGGGAAATTTTAGAAAAGCGCGTCCTCAAGGGAGCACTTTTGCCATGTCAGCAGAAAACACGCTGATGTGGAAACGCTCTGCTGACATGACAAAAGAGCATCCATGAGGGCGCGTTTTAGCCTGTGTTTTTTCCCCAACAGTCATTTAAAATTTTGACCGTGAAAAAAAAATTATAAACCCCTCACCTATTTTTTCACATAAAATTTCCTTTAAATTACATTTCTTCCAAATTTCTCTCTAAATTTCTCAAAAAAGCTCTCAAAGCTATATAAGTTTTAAATTTTTTTTAAATCTGTATTATTTTTTTTATAATTTCTAAGAAATTTGGTCGTGTTAGAAATGTCCCAGGAATTAATTCATCTCGATCATAAACATATCTCCGTCGACCAAATAAAAATGGTAAGGGTTAATTTTAATTTTTTTAATATTATTTAGTATTTTTTATTTATGTAATTTTAATTAATATTTTTTTATACAGTCGGTAGGTCGGGTGTTACAATGTTATATTCATAATATGTCTGGTCCTCTATCACCGTTAATAGAAAATTACCTAAGGGAAGCGGGTTTTTGGCACGTGGCCAATATAAGCCGAGGGTGTAAGTTGGACTCAAAACTGAGACTCGAGATGCACACATTCCATTTTCCATGCGGGGAGTGTACCATCACTTTGTAGGACATGCAGTTACAATTAAGGCTATCAATGGATGGGTCCGTACTCACTGGGTCTACTCAATCTGCTGATTAGAGAGCCATATGCCACGATCTTTTGGGTGCGATTCCAGATAATATTTACGGAGGTCGGATCGAGATGGGTTGGTTACGAGACACATTTCCGGAGTAGGGGAATGATTCGACTGATGTAGAAAGAATACGATACACTCAGGTATACATCCTTGAGATCCTCAGAGGTTATCTGATGATGGACAAGTCACGAAACCTCGTACACCCGAGGTGGCTATTGAAACTCGTTGATTTTAGAGTAGCTGGTGAACTTAGTTGAGGGTGTACTATGTTCGCCACATTGTACAGGGAGGGACAACCAAATAAAATCAAAATCTGAGGTTGCCCCTCACTGCTACAATCATGGGCTCGGTTTTGCTTTCCATTTTTACGTCCTCGATTGAACTAGCCATATACATTCCCACTATTAACGAGATAAAATTTATATTAGATTTTACAATTGTTACATAGATTTAAAATATAATTTTATGCTAAAATTTTATTTAATTAGGTGGAATCATTTGGTGAGTTATGGGGGAATACCAACCGCTCTTGAAGATATACGACTTCTATTAAACCAACGGTCGGAAGAGCATGTAGGTATATATTTCATTTTGAACTATATATACATAACATAGTCGTTTCATATTTAGTATTATGTATATAAATAATATTTTTATTACATTCATATAGTTTCAATGGACACCAAACGAGGATCCGGCAATTCAGACAGAAACTTTGGATGAATTTCTACAGAATTTGAACATTTGGTTTGTTAGGGTCCCATTGATCAACTACGTTACTGTCAAGATGCACCAGACAGATAAAGTGTTGCGGCAATTCAGATTTCGAAAACCAATTCCTATGGCATTTGAGGTGCTCGATGAAGAGCATAAAATCGACTTACAGCAACCAAATACACATTGTCTAATCTTCTTCTCGGAATTTATCGAAATGTGGAAAAATCACTAGATGATATACCTATTTGCAAACTGATTATCATTCCAGAGTTAGCGTGCGAGCCGAATTACATGCCATAGTTTAGGATCCATGGCAAGCCATATTTGCTCTCGAAAGAGCAGAGACGTCGGCAATTCCATGTCGAAAGGGAACGACAGGCCCTTTAAATTTAAGGACAATGGTTGATAGGGCGAGCCCATCAACAGTTCCCATGCAATCACCAGGCCCAACGGAGCAAATGACGATGCCCACACTACAACCCCTTCAAATTATGCCAGGTGCGTATCCTAGCCCTTATATGTATCCTTGCCCTTATATATTTCCTTTTCCCAGTCTTATGCCAAGTTGGAATGCATGGCCCGGTGCATCTCCTTCCCTGATGACTCCGACTCAACCGACGATATATAGGCCATCGTCGTAGGAAGGATCGCACAAGGCATCATCGAGGACCTCATCTCATTTCCAATCCCCATCACCTGATGGGATTCAAACACCTCCACCATGGGTGATGCAAACACCTCCACAATCTTTGTTCTATCAAGATGGGTCATCCTCCCAACACCCACAACCCCAGTGGGAAGCTGATCCCAAACAAGCACAGCCCAGCCGGAAGATAAACCAAGAAGGAATCCAGCACGTAATCGTCGACCACCCCTATGTAGCACTAATTCTGACTGGCACATGCATTGATTTTTTTAATATATCTATACAAATTGTTTTTATATTGTTTCATTTAATAAAACAAAAGTTTTTTTTGAAATTTTTGTACAAATTATATTTATATTTTGTCTTATTTAATAAAATAGAAGTTCTTTTGAATAAGGCAATACAAATTATTTTTTCATAGTTTCATTTAATAAATTAGGAACTATTTTGATTTGGACATATTCAAATTGTATGACTTGGGTTCCTACTGTAACATCCCGAAATAGGGCTTAAACGGAATAGTGGTTGCAAAACCACGAATCTGAGGTCAAAAAAATAAAAAAATAAAAAAATAATATTCCAATTAAGTTTTAAGGTTTATTCATTGATTGAATAATTATGTGGAAATTTCGTGAAGAAATTTTATGTATAAGTGCCTAATTTGATAATTAGGACTAAATTGTAAAATTAGCAAAATGTGTGTTCTAGATAATAAAGGGGATTTAATTGAAATGGTTTCTTAAATTGGAGGTCCTTATTTAGTAATTAGACCATTATATTTAAGTTTGGACAAAAATGGGCAAGAATAGGACAAATTTGAAAGAAAAGCCTTTAAGGGCATTTTGGTTATTTAGTAATTAAAAGAATTAAAAAGGGAAAATAAAGCCAAAATTGATCCATCTTCTTCGTGGAGGCCGAACATAGCACGGGGGAAGCCATGGTTAGGGTTTCCAAGCTTTCCAAGCTCCATAGTAAGTGATTCCAAGCCTCGTTTTTATTGTTCTTTACGTTTTTGGAGTCCGAGTAACTTGATTAAGCTTATTCTAGTAATAATTCATGCTAGGGTTCATATTTGGAAAAATACCCATTGGTGAAATGTGTTTATTTTGATTTTTTATGGTATAATATGAAGCTTTAAATTGTGTTAAACAACTTTTGCTAAGCGATTTTACGTGAAAACGAGTAAAACGACATAATCGGTAAAAATACCTAATGTTCATAAGTACATGTTAGAGTGAGACTTTGATGTTGCCACAGAAGGGAAAAATGATCAGCATGTCATAAAACATAAGAAAATGGATAAATTTTAATTTCCGAGCCTAAGGGCAAAATTGTAATTCTGCAAAGGTTTAGGGGCAAAATTGTAATTTTTCCAAAGTTTGAGTTAGGGAATGTTTTGAGTAGTACATTAATTAAATAAGTGAAATATGATATTTTAGATCCCGGAAAGTGAGATTTGGACCTAGAACGGGAGAAAAACTAAAAATCGGGAAAGTTGGTAAAATGGTCGTTTTGGTATCGAGGTAAGTTCATATGTTTCATAAGCATTTAATTATGCATAATTGAATGAAAAATTGATATGAAAACTAGAATAGATAGAACAATATCAATCACAGCTCAAACAAACTATAATGCTTTCATCTGTTTGTAAATTTAACTAACATTCCATACCGCAGGAATTGCATCTATTATCTTGCATATATTTATATATATCTCTGAAAGTAAATGTACACATATAATAGTCGAAAAAAGATTTTTCTATAATTTCTCAACTATAAACTCTACATTCAACTATTAATACGGCTCAATTATTATTCCTCTGTCTAATTCTGTCATTACTAAATTCACATTATCCCATTAACAATTGGAATTTATTCGGAAGAAAATCTAGCAATCATATACCTTACACATCATACTTGAATGAGTGCATTAGCTGAGCCTGACCTTTCTTTTACGTTGACATTTTAGTTATCCGGATGATTTTATTATTAACCTGGCATCCTTTCTGCAACTGTGTTCATTTGCTGAATCATTCTCGACTCTAATTACATCGTTAATAAATCTGTCACTGAACTCTTTATTTTTCCACTTTAGCCTATTCAATCTGAATTTCATGAAATCTCATTCTGAATTACCATGCTGATAAGAGGGGTGAGGTTAATGATGAAATAAGGTCAGTTACTTATTAGTAGGTATTTCAGTTCAGAGCCTTAGTTTAAGAAGTAAAATGTTGGGTATGCCAAGGCTGAATGAGAATTTGAAAGTGTTGCTGGAAATCAATTTCGAATCCATTTGTAGGTAAGATTTTCGGGGACGAAAATCCCTAAAGGGGGGAGAAATGTACATCCCGATATAGGGCTTAAACAGAATAGTGGTTGCGAAACCATGAATCCGAGGTCAAAAAAATAAAAAAATAATATTCCAATTAAGTTTTAAGGTTTATTCATTGATTGAATAATTGTGTGGAAATTTCGTGAAGAAATTTTATGTATGAGTGCCTAATTTGATAATTAGGACTAAATTGTAAAATTAGCAAAATGTGTGTTCTAGATAATAAAGGGGATTTAATTGAAATGGTTTCTTAAAGTGGAGGTCCTTATTTAGAATTAGACCATTATATTTAAGTTTGGACAAAAATGGGAAAGAATAGGACAAATTTGAAAGAAAAGCCTTTAAGGGCATTTTGGTTATTTAGTAATTAAAAGAATTAAAAAGGGAAAATAAAACCAAAATTGGTCCATCTTCTTCATGGAGGACGAATATAGCATGGGGGAAGCCATGGTTAGGGTTTCCAAGCTTTCCAAGCTCCACAGTAAGTGATTCTAAGCCCCGTTTTTATTGTTCTTTACGTTTTTGGAGTCCGAGTAACTTGATTAAGCTTATTCTAGCAATAATTCATGCTACCCATAGGTGAAATGTGTTTATTTTGATGTTTTATGGTATAATATGAAGCTTTAAATTGTGTTAAACAACTTTTGCTAAGCGATTTTACGTGAAAACGAGTAAAACGACATAATCGGTAAAAATACCTAATGTTCATAAGTACATGTTAGAGTGAGACTTTGATGTTGCCATAGAAGGGAAAATGATCAGCATGTCATAAAACATAAGAAAATGGATAAATTTTAATTTTCGAGCCTAGGGGCAAAATTGTAATTCTGTAAAGGTTTAGGGGCAAAATTGTAATTTTTCCAAAGTTTGAGTTAGGGAATGTTTTGAGTAGTACATTAATTAAATAAGTGAAATATGATGTTTTAGATCCCGAAAAGTGAGATTTGGACCTAGAACGGGAGAAAAACTGAAAATCGGGAAAGTTGGTAAAATGGTCGTTTTGGTATCGAGGTAAGTTCATATGTTTCATAAGCATTTAATTATGCATAATTGAATGAAAAATTGATATGAAAACTGGAATAGATAGAACAATATCAATCACAGCTCAAACAAACTATAATGCTTTCATCTGTTTGTAAATTTAACTAACATTCCCATACTACAGGAATTGCATCTATGATCTTGCATATATTTATATATATCTCTAAAAGTAAATGTACACATATAATAGTCGAAAAAAGATTTTTCTATAATTTCTCAACTATAAACTCTACATTCAACTATTAATACGGCTCAATTATTATTCCTCTGTCTAATTCTGTCATTACTGAATTCACATTATCCCATTAACAATTGGAATTTATTCGGAAGAAAATCTAGCAATCATATACCTTACACATCATACTTGAATGAGTGCATTAGCTGAGCCTGACCTTTCTTTTACGTTGACATTTTAGTTATCCGGATGATTTTATTATTAACCTGGCATCCTTTCTGCAACTGTGTTCATTTGCTGAATCATTCTCGACTCTAATTACATCGTTAATAAATCTGTCACTGAACTCTTTATTTTTCCACTTTAGCCTATTCAATCTGAATTTCATGAAATCTCATTCTGAATTACCTTGCTGATAAGAGGGGTGAGGTTAATGATGAAATAATGTCAGTTACTTATTAGTAGGTATTTCAGTTCAGAACCTTAGTTTAAGAAGTAAAATGTTGGGTATGCCAAGGCTGAATGAGAATTTGAAAGTATTGCTGGAAATCAATTTCGAATCCATTTGTAGGTAAGATTTTCGGGGACGAAAATCCCTAAAGGGGGGAGAAATGTAACATCCCGATATAGGGCTTAAACAGAATAGTGGTTGTGAAACCACGAATCCGAGGTCAAAAAAATAAAAAAATAAAAAAATAATATTCCAATTAAGTTTTAAGGTTTATTCATTGATTGAATAATTGTGTGGAAATTTCGTGAAGAAATTTTATGTATGAGTGCCTAATTTGATAATTAGGACTAAATTATAAAATTAGCAAAATGTGTGTTGTAGATAATAAGGGGGATTTAATTGAAATGGTTTCTTAAAGTAGAGGTCCTTATTTAGAATTAGACCATTATATTTAAGTTTGGACAAAAATGGGAAAGAATAGGACAAATTTGAAAGAAAAGCCTTTAAGAGCATTTTGATTATTTAGTAATTAAAAGAATTAAAAAGGGAAAATAAAACCAAAATTGGTCCATCTTCTTCATGGAGGACAAATATAGCATGGGGGAAGCCATGGTTAGGGTTTCCAAGCTTTCCAAGCTCCACAGTAAGTGATTCCAAGCCCCGTTTTTATTGTTCTTTACGTTTTTGGAGTCCGAGTAACTTGATTAAGCTTATTCTAGCAATAATTCATGCTACCCATAGGTGAAATGTGTTTATTTTGATGTTTTATGGTATAATATGAAGCTTTAAATTGTGTTAAACAACTTTTGCTAAGCGATTTTACGTGAAAACGAGTAAAACGACATAATCGGTAAAAATACCTAATGTTCATAAGTACATGTTAGAGTGAGACTTTGATGTTGCCATAGAAGGAAAAAATGATCAGCATGTCATAAAACATAATAAAATGGATAAATTTTAATCAATAAATGTAACACCCCTCACCCGAGACCGTCGTCGGAGTCGAGCACGAGGCGTTACCTGACTTAACTTACTAATTCGGGGCATAAAATTTGCTTTTAAAATTAATTTATTCACATTCATTCAATATGTCCTGAAAAATGGCCCTCAAGACCCTAAAACGTGCAATTGAAACGGTTCGGGACTAAACCAAAACATTAAAAATTTTCCGAATACTTAGACAAATCAAAACAATTTATTTCATCTTTCATAAATAATCTATCCATCTGCGTCATAGTCATTAAATAAATCATAACTCGAGTTACGAAACTCGAAATCTAAATCCGTAAATTTTATCTGAAAGTAGACTCATATATCTTCTTCCTAAATTGTTTTCAGAATTTTTGGTCTAGCCAATTAGTACAGTTTATTAGTTAAAGTTTCCCCTGTTTCAGTGTTCGCCTGCTCTGCCTCTGTTCACTACGAATTAATTTTCTCCCTCTACAGAATTCAAATAACTATGTGGTTTATTTCCTTTAAAAGTAGACTCAATAAGAAATCTATACATATAAAGTATAACTACTAATTATTTTTTTACATTTTTTAGTAAATTTCTAAATTCAGAACAGGGGATTTAGAAATCACTCTGACCCTGTCTCACCAAAATTTAAATATCTCTTAATATACATTTCTTTTGCTTACTTTGTTTCTTTCATATGAAAATAGACTCAATAATATTTAATTCTATATCTCATTCATCACCTAATTCCATTTCTACTATTCTTAGTGATTTTTCAAGTTCACGTCACTGCTGCTATTCAATACTGTTTTAATGCTAATTTCACTTTTTCTTGATTTCTTTGTATTAACTACCATTTTGGCATACATAACACCGAAACATGTTATTCATTAGCCATTTCAATAGCTAATCATTATCAAATATTTACATAACATTCTTTAGTCATATCATAAGGACATACACACAAAATGGCTAAGTCCCTATACATGCCATAAACTAGAACGTTTGTAAACGAAGATACCCATTTGGTAACTTGATAGTCGATAGTGTGAAGTGATCTCCAACGACCTCCAACCCGAGCTTGCTTTTAAGTACTCTGAAACATGGGAAAGTGAAATAAGTAAGCTTATAAAGCTTATTAAGTTCACATGTAAAATAATAAGCATTAGCAATCAATTTAGCTTACTACTATGCTATCATAATTTGCTTAAATAATGTTTAGTTCTTACTTTCCCATCTTACTCATTGGTAACCTTACCAAAGGCTCAGAATACAAAAGGCACCTTACTTAATAGCTTGCTTACATACCTACAACATCTCACTTAACACATAAGTACTCTTTCATAATATAGGCATATTGTCAATCATGTCATAAAGTGTCACAAGCATAACTGAAAACTCATCACTTACTTAATACTTGATAATCTCAATTACATACAATCTCAATATTAAATAAGCCTTAAATGCATACCTGTACTTTTTCTTCATGTTCTCACCTTATCGTTTCTTTGACTTACTCTTTGGATTACTCAGGAACCTTTTCCTTTTTGAACTTACCATTGCCATGTCTTGACATGGTCTTACGTGGTATCCTTGCCTTATGAACTCACCAATGTCATGCCTTGGCATGGTTTTACATGGGACCTTTGCCTTATAGTAACTCATCAATGCCATGTCTTGACATGGTCTTACATGATTTCCTTGCCTTATAGAACTTATCAATGCCATGCCTTGGCATGATCTTACATGATATCCTTATCTTACCAAATGCCATGTTCCAAACATGGTCTTACATGGTATCCTTGTCTTACCAAATGCCATGTTCCAAACATGGTCTTACATGGTATCCTTGTCTTACCAAATGCCATGTTCCAAACATGGTCTTACATGGTATCCTTATTTTAGTGCCAATGCCACATCTTGATGTGGTCTTACATGGAGTCCTTAATCAATGCTGATGCCATGTCTTGACATGGTCTTACACGGGTTCCTTGCCTTACCAATGCCATGTCTTGACATGGTCTTACATGGTATCCTTAACTGTCAATTCCTCCTTAAATGCCATGTTATGAACATGGAATTTTCTATCAATTCTTCCTTAATTGCCTTGGTTCAACCATGGACTTTGAGATACCAATGCCTTGTCAAGTCATAGCTAAAACATACTTGCTCAAATTCTCAAGGTTAGCCGCATAACTCAATAATATCAATACTAATAACAATAATTGTATAATAATAAAATGCTACTCAACTTACATACTTACATTCTCAATCTCATCATATCATCAACTTAACTTATTCTCATCAAATTATGCTAGTCAATACTTTCTTGTTATCATACAAAGCCATAATACAAAATATGGTCTTACATATAAATTATACAAGTTCTCTTTCCAATATCGAATTATTATTGAACATTAATCATTATATTTGAAACTCAATACTAAAGTATTTATGGCCAAAATATCAATTTATCATTCAATTATGCATAATTAAATGCTTATGAAACATATGAACTTACCTCGATACCAAAAAGACCATTTTACCAACTTTCCCGATTTTCAGTTTTTCTCTCATTCTAAGTCCAAATCTCACTTTTCGGGATCTAAATCATCATATTTCACTTATTTAATTAATTTACTACTCAAAACATTCCCTAACTCAAAATTTGGAAAAATTACAATTTTGCCCCTAAACCTTTGCAGAATTACGATTTTGCCCCTAGGCTCGAAAATTAAAATTTATCCATTTTATTATGTATTATGACATGCTGATCATTTTTCCCTTCTATGGAAACATCAAAGTCTCACTCTAACATGTACTTATGAACATTAGGTATTTTTACCGATTATGTCGTTTTACTCGTTTTCACATAAAATTGCTTAGCAAAAGTTGTTTAACACAATTTAAAGCTTCATATTCTACCATAAAACATCAAAATAAACACATTTCACCTATGGGTATTTTTTCAAATATGAAACCTAGCATGAATTATTGCTAGAATAAGCTTAATCAAGTTACTCGGACTCCAAAAACGTAAAGAACAATAAAAACGGGGCTTGGAATCACTTACTATGGAGCTTGGAAAGCTTGGAAACCCTAACCATGGCTTCCCCCATGCTATATTCGGCCTCCATGAAGAAGATGGACCAATTTTGGCTTTATTTTCCCTATTTAATTCTTTTATTTACTAAATAACCAAAATGCCCTTAAAGGCTTTTCTTTCAAATTTGTCCTATTCTTGCCCATTTTTGTCCAAACTTAAATATAATGGTCTAATTACTAAATAAGGACCTTAACTTTAAGAAACCATTTCAATTAAATCCCCTTTATTATCTAGAACACACATTTTGCTAATTTTACAATTTAGTCCTAATTATTAGATTAGGCACTTATACATAAAATTTCTTCACGAAATTTCCACACAATTATTCAATCAATGAATAAACCTTAAAACTTAATTGGAATATTATTTTTTTTATTTTTTTATTTTTTTGACCTCGGATTCGTGGTTTCGCAACCACTATTCCGTTTAAGCCCTATTTCGGGATGTTACACCTACACTACTCGCACAACTTCTGTTGGTTTGTTCTTTCTCAGATATCCATATTATCACGTATTCTAGTCGTGTAACACCCCTAACCTATGTCCATCGCCGGAACAGGGTCATAAGGCATTACAGAAAAAAACACAATTCTGTATAGTCATACATATAAGTACACATGAACAACTTTCGAAGGTCACTCTATATTTAATTCACAAACTAACATAAATCTTAATTTTGAAACATTTAACATCATATTTATGTGCAGTCTTATCATTTTTAAACAATTATATGAAATATAATATTTATAATATTAAATTATATGCCAATCTTAACAAAGATACATTATACACCTAAATGAATAATTCAATTATTATAATGTAACAGCATATATACTGACTCTTAAATGCCTACTAATAATTTAATTTATACTAACAGTCACATATTAAACATTTTTCAAACACATGTCTTAATAAATATATTTTTAAAGAGACTATCCTAAATGGTGTCGTATATTTGCACATATTAACACCAAGTAATGGTTTATTTATAAACCTATTCCTTATGACTCAAAGTTATGCCTTGTCATGACAACCGAACATATACTTTAATAAGTACATAGGTTTTGTGCTTAGCAACAAACATTAATATGTCAAAATTACTAATCACCTTACTCCAAGCATTTTTATCTTACGAGCATATGTTCCAAATTCCACATTAAACCTATTTATTAACTATACCTGCTTTGTTAATTATCTAAACATAATATAAGTATTTTCTCATCCATACAACCAAATCAAGTTGGCAAATTATTGATTCGATTATATACATCTAAATACCATTTTTGAAACAATTAATAATCCATAAACACACCATGACCGAACATATCATTTAAAATCACATATACAACTAAAGTTTCCATCAGCGAATTATCATATCTAACATATCAAACAATTAATCTAAGAACATACTAGGTCAAAACTAATCATAATAATCATATTCACCTGCATACATATGATAATATAAAACATATCCAAACCGAATAAATGTTATTTATGGCTAATTCATTTATGCCACATCCAAGCTTGTAATCCACTTTAAATACTCAAAACTCATATCACTACTCATCCATTCCAAAATATCTACTATCCTTCACCTATGTTATTCATTCCCATTTAATGACAAAAAAACTAACACATTTTAAACTTCAATCAAGCATAATTAAAAACCAAACTTGGGGGTAAGCCATTTTCGCATGGCTTTAATTTTACATATCCAAATTTTAACATTTCAAAAACATATCCCAGCCTATACATGCCATAATTCGAGTTTGACTTATAAAGGTACTAAAATAGCTGATAGTGTGATGAGCTTGGCTAACAGTCCCCGAGCTTGCAGCTTGACTTTAAAATCTATAAAACAGAGTAACATAATACACAGAGTAAGTTACCACAGCTTAGTAAGTCATAAGCAAATAAACAACTCAATATCATAATTGACTCATATTAACTAAACGAAGTACATTAACATTATCAACCAGCTAAGTCAAATACATGTATAAACATTTAGCACTTTATAAATCAACTTCCAAACTAAATAGTCATAATAACCACACATCTATTTACTCTTTCATGCAACTTAAGAATCAACTAATGACATCTCATGTATAATTAATACCTAAATGGCCGAATGTACAAGCCTTATATACATATATTAATTAACATTTCAATGTTATTCAAATTATTCATTCACAAGACGAACACACATATCTAATACCCATGAATTCTTCAGTTGCATTGTACATGATTTACAACACATATCCACAGTACTATCTTGCCTTATCTCATGTAGATATCAAGTTAAATCATACTTGGCCATTTAGCTCGTAATACACAATCTGTACATAATTTATCTTTGCCCGATGAACCATTCGGAATTGGATAGGACACTCGAATGATCACATATATCGTACAATGCCAACGTCCCAGACGTGGTCTTACATGTAGCCACATATCGGAATCCTATGTCATGACATATGTATCCTAGCTATTCCTAAGGTTCATACGGGGCTTTCAGACGTCATATCTCGGTCGAATTGAACTCGGAAGTATAGTAGCCCAGTTTAATCATGTTCGGCCATGGCATAATTAAAGTCTAACATTTCATAAAAATATATAAATAAAACATTAAATCACCAATAAACACGTCTATTTTCTTATAAACTTACCTTGGACGTCATAAAACGGGACGGGGCTGTTAGTCGACAACTTTCATTTTTCCCCGGTCCAAATCTGATTTCTTTGGTTCTTGATCTAAACATATTCAAATTAAGCTCATTCAAACATATTTTCATTCAATTTAGTCCAAAAACACATAAATGGGAAAATTACCATTTTACCCCTGACATTTACAATTTTTACAATTTAGTCCCTATTGCACAAAACACAAATTACACAAAATTTCAAAGTACCCATGTTAGGCCAAATGGTACACATACCTATACAAGCCCATATATTTCATTAATTTCACATTTCAGTCCCTCAAATTATTATTTTTGCAATTTAGTCCTAATTACTCAAAATCATCAAAAACTCCAATACAAAATATGTTAATCTAAAACATATCTTTCATTTTTCATCATCAAACAACAAAAATCACAAGCTATCAACAATGGCACAACTCAAAATGTTCATCAAAATCAAAAATTGAAGCATGGGTCTTGAAGATTACTAAGCAATGATCTCAAAAACGTAGAAATTATCAAAAACCGAACAAAAACGAAACTTGATTGAGCTTGAATGTATGCCGAACCCTAGCTTAGTTTTCTTTCTTTTTCTTTGTCTATATTTGGCAATGAAGAACAAATGAAATAGAAAAATTTAATAATGTTATAATATGATATATATTATAACATGTTTTTCAATTTACTATTTTAACCTTTATTATAAAATTATACTTTCATGTTTAATATGTCCTTAGCCGTCCACCAAATTCAATAATGGCCCAATTAATACATAAAAAAATCATATTAAAAAGACATTAACAATTCGGTCCTTACACATTAAACTATCAAGTTTTCACTTTACGCGATTAAGTCCTTTTATTTAATCGGGCACCTAAACGAAAAAATTAAATCACGAAAATTTCACAGATATAAATTCACACAAAATAAACACATAAATTAATTTTTAAATATTTTTTGACTCAAATTCGTGGTCCCAAAACCACCATTCTGATTAGGGTCTAAATCGGGTTGTTACAAGTTGAGCAAGGTCGACCTTTTGGTTTGCGACGTAATTATCTATCCGGTAACAACTTAAACGGAGCAAGTGATACAAACAGCCACTTATGTTCATCTGAGACTGGTGGGAATATGTGTAGCCACATGTTGTACATATATTCTAATTTGTACACTTCGTTGACATAGCTCATGGGATCCAAACAGATATTTTGACAAGCTGCAATTACATGAGTGCATGGATAACGAAGTGCGTCAAACCTTTTATAGTCGCAAGTCCTATTTCTCAGGTGTACACAATATTGCTCGTTGGTAATACCTTGCTTCAGTTTACCGAACTCCGTCACACGAAACTATAGGTTGTTGCGATCATGACACATTGTGCACATGGAGTTGGCCAGCGCCATCACCTTATTAATTTCTTGCACTACCTTCCAACACCATACACGGCCTCCTTGCATTTGGCCTTTATAACTCACTGCTCGCTTTTGAAATAGTGTTGCCAAATAGAAGTATGTCTATTGCACAACTGAGGTTATCGACAAATAACGCATTCCTTTTGGAATAGAATTTATACATTCATTCAAGTTTGAGGTCATATAACAATATCTTAGGCCGTCATCGTATGCTTGTGTCCACTGATCGAAAGGTATGTTATAAAGGTATTTTGAGCCTTGATTGTTAATTGACCACAAAAACACCAACATCTCATGAAAACGGTCTTTATTAATCTCGTACCTTTCCAATATAAGTGGATAGCGATAATTACATACCACTCTTCCATTCAAAACAAATTGAATATTACAAATGAAATAATATTGGTGGCAATTAAATACCCATGTTGGTCACTTGTTGTCATTCAGTGGTAGACCGATATTGCCCGTAGTAGTTGGACGCAACATGCTTTAGACAATATCGATGGTGTGTGCGATCCCATAGACTTCCTTGTCACTCAATTGCGGCCAATATTCCAGCGCCCCGATCCAATATACCGTAGATATCAGGTTGGAGGCAAACATGCCTCCTTAACCTAGAAAGAAATAAATCCAATCGTCACTTGACTCCCCTAGTGTTATTACAAACGTAATTGGAAGGATCCTCTCATCACCATCCTATGCTACAGCTAGCAATAGTTGATGAGTATATCTACCATACATAAAGGTACCGTCAATTTGTACCAATGGCTTACAGTACATAAATGTGTCATGGCATTGCTTAAAGCTCCAAAACATACGCTTGAACACTTGGCATCCACGGGGCAAGCAGTCATTGTAGTACGCAAGAATCATTTCAAAGTCTATTACACAACCTGGGACATACCTATCCAGCACCTGACACCACTATCACACCTCATTATATGAAACACCCCACCCACTATACATCTTATCTAATGCCATTTGCTTAACTATCCAGGCCTTGCCGTAAGAAGGCATTGTACTTGAATTGCTTACGAATATTGGCAATTAAGACGGGCACAATAGTTCTGAGATTTACTTTTACCATCGGTAGTATTAAGCCCGCTATCATATCTGAATCCATCTTGGGATGATCTTGTGAAACATCTATCAACCCCTAAGTACGTTAAATAATACAACGTTAAATAATAATAGTAATATTCAAAAACCCCAAACACCCAGTGATACTATACTGGCAACACACGTATGTGGACCTTTAAACTTTTTATCTCTCATAAACCTGTCATCTTCTTAATCGAAGCCATGATTTTTCATAAACTTGTACTATTTTGCATTGTACACTTGACCTCAAACTTCTCAGATTTGGATTTAACCATGTGGTAGTTAACCCTATTCATGATGCTACATTGCTTCAAAGCACCGAGAAAACCATTCTCATTGGAAAAATCCTTACACCTTAAAAACCATTCTCACTAGAAAAATCCTTACAACTTCCAATTCACCCAAATCCAACGATGAACTTGTGTGGTCACACCTCCTGTGTGGTAGATATGGAAACTCCAACGCTTCATCTGCCGATAGATCGAAATTATGCATGTGGGCTAGAGACGAGTACGCCGTGAACCATGGATCTTCTTCTTCATCTGGATCCCCTCCACCGTATTCAGGTTCGGTTGGAACAAGCTCTGGTTTAAAAAATAATACAACTTTTACACCATTGCAGCTGGGCTCTCGGGGTGAATCCACATCGAACTCATTATCTGACCCACTAATATTTGCAACGTACGAGATCCCTTCATTGGTGGATGTCGTAGCGAGTACATCATCCATTCTGGTGGACGTTTCATAAAGTCCCCAATCAGATGTGGATTGCCAACCACTAGAAGTTGATGTCATTCCCAATACGTATTTCCAGCATTGAACATCAACCTACCGATGTACATGTCTCATCTACTAACAGAGTGTCGTGTAAGGGTTGTGTATTCCATACTGGCACAAAGAATGGATGTTCCGTATTCTACCTCCCACTAACAAAATGTTGGGTAGGAGTCGTGTACTCCTCTCGAACAATAGCAGATAATGAAGTCGCAAGTGCTTCATTTGGTGATGAAAATTCCACATATAACTCAAGATAGGGTGATCCACTAGCTAGATGATTCTGCACCATCTCCTCCAAGCCACGAGCACCTTTGATATTAAATGAGTAATATGACACGGGATCAAAAAAAGCACAAAATCGATGCTTAATAGATGAAACTCTTATTGGCGTCGTTCTAAATATTTTGCACGTAATTCTTTTACAAAGTTTTGTCAAATCTACGTTCTGGTTAAAAACTAGTCGCGTTGTGTTCTCCGATAAAAAAATAATGCTATTCTCGGTGTCACAAATCTCACCTTTGTAGTAAATAACAACACTAATACATTAACTCATTTTCAACCAAATTATCTATCGAAAGAAATTCAAAACAAAAAAATTATGCAAAAATATAATGATTCGTGTAAATATTAATACGATAAATCAAATTATACCTTCTCAACTTCTTCAATTTCTATTCTTTTGAAATTCTTCAATTTCTCTTGCTGTAACTTAAGCAACAAAAGAATGAAAGTTGACTCATTTATAGCTTAAGGTCAAGCAAGAGGTATTGTATAAAAAGAACGTCCAGCTGAGAGATTTTTTTAGTACTTTTGCTGATAGTGCATCTTGCTTGAACCGTTTTTCAACCTATTTTTCAGAACCATCTTCTCAAAATTATTTTTTCAGAATCTACTATACAAAAAGAGCGTCTAGCTAGGAGCTTTTTTTAGTACTTTTGCTTACAGTACATCCTATTTGAAGCATTTTTCAACCTATTTTTTCAAAACCATCTTTCCAAAATTATTTTTTCAGAATCTACTATATAAAAGAGCGTCCAACTCAGAGCTTTTTTCAGTACTTTTGTTGGCTGTACAAAAAAAAAGAACAAAATCCAACTCGTCAAAATAATTTTTTCAGAACACATCACTTACCTATTAAAAACCCCTAAAATTCTAAACCCAAATTTAAATTTTTAAAACCCTAAACCCTAAAATCCATCCCATAATACATAGGGCTCACACACGAGCTAATCATGGGCCTGCTCACACAAGCTGTCAGTTAAGACGTAGCTACGCGGGCTGCTCACACAAGCTGTCAAGTATCCGCAACACATGCCGTATTACCCAGCCACCAGTAGGACGTACATGACCAGCACCCGGATTCACATAGATCACGTAACACATGGTTTCCTAGTGACACATCACTTGTATCCTAAACTATTCCTAAGGTTCAACCGGGATTTTCTCATCGTCAAAACTTTGTTGAATATTTCCATAGAAACAGTCATACAATTTATGCAATATTAAGCATTCAGTACATAATATAACATTACGTTATTTACACACAAACTTACCTCGGTACAAAATAGTAGGAAATAGACCTAATCATCAATAACCTTGTTCTTCCCCCGATCAAGGTCCGAACTTCATTTTTCTTTATCTATAATAGCAAATTTAACTTATTTAATTATCACATTACTCAATTCTGTCCAACAATCAATTTATGAAAAAATTACATTTTTACCCCTAAACTTTAACATATTTACATTTTAGTCTTTAGGCTCGTAAAATGAAATATATCCATTTTCTCTGTTACCCAAGCCTAGCAAAACCATATACATGCTCATATCAGCCTACATTTTTCATCAAATCACATTTCTATTACCCATTTTCACAACTTTTACAAATAAGTCCTTTTTATGCATTTTCACTAAAAATCACTTAGTAAAAGTTATTTATCACACCTTAAACATACAATATCTTTCATCAAACATCAAAATACATGTATTTCTGATACGCCCAAGTCCCAGGGTTCACCAATGACTGTCATGGAACCACTTGAGCTGCCCTTAGGACCGATAACGCGAGCTCGGGCTAAGAGATTCAAAGACGCAACATCAACCTTAGTTGATAAAGTTTGGGGCGAAATCGTTGGTGGCCTTCTTGAAAGTTCTTGGACCAGCAAGCTGAGGAACCAATGTATTCTCCTTCAAGCTCAAAGCAACTCAATTTAGCTCAAAGAGCTCACTGAAGTTTGTAGGGATGAGGGTGTTTGGTTGTTGGTAAACCGAGATTTTCCACCATCAAAGTACTGGCCACATTCGTGCAACTTTCACCATCCATGATCAAGCTACACACCTTGCCTTGGACATGCCAACGTGTATGGAAGATCTTCTCTCTTTGCTGCTCGTTCTCAATGCTTTAAAGGCTTAAACTTCTTTTAATCACGAGGATTTCACCATCAACAGTGTATTTGATTTCTTCTTCCTCGTCAGTAGTTGCGTCGGATTCTTCGTCTTTTTCTTCTTCTGACTTAATTTCACCATTAGGTCTCACAATCACGTTACTTCGATTAGGCATTGGCTGGCGAAGTGCCCCCTCTCTAAACATTTGAAGCATTTAATATCCCGTGTTCAGTTTGGTAAGGCCACGTCCTTGCCTTTACTAGACTCACCAAGGGGCTTACTAGTTTTGTGGACGACGCTTGATCTTTAGCACGGTTTGGTAGATCTTTCTTCCCCGTGCCTTGTCCCTATTTTGAAGTGTTATTGGCGTTGGGAAAGGTTCAGATAGAGCCTTTTCTCTTTAGTTGCTTTTCCACTTTTATGGCAACTTGTACCATATCGACTAATTCAACGTAGTGTTGAAGGTCCACTACGTTGGCGATGTCGCGGTTGAGACTGGCTAGAAATCTGGCCATGGTCGCTTCTCGATCTTCATCCACATCCACGCGAATCATGGCAATCTCCATCTCTTTGAAGTAGTCTTCCACACTTCGATTGTGTTGTGTAAGGTTCTAAAGTTTTTGATAAAGTTCACGATGATAATAGGACGAGATAAACCTTTTTCTCATAATGGCTTTCTTCTCAGCCCAAGTGGATATCGGCCGCTCCCTGTTCCTCTTCTGACTTGTAGTTATCTGATCCCACCATATCATAGCGTAGTTAGAAAACTTAATCGCTGCTAACTTCACCTTCTTACTCTCCGAGTAGTTGTGGCACTCAAAGACCAACTCAATTTTCTTCTCCCATTCTAGATAAGCCTTTGGGTCGGATTTGCCTTGGAATGGAGGTATGGACAGCTTGATATTTTCAAGTCGTCATCAACTCGTCTTCATTCGCTAGGACCTCGATTCCTTTGACCACGTCGTCGCTCGCTTTGGTTTGACGCTTGGTCACTCTCCACGTTATTTGGGTTGTAGAGTTCATCGTCACGGAGTCTCACTCGTCCCCGCTCTTGTCCTAGACCTTGGGGTGTTCTTTCACTTAGTAATCATTGAAATTCTCACAACAGGGCTTGTTGGCCTAAATCGGGCACTCTTCCTCCTCCAGGCGCAACATTCCTTATTGGTTGTCAGCCGCCTCCATCTGCCATATTGCATTCAGGACTTCTTGACATTTATTCTTTAGCCTCACCATAAAGCTTCACGTTCACTCAGAAAGAAAGAGCAAATGACACTCACACTCGTGTTTTCACTCTTTTTGGCTTTTACCTCTTCTCTAATGTGCTCACACACTAGTGCCTTTTTTCGCTCGTTACTTCTCTCATGATTTCGTATAAGACTTGATGAGACTTAATCTCTAGCCTAGAAGGTCGGCTTCAAACGGGTAACTAGGGTTAATGTTGTTCGGTGTAAAAGTTGGCTAAAAGAAACAAAGTTTGGTTAAGAGTGTGGCATGAAAGGGTAATGAGATTAATAACAAAGGATGTATGATCTGGAATTACAAATACAAACTTCGAACCTTGCAACACTTTGAGAGTCTTTCCGAAACTTCAATTATCAAAGAAATGATTAAACACACCTTTTTTTTAATTTCATATATATATATATATTCCTTTTTTTAAAAATACAAGAAAGTTGAATTATAATGAAACAAAGCTCAATACACAATTTTTTTACGAACATATTCCGGGATGACTACGAACGTTCGTACTTCTCATTTTTGCAAGCTCTGATACCAACTGATGCAATCTAGCCTCGATTTAATGAGTTGAATCGCTTTCGTTACCCGATCGTCTAACGAAGAAGTTTCATTCGTTTTATGAAGGAAGAATGTTATTTGGATATAGATGGAGTCGAAGTTTGTTTAGGTTCAAAAGGGTGTATGTAATGGTTTTCAAGGTTTGGCTATTAAAAGAATTTGGTATAGGAAGAGAAAATTCGAATAAGATGGAAGATGGGAAAACGAGCTTAAGAATGAGAGTGAACCAACACTAGATTAAGTGCTGACCCGAAACTTATATGTCCTCAAGATGGTTCGATGAAAAGAAGTAAAGAACTCGACCCACTATCTATGAAAGATAGGAATATCGGTATAAAGGATTCGAACGCCACACAACAAAGTGATGAATTGGTTGAACAAAAACAAGGTTGACGCCACTAGCTGTGTAGATAAGTCAAAAGAGTCTTTGGACGAAATTGAGAGAAGATAATCTCACAATATGCTTAATTTCAATTATAAAAATGGTAAAAGTTTTTTTACAAACTAAAATGAGCCAGAATTTATAGGCATTACAAGGGTAGCCGAATAGGCTCTTAAGATAGCTCAATGGACAGCTGAAAATTCTAGAATTTTAGAGGAAGCTTCCTTGAAGTTTCTTAGGCATGGAGAACGTCAATGGCATCTTCTAGATGCCTTACTCTAGCTGGTAAATCATAGGGAATGAGGAAAAGCTGAATTGATTGAAGTTGGTTCAGCCTTGTGCTTGAATGAGCCTTAATTAGGCTGCTTGGTTCAGCCAAATATTCATGAGGTTAATGACCTATTTTGGGGCACTTCAATAGACATAAAATGTGAAAAAACTGATTTGAAGAGCCATGTAAGTGTGAACAAACTGAACCGAACAGCCCTTGGTGTGAAAAGGATATTCTGTTAGTGTGAAAGGATTTATTTTGCATTGGACAGCCAATTGGACTTCTTGAATGGTTGTGGTGCTTGGCTGAATGGACACTTAGGGGACTCCAATGATCCATGCAATTATGCTGTCCAAAGGGTAATGTACCTGCAACAATTCACTTTGGACAAATTAATTTCAGCAGCCAAACAAATTAAACTTGTACCATAAATTGGCTGGACATATTTAAGCCTTGTAATATTTTAAGACATATTAAAAGAAAAACACAATTAATTTAAGCACTAATTAGGACATAATTAATACATGTCCAGATTATGGCAAATTATTTATTAAAACCAATTAACTAATTTAACTAATAGCAAATTTAATGATTTATTCCAGCATAATAAACACAAAATAAAGTGAGCTGAAAATGAGCTCTTTGAACTAAATTGAGCTTATTTGAGCTTGAAGGAGAATGCATGGGTTGCTCGGCTTACTGGTCCAAGAACTTTCAAGAAGGCTAGCAACAGTTTCGCCCCAAACTTTATCAACTAAGGCTGTTGTTGCGTCTTATAATCTCATAGCCCGAGCTCGTATTATCGGTCCTAAGGGCAACTCAAGTGGTTCCATGGCAGTCATTGGTGAACCCTGGGACTTGGGTGTATCATTCCCCCCTCTTCGAAGCGATTTTCCCCCAAATCGTCTCCTACATCATAGGGAGATAAGTCAGGTACGTTAAAACTCATACTTGTACTATACTCACTTGGAATGTCGAGTTTGTAAGAATTTTCATTAATTCGTTCCAACACTTAAAAGGGGTCGTCTCCTCTCGGTAACAGTTTTGACCTTCGATGAGCTGGAAACAGTTCCTTCCTCATGTGAACCCAAACCTAATCTTCGGGTTTGAACACGATTTGCTTCCTTCCTTTGTTATCCTTGCGCCTATACTGTTCAGTCATTGCCTCAATGTTGGCCCTTACCTTTTGATGTAGTTTCTTTACGTATTCAGCCTTCCGTTTAGCATCTACATGAACAAGTTGATAGTTAGGCAAAGGGATTAAATCAAGTAGGGTTAGAGGGTTGAAACCATAAACAATCTCAAACCGATACGCCCAAGTCCCAGGGTTCTCCAATGAATGTCATAGAACCACTTGAACTACCCTTAGGACTGATAATGCGAGCTCAGGCTAAGAGATTCAAAGACACAACAATAGCCTTAGTTGATAAAGTTTGGGGCGAAACTGTTGCTGGCCTTCTTGAAAGTTCTTTGACCAGCAAGCCGAGCAACCCATGCATTCTTTTTCAAGCTCAAATCAGCTCAATTTAGCTCAATGAGCTCATTTTCAGCTCACTTTATTTTATGTTTATTATTGTGGAACAAATCATTAAATGTGTTGTTAGTTAAATTAGTTAATTGGTTTTAATAATTAATTTGTCATAATCTGGACATGTATTAATTATGTTCTAATTAGTACTTAAATTAATTGTGTTTTACTTTTAATATGTCTTAAAATATTACAAGGCTCAAATATGTCCAGCCAATTTATGTGTGCGAGTTTAATTTAATTTGTTTCATTGAAATTAATTTGTCCAAAGTGAATTAAATTTGCTGATTTAATTGTTGCAGGTATATTACCCCTTGGGCGGTACTTAAAGTTGGTGTGCTGATCATTGGAGCCCCCTAACTGTCCATTCGGCCAAGCACCACAATCATTCAAGAAGTCCAATTGGCTGCCTAATGCAAAATAAAGTCTTTTCACACCAGCAGAATATCCTTTTCACACCAAGGGTTGTTCGGTTCAGTTTATTCACACCTACATGACTCTTCAAATTAGTTTGTTCACATTTTATGTCTATTGAAGTTCCCCAAAACAGCTCATTAACCTCATGAATATTCGGCTAAACTAAGCAGCCTAATTAAGGCTCATTCAAGCACAAGGCTGAACCAACTTCAATCAATTCAGCTTTTCCTCATTTCCTATGATTTACCAGCTAGAGTAAGGCATCTAGAAGCAGCCATTAACATTCTCCATGCCTAAGAAACTTCAAGGAAGCTTCCTCTACAATTTTGGAATTTTCAGCTGTCCATTGAGCTATCTTAACAGCCTACTCGGCTAACCTTATAATGCCTATAAATTCTGGCTCATTTTACTTTGTAAAAAAGCTTTTGCCATTTTTATAATTGAAATTAAGCATATTGTAAGATTATCTTTTATCAATTTCGTCCAAAGACTCTGTTGACTTATCTACACAGCTAGTGGCGTCAACCTTGTTTTTGTTCAACCGAACTCATCACTTTGTTGTGTGGCGCTGGAATCCTTTATACCGAGGTTCCTATCTTCCATAGATAGTGGGTCAAGGTCTTTACTTCCTTTCATTGAACCATCTTGAGGACATATAAGTTTCGGGTCAGCACTTAATCTAGTGTTGGTCCACTCTTGTTCTTAAGCTCGTTTTCCCATCTTCCATCTTATTCAAATTTTCTCTTCCTATGCCAAATTCTTGTAAAAGCCGAACCTTGAAAGCCATTACATACACCATTTTGAACCTAAACAAACTTCGACTCCATCTATATCCAAATAACATTCTTTCTTTATAAAACGAACGAAACTTCTTCGTTAGATGATCAGGCAACGAAAGCGATTCAACTCATTAAACTGAGGCTGAATCGCATCAATGTCACACATGGGTAAATTTTTAAACATGAACCCTACTTCAAAATAATGATAGAAATAGGTAAATCGGGTTACGAGGACTTTAAAAATGTAAAGAGCATTAAAAACGAGGCTAGGATGCACTTACAATCAAGCTTGAAAGCTGAAGAAACCCTAGCTACGGTCTCCTTGCAAAATTCGGCCAAGGTGAAGAAGATGGACACCAATTTTGACTTTATTTTCCCTTTTTATTCTTTTATTTACCAAATGACCAAAATGCCCTTAATGCTTAACTTTGAAATTTTACCTATTCATATCTATTTTTGTCCACTAACTTATCCAATGGTCTAATTACCAACTAAGGACCTCTAATTTAAAATTTCATAGTAATAGGACACCTTTAACAAGTAGAATTCAACATTTGTACTTTTTACGATTTAGTCATTTTGACTAAATTGAGTACCCAAATGTCAAAATTTTTAAAGATTTTCACAGAATAGTTCCATAAAATTTTAGACCATAAAAATATAATAAAAATGGATTTTTCCATGTCAGATTTCTGGTCCTGAAACCACTGTTTTGACTAGCCCCAAAATCGGGTTGTTACAACTCTCCCCCCTTTAGGGATTTTCGTCCCCGAAAATCTTACTAGAAAATAGGTTTGGGTACTATTTTCTCATTTCCTTCTCGGGCTCCCAAGTAGCCTCTTCAACCCCATGTCTTTGCCACAACACATTCACAAGAGCTATACTTTTATTTCTTAACTGTTTTAATTCTCGGGCTAATATCTTGATTGGTTCCTCACCGTAAGTCATATCCGGACGAATCTCAACTTCTGTCGATGAAATCACATGCGAAGGTTTTGATCTATAATGGTGTAACATTGACACATGAAACACATTTTGGATCCTCTCCAACTCAGTTGGCAAAGCTAACTGATATGTTACCAGTCCTATTCTTTCGATAATCTCATATGGCCAAATAAATCGCAGACTTAACTTGTCTTTATAGCCAAATATTAGAATTTTCTTCCATGGAGATACTTTTAAAAATACCTTATCACCGATCTGAATTTCAATCTCCTTTCTTTTCAAATCCGCGTACAACTTTTGTCTATCTGAAGTAGCTTTCAAACACTCACGAATCACCATTACTTTTTCTTCGGTTTCACAAACTAAGTCAACCCTGTGAATCTGACCCTCTCTAAGCTCTATCCAGTACAATGAAGTTCGGCATTTTCGACCATACAATCCCTCATAAGGTGCAATTTTTATGCTCGACAGAAAACTATTATTGTAGGAAAATTCAACAACGGTAGATATTTTTCCCAATTATCTTGGAATTTTGCAACACAACATCGGAGCATATCTTCAAAAATCTGAATTACTCTCTCGGATTGACCATTGGTTTGTGGATGGAAAGCTGTACTAAAATTCAATTTCGCACCTAAAGCTTCTTGTAGCTTTTTCCAAAACGGGACCATAAATCTGAGTCAGAAAATATTTTAATATTATTTTTTGTGTCTATAGCATGTTAATTTATATGTGTGCAAATTTCGTGTGAAAATTTTTTCGTCTGTGTGCTCGATTTAATTAAAATGACCTAATCGCGTAAATTGTAAAAGTGGTTTTCTAATTTTTAAAATGTCTTTTTATTATGTCTTAATAATTGTGAGGTCCTTATGATGCAATTAGACCATTTTTATGGTAAGTGGACATTTATGGCCATGTATATTAATGTTTTATATGTTATAAATCAAGGGCAAAATGGTAAACTAATTATAAAATGAATTATAATTAAAATAAGGTATAAAAATAAGCCATTATGTGCTCATATAGCCCAAATTAGCAAAGGAAAAAGAGAGAAAACTCAAGCTAGGGTTCGGCTATTGTTTCCATTGATTAAAGTACGTGTTTTGATCGATTTTTGATAATTTCTACGTTTTTTTTATCATTGTTTGATATTCTGTAAAGCCCATGTCTAAATTTCTGATTTTTTTGATGATTTTAAGTTATGCCACTGATGAAACTATTAGTTTTATGAAGTCTGATGATAGTATATGTAAGCTTGATGTTGGGCTAACATATTTTGTATTTGAATTTTTGCTGAATTTGAGAAATTTGGGCTAAACTGTGAAATTTGTAAATTGAAGGACTAAAATATAAAATAAATGAAATGTGTGGACTTGTATGAGTACCATGAGAATTCGACTAGGCATATGTGCAAGAAAATTTGGTGTATTTTGTGATTTTATGAATTAAGAACTAAATTGTCAAAATGTGAAAATATAAGGGTTAAATTGTAAAGTGCCCTAAATATGTGTTTTTGGATTGATTTGAATGAATGTGAAAGTTAATAAGTTAAATTTGAATTGTTATAGATCAAGAATTAAAGAAAACAAAATTAGATCGGGAAAGTCGAAAGTCGTCGAATAGCCGATTCTGTCTATCCGAATCTGTACGAGGTAAGTCAATGTACAAATAAATGTGTTTGAATTAATTTATTCATGTGTATATATATATATCTTTTTATTGTGATGAATGATAATATGAGAAATGAATATGAGATATCCGAGAAAGTATCAACAAAGTTCTGACGTTTGAAAAGCCCCGTACGAACCTTAGGGATAGTTAGGATACATATGTCATGACATAGGATCCGATATGTGTTCTCGTCTAAGACCACGTTTGGAATATTGGCATCGACTTATGATTTACGTATAAGACGACGTCTAGGACGTTGGCATCGTATTTGATTTCGTGTAAGACCTTGTTTGAGACAGTGGCATCGATATTTGTTTACATGTAAGACCACGTCTGGGATGTTGGCATTGTACGAGCTTTTCGAGTTATCTGCATATCCTTATGATTTTGAACGGTTCAATGGGCATTCCGAGAAATGAATGATAATATGAAATGTGTCTCCGATTCAGGTACGTTAGAAGTTGTATATCATATTTGATGTTGAAAGGTAAGTATATGTAAGTATATGTATCTTTATGATCAAGTGAGTATATGTGACAAAAGTATAAGAAAATATTCATTATGTGCAAGTGAATGAAGAATATGTGAAATTTATTTGAGCTATGTGTTTTGTGATAGCATGTGGTTAAAGATTATATGTATATTGTGATGCTTATATGCTTATATGTGGTTAAGTTTTTGAAAGCTTACTTTGTGTATGTGTTTGCATTGTTTTATAGATATCATAGCTATCAGGGGCTCGGGGATTGTTGAGGATCGTCACCACACTATCGAACTATATTTTGGTACCTTTTGAAAATGTATATATTGAAGTATGGCATGTATAGGCTAGAGGTAGTTGAATATGTTTTGTGATATGTATATATATTTAGCCATGTGATATGGCTTGGTTTTCGGTTATGGATATGGATGAATTATGGTTATAAGTTATGTGTTACAATATGATATGTTCATGAATGACCAAAAGAATTGGTCAATTTGGTAAGTTTTGATATGTGCTTATTATAGAATTTGGTAAGGTTTTGGCATGAGGTTTGGTTGTATGATTAGAGTTTCTGAAACCTATGTTTTTGGCATGATTTTGGTACATGATTTGGTATGATTTGGAATGGTGAATAAGCATGAGTTTTGGTTGGTAATTATATGATATGATTGGTGTATGTATTGTTTGTGAAATGGTTGAAATTTGGTGTACAATTGTTGCCTATTTGATGATTGTAGGAGGACCCTTAATGGGTGGCAAATTGGTCTTGTAAATGGCCTATTTTTTCCCACACGGGCAGAGACATGGGCATTTTCGCAGCCGTGTTGCTCGAGGGCCATTTTGAAATGAGCCTACGGGCGTGTGCTAAGCCGTTTGGCCAATTCAGTTTCGACCACGGGCTAAACACACGAGAGTGTGACTGGCCGTGTGACCTAAGTCAGTAGCCTCCCTAATTTTCACACGGTCTGGTACACAGGCGTATCTTGTGGCCATGTGAACAAGTCAGTATGTATGCCCTGTTTTGACACGGCCTAGACACACGGGCATGTCTAAAGCCGTGTGAGGTATATGGCCTGTTCACACGGGTGTGTGACCTCTGTAACTTTGAAAAATGTTTAAGTTTTCGAAAAATTTTCTATGAACTTGATTTAGTCCCGACCCTTTTCTAAAGCATGTTTAAGATCTCGATGACCTATGTAAGGGACTTTGTTGTGATGTATGACTACAATTTTGGATGATGTTTATAAATTGTTTGTAAAATGTTCCAATTATCCGGTAACGCCTTTAACCCTCGTCCGAAGACGAATACGGGTTAGGGGTGTTACAAAGGTACTTGGTGTTCGGCCTTTACTTGTTGATAAATTAAGCATTTCAAAACAAACTCCGAGATATCTCATTTCATGCTTAACCACCAATACATTTTCTTCAAACACAATACATTTTTGTACTATCCAAATGAATAGACAAACAACCACTATGTGCCTCATTAAAAATCTTTTAAATCAACTCTGTATCTTTAGGAACACATATCCTACCTCGGAATCTCAAGCAATTATCGGAGTCGATCTGAAATTCTAAATCATCGCCCAATTCACACTGAATTCTCTTGGCTTGCAACTCACTGTCACACCTTCGAGCTTCGCAGATCTGCTGAAGAAACATAGTTTTGCTCTCAACTCAGCTAGAATCGAACTATTATCAGATAAAGTCAATTGTGTATTCATGGCCTTCAAAGCAAACAAAGATTTCCTACTCAAAGCATCGGCTACTACATTTTCCTTTCCTGAATGGTAATCGATCACAAGCTTATAGTCTTTTAACAATTCAAGCCATCCCCGTTGTCGCAAGTTCAGATCTTTTTACGTCATCAAATACTTTAAAATTTTATGATCGGTAAAGACATGACATTTCTTACCGTATAAATGATGTCTCCAAATCTTTAAGGCAAACACAATGGCAGCCAACTCTAAATCATGCGTCGAGTAGTTCTTTTTGTGCGGTTTCAGCTGTCTTAACTTATAAGCTATCACTTTGCCCTCTTGCATCAACACACATCCTGATCCACTCAATGATACATCACTATAAACTATAAATTCTTTCCCCGATTCAGGTTGTATTAAAACTGGTGCCTCAGTCAATAATGCCTTCAATTTCTCAAAACTTTGCTGACGTTTTTCAGACCACTCGAACTTAACATCCTTTTGCAGCAATCTCTTTATAGGAGTAGCGATCATAGAAAATCCTTTAACAAACTGTCTGTAATAACCTGCTAATCCCAAAAAAGCTTCTAACCTCGGATACATTCTTTGGTGGTTTCCATTCAACAATAGCAGAAATCTTGTTCGGATCAACTCGAATACCATCACCTGAAACAATGTGTCACAAAAATTTGACTTCTCAAAGCCAAAATTCACTTTTACTAAACTTAGCATACAACCATTTTTCTCTCAAGGTCTGCAAAATAGTTCTCAAGTGCTCTGCATACTCTGTCTCATCTCGAGATTAAATCAGTATGTCATCAATGAAAACAACCACAAACTTATCTAAATATGGTCAAAAAATTCAGTTCATTAGGTCTATAAAAACTTCAGGAGCATTTGTTAGTTCAAAAGGCATAACAAGAAATTCATAGTGCCCGTACCTTGTTCTAAAGGCAATCTTTGGCAGATCCGACTCCTTAACTCACAACTAGTAGTATTCAGAACTCAAATCTATCTTTGAAAACACTATTGTCACTTTCAGCTGATCAAACAAGTCATCAATTCTCGGCAAGGGATACTTATTCTTTTTGGTCACTTTATTAAGCTGTCGATAATTGACACAAAGTCTCATAGATCCGTCTTTCTTCTTTACAAATAATACCGGAGCACCCTAGGGAGAATAACTCGGTCTAGCAAAACCCTTATCTGTCAACTCTTGCAACTGAGTTTTCAATTCTTTCAATTCGGTCGGGGCCATCTTATACGGAGCTATCGATATCGGTGTAGTCCCAGGGACCAAATAAATACCAAACTCAACTTCTCTAATTGGAGGCAAACCTAGCAATTCTTCTGGAAATACATCTGAATATTTACACAATACTGGCACTGATTCAATTTTCAATTTAGATTCTTTTGTATTCAACACATAGGCAAAATAGGCTTCGCAACCTTTTCTTAAACATTTTTGAGCAAACATTGAGGAAATCATAATTGGCAATCTATCTGACTCGTCTGACTCAACCCGAAGAATTTCACCATTTTCATATCTTAATTCAATAACTTTCTGTCTACAATTTACTATAGCATCATGCATAGTCAACCAATCCATACCCAATATAACATCAAATTCATCAAACAGTAGCAACATCAAGTCAGCCAGAAAACAGTGACATCTAATCATCAAAGGACATTTCTTGCATACTTTATCAACTAATACACGATTGCCTAAAGGGTTTGACACCTTAATCATAAATTCTATAGACTCAACAAGCATATTCTTACTAATTAAAAGATTCATGCATACATATGAATGGGTAGATCTTGGGTCAATCCAAGCAATAACAGTAGTATCATAAAGAGAAAAAGTACTGGTGATAACATCGGGAGAAGATGCGTCCTCACGAGCATGAATGGCATAAGCTCTAGCAGGTGCTCTAACATCAGATCTCCCTACTGAATCCTTTGTCACATTTTTGTTGCTAGCTCCATTCCCAGTATTTCTTGGGGGTCTCCCTCTAGAAGCAGTATTACTTGGCCTTGTACTCTGAAACTTTTCTTTTTCAGTCATCTTGGGGCAATCTTTAATGAAATGATCTTGGGAACCACACTTGAAATAAGCTCGGTCATTCATTCGGCACTTGCCAGGGTGACATCTTCTACAATGTGGGCATCCAAATCTATTGGATCAATTACCAACGCTCGCAATAGAAGTACTCTGAGCTTTATAACCCGAATACTGATTTCCACGGTTTTTATTTGAGAATCGAACTGAAGCATGAGAACAAGAATGCATCTCTCTAGGTTTCTTAGACTGAAATTAGAACGACTTACCTATCGGTCTCTTTCTTGCATCTCTAGCCTCAGACTCGACTTTTCTCTTTTCTTTGGTCAGTTTCTCTGCTTGACAAGCTCGATCAATGAGCACAACAAATTTTTTCAGCTCAAGGATACCCACTAACAATTTGATGTCTTCATTAAGCCTGTCTTCAAATCTTTTACACATAATAGCTTCGGAGAAGACACACTCCCTACCATACTTGCTGAGCCTAACAAACTCTCTTTCATATTTAGCAACTGACATTAGGCCCTGTTTCAGCTCAAGAAATTCTTTACGCTTTTGATCGATGAATCGCTCACTGATATACTTCTTTCGGAACTCCTCCTGAAAGAATTCCCATGTAACTCTCTCTTCTGGAACCACAGATACTAGTTTTTTCCAGCAGTGATATGTTGTGTACCTCAGTAAAGATATAGCACACTTCAAGCATTCATCGGGTGTACAAGATAACTCATCGAATACTCTAATAGAATTCTCAAGCCAAAATTCTACTTTTTCGGAATCATCATCGGTATTTGCTCTAAATTCTTTAACCCCTTACTTTCTGATCTTATCAACCGGGGTTCTATTCAATCTCATAAAGTCCATACCTTGAGGCACTGTGAGGACAGGTTGAGGATTAGGAGGGGGTGGAGCATGTTATTGTTGAGCGGGCGGGTTTGTTCGAATGAACACTAAGAATCACTCGTTCATCATCTAGAAGAAGGCTTCCTGAGCCTCTCCTCCTTGACTCATAGTTACGGGTCTACTCTCAACTGGCACCATCCTTTGGGCGAGAGCCGGCGCATTACTTTCTACATCATCTGTCATAGCTCAATCGGGATCCATTACTATATGAAAACACAGTTTAAAATTGTCAGGAGTCGTCATACTATCACAATTTATATATGGCATGTATAGCTAGACTCGTACACATGCTACGTTAGTCCGAGAGCTGAGTAAATCGTAGCTCTGGTACCACTAAATATAACACTCCTTACCCGTATCCGATGCTGGAACAGGGTACGAGGCATTACCGGACTTAAACACGAGCTAACATACAAAATCGAGGCATAAATTTCTATCCAAATTTAAAACTTTTCATTTATAATCATATCGTCCCTAAAACAAGCCTACGATGCCCAAAACATGCATTAAAAGTTGTTCGGGACTAAACCGAGAACTTTAGAAAATTTTTCATCAAAACAGGGTCACACGCCTGTGTGGCTTGGGACACGCCTGTGTGGGTTGGCCATGTGGTCACACACGCCCAAATTTTATATCAAAATAGGGTCACACGCCTGTGTGGCTTGGGACACTCCCGTATGAGTTGGCCATATGGTCACACACGCCCATGTCCCTAACCTGTGTAACTCTCTGTTTATGACTTCATGCACCAATAGGAGTGACACGGCCAAGTCACACGCCCGTATGCTAAGCCGTGTGGCGAATTTAATTTTTGAAATTTTTCATAAAACTTCACACGCCCATGTCCCAAGGCCGCATCCTTCATACGACGGAGACACACGACCGTGTCTCTGCCCATATGGTAAAAAATAAGGCTATGTATCAAGCCATTTTACCACCCTTACTTGCACCAACTTGCACAACATCAAGCAACACCAAACTCAAACATATTCAAACAACCAAATCAGCCATAAACAAGATATCAATACAACAATTACATATACTAACATCTATCATGCATAAACATCACATACTTTCTTTTCCATTCATGCCAATTTCATCTTCATGATAAGCATCATCACATAAACATACCAATGACCAATAAGATTAATGTTAGCCAATTTTCAAAGGTCATATACAAAATGAATCATTAACCATTACAATGCCAACACATTTGGCTAAACCAATATGACACGTAACAAACTGACCAAGTCCTTATGCATGTTATACTCAAAATATTGAAACCAGGTATACCCAAAACAATCGTTTGATAGTGTGAATCGAGCTCTGACATCCCTCGATCTCCGAACTAGCTTGGTGACACTATGAGGAAACGAAAGAAAAAAGGAATAAGCTTTAAAGCTTAGTAAGTTTGCATGCAAATAATAAGCAACATAAATCATTCATTAATCATATAACTACTCAACATAAGTTAACATAAACCTCATCATGTATCTTAGGCATAACTTACTCATTAGCATTCTTACCAAGTTCATCTCATAACAAAGCTCATACTCATGGGTTTTACATATATACCTGTACCATCTCGTAACATAGTCACATACTTTGTCATCTTTGACATACTCTTCGGATTACCTGTTGAAAACTTGGAATAGTATTGAATACATAGAAAGTCTTGCACATAAGTGTCACATATGTAGCCAATGCTACCTTATATCTCATAACACATGGGGCTCACACACGAGCAAATCACGGGCCTGCTCACACAAGCTGTCAGTCAAGACATAGCTATGCGGGCTACTCACACAAGCTGTTAGGTATCCACAACACATGCCGAATTACCCAGTCACCGGTAGGACGTACATGACCAACACTCAGATTCACATAGATCACATAACACATGGTTCCCTAGTGACATGTCACTTGTATCCTCAACTATTCCTAAGGTTCAACCGGGATTTTCTCATTGTCGAAACTTCGTTGAATATTTCCATAGAAACAGTTGTACAATTTATGCAATATTAAGCATTAAGTACATAATATAACATTGCATTATTTACACACAAACTTACCTCGGTACAAAATAGTAGGAAATGGACCTAATCGTCAATAACCTTATTCTTCCCCCGATCAAGGTTCGGACTTCATTTTTCTTGATCTATAATATCAAATTTAACTTATTTAATTATCGCATTACTCAATTTTGTCCAAAAATCAACTTATGGAAAAATTATATTTTTGCCCCCTAAACTTTGACATATTTACATTTTAGTCCTTAGGCTCGTAAAATGAAATGTATCCATTTTCTCTATTACCCAAGCATAGCCAAACCATATACATACTCATATCAGCCCACGTTTTTCATCAAATCACATTTTTATCACCCATTTTCACAACTTTTACAAATAAGTCCTTTTTTATGCATTTTCACTAAAAATCACTTAGTAAAAAATTTTTATCACACCTTAAACATACAATATCTTCCATCAAACATCAAAATACATGCATGTCACACATGGGTAAATTTTTAAACATGAACCCTACTTCAAAATAATGGTAGAAATAGGTAAATCGGGTTACAATGACTTCAAAAATGTAAAGAGCATTAAAAACGGGGCTAGGATGTACTTACAATCAAGCTTGAAAGTTGAAGAAACCCTATCTATGGTCTCCTTGTAAAATCCTGCCAAGGTGAAGAAGATGGACACCAATTTTGACTTTATTTTCCCTTTTTATTCTTTTATTTACCAAATGACCAAAATGCCTTTAATGCATAACTTTGAAATTTTACCTATTCATGTCCATTTTTATCCAATAACTTATCCAATGGTCTAATTACCAACTAAGGACCTCTAATTTAAAATTTCATAGCAATTGGACACCTTTAACAAGTAGAACTCAATTTTTGCACTTTTTACGATTTAGTCATTTTGACTGAATTGAGTGCCCAAACGTCAAAATTTTCGAACGAGATTTTCATAAAATAGTTTCATAAAACTTAATGGATTTTTCTATGTTGGATTCGTGGTCCCAAAACCACTATTCTGACTAGCCCAAAAATTGGGCTGTTACACAAGGCATTAGTTGGAACAATGGTATTGAGATTAGTTTCAAATAGATAGGGTAAAGTGGTTACCTGGACAAGGTCTTAAATATGTTGGATCTGGTGCCCTAAGTGTAGTTTATTTGTATTTTATAATTGTATTTTCTGAACAAGCTGGTTTAATTATATCAATTAATTACACTAATACCCTTTGTATATTGTCCTCAATGTTTTTGCATGCAAAGCAAGATAGAATTAAATATTGGCTCATTGGTTATCTAATGTTTAACTAATACTAACCGGCATTGTGTGGTCGGATCATAATTCAAAAGATAGTTTGTACTAGTAGATGAACCTAAACATGTCTTTAGTCTAATAAGAAATTGTCAAATCTATTAAAAGACTAATTTGTCGTCTATCAAGTCCAATTAGGGAGATGTTTTCTCTTGGGCATCGAACCGAATGACTCTTAGAAGATAGAGATATAGATGTGACAGACTAGACTAACAGTGCATTGGACTGGACCCAAGTAAAATAAATCCTAGATCATTTATGGATTTATTCACTTGTGACATCCACTGTGTGACATACCTTAATCCCAAGTGGGTGAATGTCTATCTATACATGACTCATATAATTTGATGTAATTAAAATCATGAGTTCAAATAGATAATGAATTAAAAGCTGGTGCATTGGGTATACGACTTCTGCAATATGTAGCATCATTCAAAATAGTGGAATTCATAACCCAACCAATAGGTAAATGAAATTCTCTTATCGGCATTACATGATAGATGAAAAGTAAATATGGCCACGAGTCGTTTCTCTTTGTGATAAATAACTTAGTTACTATTTGATAGTACTTGGCTTTTCATGATAGAAGATGTAATGGCTACCATGAGATAAAATAGGATCATATTGGGAGAATGAATTTACCTTAAAGCGATTAAGGTTATCCTATAAGGGTAGCATACTGATGATAGAGTCATTAGATGAGCACTAATTAAGTAGCTTTCGTAATGGTATGTAATTGGGGAGAGCTTGGTCACGATACTATAGTGGAATGAATTCATGACTAAAAAATTTTATTATTAATAGGTGAAAAAATGAAACTTAGTGTGGGTTTGGATGGGCGGTGCGTTTAGTTGCGGTTAGTGTAAAAACAATGGTGGCGATGAGTTTAGATACTGTAGCAATATTATAAGGTGGCAAAAAGTAAGTTAATCGCACTGCACCGTCCCGCCTATCCAAAAGGGTACTTAATTATAAATTATTTGAGCCCTAATTACATATGTCCAATTGGTCACTCCGCTAGTTTGTTGAAACCAAATGAATAAAAATGGATGGAAATGATGAAGTTAGAGAAATTAGTCACATTTACAAATAAATGTGTTTTCTCACTAAGTATAAAGATGACTTAAGAATGAAAGGTTTTTGAATTATTATTTAATTAATTAAATAATTGAAGTTCGAAAATGAAACTAAATTATTAGTCATTGTGAATCCGTTGAATATGAAAATTAAATATATATCCTTATAGATTTTTTTTACGGTAAAATTGTCATTGTTTTAACAAAATTAAAATTAGATTGAGAAAATTATTTAATTAGAAAATTAATTTATCTAATTAAATTAATTAAAAGAATAATATTTACTTTAGGAAATAAAAAACATGTGTTGGATTGAATTAATTTATAAAGTGACCGTTAAAGTTAATTGTCCTTAATTTTTTTTAGTTAAAGTCACGAAGTGTTATAATCACGGCGTGACATGTGATAAAAAATAATAATAAATAAAAATTATAAAAATTATTTAAATTTTAATAATAAATATTAAAAATTATAAAAATTATAAAAATCATAAAATATATAAAATATATAGAAATATAGAAAAAAATATATAAAAGTTTTTAAATTCGTAAAAAAATTGTAAAAAATGTAAAGAAATATAAAATTCATAAAAAAATTATCATACTGAAAGAAACATTTTATAATTTTTCTATAACTTTTATTAATTTTTATTTTTTATCATTTTTCACCACACGTCACGCTGTGTTGCAACACATAATGACTTTAACTAGAAAAAAATTGGGGTCATTACCTTTAACGGTTAACAGTTAAAAATAATGGTTAAAAGGCCTTTTTGATGCATTTTATAATTTTTTACAATTTTTATAATTTTTTTCTAATTTTCAATTTTTTATTAAAATTTAATACTTTTTATAACATTTATTTATTTATTATTTTTATTTTTTATAATTTTTTGCTACATGTCACATCGTGGTTGTGACATGAGGTGGCTTTAATTGAAAATAATTAGGGGCAATTAACTTTAACGGTCAACTGTTAAAGTTAACAATCAAATGGCCTTTTTTATGCATTTTGACAGTTCAAGTACCCAATTGAGTACAAAAAATAAAAATAAAGCAAAGGCTTAATTGCTTATTTTAAAAATTTGAGGGCCTTTTTTATGCATTTTTAAAAGCTTAAGTACCCAATTAAGTGCAAAAAAAAAAAAGCAGGGGCTTAATTGCTTTTTTTTTTAAGTTTGAGGGCTTTTTACACTTGTAAGCCTTTATTTTATCTATATTATTATTTAAGTTCTTGATTGAGTTGGTGTTACTTTTAATTGGGTCACCAACTCGGTTAAAAAAATTACAAAAAAATCATTCAATAATTAAAATAAGTTATATTATTCGGGGTATTTTAATCTTTTTTATTAAAAAAACAAATAAAAATATACATACTCTAAGATTTAAACTCGAAATAATTGCATTAGCAAAACCTTTAATTTGCCACTCAACTAAGACTTTAGTTTTATATTTTTATACATTTTAATTTTATTATGCACACTATACTTTCATCAATGGTATATTTATACTATTTGTTAAGTGTTTTACAAAGTTACTAAATGTTGGCTTAATAGTGTAAAAAGCCCTTAAACTTTTTCAAAAAATGCAATTAAGCCCCTACTTTTTTCGCACTCACTTGAGTACTTAAACTTGCACAATGCACCAAAAAGACCCTCAATTTTTTTTCAAAAAAAATAATTAAGCCCCTGCTTTTTTTTTTCACTCAATTGGATACTTGAACTTTCAAATTGCATAAAATAAAATCCTCAAACTTTTTCAAAAAAGCAACTAAGTCCCTGCTCTTTCTTCTTCTTCTTCTTCTTCTTCTTCTTCTTCTTCTTCTTCTTTTTACTCAATTGAGTACTTGAACCACCCTAATTTTTTCAGTTAAAGCCACCACGTATCACAACCACGATGTGACATGTGATAAACATTTGATTAAAAAATAAAAATTAATAAAATCGATTAAATTTTAATAAAAATATAAAAATATTAAAAAATTTATTAAAATTATAAAAATTATAAAAATTCATAAAAATTTATAAAAATTGTAAAAAAAATCTATAAAATATATAGAAATATAGAAAAAAATTATACAATTTTATAAAGTTCTAAAAAAATTATAAAAAATGTAAAGAGATATAAAATTCGTAAAGAATTATAAAAATGATCGTACTAAAAGAAGTATTTTATAATTTTTCTATAACTTTTATTGATTTTTATTTTTTATCATTTTTCGCCACATGCCACAGTATGTTGTGACACATAATGACTTTAACTAAAAAATTGGGAGTCATTAACTTTAACAGTCACTGATTAAAGTTAATGGTTAAAGGGTCTTTTGATGCATTTTATAATTTTTTATGATTTGTATAAAATTTTACAATATTTTATAATTTTTACGATTTTTATAAATTTGTTTCTAATTTTTTAATAAATTTTTTATTTTTTTTGTTTCTAATTTTTAATAATTTTTTAATTTTTTTACATTTTTTATGAAAATTTTATTTTTATTTATTATATTTTTTTTGCCATATGTCACGCCGTGGTAGTCACACGGGGTGGCTTTAACTGAAAAAATTAGGGGCAGTTAACTTTAATGGTCAACCGTTAAAGTTAATGGTCAAATAGCCTTTTTAATACATTTTACAATTCAAGTACCTAATTGAGTGTAAAAAAAAAATCAGGGGCCTAATTGCTTTTTTTGAAAAAGTTTGAAGCCTTTTAATGCATTTTTTAAAGTTCAAGTGTCCAATTGAGTACAAAAAAAAAGTAGGGGCTTAATTGTTTTTTTTCTTAAGTTTGAGGGCCTTTTTTATGCATTTTGAAAGTTCAAATACCTAATTGAGTGAAAAAAATAAGGGCTTAATTACTTTTTTTGAAAAAGCTTGAAGTTTTTTACACCCTTAAGCCCTAAGTGTTTTACAAAGATGGTATCATCTTCAATCAGGTCACCAACTTGATTAGGAAAATTACAAAAATATTTTTTTATAATTAAAATAAGTTATATTATTGGTTAGAAAAATTAAGAAAATATTTTTTCATAACTAAAATAAGTTATATTAATCGAGAGAAATTTAATCTTTTCATTTTAAAAAAAAAACTAATAAAAATATGCATGTGATGTGATTTGAACCTAAACTACTTGCATTAGTAAAATTTTTAATTTATCACTCAACTAAAGGTTCATTTTAATATTATTTTACATTTTAATTTTCTTTATATATACTCAATTACCTCCATCAATTGTATATATAAATCTATATTAATGTATTTTATTAAGTTAATGTCACAAGTTATATGAATCTAAAAAGTTGTTTATTTGTTATAGATTTAAATTTTACTCAATTATAACTTGCCACGTAGACCTCTATTTATTTTACCCCAACTGTTAATATAATAGTGTTGATTTTCCCAGATTTTCGTACATTTTCTTATTATCCAAACACCCAAAAAAAATCGATTGCTTCCTTTTACAAAACTTCCACCATTTTATCATTTTCAAACTTCAAACTGCTTTGAAAAATTAAAAAACAATCCCTTTTGAAGATGAATCAAGTGAAAAAAAAACATATTCAGCTTCTTATTTTTGGCTTCTCATTTTTCTTTGTTCTATGTTTTTGCTTATTATCAAGTGAAATAACAAAGTCCGGAAAGAAACCAAATTACAACCCTCACTAGCCACATGCAAATTTGGGGAAGCTAACCCAAATTTGTTTCATATTTCAGGGCAACGAACAGATACTTCCAACTGGTTTAATCTGAATGCAGTCAGCTTTCAAAGGCAATGCAATAAGAAAATGAATGCAGAAAGTTGCTCGTATTGCAAGTACTTCACCACAATTTTGTTTCGACTCTTCATTCAATATCTAACATATATTTGGACTATGGTTATGAGTGTATGATTCTTCAAATTAATCTGGCTTATTATCAAGTGAAAAAACAGAGAACAAACAAAAATGAGAAGCAAAAAACAAGAAGTTGAATATGTTTTTTCACTTGATTCATTTTCACAGGGGATTATTTTTTAATTTTCTAAGCAGTAGAAGTTTGAAGATAATAAAATGGTGGAAGCTTTGTACGAGGAAGCAATCAATTTTTTTTTCTAGGTGTTTAGTTGATGAAAAAATGTAAGAAAATTTGATAAAAATTGTTCGATAAAAAGAAAATGTAAGAAAACCTGGTAAAATGTACATTATTATATTAATAATTAGGGTAAAATAAATAAAAATTTACGTGACAAGTTGTGATTAGTTAAATTTTTTTCTAAAGAAACTAACAGTTAAAGTAAAATGAGTAACGAATTAATAGTTTAAGTATCAGTTCTGACAAAAAAAATTTAAATACCAATTTAAAAAAACTAATATAATTTAAGTAGAATTTTATTGTTTAAGCTTTTTAAATTGTATAAAAAATTAAAATTGACATGCTAACATTCTATCATCACATCAACAATGAAAAAGTTAATTCAGCAACCATTAGCAGCCACATTAATGACAAAACGAAAGTGTTGACTAAATTAATACAACTTGAAATTTGAAAAAATAATAATAATTGAATGCCTTTCTAGAAGGATTTACTTGATTTTATTTTATTTTTTTTTTATGAAATTTTAACAACTTTTTACTTATAAATATTTTTATTCCATAAATTGTTATGAGGAATATTTTTTAAAAGCTAAAGTATCAATTCTAGTAATTATTTTTCATTATTTAACCAGCCAGGTTGGAGTGCTTATTGTCGTTTAAACAGCCCAATTTAAGAACCTTAGCAGGGCAGTAGAAGAAGAGAAAAAGGAGAAGGAAAAGAAGAAGAATAAAGATCGAAATGGAGATGCACACCGTGATTTTGGTGTGGGCAGCAGAAGAGAACGCCCAGGCAGCAGCCATAACAATTAACAATAACAATGGAGGCGGCAAGTGAAGATCAAAAGAAAGGAGGCGATGGCAGAAACAAAGAAGGGACCAATTTGCTAAGACCTCCAACCTTCTCGGGACTCTCAAACGGCAGACTTAAGTGCGTTGAAACAGGCCACGAGATGGTCGTCAAAGACAAGGATTCCTATGCCCACAGCAAACGTTGTCGTCCAGGCCTTATCGACTCTGCTTTGTCTCACTCTAAGCCCCCTCTCAACATGTTCAAACAAGACCTCCTTTCCCGGTAAATGAACTAACAAAAACCCAATGCCTTCCTCTTTCTTTTATTACCTTATTTTTTAAATCCCTGCATGCAACTTCCAATGATTGCTTTTATCAGCTGCTTTGTCAACGCTCACCCATCATTCATTCAATTCTCTTTCCTTCATTTCTTTAATAGTCTTTAATTAATATTATCTGTTTTTTCTTCTTTCATTTTAATTTCATCTAATAAATAAATTTCATTCTTCATTTTTTTGAGCTTTCTGTGCTGTTTAATATTTAAATCTCTCCTCCTTTAATTCTATATATCTAGTAATCGTAACTTAAATCTCTACTCCCGCCCTATACATAGTGTTCTCTTTTTCCTTTTAATCGGACGATTTTATGGATCTTTGATCTGTCCTCCGTTTTCTTGTTTTCGGGCGGGTTTTTTTAGATCGGGAACGACATGAGTAATCAAAAGAAAAGGATCTTCCAAATAGAAGCATTCAAGAACCGGGTCGTGGTGGATCCGAAATATGCAGAAAAGACCTGGAAAATTCTCGAACATGCAATCCATGAGATTTACAACCATAACGCTAGTGGCCTCAGTTTTGAAGAGCTTTACAGGTTTCCAATTTTTGATTATTTGTTGTTGCCTAGTATGTTATGTTAATTTCCAAATTTTCGACCCTAGAATTTAGTATTATTATTTTGGTTACGTCGGTTACTGCTATTAATTTGATGCAGGCATCTAGATTTTTTCTGGAAATAATTATATGTTTAGATTATTGAAATCATTTTCTTGAATTCATAAACTTGCGGATGCAACACCAATTAGGGAAAGGATAAAAGATCCTTCTACTGCTTTAGATGAACAGTGATGACATAGAAAGTATGTATAAATTTGTTATTGATATGGAATTTTGGTTTGAAGGGATCTTAAGGCAGTCTTTTCTTTTATACTTCTTGAGCCTTGATGGTTTTATGAGTCAGAAGTTACCTTTCTGCTGTTGAGAGTGTTCTAAAGGAATTGGCATTTCCTACTGGAATAATGGTGTTGTCTAGAATTGGAATTATCGTATAGTATGTTTCTATTATGAAAGATGTGGGTGGGAATGATTTCTTCATTTTACAGAGACAAGAAAGCTATCAAAATTATCTCTAAAACCCTAAAAGCGCTGCCTCCACCACCACCCTATACCAAAAGAAAATAATAGAACTCTTAGATGGGAGAAGAAGAAAGCTTCTTATCCTGCTTGCGGTGAAACCAATGAAATGGTTTATCATCAATTCACTATTGATATGGAATTCTGAGTTGTAATTGGCTGAGTCTTCCTTTGATAATTTATCCTTTTTCTTACCTCAACCTCACTAGCAAGAAAGTTTGTATTTGAATTATTAAAAATCATCGTTTTCTTTTATTGTTTGCTTTTGGGTAATTGCATTTTGCCTTCAACATCTGATGTGCCTAATGTATTTCACTCAGCTTAGAGGATCCAAACCTAGTTGAGCCTTGAAGCTCAGTTTTGCTACTTTCATTTCACTTTCTTATAGTTATCTCTTTATAAAGGAAGTTTGTATCTATGCTAAAAGTCTTAAAAGTTTGCTAATGCCTGATGATTATGTGCTTACCAAAGTTCTCTCTCATAGCAATCTTAGCTAACCGCATTTCACATGCGTTGCTCAAGTTTTAGATCTTTTCTTTACGGTATTGGCTTTTTGACATGAATTCAGGAATGCATACAATATGATTTTGCACAAATTTGGTGAGAAGCTGTACTCAGGACTCGTTACAACTATGACTGCACACCTCAAAGAAATATCAAAATCTATAGAGGCTGCTCAAGGTGATTTATTTCTCGAAGAGATGAACAGGAAATGGAATGACCATAACAAGGCCTTGCAAATGATTCGAGACATATTGATGTACATGGACAGGACTTATATTCCAAATACCCATAAAACCTCTGTCCATGAGCTGGGACTTAACTTGTGGAGGGATAACATTATACATTCTGGCAAAATTCAGTCAAGGCTTCTGAGCACACTTCTTGAACTGGTGCATAGAGAGCGAACTGGTGAAGTTATAGACCGGGGGCTGATGAGGAACATAGTCAAGATGCTTATGGATTTGGGTTCTGTTTACCAGGAGGATTTTGAGAAGCCATTTCTTGGGGTTTCTGCTGAGTTTTACAGGGGCGAATCTCAGATATTTATTGAGTGCTATGATTGTGGGGACTATCTAAAGAAAGCAGAGATACGTCTAAATGAAGAAATTGAGAGTTACCCACTACTTGGATGCCAAGAGTGAAGGCAAGATAACTAATGTGGTGGAGAAGGAAATGATTGCTAACCACATGATGAGATTAGTCCACATGGAGAACTCCGGCTTGGTAAATATGCTTCTTAATGACAAGCATGGTGACTTGGGTAGAATGTACAATTTATTTAGAAGAGTTCCTAATGGTCTTGCAATAATACGAGATGTGATGACATCACACCTTAGAGAAACGGGTAAACAACTAGTTACTGATGCAGAAAGTTTGAAAGATCCTGTGGAGTATGTCCAACGGCTCTTGGATGAAAAGGAAAAATATGATGGTATCATTAGCCTAGCATTTAGCAATGACAAGACATTCCAGAATGCTCTCAACTCCTCATTTGAATATTTCATTAATTTGAATTCTCGTTCTCCTGAGTTCATTTCATTATTTGTGGATGATAAGCTTCGTAAAGGTCTGAAAGGAGTCAGTGAGGAGGATGTGGAGATAATTCTTGACAAAGTTATGATGATCTTCCGCTATCTGCAGGAGAAGGATGTGTTTGAGAAGTACTATAAGCAGCACTTAGCTAAGCAGCTTTTGTCAGGCAAAACTGTATCTGATGATGCAGAAAGAAGTCTGATAGTTAAGCTTAAGACAGCATGTGGATATCAATATACTTGAAAGTTAGAAGGCATGTTTACAGACATGAAGACCTCCCAAGACACAATGCAAGGGTTTTGCTCTAGCCACCCTGAGCTCACAGATGGCCCTACCCTAGTTGTTCAGGTTCTAACAACGGGGTCTTGGCCCACTCAGCCTAGTATTACTTGCCACCTACCCTTTGAGATGTCAGCATTGTGTGAGAAGTTTCGGTCATATTATCTTGGAACCCATACTGGTCGAAGATTATCCTGGCTAACTAACATGGGGACAGCAGATATAAAAGCAATTTTTGGGAAGGGTCAGAAGCATGAGTTAAATGTTTCAACTTACCAAATGTGTGTATTGATGCTTTTTAATAATGCTGATAGGCTTAGCTACAAGGAAATTGAACAAATCACTGCGATTCCTGCTTCAGACTTGAAAAGATGCTTGCAATCAATGGCATGTGTGAAGGGAAAGAATGTTCTTAGGAAAGAACCTATGAGTAAAGATATTGGCGAGGATGATTCATTTTTTGTTAATGAAAAGTTTGCAAGTAAATTTTACAAGGTGAAGGTAGGAACTGTGGTTGCACAAAAGGAATCAGAACCTGAAAAGCAGGAGACCCGACAAAGAGTGGAGGACAGGAAGCCGCAGATTGAAGCTGCAATAGTTAGGATCATGAAGTCAAGGAAGGTGCTAGATCACAACAATATAATAGCTGAGGTTACAAAACAGTTGCAGTCACGGTTCCTTGCCAACCCAACAGAGATAAAGAAACGGATAGAATCTCTTATCGAGCGGGAATTCTTGGAAAGGGACAATAGTGATAGGAAAATGTATAGGTATCTAGCCTAAAGACTTGGCTCCAATAGATCCCTTGTTCCTTTCTGAAAGGCTAGCCTTGACAAGTGAAATGGTAAGGCAGGATAGATCCCTTGTTCCTTTCCAAAAGGTTAGCATTGGCAAATGAAATGGTAAGGCAGAAATTGTTTTACATACGCTATGGAAGCTCCATTTTGTTTGAATGGTTACCACCTATTTGCTTCTGTTTTTTCTATTTCATTGCTTTGTTTCTATCTTATCTTCCTATTCATTTATCCTGGGCCATATTGCATTCATCACATTTTGAAAATGCATTAAAAAACAAGTATTCATCTGCACTATGCTTAATGTGCTGTGCACAAAATAGGTTTCTTTCCGCATATTATATTCTCCATTTATAGTTTAAATCTACTTTACCTTTGCCTTCCCAATTCATTTCTCCAGCAACTTTTGGCTATTGCAGCCCAATAGAGCGGTAGAAAGGCGCCTATGTTGTTTGTTGTGTTTATTGGTGATTGTGCAAAACATTTGGCCGGCGCATAAGGAACGAGTTGTTTACAAGTGGATTCAGCAGTCCAACGAAGCGATTCGAACTTGGGTGTTAGTATCGGATTTGGGGATATATCTTACACGGGTATGGTTAGATTTTTTATAAGTAATTGTATGTGAAAGATTCTTGGAGGTCATATCCCATACGTTTGTGTCAAACACATGATCATCTCTCACTCTATTCAAGTATTTTTCAGCTCCACTAAACGCAAGGTTTCCTTAAGGCTACCAAAGCCTAAACAAACATTAAAAAGATTTGAAATCCCCGAACTTGGTTTCTAACCTAAATATACAATGGCGAGAGATTTAGTAGATTCATTTGACCTTTTTCTTTTTGCCTCTTCCGACAACCATATTCGGAAATCTCTTTTTACTTGCATTCTTGTTACTTTGTGTATATGGTTACACTAAGACCACACAATATTTACAGCAGAATGACCCAGTCTCAGCTAGTCAAGTCCATAACATCCAACATTTCCTGTGACAGGATTTGAATATGCAAACCTTTAAACAAAAAATAAGATTAATTCAATCATCATTAAACTTTGGAAGCATAGTTTATAGCTATCTGTTCATAAATTAATACAAATGAACACAGACTGATCCTTAGTTCACCTAATCCTGTGACCCACCTCCCTACACCAAAACAATCCTGCTGGCAAAAATTTTCAGGCTGGAAATTCATCAATTCATGTCAAACTCATATAATCCACAAACTCAGTTCATGCCACGGTTTAAGTTTGTCGCCGTCTGCTGTTTACTGTGCAGATGTCATGTTTCCCCCAACGGTCCAATATTGCTTAACAGCAACCAATACTTTCTCAGGAACCAAGGGACCATCTTCATGGTCTACCATCTTAGTGTCCCACCTCATTCCTGCTGTTATCTTCTTCACTTTAATTAGAACATCAACTTCATCACGGAATATAACCGCACCTTCTGGACGCAGAATTCGGTCCATCTCCAATAAAATATCTTCCAAATTACATCTGCAAACATTCCATTTAAACATCTAAGTCCTAGATGTAATAAATTGAAAGCCAAGTAGCTCTAACAGTGGTAAGAGCATACCAAAGAATAGGCAATGATTGTTTTTAACATAGATTCACACAATTGAAGCACACATCTAAAAGTAAACCAACCTACTTGCACCCATCAATGCACTACCGCTAGTAAAAGAACAACATAAATTGTTGTATATATTACAATGATAAAAAGTAAAAGGAATGCACATTTAACTAGATATACTTACTTGTCCTTGTACAAGCTGAATAGACCATGTGCATGAATGAGATCATACGTCCTTGGGTATGTGGAGAAAGCCTCACACCTGAACCAGTGAAAGGCGAACAAAATAAACAAATCATATAATTATAAGCAATCATATTGTGAGAGCCCCAAGGAGTAGGTCCTGTGCTAGTTTCTTATACCACAATCATAGCCAGGCAAATCAATATTAAGCAGTAGATTGAACTCTAGTTTAAGCTAGAAATATGTTCTTTAAGTTTCAACTTGGTTATACTTGTAGGCAGGCAACTCTAGATATCAGAACTTCGCACAAACTTAGGATTTTACTTCAATCATTGAAAGAGTCCTACAAGGCACTTACCAGTCATGATAGATGCCAATTAATCCTCGCTCATATATGACACCCAGGGTATCTTTCTCTGCTATGGTAGGCATCACATTCATAACCCACAATTTGGGAGAGTTGAGAGCTGCAGCAAATCCTGCCAATCCAGCATTCATATCCAAAATATTGCGATACCTCCCAGAGTCAATAAGTCTATTGATTTTCTTATATGCATTGACATGTTTCTTCCATATGTTATTGTCCTCTTCATACGTCTCAACTGAAACTCCAGGAATACTTCCACTAGCAATTCTAGGAGGGACAGCAAATAGCCTCTCTGGGAATGGCTTCAATTCCCCACCAGCAACTTCACTCGAACTACTAACATCAGGGTATGAAGTAACGCACACATCCATTTTCTTGTACCTAGCCAACATCACAAGAGAAGATGATTAAGTAAAATGCAGGATCCAAGCCCTGATACGTGATTTGCAGGTTCCAGCTTTAATTGTTAGCAATATTGAGTCAGTTTCTATCACAATTAGAAGATGAACTATGATATGCATGAATAGGTGTGACGTTCATTGGCGTCCAAACTTTAAACACTGCCAAAGCAGAGGCAAATTTTTCACTGCAATTCTACTAATTCCAAAAGTTTCTTACTAGTGACTCTAATAAGATATGAGCTGCAAATTGTAAAGAAGTCTCAAGCACAACTCATACCAGACATCATTAGCCTCCTCAGCCTTGCAGAATTTGGCTTGAGAATCATCTTCTCTACCACGACAAGACTCATCATTGACTCTCTTTTGCCAAATGGCAATTTCACCCTTCTCATGCTTCTTCTCCCAGCAAAGGAGTTTGGCAACATCCTCAATCTTTTGCTGTTCCTCCTCAAGCTCCTCCTTGGGACGCTGCCATGCTTTGTAATTGTTCCTCCAATTGATTGGTGGACCAGAAAGTACCCAGTAGCCACCTGGTCTAAGAACACGATCAACCTCCTTCAAATACATGCCATCTGCAATTTAGACAAATCCATAATCAGTCATCCATCACTTAACATCTACTACGACAAATCTTCACTAAAACAACACCTCAAAGGACAAATCTCAAAGGAACACTCGGTTTGAGCATATGACTCACCATTTGCTCCCCATGGAATCAAGCAACGAGAACAATGAGCCATATCAAAAGCTCTGGATGGATATGGCATTTTTATGGTCCCAAGAACACCAATAACAGCAGGAACACCTCTTTCAAGGGCAAACTGAACCTGTGCTTCATGTGAATCTCTTGGCGCAAACGACATGGTAAGGACGTTTCTACTCCACAAGTATGCCCCCCAACTCGCAACCTATACAAAGGAACCAATTTTTAAGATTTATACACCTAAAACAGATCCTCAAAGCTACAAATCAATAGATCAACTGAAAAACTTTGAAGAACATGACAGTATGACATACCCCACAACCGGTATCAAGTGCAGTCCTTACAGTCCCGTTCGTAATCGGGATCACAGCAGCAAGCTGATCAATATACTTATCCGCACCTTGTGGGAACTGCGTTCCTCCACCAGGGAACCTGAATACATTACCCTCATATTGGATCCAGTTCTGAATAGCCTTCTCTACCGTCAAGGCCTTATAGGGAGCATTAGCATAAGGCACATAGTCCCTACTCTTAGGCCAAGGAAACGGGGTCACGTATCCTTTTGGTGCCGGGACAAGACAATGCAACTTCTCTTCCTCCCTGGGACAATGCCTCTCCCGATAGATCATGTTGTCCCTGGGAAAAGTCATGGCACGCTTTTGATCTTGGCAAGGCGTGTAATCAACGTAACGAGGAGGGCAGGGCTGAAAAGACTTGATCTTTTCGGATTCACCGACGTTCCCCACTTCGCCGGCGTGATGGGTTTCGAAGTTCAACGACGGGATGATGTTACAATCGGCGCCGTGTTTGGTTATCTCTAGCGCTATGCTATCCCCTTTGCCGAAACCACTTCGTTGCCATGCTCCTAATATGTAGAAAAAACAACATAATCCAAAAACGATAAATATCTGCACCCAACTCCTTGTTCTACCATCCGCTGAATTCGGTTTCAGTGCCATTTTTTTAAAATAGTAACCTGCAAAATCATAAGGATCCAATGATGGGGGACAAAGATCAGTGGACTTAAACTAGCTAAGAGCTGATTTGAGTAAAAATTGAAAAAAAAAAAAAGAATCTTTAAATCAGAAGGAAAAATATAAACCCATGATGGAAGGAAGGAAAGAAGTGTCAGATGAGTTACCAATCGCATGAATAGATGAAATCAGTGGGTGAAGATCTCAAAGAAAAGAGAATTAAATGATGGAAGGGAGATTTTCAGAGCTTGGAAGGGAAGGAAAGGGAGAGACGTGTCAATAAAACACTGAAAAGTTTATAAGAAAAAAAAAAAAAAAAAAACCTGCTTTCCTCCAAAAGAAATCTTCGATAATATTAAACTCGAAGAAGAACGATCACCATGAAAACAAGGTTTAAAGAGAAAAGGGTTTTAATTATATAAATGGGGGGGGATTGATTGGGATAAAAGAATCCCAAATTTCGACTTTATCTTTTGTCTTTCAATTTGTCGTGAATTCTATTTTTGGGTTTATAAATACAATCTAAGTCTCCTAATTACAAGAAACACAGAGATCTCGCTTTATTTTTAATCTTCCTTATGTTTTAGTTTAAATATAACCTCAGTCCCTATATTCTTCAACCTTTTACAATTTAGTCTCTATTATTTCATTTTAAAATATAATCATTATTTGAATTGAAAACCCAAGTCCAATCCATAATATAATAAATAGGTACGGTACATATGATATTTTTTTAAAAAAAATTTATAAACCAACTAATAGTATTAAAGATATAAAGTGATTAATGTTCAAAAAATTACAGGGACTGAGACAAAATTCAGACCTTATATTTTGGTGTTATTAAAAAAAAAAGAAGTGTTAAATTAAAAACGGTGTGCGTAATACGCACTGGGAGAAGAGAGAGCAAAGGGGGACCCACGCGCTAAGAAAGAAAGGTTAGGAATTGACAGGGAAAAAAAGAGAAAAAAGGTAAAGGGTTGGGTCCCATGCCCCCATACGGATCCAGATTTTACGTTTAAAGAGGCGGTGATTGATGATCAAGATGGACATCAACTAATATGGAGCGTAGGATGGGAAATCATAAAATCAAATGGTGGTGGATGTAAATGATCAGACAACTTGTATATTGATACGGAAAGCTATTGAGCTTAAACTGCTTTGATTTGGTTTGTTGAAGGCCTAATTTCGGACAATGATTTCCTTTTTCTTTTTTCTTTTTTTTAACGCACATAACCGAGTAAAGGTAGCATCATTTTAAGGGGTTAGAAGTGTTATTATCCCTTTTAACCAGGACGGCCTAAATCCTGCCTCTCTGTTCCCTTTTTGATCATCTTATTCTCTTTTTTAATACCATGTCGGTGTTTTTACAAAAGAAATATCTTTTTATTTTTTTATTTTTTTAAATAAATAAAAGTACATTAATTTATAAAAAATGGGAGGTTAATAAATATTTTATAGGAGTATATTAAAAAGATGTTAAAAAAAATACATATTAAATTTTTAAAGCTGCTTGTAAAATAAAAAAAAATACATTAATAGTATATCTATCTTTAACTTTATTATTTATTTAATATACATTTGTAATTAACTCAGAATTTCTTATCCAAATAAACAAACATATAAATATATAAAAGTTGAAAAATTAAATATCAACTTCTCGAAAAAAATGAAATAATAATGAATAAACTTCCATCCATAACATTCAATTGATGTAAAATTGGAATTTTCAATAGATCACAATCATCCTAAAAATAAAATTGTTTAAAAGATTGCGCCTATCCAAAACATTTGAAAACTCTCTTTAAAAAAAATCACATTATCTTTTTAGAGATAATGAATGAGATTGAGATATGGAAGAGTAGTTATTAAATAAGATAAATTTTTTTTTTGAATGAGATATGGATGAGTAGTTACTATCAAATTCTCTCACACCCTATTTAATCTCCCAAAGTCAAAAAATTCCATAAGTAATTATTTAATTTTGCATTATAAAATTAAGGACCACTAATATATTTAAAATATTTATTTAATAAATAAAAATTCTCGGATTTTCTTAGTGACACGAATTTTATAATAATATCCTCAATAGTAGTATTATACATAATATATTTTAGTAAAAGAATAGATTCACACAAATCATGGTGGTAAGTTCTCATTTAACTGAGTATTTCTTCGATGTATTACAATGCGAATTTTCTTCTTCTAAATAAGCTCACAAATGTAAAAAGCTACTTTATGGACAAACCTTTAACGTTTGTTTTAGGTCTAATCAAAATGTTTATTTTCTCTGCTCAAAACACACAACCAGAATAAGAAAACAAACTAAACAAAATATTACTTATAGTGACAATTCTAAGAATAATCACATTTCAAATACATGATTTTAGCCAACTTTGGTGGCATGCCTTTTTTCATATGATCAACTATCATCAACTTTGTATTTATGTGCTCAATAAGATCTTCCAAGAATTTAATGTGATCCTTAATTGCTAAGTTACTTAATATCGAGGTGTTTACTTCGACTTCCACTTTTATGGTTCTTAGCAAATAACATTGTTGACATATTGTCACAATATATTCAAACGAGCCTATAGATAAATTTAATAACTCTAAAACCCACAATAAAACTTCTCAACCAAATGCCATGCAAGGTAGCTTCAAAACATAAAACAAACAAAGCCTCCATAGTAGAAATAGCCACTAGTGTTTGTTTGATACTTCTTAAGATATGGCTCCACCGACAAACATGAAAACATATCTAGATGTTGATTTTCAAGAATCTACACAACTAGCTAAATATGAGTTTTAATATCAAACAACTTCTAGAATGTCAGATTGCCTATATGTAAGTATGTAGTTTTTAATTTCTTGAAGATATCTCATCATTTTGTTTGCAACTCTCTAATGGTCTTATCCCAAAATTGCTTTGATATCTTCTCAAAGTTCTTACTGCAAATGCAATGTCAAGTGAACGTACATTAGTCTTCCAACAGGTGAAGTATATAAGATATTTTTCATTTGTTCCTTCTCAATTTTAAGTTTTGGACATTAGTTCAAATTGAACCTATCACCTTTAACAATTGGTGCAACACTTAATGAACAACCTTTCATTCGAAATCTCGTAAGAATTTTATTAATATAATTTTTTTTTTTTTGTGATAATCCTAACATGTGTGTAGATATAGTCCTATGGATCTTAATACCAATGAGATAAGATGCCTCACTTATATCTTTCATATTGAAGTTTTAAGAGAGAAATTGTTTCACTTCAAGTAGCAAACCTAAATCTTTAGATGCAAGCAAAATATCATCTACATATAACATAAGAAAGATAATTTTGCTATTACTGACAAAATCAAATGAAGAGATAACATCATGGAATCTTAAATACTATTGACAAGAAGCTTGCTTGAGTCCGTAAATAGGCCTTTCAAGCTTATAAACCAAATGTTTACTAGCACTTAAGATGATCCCACCAAGTTATTTTATATAAATCTCTTCCTCTAGATCCCTATTGAGGATGGCCTTTTAAACATCCATTTAATGCAAATTTAAGTCAAAATGGGCAAGTAGCCATGATGATACAAAAGGAATCCTTTTTAAAAATAGGAGAAAATGTTTCTTTATATTAATTTCTTCTTAATGAGTGAATCCTTTAGCAACAAGTTTACCCTTGTATTTCCCAATGTTCTTTGACGAATCCATTTTGGTTTATAGTATCCATTTATAACCGATGATTTTATTTCCTTAAGGCAACTCAACAAGGTCCCAAACTTGATGATTCAACATGGATTTCATCCTATCATTCATAGCATCATACTACAATTTAGATTTACTACTTTTCACAGCTTGTGAAAACTTATCAAGTCATATTCAACACTAACGTCGTAATCAAACTTTTATATGTATACCACATAATCATTATGAACTATCAACTTTTTTGTTGTAAAAGATCTTCTCAAACAAACTTCAACGACCTCTTATGGAGGTTATTGTATAGTTGGTTATTCCTCTTGTGAAAGTTCAACTTATTGTTGTTCATTATGATCCTCTAAAACAATCTCAACATGACATCCATTTTGAACAATTAGTTCCTTAATGTTTATCTACTAGAAAAAAAATTAGTTGTTTACTTGATGTAAGAGCGCTATCATTTATCTCAAATACTAATTCTTTATGTATTCTCCCACACTAACCATGTCATTCTCAAGAAATTTGGGATTCATTGATTCAACGATCTTGTTAGAATAGTAAGGACAATAAGACATGTCTCCTTAGGATTTTTAGTATATCTAATGAAATATGAACTAATTATGGTCCTAAGATCTAATTTCTTCTCTTATGGATTATAAAATCTTACTTTAACTGGACGACCCTAGACATGTGAGTGTCTTAGACTCGGTTTCTAACTTTTCTATATATTAAATGGTGTTCTAAGAAACACCTTAGTTAGGACACCATTTAATATATACATTATTATTTTAAGAACTCCAATCCACAAGGAATAGGGTAACTTACTGTTACTAAGCGAACTCTTACTAGATCCATTAATGTTTTATTTCTTCATTCATCAACACCGTTATGTGATGGTGTACCAAGTAAGGTAGATTTAGCCATCATATTTAACTCTTAATGAAAAGAAGCAAATTGTCTTATTGCTTGTCCTATACCAATATACCTACTAAAATATTCACCACCTTTATTTGATCTCACAATTTTAATTTGCTTTTTACATTATTTCTCTATTTCTGCTCTGTATACCTTAAAAGCATTTAATGTCTCGTTTTTTATGATAAAGTAAGTAAAGATATATGTAATGTAAATGATAGTCAATAAAGGTAATGAAATACTTTTGACCACTAGCATCATTATCAGGGCAACAAATGTTCGTGTATATGATTCTAAAATTTCAGAACTCTTTTTGTCATCTTTCTTATTCTTGTTAGTTTGTTTTCCTTAATGCAATCTACACAAGTATTTAAATTAGTAAAGTTAAGATGAACCCCTTTATTTATCAATCTTTTGTTCCTCTTAATAGAGATGTGTCCTAATCAATGATGTCATAAAATAGACAAGTTTTCATCCACAATGACACGTTTATTACCAATACTAGTTTTTGAAGTCATCAAACTATATGGAATATCATTATTTAAAAGAATTTTGAATAGGCCATCAAGCATTGCACTTGCCCCCAACAACATTATTTTAAAGTAAATTAAACATGATTAAAGTGATTAATTAAGCTTAATTAAAGACTAATCTAACTATATAAATTAAATGTTAGTAGGAAAGAATAAAAAACATCATCTTCATCCTTTCTTGTCATCCTCTATAGAAGAAAGAAATATAAAGCTTAATAACCTAGTTTAACAATCAATCATCAATTACAAGTAAGTCACTAGCCATTTTCTTTCATTTTTATAGATTTTTTCCATGGGAGCTTGATTAAGCTAGCCCATCTATCAATTTGTTTAATTGGTGAAATTTTGATAAGTTGCCATTATTGAAAATTGGATGAATTAGGTGTGAAATTGATAGAAATTAAACTTAAATTATAAAAAGAACTAAATTGTAAAGCTTAAAAAGTTTGATTGTTAGCTTTGTTACATTAGGGACCAAATTGAATAAAATGAAAACCTAATGAGTAAGTGTTAAATTGAATTTTAATCTGAAGCTTTAGACCGAAAGTTATGCTAGTCCCGGGTTTAGTGACTAAATTGAATAAATTACAAAATATGTTTGATCTTGTATTTGATTGGTAATTGGATGGAAACTGATAGTGTTATATGTTTTATGACTGTTTGTAGCTAACACGATGCAAAACCTTCGAGGGGGAAAGGAAAAACGGAAGTTATCGACAAATGACTCAGAAACTCTGGTTTGTACTTTTATGATTCAGGATCGTATTAATTGTTTGTATTTACATGTTAATTGCATGTGGAAATGTTAAGGTGAGTATATAATGATAATATGAATCATTGTGTTCAGCTTGATATGAATTATCGAGATAAAGGACTAAAATGAATAAAATAGAAAATAACATAAATTGTCTTGATATGTGTTATATACTTTTAGGTAGAAATATGTTGCATGACATGAAATATATGTGATTTGACGATGAAATGAATTGTGGTTATGAATATGATCAAGAAATTATATATGTACTAAATTACAAACGAAATTGAACATTGGCACCGTATTAACTAGTTAGGCTAAGTCGGATATAGTTGGCACGCCATAGGATTGGATTGTATACGGGTTTATGCGCTTATGCGTTAGGATGCACTTTGTGTGCTAGTATGCGCTTCATGTGCCAGTATGCACTATATGTGCCAATTTTCCCTTACTTCAGTTTATTCGATGATGCACTTTTGTGCCAGTTTATTGTGTTGATTGGACGATCTGTGCATCCGTCCAAGTCCAAGTCAGGTTACTAAGGGTTATAAATTGTGAATTAAGAAAATCATGTAATCTATCATGCAAATTAGTTGAAAACAAGCCCTAGGGACCAAGATGAGTGTGAATGAGTCAATAGACTCCAGAAAAAGGGAATTGAATAATTCGTAAATGGTTAAATGATGTAAAATAAAATTGGGATTAAATGTTGTAATGTCAAGGTTATGAATGTTTGAAATATGCAATAGTATTGATAAATAAAAGGCTTTATGATAGGTTTGGGTATATGTAATTGCATTAATCATTCTATTTCCATGAAAGTTAAATTGGTTTGACACTTGATATATGTATACTTTCATGTGGAAATGGTTATGTAATTGTGTTGCAATTTGGGAATATGTATTAGTAGACATTTAGATTATGTACATCATGTTATATTACTATTGTTATCTTATGTTACGCTATCTTGAATCATGAAAGTACCACTAAGCCTTATTGCTCAACGTATGGTTTGTTTATTTCGTCTACAGGTATTGGTATTCTCGAAGCCCTGGAAAGGTGAAGTCAGCATCCAAGCAGCAACAACTGACTCAACTTAAGTTTGTATAGCTCTTTCATTATTTCAATGGCATGTAGCTAGGAATATTTTGTCAAATGTTAAGAATGGTCAAAATGGTTGTATATAAGTTGTGATTATAAGAAATTGATTTTGGTCATGATTAGAAATGTTACTGATGGTTTGATAGATATGTTTTGAACATTTTTTGGTAATGTGGAATGGTTGATTGAGGCTAACTAATGTTAAGAATAATAAAAATGGGAAACTTGTGGTCTACTATGGCAGTCGCGACATCAGGCCATCTCATCGCAACGTCCTCTATTTTATTTTGGAAACTTTACAAATTGGTCCTTAGGTTGGAAAGCTTGGCTACTGTCTTCAAAGTTGCAACACCAAGCCTTGGAACTCATGACATCCACTTGAGATATTTTGAAAGCATTGTAGTTTGGTCCTTATTCAACCTTGGGACATTATTGAGCTTTCATAAGCTCGTATTTAACCTGAAGATGATTATTTATCATGTTTTATGCATGTAATACCCGTATATGAATGTTTAATGACGACACTGGAATATAGTTGACCGTAGTTACTCCAGCAACGTATCTAACATCCTATAGCTCAAACTTGGGGATCGAATTGGGTATAGGATGTTACAATACATGATTGCATAACTTCACAACTTAAAAATTATACAATATTGTAAATTGTAATTGATGTCATTCACCTTATATGATCACATATATTTAATATATCACAACTTAATGTATATGCATTTCATAATTTAGATGTGGTGACTAGTCTAAATTACTTATAACATATATAATCATATGACACCGTAACACAATATTATACAATATTGCATTTTATATAGAATATAAATAATTTTTTGTGCAAACTTTAAATTATAAAAGAAAATTTTGCAATTTCAAATAGTGATTGCCAAACATTAAGAAGTTTTTATTTATTACTGTCTTCGTTCGTTGTGGCTTAACACCATGACTTTCTCGACCAGCTATTAATCTCCACATCTAGTCGTCGTGACTTTGAATTCAATTTTTAAACATTTTATTTTTTAATAGAAATATTGAACATTTAAAATTTAAAATTAAAATTTTCAAAAACATTTCTTCAAAAAGTAATAAAAAAAATAACTCTTAGATTGATAAAACACTTTTCAAAAGCTTAGTTAGATTGATATAAAGCAATCCCCATAAATAATAAGATGAAAGAGCCTGCAATGTTGGTGGTTCCATTGTTTCAAAATCTACACTTGGACCCCATAAACTAACTCTTGTTATGAGGAAGATTTGTTAACCCTTTTTTATGGATAAATAGTGTAGTGGAAGAGGGAAAGTACCTTATCATATTTCAAAGACATTAGTTCATGTATATTTTAAAGTTACCAAAATAAATTAACATATTTTGCATGGATTTTCATTCTAATATGAAATTTTAATTGATCAGTTATTGTATTAATGTAATTTCTAGTCATTTAATTATTAAAAAATAATAATTCCATCGGATAAAAAAGTAATTTATAAAATAATAGTAAACTTGAGATGCAGATGGGAAGGGAGAGAAGGTTGGCAGTTGTATGTGATGAACTACTAAGCATGCCGACACGCGGTAGCCTAAGATGCTGGCTTAAATAATAAACAATAATAATGTCAAAGGTTGATTTAGTAATTGGACCCATGCAACTATTATTTTATGACTTTCACTTTCAACATTTGGCCCATCACCTTTGAAACTTTCAATGTGTCATTATGTGCCTTACAGACCATACTACTCCTTTTTCCCCCCTTTTTTGGTAAATGTACAATGAAAGTTTGGCTAAAATTTCAAACAAGTCCTTTAAAAATAATTAAAATATCATAAAAGTGCATTCAGTTAAGCCCTTTGAATCATGATTCGTATCCAATTGAGTCCCTTAAATTCATTTTTTTTGTTGAAGCTTTTGATGTGCCGTTAAGTACTAACATGGCAGTTAATGTGGCAAGTTGACATGGTGGCTAACATGGAAAATTGATGACATGACTTCTGACATAGTAAGTTGATGTGAACAATGATAAAGTAGAGGAGGTAACTGATTTTTCTAATTATTTTACGAGGGCTTATTCGATTTTTTATTATTTTACGAAAACTTAATTGATCGTTTGATCATCCTATTTTTTAAAAAAATTATTAAAATGTTATAATTTTTAAAATATTGAAATATCATTAAATATTATAAGTTATAACAAAAATATTATAAATTATTAAATTAAAAAAACTACAAATATGTTATGGAAAATTGTTAAAATTAAAAAATTATGTTCAAAAATAATAAAATAAAATATTTCTTAAAAATTATTAAAAATATTAAAAGTTAAAAATATTATAGAAAAAAAATTATATTTTGCTAGCATGGAATCTTTGGTTTTGGTAATAAGTAAGTGAGAGATTGAAGTGTTATGATGATCTAACTTATATGGGTATTGAGTGAGTGGTTTGAGTGACGGTAACTTCAATGCTTGATAGCTTAAGGTGAGTAATGGATAGAGATGTTCATGAGACCATATGTTGTACTATTCAAAAAATAAAATAAAAAATGTACAAATAATTTTATATTAGTATATTATATACTTTTATAATTAAATCTAGATAAAATATTTTTATTAATTTTAAAATAGTGAAATGAATCGTTTCAGTGGGCTAAGTCTAGTTGCACTCGAACTTGAATTTTTTTTTAAAATCAAGTTTAAGCTTCGCCCGATCCATGTACACCTCTAATGATGTGTAATGTTTTAGTTGATGAAGGATGATGCGAGGGAAGTGAATAAAGATGAGTAATTTTTAATGTTTTAAATTTTCTTTAATTTTTAATAATATTTGAATAAATTTTACATAGTTTTCTAAAAATATATATAACATTTTAAATTTTTCTATATATTTTTTTATAACTCTTTACAATAGTTTATAAATTCCTAATATTTTTTTATAGTTTTTATAATTTATACTTTTTTTTAATTTAGAATTTTTAAATTTTTAATAAAAGTTTTAATTAAATGCTGCCACATCATCATTTTTCAATGCCAACAACCATGTTTGCACTTAATAGCCCATCATGAGCTTTAACGGAAAAATGAATTTAATAAGCTTAATTGAGTGCAAATCACGATTTAAATGGCTCAATTGGGTGCAATTTTCAAGAATGGACTTAATTAATTTTTTAAATAATTTTTAGAGGGTTCATTTGACATTTTAACCTAAAAGTTTTGTATATTTCAGGCAATTAATAAAATGGTAATTTGTTACAAATTTTCAAGTAGGGAATGAAATGCAATCTCCAGCACCTTTATAAATTTATATAATAAAATGTAAACTCATTCCCCTGTTTAAAATAAATTTGGGAGGGTTTAGACCCCATCAAGTTGTTCATCATGCAAACAAAAGAAGAATCTCACTACATGTATAGTTGGCAAAGTCAGCCACTTTTTAATAATTTTAAATTAAGAATTTGGACCACATTACTAATTAATCTATATACATAGTCCATTTGGCAGTGAGATTATGTCTCCCACTAAATTACAATAATATAAGATGGATTTTTTTTTATTTTATTATTATTATAATATATTCTAGGAAAAAGTATTATTTATTAAAAATGTACATGTAAAATTTATTTTTGGATAAAGTAATATTTAATTTTTAAATTTAAAAATTTCTCATTTTGATTGTTATTTTTTTTTATATTAATAAATTTTTCGAATTTAATCTTTAAACTTAAATTTCATTAAACTACAATGACATGACATATTAACATTGTATCACATCATCACTTAAAATTAAAATATATATATATATATATATATTAGCATATTAACAAAGTCATGTTTAAGGAACAATTTGAGAAAAAAAAATCCAATTTTTAATATTAATATCAATAAAAAAAAAGTTGAATGAGGACTTAAAAAACTACATTTTTTTAAGAGGGGATCTCAACATCCTTATTCTTTCCAACTTTTATAACATTATTATTTTTTTCAATTATTTGTTGAGGATCACATGACATGTTTAGATGTTGAGGTTTGCGTTAATATTTTTCAGGATTCTCCAAGTAATTTTGTACTTAGTTGCTACGAATTTAAGTTGATGTAGCAAGACTTTAACACCATAAGTTTTGAAGTTGGGTTCTTTCTCTTACACATTGACTTTCAAATCCTCGGGTGTTGAGGTTCTACTACTACATCAGGTTGCCCATTCTCATTCCCCTTCATATGTTCTATCTTTTTTTCTTTTTTTCTTTTTTAAATTACTCTCAAAATTCTCTAAAAGTTAATTTTTTAAAATCTAAAAACCATTAACTCCTTCCAATTACTTTCAAATTTTACTTCAAGTTATTTTATCATGGAAGTGTATTTTTTTTTCATTTTTTATGTTATTAGTGTTATTAAAGTTGCCATAAATTATTTTGAAATTTTATGTTATTATTGTGTTTACCAATTGTTGTTAGTAAGTTTAAAAGTATTTTTTATAACACCCCTCGTCCGACCTAATCGTTGGGTTCAAGCTACGAAATGTTATATTCGTTGTCGGAGCAACAATAGTTAAATACATAATAATTAATCAATCACTAATGTGATTAAACATCATTCACATTTACTTTACGTTAAACAATCAATTTTTGGTCTTATACGAGATTATGAAAGCTCTTTTGTCAACCCGAACACAGAATAGGACCAAACTATAAAGATTTTAAAATGTATGGATCGACATCGTGACTTCAACAGGTTCTTGTCACAACATGACCATCACAGTGTTGGACCCAGTGCCCTAACTGTAGTATTTTCGTTAATATATACTTTTAATTTTTTAAACAGATTGGTTAATAAAACAAATTCATTGACTGCATTAATATACTTTGTATAATTGTCCTTACATGGTTTTTGTACGTAAAGCAAAATGGAAGCAAATATTGCTCATTGGTTGTCTAAATGTTTTACTAATACTAAGTGGTATTATGTGGTCGGGTCGTTGTACGGAAAGTAAATATTGCACTGAGTAGTTGCTTTCATAATTATATGTTGTTGGGGTGAGCTTAGTCACGATATTATAGTGGAATGAGTTCGTGACTAAATGAGTTTATAATTAATAGGCGAAAAGCCAGAACTTAATTATAAATCATTTGAGTCTCAACTACATATGTCCAATCGGCCCCTCCACTAGCTTGTTGAAACTTGAAATAAATTGTGTGTTTGAATAGAAATGAACAAAATGAATAAAAAAAGAGAAATAAGTAACATTCATGAATAATTATGATTTTTTCCAAAATTGAGAAATTGAATCATTTGGAAATTAATGTAGATTCCAAAAATGGAAACTTGCAATCCTATATAGGATTACATAAATTGCTTTGCACTGATTTTCATGTGATTGGACTCACACTGAGCTCTTTAAGCTTACCCCCCTAAAGTCCATCTTTACAGATAATCCTTAAGGTTAGGATGCAGACTCAACATTCAGAGGGCTTGACTCAGATAGTTGTAAATAAAGTATTTTAAACTTATTAATTTGAAATTTTTGTTATTCGGTGTAACATCCCAAAAATTAGGGGTTAGAATTCTTAGAATTATTAAGAATTAAAACCTAGCATTATTGATTAGAAGCCTAGTAGAAAGTCTTGAGAACTTAGGTTCAAGTATTATAAATTTGACTTTATCTATTTATATTTTTTTGCACATTTAGAACCTAGGTGATATGGTTTATGTATTTATTTGTGTGTTTTGAGCATGAATGTAGGCATTATCCCAATGGTTAAGGTCTTCCTAACTTTTCCCTCACTTTCAAAATTCTATCCACGTTAGCTTATCTTATTTTTGATGATTTTTAGACAAATGGGCTATTTGCCCATTAGCCCTCCAACTCTAAGTTATTTTCTAATTCTACTAAGATTCCTAATTTATTATTTTATCAAATTGAAACCCTAACTTTCTCTATTTATACCCCAGTTTTCTCTCAAAATTCTCTATTTCAAAACTCTTTTAATCCCTTAAGTTTTGCTGAAAAATAACTCATTTGCCCATTAGCCCTCAAACTCTCTAAGTCATTTCCTAATTCTACTAAAATTCCCTATTTGTTATTTTATCAAATTGAAACCCTAACTCTCTCTATTTATACCCCAGTTTTCTCTTAAAATTCTCTATTTCAAAACTCTTTTAATCCCTTAAGTTTTGCTGAAAAATAATCTTTGAAGTTTTTGAAAATTTAATCAAGTCCTCATTAATTGTTCTTCTCCAATTGTTAAAACTCGCGTCATTAGATCATTGAATTTCTGTCAAGACCAGTAAGTATCTTGTCCTCTTTCAACTAGGACCTTTCAATTCTGAAAAATATCATGTTTTGATAAATCTTTCAATCCGATTATAAATCTTTGACTTTTTTTACCGAAAATCTCCACAAATATTGAAAATTCATTCTTGATTCTTATATTTTTTCAATTGAAAGACCTTTATAGGTGTTTAGATTGAACTTGAACGTGGGGTAGTCACCTGAGGTCATGGGAAATTCAGGTGTGTATTCTTTTATGAAAAATTAAGTCAAAAATCGAAACTGCCCAGTCGTACATGGCTTACCACACGGACGTGTGGCTTGCCCGTGTGGATCACATGCCTCATACACGGTTATGTCCCTCTATTTTCCCAGTATCAGCGTTTCGCACATGACGAAGCCTCGTGCACGACCTGGACACACGGTCGTGTGGCTTTTACACCTCACCCCATTCACATTGTACACCACCTAGCCCCGCATATGGCTGAACACACGATCGTGTAGATCCATTGCACATGACTTAAACACACGGTCATGTGGCTCCTACACCTTCACCCCTTCGCATCGCACACGACTTGGGGCTTCACATATGGGCTGGTTACACCACCATGTGGCCCCTGAAACTTAAAAATTAAAGTTTTACCTTGTCTTTAATTATTTGATGCAATTTAGTCCTTGATTAGGTTTTTAATGGCATCTAGAGAACTAAATTATGCAATTAAATCCTGAACTAGGATTAGAATGATTGAATATATACATGAATGAGTTTATGATTTCAATTACTATTGATTGATTGCTTGATTCATGAATGATTTTATCTTTATCAATGTTATAAATGTCGAATGAACATCTTGTATGCCTGAATGATTGAACTATTGATTGTTGGATATAATCATGAATGTCGTTATTATGCAAACGAAATAGAACATTGAAAGTATTAATGATTGAGCGAATGATTGCATTGCATATGCATAGGGGATGATATGAAAGGAGGAAGACTGGCAGCTCATATTGACTGCATAAACTAATGATTAACTGTGTACCATAAAACGACAAATTCCAACTGCAATATTATTATGCTGCACGATCCCTCTGACATCTATTATTTGCGAGTGGTAGTGACTACGTAGTTAAACGAACGTTCGGCGTATACTCAGAATGTAACACCCCAAACTCAGCCCAGACGTTATGGTCAAATAAAGGAATCTTATGATGAAGGGTTTTGAAACAATACTTTCATGTTAAAACTTTTTGAATTAATTGTTCTAAAAGAAGGTCCACGTTTTACAAAACTTATTATTAAATTCATTAAGGAAAGCGTCGATAGTCCACTCTTACAGATAACTTATCTTATAGTGGAAGTTTGAAAACACTATATTTGAAATTCGAATTTGTGTTTTCAAAAAAATATTTGTTTGCGTAAAACCATTATTTTCGTAACTCATTTTTGTTGAAAACCGCAGAAATAAAACCTAAACAATTTTAAAATCCAGAAATTAAAACCAACAGTCCAGAGAGTCCAAATATTACAAAACTCTCAAAATAGTCTAGAATTTAAATAAAGCCATTAATTATAACAGTTTGCAATTCGGTGGGCACCACTGAGCCTCCATCGCACCAATCCGTTTATGTTTAAAGATTACCTGAACATAGTAAATAAACAGATGTGAGTTTTCAAGAAACTCATTGTATAACTCAATGAGACATACATGCATACATACTCAAAATTTTCATATACAGAACAGATACAGATACAGACATAAGTCCCTAACAAAATCAGATCAACAGAGTCATACAGATATGCAAAGTCCTACCCCCATCCTCTACACATCATCTCCGTCCATCCCAACACACCACGTGGGGTATAAAACACCCACCCAGCCCTACACATTACATAGTGTCCATACAACACTTATCAGAATAATTTACAGCTGTGTTGCCAAAATATCGGTGAATTATTACATCACAAAATACTTCCTCCAATAAGCCGATCCCACCCCACACAGATATATAATACAGATATACAAATATACAAATATGCAGATATAATACATGCTTATACAAATCAATTAAACGTACATATCGATTTTTCCTAAACTCAAATTAGTCTATCGGAATAGTAGATCTCATGCATCAGGGGTTGTTTTGCCATTACTGATCCTACGATAGGTCCACAGTCAATCGGAACGACACGTGCGATCCTAGGAAAAATTTTAGAATTTTAAGCCCATACGCGTGTAGGCCTACACACCCAAATTGGCCTTGCACGTGTGGCCCACAGTACATACATCTGTGTGGGCCTACATGTCCAAATCGGCCTAGCCCGTGTGACCCACACAGCCACACACTCATCCATCACACGGCTGGGCACATGCCCGTGTGGCGTCGATAGGCCACTTTTTCAACTTTCGTCGAACCTTGTTTTCTCGTGCTTTTGTTACACACCTGGTTCATTTTTTATGCAAAAATAATCCCGAGACTTTCAAAACCTAGAAATAGTATCTCAAACACTAATTTAGCAACTAATTAATAACTCGACAACATAAATTCGAATAGCGCACACAAACTTACCGCCAACAAAAGCATAGTTCACCGTTTAAGCTGTTGGAGCGAAAACCACAGGTTCACCGTCTTCTCCTATGAAATATGTTCATAGAAAATCAAATCTCCTAACTACACACCATTATGCCATTTCAAAAGAAAAAACTCCACAAATGACATATAGAAACCGAAAGCTAAACCAAGAAGCAATAAGCCATACACCACTTACCAAATTGAATGTGAACACTGGAAATCGAAGCACAACAGGTTTGTGAAAAAATCAAAAAATAAGAAGTAGAAGAAGAGAAAAATAAAGATTTGACAATGATAGGAAAGAGAGAAAGAAAAGAAACGTCAGATGGGGAATTTTGGGAAATTGAATTAAATAAAATAAATAAAAATAAAAACGAAGATAACTAACAACCCAACTCTCCACTAACCCACTAACCAACAGAATCCCACCAAATTCGACATCTCTATCCATATCCAACTACCTCAGCATTTCAACTTTGCCGAACCTCTATCAGACAACCGAAGCAAAAATTATCATCCCTGTTTACATAGAGATTTGAACACAAGAACTTAGGGCAAACTAACACATTTCCACTTGAACAAACAAGCTTATTTTGATATGGTTTGACTAGAAATAAAATATAAGCCAAACCGCCAAGGAAAATGTTAGGATCAAAAGTATCATATTTTTCATAAATGGGACTTGAACCCAAGACCTCATACACACAATCAAATCACTTAGCCATTGAAGTAGATACATATTTATATCAAGATTTACAAAAACAAAATTAAATAAATCAAGGCATTATACACAACCACAATAGATTCCAACTGTGACGATCTTATTGTGTACCCATAGTTACAACAGATCTTAATCGCGACATTTTTGCACTATGCTCTCATGGTCCCTCCAACAGCTTTCTAATGCGAGCGGCTATGTATCTGCAATTACTAGTAGCTTTTATCTATACTTACTATATCTGAAAAAATGTAGTGGTAAACGTCCACGAGCAGAGTAAAAAGGTAGAGGGGGTTCTGGAGAGCTCCCTATTTAGAGAGCTAATGGTCGGGGTAGGATTAACAAATGTTAAATGAAACGTTAAACGAATGTTGCATAACATACTATGCATACTTATGGAAAAGTGCATGTTGAAACGATCGAACTGATTAAGGTGCATATATCTAATGAGAATGATATTATAACTTTATAGTTGAATTGTTCAATTGAATTATTGAATGCTATTGTTTTGTTTATCTGAGTGACAAAAACTAAATTGTCGTATTAATCAGATTATTATGTGAATTTGATTATTATGATTGACATGTATATTCAAATATTGGTTTGGTTTATTATAAAGAGACTCACATTGAGCTTCCATAGCTCCCTCCCCCAACTTTCCATCTTTTCAGATGATCCAATGGACTAGGATGCGAACTTAACATGCAAAGGATCTTGCTTGTTCTCACCAATGATTTATTATTTATTATTATGATTATCATTTTATTTTATTAAAAACTGTGGTATGAGACAATTATTTTAAATTACATCAATCAGGATGTATGCTATTAATAGGTATTTATATGGATAGAAAGATTTATACTTATTATTTCTCATTGATAATGATTTTAGAATGTTGTTTATTTATTAAGTGTTTTAACTAGGTTGTTTATTATACAAAGATTATTGATTTGTTTTCCGTTGCTAAATTAATGTTAGTTTTAATTTATTAATATGAGATATTCACTATTATAAACCAAGTTTAAAATTGATGATGGATTTGGAAAAAAGACAAGATCGCTTTGGTGATTAATGTGATCTCTCCAGCTCGGGCCTACCGTCTAGGTCAGGTTAAGGTGGTTACATTTGAAAATTGTATTTCTTTATTTGAACTGTGGCACGAGACTTAGGTTTTGGGTTTTTTTTTTTGCATGCATGGCATTATAGTTGTTTAGATTTTTGAAACTTGGATAATAAATTTATGAAACATGAAATCTGGTTTTTAATTAAAACTATGTTGAATATCACTTTTTCGCTGCATTATTATATAAATGAGATTTGAAAAACATATAGAATTGGAAATAAAATTTTGCAAAGTAATCATTAAAATCAACTGGTTTTGAAATTAAATTGTACCTTTTAGGAACATGATAAGTTTTGCTACTAAGATAAACAAGTTTTAAAAAGACTATTTTATAAACTCTAATAGTTTTACTAGGCCATTCCAATGGCCAATGTAATCTTCCGAATTCGGCCGTAATATCTAGGCCATGTTTGGGAGGTTACAATTAAAATGGAATAAAAATAAATTTAGCCCCTAACATTTACTCATTTTGTCATTTTGACCTTTATCATTTTTTTTAGATCATTTTAGCTTTCAACCTTTAAAATTTAGTCAAATTATTTTTTTATAGAAAATTTAATTGAACTGATAAAATTTTAATGACATTGACATGGGAACTCATGTAGCAATTTACATATACTTCACTGCTAACATGGATACTTTTTTAAAAGTTTTACAAATTCTTTTAAAATTTGTTGCTTTTTTAACGAAATTATTAATTGAATTGAATTTTTATGAATTATACATAGATTGTCACGCTAGTGGCCACATTAATGCTGTTAAAATTTTAATAGTTCAATCAGTCTTTCTATAATAATAATAAAAGAATAAGTAATTTGATTAAATTTTAAAAATTTGAGGCCAAAATGACTAAAATAAAATAAAAACTAATGAAAAAAATAAGTAAATATTAGGTTTATATCAATTGAAATTCTTTATAACTATAAAATCGTATGGTATTTATACTTTTATTTAGTTACTCTGCAGTGTCCAAGTAAACGAATGATTTCTATAGCTGAAGTAGGCCGACAAGCTAGTTTTAAGATTGGTCGTGCCCTTTGGAAAATAAATATTACTATGGATTAGATAATTTATGACATAAGGAAAATAATTAAAATATAATAGCATATAAATATAAATATTTTCAAATAAAAATGAATGTATGTAAAGGTTTATTTGTTTGACCGAAAATATAAATATAAATATTTTCAAATAAATGGCTTTCGAAAATTTATTTTTTTAAAATAATTTATTTTCTTAGAAAAATTAATATTTTTTGGTGTTTAGATAAATCTGTGTAAAATATTTCTGTTGTTTGACAGATTTCTTAAAAATATTTCATAAAAGTTGTTTTCAATGAAACAAACATACATTTGAGATTTTCTTATCTTTTCATTGTTTAATTGTGTTTATTTTATATCTATAAATTTATATTTTACATTGTTTTTTCATATATTAAAAGTATTTTATTAAATTCAAGTTTATTACAACGTCATTTTTTAGTTACATGACTATCAAATAAGTATTTTTTTATTTAAAAATGTGATATCAATAAAATTGACAAAAAAATTTAACAATGTCAATAATTGAATTTGATTTTCAAATCTGAAAAGTAGAGGGACTAAATTCTTAAAAATAAAAGTACAGTGACTAAATTGCGAATTTGTAAAGAGTACATAGACTTATGACATATTTTAACTTTTATACTACAAAATATTTTTATTAATATATTTATAATTGTAATAAATATTTATAATTGTAATAAATAATATGTGAATAATATTATTTAAAATTATTATTTTTAAAATTTATTATCAAATTAAAATTGAACTATTGAATAATTTATTAAAATAATAAATTATATTAATTATATTAATAAGTTATTATATGAATAAATATAAATAGTTAAATATGTATGCTTAATAATATTGAAAATATAATATTTATATTAATATTTTAATAATTTTAAAATAAAAATAAAATTTATTATCAATGTAATAATATTAACTTTGATTTAAATTAATTTTTATATAAAGATAAAATTACCTATAAATGAGCTCTTTTACAATAAAAAAACTTATTTTATGATGACAAAACTATTTTGTGTGAAACAAATACAAGAAAATACAAAATATATTTTTAATAAAATATTTTTAAAAAAATATATAAATTGGGTACACAATGAAAAACTCAAACCCTAAAACTTAATCTATTTTTTTCTCATTGTTGCATAGCTTGTATTCTCTTTATAAATTATAAATGAAGAATATGGTTAAACCCTATGCTCTCGCTGCATTAGGATTTTAAGAAAATATTCTTCTTCTTTTTTTGTATAAGAGTTACAAAATCTAAATATCTTGGAAGGATATCTCATTAAACAACAGTACTTTAATTTATTTTACATTTCTAAAATTTAAAAAATATATAAATCTAAATTTTTTCTTCAAAAATGTAAATTTGTAGTTAATCGAAATAGATAGACTAGAAAATGTATAGGGCAGAATAGTTAAGTGTTTAGTGTCATCCCTATAGACCCAAGTTTGAGCTTTCTTCTTCTCATTTCTTTTCCTTTAATTTTCAGCAACTTAGGATAAAAGCCACACTAAAAAATATATAGTTAAAAATAAAAATAAAGCAAGAAATAAACTTCAAGCCTAATGGTTAAAGCGTTAGTAATCCCCCAAGTGAGCCGAGTTTGAGTTGTCCTAGTCCTTTTCCATTTCCCTTTAAATTCGGCTAAGAATTGATATATTTACCCTTGTCGCACCTAAGGTTTACAAACCCTAGTTATTTAGTCCTTCCTTTTCCTATTTTGATTAGAATAACTTTTTTTTCTCACAATTTTAGTAAAATTCCTCTTCATCCTCTATTTCTTTTCTTCCTCTTTTCTTTTTCTCCTCTTTTCCCTCATAATCGCATCATATTTCCATACTTGAACTATTAATTATTTTCTTTCTCATATCAGATCAACCCCGTTTCTTGATTTCTTGACAATGTTAAAGTTATTGTCAAATAGCATCCTTAATCTTTGCCAAGAATTGATAAGTACATCTCAATCCCAATGATTAAATCCTGAATTTTTGTACTATTATTATCCAACACTAATCTTACGTTCAGTTAAACATTTTTTATGATTATTGCCAAATCTTTTGTTAATATTGTTGAATCTTGAAATCAATCGTTAATTTACATGTAAATTTCGTTTGAAGGATTGAACTTAAGTGAAACATATCAGAATTGGGCGTGAGGAACATCGATCAGACTTCCAATGAATGGTGTGTGTCATTTCTCAAGTGAATCCATGGTGATCATGTGTAGGATTAGGGCTACAAGGTCTCCCACAAGGCGTGTAGACCACATGACCATATGCCCTGCAAACCCTAGGCTAGTTCGTGAACCACACGGCCATAGTTCTTCCACACGGTTTGCCATACGGCTGTGTCCTTTCTGTAAGGTAATTTTAGCGTTTAACACATGACCATAGTCTATTACATGGACGTGTGACCCTTATTTTACAGTTTTGCCTAGAAATTTATGTTCTATGCAATTTAGTCTTTGTATATCCCTGAATTGTTTTTAGAGTTTTTATTCGCTCAATTAAGGCCTTGATATTGTGATATTTCTAGAGTCTGTGATTTAATACCTAAAGAGTTATTGTTACATTTTATGATATGTGAATATTACATGCCTTCTATCAAAGTGATACTGATAAATTGTTAGCGGTAATATTGTTACCGCCCTACTAAGTACATGTTAAGTATGTCTACTGTTAATAATGAATTGAGTACATATTAAACATGTCTACTGCTAGTATTGAATTGCTCTATTACAAAGCATGACATATTACATTGCATGGAGTGGGACAATATGTACAGAGGAAGAGTGACAGTTTATCTGCAAATATGTTGTGCATCCACAGCCCAATGGTAGTTTTTATCTTCAAATATGTTGTGCACCCACAACCCAGTGACAGTTTTTATCTTCAAATATGTTGTGTATTCACAACCCAGCGGTAATTTTTATCTGCAAATATGTTGTGTATCCACAACCCAGTGGCAGTTTATCTGCAAATATGCTGTGCATCCATAACCCAGTGGCCGTTTATCTATAAATATGTTGTGCATCCACAGCCCAGTGGTAGTTTTTATCTGCAAATCAGTGGTGGTTAATCCATAACTCGTGTATAAGGATGATTGAGTTTGGAGGAACTCTAGTGAGGTGTGTAGCAGAGTTGGGTAGGATCTTTCTATTGATATAACAAAATTGCATTGTTATTCATAAACATGTGAATATAAAAATGTGAATGCTGAAATATTATAGTGATGCATTAATCTATAAAATTGTTACTGAGATTTTCTATACGAATGTGATTGTTCTAAAGAACTGTTAGTTTACATGATTTATTAACTGTTTTGCACTGATTTTCTTGTGATTGGGCTCACACTGAGCTTCTTAAGCTCACTCCCCCTTTTATTCTCATCTTTTTTGATAACCTACTAGGTTAGGGCGTGGACTCGGCATCTGGAGGGCTCAACTTGGATTATGTTTTTATTCAAATAAAGTATTTTTTAGATTCATTATTCTCAATTTCTTCTATTTAGAGATTGTATTATTTTATTTAAAATGTGGCATGGGACTTAGGTTTTCAAGTTTATTGGCATGCATAACATTTACTTTGATTTTAGGATTGTTGAAATATGAAAATTGATTTAATCTTGCATGAAATCTGGTTTTCATTAAAACTATATTAAATATCACTTTTTCTGTTGTATTGTTATGTAAATGAGTTTTGAAAAACATATAAAAATTGAAAATCAATTTTTACTAAGTAAACTTTAAATTCTATCATTTTTAGGAAAATTATATCTTTTAGTGAAATGAAAATAACATGTTAATTTTTTCTTCAAAATTAAGCAAATGCTTTAAACAATGATTTTATAAACTCTGAACATCACTAGGCCATTTCAGTGACCAATGTAATCTTCCGAATTCGATTTTAACGTCTAAGTCGAATTGGGTAGGTTTTTAAAACTCTAATTGTGGTAATTTGAATTAGTCTGCATGCATGCATTAAAAAGGGGTATCTTGGGAAAAACCATTCCACAAAATTTTGACAAAAAATAAGATTTTCTGCAAGAAATTAAATCTGAAACTTCGATGTCGGTCCTACTTTAGTTACTGTTACTCTTGAAACTTTAGATAAACTATGATCGTTAGACTGTAAATACTTAGGAAATAATTAATGCTTGAACTTTTTGTTTGAAAATTATAGATGTACATTAGATTTTAAAATTTCCTTGAAATCATTATGAACACCCAAGGTAGACGTGGTAGGGGTAAGCTGCGTAGGGCTGCACTCGTTGAGCCGCATATTGTTCAGGGAAAAAACCCAATCTCTGAGAAGTACATAGAGAATTCTATTGCTAATGGTGGTAAAGGTTACAAGAATGAAGATGGTGCAGTATCGCAAGCGATGCTGAGGGTTCTGCAAAGGGTTACTAGAGCCCAAACTAGATTGAGAAGTTGTGGATCTATTACGAAGAGGCTTTGAACGAATGGGGATGAAATATTCAAGGGTGTTGCTGGAACGACCCTTACTGTGACTAAATATTGGATAGAGTCAGCGGAGAGGATTTTAGAGGATCTAGATTGTATTCTAGAACAAAAACTAAAGGGTATTGTGTCCTTGTTATGAGATGAGACTTGTCGTTGGTAGCAATCAGTTGTAAGGGGTACGTAGGTTAAACATTTGACCTGGGAATATTTCCCAGAGGCATTTCAAAAGAAGTATATAGGTACTAGATATGTGGAAGTCCACAAACTCAAGTTTATCGAATTGAAATAGGGAGATAGGATTGTGGTAGAATTTGAGGTTGAATTTCTAAGACACATTTGTTATGCTCAAGGTATAGTCGCTACGAAGCAGGAAAAATGCGTGAGGTTCGAAAATGAGTTGTGTTTCGACCTTAAAATTCAAGTTTCTCCACACCAAGAATAGGTGTTTAAGACTCTAATAGAGAAAACCAAGATTGTGGAGGAGATCAAACAAGTGGAACATGAGAAATAAGAGAAGAGTAAGGCCCCGATTAAGAGAGATTTTGGTTCCACTGGTTCAAATACTCATTACATAAAACGAGCCAAAGATGGTAGACCGCAGTAAAGGGTTGCTATAGCTAAGTATGGGGATAGGATTTACAGTTGTAAGTATTATGGTAAGCGCCACTCGGATGAGTGTTTGAAGAAATTGGGTGATTATTTGAAATGTGGGTCGATGCAGCATTTGGTAAAGATTGTCCTCGTCAAAATAAGCAAGTGTATGCTCTAGTCCAAAATCATACCCAAAACTAGAGATCGGATCAGTTGCCTCCGAGGGACGAGGCCAGAATAAGGCCTCTAATAATGCAGCAGTGGGTAATCAGGGTGTGAACCAAACTGAGGCTAGACAGTCTACCCTTGTTTACGTCATTAGATGTCGTGAGGATAGAGATGCGTCCGATGTTTTCACAAGTATTTTTACCATTCATTCTGTCTCATATTTTGCCTTAATAGATATAGGACCCACCCATTCATATATTACTCGTAATATGTCTGATAAATTGGGTGCCAAGGTAGAGAAAATCACTACTGATGTTACCATAGTAAGCTCTTCAGGACAATCGATTATTGTAAATAAAATCTATAGGAGATGTTCATTTGAGGTTTAAGAGGTAATGTTTTCGGCCGATCTTATAGAATTATCTTTCGAAGAGTTCGACCTAATTCTAGGAATGGATTGGTTGGTAGAAAACCAAGTTAGTCTAGAATGTGCCTAAAAAATGGTGATCTTGAAAACGACCGAGGGTAGTGAGATTGGTATGGTTGAAGAGCGACGTAAGTATTTATCTAATGTGATTTCTGCTATTATCACCAAAAAATTAGTTCAAAAAGGGTGTGAGGCTTATCTAGCCTATGTAATGGATGTGAATACAAATAACTCTGCTACAGATATTATTCGAAAAGTTAAGGAATTCCCAGATGTATTCTCGATGAGCTATCAGGGTTACCTCCAACCCCTGAGGTAGAATTCAAAATTGAGTTGTTGCTGAAAGAGGCAGATGTGTCTAAAATTGTATTTAATACTCATTATGGTCACTATGAGTTCCTTATAATGCATTTCAAATTAATCAATGCTCATATCGCTTTCATAGACTTAATGAACCGAGTGTTTCAACCCTTCCTTGATCAGTTCATTGTTATGTTTATCGACAACATCTTAGTTTACTCAAAAATTGAAATCAAACACGAGGAACATCTTAAGAAAGTTTTACAAATCCTTTGAGAAAAGAAATTATATGCCAAACTGAGAAAATGTGAGTTTTGGCTTAAGAAAGTCATATTTCTAAGTCCGTTAGTATCTGTAGAGGGTATTTGTGTAGATGCAAAAAAGATAGAGGCAATTTTAGAGTGGTAACAACCCAAAAACATTTTCGAGATCTGAAGTTTCCCTAAATTAGTCGGGTACTATCGTAGATTTGTTGAAGGGTTCTCTCTAATTGCTGCTCCTCTAACCAAGTTGTTGAGGAAGAATGTTCCATTTAAATAGACGGATGATCATCAAACTAACTTCAAAAAGCTAAAGACTTTGTCAACCCAAACTCCAATGTTAATTCACCTTGAGTCAGGAAATGAGTACGTAGTGTATGGTAATGCATTATACACTGGCTTTGGATGTGTGTTGATGCAAGGTGAAAAAGTAGTTACTTATTTGTTGAGGTAGTTGAAACAGCATGAGTGCAACTATCCGACCTATAACTTGAAATTAACAACAGTGGCCTTCGTGCTAAAAATTTGGAGATACTACTTGTATGGTGAGAAGTGTTTTATATATATACATATCATAAGAGTCTCAAGTATCTTCTAACCCAAAAAGAGTTGAACTTGAGGCAATAGAGGTGGATAGAATTGTTAAAAGACTATGACTGTGTGATTGAGTGCCAACCCAAAAAATTAATGGTGGATGCTCTAAGTAGAAAACAAATGACTGACCTAAAAGCAATGTTTTCTATGTTAAGTCTAATAGACGATGAAGATTTATTAGTTGAACTACAAGTGAAACCCACCTTGGCTAATGAGAATAACGCTAAACAACCATTAGATGTGCCCTTTTTGTCATGGATTAAATAGGTGAAAGATGGTAAAACTGAGGATTATGGATTTAATGACGATGGTATTTTGTTTTTTCGAAAGAGGTATTGTATGTTAAACGATAATGATTTAAAACAAACCATACTTTAGAAAGCACATGCTAGCCCTTATGTCATGCATCCCGAAGGAAATAAGATGTATTGGGATTTAAGGGAACAATACTGGTGGCCTGGACTGAAACGAGAAATGATAGATTTCGTAGCTAAAAGCCTAATGTGTCAGCAAGTGAAAGCTAAACACAAGTTTCCTTCTACGTTGTTACAACCGATTAAAATACCTCAGTGGAAATAGGAGCGAATAACAATGAAATTTGTTAGTGGGTTACCTTTAACACCCACTAAGAAAGATTCAATTTGGGTGATAGTAGATCGATTAACTAAGTCATCTCATTTCTTATCGGTCTGTACGGATTAATCTTTACAAAAGCTGGCTAAGTTATATATTTCAAAGATTTTAAGTTTGTATGGAGTACCCGTATCAATTATTTCATATCGAGATTCCTGATTTACGTCTCGGTTCTGGAAGAAACTACATGAGGCACTAAGTACTCATTTAGATTTTAACACTGTCTTCCATCTTCAAACTAATGGATCCAAATAGGTTATTCAAATATTGGAAGATATGTTAAGGGGCTGCATTATCGAATTCCAAGGTATTTAGGAAGAATATTTGCCTCTAGCTGGATTTGCCTATAATAATAGCTTTCAATTGAGCTTACAAATGGCACATTATGTAGCATTGTATGGTTTTAAGTGCCAAACACCACTATGTTGGATAGAACTGGATGAAAGAAAAATTTTGGATCCTAAAATGGTACAAAAATTTGAAAGGAAAATTAGGTTAATCTAAGATAGACTTAAAGAAACTTCAGATAGGCAGAAGTTGTACATGGACATTAAAAGGAAGGACATTAAATACAATATTGAAGATTAAGTCTTTCTAAAAGTGTTTCCACAGTGAAAATTTTTGAGGTTTGGACAAAATGGCAAGTTAAGTCCTATGTTCATTGGAACTTATAGAATTCTTCAAAAAGTCAGTCCAATAGCATACCAATTAGAATTACCTCCTGACTAGACCACATCCATGACATCTTTCATGTCTTAATGTTCATACGATACCGATCTGATCCTTCCTATATTGTACCAATAGAAGAGATTGATGTGAGACCAGATTTTTCCTTTGAAGAGGAACTTGTACGAATCCTAGATCGTAAAGTAAAGTTTCTAAGAAGGAAATGGATCCCACTTGTCAAGGTTCTGTGGTGGAACCATGGCACTGAGGAGACCACATGGGAACTGAAAGATACATTTCGTCAACAGTATCCTCATCTGTTTGAACCAGGTAAATTTTAAGGACGAAATTTCTTTAAGGGGAGAATTTTCACGCCTTGAAATCTAACACCCCTAACACATATCCGTCGCCGGAATAGAGTTAAGGAGTATTACCGAAGTTTACAGAACATTTATAGATAATTCATGTTAATTACTTTTCATTTTCTGAGATTAATCATAACATCCCTTAAATGACCCCTCGAGGCCCAAAATAAATATTAGAATCGAGTCGGGACTAAATTAGAAACTAAAAAAAAATCGAGAAATCTAACAATTTTTCTCATATACAAGGGTCACACGCCCGTGTAGGTAGGCCGTGTGGCTCACACAGCCAAATGACACACACATGTCCTAGGTCGTGTGGTATATGAAACAGGTCACACGGTCGTGTCCCCAGCACATGTAGTTTACTAATTTGCAAAACATTAAGGTGTAGTTTTCACACGGCCATAGCACACGCCTGTGTCCTAGGCCGTGTAGCACACACGACTAAGATACACGCTTGTGTCTCTGCTCGTATGCTCAATTCTAAGTATTCTGTTTCTCAATTTTAATATGCAAGGGACACATGGCTAGACTACACGCCCATGCGCATGGCCGTGTGTCACACACGGCTGAGACACACGCCCGTGTCTCTACCCGTGTTGACAAAAATAGGTCATTTTAAAGCCACTTTTCTCACCCTTTTTACTATCAACCTGCACACAACACTTTCATATACCAATATAATCCAACCAATTAGCCAATACAAGCCAAAAATCAAATTTTAGATATATGTCTTCATAAAACTCATTTACATAAACTTACCGCATTAATTCCATTCATTAATTATTAAAAACTACTACTAAGTATATGCATAGAAACATAAACATAAGTATCATTCACAACCATATTTTAAGTTTAAATCTTTTCTAAACTAATCCTATACATGCCATATAAACCATAGGTTGTAACTATCAGAAAAATCTGGATTGTGTGGCCTGATGTGTTGATCCGATCCTCCAAACTCACGTCAATCTACAAGGAACATTAAACACACAAGAGTAAGCTTATAGAAGCTTAGTAAGTTTATAGGCTTTAAAAATAAATCTTACCGAACAAACTATAATAAAACATTAAATAGGGCATTTCACTAACATTACTTGCCAATCACAACTTCAATTAATAAAATTCACTTGATTGAGTTCAATATCAAAAACTTCTTATATTCTTCCACAATAAATCCATATGTCACTTACCAATACTTGTCAAATTAGAGAACATCTTACGGATTTGAGTACATTATTTTCTTGATGCCATAGTTCAACTATGGTCTTACACATATAATGTCATGGCCTTTCCATAGTCTTACATTTGTAGTGCCATAACCCAGTTATGGTCTTATCATTAGTATGCCATAGCCCAGCTATGGTCTTACATTTATACATATACTGCCATGGTCCAACCATGGTCTTACGTTCACGATGCCATAACCTAGTTATGGTCTTTTCACTGAAATGTCATAGCCCAGCTATGGTCTTACATTTAACACTTTGCCATGGTCCAACCATGGTCTTATTCGTCAATTCATCTTGTAACACGGAACGATTGTACCCAATCCTGTGTTCCACTTAATTTGAACATTCAATTTGATATTCATAATATTACAATAATCTTAAATCAATAATAAAGATATGTAACAATACAATATATCATTCTTAAATCATCAACTTATCATGAAATTTCAACCATACAAACTTACCTAGGTAATTTGTAGCAGTTGTAAAAATTTTAGGACTATTCCGTTAATTTCTCTTTTCCACGTTTATCTTCAGGTTCTTAATCTATAATGTAAAATTATTCATTCATTAGCATCTAATTCAATTCTAATTCACTTCACAATTTATGCCCTTTAATTTTTAAAATTACACATTTACCCTAAATTTTACAATTTTTATAATGTAGTCCCTAATCAATTAACCCATCAATTGAGCTTATTATTCTCAATTAAAATTTTATCTAATAATTTTAGACTACTATACAGCCTTTGATATTCAAAATTTTAGCACCAAACCCTAATTCCAAACTTTTTTACAATTAGGTCCTAAAATTAATTTATACTAAAATCACTTAATAAAATCATAATATAATAAAATTAAAGCTTCAATTCTATGTTAATTCATCATAAGTACCCAACACTCATCAATGGTAACTTTCAAAATTACCCATAGAATCAAAAACTAATGAAATCCATAGTTGGACCTAGTTGATAAAGTATCAAAATCACAATAATTACAAGAAATAATCAAGAATTGAACTTACTTGTAGCAAGAATATGAAAAATCAGCTTAGAGAGACTCTTTAATGGCTATTTTTAGTTGGAGAAATGTGAAGATTTGTCTAGAATTTCAATTTGGTCACTAGTTTTATTTTTTTAATTATAATCAAATTACTATTTTGCCCTTAGTTCACACCAATTTTGTCTATTTCTTCTTCCCACATGCCGTCCAGCCATTGCTCATGTGCCTAATTACCTATTTGGTCCTCCCTTAATTATCACTTCTGCTATTTAATCGTTATTCCTTTAATTAGCAAGTTTTGCACCTTTTACAATCTAGTCCTTTTTATTTAATTAACTATCAAAACGTTAAATTTTTTTAATGAAACTTTAATTCTAACTCAATGACACCTCATAAATATTTATAAAAATATTTACAGCTCAATTTATGAAATCGAGGTCTCAATACCTCGTTTTCAACCCAATTTACCTAATAAATTCTTTTAAATTACAAAATTCACTAATTCAAAAATATTTCTAAAATCACACTTGACTCATAAATATTAATTTATTAAATTTTCAAACTTACTTGTCGGATTTAGTGACCTCGAATCACTGTTTCCTACACTACTAAAAATTAGGTTGTTACATGAAATATAGGGGGTTAATTGTAATGGATAGACAATAAAATTTATAGGGTTGAATGGTTAAGTGTTCAGTGTCCTCCCTAGAGACCCAAGTTCAAGCTTTCCTTTTCCTATTTCTTTTCCTCTAATATTTAGTAACCTAGAATAAAAGCTACATTAAAATATATACGGTTAGAAATAAAGATTAAGCAAGAAATAGGCTTCAGGCTTAATGGTTAAAGCGCTAGTAACCCCCCAAGTAACCCGAGTACAAGCCATACAATCCCCCTTCCATTTCCTTTTAAATTCAGTCAAGAGTTACTCTTATCGCTCTTAGGGTTTACAAACCCTAGCTATTTAGTTCTTCATTTTCCTATTTTGATTAGAATAACTTTCTTTTCACAATTTTAGTAAAATTCCTTTTCATCCTCTATTTCTTTTCTTCCTTTTTTTTTTCTTTTCCTACTCTATTCTCACATTATTGCATCATATCTCTATCATTGAACTATTAATTATTTTCTTTCTCGTATCACATCAACCTTATTTCTTAATTTTTTGAGGATGTTAGAGTTATCATCAAATAGCATCCTTAATCTTAGCCAATAATCAATAAGTACATCTTAATCCTGATGATTAAATTCTAAATTTTTGTAGTATTACTATTCGATGCTAATCTTACGTTCAATTAAACAATCTTTTACAGTTCTTGTCAAATCTTTTGTTAATCTTGTTGAATCTTGAACTCAACCATTAATTCGAATGTAAATGACGTTTGAATTATCAAATTTAGGTGAAAAGGGTCAGAATCGGGGGTGAGTAATGTCAATCGGACTCCCAGTGAAAGTGTGTATGTTTTTCCCAAGCGAATCGGTGGTGATTGTGTGTAGGATTAGGGCAACACAGCCTCCCATGCGAGCAAACCACATGACCATGTCTTTCCTGTAGGGTAATTTTAGTGTTTGACACATGGTCACAGTCTGTTACATGACCTTGTGTTCCTTATTTTACTATTTTACCCAGAAATTTATGTTATTTGTAATTTAGTCCTTGTACATTCCCTAAACTATTTCTAGAGTTTTTATTCGTTCAATTAAGGCCCTGATTGTAACACCCTTAACTCGTATCCATCGTCGAAACCATGTTACAGAGCATTACTGGAGTTTACAGACCAAACAGATAAAAATTTCAAACATTTCATATCATATAATATTTAGGTCAGAAACCAATCAAACTCATACATATTGTCCCTTTTTCGAGCCCTCGAGGCCCAAAATACATGTTAGAAACAAGTCGAGACTAGTACGGAAACTTAGAGAATTTTTCAGAATACGTTAAAAATTTTCAAGGCTGCAGGGTTCAAACAGCCGTGTGGTCAAGGTGTGTGACTCATATGGCCAAGTCACACGCATGTGTGTCTGGCCGTGTGGGAATTCGAAGTAGAGACACACGGCCATGTCCCAACCCGTGTCTGTGCCCGTGTAACTCTCTGACTTGGCTCATACGACCAAGCCACCCACTCGTGTGTCAGGTCGTGTACCCTTTCAGAATGGCCTTGCACGCCGGTGTGCTAGCCGTGTGTCTCACATGACCAAGTCACACGCCTATGTGTCTGATCGTGTGGACCTAAAATGTGCCTTAAACAACAAATTTACCATTTCCTACATGTTTTGGCATTAAACAACTAAAAAATAATTTGTTTAACCTGTTCAAAACATGATCAAACACATTTAAAACATGCCAAAACGATCATCTAAGGTGCCTAACCAATGTACCCTCATGGGTACTACATTTATATCATCAAAACATATCATCAATGCATCATTCAAATCCAAATTATAAACATACCAAATTCAATCCATTTTGCTAATTCATAAACACTTAAACACTAACTTAAATTCACATGCATATATCTAGATTTAGTTCAATTTACCATACCATAATATGGCTTCAAAAACAAGCACATGTTTATAAATATACCAAACCAATATTAAACTTATAACCTCATTTACAATCAATCCACAAAATAACTATTATTTAGACACCCTAGGCACATGCCGACACAAAAGATAAACATCACTACATTTGAGTTCGGGATTGTTGTTGGATGTTGAATCGGCAATCAAAAAGTGAAGTATCTAACCTACGCATGGAAAAACAAAACCGTACACTGAGCAAAACTCAGTGGTATTTCTATAATCCGAATATTTAAAGACAAGATAATATAATATGCACAATTACTATATAAATAGTTATTCACATATCAAACCACATTTATTCGTACAATGGCATTAGCCATTCAATACTCAATTCATGAATACATCATTTCATACCATACTCAATTCTCATCACTTGCTATATATTTTCACAATTTGATCCACATATCATTTAAATAATAACATTATCCGTTCCATATCCAATTCATGAGTATATAACTCATATATCTGATTTTCATGTTTCAAATCACTATCCCATTTTCAATTCACATACAATATCATTCAATATCAATCATAGTATCGTTTTATTTAATTACCCCTATTAACATGACTCGGGCTCGGACGGATACACGGATCCAACCAACACACTAATTTGGCACCCAATGCCTCATCGGATAAATCTGAAGTAATATCTGCGCCCAACGCTGTATAAATTGACATCCAGTGTCTCATTGGTTAAACCAAAGTAAATTGGCACCCAGTGCCTCATCGGCTCGAGGTCAAAGAAATCTCTGAACTTTTCCTATCCTATAACATGTCATTTATATCCGACTCTGCCCGATACAGTTAATAGGGTCTAATTTCACATTTCAAATATACCAATATCCAATACTAATTTTTCATATAATCACATATATTCATTTCAATTCAATAATGAATACATTCAACATATATCTACCAATTTAATCCATTTCAATCAATTATCAAAATGTCAATTACTCACCTCAACACTTACCAAAGGCATTAAATTAAATTATAACAATTAACAACTAAGTTCGGATTATAGAAATACAAACCAGGAATTCCGAGCTATTCGACGTCGATTTTATCCTTCCCCTTTTTAGTTAAGAATTCCGGTACGACGTTAGCTACGGAATTAAAACAATTAAAATTCATCAATATAACACAATTCAGTTTCATATTGAATATTTCAATTTTTACTCAATATTTGCCTAAATTCTAACTTAGTCCCTAAATCGAGACTAATTTTTTATTCTTCACATTTAATTTTATTTTTTCATACAAATTCCACTTTAAACTAAATTTAACTCCCTATATTCACTTAAATCCCTAAATTTTAAAATTTTCACAATTTAGCCCCTATTACTCAAATTTTACAATTTATTCTACAATTTAATCCTTTTTCATTTCCAGTTTAAAAATCTATCAATTTAATCCCTACAACTAAAATTGTTCAACATTAACAATATTTAAAAACTTAATGAATACTAAAATTTCAACATGGGTCGGGTAACCCTAGGTGTCGAGATTCCAAAAACATAAAAGTTACAGAAAAATAGACTAAATTGACTAACCAATTAACTTTAAACCCTAAAAGTCCCTAGGCCATGCGTCTTTCTCCTTTATTCTATCTCTTTTTCTTTTTCTTTCTTTTTCTTTCTGGTTCGTATGTTCTCTTTCTTTATTTTTTTTTTATATACTAACTTTTGTTTTATTATACTTTTGTTTATTATAATATAATATATATACATTTACTTAATAATTAAGATTTCATATTTTAACTTTAATTAATATAATATATAAAATAAATTTACATATAATTTATAAATAATCTACTAATGTCGTCCCACTAAAGAAATAATGGATGGTATAACTGCTTCTTTAGTCTCTTTAATTGTTCTTTAATTTACAATTCAACTTTCACCTTATATGCAATCTAGTCTTTATACCTAATTACTTTTAATGTATGTAAATTCACTTAATCGAAACCTAATTAACTACACAACTATCTTAGTAAATATATTTAAGAGTTCGACTTACAGAAATAGAGTACTGGGAATGCACTTTTCGAAACCCGTGACTATCGGGCCGTTACACTGATATTGTAATATTTCTAGAATTTATGATTTAATGCCTAAAGTGCTGTTGTTACATAGCATGATATGTGAATATTACATGTCTTCTACCAAAGTGGTACTGATAAACTATTAGTGGTAATATTATTACCGTCCTACTGAATACATGTTAAACATGTTTACTGTTAGTGTTGAATTGTTCTATTATAAAGCATGACATATTACATTGCATGGAGTGGGTCAATATGTATGGAGGAAGAGTGATAGTTTATTTGTAAATATGTAATGCATCCACAAGCTAGTGACAGTTTTTATCTGCAAATATGTAGTTTTCATTTAAGATTTTATGTTGAATAAAATTAAATTAAATTCAAAATTCAATATTTTTTTATTTCCTTAATCAATTTTATACTAAATATATTATTTTATATAGCAAAATTATATAAAGATTTTTTTTTGAAAATCTATAAAAATATTATTATATAGAGAGATATTATAAGAGATACTATAGCAAAATTATAGCTTTATAAAAAGATATGTTTATGTGATAATTAATGCAGGTTAGTTTGTTCAATACTATTATGGTGATTTTGGATTATTAAATTAATTCATTTTAAATCATTAAATTATTTTTAAATATTATAAATAATTATACATGGTAATATATGAAATGTTTTCTTAAAATGTAAAATCAAATTTATTAAATGTACTTAACTGATAAAATGTAATTATATTATATTTTTTATATTATGTTTAAAACTATTTTGCAATTTATTTTGAAAGACTTAAGGGTTAACTATTTACACAATTTTTTAATTCTTATCTTAAAAAAATAAATTTGTTATTATGTTTTAATTATATTTAAAATCTAAAGTAAATTACATCAAAGGTTACTCTATATTTTTTTTTTGTCAATTTAATTATTCTAATTAAAATAATTATTCAAATTAATCATCTTATTAAAAATTTTATTAATTCACTAACATATTGTTGATATGAAATATTAGCCTTTGAATGATGACACATGATTTTCTTTTAACTTTTAAGTAAAGCTTAGAGACATTTTTGTAATTATTTCAACACTTTTTTTTTTTTCTTTGTCTTCTATCTGTAACTCAGAAATGGAAACCAAAACCCACTCTTTTTTCAACTATGGATCTATGGAAACTATGAAGAAGGATATATCAACAATTTCATCAAAGCTGTACAGGATCTTGTCAAATAGAGTCAAGTTGCAATATAAGATCCGATGTAGAATCCAAGTTTGGTGAACCTGTTCCCAGGTATTCTTATTTGACTATCTTCTCTGGTTTAATTTGGAATGAATTGAAGAGTAGTCATTGCAGGTTATCTCTCAAAAGGATTTGGCCGATGCATCTTTCACCATGTTAAACGACAATCTAATTATGATGCTGCTCATTTTCTAGCCAATAATGGACTAGCTTGTAATACTGACACTAATTGGCAGTTGTCTCTTCTCCAGCTGGCGAACTGTTCTCCCAATATCTCTATCTGCAATGCCATTGTTGCTAATGATATGTGGAGTTGGTGTTGTTTGGTCATTTGAAGAGAAGCCAAGTAGCATTTATGTAGCTTAGCTGTCAAAGTTGCTGAGAGCAGCTTGGATGATGATGATTGAGGTGCATTCGGATTGTAAGTAGTGACTATCATAATTCGGTTAAAATTAAATTAATCAATTGAATTGATTTAATTTAATTAATATGTCGATAATAAATTTAATTCAGTCAAAAATTAATTAATAAATTTTTTTTAAAATTTAAATTATTGATCAGTTCAGTTCAAAATCAGATAATTAACTGTATTAATTAATTAACCAAAATAAATTTTGAATTTGAATGAGCAACTAATATTTAGTGGTTATGGCAATGAGGTGCCTACCAAAGTTGAATTTGGAGGTTAGGATAAGTTAGATGGCGTTAGTTTGGCTTATTATAAGAGTGGGTAGTCATAAACCTTTCTTTTAAAAAATGAAGCAAGTAAATTTTTATATTCTCAATTAATTCTCAGCCAACAATAACAAATTTTCAAAAATTATTAAAATTTCAAGAATTTAAATTTAGATAAATAAATGTCTAAATTTATTTTTATGTAGTTTTTTTTTTTTAAATAGAAAACGGTGGTTTTTTTTTGGTTTTCTTGCTATCTCATTATTTCTTTTAAGAAAATAAGTTTTTAAGTGAAACAAATAGAAATCATGATAATGAAAATAGTAATGATAAAATCAAGAATGAAATTTGGTGAAATCGGGTCCATCCATACAAGACATTCAAACTCTACTATTTCATGTCATATTCAGTTTAAAGAATTGGTACATCACCTTTGAAGCTTTCAATGTGCCTCCTCCTTTACAAAATTAAATAATATATACATAAATTCACATTTAATAAATATCCGGTCAAGGGGCTCATCAGCATAGATTACAAGGTTAGTACCAAAGCAAAAGAATAAGATATAGTTGGCAAAGTCAGCCTTTCATACTTTTAATAATTTAAAAAATGGAGAAAATGCTTTTAACCTTATATAATTAGGACCACATTATGAATTAATTCATATAGCAGTGAGATAATAATGTCTATGAATAAGATAATGGTGATTTAATCTCTTACTTTATTTAGTAGTCGAACTCGATTGTTTGATCTTTATTCTAAGTATGGAGTAATTTTGAAATTTGTAACCAACATTTATTCTTTTAATGAACTTTTTAAATGTAAAAAATTAGTCACTAAACTCACTCCGATAAATACGTTAAAATTAATTAATAGGTACAAATTCCGTAGCTGAGAAGGGGTTTATTAACTAATTTTTATGTTTGGTGGTGCCCTTTGGAAAATATTCATATACATTATAAAAACAATACAAATTTAAAAATGATATAAACATATTTTAAGTTTATAAAAATAATTTATCAATATTTTAAATAAAAAAATAATACGAAACATAATGAGAGAATTTTAATGAATAGAAAAAAAAAAAAAAAAAAAAAAACAGAGGATTGGAACTGGACCGCCTGCCCAATCATTTCTGTCTTCTTAATTGTATGCCATTTTTCTATTATCCTCAGAATACTTTTCATTTTTATTTTTTATTTTTATATTTTAAAAAAAATTAAGATGCATTTTTAAAAAAAATATGAAAATATACTTAGTACCTATTTTTCTATATTAATAGAAACATAAAAATTAAAATTAAAAATTTTATATTTATATGAAATTGAATCAGAATATAGTTTAAAAAAAAAAACTAACAAGTATTTTTAAAAGGAACTGTATGCCGATATTTAAGAGAAACTGTATGTCAGCATTTAACAGATTTTTTTACTTCATAAATGTTATTATAAAAGTTGACAAACTCAAATCAATGAAACCTTTAATTCTCAGATGTCAAGCAGTGACGGTTGATGGCCAAATTAAAAATGATTCATGCATCACTGTGGATGATAACTGGAAGCCCCAATTCTAGTAGTTTATTGATTTTTTAAATTTTAAAATTTTAGTCTTCACCAAATAGTAATAGTTAAATATATTTGGGTAATTATATTATTAATCATATATTATGCGTAAAGTTATAGATTTAGTCTATGTTCTCCAATTGGATCATTCTTAATTGTTATATTTTTTAAAATTTGAAATTTCACTCTTAATGTAATAAAAAATTATTAAATCTATTCACTGATTTTTTGTAAGTAATATACGAAAATAACAAGTTGACATAACGTTACAAATGCAATGATTGTTTGATCGTATTAATTTTTAAAAACTAACAAAACTTAAGTTAGTGAATTTAATGGTTATCATTTAATTAGAGATAAAAATTTTAAATTCTAAAAGTACAAAGATTAAAAATGACTAATGTCGAAATCATTTTTTTTTTAAGGGTTGACTTTGTGTTTGAAAACAAAGAATAGGAGTTGCCACCAATCCTTTTTTATGAGGTGTGATCGGATCACCTCGTAATTTGATTGTTTTAATAAGATGTTTTGATTTACTAAAACAACGATTTTGGTCTACAAAATTCGAGAAAACAGGTTCAGGAGTCGGTTACATGCGAGGAGGGATTAGCACCCTCGTCACGCCCAAAATTGGTACCTAATTGATTAATCAATGTCTTAATGTCAAAAGTTAAAATTTTGAAAAGATTTTAAAATACGATCCCCTTTTTATTAATGTTAATTTTAAAAACGCTTGAATTAAAATGAAATGAACATCAAGGGCCCACTCATCCCGCGATAATAATATGCCACATCCCGTAAGTTAGGATGCGACATTTGAGCCATCGAGAATAAGTTTGCCTTTAATTTTTATTTAAGACTTAGGTGTTTTAAATTTAGAAGGATGTTTGGTCGTTAAGATTTAACGAGAAAATCGAGACCCCATAAGTTTGGGTACGACTTCTCGAATTTCTAAAAAAAAAAACATTGCCTTACTTTTAAATTTTTGAATAATAGCAATTACAAAACCGAAACGATACGTGCTATTTAGTTGAAATATAATAAAATGGCATGTTTTGGATAAAGGAAAAAGAATTAAACGCGACCTTTGAAGTGATTTTAATGAAATATGATGGAATGATAATATACAACATGGAGTAATAATTTACAAATAAAATGTTACAATAATAAATCACAATGACATGAAAATACGAATAAACGAATTATAATACACATAATAGCAATAATCACAACACACTTTATTTTAATATTAATATTGACAATCACAGAAAATGAAACAAAATAATATATAAAACAATTCGAAGTAAATAATATATAAAAAGTTTAAAATAAATAATATATGAAAAAAATTTAAATAAATAATACAAAAAAATAGTTCAAAATAAATAATATGAAAAGAAATTAACATAAATAAAATACAAAACAGTTTGAAATAAATAATCTAAAGCAATTTAAAATAAATAATATATAAAGCATTTTTTCAAAAGAAATTATATGTAATAAAAATCTAAAATAAATAATATATATGAAACAATTTTAAAATAAAATAATGTATAAAGCAGTTCAAAATAAATAATATATGAAACAATTTAAAATAAATAATATCTAAAACAGTTTAATATAAATAATATATAAAAAATTTAAAACAAATAAAATAGTTTAAAACAAATAATATATAAAACTATTAAAATGAATAAATAAATAACAAATTAAAAAAAGGAATAAAATTCAACAAATTAGGGATCAAATCAGAATAGAAATGAAATTAAAAGTAAAAACTATAATAAAACAAACAAATAAAATAATAAAATAAAGCAAAGATTAAAATCAAATGCGCAAAAATATACGGGGACTAAATAAGAATTAACCCCTTTTCCAGGACACTTGTCCTTTTTCAAAGCATCAGTGGGTCAGTGACCCGATTGAAAAGAACTATAAATCTGGGGTCAAATTTATAAATTAAATAAATAAGCAAAAGGACTAAATTAAAAAAGAACAAGAATGCAGAAGGGCTAAAAGTGTAAATAGCCCATTGAACGAAAACACATGGATCCTCCCTGGAGCGGGGGTTAAGGTTAAACGACGCCGTTTTGGCGCTGGTGACCCTGGTTCAAAACGTCGTTGTTTTGCATCTTTATTTAAACCAAATTTTTTTCTTAAAATTCATTTCTGCCACTTTTCTTAAATTTTTTTTTAAAACCCTCCCCTTTTTTCTACTAGGGTTTCAAGCCGAGCCTTAGGATTCGTCGCCAGTCCACTGTGCCTCCGCCGTGGCTCCACCGTAGATGGTGGTTGGAGCCGCGCAAAATCGGGTTTTTTAGCCCCTTTTAAAACGGATCTAAAGGAAAAGGCTTCCTAGTTCGGAAAATCAAAAGAAAAGGACCCTCCGCCCTCTCTTTGGGCCTATTTCGACGCATAAGGAGGAGCTTCCGACGAAGGGAACGCGGAATCATTCCGGTGAGTTTTTCTTTCCCTTTTATATTTTCGTATATAAAATAAATAAGAAAAGAAGAAGTAAAAATAAGACTAAAAAATAACATAAAATAAAAATTAAAGAAATCATCTTTGGAAAAATTTTATATTTGATTTTTTTTGGTATTCAATATACAACTTTTTGATTACTTATCTGTCCGATCAAAAAAATACAAAGAAACTGTTTGTGGCTTTTATAGCCAAATTACAAGACTATTTGTTCCTATTTTTTGTCTTTTTCTCAGTTTTTTTCTTTGTTGTCTTCTCTGCTTCCGTGTTCTTTTCTGTTGTTGCATTTAATTTTTTTACAGACGACAGAGCAGTGGGGTGGCCAATGGCGGCGATGGTAGAGGTGTCAGACGCATGCTGATGTGCGGCGCTGGAAGTTAGGGTTTCTACCTCTTTTTTCTTTTGCTGAAAATGTTTAGTTTTTGGGCCATATTGGGCCAGTAGCGTTTTTTATATTTTGGGCCTATTGTTTTGTAATTTTGGACTATGGACATTTGTTATTTGTTTTTTTATTTGGTTTTTGTTTGGGCTGGGCAAATTGGACCTATTACAACTAAATTAAAGTATAGGTGTTAAATCCACAACTTATACAAAGTATAGAGTTTAATAGCAGAATTTGACCTAATTGTAACCATGTAAAATTGTCCAGGGCTCGATCCATGATTTCTTTGAATCATCATTTTTACATAATTTTTCTATTAAGGGTTAGTTTGACATTGCCGTTATGGTTGAGATGTATTTTTGAAAAACTCGGTTTGAAAAAAGTGTTATTGAAAGTGTTGTGAAAAAGTGTGATTTATTAATTTAAGTTGTATTGATATCAAAAATTGCGGTGAAAAGTTAAAATTTCTATCTTAAACATGATATTAAAACTTAAAAAATAAATTAATTAGATAATATTTAAATAATTTAATATAATTATATATAAAAAATATTTTTTAAATAATAAATTATTTGTAAATTTAATCACACATAAAATATTTTAAAATTGTAACTATAATAATAAATAATATTTAAATAATTTAATATAATGATAGATAAAATATAAATTAATTTAAAATTTTAAATACATTTTAAATAATTAATATAAATAAAAATATTTTAATAATCTATACTTTAAATGTAAAATTCAAAAGTAAAAAATACCTAACCTTAATTTTTGAGTTTGGGTAAAGAAATACACTTTCAAACCCAAAATCAGGATTACTTTTGGGGTGAAAAAATGTTTTTTTTTTTTTTTTACACACCCTAAACCAAAACTGTGGATGATATAGGAATAGGATATTCAAAAGTTGTTGTCCACCTCCACAATGCTTATTATCATTTATATAAGGTTCTCTTTTTTGCTTTTAATAATTTAGATGCTGAGTTGTCACTTACCATACATAAACAGTGTTGTAACAGTAAACTCAATCTTGTTAACATCTTTTTCACCAATAATAAATAAACAAATAGTGAAATATATATAGGGTCAGATTCAAGATTTTACTTTAAAGAAAAGAAACTTTTAAATTCGAATAATTTTTTTAACATAAAAAGTATCAATTCTTTTTTAATTTTTTATTAAACAAATTAATTTTAATGTTTTTTTTAAATATAAACGATTTTACTGTAAAAAATTAAAAGAAAAAAATCACATTATATAAAATTAAATATTTCTTTCCAATATGTAAAAAAGAATAACTAATACTATACTAAAAATTTAATAAATATCATTATAATTTAAAAAATTAAATTAAAAAAACTTAGCCTTAGTCCTACTTCTCAATACTAGGCATCTTAAATCGCACCCTCCGCTTTTTCATAAGATCGAATTCATTAATGATAGAATCTGTTAAAAATTCTCGAGCTATCTCTTTTTTTATATATACCACCAAGTAAGTTGAATTAAAATCATCCTCGATTTTGTTGCAAAACCTTGTCTTCATAATTTTCATGGTTGAAAATGCTTGTTTGGTTGTTGTAGTAGACATGGGAAAAGTTAGCACAAGACTAATAATTCTATCAAGAATAGGATAAATGCTTGACTTATTTGTCTTAGCTAGAACTTGACACAACTCGACAACTATATAAGCTTTCTGCAACTCTGTGCTTTGATGAGCATCAAGTTCAAAATGCTCCAATTGAATCTTCATGTGTAGTTTTTCTTGCTCCGTAAGATCATCCGGATAAAAATCATTCATAAGCTTGCAAATATCTTTCACTTGAAAAGCTTTTTAATTATTGCGTGGATCCAAAGCGGAGCTAAGAACAAATAACTCTATTACATCATCATTAAAGTGAGAATTCATTTCTGTTAGTAATGAATTGATACCAGCAATGAATATATCAAAATGATAGTGATGCTCAATTGTGAGGTTATCTCTCTGGATGCGAGACCGACCTTGATCAACTTTGTATGGAGCACTTAAATTGGGGACTTCTATCTCATGATCTTTACAAAATAACTTCACTTTCTCAAACAAAAGTTCCCACCCATGTTCTTTAAATTTTTGGAGAAGTGTTTTAGTTGATGACACCAAATGCATCAGATTTAATATATCTTGCTATTTATACTGCAATGCTTGACAAAGATCATCAGTGGTTCCAAGCATATCAATCATGAAATGCAAGATGAAAACAAATTCAACAAATGTCATTGCATCATATATTCCATTGGCTTCACTCTTTTAAGTAAGATTGTCGAACTTGATAATATCTTATAATACAACATAGACGGAATCAAACATCCTCATCAAACTATTGAGGGAAGCTAAATGAAATCTCCATTGGGTATCGTTTAAACGTTAAAGAGTATCGACTTGATTTTTCCCTTTGCCAGTTTCAAGCTCACCACTGTCAATCAACTCTGCGATATGAGATGCCTTAGTGTCTCTTAATTGAACATGTCACTTGCTTGAAGAAGCAACCAAATTGATTATACCAGTCAAGTATGAAAAAAAATTGACAAATAGGAATAACCTCCTTGGATACACCTACTAGAGTTAATTGAAGACAATGAGTGAGATAGTGAACATAATATGCAAACTTTTTAGCAAATAATGCTTGCAAGCCGTTCCATTTGCCGCGCATATTACTTGCACTATCATATCCTTGACCATGAATATCATCCATATTAAGGCAATGACATAAAAGAACTTCACAGATTGTCTTTGTTAGAAAAAAACACGTTAGCAAATCAAAATAGATAAATATAAATAAATATTTATATATATAATGACATATAAATAGAACAATTTATATTTAATTTACGAAATACAAATAATCAAATAAAATCGTAAAAAAAGTTGAAATAAAAAAGGAAGAATAGAGATTTTACGAAACGTTGAGGCCTGTTAAAACACAGTTTTCTTAAGACAGATTCAGCCGCTCCTACGGTACTTGGAGAAACGTTGGTGGAATGTCTCCTAAGATACAACAACACAAGGATCAAAGCAGTAGCACCTCTGTAGCAATCAATGAACAAATAATACATTTTTCTATCACCAGAATGTTTGAGAATTATGGAGAGGAAAAAGAATAATTTTGAGTAGTGTGAGAAAAAATCAGAGTGTGTTAAACCTTCGAAAAAACATAGCCTTTTATAGGCATTGAGAATGTTGGAATTTTGAAAAATTTCCACAAAATCTGCCATTAAGGAGCCAATAAATCAATTTGATTAAAAATTAAATCAATTTGATTAAAAGTTAAATCAAATTGATTGGAATCAAATAAATAAGATAAGTGTCCTTATATAACTAGATTGTGTTTGTTGAGGAAAAAATAATTTCGCGTTGGGCTAAAAAATTCGCAGGCCCAATTGGGCTTGACCGGTCTTGAACATTTCGCGTTGCCTACGTCGTGCGGGTACGCCTCAACCCCGTCGGGTTTGGACCTGCACCCTTCTTGTGCGTGAGGCAAAGTTTCAAGTTTAATCATTCAATTACCTTTTAAGAGAGTTCACATATATATATATATACACACACATCTCACACTTGTTATTTAACCAATGTGGGATCTAAGCATTTACTTTTCCTCAACAAATATTTCCAAGTAGCTTACTTTGAGCATCAATTTCTCATTACTCAACCATTTTGAGCATATGATATACCATTGTAAAGGTCTCATGAAGTAGAATATGAAACCATAATTTTATGATTCAACTCTCTACCTTTACCTATTGAGAATATGCCTCAAAGTTTTCATAAAATGTAATTTTTCCAACAGTCTTTTCCAAAGCTAACAATGTGGTGTCCTTCACATGAAACGAATTAAAGAATCATTCACGTATAAAACCTTCTTTATCAACAAACCCCAATACAATTTCCATTTGTTCTTTCATTGACTCATCACGAGCTTTATCCACTATAATGCAAAACTTTAAATCTCTAATCTCTTTCTAAATAAATCCCTGGATTTACTTGTCAAAATAGAAAGAATTTTTTTTGAATAGTCGAACTGACATTTTTTAGGGGCATTTTCTAAGATAATTGCCCCTACATCTTCATTTTAAGAAGCTATAAGTTTTATTAGCTCAAGAAATTTACCTCAATTTCTTGAATCTTGTGCTTCATCGCATCCCTTAAAGGCACAACTTTGAAATACAAGCCACTTGACTACATCTATTGACACCTTGAGCTATAGCTAATTTCTTGCAACTTGTTCAGAATTTTGTTTCTCAATAATCCTCTCAATATTTTGTAAGGAATTCTGAAGATCGAGATAAATTTTTCATTGCATTCTTATGTAAAGAATTTGCATCCTTACCCACATAAGTAACAAAAGGACATCTAGATCATTTATTGAACTTCTTCCATGATCGAAATCCTAGATTTGTAAAAGTATTTCCATGATACTCAAATGACTTGTTGAAGAGAAAACAAGGAAGGTAATATGCGACATTCTTACTTGGTGAAAACTCGAGCCAATCTGGAATAAATTGTACCAAGATGGGAAATCAACGTCCATTCTTATCAATATACTGAGGAGATTTTAGAGCCTCACTTGGAGGAATCGATTGATATTGTAACACTCCAACCCCGTATCTGTCGTCGAAACAGGGTTTCAGAGCATTACTAGAATTTACGAATCACCTAAAAAAATTTCAATTAAATACTTACCGATTCAATGCATCATATAAATAAATAAATATATTATCATTCAATCAACAGCTTGGCACTTGTATAAGCATCAAACAGCAACATTGTTAGTATACTAGTACATATTTCATATAAATTCAACATTGATATACTTGTTTTCTCGACATGTCACACTTGAGTTTAATAATTGTCTTTACTTATATAATTTCCTTATATCAACATATCAAAGATAATCATTTATGTACATGTCACGAGACATATTATTTGCTTACTGTTTCTTTATAAGTATATATCATTCATTTCGTTATATCAATATTTCATGCACCATAATTTCCATATATCTTATGTATATTTATTTCGGTAATAGTTCATATTAAAATTAACATAAATTAAATTCCATGTACCTATACTTATTTCATTTATCTATCTTTTTAATTATTTCATTCAACTATTTTGTACATATATTTCCATATGACCAATTCTTGTAAACATTTCACAGAACCATTTACTATAATCATTCTTCATCTGATACATATTACACCGAATATCAATTGTTCAAGCGATGTCATAGCATCTCCCATCCACGATCTTATTTATCTTCGACATGATGCCATAGTGTCTTTCAACTATGGTCTTACTCATTTTCTGCCGGGTTGCCATGGTATCTTTCAACCATGGTCTTGTTCATTTCATGTTACATTGCCATGGTATCTTTCAACCATGGTCTTATTTATTCCCGTCATGTTGTCATGGTATCTTTCAACCATGGTCTTATTCTTTTCATGTCACATTGCCATGGTATCTTTCAACCATGGTCTTACACATTTCATATCATGTTGCCATGGTGTCTTTCAACCATGGTCTTACACATTTCATTTTAGAAAGCACACTCCGGCGAACCTCATCCTTACAATGGGATTACGGTCCAAAGCTAAATCCTGTAATATAAACTCATAGAGTATTGTTGGGATTACAGTCCAAAGCTAAAATCTCGCAACGACAATTGCTCTAATGAGCTTGGATCCGAATTACAGTCCAAAGCTAAATTGGACCCTACCCGTCCGGGCTAAATTCATTTTCCACATATTCTTCGGGAGGGCTATATCAAGATAGGATCACCCGTCCGGGCTAGATCCTTTTTACCGTTAATTCTTTTTCAAAGATCCATCGAATTTTCCTTTCATTCAATCGAGATTTCTTCCTCTTTTATCAAATATGTCAATGTTTCATAAAATTTCATATAATGAACATTCAAATCATATTCATATAAAAAAACATGCATTTCAAGCATTTAAGAATATAATTCAAGTTACATGAACTTACCTCATTGTTTGTTTGTGTTTATAATTTCATTAATCCGGTATCTTTTCTTTTCCACGATCAAGTCTCTTATTTGAGTCGTCCGGATCTTTATAAATAAATTTGATCATCATTTTCATTCATTTCATATTCTAATGTATTTAATTTTTCCCCTAAACTTTTATTTAATGACGATTTCATCGGAAAATAAAATTCTTGCAATTTTAATCCTTATTTCCAGCTATTATTCTCATGCATATTAATAACAGCCCATGAATTCTATAAAATATCAAAATTTTCCATAATTTCAACACTTTTCAATTTAATCCCTAAAAACATGTTTTTCCCCGATCTTAAACTAAATTCATAATTTCATTCAATTTTGTAATTTAAATAATAAAATAATCCATTTCATGCAATTTGGTCATTTCTGACATTTTTACAAAATTACCCATAAAATTTTACTTTTATTCAATTTAGTCCCTGAGCCTAAAACATGCAAATTAGCCATGCTAGATGAATATTCATGCATATTTTCCTCCTCCTCCTCTCCATTCTACATCCTTAAACTTATATAATATGCTTATAAGTAACACTATCAATAATTTCACTATTTACTTATATGTATATTCAAAACTGTCCATTTGAGTCATAGTCACTAAATTATTTATATCTTGAGCTACAGAACTCCAAATTAAGATTTGTTAATTTTTCCTGAAACTAGACTCACACATCTTCTTACCATAAAATTTTTAGAATTTTTGGTTTAGCTAATTAGTACAGTTTATTCATTAAAGTCACCCATATTCTGCTGTCTGACAGTTCCGACCTTTCTTCACTAAAAATTAATTATCTCATTGTAAAGAATTCAAATGATGTTATCGTTTATTTCTCTTGAAAATAGACTCATTAAAAATTCTAAGCATGTAAGTTTAATTCCATAATTATTTTTATCCATTTTTTTATGATTTTCCAAAGTCAGAACAGGGGAACCCGAATTCATTCTGACCTTGTCTCACAAAATTCATTATATCTCATGATTTACAAACCATTGCTTACACCATTTCTTCTATGAGAAACTAGACTCAATAAGCTTTAATTTCATATTTTTTCCATCTTCTAATTCCATTTATAAAATTTATGGTGATTTTTCAAAGTTAGTCCACTGCTGCTGTCCAATATTGTTTTAGTGCAAGTTGTTTATTACCATTTTCCCCCTAAGCTTTTAATAAATAACAATTTCGTCCCTACTCAATTAGCCTCTCAATTGAGCTGATTTTTCTCAATTAACACTTCATTATATCACTTTAAACTACTTTAAAAATCTTGGAAATTATAATTTCAGTACTAGAATTTAATTCCAAACCTTTTCACAATTAGGTCCTAAAATCAATTTCCATCAATTTTACTTGATAAAATTATCATATATCAAAATTAAAGCTCCAATTCTATGTTTATTCATCATATTCTTCCAGAACTCATCCATAATATCTTTAAAAATTAACTATGACATGAAAAACTAATGAAATAGTAAGTTGGACCCAATTGTAAAAGTCTAAAAACATAGAAATTTCAAGGAGAAAGTAAGAATTAAACTTACATGTAGCTAGAGAATGAAAATGAGCTTGAATCCTCTTCCATGACTGTTTTTCAGTTGATGAAAATAAAGAAAAATGAAGAGAATTCTAGATATTCCAATTTGGTCCCATTTTTATTTAGTTTATTTTGGCAATTTTCTAATTTTACCCTTATTTCACCCTTTTCCTGATTTTTCTCAGCTATTGCGCCCAAAATATCTCCTTTGGGCTCATTTGCACTTTAGGTCCTTCCTCATTTGACAATTGAGTTATTTAATCCTTTTAGCAACTTTTACATATTTTTCAATTTAGTCCTTTTTATTTAATTAACCACCCAAACGTTAAAATTTTCTGACGAAATTTTAATACCACCTTTTGATACTCCATAAATATTTATAAAAATATTTACGGCTCGATTTATAAATTTGAGATTTCGATAACTATTTTCTTCAATTCCTTGACTTAATAAATCTTTATAAAACACAAATTACTAATTTAAAAATCTCTCAAAAATCACATTTGGCTGATAATTATTAAATAAATAAATTACGAGCTTATTTTTTTTGAATTTAGTGGTCTCGAACCACTATTCCCGATATTATTGAAAGTCGGTTATTACAGATATGACCCAAACTTAATGTAAGCTCGACTGACTTCATCTTGTTGATTTGGAGGGTAATCGTAAATATATTTTCAAATTCTCGGATCACGCTCTAAAGAATAAGCATCAAACTCCTTTTTTTCGACACTTGGCACCTTACAATGACATTCAGGAATTTGAGAAGACTAGATATCTCGTTCAGGAGCTTGAGAAAACTCGATATCTCATTCAAGATCTTAGGATTGAGAAGATCTTATATCTCGTTGAAGAGCTTGAGAAGATATGATATTTGATTTTTCTCCACTAATAATAGAAGGTTGAAGAACTGATTGATCATTATTGCTTTTTGACACCTTTTTCTTGAAAAAAGATTCAATCTTTTTGTTAACCATAATTTAATCGAAAAACCTGAAGATTGTAATAATATATTAAACAACAACATATTAGGAAAAAGAAAAAAATTTTAAATAAATAAAGAACATAATTTATGCAAAAATATTTACCAAGATGTCTTTTGCGTGCTTTTAATCTCAGCATCAAACTCCTTTCTTTTTCTGTTAGCAATGTTGGCACCTTATCAGAGGAAGATAATTCCTTAGCAATTTATAGAAATCAAAATACAAGAAAGTCACTAACTTAATATATATGAGTATGGGCCAAATCTATTAATTCTAGAATTTGGTTTTAAAATTCATATTAGGCCTCTAAGTTTAGTCTTCAAGGCCCATCATATATTAATATTTGATTATTATTATTAAAGTTATATAATGAAAAAATGAAAAATACTTTGTCAATCTAAACTATAACCTTATGGCTTAAGGGGCGAATTTTATGAAATACAATTTGATCTAGGGGAGAATGTTATACAATAAAGACACCAAATCTAAAATATATGATAATTTACATATAAAATTTAAAAATCTAAAAATTCCAATGTGCCACAAGCACAGTTGTAAATGAATATGAATACATGGAGCAAATTTCATGTTGGGTATACACGAAATATAGTTTTTTTTTCTTTCTTGGGGTATGACACATACATACTCCCTGAATCCCATATTGTGAGTTTTGAGGTTAAATGGGTTTTCTAACTTTAGTTATTCATAGGGTTCTCATTGTTTTGAAAGATGCAGATTTCTTTACATATCCAATTCTTTTTCTTTTTTTCTTTTTTTTTACAGGTGGTAAGGGTTAGACATTTTTAATATTTTATGCATGTTCAGAACTTTGTATGAACATCTTTGCGTGAGGATGGTATGATATGCAAATGCACTACCATTTTTAATGTTTTATCTTAACAAATTGTTCCTATGTAAGCTTTCACCAGACTGGATTGATAATTAGACTGAAAACTGGCCGGTACATTAACATAGTTGGACCCGGCAATAGAATGAAACAGTTTATTTATGTTTGGACCAAATTATCCTACTCCAAACTCAAAAACCTTTTCTTTTCGGCCCAATTCCATTTTAAAACCTCCCAAACCCCCTTTTCCCGGAATAAAGAAATTGGTTTTGCCCGAGTCTCTTTGTGACTCACCCAAAGCCTCGCCTTCTTCTCTTCGCTCTTGCGCTGCTTTGCGCCGTCTCATTATTGCCTCCGGCCACCGTATGAAGCTGCCGTCGTGGTGATATCTGGTAAGGGTGAGAATATTTTTATTTAGTTTAAATAATTATAACTTTTTTTGCTACTGTTTTAAATTTTTTTACTTTGGATTTTGGATAATGTAGTTAACTGTTTTCATGTTTAAAAATTTTGATTAATTCAATTTTGTAATGTATAATTCATGTCTATGACATTATTGATACTTAAATGTATTTAGGAAATTTCAAAAAAAATTTCTGATTTTCTTTTTCGAAATTTTCCTGCATTCTCCCTATTTTTTCTTTCAGAAGTTTTCTTTTATTATTATTATTATTATTATTATTATTATTATTATTATTATTATTATTATTATTATTATTATCTGTGAACTGGTTATCTGACCAGTTTGACTGCCGGTCCAGTTCCAAAAACCATCACTTCGTCTAATAGATGAATAATCCGATTGAATTCACCGATGTGGAAGCATTACATAAACTTCCAATACGAGCACCTGCTGGGGAAATAACCCGATGTGGAATAACTAGGCTCTTACAATCCCTCACTACGTGATATTTTATATACCCGCTGAACAAAAAATATTTGTGGAATAACCTGAATGTTATATTTTCAATGTTTTAAATGGGTTTTATCTATTTCAGAATGTTATACATTAACTTAAATTACAGTGCACGTTAACTTGTATATACAAATTTTGATTATCTTAACACTAACATATTTCCACTATATTTTGTTTACTATTCAGAGGTAAATTTGTGAACAAAGATAAGCTTGCGGTAATATTTGCTGCAAGTTGTTGAAAGTTTACTGTCAGCCACTCAGCAGATGGAGCAGGATTGCACCCAATGGACTTGCAACTTGTGTGGGAATGTGGGAATGGCTGATGGATCAGATGGCTACTTCTACTGCTTGAGATGTGGGTCTCAGGCTGATGACATCATTGATACGGGTGTTGCTGATGAGGATTTTATTGAAAAGGGTACTCAGGGTGGTGGTGCCCTTTACTTGGCCAGCCATACTCGCCATGCTCGTCAACCCATCCCAGTCCAGCCACTCTCACAAGTTGACCCCAAATCTCTAGAATTTTGGTCCCGTCTCACCGAAGAACCCGTAGGCCATGATGTTAATCAAGATGGAACGAGAGATGGTGTGGGGCCCACAGGCACAAGTGATTTTGGCTCTTACCCTGTGTGTGCATATAGTTATGAAGGTTATTACCAGGAGGTTAGGAACAGATATGTGATGGGGATGCAGATGATGATAGAAGCTCAATGTGAGGCTTTAGTGGAGAAGTTTAATATGAAACCTTTGATTTGTGGGATAGTTGGACCTATTTGGTTGAGGTTTTTGGCTAGCACTAGGGTTTTTGATGATGGTTGGGCCGATGAGGCTATTCATCAATCTGAGATAAAAAAATCAGGTATTGGCTGTTGCCTGTATCAGTTTTAAAAATTTCGTTTATTTACCTTCTTGTTGTAGAACTATGAGTAGATGAAGGTTGATTATGGTGCTTGTTAGTGTCAATAAGTACTGTGCGTTTGGTGATATTAATGCTTTAGTTATTCATAAGATTCTGCCATAGAAAAATGGATTTTGGTGGTTTGTATGTTAAATTTAATAGCTATTTGTTTGCTCATAACAGACCAGTGTTTCTGGGCTTTGATAATAGTTAAGGATGTTTGGTGATACTCTCCTTCCCATCTTAAAATTGATATCAATTTTTTCCCTAACCGGGACAAAAGGTGTGAAAGAATACTTTCTGTTGAATGTTAGCTCTGGCCAAAAATATAAATATATAATAAATATATCTCTGTGCTGGTAAAACCATCTTCCGAATTTTGTTGTGCTATAATTTCATGACAATTTGAACTTTTTCTTACCATTAAATTTTTGGTGGTGTTAAAAGAAAATTATTTATATCAAAGGTGGTTTAATTACATAGCTGGACTGGATAAATTGAAAATGTCGGATTCCCTGCAATTTACATGCAAGTTGTAGTGTTTTTTATGTTGTTTTGTTTTCTCTCTTCCCCCTCCCATTTATGTTCTTACATATCAATAATCATCGTGTTATTGTGTTGATCACTATTTGCATTTTGCCCTTTGCAATTAGGAGAATCTGAAGATTTTAAACCACTTTCTCGTCACAAAGCAGAACCTCACAACATACATGGTCAGAGAGCATTAATTATATGGCATAAGTATTTAAGAAAAAAAATTCCGTTATCTTGTTCTCTAGCTATTTCTTTTCTAGGATGCCATGTTTCAAGAGAAGCAGTTTTGCCATCAGACGTAATCAAGTGGGCAGTTGAAGGGAAGCTTACCTATTTTGATGCTATTGTTGAAATTAAGAAACGCATTGGACAGTCGTTGCCTCCCTTTCCTTTAAGTCTTAAAAGTATGTTTAGGCCCAAACATGCTTGTTCTGCTCAACAGTTGGAATCACTGGCTGCTACAATTGCTCAGTGCATAGGCTTGAATTTACCCCCAGTGAATTTCTATGGAATTGCTTCCAGATATCTAACGGAGTTGTCTCTTCCAGTGGAGAAAATTTTGCCGCATGCATGCCGCATATATGAGTGGGCGATGCCTCCTGAATTACGGTTGTCAACAAACAATTTTGGACTTCCTACTTGTGTCCATGCGATGGCTATACTGGTTATAGCAATACGGATTCTATATAACATAAATGGACTTGGGGTGTGGGAAAAAAGTTTGTCTAGTCATATGCTTCCTAGTAGATCTACTGAAGCCACAAGGACGGACCCTGCAAGTAGTCCCAAAGTGAGTGACAGTGCTGAAAATGGTTCCGGTTCTCATAGTGTGGATTGTATGGGTACTAGTTCTAGTAGAAACATATTACCTGATAATGAATCCAAGTTTGATGCTGCTGAGCTTTTGTGCAACCTTGAAGCAAGATACAATGAGATAAACAATGCATGTGGCGGCGTTAAATGTTTGAGAGATCTTTCTAAAAGCATGCCATCGTATCTACAATTCTGTCAGGATGTGGTATTTGCTGGATCAGAGCCGGCTGTGGACTTTTATCATGAAGAGAAAACTTTAATTGACAAGCTTTGGAATTATTATCAGAAAGAAAAGGTAACTTATAAGCTATGGTTATATGTTATGTTGCAAATTGAAAGAAGACTTAAAAATATTTTTAAATGGATTTTCTGCACTCTGAAACAAAGGTTGAAGTCTGACTTCTAGTAATTGTGCAAATTTTAAACCAAGTATAAGAAAATATTTTAAAACAGAAAATAGGGATTTGTTTAGCAGCTGGTCAACATCCCTTCAACTCATTGAGATCTTTGAGCTTTTAATGAGAACACATGTTTTGTTTTGGCTGAAAACAATGGATAACCGGATTTTAAGTGAACAACTGATATTTGTGTATTTGAATTATTATAGCCTGTGTTGATTGCAGGGTTCTGAACCAGAAGAAGATTTGGGAAGGCGACATAGCAGTGCCGATGGCAGCATGTATAAAGCGAACAAAATAGCCCGAGATAATGAACATCATTCTAGTCCCTCCCATGAAAGGACTTCTCATGAAGATATATCGACTCAGAGACACTCAGATGTTGACCATTCATCTATGACTTCAGAGGAACGTGAAAACTCAGAACCCAGTGACAAAGTTTCAGCAGAGACCAATGAACATAGAGCGATTAGACTGATGAAGAAAAACATGGAGGAGAACAGATTCTGTTATATCCCACCAAGGGTTATGCTGAAGAGATTGGATTACCTTCATTATGCAAGGAAGAAAGATGAAGGCGCCATTACTTATGTTGCTCATGCTGACTACTACATCCTACTTCGTGCTTGTGCCATAGTTGCTGAGGTCGACATGCGAATTATGCATGTCGGGGTACTGAATATGGAGAGGAGATTAGCTTGGTTGGAAAAAAGAATCGATCACTGCCTACATCTAATTCCTCCTCGTACTACGTGTAAATTTTGTAGTAATGAACCAGAGCAAGCTACAGATGATCACACAATTGGACTTTCAAATCTGAACCTATTGTAAGTTTCCATCCTAGCTTTGTCTCTTATTTCCTTCAACTCATTTCTTCCCTTCTATTATACTTTTTAGGTTGTTAGGTTTTAGTTTTAGTTGAATCAAAACTCATGGTTTGAAATTTGGTTTGAAATCTATCGAATTTTAGTTTTTAAGTTCTCAAGCTTGATATCAGATAAATTCAAATTATTTAGTTCTGTTCGATTAGGCTTTGTTTACTTAATAAAGTATGATCTCCATTCTTATAGTTGCCTTCAAATTTAATTATTTGTGCTTGATTTTGATTTGAGAATCTTTTTTCATTAATAAAAAATTTGATTAAGTTGATTAGTTATTTGAGTAGGATATTAGGATACTCGAATTGAACATATTCAGCCACCAAAATGAATCAAAAACAAATCATAACCATGTCTTAAAACACTTCCTTGTGTTATGTAATCATATGCTAAAGTAAAGCATTGATCAAATCAATTTTATAATAACATTACAAACATTCTAAAATATCCTAACAAATTACACAACATTATAAACATTCTAAAATTACTTTATCAGTTGGATTGAAATATTACCAAAAATCAAATATGTGAAAAAGAGAAAAAAAGGGTTTCTAGGAAGGCTTTGAAAGTAAAGAGTTTTGCATGGAAATGTAGTACAACTTAACTGCCTTAAAGAGCACCTTACAATATAGTCTTGAACCAAACATTAGCTAGAGCTGAAAGGATACAAAAGAATTTCACTATAATATTCTCCATCTCCATGGAACTTAGTACTGATCATGCAAACATAACTAAAGTTCTCTTTAAAATTTCACTAAATTGTCTTCCAGAACCAGGCTTCCTCCATAACTTAACTAGCCGAAGTTGTTTCTTTTATTATTGTCAGTGTTAAAACTTACAAGAAGTATTTAGTGCTCTTCCTTGTTGAAGAAATGAAACCACTTGAACTTTGTCATCAAGACCTGTTGTGGATAGGATCCGGTCCTCTTCGAACTCTTCTTTTACTTGATCGATTTGGATCGAATGTGTTGTTTACTACTTCTGGTAATTTTTTCTCTGTCCTCATTCCCTTCATGTCAGCAGCCTTAAGAATACGTTGATTCATCCTGATAGCTATTTGATCTTCTCCTTGACCATGCCTGAAGACAGGGTCTATACTTATCAAACCAGAAGCTTTATCTGGTGCAACTGCTAATAACCCAAAACAGATAAGAAACATAAGAAATCTCTGAGCACTGCAAATCATTTTCCCTTTTGGCCGTGCACTGAACTGAAACAAACAAGAAAGATTGAGGTTTCTTTGTTTTGTTGACAGTAATACAGAGAGAATAAGCTGGTATGAGATTGTGATCAGTAATGATGTTCCCCTATAAGCTTTGTTATTTATCTGTTATTGGATTCTGGAAAAGGACTTTAAAGCATTAAAGCTTGGAGGGACCCAACACTAGTAGTAGAGGGAATTTTAGATTCACCCAAATCATAAAAATCTGCAATCTAAGCAAATAAAAGCTGTTACAGGAAGAATCTGACAAAGGATGAATAAAGGGGGTTTAAAACTTGGAAATAGTACCCTTGACTTTGAGATTTGAGAAGCCAAGTTTCTTTTTTTCATTTGTTTTTGACCCTTCCATCTCTATCATTTGCACTGCTTTTATCTGCAATAACTAGTCCTATCTGGATCTTCATTACTTGCTTTACAATTCCAAGCTCTTTTTCCTATGCAACCAAAAAATAACAATCACTTGGTTTCTTGTGCTAAATGTGCATTTTTTTTTCTTTTCCTTTTATTCGGCAGCCAAATTCTCATTCATTATCGACTTAAAAAAAAATCAAAGCTTCCTTCTAATCTATTAAAAATTCCTTGTGTATTCATGTAGGGAAGGGAACTGCCTTTTCCTTTATGTCTGTTCCTTTTATTTGGCCATTGTTATTGTGCAAAATATCACATGAAATTCTTAAGCATAAATTCTTGCACTTTATCCTATGTTTGTTTGTTTTTTATGATGGGTTTTGATGTTGCCATATGAGATGGATTGTTAATGGTGATTGTTCATAGTTCAATCTATCTATGGCTCGAACTTGTTGTTAATTAAAGCGCTGATTCTCCACTTCCCATCTTCCTCCATTGTTGTGATGAATATTTGACTCCATAATAGCCAAAAAAAATCACCTTTAAAACTAAAGGGGCTAAGAGCAAAGGGCCCCATTTGTTTGATCAGCTTCCCCTACCATTGACCGTCTCTCTGCAACCCTACCAAGCCACCATGACAGAAAAAAATAGGGAAACTCAAGACAAAGCAAGGGACTGAGTTTCCAACTTGATCTTCTTTTTGTCTTTGGAATTGGATACATGTGGTATGCATGCATCCATGCATGTATGAGCAGCTGAAACAGAAGATGGTATTATTAATTCAATTTCATTATCGACATGAATAAGCTGTACTTGGCAAGACACCTATTCAAAAGGGAATGTCACCAAAAACGAGTGTTAAAAAGGCATCTCAGATGCTTAGCAGCCATTTGCTTTTTAGATCATTCTCATAGATCATAATCTGACCGATTGATCTATTACATGTCAGAATATATGCTAGCTAAAAGAAAAATAGCACTAGAAAGCAGGATTCGCCTTTCACTACTTTGATTTTGTTTCCTGGTAAATACAAAAATAGGAACCTCATCTTCTATGGCATTGATTTTTTGGATGTGATAATATATTTTAGTCCTTACGCCTAAAAAAAACCCTTCCATAATAGTGACCTTTTTAAATGAAAAAAATGGATACTTAAGAAACCATGTTGAAGGGTCCAGTTCAGGTAAACAATTACAATTAAAGAGAAAGAGGTGAACCATGTTTAGGAGTGTTTGTTGTGGGCTTTTGTTGTTTTGGGGTTTTGGAGAAAGATTGTGATTTGAGATAAAAAGGAAAAAGAAAAAAGAAAAGGCACACTACACTATGCAATGGTCCCAATCCCTTATTTTCCACAACATAAAATGTTTGCAAGCAACAACATTATATAGCAAGTTTGTCTTTCAAGTGAGATATCTATAACATTCATAGAAGGAAGATATTCATGGTAAGTACTGTGGAAGTGTTGCGGTTTGAGGCTGACACATAGGGTCCTTTTTTTTTACTTGGCTGGGGAAGAGAAGGGAGAAGGAAGAGAATAAGGGCGGGGAAGGAAAGAGAAGGAAGAAAGAAGAAAAAGAAAATAAAAAGATTAAATTTCATATAGATTTTAATATGATCATATATTTTGTAGTTTGTTATTGATTCACTTACACTGATATAAAAATTATAGTAGTTTTACACTTTTTCATATTTTTTTGTACGATTAATGTTTTAATAATTTAATCATTGAATTCTCGATATAATTGTACTTTTCATGCTTGTAATTTTCGAACCGATTTAATATCTCTATCATATCTATCTAAAATAATATATATTAATGTTTACTGAATGGTAAAAGTTTTTTTTGCATCAAACATTTAATTAGAAATTTTTAATTTACATCACATTTGATATGCATGATTTATATGAATGAAATATAAAATATGATGGTTAGATTGTTAAAATATTAATCGTACAAAGAGATACGAAAGAGTGTAAAATTAAAACATATGTGTGGGTAGATTCTTTCCTTTTTTTTTGTCATATATTAGTTATTTTAAAATTTAATTAGTTAAGGAACCAAAATATTAAATAGTTTTAATTTCTTATAAAAATCTAATTTAAAAGAAATTTTTTTATTTATTAATAGTTGTTTTTTTAAGTATAATGTATTGAGAATTATTTGACTGCCATATTGGGTCAAATTAAGATTTGTATTTGATTAATTTAGAAAAATATTAGAATTATTTTATTTAATATTTAAATAAGGATCTAAAAGGGTAATTTTTTTTGTTTTATTTTTAGGTACATTTATTTTTATGTCTATTTAGTGCTATTGTATGTATCTAAAGAGTAGTTATACACTCGAATAGGGGTGTTCAAGTTTCAGTTAAAATCGAATTAACCGATTGAACTGAGCTAATTTGGTTAATCCATCGTTATCCGATATAATTCGGTCGGAGATCGGTTAATAATTTTTTGAAAATTCGATTATCGATTAATTTGGTTTGAAATCGGGTAATTAACTGAATTAATTAAATTTAATAATTAATAATACGAATTATATGTAGTTTTAATTCAGTTAATTCGATCAAATGAACATTATCAATTTATTTACTTTTGTATGTTTTATACTTGTTTTAACAAAAAAAATAAAAACATATAAATTTCGGTTAATTCGGTTAACCGACTAAATTAAATGAAATATTTTGATTCGGTTAACTTTTTTTGAAAAAAATTTGATTCAATTAACAATTAAAAGATTAAAAGATTAAATAATTTATTTCGGCTAACCGATTGGTTAACCGTTTAAACACCCTTACACTAGAGCACTAATTCAAGATTCTACTCTTAAATAATTATCCAAAAATAATTTTTCATCATTAAAATTACATAAAATATTAATATTTTTTCATTTTAAAACTTAAATAAGTAATTATTATTTGACAATATTTAATTTTGTATAATAATTAATCGTAAAAAAAAGTTGTAAACCTCGACGAAGTAGAGGCTAATGGTAGTAGAAATTAATTTTAGAACAAAAATGTCTAAATTGTTCTCACAAATAGTTAATATTAAACACAAAATTTTTAATCATTTTTAAAGAGATTTATAATTGAGTTTTGGATCAAATTCATGTATGATATCGATATCATACATAATTGCTCAAGTTTGGCTTAATATAAAATATGGATTTGAATTTTGTTCAAGCCTATTTATATTTATAAATGACTAATCCAAATTTGTTTAGGTATACCAATAATTTTTTTTAAAATACAAATATTTTTATTCAATATTTAGTAAATATATATTTTACTATCATTATATATTTTTATCAATTTATTAATTATTGTATTAAACTTCTAAACATAAACAACTTTAATTTTTTAAAATTTATATTATGGTATAATATATTTAATTTTCATATGATATATATTACATAATATATAAAAAGCAACATATTATAAATTTAAAAATGGGTTAAATCAATTAATTGAGTCTTAACTTAATTGGCATGAGTATTGTTATCAATACAAGAGAATGTAGGTTCGAGTGTGCTGAAATTTATTAATTTTTTATTATGGGTTAAAGAGGAGTTATAAGTAATTTTAGGCATTGTATTAAAAAAAATATAAATATAAATTGTAAAAAAAAAAAAACTGAATTAGATCAAGCTCGAATTTAAATATTAGAATTTGTAATTACTTAATTTCTTTTTTATCCAAACTAACTTTTTAGCTTAATAATTTTATGCAAACCTTTTAAATTTCCAGTAAATGTTTGAAGATGATAGAAATGTCCAAACATTTTTCTTTCAAAATGAAATTAATAATATGAAACACTAAGATAGAAATGAAAAAAAGAAGACAGAAATTTGAAGTGTTAGTATGATGATTTGTTTGATTGTGACAGTTGTAGGAGTCACGTTATTGCTGCAGATACACAGACATGAATATTTGAAGCAAATCTGGTGATAACAGTGATAAGGGACAAAAAGCTTTGCTATGAAACAAACACACACTGATACGAAATGTCACCCATTTTTCTTCACTTTCCATCATACCCCACTCTCAAACAAACTACAATCGACAAACACTCCATTTGTTCCATTATTCGTACAACTTGTTCTCCACACTCTGTTATTTATGTTGCCCTTTGCACCTTCATACGTAGAATTTTGGAATCAATTTCATTATCTTGGCTTGGCTTTGCCATTTTTGGTTTCTCCTTCACTTTATGTTGACATGGGAGCAAAAGATTGCAACATCGAAATTGCCATGGGAAATTTCAGTTTTTGGTTAAGAATTGAGGGTACAAGCCCTGAACTGAACTGAAAGTGGAATGACCTAATTCACATATCCCAGGTTCAGAAATTGGTTCTAATTATGTCATTTTGATTTTTGACTGCAGATTGTTCACTGATTTTGTATTTCTATGATGAGCAATACTGAAGAAAGAAGAGAAATGAGTGAGTTTGGGGCCATCAATTTGAGTTTTAAAGCTTTTGAATCGTTTTAGGTTATGATGATGGGATGAATTTTGAGTTTAAATTGTTTTGATTCGGACCATTCGATTTTTGTAATCAGAATTTTCGAGTTGAGTCAAAATTATTTGTTCAAATCGATAAGTTATTTTATAGTAATATCCATGTGATTTTTGAATTTAAATTGATATGCCACCAGCCAACAGCTAATCAAACTAAACTCACAACCCAAAACGTTGCTTCTCTACATCCCAAAACAGCCCTTGCCCAGGAGAAAGAAAACAGTAGGGACACCAACCCCATAATTAAACTAAACCCAAAATGATAAAGGGCTATTTAAAATAAACCCTTTTGTCGATTTTCACCCAAGAGGCCCATAATTGGTCCCTATGAACATATACTACTATTTATCTAACTAGCTAGACCTAGTTTATACTATGGCTATATACTTCAACATTTAATTTAACAAAAAAGGAGGTCATTAGGTGGCTACTGAAATTGGTTGCCAGTGAAGGTCTGCCCGAAGGACCAGTTAGGTGGAGCAACGTTGTAGGATACCACAGTACGTCCGTCGCTTGTTGTGACCTTAAACGAGAGGCTTTGGCCGTCGAGATAGCTGTTGCTTTGCCAGTTCTGGCCCCAGTTCCTAGACATGGTCTGCCAACCAGTCCTGGTTCCCTTTATGGCCACCGCATGAACATCACCGGCACCACCAACGTTGGTGATGAGGACTAGGTTGAAGTAAGAATTGCCGTTGATTGTGAATCTGATGCCACCATTTCTCTTGCATGGTACCCTTCTATAAGCAATAGGAACTATCCCAGCTTTGTATTGAGCAATGTGTTGGAAAACGGGCTGACAAAGGTCGAAATGATGCTGTGGAGGGTTGCACCACCCTCCTGCATCATTTGGAGGGCAGAAATTAGTGGCTGTGACCACAATGGAGCCACGCAAGCACCATTTACCATCACCATTCATGCACTTAATCTCATAGCAAGACCCACAGTTCAGCCCATCGTTGAACAGAGCCGTGCTCAAAGCTGCAGTATTTGTTCCATAGCCTTGGCTATACAAGTTTCCATAACCACAAGCTCCACCTGAAAAATCAACTCAAGAATTAGTCAAAATATTACAAACAAGGTGTTTTCAATTGGTGCACAATACCTATTGTTCCTGAAGCATCACTTCCACCATAGAAGGTGGCACGAGCATTGATCCAACCACCGACATATCCATGACCAGATGAGACCATTGCTAAAAAACCCAACAACAAAACCCCAGCAAAACCCATTTTCCTGCACACAAGACAAGCAAACATAGCAATGAGACCTTTGCTATAAAACATCCTTCTTTGTTATTTGTTGTACTATCTTAAACCATTAGGCTATTAATGTTCAAAAACGATATGAGAGGGATAAGAGCATTACATGGAGAATAGGAATTGTGGAAATATGAGCTGTACGAAAGATGTGTACTAGTTTACTGAAGAAAATGTGGGCAGGGGTGGGGGATTTATATAAATTTTTTTTTGGAGAGGCTTTGGACTATTCTTAGGCTACCTTTATGAGTTAAAACTAAACCTAATTGGGACTAATTAATTTTGGTTTTAAAAAAATTAGGAGTACAAAAGGGTAAGACTATGAAGTATGATCTAAAAATTTTATTGGGATTGAGATGAAATTAAAAGAGAATGGATTGCAATTTTTTGGAAATTTTTTATATTAATATTAATGATTGTTTTTGATACAATAGCTATTAATATTATATTACAAATGCTTTTTAAATAACTTATACTTAAATGATTAAACAATTTATAAAAAATGAAGTTAAATAAAATTTTTAAATAAATAAAATGAGTATATTTAATACAGAAATGTATATGTACATATTTTATTAATAACTGTATATTTACATATAGAGCGTATTTTATTGATAAATTGAAATATTTATAATGCTTCTTTAAAGTGTCTATTTATAGGCATAATAAGTATAAATAAAGTATAGATATACTTCTAATCACTATTAGAATTTAAAGTACATCAAAACTTATCTTGATCTTAGTGGATATCCACTTAATAGAATATTTATAATACTTTCTTTGGATGTCCATTGGTAGATAATATGTCTTATTAAAACCTTACTAAGATAAAAACCCTGTGGGAAAAAACATTCCTAGTGAAGGAAAAAGAGTACACATATTTATAATACGCATAATATGTTGCCTTGTTAAAAACCTTACCAGGAAAATCCAATGGGACAAAACCTCAATTAAGGAAAAAAAGTCCAACGCGTATTTACTCCCTCTCATGAAAACATCACATACTTTCCCATTTTCTACGTATTCAATCTTGAATACTAGTTTTTCAAATAACTATTTGAATGTATTTGCTAAGCATTTATATCATCATTCTTTTGAAAGTCGTGAGTAAGGAAAAATTTTGGAAAAATATATTTTGATATCTTTAGATGATAACAAACTTTAATCATGATCCTTTTATAAAAATACAAATAGGTATTTTGGATCATTTTATAATTTTCTTTCAACTACTATTGACTAATTCAAATTTACCACATATGTTCAATTATTTCAATTTATATAAATGAACAATTTTCCCTATAATTTTCATATGCTTCTGGCATACTAAATCTTTTAAGGATTTTAACATAAACTTTACTATATAGTGATTCATAAAAGGTTGTAACAACAACCATTAGACGAAAGTTAAATCTTTTATGAATTGCCAGTTTAATAATATATCTAAATGTTATTGCATCTACCACAAAAGAGTATTATATCTTTTCATAATCAATGCCATGACTTAACAAAAAACTTTATATTTTTATTTCGTTTTGCGAAACTACTTCATTTGTACCCTCAATGACTTTATACCTTTAGATATTTAGACTGCTAGTAAAAAAACTCCACGAATTTGAGTTACGCCTTTCTATTTTGACCAATCTATTCCATATCTATATTTCTCAATAGATTTATTTAAGATTCTCCTTTCATTTCAATAATAATATTGCATGCAAAACCATTGTCGACCACTTTTATTATTCAGTTCCATATTTTCTCGAATTAACATAATGAGATCTCTTATTTTTACTATTTTAATATTCAGTTTTAGGTACTTGAATCTCTTCTAGAGTTTTAATTATGTATTGAGTCTCTTCTGGAGCACTCACCTCCACTATATAACCATCTAGAAGAATTATTTTTTTATGAGAATTTTCGTATTTGGAACTTGTAATGAGTTATCCTTGTTGAACTTCTGGCTCAAATTACTCTCCCCCTAACTCATTACAACTTGTTATTTTTCTCCCCCTAATGTTGGGAAAACTATCAAATCAAAATAGTAATCACAAATCATGTCATAATTAAATCTCCTATACATTCAAAACATCTAATAATATAAGAAGACTTGTAGTTAATATATATTCCCAACTTTCTTTGAGGATTCTCTCATCTTTGTGCGTTATGGTAGAGCAATTGGAACATATACGCACATACAAAAATTTAAAGGTGAGAAATATTTAGCTTTTGACTAAAAACCAATTTTAATGGAGAATATTTATAACTTATTAGTTTGATGCGTACAACACGTAAATCAACATAATCTCATGTTAAAATAAGAAGTTTAGTTCTCATAAGTAATGGTTTAGATATTAATCAGATGTATTCAATCAATAATTTCTCTAAATCATTATGCACATAAATAACAAACTGTTACAAAAAGAATTCAAACTAAATTAATAAAAGATTGAGATATAAACTCATCAGTATTAGCAAGATGAACTGTCTTAATTGTATGATTTGAAATTAATTATTTAAACAAGCTATCTTGCAAACGATAGGTTGCAAGTTGATAATACATACGTGTTTATTTTGTATATGCATCTACGAGAATCATATAATATCAAAACTTTCCACATGGTGGATGAATGTACCCATATTTATTTCAGAAATGCAATACATTAGATATCAACTTTAGCTAGTGAGTTTCTAATAATCAATTTTCATTTAGAACAAACAACAAATGAGAATTATTTAAATTAAAGAATCTTCTGGTTCTTTAATGAATGCCCATGTGAATTCTCAATTATTTTTCGCGTCATATATGATCAGGATGGTCTAACTGGTCACGCCAAGTAGTAAAGACATTTGTATAAACTTCTGGTTTACTTTAACATGCATTTCAATTGTATTAATAATGTTAATATAAATTGTGACAAATTGATAATTTTACTATCATTCCTTTTACTTTATATCTACATATAGGTACTATTATGGAATTTACAAATGGAAATGTCTAAATCAATGTGAAGTCTATAATGTCACTAAGTCAACAAAAATAAATATAAATTCCAAATAATTTTATACAATATTTGTTTCAAGGAATATGCCAAAATCTTTTTCTCCGCGTTGAGTCTTGACGATTTTATCAAGAAGTAAGCAAATTAAACTCCAGTAGTAGACTTTGAATCCAATCAAAATCTATTAATAGCAAACTTTGAAAATGAATCTTATTTTTCAGGTGTACAATAGATACATAACCACTGACTTTTCATACATAAGTTTTCTTTCTTACAAGTTCTCATTAGTAATATTTTTCCACATAATTTTAATTGAGAACTTATTTTGAATACTATAGAGTTATACTCACAGTTTAAAAAGAAACTTGCAACTTCAGGTGCATCCAACCATAACGAGCTTTAGATAGAATTACCATATTCTATTATTTATAAATAGATAATTCATAGTCAAATATTTTCCTTTCAATCTCTTAATGGGGATGATGACAAAAGAAGATCACAAAAATAGTCACGATCAATTCAATTTAATAACAAGAGTAATTAATAATTCAATCCTATTTTGATTTATATGAAATATAATATTTTTCTCGTTCAAAATCTCAATATGAGATCCATTATGAATATCTTTTAAAACCAATGAATTAACCATCACAATATATTAATATATTAGCTATTCTGGAGTTTTCGACTAATTTTTTACTACCAAATATTGGAATAATATTGGTTTTTATTTTCTTTTATGCTTGTGTTCACTTTGGGGGAATGCAATAGATTTACTAGTGTCACGAGGTTAGATCTTTCGTCTCGTGATCCGTGCGGCCTTAGGTGATTCGTTCGTTCCAAACTCACCTAAGTCAGCCTTAACACCATAAGTGAGGATTCCTTTAGAATTCCTCCAAGGCACCAATTTGTATAGCGGAAGCAATTATGTCAAAAGAAGCCACAAAAGAACAATAGAAAGTCATAGAAAAGAACTCATGTAACAGCCTAATTTTCAGTTGTATCGGGAATAGAGATTTGAGATCACTAAATCTGACGGGTGAGTTGAAAATTTAATAAATTAATACCTATGAGTCAAATATGAATATAAAAGTATTTCTGAACTAGTGAATTTGGTGATTTAAAAGAATTAATTAGCTAAAATGGGTCGAGAATGAGGTATCGAGACCTCAAGTTCATAAACCGAGCCATAAATATTTTTAGAAATATTTATGGAGTGTTGGTGAGGTAATAATAAAATTTAGTCAGAAAATTTTGACGTTTGGGTGGTTAATTAAATAAAAAGGACTAAATTGAAAAAGATGTAAAAGTTGCTAAAATGATTAAATAGCTCAATTGTCAAATGAAGAAGGACCTAAAGTGCAAATAAGCCCAAAGGAGATATTTTGGGCGGCAATAGCTGAGAAAAATCAGGAAATGGGTGAAATAAGGGCAAAATTGGAAGATTACCAAAATTGGCCAAATAAAAATGGGACTAAATTGGAATATCTAGAATTCTCTTCATTTCTCTTCATATTGATTAGCTGAAAAACAGCCATGGAGGAGGGTTCAAGCTGGTTTTCATACTTTAGCTTCATGTAAGTTTAATTCTTGCTGTCTTCTTGAAATTTTTATGTTTTTAGACTTTTACAATTGGGTCCAACTTATTATTTCATTAGTTTTTGATTCCATGGCTAATTTTTGAAGTTGTTATGGATGAGTGCTGGAAATATATGATGATTTGGCATGGAATTAGAGTTTTAAATTGTTTATATTCTGATTTTATTGAAAGAATTGAATAGAAAGTGAATGTTTGAGACCTAATTGTAAAAGAGTTTGAAGTTAGAGTTTTATGTGGAAATTCTGAATTTCAATAGTTATGAAATAACTTATAATGTCTAGAAAAATTATTAATTGATAAAATTATCTTAATTGAGGGGTTAATTGAGAAAGGACTGAATTGTATGAATTGTGAAATTTGGGGCAAAATGGAAATCAACATTTTACACTAAAACTGTTTTGGACAGCAGCAGTAGTCTAACTTTGAAAAATCACTAAAAGTTGTATAAATTGAATTAGAGGATGAATAAAATATGAAATTAAATATTATTGAGTCTAGTTTCTTATAAAAGAAATTATGTAATCAATGAAATTGTAAATCATGAGATACAATAACTTTTGTGAGACAAGGTCAGAATGATTTCGGGTTCCCTTGTTCTAAATTTGAAAAATCATAAAAAATTGGATAAAAATAATTATAGGCTTAAATTTATATTTTTAGAATCCTAAATGAGTCTATTTTCAAGAGAAATAAACGAAGACATTATTCGAATCCTGTTCGAGAAGATAATTAATTTTTAGTGAAGAAGGGTCGGAACTATTAGACAGCAGAACAGGGGAGATTTCAATGAATAAACTGTATTAGTTGGCCCAACCAAAAAATTATGAAATTTTTATGGTAAGAAGAAATATGAGTCTAGTTTCTGGGAAAATTTATGGATCTTAATTTGGAGTTCTGTATCTCAAGATAAAAATAATTTAGTGACTATGACACAGATGGACAGCTTGAATACTAAGGATAATGTTACCTACAAGTATGTTGTTTATACTAAGGATGTGGATGAAGAGGAGGAGGAGGAAAATATACAAAAATATATGAATGACTCGTGTATAAATTGATCACATGCCCGATTATAATCGATAAGTGTTGGATTAGAAATGATATAATGTTTTATTTGGAATATTTATTATGAAATTATAATTATTGTTATAATACAAAAATTGAACTTTTGAGTTTATATGGCTAAATTTTAGTGATTATTTGTTAATTTTATGAATTTCATGATATGTTATTTCATATGTATTGATGATAAAATCGTGAATAATGTAAAAGCATGAAAATTGAATAAATGATCAAATTGAGCATTTCAGTTCAGTGACAAGATGAATTAAAGGAAAAGACCATGGTTGGACCATGGCAACAAGTGATAAGTGATAGCTTCGGCTACACTTATCTGATCAAGGACAAATGAAAGTGATAAGTAATAGCTCCGGCTACACTTATCTGATCAAGGACAAGTAAAAGTGATAAGTGACTACACTTATCTGATCAAGGACAAATGACAAGTGAAAAGTGGTAGCTTCGGCTACCTGATCAGTGAAAAGTGGTAGCTTCTGCTACCTGATCAGTGAAAAGTGGTAGCTCCGACTACCTGATCAGTGAATAGTGGTAGCGTCGACTACAAGTGACAAGTGATTTCCATATAAGACCATATCTGGGATATGGCATCGGTGTGATATATGCTACTGTATAAGACCATATCTGGGATATGGCATCAGTAAGATATGTGATTCGTGTAAGACCATAGTTGGGCTATGGCATCGATATATGAATATGTGTAAGACCATAGCTGGGCTATGGCATCATTATGTGAAGATGTGTAAGACCATAGTTGAACTATGGCATCGAGAAAATGAAGTACTCAATTAAAGTAAGACGTTCACTAATTTGACAAAGTTTGGTAAGTGTTACATGGAATTATGTGATACAAGGAAGTACGAGTTGATAAGATATGAGTATAGAACTTGGTTGATAAATGAATTCATTTGTGATTATATAATTGTTCATCTTGAATGTACTGTCCATATGTATTGATAATTCAAATGTTTTAATGAATAAAGTTTCGACATGGAATAAATTAAAAACGAGATAAATAATTATGAAATTGAACTCGGAATTCATGAAAATGACGGTTATTGATATATAGAGATATGAGACATTGATATATGAATATGGAAAATGTTTGATAAATGTGTTTATTCATAATTATGGAATTATATACCTCATGTGCACTATTTGCATAAAGATGATATTTCAAATACTTTGGTTATTTAAGCTTAAATATGAAATAATATGAAATCAAGATAAATTGTTATGAAAATATATTTAGATTACAGAGATATGACTGATATATGTTGTATGATTACATAACGTGAAATTGTGTATATATATATGAGAAATTTAATGAGAATTGAGCCCATACACGTTTCTTTTTATTTATATGAAGTGTACGACTGACAAGGGTGATGAAGTTATAAATAGAGAGTTACACGGGTTGAAAACACGAGCGTGTGACTCTTCAAAGTGTGAAAATTTTCTAAGTGTTGCAAAAGTTTTATATGTTTACAGTTTGGTCCCGAACCACCTTGAATGTATGTTTTGGGCCCCGTAGGCCCATATAAGAGACGTTAAACATATGTATGAAAGTTTTTAATTTAGAAGAAATTTTATGGCTGATTTTTACATGATTGATCATATTAAGTTCGGTAATGCCTCGTACCCTATTCTAGGCTCGGAATACGGGTAGGGGGTGTTACAACTCACGAGACGTGTTTGAGTAAATGCTCTCAATATTCTATTACTCTAAAAGAATAAGAAAACAATGGATAAATGAAGTGAAGTGAAGTGAATACAAATAAGAGGGAAGCTCTCTATTTATAGTTGAGCTCCCCCAAAATCTACGGTCTAGATTAAGTTACATCGATGGACAAGATTAGCCTATCCTTAAATTATGAGATTTTATAAGATAAACAAAATTAAATCAAATCAAATCTTTACAAGATATGATTTCTATCTTGGGCCATATCTTCATTATTGGGCCACTCAGGCTTCAATCTAACAGCCTTCCCCAATAGTTCTTGGAATCGGACCAGTTTTCGTGGGTTAAATGATTCCCATCTAATCGATAGACCTCTGTGGGGTGTATCTTGTGCCATGATCACGAGCTTTGCACATTGGCTCATAACATTCTCCCCCACCCATTCTTTCAACGCCCTCGTTGCACCTTCGGAATAGCACTGACTTGATTAGCCTTTGAGCTCTCTCGTCGTCTTGGCTTCTTCCCGACTTGTCTTGTGATCGGGTTGTCTCTTCCTTCAGAACTTTTACCTCGGCTTCCGTCGCCTCTTAACTTGAACCGTTGCACTCGTTGGTACATCTTGTTGGCAAGAAATCTCTGCTCTATCTTGCCCCAATTTTGACTTGCTCTCATTGGAATCCCCTTGATTCTCATGTCTTCGCTTCGTACCGCCCACAGTCCCTTGGCCTCATTGCTTAAGAACTTTGAAAGGGCCTCTACGATCTTGCCAAACTAACATGTCAAAATTCAAAATACTATTAAAGTATTCACAATGCACCTTACTCGTAGCATTTACTCATCCCAACTATTTTTATATCGCTCATTTTTCCTCAAAGCCCGATGCACAACCCACCTTTCTCAAAGGTGTTAGCTCCATAGTCAACTTTACAGGCCTCATATCGATCTCATACGCCATTAACACTTTCGAAGGGGCTTTCGTAACATTTCGTTCTATCGAGTCGATGTTTTTTACATACAAAACATCTTCGACTAGTTAGATTGACAACAACACCTTTGTCCCTTACGATGACAAACTTCTTCGGACAGTTTCGTAGCCTATGGAGACCATGACACAAGAAGCACTCTACTAACTTCTTCTTATTTTCGACCTCCTTAGATTCGACACCCCTTACACCCGAACCAAGTCTCATGGCCTTACCTACCAGCTTTCCTTTCTTAGAAAGCGCAGATTTCTTCGAACATTTCTTTAGCATATGTGGACCATCGCAAAGAAAACATTTCAACTTGTCCCTCTTTTTGTTGGGTTTCTTCTTCCCAACTCGTGGTTTTCCATTACCACTATTTCTACCGTTGTCATTGCCATCTTCATCTTTCTTGTGATCCTTTTCACATACGCCCCTTTTCTTAGACTTGGAAGAATGAAGCTTGTCTTTCCCAAAATCAAGCTTGACCACGGACTCCGCTACATTCATGGCTTCCGACAGCTCTTGGACACCTTTTTGTTCCATTTCCTATCTGACCCACGACTTCAATCCATTCTTGAAAGTAAGCAATGCCTCTTTCTCAGTCACATCTAAAATTTGGAGCATGAATTCCTTGAACTCTCGAACATACGCCTCTACTATGCCCTGTTGTGTTAGCCATCGTAACTTTACTTGAGCTTTTTCCTCAAAAAATTCTGGGTAAAACTGTCCCTTCAACTTCCATTGGAACTCTTGGCACGTCCTAATCTCACTTTGTCTTTTATCTGTTGAATTGCATCGCCACCATAAAAACGCAATATCGGTAAGAAACATTGAAGCAGTATTTACCTTAATCGCATTGTCCATGAAGCCTTTGGCACGAAAGTAGTTTCCCATCCTCCATAAGAAACTATCCACATCATATGCAAACCTTGTCCCCGTAAACTCTTTCAGCTTAGGGATAGCCTCGCAATTGAGTTCTGTACTTGACACTCCATTCCCTACAGTTACTCGACATAAGGCAAGCTCTCCCAGAGCTCTTCTATTCTTGTGTTCAAAGCCTTTGTCGTGGCCATTGTTTCATCCTTTAAAGCCATCACCATGTCCTCGAGAGTATCATTCCTCTCTGTTAGCTTATCCTTGTGTGAATTTAACAAATTGTTTACTTTATCCATGTAACACCCCTAACCCTATCTGTCGCCGAATTAGGGTCATGAGGCATTATCAGAGTTTACAAAATATTTTTGGATAAATCGAGTCAAACACTATTTATTTCTCAAAATTAGTCTTAACATCTCTTAAATAGGCCCTCGAGGCCCAAAACAGGCATTAGAATCAATTCGAGACTAATTAGGATCTCAGAGAAATTTTCTACAAACTTCTAAAATTTTCTTACTTATAGGAATCACACATCTGTATGGGCAAAATAAGACTATTTTCCAAGCCCTATTTCTCACCCATTTCATCCAAAACCTGCACAAAACTTTCCCAATACCAACTAACCAATTCAAGCATGATTTACAAGCCAATTTCAAACATTTAACATGATATGTATACTTACAATCTTAACTCATATCTTACCTTTCCATAACATACATGGTTAAATCTAATTAACCCAAAATGTACCAAGCATACATGTATAACCATAATTTACTTTATAAACATACCAAAATCAAGTCATTACAAGCCATTCCAATGGCTAGATTACGTTCATCCAATTCAACATTAACATTGGTACTAGTAGTTATACATGCCATTATACCAAAATAAAAACATTTTTTTATACCAAAATGAGTAGATTGATAATGTGATGATGCTCCGATTTATCTCTAACCTTTCCGAGCTTCCGAGCACTATAAAACATAGAAAATAAAACCTAGTAAGCATTTAATGCTTAGTAAGTTCATGTAACCAAAAACTAACTTACCAAGTGTTTTCATTAAATTTAATCAAACATGTATGCATTCAAGCAAGTAATTCATTGTCCTATCACATACAACTTCATCATCAAAGTTAGTCAAGCAATTACACATAATATCATCACATAGATGAGCTCATCATGTCATAATTTATATTTGCTTATAATTCCATACCACATGTACATTTTCAAGAGAAATTCATTCAAACCCATTAACCATTTCCAAGTTTTGCCCATTGAATTTATCGGAGAATTGATGGATACTCTAGTATAGTACATTTAAAGTGTACGTAACTCTCGAACTACCCTTTTTAAATCATTTGGGCAATTCGTATGCTTCGATGCTCACACAGAGCTACGGTAGTCCACAACATATGTGGAATACTACCAATCCTCGATGCTCACACAGAGCTACAATAGTCCGCAACTTATGTAGAATACTACCAATCACTATACTCATGGAACTTTATCTCATAATGTCTAAGAGACTTATTGGGATTACTTATTTGAGTTAAATTCTGTCTGCAACATATGCAGAATCACCTTTACAATATTCCATCGAATTTCCTTCATTCAACCGAGACTTATCCTTTTTCTCAAGTCACAATGAACATACAATCATATAATCATATTTTATATATATTAAATATTCACTTAACATTCATATCACATAATCATACAATCCAAACATTTCAAGAATCAATATTAAGTTACATGAACTTACCTCAATACTTGTTTGTATACAATCTGGGGCATTTTCCTTTCCTCGATCTAGCTTCGTATTTGAGTTTTTTAGATCTAAATAAATAAGTTAAATCATCAATTTAATACATTTCATATTCATTTAGGCTCAAGTTACACTCTAGAAAAAATTACTATTTTGCCCCTGAATTTTTCATTAATTCCAATTTCGTCCCTAGGCTCGAAAAATAAAATTCATACAATCTAATCCTTGCCTAGCCGAAATTTCCATATACCATTTACAGCACTTATGTTTCACAAAATTAAAAATTTTTCTTTGAATTTCACAAGTTTACAATTTAGTCTCTATTACTCAAAACTTTTTAATTTATTCTTCAATTTAGTCCTTTACCCAATTCTAACTTGAAGTTTTATCAATTCAACTCCTAATTCATCAATTAGTTCAACATAAACCATGTCCAAAAATCTACTTTCAAAATTTCAACATATACTAAGTAGTATTTTCTTCTAGGATCATAAAAACTCAAAAATTACAAGAAAAGAAGCTAAATTAACTTACCAATTTAAGTTTGAACCCTTGAAATCCCTATTTTCCCTTTCCTTTTTCTTTCATTCTTTTATATTTAATGATAATAATATAATATAATATAATATAATATAATATAATATAATATAATAATATAATATAATATATTAGTTATGCCGCCTCAACCTTTTTAATTGGCATAATTGCCTATTTGGTCCTTTTAACTTTCTTTAATATATAATTAAACTTTTACCCTTTATGCAATTTAGACCTTTTTCATAAGTACTCCTAATTAAGTCAAATTCACCTAATCAAAACCTAATTAACTATACAAATAACTTCGTAAATATTTATTAAAAATATTTATGAATCTGATTTACCAAAACGGAGTCCCGGAAATGCACTTTTTTTATTTGGTCCTTTTTAATCAATTAACTACAAAACCAATAAAATTTTCTTATAAAAAATTTCATGCCACCTTTCTATCATAATATAGACCATGCTATAATATTAAAATAAAATTTTCTTTTTAGCTCGAATTTGTGGTCACGAAACCACTGTACCGTTACAACTCTCCCCCTTAATTATTTTCGTCCTCGAAAATCTTACCAGTAAAGAGGTTTGGGTATTGTTTCCCCATTGCCTCCTCTGGTTCCCAGGTAGCCTCTTCAATTTCATGTCGTTGCCAAAGAACTTTCACTAGAGCTACCTTTTTGTTTTTCAATTCTTTTGTCTCCCCTGCCAAGATCTTAATCGGTTCTTCACTATAAGTCGTATCGGGTTGAATTTCAATCTCTGTCGGAGAAATAGCGTGTGAAGGATCTGAACGATATCGCCATAGCATAGAAAAATGAAAAACATTATGAATCCAATCAAGTTCTAGTGGTAAAGCTAACTGATATGCAACCAATCTGATTCTTTCTGTAATATCATATGGTCCAATGAACCGTGGACCCAGTTTTCCTTTGCGACCAAACTGAAGAACTTTCTTCCAAGACGATACTTTCAAGAATACTTTGTCACCGACTTGAAATTCTATTTTTTTTCGTTTCAGATCAGCATTGGACTTTTGACGATTAGAGGCTGCTTTCAAACTGTCACGGATCATCTTTACTTTCTCTTCGGTTTCCCGAACCAAATCAACTCTATGTATCTTTTTCTCACTAAGCTTTGTCCAATACAATGGTGTTCTACATTTATAACCATACAGAGCCTCATATGGTGCCATTTTAATACTGGACTGATAGCTATTATTATAAACAAATTCAATCAAAGGCAAATATCTTTCCCAATTACCTTCAAACTCTAACACACAACATCAGAGCATATCCTCTAACACTTGAATTACACGTTCTGATTGGCCATCAGTCTGAGGATGGAATGCAGTACTAAAATGCAATTGAGTTCCTAAAGCTTTTTGCAATTTATCCCAGAAACAAGATGTGAACCAAGGATCTCTATTCGAGATAATAGAAACTGACACTCCATATAACCTGATAATCTCGGATACATACAATTCAACCAATCTGTCCAAAGAATATTCCATACATACTGGAATAAAGTGTACAGACTTTGTCAATCGATCAACAATTACCCAAATGGCATCTTTCTTTTATGGAAACAAAGGTAATCCCAACACAAAGTCCATTATAATCCTTTCTCATTTCCATTCTAGTATCGTAATTGGCTGTAGTAATCCCGAAGGTACCTGATGTTCAGCTTTAACTTGCTGACATATCAAACATCTCGATACAAACTCAGAAATGTCACGTTTCATTCCTGATCACCAATACATCCTTTTCAGATCATTAAACATTTTATTACTCCCCGAATGTATAGACATAGTACCACTGTGAGCCTCATGTAAAATCTTCTGTATAAACTTTGAATTCTTCGGTACACATACTCTGCCTTTGAATAATAAACAATCATCAGATCTAATCTGGAATTCTGAATCAGTACCCAATTCACATTGCACCCGTTTAGCTTGTAATTCATCATCATTTTTCTGTGCTTCACAGATTTGCTGTAGAAACATCGATTTAACTTTCAATTTAGCTATAATTGTACCATTATTAGACAATGAAAACTGAGTATTCATATATTGTATAGCAAATAGAGATTTTGTTTTAAAGCATCAACAACTACATTAGCCTTACCCGGATGATAGTTAATAATCAGATCATAATCCTTTAGCAATTCAAGCCACCTGCATTGTCTCAAGTTCAAATCTTTCTGTGTCATCAAATACTTTAAACTTTTATGATCAATATAGATATGACATTCTTCACCATACAAGTAGTGTCGCCATATTTTAAGTGCAAACACAATGGCTGTTAATTCAAGATCATGTACTGGGTAATTCTTTTCATGTGGTTTTAGTTGTCATGAAACATATGCTATTACTTTACCTTCTTGCATTAAAACACAACCTAAACCGCTTAATGAAGCATCACTATAAATAACAAATTTCTTACTCGATTCAGGTTGTACTAGAACAGGTGCTTTAGTTAACAGGTCTTTCAATCTGTCAAAACTCTACTGGCATTCATCAGTCCACTCAAACTTTACATCTTTCTGCAATAGATGTATCATTGGGGAAGCTATCATAGAAAATCCCTGTACAAATCTTCGATAATATCCAGCTAATCCTAGAAAACTTCTAACTTCGGTCACATTCTTTGGTGGCTTCCAATTGACGATAGTTGAAATTTTACTCGGATCAACCCTGATACCTGTAACAGACACAATATGCCTAAGAAAACCGACTTCCCGAAACCAAAACTTACATTTACTAAACTTGGCATACAATTTCTTTTCACGTAGGGTTTGCAGTACAATTTTCAAATGAGCAGCATGCTCATTTTCATCTCGGGAACAGACTAGAATATCATCAATAAACACTACCACGAACTTGTCTAAATACGGTTTGAATATTCTGTTCATCAGATCCATAGACACAGCAGATGTATTAGTCAGCCCAAATGGCATCACAAGAAACTTATAGTGCCCATATCTAGTTCTAAAAGCTATTTTCAGAGCATCAGACTCTTTTACCCGTAACTGATAATAACCCGATCGAAGATCAATCTTCAAAAATACAGTGGCACCTTTCAACTGATCAAACAAGTCATCAATCCGAGGCAACGGGTACTTATTCTTTACTGTGACTTTGTTGAACTGTGTATAGTCAATACACAGTCTCAAAGATCCATCTTTCTTCTTTACAAACAAAATCGAAACACCCCAAGGTGAGTGGCTAGGTCGAGTAAAACCTTTGTCAGTGAATTCTTGCAACTGTGCTTTTAACTCTTTTAATTCAGTAAGAGCCATTCTGTAAGGTGCTACAGATATTGGAGTATTTCCCGGAATAAGATCTATATAGAATTCTACCTCTCTTTCCGATGGTAACCCAGGTAACTCTTCTGGAAACACATCAGGAAACTCACATACAACTGGCACTGATTGAATCTTTGACTCAGATACTTTAGTGTCCAACATATATGTAAGATAAGCATCACACCCTTTTCTAACATACCTCTATGCTAACATGGCTGAAATCACATTAGACAATCCCTCTATCTTATCAGATTCAACACGGAGCAAGTCACCATTTTGACATTTTAACTCAATGTGCTTCTACTTACAGTTTACCACTGCATCATGTTGGGTTAGTCAATCCATTCCAAAAATTACATCAAATTCATCAAAAGGCAATAACATCAAGTCAGCCAGAAAGTAATAACCTTTAGCCATCAGTGGACAATTTTTACAAAATTTATCCACTATAAGATACTGGCCCAGGGAATTTGAAACTTTAACTGTAAATTCAGTGAATTCAATAGGTAAATTTTTAATGGATACCAGCTTTGTACATATATAAGAATGTGTGGAACTAGGATCAATCAGAGCAGTAATATCAGTGTCCAGTAAAGAAAATGTACCAGTAATAGCGTCCGTTGCAGAAGCATCCTCTCTAGCACGAATGGCATATGTCTTTGCAGGTGCTCTCGCTTCTAATTTATCTGTTGAATCCTTTGTAGCTCCTCGACTACCACTGACATTTTTGGGATATCGGGGTGGTCTACCTTTAGAATTAAGATTAACCAACTTTGAAATCTGATCTACTTATTTTTCAACTATTTTCGGACAATCCCTGAGGAAATGATCGAGAGAATCGCATTTATAGTAGGCTCATTTCTTCATATAGCATTCCCCAAAATAGAATCTATTACAATACTGGCATCTCGATTTGGGGTTACCGACACTTCCTACACTAGTCACAGATGGAGTAGAAGATCTCGGATTAAAGTGTTGGGAGCCTTGTCCCTTTCCAGAATACCCCATGGTTGAGGTGGAATGATCATAATACTTCTTTGACTTCTTCGAAATAGAAGATTGTGACCTCCCCATAGGTCTTTTACTAAAAGTTCGGGTTTCTCTTTCGACTTGTTTCTTTTCTTTACTCAATTCTTCTACTTTGTGTGCCCGATCAGCCAATGCTACAAATTCCCTGATTTCTAAAATTCCAATCAACAGCTTAATATCTTCATTCAACCCTTCTTTAAATCGTTTACACATGTCAGCCTCAGTCGGAACCCACTCTCTGACATATTTACTTAATCGAACAAATTCCCTTTCGTACTCAGACACAGTCATATTTCCCTGTTTGAGCTCAAGAAATTCTTTCATTTTATGATCGAGGAATCTCTGACTAGTATATTTCTTTCGAAACTCTGTCTGGAAAAATTCCCAAGTAACATCTTCTTTCGGTACCACAGAAATTTTAGTATTCCATCAATGATACGCCATATCTTTTAACAATGACACAACACATTTTAGACACGCAGCTGGGGTACAAGATAATTCATCCAAAACCCTGATGGTATTTTTTAACCAAAACTTAGCCCTTTTCGGATCATCTTCAGCTGCTTCCCTCAATTCTTTTGCACCATATTTTTGAATTTTATCTAAGGGAGCTTTACCAGTTCTAACAAGTTCAGTACCTGTTGGTATCTCGGGAACCGATTGTGGAGGAGCAGGTGGGGGAGCTTGTTGTATAGCAGGATTAGTTCTCAAATACTGATTAAACCACTCGTTCATTGTTTGAAAGAAGGTTTGTTTTGACCTCTAACCTCGACTTTCAGATACGAGCCTTCTAATTCTACTACTAGACTCTTCTATTTGTATTGAAGCTGGAGTATAGCTCTCAGCTTTCTCAGATTCAGCTTGGTTGGATGATATTACTATAATAAGAACATAATTAAAATGATTAGGAGACATCACACTATCGTAAATAATATAATGACATGTATAGCTAATCCCTTACTTGCTATGTTAGTCTGAGAATTGACTAAACTGTAGCTCTGATACCAACAAATGTAACACCCTTAACCCTTATCAGTCGCCCGAACAGGGTCATGAGGCATTACCAGAGTTTACAGAACATTTTTGGATAAATCGAGTCAAAACTATTCATTTCTCGAGATTAGTTTTAACATCCCTTAAATAGACCCTCGAGGCCCGAAATAGGCATTAGAATCGATTCTGGACTAATAGGGATCTCGAAGAAATTTTTCGCAAACTTCTAAAATTTTCTTACTTATAGGAGTTACACATCCGTATGGGCAAAATAAGGTTATTTTCCAAGCCCTATTTCTCACCCATTTCATCCAAAACCTGCACAAAACTTTCCCAATACCAACCAACCAATTCAACATGATTTACAAGCCAATTTCAAACATTTAACATGATATGTATACTTACAATCTTAACTCATATCTTACCTTTCCATAACATACATGGTTAAATCTAATTAACCCGAAATGTACCAAGCATACATGTATAACCATAATTTACTTTATAAACATTCCAAAATCAAGCCATTACTAGTCATTCCAATGGCTAGATTACATTCATCCAATTCAACATTAACATTGGTACTAGTAGTCTATACATGTCATTATACCAAAATAAAAACATTTTTGTATACCAAAATGAGTAGGTTGATAGTGTGATGATGCTCCGATTTATCTCCAACCTTCCTGAGCTTATAAGCACTATAAAGTAGAGAAAATAAAACCTAGTAAGCATTTAATGCTTCGTAAGTTCATGTAACCAAAAACTAACTTACCAAGTGTTTTCATTAAATTTAATCAAACATGCATGCATTCAAGCAAATAATTCATTGTTCTATCACATACAACTTCATCATCAAATTTAGTCAAGTAATTACACATAATATCACCACATAGATGAGCTCATCATGTCATAATTTATACTTGCTTATAATTCTATACCACATGTACATTTTCAAGAGAAATTCACTTCAAACCTATTAACCATTTCCAAGTTTTGCCTGTTGAATTTATCGGAGTATCGATGGATACTTTCGTATAGTACATTTAAAGTGTACGTAACTCTCGAGCTACCTTTTTAAATCATTTTGGCAATTCGTATGCTTCGATGCTCACACAGAGCTATGGTAGTCCACAACATATACGGAATACTACCAATCCTCGATGCTCATATAGAGTTAAGGTAGTTCGTAACTTATGCGGAATACTACCAATCACTATACTCATGGAACTTTATCTCATAATGCCTGAGAGACTTATCAGGATTACTCATCCAAGCTAAATCCTGTCTGCAACATATGCAGAATCACCTTTACAATATTCCATCGAATTTCTTTCATTCAACCAGGACTTACCCATTTTCTCAAGTCACAATGAACATACAATCATATTTTATATATATTAAATATTCACTTAACTTTCATATCACATAATCATACAATCCAAACATTTTAAGAGTCAATATTAAGTTACACGAACTTACCTCAAAACTTGTTTGTATACAAAAATCTACTAATCTGGGGCATTTTCTTTTCCTCGATCTAGCTTCGTATTTGAGTTTTCTGGATCTAAATAAATAAGTTAAATCATTAATTTAATACATTTCATATTCATTTAGACTCAATTTACACTCTAGATAAAATTACTATTTTGCCCCTAAATTTTTTATTAATTCTAATTTCGTCCCTAGGCTCGAAAAATAAAATTCATGCAATCTAATTCTTGTTTCAAGCCTAGCCAAAATTTCCATATATCATTTACAGCACTTATGTTTCACAAAACTCAAAATTTTTCTTTAAATTTCACAAGTTTACAATTTAGTCCCTATTACACAAAACTTTTAACTTATTCTTCAATTTAATCCTTTACCCAATTTTAACTTGAAATTCTATCAATTCAACTCTTAATTCATCAATTAATTCAACATAAACTATGTTAAAAAATCTACTAACTTTCAAAATTTCAACATATACTAAGTAATATTTTGTTCTAGGATCATAAAAACTCAAAAATTAAAAGAAAAGAAGCTAAATTGACTTACCAATTTAAGTTTGAACCCTTGAAATCCCTATTTTCCCTTTCCTTTTTCTTTCTTTCTTTTATATTTAATGATAATAATAATATAATATAATATAATATAATATAATATAATATATTATTTATGTCGCCTCAACCTTTTTAATTGGCATAATTGCCTATTTGGTCATTTTAACTTTTTTTAATCTATAATTAAACTTTTACCCTTTATGCAATTTAGCCCTTTTTCATAATTACTCATAATTAAGCCAAATTCAACTAATCAAAACATAATTAACTGCACAACTAGCTTCGTAAATATTTATTAAAAATATTTATGAATCTGATTTACCGGAAGGGAGTCCCGAAAATGCATTTTTTTTATTTGGTCCTTTTTAATCAATTAACTACTAAACCAATAAAATTTTCTTATCAAAATTTTCATGCCACCTTTCTATCATAATATAGACTATGCCATAATATTAAAATAAAAATTTCTTTTTAGCTCAGATTTGTGGTCACGAAACCACTATTTCGATTTCACTAAAATTTGGCCATTACAATCCATAGTAGATTTGAGAGATTTGGTCACATATTCTCTAGAATACTCCATCCAGTCGTCTATGCAATCCTTTATGTCCTCTAAGGAATCCTCAAGTTTGTCCACATGTTCCTCTACAGCTAACAATAAATCCTCCGAAAGGATTGGTTTTCTAGCCCCCTCCTGATCGACTTCTTCTTTTGACATCCCAACGGTCCATTCGCAACTAATAGCTCTAATACCACTTGTCACGGAGTTAGATTTTTTGTCTCGCAATCCGTGCGGTCTTAGGCGATTCGTTTGTTCCAAACTCGCCTAAGTCAACCTTAACACCACAAGTGAGGATTCTTTTAGAATTCCTCTCAAGCACCAATTTGTATAGCAGGAGCAATTATGCCAAAAGAAGCTACAAAAGAACAACAGAAAGCCATAGAAAAGAACGCACGAGAGGTGTTTGAGTAAATGCTCTCAATATTATATTACTCTCAAAGAATCATGAAACAATGGATGAATGAAGTAAAGTGAATAAAAATGAAGGGTAGGCTCTCTATTTATAGTTGAGCTCCCCCAAAACCGATGGTTTAGGTTAAGTTACATCGATGGACAATATTAACTTATCCTTAAATCATGAGATTTTACAAGATATATAGAATCAAATCAAATCAAATCTTTACAAGATATGATTCCTATCTTGGGTCATATCTTCATCATTGAGCCATCCAGGCTTCAATTTGACAGGCTTCCCCAACAATTCTTGGAATTGGGCCAGTTCTCATGGGCTAAATGATCCCTATCTAATCAATAGACCTTCATGGGGTGCATCTTGTGCTGTGATCACGGGCTTTGCACTTTGGCCCGTGACAATAGGACAAACTTATAATAGTCCCAATAGAATTTTTTATTTCATAGTCACCATCGCAAACATGTGTGGATTTCAAATCAAAATATATCTATTCAAGTTGTCATGGTTAGTCTCCAATTATATTAAACATGATATAATAAATAAATCATAGTAAAATATACCTGAAGATTTGAGTGGTTAAAGGCTCTAATGATTACCCATAGTGCGCAAGCCTCAACTAAAGATTGGAATTGCAATAGCTCTAGAAGGCAATCAACAACAACTTGAGCAACAGATTTGGAGTGACCGTATTATAAACAAAAAGAGAATCGTGCGGATAACATGTTATAAAATAAAAGACAGAGAATAAAGAATAAAGAGAATGGGAGAGCAAAGAGAGAACGTATTTTATTGATCAATCGGAATATTTACAAAGCTTCTCCAAAGTCTCTATCGGAATATTTACAAAGCTTCTCCAAAGTCTCTACTTATAGGCATAAGAAGTATAAATGAAGTAGAGATCTACTTCTAATCACTATCAAAATTTAAAAGACATCAAAACTTATATTGATCTTGATGGACATCCACTTAGTAAGATATTCATAACAATTTCTATAATTTTCATCCATTAATTTTGTAGAATTTAGTATAACGTTTCATCCATTATAATTTGTATGTTAATTACATCTTTTATTAATGGATAATACTGTTAATTACATCTTTTATTAATGGATAATACTATACTAAAAATATAGAATAATGTTTAATATAATTTAGTATATAATTATCCATTGCAAAATAGGGACTGATATAGTAAATTAATGGAAACTTTATATTAAATTATACTAAATTATATTCAATACTAAGTTTTTAAAATTTTTTATTTGAACATGTTTTTTTAAATATTTAAATCAAATTTGGATATTTTATACCTACTATTTTTTTCCTTCAAACAATTTATTGTTCAAAATAAAAAAGGAAAAACATATATTGTTGGAAAAATGAATTCAAGAAGTAGCCAAAAAGGAATTCACCTATCCTCGAGACTAAGGTTGACCTACAGGTTTGCCTGTGTGTGAGTGTGTGAGTGTGTGAGTGTGTGAGTTTAAAATCGCGCAGTATAAAAAAAAATATATACATTTTCACGTAAATACTAAACAATTTTCTCTATTTATAGGTGTTTTTGGAAAAAAAAAATTGTAGGATTTCCTAACAATGAAAATTAATATAACATCTTCAAATAAATGCACAGAAGTAACCCCATTTATTTATATTACGTGGGTCTTATTTTTTAAAATTCTTTTGTTTTAATAATTATAGGAAATAATAGACATCCCTCTAAATTATTGTGGCTTGATTATTAAAGAAATGTTTTTGCTTATAGTGTGAAGTATTAGCCTTTAATTTCTTTTTTCATTTTAAACTAAATAGTTTTTTTACCATTAATCTCATTATAACTTCTTATCATATCCACTGTTTTTAATATAATACTTAGAATTACCCATAATCCCTCCCCAATCTTTAAATAAAATAATGCGCTTCAGCACACTCGAATTTATGTCCTCTTGCACTGACAACAATATCGATATCAATATTCAATCGGCCATTTTAAACTAAATATTTAAATTAATTGGTATGTGATATTAGTAATTTAGAACCCTTATTATTAATAATTATATTTAGAAATAGTGTGTATCTTTTTTCTTTTCTTTTTTTAAAAAAAAAAATTGTTTCTAACTTTTTAGAAACATGTTATGTAACTTTTAAGATTATTAAAGATTTATGTTATTACTGAGATATCACATATTATTTAATAAAATTTCAATAAATATATTATAATTAATTCACGCATATAAAAAACAAATTTGACTCTTTATGCTATTATAAGGAGTAACTTATGTAATATTTAACTAAGAATAACTTACGCATATATTTCAAAAGAAACCCAAAATACTTCTCATTTCAATCTCTCCTTTTTCTTCTCTTGTTTTGTCCTAAGCTTTTTATATTTGATTTTGATTGTTGAGTCTCCACTCTATTTTATTTTTACTCACTTTCATGCCTTACCTATTATATATATATATATATATATATATATTTATTTATTTTTCTCATTTTTTTTAACCTTTTCTGTTTTCTCACCCATTTTGCTGTTGGTTTGAAGGAGTCGAGATACTGGATTTTGATTCTCCTTTAAACTAAGCGTTAAATAGAAAAATAATGGTACATTATGTTCAAACAATCGGTTTTTTAATTGTTAATTAAATCAAATTTAAAAAAAAAATCAAATTGAAATATTTCGATTAATTCAATTGCTTAATCAAAATTTATATGTTTTTATATTTTGGTTTAAATAAGTATAAAATATATCAAAAAAAATATTAATAATATTCTTTTGTCTTGAAAGCTAATCGAATTAATCTATTTTTTTTTTGGTGACATAAAATCTAAGGAAACATAATGATTACATAGAATGGTTTATATTCAAAAAACCTCTAACACTATCATCTTTAGTACTGCTTGAATCTCCTCCGAGGGCTCATCGAACATACATAAGTTCTCATTATTCTTCAGAGCTAATTTTGTTAAAGTATCTGCTACTTGATTATTTTCTTTCGGAGTGTATCTCAGAAATCACTTATCTTTATTACATAATTAACCAAATTAACCGAAATTTCAAGTCTTGAAATACTACATAATTAAAAACATTGCATAAGTTTAGTTAATTACTCAATTTTGAATTAAATTAATCAATAATTAAATTTTAAAAAATCATTAACTGACCTCCAACCGATTAATTGAATGAATTTTTAACAACCTTTTTCCCAACCTAAAAGATTTTATTACGGTTTCAACTTCTAAGTGGCTTTTTTTCTCTGAAATTTGCGTTGAATTTTTAAAACATTTTATATCCTACCCATCATTTCTTATCTAAGGAAACATAATGATTTCATAGAATTGTTTGTATTCAAAAAAACCTCTAACACTATCCTCTTTTAGTGCTGCTTGAATCTCCTCTGAGGGCTCATCGAACATACATAAGTCCTCATCATTCTTCAGAGTCAATTTTGTTAAAGTATTTGCTACTTTATTATTTTCTCTCAATTTGTATCTCAGAAACTACTTATCTTTATTACATAATTAACCGAAATTTTAAATCCTGAAATACTACATAATTAAAAACATTACATAAGTTTGATTAATTATCAAATTTTGAATTGAATTAATCGATAACTAAATTTCAAAAAACCATTAACTAACCTCTAACTGATTAATTAATTAAATCGATTTGATTTTAACGCGAATTTTTAAAAACCTTCCTCACAACCTAAAAGATTTTATTACGGTTTCAACTTCTAAGTAGTTTTTTTTTTCTGGAATTTGCGTTGAATTTTTAAAGCATTTCTCTACAAATTTTAATTTCCTACCTCCTTACTATATATCCTACCCTTCATATCTTAGCTATGAGTTTAGAATTGAAAACAGCTGTTGCTGACTAGAGGTGCTCATGGGCCGGGCCTAGCTGGGTTCGGCTGGGTTGAACTAAAAATTTAAGTCCACTCATTGGGCTCGGGCCGGGCCGGACCCAAAAAATAGGCTTAAAATTTTGTCCAAGCCCGACCCAAATAAAAATACTAAAATCTGGGCCTGGCCCGGCCCGCCCGTATTTATTTTTATATTATTTTATATAATTTTTAAATATATATAATACATCAAAAATACTAAAAAAATCACAATAAATATTTTCTAACAAATTGAAAATAAATTTTAAAAAATATGTAGATTTAAATAGCACTAAGATAGATGCAACTTAACAAGCAAATACCTCTAAAATAATAACAAAATTAACAAATACCTTTAAAATAATAACAAAATTAATAATAAAATAAGTTTTATACAATATCCAAATAATAACAACAAAATAGTAGTAACTAATAGTAATATGGTAGCAAAATATAGAGAAAACAACAAGAAAATAATATTAAAAAATAAAAAAATAGTAGATTTTTTTGTCATTTAGTGAATTCGGGCCGGGCCGGGCTTAGGCCAAAAATGCCTTACCCGAGGCCCGACTATTTTTTTAAACGGGCCTCATTTTTTTGTCCAAGCCCATTTTTCGGGCTTATATTTTTGTTCAAACCCTCCCACATTTTGGGCAGAAAATTGGGCCGAACCGGGTAGCCCAACCCATGAGCAGGTCTACTGCTGACTGCGGAGCACACCAGGGTGCAAAAAATATATAATAAAAAGCTGAACAATCTTTTCATACAAATAAAATCCGAGCATCAATGGAGTTTTTGCCTGAAAATATGTCTTCAGGTCTTTCTAGCTGTCTTTAAAAGGATTAACTTACCTTAGGATCCTTTCACCACAAAGATTGCTCCAACACTCTCTCATAATTAGGTTATATGTTTTACTGTGTTCTTAAAGTTAAAACTGGAGTTCCAATCATTAACTCGAAAAAGGGACAATCTTCTATAATTTCAAGCTCTTAGCCTTGTACTTCAATTTATCCTCTTAAAAAGAGTATTAATTCCCTTGTGATTGATTAAACCACTAATCATCCAACTCATATTATTTGTCTTAAAAAAGAGTTTGCTTTAAAAGGTTAAAATTAAATCTTTCTATTTTTTTTAATTTTAAAATTTTAATTCAATTATTATCGTTATTTGTAGTTTTTATTAAAATTTATTAATTTAATATGTTTATTTTCTATCAATTAAATGTCACATCATGTGAGGGCACTTTAATCAAAATTTCATGTTGACAAATTTTGATAAAAATATTTTCAATTTTAATGATTGCACTGAGATTTTTAAATAAAAAAAGTAAGAGAATTTCATTTTTATCTTTTTATGTATAAAGATTAAATCTTAAATTTTGTCAAATTATAGAAACTAACAATCTGAACCGTAATCGGTGGATCACATCGATGACAGCCCATCAAATCGGTGCCGCCGAGAATTAAAAGTTTAAAATCTAATTGTTATTTAACATCCCTTTAAAAATGTATTATTCTTAGAAGAAATTAAATTTTTTTATTCCCTCAATTTTGGAAAAAAAAAATATCTTTGCTAACGATGATCCATAGATTCTGTCCTATATTTTGCAATTGAAAATTTTCTTTTGAGAGTTGAGACAAAATTTCTTTAAAACGTTTACAACATGAACAATGATAATTAACATGAATTATGGTATGAAATTAATACACATATACACGAATGCTTTAAATAATAAACTAACATCACAATGCATTTTTATTTTATTTTTTCAACATCACAATATGTCTAAACATATACATATTCAAAACATTGCTTAAATAATAAAATTTAAAAAAAAATTAAAATTATCAACCATTCAATATCACAATCCTCATAATTATATGAAACATTTTCGTCACAATCGTATCTAATTATTTTATGTCACATCAATATATTTTATTCAACTCTAATTAGAAAAAACCTTTCTCCAATTAAGGTTTTTTGGTTTATTATTAACCCACAAATCAGCCACTCCTCGTCATGGATTTTGTTGGAGATTTTATTTCTTGAATATTAAGGAAGGTGTTTCTTTTTTAAAATATAAACTATTTGCATTTTCAAAAATTTTATGACAGAACTTGATTGAATATTAATTCGATTAGTATAAGTATTATTGTCAATATAGGAGAATATGAGTTTGATTGCGTTGAAATACATTATCCTCTTATTTATAGGTTGTAAGGGGTTATGAATAATTTTAACTATTGTGTCAAAAAAAATAAATATTATTAGAATATATAATGAAATTGCTCAAACAAAATTTCATCGCAAAAAATTTAATATATATATATATATATATCTGAATACCCTTTCGCAAGACAAAACTAATTTTCCATTTTCATAACACGAAACCCAACGGATTTGAAAAGGTTAATAACGTTACAATAAGCATAAAAATCGCTTGAGAAGCTTGGAAGCCCAATATCGTACTTAGCATTTGAGGGAGTAGCTGACGGCGATTCTGGTGATGAAACAAATTCCATAGAGTTTCCACATTAAGACGACTTGCCTAGGAGGCCTCTGAACGGTATCAATAGAAGAAGCGTTGGCACTACTTCGCTGCCGCGAAGACTGCAGAGGATTTGTGACAAGAAAGAAGGGGATTTTGATTTTGCATCCTTTGGGAAGGAATGAACTAGATTCTGTAATCCCTCCATTTTTTTTGCTCAGCCTATAATCCCTCCATTGCTGATGTTGAATTGCCTAGACCCTAAATCCCTCTTTTTCTAATTTGTTAATCTTGAGGAAGGTTAATTTTTAATTTTGGGTAGCTTTTCTCTTCTCTTGTGAGTTAAAATATCTGATTTTAAACTTCATTCTCATTTCATCTCACTCAAATATAGATATTAAAAAAAAAAAAAGTGAAGAGAGATATTTATTAATTCGAGTTAGAAAAAGAACAACTGATATGACATAAAATAAATGAAAAGGATTATATACGAAGTGGTGAAAAGAGTTAGGATTTTGGTTAAAGTATTATTTTTATATATTTTTAGTATATGGAATAGTAATAAATTAATTCAATTGATAATATTTAATCATGGTTTATTTTTAATAAATAGAAATATATATATTTTCTTTTTAATAAATAAAAATATATATATATATATTTACTTATAGCTATTAGTTTAGAAAAATAATACAATCATATTAGTTTTCTTTTTTTTTTTTTTGCTTATTTTCTCATATTATTAAATTAATAACCAAACAAGACTAACAAATATAAAAATACTAAAAATAATAGAATGGATTAGATGTTAAAAAAATCCCACGTACATAGTCCTAAATTCGAAGAAGCTCAATAGTTAAAATTGAGAAAGCCCACACTAAAGCAGTTATTGGGTTGGTACATCCCTAGTTGCTAGATCTTTCTTTACATTTACATTTTCAAATTTCAGCTCACTTTTATGGTAAAATTGATTGAACAATCAAGATTATTTCAGAAGCATTTAATGGAATAATCATTACAAAACAATCTAAGGCAATTACAGAAGTAATATTAAGGGGAACTACTTCAACATTCAACTTATTCGAATAACATGAAGTTTATTCATAATTAAAGTTAGAAGTTTATGTTTGGAAGGCTAAAATTAAATTTTACAAGGGTCAAATTCGTATTCGTTTAGAATTTTAAAGGAATTAAATTGATTTTTTTTATATTTAAGGGAGTTAAAATATATTTTTATTATTTAATTAATTTATAATTTTATAAAATAATATAAAATTTAAGGGACTAAATTACTAATTTTCCATTTGGAAGGGGGCGCCTAATCATTTCAAAAACTTTGTTCCTATAAGTATATTTCGGCATCACAAAGTTCGGAAGGTAGTAGAGTAATTTTATGAAAAACAACTTTGTGTTTATTCACTAATGTTCGAAAAAAAAGGTGTATGCAAAAATTATGGAATAAATAGTAAAAGGTAAGAAGTTTTCCTTTTTTTAGGATAAAAGTTTAGCATAGCTCTATTTGAATATGCTTATGAAAAGTATTCGAATTATTCCTACTATTGTTAATCACTTATCACATGTTTATGACTTCAATTTTAGGAATAAAAAGTTTCCTCATCATAACATATGTTGTAGTTCCCTCGTGAAAGCTTGAATACAAAGGGGAGCCTAAAACAGAAAATTGTTACTTTATTCCCCTCAAAATTTATAAAATTTTAAATTAATATATTGTAAGATTATAATTTGGCCCCAAAATATTAAAATTTTAATTTAGTCTTTTTTAAAAACCATGAGGATATAAGCCAATACAATGGTGAAATTACATTTTAACTCTCATAAAAATATATAACTTAATCTCGACCCCCTTAAATTTTTTTTTGACTTCGCCACTGCTTGAGTATAGAGCTTATGTAACTGCACATGCATAGTTCGAGGGAAAGAACTTACAAACCATTTTGATAGGGATAGCGGATCAAGATCTTATTCAAGTTATTCAACTCGAGAAAGATTTAGATGTGACCTGAAATAAGAAACAAAACATATTTAGGAAACAAGAATCACTTGAAGGTTGCTCAAGATCGCCAAAAGGTGTAAGTAAACAAAAGGAGGAGAGAGATATCTTATGAAGTTGGTGACAAAGTGTTAAGTTTCACATTGGAAAAAGATTATTCGTTTTGGATTAAAGGGGAAACTTAGTTTGAGGTTCATTGGACCTTACGAAATTTTAGAGCGTATAGGGCTAGTGGCATACCGTTTAGCCCTTCCACCAGAACTATTGATGTTCACAAAACTAACTAAAAATTTGGCTAAGACAAGTGCACCTATAAATTAATAGTTTAACTACGATGAACAAAGATATCGTTTGTAACACCCCTCACCCGTATCCAACGCCGGGACAGGATTCGAGGCGTTACCGGACTTAAACATTCACAAACATACAAAACCGGGTCACCAAATTTCGCCCAAAATTAAAACTTTTCAAACACATGCATATTGTCCCTTATACAGGCCTTCGAAGCCTATAACATACATCAGGGTGATTCGTGACTAAACCGAGAACTTTGAAAATCTTTGGGCAACTTAAACAATTTTCATGCTTTGGAGAGTCACACGCCTGTGTGGGTTGGGCCATGTGGTCGTACACGTCCGTGTGGCTTGGGACACGCCTGTGTCCTCAGCCCGTGTAACTCTCTATTTGTGACGTTAGCAACCGTTTAAGGGCACACGGCTAAGGCACACACCTGTGGCCAGAGGCCGTGGCCTCCACACGGCTGAGACACACGACCGTGTCTCTGCCCATATGGTCAAAACTTAGGCTAATTTCCTAACCTTTTTGTCATCTTTACAAGCACACACATACATGATTTCAATGGCATTCATGATAAACTAATCTAGTCACATTATTACATATTCATTTGACCTTGTCATCTTATTAAACACTTGTACCATTATACTATGGTTACTAACTTATAAATTAAACATCCATGTTCAGGGTACCAACAATTTATTACCATATCACACATTTATTCTATGGCCATGACCACCTCGAATGGTCCTAAGGCATTTACCATGTACATATGTCATATACTTCTTATACATAGTGAACAAGCATAATCACATAACCACGTCACAAGACATTTACACATATCATGGATAAATAGGCTTACAAGCCAAAATCATTATAAGCCACATCTCATGGCTATATTCAACAAATTAATATAAGCTAATACCTTTGGCTAACCACAACAATAGTCATCATAGAAAAACTAAGTCCCTATACATGCCACTCACAAGAAAACATTTAACATATACATGCCAATACTTCAAGGATAATGACTCGATAGTGTGATGTTGCCTCCGACGATCTCCAACCCCGAGCAGACCTAACAAAACTAAAAGAAATGGAAAGGAGGGAGTAAGCTTTTTGCTTAGTAAGCTCGCATGAAAATAATAAGCAATGCGATAACATGCTATTTTCATATTCTTTCTATTTATTCAAATTCCAACTAAGCTGTTTTCCCAAGTCATAGTCATTAAATTATTTATATCCGGAGCTACGGAACTCAAAATTAAGATATGTTAATTTTCCAAGAAACTAGACTCATATATCTTCTTACCATAAAATTTTCAAAATTTTTAGTCTAGCCAATAAGTACATTTTATTCTTTAAACTCTTCCCTATTTTGCTGTCTGACAACTTCGACCTCTATCTACTAAAAATCAAATATCTCATAGTACGAGACTCGGATAATGTTCCCATCTCATTCTCTTGAAAATAAACTCATTAAGGATTTCATTCATATGAATTTTAACTCATAATTATTTATGTGCAATTTCTAGTGATTTTCCAAATTTGAGATAGGGAAGTTACGAGACTCGGATAATGTTCCCATCTCATTCTCTTGAAAATAAACTCATTAAGGATTTCATTCATATGAATTTTAACTCATAATTATTTATGTGCAATTTCTAGTGATTTTCCAAATTTGAGATAGGGAATTTGGAATCACTCCGACTCTGTCTCACAAGAATTCATATATCTCATAATAAAAAATTCTTTTGCTTACATCATTTCCTTTATGTGAAACTAGACTCATTAAGATTTAAATTCATATTTTATTAAGCTTCTAACTCAATTTCCATTATTTTTGGTAGATTTTCAAATTCCGACCAATGCTGCTGTCCAAATCTGTTTTGGTACAATATAATGATCACTATCATAATATCATTTCCAACTATCATGAATTTACCATTTCATGGATCCCTTACCCATTGTTTCTCATGGTCACACTTAGTCATACATTCCAAGTATAGGATAATCCCCTATCACATGCACTCAATCATCATATTAGTCTCATGACAATGAACCAGGTAAATTTGTCTTAGATGAGCTCATCACTAATCATCTCATTTATATACATCATATTAATTCCATTGAGTTTCTAGGAAATCCCGATGGATTATCCATTTACCGTCAATTCATAAGAATGATCATTTCATGTATGCACTCCCGCGAATCTCACATTTTTATGGCGGGATTACCAGTCCAGGCTAAATCCCTTATAGCGACAAGCACCTTTAATGAGTTCGGATCTAAATTGCCAGTCTAGGCTAAATTCAGACCCTAATCGGATTACTCATCTGGGCTAAATCCTCAATGCACACATGTTTTTCGGGAGGCTTGATCACTCAAGAAACACCCGTCCGAGCTAGATCCTTTTTATATTTGAGATAAATGCATTACCTGTCTGGGCTAAATCCTTTCTGCAACACATGCAGGATCTCAAGTCACGTATAAATCATGGTTTATCCATCGAATTATCATTTTTAACCTCAACCGGGACATTTATCAGCATGTCATTATTAAAGGTGTATTTCATTGATTTTCATGCCATTAACAAATGAATTTTCATACATTCACAAATCAAGCAATTAGGTATATTCTGAATTTATTTTAAGTTATCTGAACTTACTTGTCAAAATCTCGTCAGGTACAACTGTGTAGCAACTCATACAACCCATGTAATATTAAAATAACATTCAATTCATGTAACAATAATTTGCCATTCAATTTCACATGACACAACAAGCATTACATTTTTCCATATCATACACACCATCCATCAACTTCTCTTAAACATATTAAATCATACAATTTATGCCATATCAATAGAGAATTACAATTCATGCATGGTATTGCATTATTATTAACACACAAACTTACCTCGGATCTAGAAACGATAATTTACCATTTTAGTCCATAATCTTGTATTTTCCCAATTTAAGCCCGAATCTGGTTTTCCTTGATCTATAATATCAAATTTAGCCTACTAATCAGTCACACTATTCATATGGGTCTAAAAATATTTTTTACAAATTTTCATTTTGACCCCTAAACTTTTGCATATTTGCACTTTTGCCCCAAGGCTCTGAAATTAAACTTCATCCTATTTTCTTATGTTTTATGACATGCTGATCATTTTTCTCTTCTATGGCAACATCAAATTCTCACTCTAACATGTACTTATGAACATTAGGTATTTTTACCGATTATGACGTTTTACTCGTTTTCACGTAAAATCGCTTAGCAAAAGTTGTTTATCTAACACCTAACACTTATTTTCTACCATTAGACATCAAAATGCATGCATATTACTCATGGGTAAATTTTTAAACATAAATCCTAGCTCAAAATAATGGTAGAAATGAGTAGATCATGTTACCGGGACTTCAAAAATGTAAAAACATTAAAAACGGGGTTCAGGATCACTTACAAATGAGCTTGGAAAGCTTGAAAACCCTAGACACGGTGTTTTTCATGATACATTCGGCCATGAGGAAGAAGATGAGCAAATTTGGCTTTTTTTTGGCTTTTTAATTCATTTAATTACCAATTTACTAAAATGCCCTTAATGAAAAACTTTTAAAAACCTATCATACCATGTCCATTTTTGTCCACAAACTTCAAAATGGTATAATTACAATTTAAGGACCTTTAATTTAAAAACTCATAAGAATTAGACACTTCTAACATGTAGAACTCAACTTTTGCACTTTTTACAATTTAGTCCTTTTGACCAAATTGAGTGCTCAAACGTCAAAATTTTTGAACGAAATTTTCACAAAATCATTCTGTGAAATCGTAGAACATAAAAATATAATAAAAATGAAAATTTTCTCATTGGATTTGTGGCCCCAAAACCACAGTTTCGACTACGCCAAATATCAGGATGTTACATCGTTCCCACGAAGATTACAAGTACTAGTAATTACCATCTTTCTATTATTTAACCGAGTAATTCGAGTGATTAATTAAAACTAAAATTAGTTAATTTCATTAATTAACGAACACGTCAAAGAACAAATCATGAAAAATAATCGAATAACAACCAAGAAACAAAACAATACCCAGGAAAGAATCCTCCCAAATTTCATCTGTCATTATCAATCTAAATTGCACAATTTCTTTACTTAACTCCTTGATCCATAGAATAGAAATCCCTAAATTATGTTAATATCTCTTTCAAGCATAAAAGCAACTGACTCTAGGTTGATTAATTGAAATTTCTTTCTAATTAAAACCCCTATTATCGCATTAACTCGTGTTATGGATTCCACTATTAGATTTGACTTTAATCTGGTAGATTTATGTCACTATTTCTAGAGTTGTATGCAACTCTACTCAATTACACAAGATATAATCTTAAATAGGGTTTATTCAACCGTCGATTTAAACACATTGAACATGAATCAATACTCTAGAAATATTAAACCAATAATTAAGAGCACATAATTGAGAACAAGAAACTAAGTATATATTGCGTAAAATAAAAATCAAATGACAGAATCCATCATAGGGTTCATCTCCCCTAGGTATTTAGAAAATTAGTTCAAGCTTGAAAATAGAAACATTCAAGATACAATATAACCGAAAAAAACCTCATGATAACTTCCGAAGAAATCAACTGGGAATCTTCAATCTTGACGAAAATCTGCTTCAAAGTCGACTTCAATGGTGTTTTTCGAGTTGTTTTCTTGAGTATTCTCTAACATCTCTTTCTTAACTTCTTATTTTTGTCATATATATGTCTTAGGATGTTTGGAAAACCTAAAAATTGTGATTTTTTGCTGTTCAGTGCAAAATTTCGTGAAATCAACACGGCCTACCACACATTTATGTGGGTCAAACGACCATGTGGTCTGGCCGTGTGAAATGGTTTAGCTTGTGTGGCTCCTACAGTTTACTCTGACGCTCTTATTTTTTATTATTTTTTGCTTATTTTTCTTTCAAGTACTCTATTAAGCATTAAAACATGAATTTAAAGGATTAGGAGCATAAAGTTCACAATTAACATCGAATAATTACCCAAAAATGCATTAAGAATAAGGTTAAAACATGTTACTTTTAGCACTTATCCAAAATCCACGACGTATTCCATGTGTCAATGTTACAGAGCTATTGCTCTAATCTAGATCATGTAGTTTAATTGAAGACATTGGAGGTAGAACCAAATTTTTTATACGAGAAAGAGCCTATATGTATCTTGGACAGGGAAATTAAGACACTCATGAATAAAGAGATTCTTCTAGTTAAGGTGTTGTGGTGAAACCACAAGGTAGAAGAAGCCACATAGGAGAGAGAGCACCATGAAAGATCAATATCCGCATCTCTTCATAGGTACAAAATTTTGAGGACAAAATTTATTTTTAGGGTGGGAGAGTGTCACACCCTAGTTTGGCAAACTAGTGATGTTCAAAAGACTACATCGACAAAGACCACTTAAGTTACAAGACTTAGACTAGATAAGGTTGGTAACTTTGTGGCGGAGCACTACGTAGAACTTTGCCAATACTACGGAGTACCATTCCAAGTGATAGCAAGAATATAGTTAGGGCGAGGACCTTATTAGGTAGACTTTCTCACTAATAAGATCGCCACCTGTGTTTTTAGTGTCGTTACTAAAGTAAGTACGATGGCTTGTAGGATATTTTTAGGTCACCTGGCATCCTAGTGGAGGCAGCGTGTTAGTAATTAGGACACTTAGGGAGTCTCGTAGGATGTGATTAATTAGTGGAAGTATGCGAGAACGAGTACTGATTAGAGATAATCTTGATTGAGATTTGGACGTAAATTACCTATAAATAGGATAATATGATAGTAGAGTGAAGATTTCTGATTCATCTTCTCCACTAGACTTTGTTATCATTGAATAAAACATGAGAGTTCTTCGCTAACAAGGGTGTTAACTGTAAAAGCTTAGAAGAGCTTCTATGCTAGTTGTTTGTTGGTAAATTCTTAAACCTTAAGTTTTACCAGATAGATAGAAGCTAACGTAATAAATGATTGGTAAGACCTCTTTGAATATTGAGTAGAAAGGAAACTTCTATCCAGAATTTGTTTGCATGTCTACAGATTCTTGTTGTATCATAAGTTTTTGGTCATTTTTTTATGTTCAAAGAAGTTTTTATTTTTTATTTTTTAGCTAAAAAAATGAGAGAAGATCCCAGTACTAAAGGAAAAAAAACCAGTATAGTAGACAAAACTCTAAATAAAGTATTCTAGTGAGTTTCTTTGTACCTTGTGTCTGGTATATGAGTTAATTCGTTTTCTTCTTAACTCTGTACAGTCAAGTAAGTGGCTTTTTTATTTGTCTCTGATGTTCATGTCTGAGGAAGCCTATCAAAGAGTCAGTACATACAAGCCTATATATGGTTAAATAGACCAAGAAACATGGTTTGAGTATTCCTTCCTTAGTGCACAAGCTCCGTATTCAGACTGATGTAAGGAGGTATCGAAGCGATATTGTGTATAATGATAAAGAAGACACAAGATAAAATCTTTTGCCTCCAGTATGACATTTAGATGCAAACCGTGATTGATGAAAATTTGACTTTTCTAGGGAACACTTAAGTGTTCAAACAAGGAAGGGAGTCAGGAGGATATGGTGGAGATATTGTTAGTTAGCTTTGATGAGCAGATATGAAGATACATAAAATTGATTCTTTGGGAACCAGGATCAGAAGCTAGCACAAGGAATGTGGGTACGTGAGAAAGGGTGTATGAGGTAATGCATGTTGCATGAAAATGTAAACAGTAAGCATGTCAGCCATATATGGTAGTCCATGCAAGTGGCGTATTCACGGAGCAGATGTGCCTGTGACTGTCATATACGAGTTTAGCAATCAGTGTGATCTACCAATAGGCTGAGTTTGATTGCGGTAGTGTCTGCCAGATAGTCTACAGACCAAAAGTAATGTATCCGCCAAATAGTGTGAACTAATATGACAACTTGAGTCCTTTTTCATAATGTTTGATAGTAGTCATGGTGAGATTATTCTTCCTAGGAACTAAGTTCACATGAACTTACCCAGTTTCTTATTCCTTTTAGGTTCTTAGGTTAAACGTGGTGATTGAAGGGATATAGCCAGATATGCGAGCATTTGTGAGCCTTCTTATTTTTAGGGTTAACATGTATTTGCTGGGGGTACTAGGACAACTGTTAGATACTGCCATTTTGAAATTTTTAATCTATATTGAAATGTTATTTTGAACATTTCGAATGTTGATTGGAAGCCTTGTTGCCATAACATTATTTGTGACTTATTAATTTTAATTAAGTAGCCACCAAAGGTTAATCCATGCATCTTTAAATCCTGAAATGTGGCAGGTTGTTATTTTAAATGTAACAACTTATTTTCAGTGAAATCGAAATAGTGGTTTTGAGACCACAAATTTGAATTTGAAATATATATTTATTATTATTTTAATGTCTACAATATGTTAGTAATATAGTATAAAAATTACGTTCAGAAATTTTACCGTTTGCTTACTTAATTCGATAAAAATTACTAAATTGTAAAAGGTTCAAAACTTGAGTTCTATAAGTTAAAGGGATTTATTAGCTATGAAATTTAATAGTTAGAGGATTTATGTAGTAATTATTCCATTGATAATTAGAGTGGACTACTATGGCCATTGTTTATGTTTCTTTTAAAGGTTAAGTAAAAGGTTAAATTGGTAATTTAGAAATTAAAGTAAATTAAAATAAAAAAAAAAGTTGTATCATCTTCAACCTTGAGCATTACCACCAAAAATTGAAGAAAAAAAAAGAACATTAGGGATTGAAAGCATTCGGTCATATCTCCCTATTGCATGTAAGCATTTTTCATCTTATTTTTAATAATTTTTATGTTTTTGGAGTTGTAACTTAATCTAGCTAGTCCAGGGACTAATTTGAAATTTTTTGAATGTCTAGACTATGAATGCATTTTGGTTGTCTGTGATGTTTAATGGAAGAAAATGAATCCTTGTTGTTAGATAAAAAACTTTTGTTAAGTGATTTTTGATAAATTTGTCAATTAGGGGTTAAATTGAAAAATATGAAATATTCATGATGTAATTTGTGAATTAATGAAATTTTTGGGCTGCGATAAACTTGTATGATATTCTGCTAGGCTTGGGTAGGGATGAAATTGCATGAATTTCATTTTATGAGCCTAAAGACTAATTTGTAAAGAAATCAAAAGTATAGGGTAAAATGGTAATTTTGCCAAAACATGATTTTTGGATTAAATTGAATAGAATGAAGTTTGAATTAGTTAAATTTGATTATATAGATCAAGAAAAGCAATGTATGGATTTAGATCGGGAAAAAGAAAAAGTAATGGATCAATCGATTGTTTTTCTTCGTACGTGTTTAAGGCAAGTTTGTATATTTAATTAGCATTAAATTATATTTGATTTAAATGCTTTTATGCTATATTTTTGGCATCAAGAATCTACGAAAATATCCAACAAAGTTTCGGTGACTTTCGGATCCCGTTTGAGCCTTAGGAATATATAGGATACAAATAACATGTTATTAGGGGTTACTGTGTTTTAGGTGCTGGTCTCGTACATCCTCCTAGTGGCTGAGTTTTTGGCATTTGTTGTGGTTACTTGATAGCTTGTGTGAGTATCACCGTGTAGTTACATCTTGACTGACAATTATGGCTCGAGAGAGAGCACTGATATGAGTTATGAGATAGTAGTGGTTTCGACCACATATTGGCACATAATGTGCGAGATTATCTCGTATCCAATAATATTCTAGTGGTTCAATGGGTATGAAAAAGGGAAGGATCGACAATTGCTTCAATTAGAGTTGCTATAAAATTATGAAAATGTATGAGTTTATGATGGTTGAAATATGCTTAGCCATATGCTTGAAAATATGAATGCTTATAAGTAGTATGTTCATATGCTATGATGTTTTGAGATGATTTGTTAAGTTATGTGATATTTAAATTTGAGAGGTTGCTGTTGGTTGGGGCTAAAGCCGAGTCATGTTGGATTGACTCAAATTGTTTTATACTTATAAATTGAAATGGTAAGCTTTATTTTTTTGAATTACGAACTTACTAAGCATTTCATGCTTACTTCATGTTAATTTCTTTGTGTACCTAGATATTGGAAGCTCCTTCGAGTTGAAAGTTGTCGGAGATTTCGTCACACTATCCATCGGTCATATCAGTATATTTTGAAGATTTTGGTTCACGATTATAATAGCATGTATAGGTGTTTTGTTTGATGAATTATAACCATTAAGTGTGGACTATATATAAATGATACTATGGTTAATGATCATCTTTTGGTATATTTGATATGGTATATGTAATGCCCCAAAATTCTTATATCTGCTTTTGTGAAAATCTGACACAAACTTGTATCTGCTTCAGTGGCTAATTGTTCTGGATGAGTGTGAGAGGTCCCAAGTTCAAGCCCTGCCTTTGGTAAATTTTGGTATTTATCTGATAAAAGCCTTATACATGTTCAGTAGGCTTATATTAAATTATGTGTAGTGGGATTTATGGGAGTAAAATTAGGGGAAAGCAATTTTCTAATTTAATTTTTGTTCTTTTCCAAAAAGTTTCTTTTTTTTCTCTAAACATTTTCTTCTCATTTTCTTACTGTTGTTATTTCTTTTCTCTCTCTCCACTTCCAAATTCGGGTTTTCCTTCTTGAATTGCTGTCATTTTCCTTGGTTGAATTGTTGCTATTGCGGGGTTTTTTGAATCGGCTGGTAAGTAAAGGTTTTATTGTTACCAATTGGGTTTTGAGTTTGGGAATATTATGATAAAAATTAGTTGGTGAGTAATCGATATTTTTGTGCGTAGGTGAAGGCAGTGAAGCATAGATTTTCACTTTAACGGACTGATTCGAAGTCGTGGTCGTTTTCGGTAAGCGTTAAGGCGATGATTGCGTAGTTGCGTAACCGTATTAAACTCATAATTTGGTTGCTAAGGGTTTGAATACTCTGTTGTTAGGTTTTGGGAGGCTCGAGAGTGGTTTCACATCAAATCGTTACCAGGTGTGTACCCGAAATGCAAGAAAATGAGGTTTCGGTAAAAGTTGAAAACCTCATTGTTGATGCCACACAGCCGTGTGGTAGGCCGTGCGGTAGGTTGTATGTGACAACACGGCCATGTGATCGACGAAGGCTGGGTCGTGTGCAAGACACGGCCGTGTGATGGCAAGGGTGTGGCCGTGTAGGCCACACAGGCTACTCTAAATTAGGCATGTGGGTCCACACGGACACGACACACGGACGTGTGTTATTTGGGCCAAGCCGTGTGATCCACACGGATAAGGTCAATTTGGGTGTGTGGGCTACACGGGCGTATGGGCCCACACGGGTGTGTGGACCCATTATATTGAAATTTTTTGTAGGGTCGCACGGGTCATCCCAATCGACTGTGGGCCTACCGTAGGGTTGGCAAACGCCATCTAACCCTAAAACCAAGCGATGTGTTAGACCGTGATATGATTATGAGCATGCCTATAATTGTATATCTGTATCTGTTTATATAAGCATGTTAAGTATGATTTGTCTGTTAATTCCGTTTGTATGATCTAATACTATGATTGGGGTGGGATGATATATATTTTGGAGAAAGTGTTCTGAAAGGCAAATTATGCTTAATATCTGGCAACACAGCTGCATTATATCTGATATGTGCCGCATTCGGTACAGCATGGTGTGTAGGGCTGGGTGGGTGTTTTAAACCCGACATGGTTAATTTGGGCTAGGCCGTGTGATCCACACGGACAAGGTCAATTTGGGCATGTGGGCCCATGCGGGTGTGTGGATCCGTTATACTAAAATTTTTCGTAGGGTTGCACGAGTCATCCCAATCATTTGTGGGCCTACCGTAGGGTCGATAAACGCCATCTAACCCTAAAACCAAGTGATGTGTTAGACTGTGATATGATTATGAGCATACCTATAATTGTATATCTGTATCTATTTACATAAGCATGTTAAGTATGATTTGTCTGTTGATTCCGTATGCATAATCTGATACTATGATTGGGGTGGGATGATATATATTTTGGAAGAAGTTCTAAAAGGCAGATTATGCCTAATATCTAGCAGCACAGTTGCATTATATCTGATATGTACCGCATTCGGTACAATATGGTGTGTAGGGCTGGGTCGGTGTTTTAAACCCCACATGGTGTGTAGGGATGGCCGGAGATGGTGTACAGATGCTGGGGGTAGGATCTTGATTTCTGTTTCTGACTGCATATCTGTATCTTTATTTGAAATGGGCCAAGGCCCAAATCTGCATCTGAATCTGTAATGGTCTTAGGCCCAAGACTGTATTTGACTAATATCTATTATTCTGTATGTGTGCATACTTAACTCTGCTGGGTTACACATTGAGTTTACGTAAACTCACCCCTTTTCTGTTCGTCTGTACAGGTAACCCACAGTCTTAGGCGGATCGGAGCTGCAGAGTCCCTTGGTGACCACATGTTCGGACTGGTTTAAGTTTTAACCAATTTATATGTTCTGATTTATTCTGGGTTCGTTTTATGTAAATTGGACTTTATGGACTGTTTTACTTTAAATTAGGTTAGACTACAATTTTATGAATTAATAACCGTAAAACACGTTTTAACTCAAATTTTATCGGAAGCATATATTTTCTTAAACCTTGAACGGTTTTCTAAAAACAAAAAATTTTAAAGCTTTCGCTACGAATTACGTTTTATCGTTAGATAAGTAAATGAAAAAAAATTTGAAATTAATAATGGCGAAAAAAGTTACACGAACTGGAAAGGATTTTTAGGTTAAAGACAACGATTTTTCAACACATTTTATGTGACACTTTCGGATTTGACCATAATGTTTAGGTCAGGTCTGGGGTGTTACATTTAGTGGTATCAGAGTCAGGTTGCAAAACTCGGCTGTGAATTTTGTGTTTCAAAATTTATTTTCAAAGAATTGGTTTATAAATGGTTTAAAATATTCTGATTGAGAATGTGGTTCATCGAGTCTCCAGCGTCGGTCCTGTAAGTAATTTTGTACTTAGTTAAACTATTTTGAAAACACTATAGTTAGTAAACTCTAAAACTATAGTGAAACTAATTAAGACTAAAACTTTCGAAAACAACTCTGAATTTTTGATACTTTATGCATAAAACATCTATTAATAAATATTAAAACTGAAGCATAAAATTTTTAATGTAGATAAACTCGATTAGACAATGAGCGCACTAGGTATCCATGGACGTGGTACTCAAGGACGTGGTAGAGGCCCTAGAGGGGCTCGAGCTAAGTCCTCATCTCTGGGCAGCATGCCGAATCTGGACACGAGTGAGACCCTGTGTCATCTGCTACTGAGACTGGGTTTTAGAGTCGACCGGCTGGGGACGACACACTGTCCCAAGCCATGTTGAGGATATTAGAAAGGGTCGCTTGACCCAATTCTAGATCTGAGGGCTAAGGGTCAGTAACTGAGCGACTCCGGTCCAACAGGGCTGAGTTATTTAGGGGTGTCACAGAAGTCGCACCTAATGTGGCCGAATATTGGTTGGAGGACAAAGAGAGGATTATAGACGATCTGGACTGTACCCTTAAGCAGAAATTGAAGGGTGCAATCTCTTTACTTCGCGACGAGGCATACCAGTGGTGGTTGGTCGTTAAGAAGGACACTTATCCTGATCGTCTGACTTGAGATTTCTTTAAATCTACATTCTAGAGCAAGTATGTGAGAGCGAGCTATATGGATGCTCGTAGGCATGAGTTTCTGAACCTCACGTAAGGTGACTGATCCATAGTCGAGTATGAGGCCGAATTTCTGAGGCTGAGCCGCTATGCTCGAGGTATGGTAACATCAGAGTATGATAGGTGTGTTCAATTTGAGGACGGGCTGAGAGATAATCTGAGGACCCTGATTGCTCCACAGAGGAAGCGAGAGTTTGTTGTACTGGTGGAGAAAGCTAAGATTGCTGAGGATATTAAGTGCACAGAGCGCCAGAACAGAGACCGTGAGAGAGGTAAGAATAAGAGGGATTCAGAGCTCTCGAGTTCTGTGCAGAGGCCTAAGAAAAAGGCCAGATCAAATGGGCCAATTAGAGTGGGGGCCCCTGTTCCCTCTGTTGCTTCTACTGGGATACTGCCTTATGGATATTGTAGTAGGCACCATCTGGGTGAATGTTGGAGAAGGATTGCGGCTTGTTTGAGGTGTGGGTCCCTTAAGCACCGTATTTAAGAGTGTTCATTGAGGACTGATCAGGCGCTCCGGCATCAGGTCCTGCACAGTCACAGAGAGTAGTTCAACAGCCACCTAGGGGTCGTGTTCAGGCAGGGGTGGTAACGGTTTGGGCCATGGACAGAAAGCACCAGATAGAGGTGCTGGACAGACCGATGCGAGACAACCTGCTTTGGTTTATGCTGCTCGTCACCGAGAGGACAAAGATGCTCCTGACGTTATCACTGGTACGTTCTTTATTTCTTATATACCATATCTTGCTCTAATAGATATATGATCTACTTATTCCTATATAGCCTACTTTGTTTCTAAAAATATAGGGTTATTGGTTGAGAACACTATGAGTGAGGTTGGGACAATCTATTCGGGTTGGTAAACTCTATAAGAATGTACCCTTAGGGGTGAAAGGAACTGTTTTTCTGGCAGATCTGCTAGAGCTTCTATTTGGGGAGTTCGATATAATTCTGAGAATGGACTGGTTGGTTAAGCACCGGGTTAGTCTGGATTGTACGACTAAGAGGGTCATTCTGAGAACCAAGGAAGATGAAGAGGTGGTTATAATTAGAGAGTGTCGGGATTATCCGCCGAATGTGATCTTAACACTAGTAGCTGAGAAACTGGTCTGGAAAGGGTGCGAGGCGTATTTGGCTTAAATCAGTACTACTGCTTCTGGGAACTCTTCGATTGGGGATATCAGAACTGTGAGGATATGTTTCCGAATGAGTTATCGAGATTTCTTCCGAACCGAGAGGTTGAGTTTGGGATCGAGCTTCTTCCAGGTACAGCTCCGGTGTCTATCGCTCCCCATCGAATGACACCGAAATAGCTTGCAGAACTTAAGGCTCAACTGCAGGAGTTGTTGAACAGTTGTTTCATCCGTCCGAGTGTGTCTTCGTGGGGGGAACCAGCATTATTTGTTAAGAAGAAGGATGGAGCCATAAGGATGTGTATAGATTATTGTCAATTGAACAAGTTGACCATTAAGAATAAGTATCCACTTTCGAGGATCGATGACATATTTGATTAGTTTCGAGGGGCTTCTGTATTCTTTAAGATTGATCTTCGATCAGGGTATCATCAGTTGAGGGTTAAGGGTGTGGATATTCATAAAACTACTTTTAGGACTCGTTATGGACATTACGAGTCCCTAGTGATGCCTTTCGGGTTGACGAACGCATCGACCTCATTCATGGATTTGATGAACTGAGTGTTTCAGCCTTATCTGGATCAAATCATCGTGGTCTTCATCGACGACATACTGGTACACTCTAATACTGAAGATGAGCATGATGGGCATCTCAGAGTAGTACTTTAGACTTTGCGTGAAAAGCAACTGTATGCTAAATTTAGCAAGCGTGAGTTCTAGCTACATGAGGTGACTTTTCTAAGGCACGTGGTTTTTGCTAAGGGGATTCATGTTAATCCTCGAAAGATTGAGGTTGTGCTAGATTGGAAACAACCTAAGAACGTATTTGAGATTCGCAATTTTCTGGGTTTGATGGGATATTATCGTTGGTTTGTCAAGGGGTTCTATTTGATTGCAGCTCATTACTAAGCTGTTGCATAAGGGTGCTCCTTTTGTCTATATTGGTGCATAGCAAGAGAGCTTTGAGAAGTTCAAGTTTGTTCTGACTTAGGCTCCTGTTCTGACTCAGGCTTTTATTTTGATACAGCCTGAATTTGGAAAGGAGTTTGTAGTGTATAGTGATGCATCACATGTCAGTTTAGGATGTGTGTTAATGCAATATGGAAAAGTTGTGGGAAATTTGTAGCCTATGCATCCCGTCAGCTTAAGATGCATGAGGCAAATTATCCGACGCATGACCTTGAGTTAGTTGCTATGGTCTTTGCACTGAAAAATTGGAGGCACTATCTGTATGGTGAGAGGTGTATCATCTGCAATGATCACAAAAGCCTCAAGTATCTCCTTACTCAGAAGGAGTTGAATCTTAGACAGCGTCGTTGGATCGAGTTGCTTAAAGACTATGATTGCATGATAGAGTATCATCCGGGTAAAGCCAATGTAGTGGCCGATACTCTAAGTCATAGGGCGATGACTGATTTGAGGGTGATGTTTGCACACTTTAGTCTATTCGATGATAGGAGTCTATTGGCCGAGTTACAAGTTAAGCCGACTTGGATTGAGTAGATTCGAGATAAGTAGTTGGGGGATGAGTCTCTAAGTTTACGGTTTCGTCAGGTGGAGAGTGGCGACACTTTGAATTTTGGACTGAATAATGATAAGGTACTCTATTTCCGTGGTCGGATTTGTATACTAAACGATGTGGACCTAAGGTAGGCGATTCTAAAGAAGGCGCATAATAGCCCTTATGCTATGCATCCCGATGGTAATAAGATGTATCGCGACCTTCGTGAGTTATACTAGTGGCTGAGTTTGAAACGTGAGGTTACTGACTTTGTGGCTCGATGTCTGACGTGCCAGCAAGTTAAGGCTGTGCACCAGTTTCTTTTGGGTTTATTACAACCAATCAAGATTCCCTTATGGAAATGGGAACGAGTGACTATGGACTTCGTTAGTAGGTTTCTCTTGACACCCACTAAGAAGGATTCTGTTTGGGTTATCGTGGATCGATTGACCAAGTCTGCGTACTTCTTTCTGGTTCGGATGGACTTTTTTCTTCAGAAGCTAGCGAAGTTGTACATCTCCGAGATAGTTAGACTGCATGGGGTTTCAGTGTCGATCATTTCTGATAGGGATCCTCGTTTTACTTCTCGATTTTGGAAGAAATTGCAGGAGGCTCTGGGTTCAAGGTTGGATTTCAGTACTGCGTTCCATCCTCAAACTGATAATCAATCTGAGAATGTGATTCAAATACTGAAAGATATGCTTCGGAGCTGCATGATAGATTTCCAAGGTAGTTGGCAGGATTATCTGCCTCTAGCTGAGTTCGCCTACAATAAAAGTTTTCAAGCTAGTATTCAAATGGCATCTTACGAGGCTTTGTACGGTCGCAAGTGCTGCACTCCTTTGTGTTGGATTAAGTTGGGTGAACGTTGAGTTTTGGGTCCTAAGTTGGTTTCTGAGATTGAGGATAAGGTTCGATTGATTCAAGATCGTCTGAAAGCGGCTTCTGATAGACAAAAGTCTTATGCAGATCTGAAGAGGCGAGAAATTGAGTATTCTGTGGGGGACTTCGTTTTTCTCAAGGTTTCTCCATGGAAGAAAGTTCTGAGGTTTGGTTGGAAGGGCAAGTTGAGCCCTAGGTTTATGAGGTTAGATCAAATCCTGAAGTGTGTGGGACCGGTTGCTTATCAATTAGAGTTACCTCCAGAGTTAGACAACATCCACGATGTTTTTCACGTCTCGATGTTGAGGCGATATCAGTCTAATCCATCTCACGTTGTTTCTGTTGAGGAGATCAAAGTTAAGCCAAATTTGACCTTTGAAGAGGAGCTTGTTCAGATTCTGGATCGTGATGTTAAGGTTATAAGGAAGAAGTCCATTCCATTAGTGAAGGTCCTGTGGCAGAATCATAGTATTAAGGAGGTCACGTGGGAACCTGAGAACTCAATGCGTCAGCAGTATCCTCATCTATTTTGATCAGGTAAATTTCAAGGTCAAAATTTCTTTTAGGGGGTAGAGTTGTAACGCCCCAAAATTTTTAGATCTGCTTTTGTGAAAATCTAAAACAAATTTGTATCTTCTTCAGTGGTTAAGTGTTCTGAGTATGTGTGAGAGGTCCCAAGTTCAAGCCCTGCCTTTGGTAAATTTTGGTACTTATCTGATATAAGCCTTATACATTTTCAGTGGGCTTATATTAAATCATTTGTAGAACCATATCAGAATGGGCCTGCTGGTTTGGTGGTTAAGTTGAGTGTTAGTTTGCTAAAGGTCTTGTGCTCGAATCTCTACGCGAGTGAAGGAGTTTATTTTTGTTCATTTGACCGAGAGAGTTTCGGTCAAACTAGAAGTCTGAGGAAGCTATGTGTAGTGGGATTTATATGAGTAAAATTAGGGGAAAGTAGTTTTCTAATTTAATTTTTGTTCTTTTCCCAAAAGTTTCTTTTCTTCTCTAAACGTTTTCTTCTCATTTTCTTACTATTATTATCTCTTTTCTCTCTCTCCACTTCTAAATTCGAGTTCTCATTCTTGAATTGCTATCATTTTTCTTGGTTGAATTGTTGCTATTGCGGAGGTTCTTGAATCGACTTGGTAAGTGAAGGTTTTACTATTAGTAATTGGGTTTTGAGTTTGGGAAATATTATGATAAACATTAGTTGGTGAGTAATTGATATTTTTGTACATAGATGAAGGCGGTGAAGCATAGATTTTCACTTTAACGGACTGATTCGAAGTCATGGTCATTTCCAATAAGCGTTAAGGCGATGATTGCGTAGTTACGTAACTGTATTAAACTCATAATTTGGTTGCTAAGGGTTTGAATACTCTGTTGTTAGGTTTTGGAAGGCTTAAGAGTGGTTTCACATCGAATCATTACCAGGTGTGTACTTGAAACGCAAGAAAACGAGGTTTCGGTAAAAGTCAAAAACCTCACTGTCGATGCTACATGGCCGTGTGGTAGGCCGTGTGGTAAGCCGTATGCGACAACACGACCGTGTAATTGTCGAAAGCCGGGCCGTGTACAAGACATGACCATGTGATGTCCAGGGTGTAGCCATGTGGGCCACACGGGCTACGCCAAATTAGGAGTGTGAGCCACACGGGCTATGCCAAATTAGGCGTGTAGGCCACACAGGAGTGTGGGCGCATATGGGCATGCCACACGGGTGTGTGGACCCATTATACTGAAATTTTTCGTAGGGTCGCACGGGTCATCCCAATCGACTGTGGGCCTACCGTAGGGTTGGCAAATGCCATCTAACCCTAAAACCAAGCGATGTGTTAGACTGTGATATGATTATGAGCATGCATATAATTGTATATCTGTATCTATTTATATAAGCATGTTAAGTATGATTTGTCTGTTAATTCTATTTGTATGACATGATACTGTGATTAGGGTGGGATAATATATATTTTTAAGGAAGTGTTCTGAAAGACAGATTATGCCTAATATCTGGTAGCACAGCTGCATTATATCTGTTATGTGCCGCATTCAGAACAGCATGGTGTGTAGGGCTGGGTGGGTGTTTTAAACCCCACATGGTGTGTAGGGATGGCTGGAGATGGTGTGTAGAGGCTGAGGGTAGGATTCTAATTTCTGCTTTCGATCGCATATCTCAGATCTCAGATTCGAGATGGGCCAAAGGCCAAATCTGATCTGACCAGAATGGGCTTAGCCCAAGATCAGATTCGATCGATATCTGTTCTTCTGTATGTATACATGCTTAACTCTGTTGGGTTACACACTGAGTTTACGTAAACTCACCCTTTTCTATTCGTCTGCATGGGTAACCTCTGCGTCTTAGGCGGATCAAGTCATGAGTCCTCAATGACCACATGTTCAGACTGGTTTAAGTTTTAACCAATTTATATGTTCTGGTTTATTCTGGGTTCGTTTTATGTAAATTAGATTTTATGGAGTGTTTTACTTTGAATTGGGTTAGACTACGATTTTATGAATTAATAACTACAAAACACGTTTTAACTCGGATTTTATCAGAAGCATGGGTTTTCCTAAACCTTGAACGGTTTTCTAAAAATAATGACTTTTAAAGCTTCCGCTACGAATTACGTTTTATCGTTAGATAAGTAAATGAAAGAAAGTTTTTAAAATTAATAACGGTGAAAAATGTTACACAAACTGGAAATGATTTTTAGTTTAACGACAACGATTTTTCAACTCATTTCATGTGGCGCTTCCAGATTCGACCATAACGTCTAGGCCGGGTCTGGGGTGTTACAGTATAAATTTGTTACATATATGGCTATTTTATAGTGATTATCTTTGCATATTTAGTTTATGAACATTGTGGCAAATATAGTATTGGAATGATCCAATTAGTAGTTTAATTATGGATTAAATGGTTAGATTTTAGGTTGACTAAGCTTGGATAAGCATATGAAAAGTGAGTTTTGAATGCTTAATTTTAGGTGCAATTGGACTGTGTATTAGTTGTGAGTTTGGGTGAGAAAAGTGGCTTAGAAATGACATATTTTTTGTCCACACAAGCAGAGACACAGGCGTGTATCTTAGTCGTGTATGACACATAGCCAGGTGACACAGCCGTGTGTCCCCTGTATCTTAAATTTGTACATAAAAATGCTCACACGGCCTAGCACACGGGCGTATGGCTTAGCCATGTGGCTCAAGTCAGTATGCTCAAATTGTTCACACGACCTAACACACGGGCACATGCATGTGGCTTGGCCGTGTGAACCAAGTCAAAGAGCTCACAAGTTTGGACATGGGCTAAGACATAGCCGTGTGTTCCTATTTCGAATGCCCACATGTTCTGAGACACGGATGTGCCTCTTGACCGTGTGAGACACACAGCTTGGCCATACAAGCGTGTGTCCCTTGCACCTTTGAAAAATTTCAATGTTTTCTAAAAAATTCTTTAAGTACCCGATCCCAACTTGTTTTAAATGTTTATTTTGAGCCTCGGGAGCTCGCATAAGAGACGATATGACTGAATTTGATTTGTTTCTGATATGAATGTTATAGAAATGAAATGTTTGTTTGTTTGATTTGTAAATTCTGGTAATGCTCCATAACCCTGTTCTGGCGACGGATTCGGGTTAGGGGAGTTACATTAAATTTGTGCTTCCAAATAAATGTAGTCTTAAACTAAATGAATACCACTCTGGTAATTGGGGTATCTACTAAAATGGATAATAGTTTTAAAAAGAATAGCGTGTTTTCTATTGGGTCAACCTGTGACGCTCCATACCCGGGTCCGACGATCGGGTCGGACATGGGGTATTACAGTAAAAACTTGAAAAGATATTACTTCTGTCCTTTAGGTTGTGATGCCAAATCCTTGATGTCATGACATTGAAGTATTCCATCACTCTTAGGACTTAAATTTCAACAAGTATCATACTGCAGGTGAGTTGGTGATGGAGTTGCAACATTGAGAGGAAGGCGTCATGACATCGATTTCTAGTTTGCGACATTGCATTGTTGAAGTCGTGACATCAAGGGAATTCACCACTGTTGAAGGATCTCAATCATCCAAGGGGCCAGAGTCATAACACCAACGACTAGAGTTTCGACATTGATGTTGCCAAACATATTTGAAAGTAAGTTGTTGGCAAGGTCGTGATACCAATGTCTGGGTGTCGCGACATCGAGGCTCAATGGGCTAAAATCTGCAATGTTATTCCTCAATCAAAACAGGCAAGATTAATTGTTAAGTACGGGGCAATTTTATCCATTATAGGTTAAAATTGTCATCACTATATATAACATTTTTAAACATGTTTTAGGGAGCTATTTTTTTTAGGTTAATTTTAGTTTGTGGCTTGTGATGTTTTCTTTGATTTTTTCCTGTAACTATGTTTTTCTCAACTCAAAGGTATGAGGACCTTCTTGCAGCTTTAAGATTTTACCTTCAATATTCAATAGATTTTAGTTAGTCTTTCATCCAAAGTTACAATTGAGTAACCAAAATCGTGGAATCTTTTGTTTACTCTCAATCCCAATAAACAAAATCAAGGACTTCACTGAAAACTCTGAGCAAATTCTAAACTCCTTCAATTTTTATATTTTTTAAATTATTTAAATGAACTTGTTTGGGTATGTTTTTGGCATGTTTGTATCAAAGAAGTTGATGCTTAGTGATTATATTGAATGGTCGTGGTTGGAAGCATTGAAATCGGTACCAAATGGTTCATTTCTTTCAAATACAGTGTCCTCATCTCGACGAGCAACTTTTCTCGTTGTAACGTCAGTCGACAGTGAGTCACATCACGACGTTGAGTGGCCTGAGGTCACGACATGACATACTATTTTGGAGACATCCCAACATGGAATAGATGACGCCAAGACGTTGGTCTTAAACTTTTAAAAATTTTCAATTTGATCCTATTTTATGCGCGGGTTGTCAAAAGAGCTTTCGTAAGCTCGATTAAGGCATGGAAATGAGATATTATTTTATTTAAATCATTATTGATATTGATTGTAACCGCCCGATTTTAGGCCTAGTCGGAACAGTGGTTTTGGAACCACAATTTTGAGGCCGGAGAAAATTATTTTGATGTTATTTTATGTGTTGTAATGCGATTTTATAACTGCATTTTAATTTTGATATATTAATTTTAGCGATTTCTAGTCCAATTTCGAAAAAGGACTAAATCGCGTAAAAGGTAAAAGTTGTGTTTTGATGCCTAAAGGTGTTAAATTGCTTTGTATCTTAAATTGGGGGTCTTTAAAGTGAAATTAGGCCATTGAAAGTGTGATGGCCGGCCAAGGGAGACAAGATTGGTCAAAAAGCCAAGATTTATGGGATTTAAAATGACTTTTTGGCAATAAAATAAAATAAAGAAAATGTTATCATTTTCTTTCATTTTCTTCTTCTCTTTCATCGAAAATGGTAGCAACATGAGGGGTTTGAGAGCTGGAAAATTTCAGCAACATATTTCCCTAGTAAGTAAGTGTTTTTAATGTCTTTCTTGGAACCCCTAAAGCATGAGCTTTCATAAGAGGGGACTATTTTGCAAAATGATTAAGAGTCTAGGGTTTTGCCATGAATGTATATGTGTTGTTTGCTGAGTTTTTATGGAAGAATATGAGTTGTAGTTGCCTAATAAACAACTTTTGTGAAGGAAATTTGCATGGAAATACCTTAAAAAAGGTTATTATGTAAAGTTGTAAAATGGGTTGTTAATGTGTGTGATAATGATTTTTGTGAGTTTCCATAGTTATGAAAATGGTTTATCTAGGCTTAAGGAGTATAGAAATTGAATAAAAATCTTGTTTCGAGCCCAGGGGCAATTTGGTAATTTTGGCAAAATAGAGGGGCAAAATTGTAAATTTTTCCAAAGTGTGTCAATGGACTAATTTGATTAGTACATTGTTTTAATTAGCTAAATATAATGTTTTAGATGTTGAAAAATGCAATTTGGACCTAGAACGGGGAAAACCAATTTATGGACGATTACGTCTTTTTTACCTTTGTGGTATCAAGGTAAGTTCGTATGTAAATAATACCATGCTATACATGTATTTAAATGTTATCATCACATGAATTGTACAAATATTAAAGTGTATGTGATTAATATAATATGATGAGACAAAGCCTTGATAAGTGAGGAAAAATCCTGTTTGAACCTTAGGAATAAAATAAGATACGAGTGACATGTCACTAGGAATTATGAGTCTAGATGACTAGCTCGAGAGTGAGCATTTAAATGTCATGATATATGAGGTAGCTTTAGCTACAATTGAGGCACTTATGTGCAAAGGTTTTTCCGAGTATCCAATTAGTATTCCAAGTGTTCAACACGTAATCTGAGGAAAGAGTTGATGATGGTCCCAATGAGGTAAGTCATTGGTAAGTATGCACTTGAGTTATGTTACGAGTTGTGCAGGTATGTAAACTAAGCCTATGAGAATGCCTTGGTATGTGATGATCTATGATGCATAAATATGTGTTCTTACCATGATGGATGAAATGATGTTATATTAAATTTGTGAACAATGATCATGAATGAGTAACTTAGCCTTGACAGATTTTAGTTATTGCAGTAGTGTAACTTAGAAAATACACTAAAAATAGTGGAAAATGAGTTAGAAGCTGAATAAAATATTGAAATAAAGCTTATTGAGTCTAGTTTCTTATAAAAGAAACCTTGTAAGAAAAAGAATTTCCTATTATGAGATATTTGAAGTTGCGTGGGACAGAGTCAGCATGACTTCGAAATCCCCTGTTATGATTTGATAAAATAATTATAAATTATAAAAAAATGGTTATGAGTTATTATTTATATGCTTAGAATCCTTAATGAGTCTATTTTTAAGAGAAATATACGAGAACATTATTCGAGTCTTGTGCTATGAGATAATTGAACTTTAGTGCAAAAAGGTTTGAACTATCAGATAGTGAATCAGGAGTAAATTTGAGGAATAAAATGTACTATTTGGCTAAACCAAAAATTCTGGAAATTTTATGGTAGAAAGGTACATGAGTATAGTTTTAAAGAAAATTAACAGAACTTAATTTTGAGTTTTGTAGCTCTAGATATAAATATTTTATTGACTGTTGTACAAGAAGATAGCTTACCATGAACTTGAGAATATGTTGGGAACATTGATAAAACATGTTAATGAGTTGTTTATTGTTTTCATATGAACTTACTAAGCGTAAAGCTTACCCCCCTTTCTTTCCCATGTTCCCTAGGGTTGCCAGGTCAGCTCGGGTTGGAGGCCGTCAGAGATATTATCATACTGTCGAGTTAACGCTATCGGCTTAAGTAAATCCTAGTATTTTGAGTCTATGGCATGTATAGGGTTTTAATGTTGAGTATGTGATATTATGATTTAGCCAAAGGCATTGGCTTGTTATTAAGGTAGTATATAGTCATGTGAATTGGCCTATGTTAGCTAATGACGTTATGAGCCTATATGATTATTCTTATGCATGTATGTTATTATCTCTTGTGATGTGGCTTACAACATGTATGCCTAGAGATTGAATTGAGATTCATTGATGAGTTAGTAACTGATGCAAGATTAAGTGATTGGTAAATAATTAATAATGCCTCATGAATGGTTTGTGGATATGATTATGCATGCCTAGTGATAGACATGAGGTTTGTGACGTAATGATACTTATGACAAGTGTCACGGGGCTAGAGCTTTCGTCTCGCAATCCGTGCGGCCTTAGGCGATTTGCTCGTCCAAACTCGCCCAAGCCAGCCTTTACTCGAATGAGGATTCTTTAAGAACTCCTCCAAGGCACCAATCGAACAGCGGAAGCAAACTTATGCCAAAAGAAGCTTATAAAGAACAACAGAAAGGGACGCTCGCAAAGTGTTTGAGTAAATGCTCTCTATTCTCTTATTCACAAAGAATAATGAAATAATGAATGGAGTTGAGTACAAATGAGGGGGAGGCTCTCTATTTATACTTGAGCTCCCCCAAAACCGACGGACAAGATACAATTACATCGACGGACGAGATTAACCATATCCCTTAATTTATGGGATTTACAAGATATTGCCATATCAAATCCTATCTAATCTTAAAAGATATGATTCCCTCTATCTTTTAAGATTAGTTACCATAGTTGCCTAAGTTGCCATATCTTCGCTATCGGGCCAACCAGGCTTCAATCTGACAGGCTTCTCCAACAGTTCCTTAAATTGGGCCAGCTCACATGGGCCAAATGATCCCCATCTAAGTAATAGACCTCCATCGGATGCATTTGGTTCGATGGTCACGGGCTTCGAACTCTGGCCCGTGACACAAGTATGTGGTAATGATGTGAATAAATTCTATGATATTTATTGCATAAGAAATTGACATGAGCATAACATGTTTGTAGATGTTTAAGAGCTCATTTATGCTATGTTGTATGTTAATGGATAAGTATGTGTGCATATGTTGTGAGGGTGACAAATGGCTTGGAAAATAGTCTTGTAATTGTCTACACGGGTGGACAGACGGGCGTGTGTCTAGACCGTGTGTGACACACGGGCTGCCCCCATGGCCGTGTGTGACACACAGGTCATGGCCGTGTTTTAAAGTCAGTGTTGCACATTGGCTAAGGGCATGGGCGTGTCCCAAGCCACACGGGCGTGTGTGACTACACGGTCTATATCCACACGGGCATGTGGAGCCTTAAAGAATGAAATTTTTTCAAGTTTTTCTTAAGTTCTCGGTTTAGTCCCGAACCGCCTCTAATGCATGTTTTGGGCCTCGTGAGCCCGTTTAAGGGACAAAATGTATGTGTAATAAAAAATTTTAAATCGATCAAAATTTTACGGCCTAGTTTTATATAGTTGGTTAAGTTTAAGTCCAGTAATACCTCGAACCCTATCCTGGCATTGGATACGGGCGAGGGGTGTTACATGCATACATGTGAAAATGATCATTTTATTGTGAATCTGACTGTAGTTGCTTGGACAACGAATGTGGCATCCCGTAGCTTGGATCCGGTGATTGGGTCAGGCGAGGGGTATTACAGTATAGAAGTGAGAAGAAAATTCTTCATGCATATATGAGAGGGAACTCTCATTTATTTACAATTTGATATTTGGTTATTCAATTTCACTATTTTACCTTAAAATCATGTGAATTTTCATGACCTACTAAAAAGGAAAATTATAGTAGAGATCGTAAAGAGTTAGAATATCATTTTGGAAGTAATAAATAAGAAATTAGAAGTGAAAAAAATTGAAAAAAAAGTGAAGGATAATGATGAAAGTAAGAAATGGATAGAAGAGAAACAAAGATGAAGAAGCTCTCGTGAAAAGAGGTGAGTATTCATACTATCCTTATTTATATTTCAAAGATTTAAGTTAATATATGTTAATGATTGAATGTATAGTGTGTGGATTTAATTAAAGTATTAGTGATAAGTAGTAAATCATGAGTTATAATATATGAAAACTATAAAGTTTCAAATGAGAAGATAAAATGTAAATGAATTTATATGTTAGTAACATGTCAGCGTGAAAGACTAAAATTAAATAATAAAAAAAAGTGTAATGTTTTGTATAATGAAATTATTTTTTGATACATACCAATATATGTTATGTGATATAAGTATTAAAGTGATGAAATTGGTGTTAAGAGTCATAGTAATAGTAATAATAAGTGAAATTGTTTAATTTAAGTAAAATGAGTTAAATCCATGAATTGCATGAGAAATGAAAATCTAATGATTAATTAATCTCAAAAGTGTATGAAATATAAGAATGTATTTGAATTGTGTATAATAAAATGATAAGAACTTATATACTCAAACCATGGAAGAGCAAAACATTTCAGTAAAATAGTTTCTGGACAGCAGTGGTAATTCAACTTTAAAAATTCATTAAAAATTGTAGAAATTGAGTTAAAAGTTGAACTAAGTATGAAATTAAAGCTTAATGAATCCAATTTTGTATAGAATAAATTGTTTAAGCAATGGAATTGTATATTATGAGATAAATAAATTTAAGTGAGACAAGGTTAAATTGATTTTGGGTTCCCCTATTTTGATTTTGAAAAATCATTAAAAAATGTAAAAAAATATTTAGGAGGTTAATTTTATATGTATAAATTATTAATAAGTCTATTTTCAAGAGAAACAAACAGAAACATTATAAGAATATTAGTAATGAGATATCTAGTTTTGAGAATTTCAAATGAAATTTGATTATCAATCCTGAAGAATGAGGTATGAATAAATATGTGACTATTGTGCGGTGGACTACTTTGTTATGAAATAATAGAATTAGGAGTTGTATAAATTTAAGTGAAAGTTAATGCAATAGGCGGAAAAGATGAGTGGAACATGAATGCAAAAGTTGATTAACTAAAAAAATTGTAGAATTCCTTACTCGGGTTTAGGAACAAACTCGGGTAAGGGGTGTTACAACACTATTCTTCAAGTTGATAAGAATGCAAAAGATGATGATTTGAAAAAGGCTTATAAGAAGCTTTTTTGTTTTTCATTTTTTCATTTTATTTGTTAATTATTTGTTAGGTTTCATAGGAATAATTGGATTCCTCTATTGGGAATGCTATTAGTGCGATTATGAATAAATTTTATAAAAATAACATATTTATTGAGTTTTGGGGTTTATCAAAATCACATATGTACATATAATTGAGATTTAATTATATGTGTTTAAATATAATTATATTTAATTATATGTGTATGAGGATCAAATTGATAGAAATTATAAATGTAGAGGGTTAAATTTATTAAATTATTTAGAATTAGGATCAAATTAATAGAATGTGTAAGTGTTGGTGACTAAATGTGTTATTATATCAGTTAGAAAAAAATTACTCTATCATGGAGAGTAGCAAAAAAAAACGATCTAAAACGTGATTGACTAAAATAAAAATAATTTAAAACATTAATAATTAAATTAAAAATTTTCGTAATTTAATGACTAAAATAAAAATATACTAATCATTGAATTAATTTCCTCATGCTTTAAATATCGCCATCAATAACTTATTAAATTAAGAGTTGTGATTGATGATACCGAATTTAGCCCAACTCTTTATTATTGATAGGAAAGATGTGACATTTCGGACTCCACCTTTTGAATATTTACAAAAGAAAATGATTGAAGTTAGATTTGTCTAACTTTGACTGAAATCTTCCTGTTTTATATCCCGTTTTAACTTTCCTTCTTTCAGAAAAAAAAATAAAATAAAAATTTAAATTATAATAATTTATTTGGCTAAATCCTTAAAAATGGAGGGGAAAATTAAAATTTTTTAATTTTAGAATGTAGCATACACATAGATTACGATGTGAATATCATGTTAGTAATTAATAAATTTTTTAAAATTTAAAAAGATTAAAAAATATAAAAATTATTTAAAACTAATTTTTTTAAAATTATTAAAATATAAAATTATCAAAATATTTTTAATATTTAAAAAATTAATTAATTATTAATGTTATGTACACATAAATTATCAGGTCAATAAAGTTAAAAGTTGACATTTTTATGATTTAACATTTCAAAAGTTAAAATAGAGAGAAAAATTAAAAAAAATAGAAAAAAGAAAAAAATCATTATGGGATAATCGTGATTGAATCAAAATATATTAGATAAATGCATGTACAATACAAAAGATTTGAGTCCCAGAAGTTGTAGGATAAACAGCTTCTACACATTAAGAAAAGAATAAAATAATAATAGCTTTGGTTGAATTTGAACATCCTATTCATCTTTGTCTTCATCTTCATCATAGTTGAAAGGTAACGGCACTGATTTGAATGCACGGTACTTCCCCACGTTGTTCAAATGCTCGTTTTCTAGCCTGAAGAAATTCCACATGCCACGTCGGATGATCTCCAAGCAGGCCACTATGGTCACCAACGTTTGTTTATGCAAATCAAACAAGTTGAAGTTGAACACTGACTGCAGCCACGCAAATCTCAGCAGAATATTCAGAACCTGTTTTGTAATAAACCAACTTTGTTAGAACAGGTAACAGAATCAGAATTTCTTACCAAAATATTATGACTTTATGCTCACCATGGCACCAAAGTATAGGCTTTTGTTAGGGATAAGGAGTTTGTCTCTCAGCCATCGGTTCTTCGACTTCCGGTGCAGGAGTCCCCAGTCGTGGACAAGGTCCCAATAAGTACTGAAAATTGCAGCAGCAACCGAGAAAATGACGGCTAATACTTTCCAGCTTAACCCCTTGTTAAGACTGTAAGCAGTTCTTAAGCAAAGGGCGACGATGGTGATGAAATATTTCAATCCGTTGTGTCCTTGCTCGGGGGCTTTCTCTTCGAACAAGCGACGCAGGCATTGAAGGAGGCGAGACCAGTACGGGATCACCGCCACAATGAAGCTGAACGTGTTGAATACATCGCTGGTGTTGCAGGTGTTTCGTCGGTGTCTGAAGTCTCCCCAACCGTAATAGCAAATGTAGGACTCGAGGCTCCGAAGTGCTTGCACCTGAAACGAAAAACAAAAGGGTCGTAAACGTTTTATTATCAATGACCATTTTTGAATGTAGTCTTGAATATGTCCAAACAGCAAGTTTCAAGTCACAAACCTGGCTAGTTAACTGATCTGCAAGGAAGAAATCTGGTAGAGTGACCTGCAGTAAAAAGTCGGTAACAGATTAATTTCACCACTCCAATCATCATTTAAGTTCACGAGTTTGTTGATTCTATTACCTTGTAGAGAGGGGCACAGATACAATGAAACGAACATGTTAGGAAGAAGAATCGGCTGGATCGATATAAGATGTTGAATGGCAAGAAGAGTATGATAAACATAATCTGCAGAGCAAAGATGAAACCAAGAAATCAGTTGTTAATCTTACATATATATTAGCACAAGAATAGTTCTTCACATTAGGGTCAGATTCAATCATCTTACCACCACCAAGATCAAAGGGATGATTTCAGTGAATGCTTCGTAATCCTTTGTTTTCGGATCCATCTCCATATCAAGATTTGAAAGCACACTAGTTAGTGCCAGCACTGCAATACCAAAGCTTACAAGCAGCACTTCTCTATAGCCTAGCTCAGATCCCTGCTTGAAACCGAATATGAAGGCATAATTAACCCGATACCGCCTCCATAAGTATACATTGGCAGCATACATAAGCATGTGTAGAACAATGAATCCAAATAAACTGCACGAATTTTGTAAAAGGTTGTCAAACAAATGGATTTAAATACCAAATTAACTCGAATTGCATGGGGGCAGCTTCAAACCCTACCTGTAAAGAGGGAACATGGTTTCCATGTACTGGATCCTTCCTTCCTCTCCCATGATATCTCGGGCACGAGCAATCAAAATAAGTGCTATTAGGAGAGCAAATGTGCATCCAGCAAAGAAACCTGAGAATAATACATGTATCTACTGAAAAACAATTGCTTACATCAATTCCTTAATACATATGTATGAAGTTGAAGAGTACCAGTAGAAAATGTTATTCTATGTCTTTGTTTCCTAACTTTTGGTCTTAAAACGCTCATTCCTTTACTGCGGTTCGAGTTTGCGAAATGCTTGATGAATGTAACTTCTACTCTCTCCATAAGTTTGGTAACCTGTTTGATTAAACATGCAAATGAAGAGTAAATCCAAGGCATTAGCACCTTGAGGAAAGCTTCATTTTTAGTGAATAACCAAAGCTCTCACCTCATCGGAGCTTCCTAGGTAAGAATTATCCACCATATTCATGTAAGATTTCGTAGCGTTCCTTGAAGTGATCTGAAAGCATGAATAACAAAGTTGATTAATAAAATGGGGTATATATATATACACAAACATACACATATACGTACATACATACCTTGTCATATTTTTTCATGATTTTTGAGAAGGCTAATGTGTTTAAGAAGCTGTTTCAACATCAGAAAGAATTAGCCATACGAATTTGAAACAGAGAAAATTATGAAATAATCAATGTAAGCATTGCTTTTCGTACCTAAAACTCTTGAGAAGGCGCAGTTTTTGATAGAATGCAACAAATGCTCGCTTAAGTTGGTCCTCAACTTTCTTAAGATTTTCCCTATTAAACTTCAGCTCAGACTGCTTAGGTACGTTTAGAAAACCTTTAATGGTTGATCGAGGTGTCTCGAGAGTGTTGTTGATTTTAACACGGTTTAGAATTTGCAACGGAGCTGGTTTACGACCCTTAAGGTCATTGGTCACTGGCTTTTGAACTTGAACAATTTCTTCTTTATCCTCATCTGATTCTTCATGTCTGCTTGGTCCTTCTTCTATGACTTCCATGTGTTCAGCTCTCCCTGCAAATGAGCGATAAACACGTTCATAAAATTGGGTCTCTCCCCTAAGTACTAAACATATATGTCTTGTGCTTACTGCTTGCCCTGGCACCAGCTGGAGTCGAAGCAGCCAAGGCGGCGGTTGAGGCGGCCACGTCAGAAGCAAGACGGGTCATCTCGCCGGACCTGTCTTCCCACGACCATCCTTGAGGGTTCTCCACTTTGATTCTGAAAGCAATCAAAGCATCCATTTGCTTGTTCAAGATCTCTGCCTCTTTGGTCACTTCTTCCACCTTGGACTTGTAGAACTTGTTCACCTTATTGATCTCATCATCCAATCTTCTAAAAAACACCAACTCGTACTCTGCCCCATCGTCGGCTTGCATAAGGAAAGTCGTTTCGTAGCTCCGGGAACCGTTACGGTCGACGGAGTTAACTAAAATCGGTTGCTCTTCGATATCCGGTGAAGACGGACTGGTTGGGTGGTTGTGCCTATGGACCAAACCACTGAAAGCTCGATACAGTGTGAGCTTTCGTTTCAGACCACCTGGGGTGACTGGTGGTCTGGTCCGCTGCTTGAAACCATGAATTTCTTTTAAAAGGGTCTTGAGAAAACCATAGTCCATGTATGCTTCTTGCCATTCCGGCACCATTTGAGATGTAAATTCCTTCCCGAACTTCATGTTGCCCGGTTCTGGTTTTGGCACAGTTGGGTTCTTGTGCTTTTTTCACTGTACAGTCAAGAGGATTGAAAGTGAAAATCAAAATTCTGGAAACGTCAATATTGAAAAAATGAAGGGTTCAACCATCGAAGGCAAGTTGGGTTCATTGGAAAAACTTGGTTGTATTTATAAAGGTGAAAACTTCGACCCATTCTCTTTCATTCTTGGCCAAGTCTTGCTGCTCCGCCATCCAGGTAAAGAATTTTCAACTTTGGAGAAAAGCAAATATCCTAGTCTGCGGTGGGCTACGCCTGGTTATCTTTACTAGGGGATTATGAAAATATCTTCATTTTTAAGGCTCAATTCACCTTCTCTCAATTTCACTACATAATTCATACTCTTTCGGGGTTATATTTTCTTGCTCCATTTTTAATAGACAAGAGTTGACAGCCAATACATGAAAAAATAATGACTGTAGTTTAATTATATTCGGCAATACGTGGTGTTTTCTTTTTAAATAAGTATGTTTTTTTATTATCAAATATATTAACATTAAACAATTGAAATAAAAATATAAAAAATATATACATTAGAAAATTAAAAAAATTTAAAAAGTATAATAAATGAAAAGAAATTAGTTGAAATTATTAATATTATTATAAAAATGTAAAATAATTTGTAAAGAAGTTATTTAAAATTTATTAAAAAGTTATACAAACTGTACAAATTATAAGAATTTTCCATTCATAAATTATAAGAAATTATTTAAAAATTGTGAAAATTATTTTAAAAAAAAGGTTTTCCCTTCATAAAATTATTGTATTTGAGCTTTAATAAGATGCATTATTAATAAAATATTTAATAGTAGAATCAAAACCTTCAGTTATCTAATTACAGTCCGGAAGATTTTTGTATATTTTAATACAAACAAACGCGGAACCACGAAAAAAAACACTCTTATAATTTTCACAAAATTTAAATATATGTTTTACAATTTTTAATTTTTTTAATGATTTTCACAATCTTTTAATTTGTTAAATTTTTTTGATAATTTTTTTTACAACTTATTAATATTTTATGTTTTTTTAATAATTTTTAATTTTTTCTATAAATTTTAAAAGTTATTTTACTTTCTTATAATAATATTATTAATTTCAACTAATTTCTTTTATTTATCATATATTTTTATTTTTTATTTTTCTAATGTATATATATTTTAAAGTTTTTATATATTTATTTCATTTACTATAATTTTTTATGTTTATATATATTTGATAAAAAAAGACACCACATGGCACTATGTGATTGGCCACCATTTTTTTTTTAACATCTGTTAAAAGAAGGACTAAAAAAAAATTAAGGGAGGTATACTTTAAGTACTAAATTGAGCAAAAAAAAAAAATCAAGTACTAAAGTGAAAAATTGGGTATACTTTAAGGCCAAATTGTGAATTAAGCTTAATTCGGATTCAACCAATGATTTTGGATTCAGATAGGTAGTCGAACCGGTCAGGTCATCGATTTTTGATTTTTTCGATTTAAATCTAATAAATTATTAGAAATTATAAAAATTAACAAAATTTAGTTCAACCTATTTTTTAACTCGATTCAACTGGACAAGTCAATTTATCTTTTACGTCTCTCCGAATTAGTATCCGTTCAAGTTTAAACAATATTGAATTCATCTCATTTTAACAATATAAAGTTAATAATTCATAATAAATTAAAATTTTAAAAATTTATAAATAATTTAAATTTATTAATAAACCAGCCTAAAAAACACAATTCTGATCCACAAATTGAAATGACGTGGAATTCACCTAATCCATATGAACATTGAGTGCATATAGGCCAATACATTATAAAATTATATAGGTATTATTTGGAAAAGGCTAACAAACTACTGGTCTAATGACAACTTATATCTAAAATTCTAAAATAATATGAGTTGGTTGATAAAATATTGAGAGCATTTGAAACCCAACTTTTGACCTGCCTTTTTGTGCTGTAGCAGGTGAAGAAATTACTCCTTGTCTCATTATGTCTTTTATCCCCCTTTTTTTTTATTTATAATAATTTCCAAAAAGACCCTGTTTTTTAAAAAAGACTAAACATTCAAAGCCTAGCTTCCACAAAAGCCTGTTCTTTTGAATATTCTTGCACCCACCTTGGTTTAGCTTTAAACTATTGCTACTCATATGCCAAATCTCTGTTCGATTCTTGCCTGTTGTTTATTGAAAAATTATTATTATTATTATTATTTTACTGAAACATCAATTTTATTATTAGGCTAAATTTTAGAAATATGCTGAAAAATTTGAAAAAATATGTTTTTTTTTAAATTTATCGATTTATGCTGTTTTTGGAGAGAGAAAAGAAAACGTAATTTACATGGCGCGTTCGCATTTTCACTAATGTGGCAATGAAAACGCGTCTTGTAAGACATGTTTTCACTTTGCTAATTTTTTTTTCTTACGGTTGAAAATTAGAAGTTTGTAGATTTTTTTTTGTTTGTGTTTGAGATAGACATGGTTATAAATTTAAGGAATGCTTGAATTTACAGTGGTGACGTGGAGCTGGGTGACCTACAAATTTCATTTGCCATGTGGGTATGGAGCTATCACCCGGGAAGTCAGATCACATTGCAACTCAAGGTCCCAATTCACGGTGATTATACGGTCTGGGGTTGAAGTGTAACTAGGGCTTCAAGTTTACAAAGGTTATGTTGTCAAAGAATGGAGTATAACTAGGGTCGTAGTTGATAGTGGTTATGCAAGCACGACAACGAGTTTTTTTCATCAAAAGATGATGCTTTTTAAAACTCATACACAAGTACGAGAAAGAAAAACACAGCGGCGTTTCAATATAATCAAGTAATTTATTTTACCCATCTCCACCAAAGGCGGTGACCTCGTTACTATAACCTATGACAAAATTAGGGTGTAACAAGTTTTAGTAACAGGGTCACTGCCTTTGGTACAAATTACTTGATTATACTGGAAGACCCTTGTGATTTTCTTCCTCGAACTTGTGTATGGGTTTTATAAAGCACGCTCCTCTAACGAGGAAACACTCGTTGTCATGCCTGCATAACCACCGTCAACTACGACCCCGATTATGCTCCATCCTTTAACAACATAACCTTTGTAAACTTGAAGCTCTAGTTATACTTCAACCTGAGATTGTATTATCACTGTCAACTTGGAACTCGAGTTACAAAGTGATCCCGATTTCTCAAGTGATGGCTCCAAACTTAAAGATTTTTGAATCCTCGGACCCGTATATGGCATCTAAACAATCTGCAATACGAATTTATTAATTTTAGCACATGCCTAATATTTAATTTCAAATGCTGAAATAAAAAACTGATAATTTTAAAATTCAAAAACTAACCTCCTTTTCGATTTGTTTATCTAAAACTAGTTGGATATCCTCGAGCTCGGTTAGTATACTGTTGTGTCTCGTGGGGTTATTCCACTTATTCAAATAATATTTTTTTAAAATTACAACAATGAAAAATAAAAACTATAATGATATTATCAAATGAACTTTACCATATTACGAGTAGGAATTTGTAAGGGAGTTCCACTCGGGGGCGTAAAAATAGTAGTTGATACCATGCCCATGTGTAGCGACCTGATAGTCAGTGGTGTCGAAAAGTGTAGTTTCAGAATGCCATTTCCATAAATTGAGATGTTTACAGAGTTATATTAGGAGTGAATTAAATTTTGTTTAGGTAATTTTGTCAAATTAGTGTTTAATCAGGGTACATGGATTAAATCATAAAGTATCAAAAGTTCAATTGTTAGTAAATCATAATGTATAACATGACTAAGGGACTCATAAGGTAATTAAAATATTAGTTTAATAACGGTGGACGATAACAAGTAGTTTGATGGTTAAAAATGTTATAAAATTTTAAATTTAAAAATAAATAAAATTTACTAAAAACAAAAGTAATAAAATATAGATAGTGGAAAAAAAGAACAAAACATTTTCATCTCTCTTCATGCAATCGAAACGAAGGAAAGGAGAAGAAGAAGGTTCGACCATGGAGTTTTATGTTTCAAGTTTCAATTTGGTTAGTCCAAATTAAACATTTTCTTGTGGTTTTTATGTTTTTGGAATCCTGGAAGCTTAAGTTAGCTGACCCATGTCGTATTTTTTGATACTGTTAAAGATTGGACATTTTACCATTGTTGAATAGTTGAAGTTTTAGATGCCAATTTGATAGATTTTAAGTTTAGAATTGAACAAGGACTAAATTATAAAGTCAATTGATTGCTTTGTGCAATAGGGGATAAAGTGCACAAATTTCAAAATTTGTGGTAGAAATGAAAATTAGGAAGTCCAATAAGGATTATAGTGAAACCAACATGAAAAATGGAGGCAAGATTCGAAAGTTATGTTAGTCTCGATTTTAGGGACTAAATTGAATAAAATGAAAAAGTTACATAAATTAACAATTGAATGTGAAAATGGTTGTATATTGATAATTTTTTATATTTGTCTTAATCCGTAGCTAATGCCAACCCGGATTCCTCGAAAAAAAAAAGAAAAGACAAAGTCATCGACGAATAGCTCGAAGTTTATGGTTTGTGTTTCTATAATTCCAACTATCTGGTAATTACTACATATTGACTTGTTTGTGCATGGTAAGAATGTAAGATGAGATCATTTGTTAAAATGAGATGTATTTGATTGATTTGAATTGATTAATGATTATGAGGACTAAATTTAATATATGTGAAAAATGTATATGTTTATGCAAATGTGAAATTGAATATATATTGAGATGATTTATTGCTTCCGTATGTTGGATAAATGTATTCATGTGAATTAAGGTATTGGTTGATAATGGAATATGTAATGAATACCCTATTAACTGTTCGAGAAGAGTTGGATATAGTTGACATGCCATAGGATAGGAAGAGTTTAAAGTTACTTCGACTACAAGTAGATAAGGCACTGCGTGCCGATTTGCTTTGATTATACTGATAAGACACTAGTGTCAAACTTATTGATAAGTGTTGGATGCAACTATTTGCTTTCGATTTATTCGATGAGGCACTAAGTGCCAAACTGGTGTGTTGGTTGGATCCATGTACCCGTTCGAGTCCTAGTCATGTAAATGGGAAAATAAATGGTAAAAACGAAATATTTGATATTGAAATGACAAATGGATATGAAATGGAAATGGAAATGTGAAATGTGAAATGAAATATGAAATTGTGGAATGAGTTGAGAACATTGATAAATTATGTTCATTGAACTCATGAATTTGAAAATTGAGATGGAATGTACAATTATATGAATTGAGTGATTAAATGACAATATGAAATGTAATTGCCATGTCTTAATATTAGTAAAATGTGTTAGATTTGATCAAAGAATGTGAAAAATGGTATAGATAATATGTTACTTGCCTATTATTATTCATTTTAATTTATGCATTTAAATTAATTTATGTTATGCTTTAATGCTCGAATTATAAAAATACCACTAAATTATACTCAGCATACATTTTTTTCTATGCACAAGCTAGGTACTTTTCGATTCGATCGTTAACCTCAGCATCTAGCAGAAATCCCAGACTCAAGTGTTGGTGATGTTTTATTTTGGGCCGTGACATGTACCTAGGGTGTCATTTCTATAATGTCTTGTTTTGTATTCTTGTTAGCATTTTGAGAGTAATGTATATTAATGTATATAAATATGTAGGAAGTGTTTGGAATGGTCATGTTAATGTTATCTTGTTGAAGTAATTTGGCATATATACTTAATGGTCTAATTGGTGAGTAGATATTATGTTAAAAGATGTATTTGGTTGGTACATGGTTGTGAAATATATGGATGGTATACTTGTGTTGAACTTGTAATATTTGCTAAGTTTTGGTGCATGTTGTTATGGTTGAAATTGAGTTATTTCAATATGTTTTAAAGGTTAAAGGATGTATGCTTGGTTGAATATGGTGAGGTGCCTTTGAAGGCATATCAGAATGGTTTGAATATTGTATTTTGTTTGATTTTGGATTGTTATTTGAGGTGCCAATTGTGGCATATTGGTTAGGTACTTAGGATGATTGTTATAAATGATGTTTTTGGTATGATTTTGATGCTTTTGAATTGGTTGAGATATGGTGTAATGTTTGCTTGTGTCATAAGTGAACTAGGGATAGAAATCTTATTTTAAAAGGTTTCTTTAGGTACACATGGCCTAATACACGACCATCATGGCCTAATATACGACTATGTGTCATACACAGGCATATGGCACGACCATGTGGTCTGTAGGTTTTGGATGTTTTTTATACACACGGCTCAGCTACACTGTCGTGTGACATTTTTTGAATATTTACACTTTTGACCCACACGGCATCAATTAGTCACATGGTTATTCACACGACCATGTGACTCCAGCTGCAAACACCATTAGGTTGTTACATGACTTGTCGACATGGCCGTGTGTCTCATCGCACACGGCCTTAACCTTCTACACAATTAGAGGACACAACTATGTGACCCTTGTTTGCAGAATTTTCCTATCTTTTTGTTTTTGTTTCAAATTGATCTCTATTTGATACTAGGTTGATTTTAAGCTTTCGTAAGCTCGATATAAACTCAAATTTTGGTTGGAATGCTTGTTATACTTGATTATATACGATATATTGATATTTAACTAAGATTTTGAACTATAATTTAGATGTAAATATTTCATAATTGTTTGTAGCATTCTATTACTCGGGTTCGACGATCAAGTCGGGTAATGAGTGTTACATTTAGTGGTATCAGAGCTATAGATTTAACCGATTCTCTAACTAAATCGAGCTTAGAATTAAGTCTAGAGGTACATGTTATGTTGAGTCGAGTTTGAGTCAGGATTTAGATGCTGGTTATAATGTTTTTGTTTTTATAGTTAAAAGATGTCAGAGAATTTGGAAATGAAGTTAATCGGAGTATTCATAGTAGTGGTCACTTTGTTAAGAATAAAATTAGGGTCGAATCGGTAGCACCAAGCGTATATTCAGCTGGAGCTCAACAACATAGGATTGATAGAGATGGAAACGAGGGACAAGGTGATACAAAATATACTTTGTAATGCCCCAAATTTTGGGCCTAGAAGTTTTGGGATTTGAGCATAGGAACAGTGAAGAGGCGACACATATGTGATTAGTTGGGCACTTTAGTGACAAGAATGGGCCTGTCGGTCTGGTGGTTAAGTAGAGTGTTAGAGTGTTGGAGGTTCTAAGTTCGAGTCTTTGTGTGGGCTTTTTGGAAAACATTTTATTTATTTATGTTTTAAGTTAAAATAATTATTTTGTTAATATTATTATTATTATTATTTATTGTTTTTATTTAGTTCTTCTCCTTCTTTATCACGTTTTATTCTCTTGTTCTTCTCTCTTTCTTCATTTTCTTTATTTTTGCTATTTTATGTCTGTGAAAACGGTTGATTTGTGGATTCTAGAACTTCGCTCATCAGTCATCTTCTTCGCCATCAAAACAGGTGTGGGATTCGAACTGTAACTACGTTACTGTATTTGTTATTGATTCTGTAAATTCCTGTTCGGCTTATCTTGATTGGATGCTAACGCGTTGGTTTCGGGGTTTTAGTTGTTGAAAGTGAAGGGAAAATTCCCTTTTCTGATGTACTTTGATAGGGTGAAGAATTGGGACTGTTATGGTAGCCAATATGGTGTTTTCAGGACTGAATTGAGGTGGTTTGTAGCCTCTCCTACGGCCATATGGGCCTGTGCCGAGGCACACATCTGTGCGGTTTTATAAATTAGGGTTTTCGGTCAATTTTGGGTGCCACACGGGCGTGTAGCCGATTTGGGGATTTTTTTTGGAAACCACACAACTGTGTCCATTAAAAACACAGCCGTGTGACTGATTTGGGAAATTAGGGTTCTCACACGGGCGTGTGCTTCGGGATACACGACCGTGTGACTAATTTGGGGCCTAGGGATTCTACAAGGGCGTGTGTTTCGGGACACACAGCCATGACTGATGGCCACATGGGCATGTGACACCTTCACATGGTCGCGTTTGTCCTGCATCTATTATAAGAGAAATTGAACAGTGAGTTACACGGCCGTGCCCCTGCACCACACAGGTGTGTGTCTCTGTTACACGGTCGTGTGTTACCCCCTCACACGGGCGTTTGGATCCCTACACGGCCTAGATTGCTCCACATGGCCGGAGCACACGAGCATGTGGCCCTAACTCACCAAATTTTGAATTTAAGTAAATTTGATTGCAATCACAAATCAATGTGTTCCTACTTTCAACTAAGCTTGACTAAGGGTAACTGTGACTCTGAATTGGATTAGATTTGTGCAATACTCGTGATTGATTGTGCGAGTAATCTGTTACTGATATGGAATACATGAGTGTACATCTTTTTGACTGTCTGAATATGATTGACCGTTTCTGAATGACTGCTTCTGAATGACTGTTTGAGATTTTATTCTGAGTTGGTGCATTTGTATTCATAAATTTGCATACATCTATTTGCAAAAACCATTTTCGGTTGGGATGTTGAAGAGAAGGAAGATTGATTTGATCTGGTAGTACAATTGCATTGATGATCATCATTTTCGGGCAACCCGGGATGACATCTTATAATGGTATAGCGGTTTATCACATTGCACCATACCACACGTACGTTAGCTACGCTACGTACTATTATCTTATCTGGCAGTTCATATTGCATATCTGTACTGCAGTATTCTATATTGCACCGTACAGCTTAAACGTTAGCATTGCTGCGTAATATAGGAGATTGGCACTTTATCTGCATACTGATGGTCCCAATTCCCTGAGGGTCGAGGACAATGCTGATGATCATTGTTGGCGGGTAACCCGGGATGACATCCTATGGAGTATAAGGTTGGTTGGGCTTTTCGAGATCCTACTCGGAGTGCAGGGATGGGTGGGTTATTTAAATCCCCACAAGAAGTGTAAGGTTGGATGGAAATGGTATGTTGGCTAGATGGGTAGGTTATTTTATAACTCATTTGAACTCATATGCATCTGATTCTATCTGTGTGATTGAATGTGACTGTACTGATCGATAGATATGTCTGAGTGATATGTTTGACTGAACGTGATACTGTATTTGGATATGATTGACTGATCGACTGAAAGGCACTCGTACCTAAGAGAACCTCATAGAATTGACTGCGATTGTCTGACTAGATAGTCAATGTAATGGGCTAAGGCCCTACTGATACTGATTCTGGAAAGGGCTTAGGCCCAACCCATAACTATTAGAAATTTCTGCTATGGTGACTGATTGGGCCATATGACTGTAAAGTTACATATGGGGTAAGTTGATTACAGGCATACATACTCGACCATCATCTGACGGTAAGGTTTGCTTTGCATATATCGACAGGTTCCGTGTAGTTCGGTAGGTTGGTTCTGCTTTGCTACTGAACCTGAACTATTTTAAAGCCTTTATGTCTCTGTTCTATTTTTGTTTTCGTAGCTTTACTGGTTTTGATCTCATATTGAGCTCGAGTAGCTCACCCCCTCTTATGTTTCTCCTTTTCAGGTACAGTTCTAGATTCTGTTGATGAACTCGGCATGTGGAGGTCTCGGACAGTCTCGGTGGAAATAAAATTTTAGCAGTTTGCATTTGCAATTTTTATTTGATTATTCAATTTTAGAACTGTAAGAATTTATAAAGCTATGGTACAAATTCTATTTTAAGCTTATACGTTTTATTCTGTTTATATAAATATATTTTAAACGAAAATTTTCTGGTTGGAATTTTAAATGATTAGAAGATACGTTTCGACGTGTTAACTTGTTTTGTAAAATTTCACCTACGATCACTTCGGTGATCAATGTAGCATCCTGAATTCTGTCTAAACTTCTAGGCCGAGTTTGGGGTGTTACATACTTCGAGCTATAGCTGATGCTCTTCAGAGAGTGGTGGGAGCTACTCCTATGGTAGTACACGTGCCTGTTGTTCGACGGACCTTGATTAAGGAATTGTGATGGTATGGTGCTATTGAATTTTTGGGTTTGAAAAGGGTTGATTCCTCAACTATCAAATTTTGGTTAGAATCGACTAAACAAATTTTGTAACAACTTGAATGCACCCCGCAAGAATGTGTAATTTGTGTTATTTCTCTGCTACATGAAGAAACATATACGTGGTGGCAGATAGTTACATGCCACATACCTGCTGAGCGAGTCGGTTGAGAGTTCTTTCAAGCTGAGTTCCAAAAAAAGTATGTCGAAGAATTATACTTAGAAGATCAAATGCAAGAGTTTTTGTTATTAAAACAGAATGAGATGTCTGTAGCCGATTATGAATGCGAGTTCCTACGACACAGTAAATACGCCTCTGAATTTGTGCCTTTCGAAGTTGAAAGTTGTAAACATTTTCTATGTGGTTTGTGCAACGAAATAAGAGTACAACTAGTAACATAATGAATTTCAAAGTTTGTTGATCCAATCGAGTGAGCAAAAATGGTGGAGCCAGCTTTGGGTCTTGATAAGAAAATAATGCCTACTTGAGTTGTTGGGAAGCTAACAGGAACTGCTAGTTCACATTTGTTACCTAAATGGACTAAAGATTCCTGTGGAAATTGGAGATCAGCCTTAAAGCCAGATAAATCTGAAAGAAAATGATATTGTTAACCATCTGTGTTAGTGGGTAGCGTGCGAGGTCCTGCTCAGGATTTTGATATACTGAATTGTGAGCACTATGAGAAAAAGTATCAAGGTGAATGCTAGAAGTTGTTGTGAGCCTGAATCTGTTGTGGATCGTTGGAACATTTTGCTTGTAAGTGCTCAAAAAATGATAATGCTGCTCTTGTCCCTACTGAGAGGTCTACACCTATAGCTAGGGGTCAAGGGACTAATTGTGGTAGTTCTGTATCAAGAGGTGGTTTAAGAAAAGGGAGCGAAGTTGTTGTTTATCAGTCAAAGGCTAGAGTGCTGACTTGAGCATATGTTGTATGAACTCGTGAGGAATGTGATGCTATCGATGTTGTAGTAGGTATCTTTCTTCTATTCTTTGTGCCTATTGATGCTTTGATAGACCCTGGATCCTCACATTTTTATATTAATGTTGATTTGGTTAAATCAAAAAGTTTAAAATCTGATACGTCAAAAGTGGCTATGGTTGTATCGAGTCCTTTAGTTTAGATAGTGTTAGTCGATCAAGTGTGTACGCAGTGCTCGTTAGAGATTAAGAACGTATCTTTTCATGTCGACCTGTTAATTATTCCATTTGGTGATTTCAATCTAATTTTGGGTATGGATTGATTAACCGAGCATGAAGTGATATTAGATTGTCGTAAAAAGAAGTTTCTAGTTCATAGTGCTGATGGAAATGTGATAAAAGTGAATGATATTAGAATGAGTGATTCAACTCGTATCATTTTAGCAGTTCAAGCTAATAAACTTCTAAATCAAGACTGTGAAGCTTTTCTGGCCTATGTTATTAACTCAAATGCTGATGATAATAAGATCAACAAGATTCGATCTATTTGCGAATTTCATGATGTGTTTTTTGAGGAATTACAGGGTTTACCACCAGATCGGGAAGTTGAGTTTGCAATTGAGGTGTTCCCTGGTATGACTCCAGTGTCGATTTCCCCTTATCATATGACACTAACAAAGCTGAAAGAATTGAAAGTTCAGTTGCAAGATTTATTGGACTGTGCTTTATACACCCTAGTATATCGCCTTGTAGAGCCCTAGTATTGTTCGTTAAAAAGAAAAATGGCGTGATGCGGCTTTATATAGACTATTGATAATTGAATAAGCTGACGATTAAAAATCAGTACCCCTACCTCGTATCAATGACCTATTCGATCAGTTGAAAGAAGCTTCAGCCTTATTCAAGATTGATTTGAGATCGGATTACTATCAGTTGAAAGTGAAAGATAGTCACGTACCGAAAACAATGTTCCGTATGTGTTATGACCACTTTGAATTCTTGGTGATGCCATTTGGACTAGAAAATGCTTTCACGACATTCATGGATCTCATGAACCGCAACTTTCAGCCCTATCTAGATCAGTTTGTGGTGGTTTTTATTGATGATTTCTTGATCTATTCGAAATCTAAAACTGAGCATGAACAACATCTCAAAATCATTTTGCAAGTTGTGAGAGAAAAAAATTGTACGAGAAGCTTAGTAAATACGAATTCTAGTTACCCAAAGTTATGTTTCTAGGACATGTTATTTCAGTAGATGAGATTCGTGTTGATTTGAAAAAAGATTGAGACTATCTGATAATAGAAAACACTAAGGAATGTGTCAAAGGTGTGCAATTTCCTTAGTCTGGCCGGTTACTACCGAAGATTTGTAAATGGGTTTTCGAAGATAGCTATGCTGATGAAGAAGTTGTTGCAAAAAGAATGTCTAATTTGTTTGGAGTGAACAGTGTCACGAGAGTTTCGAGAAGCTAAAAGTAAATTTATTCTAAGTGTCGATTCTAACTTTGCCTAAATTGGAAAAAAAAATTGTAGTTTATAGCATTGCTTCCCTGAGTGGTCTGGATGTGTTTTGATGCAAGAAGGGAAATTGATTGCGTATGTGTCTGACCAACTAAAAATGAATGAACATAATTATCTAACGCTCGATTTAGAGCTAGCCACTGTTGTTTCTACTTTAAAGATCTGGAAACACTATTTACATGGTTGTTCGCACGGCCGTGTGACTCTAGCAACACATGCCATCAGGCTGTTATACAACTTGCCCACATAGCCGTGTGTCTCACCTCACACGACCTCAGCCTTCTACATGATTAGGGGACACGGCTGTGTGAACCTTGTTTGCATAATTTTCCTATCTTTTTATGTTCTTGTTTCAAATTGATCCTTGTTTGATAACAGGTTGATTTTAAGGTTCCGTAAGCTCGATTTAAACCCAAATTTAGTTTTAATGCTTGTTATACTTGATTATATGCGATATAATGATATCTAACGAGATTTTGAATTATAATTCTGATGTAAATGTTTTGTAATTGTTTGTAGCATTCTGGTACTAGGGTTTGGCGACCGGATCGAGTAAAGGGTGTTACACCATGATTGAATAAGGAACATGCAATCGTCGATTTTAACTTTTTTTAGTATTGTCGTTCGAAACATTTCTCGGTACAATATTGCCAACACCGTTGATCCCCAACTAAGTCGTCTTGTTTCTTTCAAGTTAACTAGTAGTAGTAGCCATCTTAAATTTACCAGATTGTGAGATTTATCCGACATTAGCAGACCTCCGATCAACTTCAAGATGAATGCTCGCGCAAATTGTTCTCTTTCAATGTCACTCATAAAAGCCTCTATAGTTTTGAATTTGTCCTCCAACCATCTCATATCAATACGACTACCTCTAAACTTGTTTGACACCTTCCCTAGTAGTTGCTCACATATTGCACTCCAATCGACACAAGTCATTGGCCCCATAATGGCTTCCCCATCAACCGATAGATCGAGTTGTAAACTAATGTCCTTGAGTGTAATTGTACACTCACCTAGGGAAGATGAAATATGTGTGTAACAACCTGATTTTTAGTGGTGACAGAACAGTGGTTTCGAGACCACAAATATCCATTGTGTCGACTCGTAAATATTATTTATAGAATATTTATAGTGTCATTAGAGTCTTATTAAAATTTTGTTAAGAAATTTTAACGTTTAGATAGCTAATTAAAGAAAAGGAAAAAATTGTAAAAGGTACAAAACATATTAACTATTGCATTTAGATGATTTAATAGCTTAACTAATAAATATGGAAAGACCAATAAGGCAATTAAACCTTATTGCTTGATAATGGACAGTTTTGAAGTGAATTTTTAAAGAAAAATTGAAAGTAAATTAAGTATAATGGCAATTTTGTAATTAAAACAAAATCAAAACAAATTTATGTAAAGAAATAAGTCTTTCTTCATTTTTCTTCTTCCATAGCCGAAAATACCATGGATGTTTAGCTTGGAGAATCGACTAGGTTAAACTCATTGCATGTAAGTCATTTTTGTACTCATTCCTTGTAATTTTTGTGTTTTTAAGATCATTGCAACTAGGTCCAGCTAGGTCGTACCTTCGTTTTTTAATCTATTAAAAATTTAGAAGTTTCCATTAATGAATCTTGAATGTTATTGATGATAACTATGTCTTTGAAGATTTGATTGTGGTATTTGGTGATTTTGTGAAATGATTTTTGTTGGATTTTAATTTATGGATTAAATTGTGAAAATGTCAAAATTTCAAGGTTTGATAGTGGATTTTGATGTTTAATAGGGACTGTTTAAGGGCCTAGAATATTCGACTGTAATGTTGTCTTGAGAAAAAATGGTTAATTTGATGATTTTCGAGTAAATGGACTAAATTTCAAAAGTTATAAAAGTTAGGGGTAATTGTGTAAATTTGAAAAAATAAAAGGGTATAAAACGTCTAGTGAATTGGAAGGTGTAATGTAAGTTGATAATTGAGAAATTTTACATTTTAGATCAAGACCTTGTTGACATACGTGGAAAAGGTAAAATCGCAGATTAGTCCCTGAACTTCTATAACTACTACAATTTAGTCTAGCTAAGTTCTTACGGTTTAAAAATTTATCATTTATATGAAATTTTGAATGATATAAAATGGTATGTAGGTATAATTGATTATAGATGATGTAAGGTTATTTGAGAAATGTTATTGAATTTCGATATTTGGATCAGATTGACTACAAGATAGAGCACATTCGAGATATGGAGTGTTATGGAAGATTGGAGTGGAGATTGTTATGGAGTGATATATATATGTTTTCCAAGTAAATCAAGGTTCAGCATATGTTGCAAAATCTCGTGTTATACTCCTTGTTTTGGTGTGTTTTCAGTTGGATTAGCATTTTGGAGCCATTGGTGTGTTATCGGGTGGACTAGCTCTTATAAACATCTAGTGTGTTTTGGATGGATTAGCTCTTATGAGCATCTTGTGCATTTTGGTTGGAATATCGATGTACTCATATCCTTAAGTCATTCATCAGATTGTAAAACTCTGTAATGTAACTTGTTTAGTGACTTTGATGTTTATGTCATGAATTTGAGTTTTGAATTGAATTTTGCAATTCACCGATTGAGATTGTGGATGACAAGGAAAACATATGCATGTATTATTATTAAATGATTTGTTCTACTTACTTTGGTAAGACTTATCGTTTTAGTACGTCGAACTTACTAAGCTTCAATGAGCTTACTTTTGTTATTTTCTGTTCTTGTAGATACTTTGAAGGTTGGATGGTCAAATCGGCACTCAAGTCACACTATCCACTCATTTTCGGTAGTTTTTGGAACGTTCATTATGGATTATATGGCATGTAATAGGCTTGTATGTTATTACTATTGTTTTGATATGTAAAATGTTAAAGTATGATCTTAAGTGCAAATAGTTAACTTATATGATATATGTGAATAAGGTAAGTTGCTTAAGTACAAGTTCATGGCAAATGTAATTAGAATGTTGCGATTTAAGGTGCTTACGATAGGCATATTGGTTGATTTTGTGAATTGATAAATTGTGATTGATGATCCATATTTATGTGTAATTGTGTATACTTGTGGTACTAATGAGGGTACATTGGTTAGTCACTTTTAATGGTTGATTTAGCATGTTTTTAGCTTATTTAATGTCACTTTGAATAGGTCCTTTGGCTGGTGAATGTATTACTTAGAGTCTAAGTAAGCTTGAATTGGTAAACTTATTGTTTAAGGTTCATTTTGGGTTCGCACAGTCTGAGACACGGGCATGTGACTCAACCGTGTGAGACACACGGCTTGGTGACACGGCCGTGTGTCATCAAATGAGTTTAGGATGCAAGTCAGTGAGTTACACGGCCTGGCACATGAGTGTGTGACACAGTCGTGTGATCCTACTGAGAGAGTTACACAGGTGAGGACACGGGCTAGGACACGACAGTGTGTCCCTAGTTCGATAGTTACACGGCCTGAGACACGAGTGTGTATCTCAGCCGTGTAAGACAGACGGCCTGGCCAGACGGCGTGTGACCCCTATTTTGGCAATTTTTGCACCTTTTTCCTAAACTTTTCAAACTATTTCAAATTGGTCCCAAATTGTTTCTAGGATATTTTTAGAGCCTCAAGGGCTCGATTTAGGGACGTACGTTATTATGAATGGTTTGTGATGTAATTATTTTATTGATTGATAAAATGTTCAAATGTTTTTGATTGTTTAGTTATACTCTGTAACCCTAATCCGATGACGGAAACGGGTTAGAGGTGTTACAATGTGTGTCTTCGGTCTCCATCTTTTGACCAAAGCATTAATAAATGGGTGAATTTAGTCCCTCCGAGCATGCAAGCCAAGTATAAAATCCTGTATTTCGCAAGTGTCCATAAATGACATCTGATGCACCTTTGCTTAAATTTTTTATGTACATCTCCAAAATTCGATGTTCGGGCTGAGTGTATAAATATAAAAAAATCTAAATATCATAATAATTAACTATTTAAAATTAAATAATTTAATAATATTTGCTTACCATTTGTAATTGAATGCCGGAGATATGCTTCTCATCCAAACCAATAAGATGATTTGCCATTTAACAATTATAAGGAATAAAATAAATTTGAAGAGAATAAAATTAAAAAAAAAGAATTAAAAAATAATTGAAAATTGAAAATTGAGGATTGAGGATTGAAATTTGAGGATTAAGGATTGAGTATTGAGTTGAAATGAATGAAGTTTTGAGGGGTTTATATAGGAAACAAATATGGCTATTGTACTCCTTTTAGCCATTGGAATAGTTACCGTTGAAAGGAAAACGCTTCCTACAGGGCATGTTTTCATTGACGTGGATCAAAGAGAATAAAATTCAAAAAAATAACTAAAAGAATATAATTGAGAGTTGAGGATTGAGAATTGAGGATTGAGGATTGTGAAATAAGAAATGAAAATTGAGGATTGAGGATTGAGTATTGAGTTGAAAAGAATGAAGTTTGGAGTGGCTTATATAGGAAAAATTATGGTTGTTGCGCTCCTTTTAGCTATTGGAATAGTTACCGTTGAAAGGAAAATGCTTCTTACAAGGCATGTTCACTAACATATTTGCCATCAAAAGAACAATGCACATATCATTTCATGTCATCCAAAACAAATTCCAACCAAAAGTTTTACGTATTCAAGCATTCACTATCACATTATAACTCATCTATATGTATTTCATTCCAACACATATAACCCATCACATATCAAGCTCACTACCACATTCAAATCTCCATACCAAGCCATTATCAACCATATTATTAGCCAACAAGCATACAACTTTTATACAAACTCAAAACATATCACTTGTAATGAACACTTATATACATATACAAGTTACTCCTATTATATGCTACCAAACCAAAAAATATAAAATTTTCAAAGTCTACCAAAAGATAGCTAGATAGTGTGATCTTTAAGCTGATTCTATCGTCCAATTTTGCAATACAAAATCTATAAGGAAACAAGAAAACAAAATCGAGTAAGCTTCGGTTGAGCTTAGTAAGTTCATAGGTAGAAAAACAATATAACATACCTTAATATCACATTTATAAATTAATAGAACAATTAACTTAACACAAAATCCTGTTATCACAACCATGTCAATGATGAGAACCTTATATATATAAGTCATATAACCATTCAAAATGTACACGATTATTCAATACCAAGTCACAATATAAAGTTGGAAAACATGAAAATATTTACGAGTCAATCACCAAAGCATTATAAACAATTCTCATGTCACTTAACCTTCAAGATTCAGCCCAATGAACTATATGAACAGATACACAATTATCCACCTAAAACACGCCAGATCAACTGAGCTAATCCAACCAAGAACACGCCTAGGCACTAAGTACCTAGCCCATAGGCTAACGTTCCTCCAAAAACAAGCCTGGGCACTAAGTGCCAAGCTCGTAGGCTCACATTCTCCCCTAGAAAACACGCCAAAATTACTGTAAAAAGAACTCGGTAATCCGCAAAAAATGTTGGATTCTGGTATATTCAGTTTATAATATCATGTCATATAACATTATATCATCACATTTAAATCTTGTAAAACATGAAAAATAATCTATTGGCATGCCAATCTATATCATATCTTATGTTTGTTTGGGCTCGATACATATAACAATATAACACTTTTCAATTTAATCCATTTTCTCACCTTGTATCAAATTGTAATAACTTACTTGCAAATATATATATATTCAAACATATCCATAATTCACAAATCAACTTAAACATTACAAATTATAAAAAAAAAACTATACTATATGAACTTACCAGGGCCAAACAACAAAAACATTAGTATCAGGGACTAGTCAACAATTTTCTCTTTTCCATGATTATCTATCGGTTCTTGATCTACACAGTAATTTTATTTCAATTTATCAATCCCAATAACATTAAAACATCTAATTTGATGCAATGACTTCCTATTATCAATTTTTGCAATTTCTCTAAAGTTGTGCACTTTGTTCAATTTAGTCCCTAAAATCGAACCAAGCTTATTTTTTACATTTAAGCCCTAAACCATAGTGACGAATTCAATATCATCCCTATACAGCCCTAAAGTATTGGAATTTACGAGAATTTCAATCCAATTTTAATATTTTATCATTTTAGTCCCTAAACACAAAACTAATCAAAATCACTTTTCAAAATAGTCATATTTCATCATCAAACTTCAAGTTCAACCCTTAAAAAGTAAAAAGCTTCAAGAACATCAATGGTAAGTTTCCAAAACTTGAAAAAATATTTCAAAATAGTCCCTGGGCTAGTTAGATTAAGCTATAACGTCTACAAAAACATAAAATTTACGAAAAATTGATAGCCGGAGGACTTACATGCAAGGAAACAAGTTGGCCAAGCTTCTTTAGCTGCCAACCACATAGTATTTTTCAGTGGGAAAGAACCAAATGAAGAAGATGACAATTTTTTTCTTTTGTTAATATTAAACACTTACTTAATTACCAAATTAACCTCTAGTAAATATTTTAAATTTCATTTAACCTTAGCCTTAAACTGTCCATTAACATTCATCATGATCTAATTACGAAATAAATCCTCCCACTTTAACCATTTAAGCCATTTAGTTAATAAAAATCAATACCGATTAACTTTTACAATTTAGTCGTTTTTTCTTTAATTAACTAACCAAAAACCAAAATTACCAAACTAAATTTCAATATGATTCTCTAATGCCCTCGTAAATATTAAATAATTAATATTTATGGACTCACACATCGAAATTATGGTCCCAAAACCACTGTTTCTGACACCACTGAAAACAGATAGTTACATCTTGAGTGTCTACAGTTTGGAGTTTATAGTTTATCTAGAGTTTCAAAAGTAATAGTAACTAAATTAGGACCGACATCGGAGTATCAAATTTTAATTTCTCTAAAGAAAATCATTTTTCAAAAGTTTGTGGCATGATTTTTTCCCCAAAACACCCTATTTATAATGCATGTATGCAGACTCATTCAATATTCCACAGTCTGAGTTTTATAAACCTAGCTCTGATACCACCAAATGTAGCCTCTCCAATCCTGCCTAGACGTTATGGATGAATTCGAAAGATTATATTGGCCATCGAAATGTCCTAGTAAAACTATTAGAGCTTACAAAATAGTCATTTTAAAACTTCTGTTTATTTTTGAAGAAACTTAACGTGTTATCTTATTTTCACTAAAAGATATAATTTATTTCCAAAACGATAGATGTTAAGATTTTATGAGCAAGGGTTTGATTTCCAATTTTACGTATATATTGTTTTCTTTAAAGAACTATTCACTTGGTAATGCAGCGGAGAAGTGATATTTAACATAGTTTTAATGAAAATTGAATTTCATGCAAAATTAAATCAAGTTTTATATTTCAACAATCGTATAATCAAAGTACATGTCATGCATGCCAAATAAACCCAAAACCTAAGTCTCATGGCATAGTTCAAATAAAACAATACAATCTTTGAATAACAGAAATTTCAAACAATAAATCTAGAATATTTTTATAAAAAAAATAATCCAAGCCGAGCCCTCTAGATGCCAAGTCTATGTCCTAACTTGGTGGTTTATCTGTAAAAATAAAAAAAAGGGTGTGAGTTTAAGAAGCTCAATGTGAGTCCAATCACAAGAAAATCAGTGCAAATAGTAGATGAAATATAAAAAATAACAATTCTTAGAGCAATCACACTCATATATTATTTCAGAGTATCAATTCTTTAGACTAACTTCAGAATTTACAGTTATGCATGCACATGCATATGAATGGTGATGCAATTCCAATTTATTAGAGAAGATCCTACCTAACTCCGCTACACACCATAGTAAGAGTTCCCTAGAACTCATCCATCCCCACACACCGCCTTGTAGATGAACCACTAGTAATTGCAGATAAACTGCCAATAATAAAATTGTAGACGAACCATTAGAATTTTCAGATAAAAAATTTGTAGACGAGCTGCCAGTAAGTTGTGGATGAACCACCAGTGTTTGTAGATTATTAAACTGCCAATTCTTCTTCCGTTCATATCATCCCACCCCATGCAATGCAATATGACATGCTTATAACAGATCCATGGAGAAACAATAGACATGCTTAACATGTATTTGGTTCAACAGGAGCAGTAGGCATGTTGTGCATACGATCAATATTATAGTGACAAAAAGAACAATACAATTGATCAAAAATACAATGACAGTATACATGTATCATTCACATATCATGCACATAACAATAACAATTTAGTCAATCAAATCATAGATTTCAATTATACATATTATCAGGGATTTAATTGAATGAAATAAAACTCTAAAAATAGTTAGGGGACTATATAGGGACTAAACAGAACAATTCACAAATTCTTAGGAAAAACTGTAAAACAAGGGTTACAAGGTTGTGTAACAAACTGGGGCCATGTGACAAACATTAAAGTTACCCTACAGGAGAGACACGGCCGTGTTGCAGTCTGTGTAGAAGGGATGTGGCCGTGTGGTACACAAACTAGCCTAGGATTTACAAGGGCACATGCCTGTATGCTCCACACACCCATGTGGGTGACCATGTGGCCCTAAACTTCACACTATTTTCTATCTGTTCACTTGGTAAAGAACACACTTTTCACTGTCGGTTCGATTGATGTTCCTCACGCTTGATTCTGATCCGATTCACCTAGATTCGGTCCTTCAAATGACATTTACTCATGAATTAATGGTTGGTATCAAGATTTCACAAGACTAATAAAAGATTTGGCAAGATTTCAAGTAAATTGATTAATCGAACCTAAAGATTAACGTCATACATTAATGTTACGAAAATACAAGATTTAATCCTTGTACAGAACGCGTTTACCGATTCTTGGCAAAGGTAATAGATGCTATTTGACAATCACTTTAAAACCGTTTAAGAAAACAAAGAAACGGGAATTGATTTGATATGGGAAAGAAAAATAATCAATAGTTCAAAGGTTAAAATATGATGCAATTATGAGAAAAAAAAAAGAAAAAGAAAAGAGAAAGAAAAGAAATAGAAGAGGATGAGGAATTTTACTAAAATTTGAAAAGAGGCAAACTTAATCCAAAATGGGAAAAACTAACTAAATAGCTAGGGTTTGTAAACCTTAGGGGCGGCAAGGATAACTTACCCTACCTTTCCGAAATTAAAAGAAAATGAAATGGGAAGGAGGGGGCTCAAACCTAAGTTCTCCGGGAATGAAGCTAGCACTTAAGGTCTGAAGCCTATTTCTTGTTTAGTCATTTCGTCAAACCCTATATATTTCGGGGCATGACAGAAATTTATACACACAAATTTAGAGTTGAAAGTCGATTTGAAAATTCAGAGGCAAAATTATTGATAATTTCAAATGAAAAGTTGCAGCCTTTAGAAATTTCTGAAATACAAAAAAAAAAAAAATCTCATCTAATTTTTCTATGTGGTTTGAGTTTTGATCCAAGGGTTGTTTGACTTGATCTTAGATGAGTATGGATTACTTCAAGTGTCGTGCCGACTTGCTCTTGAAATGAGGTTGGACTTCCTTTGTTTAGTTTATTTGGATCAAAATGTGACTTTCTTCAAAAACGACTTTTGTCTTCCTCTCCATGATTGAACTGGATTGGAAGGTGGCTTTTTTCCAGAATTAGTGCGGCGTTCTTCAAAATTTCTTCAAGTTCTTTGACTTCTTCAGAGATTTCTGTGGAGACCTTCTGTGCTTCTTAAACTTGTGTATATGTAGAATGCCTTCGGGTGACCCCTTTTTATAGTGTCAATTACTTGAATAAAAAAGAGTTCTAGTAGAATTTAACTTATTCATTTGATTATTCTACAAGAACTTAAACTCTTTTATTTATTATTAATTTAATTAATTAGAGATAAAATAATCATTTAATATTATTACATAATTATTTTATTTTTAAGTAGTGATAATATAAATTTTTATTATTTTTATTTTAATTAATTTAAATTAATTAAAGAAAAATAATTATGACATGATATTATTATTTTTATCCATAGTAAATTTAACTTTGACTCATAATAATTTTGGTTTATCGCGTGGTATTTTGTAATGGGTCAAAAATTTTCTGCATCTACATGATTTATTTTTAAATATATTAAAAAATAATTAGGATATCAAATAATTGAAGCTATAAATAGTTAGTTTTTATATGAGAATTCAACGTAATGCACTAATTAAACAGATAGCTTTACTTAGCACTTAATTGCTGACCATGACTTGAAGAATTCAACTACACCATATTTTAGAATTTAATGAATATAAAATTTATGTTATCGCGTGAGGGGGTTGAAGTTAGACTCGAAGACAAGTGTGGTGGACTGGTGTCGCTGCACCAGTTGTAATATTTTGACTACCGACTTGTCCCATGTTATCAAAGCTCTAAGGATCTGATTAGGTTGACTAAAAAACTTCATTTTTAGTTATTAAATTGTTTTATCTTCGTAAACAATCTGTCTCATTTACATATTTGTTTATTTCTCAATCTATTTATTAAAGTAAATTCGGTAATTAATTTTTCGTATTTTGTAAATTTATTGAAAAAAAAGTAAATACTAATCACGAGTTTTAAAACTGTATATATCAAATTAAGATACACTCACTATGCAGATTAAAATAATTATATAACAAATTTGTTAAAAGTTGACATAAAAGTCAAATATGATTTTGGTTGTAATGATAAAATTGAGGGAATGAATGTCATAGTACTTTAAATTTAAATATCATACGATACATGTATTGTTTCAAATTTATATCTTTAAAATATACTTTGAATGTGAGTGAAAATAATTATATAAAAAAATTACATAAAAATTAAATATGACTTTAGTTGAAATAATAAAATTAAAAGAGTGAATTTTATAATGTTTTAGGTTTAAATATGCATGCTTGAACCCCTTATTTACTTGTATTTTTCTAGATTTTATATAAAATTATAAAAGATAAAAATAAAAATACTCTCAAATAACATTTGTTGTTTTGTAAAATAATATGTTATTGGTCATTTCACAAGTGAGTTGAGGCTCAGTAGATAGTTAACTGCCAAACTCTTAATGCTAGACCTAACATACCCAAAATAATATTTATTGTTTTGTAAAAAAAATAGTAAATATTTTATATTAAATTTTTGTATCATATCTTATATAAAAAAAATATTATATATTATTTCCTTTATCTACCTAGGATTCCTGTCTTGTTACTCCATATTTTAGAATTTAATTTCTCCTATAATAATTTAATCACATGACATTTATTATTATATAGTTATACAAGATCGTTCTTTGTTCAGAATGATTAAATTTAAAGTTATAAATAATACTCCCCAAATATCAGAGAAAGAAGAATATATATTTTTTTGACTTTAGGATAGAGTGTGGACTGGTTTGTAAAATTTTGACATTTGACTTTCTTTTTTTTAGGTAAATTACATCAACAATTTTTAAGTTTTGATTAAAATTATATTTCAATCAATATACTTTTAAATGTTATGTAATAGTCATTAAAGTTTTCGAGTTATTATATTTTGGTTACTCGTTTATTAACTTATGCTAAGAGATAATGTGGTATTATAAAGCAAATGGTTAATAAATAAATGACTCGTGAACTATAGTTAAAATATCCTTTCAATGCTTTTAACATTTTTCCTAACAATAGTTCTAAAATTATTTTTTTAAAATTTAAAAAAAATTATAAAAAATTATAAAAAATTATTAAGTAGTAGTTAGAAGGAGTGGAGGTGAACTTCTTCCCCAAACATTAGACCAAATTCAAATTCTAAAATCAACATTATTGAGAGAACTTTACTTAAATACGACTCTAGTCCAAACAAAATTATACTCAAATCAAATCATAATAGTGATAAGACCACCAAAAAGAAAAAAGAAAAATACTAGTAAAATTCATAATCCATTTCAATTTCATGGCAACCTAAAAAATTCTACTTCAACAATTATACATCGGAACTCAAGTTATAAGCAACAGTAGTTAAATTGCATACGTATATATATATAAAAAAAAAAAGAAAGTAAGTTAAACCATTATCAAAGTAAGTTAAATTATTTAAAAACGGGTATTAATTTTTGTCTAAATTTATTTTTGAGTATTTTTCTCTAAATTCTTTTATTTTTCGAATAGATCTCAAAATTAAAAACCACTTTGATCCTTTACTAGGGAGAAAAGACCTCAAACCTAAATCCAATTATGTAGATTTAGAGAAAAAAAAAACGTTTATAAATCAAATAACAATGTGTTTTTATTTCTGTGAATAGATTGTTTAATAATAGTTTTATAACTTTTTAATTTTTTATTATTTTAGAAATTGTTTATAAATTTTATAATATTTTTAGAATTTTAAAAAACTTTAGTTACTTTTATAAATTTATATATTTTAAATATTATTTGTTTATTAGATTTTTTTAAAATTTTTAAAGAATTATTGATAAGAAAATTATTTAAAGTATCAAAATGATATTTTAACTATAATTCAGGAGTTCAATTAGTTAATAACACTTTGAATTACCGTGTGGCGTCATCCTCTTAACAAAAGTTATTTGACAAGTGATTAGATTTCACAAATTAATAACGTTAATGCCTATTATGTAACTTTTGATAGCTAGATAACTGAATATAATTTTAAACAAAATTTAAAGACAGTTAATGTAGTTTATTCAAAATTTTAAAGATGTTAGACTAATATTTCGTAATTTTTTTTTAAAATTTATGTGATTTTCAAAATATAAGATAGATAATTGTTCGGATATAAATAGTTTTTATCATTTTTCTTTCAACAAAACATTAAACCTAAATAATTTTTAAAATAGGGATAATTATTAAAATTATACATGAAATTTGATCCAATGTGTAAAGTCACATACGAATGTTGTCTTTGTGAAATTTTATATATAAAATCATGATTTGATTCAATTTTCACAAATCATTAACAACATTATCGACTTAACACCATTTTATGTTGATATATTACATACACAAATAATTATATTAGTTCAATATAAAAATAAAAGCTAAAGGGATATATAAGCCCCTGAACTTTGGCGAAAAATCAATTAAGCCCCTCCACGAAATCTACAGTCAGTTAATCCTCAAACTCTCAAATTGCATCAATTAAGCCCTTAGACCAATATTTTTCATCTTTGATAGTTACAGCACTGATGTGGCACTCCATGTTAGCGACAGTTATTGACGTGACAATGCCATGTCAGCTGCCATGCTAGCAATATTTTTTTGCTGTAATGCTTGGACAATTATTGTCTAGGTTCATTCATTTTAAATTTAATTTTTTTAAAATTATAAAAAAATATATTTTAAAAAAATTAAAAATTTGTAAAAAAATTATAAATTTTATAAAAAATTAAAATTAAAATTAAAATTAAAAAATTAAAAAATTAAAAACTATTTAAATTGCATCTGGACAAGATTATTCATTCAAGATATGCTCCAAACCACAGCAGCAACCATTGATTCTCAAAATCCATTCAATCACCATGTCAGGCCTTAACATATCCTGTTTCTTGACCGAGGCAAGATGGGACATGAGGATGTTGTTTGCGAACCGGAACAGCGTGTTAGAGATGTCCATACACAGCTTCGAGAGCTCATTGTATTACAATTACAGTAACCCCTTTTCGTGTTCTGTTGTAGGGGCAATGCACCTAGGGCCAAAGAAGCAAAGGCTAGTGGAAGAACAGTCGTATGTTGATGATTGGGTGTTGGAAGGGATAAGGAATATTAACAGAATTAAATACTACTATTAATAAAATTAAAATTTATTTATATTTAGTCATTTTATAAAATATTTAATTTTTTTATAAAATATTTTTTATAATTAAAAAATAAGTTTGAAATGAATGAACTAGCAAGAAAATATTTCTTTTAATTTTTTTTTTAAAAATTAATTGTTTTGCTAAGATGGCAGTTGCCACATCAACAACTGTCGCTAACATGGAACGCCACATCAGCGTCATTAATAGCCACGTCAACATTGTAATGGTCAAAGATGGAAAACGTTGGTCAAAGGACTTAATTCATGCAATTCGAGAGTTCAAGGGCTTAATGGAGAGCATTTTTTTGGGAGGGGCTTAATTAATTTTTTTCGTCAAACATTAAGGGGCTTAATTGATTTTGAATTTTTAATAATTTTTTAATTGAACTGATTGGACCAATCAAATTGACAAACCGATAGCCTTACTAGAACACCCTATACCCGTCATGATTGCCAGATTTGAGTACCAGATGCTACGCCAAACTAAATAACTTAAACAATACTTTCGTTTCGGATTTAATTTCATACTTTAATAACTCAAAATCTTTTTTTTTAAGTCTAAATAATACAAATCTTGTTCACAACTGATTGGTAACCTTACGACCCTAATTCCAACATCTAATTACAACCTTTGGAATTATACTCAAATATGGACTTACTCAACTTAAATCATGGGGCAAGGGCTCTATGGGTGCCCCTCTATATACGTGAATAGCTACAACATGCCACTTGTTCCAACGAAAATCGACTTGGTCCCTCGTGATACCCATATCTTTACCTAATCCTGCATTCAAGCAACACTTTCATAAGTTCGAATGAACTTAGTGAGATCTGCACATAGCCTGTTTATATACCTACATAGATCTTGTGAAAATAAGGCATCTGGCTTAAAATCAAACTCCCTATTTTCGTAGGATAATTTGCCAACTCAGTTGGCAAAATTAGTGCCTTCCCTACCCTGAGCCATTCATTGATGGAAAGGGTCCTTGATACTCATTTTTAATATTCTAGGCTAGCGATGCTTAAATTTCTTTTTAGATAACTACTAAAATGTGGGTCTTTGCCAGAACACAATATATATATATATATATATATATATAACATTCACTTTTGCTCAAGACACTGAAGCTTGCAGTGTAACCTCTACAGTACTCGCTTTTTCGGTCCCTTTCTCAAGGGGGTTTCTTTGGACTTGCAACTTTCGCCTGGGGTAGACCATCAGGATCATTATCATTTTCCATGGTCTTGACAAACTCCTACCTATCACTATCCTTGGCAGACTCCGCTAGTCATTCAGCCTTGGGCTGGCACTTCTTTTCCTAAAAACTTTAGTAGGTTTTTTCCCAAACTCAGTCTACTTGGTGGTTGACCTATTGTTTAGCCTAATCCTGCATTTCTCTCAACAGTGTAGGATCCGCACCTCTTTTGACAGTCTCAAATTGAACACAATACATATACCTCCTTATCTGATAAGTCACTTCCTCTTTTTATCCTGGTTAGTTTGAGAAATTCTTTGAACTGCTCTTATAATTACCTTTGGTGGATTCTTTACTGGTGTGTTGATTTGCAATCTTTCCCGGTATAATCTTGTGTTTATTGCCCTTACGAAGTACCTTGTGTTTACTGTCCCGACAGACTATTCCGTGTACACTATCTTGGTGGACTATCCTATGTTTACTGTCCCGGTAGACTATCCCATGTTTACTATCCCATCAGGCTACCCCATGTTTACTGTCTCGACAGACTACCCCATGTTTACTATTGCGGATTATATTGATTGCTATAGTCGAGCCATAGTCTTACACCTTATACCTCTTTGAGGTGTTGCCTCGAAGGACCTAAAGTTGTCGTGGTGTCGCCCCATAGAGCCTTCTGACCGCCGGCACAGTGATGCTCTAGAACCTTATACTATCAATATCGATCCATCTCATACATACCTTGATGCTTGAACACTAAAGTGTACCCCCCGGCAAGGCTTGGAGCTTTGCACATCGCGGTTTGCTCCTACTAATCCCAGACGGCAAAATCTTAATAGAATTCCAATTTCCCTATTCCTCTACATGTTTATCTGTTTCACCATTCCTAACCTTATGCTCGAAAATTGTAGTATCTTCGTCACAAGGCTCGAAACTTTACACATCACGGGTGCACTCAGCAACACCGATGGCGATATCTAACAGAATCACCCCTTCTTATTCCTAACTTTATCTATCCTTTCATTATTTCTTACCATTTTAATCATACAATACACATATTTTACTTACATACTAGCACATAATATGTTATCATTTAAAACATAATACATATATCGAACCATTTTGGCGGATACCCATTCATTAAGCAAATTTCATACAAGCTTATCATTTATTATCACAACACTTATCACAGGGTTAAAATAGGTACTAAGCATTCCAGGAATAAAGTGGAGAAACTCACTTTGCTTCCGTATTCTTAATAGCTTAGTTTTGTCCAAACGCCAAAGCCTCATTTGTCTTGGAAGCTAAACATAACAACCACTTATCGACTATCTTGAAGGCATCAAACCTAGAATTCATCATTGTAAGAAGCGATTAAGAGTTCTTACCCTATCTGTTTCTTTAATCTATAAGTACAAAGAGGTAAGGAAACTTACCAATTCCCTAATTTCTCTACTACCATACTTTAATTAACACGACTGTTGTGGCATGTCGTTTGGTAGGTTCTAAAAGGCTCGGGGTTTGTTGTAATACCCCATACCCGTACCTGAGACCGGGATAGGATACGAGGCATTACCGAGATTTTCAGAATAATTTCAATTAATTTATATTATTTAGTATTCATTTTCATGTTTCATGTAACATTCTTTTCATATATTCAATTTAAAATATCATATAAAATATGATACAATACTTAAACTGTCATATTTACATGCTCATTCAGGATATACGAACCTACCTGACTAAATTGCAGAAATACCAAGATTTAGGGGCATATTGGTAATTTACCATTTTCCCAAATTTCACCCAATCTTAAATTGATAATTTCACTCAATTTATTAATTTAGATAATAAAACAATTCCCTTCAATTTAGTCATTTTTGACATTTTTACAAAATTGCCCCCTAAAGTTTTACTTTTATTCAATTTAGTCCATGAGTTTAAAACATGCAAATTAGCCATGCTAACTGAATATTCATATATATTTTCCTCCTCCTCCTCTCTATTCCACATCCTTAATGTATATAACACACTTGTAAGTAATATTATCTATAATTTTTATTATTTACTTTTATGGATATTCAAGCTGTCCATCTGTGTCATAGTCACTAAATTATTTATATCTGGAGCTATAAAACTCAAAATTAAGATCCGCTAATTTTTCCTGAAACTAGACTCATATATCTTCTTACCATAAAATTTTCAGAATTTTTTGGTTTATCCATTAAGTACAGTTTATTCTTTAAAGTTATCCCTGTTCTGCTATCTGACAGTTTCGACCCTTCTTCACTAAAATTAATTATCTCACAGTACAAAACTCGGATAATATTCCCGTTGATTTCACCTGAAAGTAAACTCATTATGGATTCTAAACATATAACTTTAAGCTTCTAATTATTTTTATCCAATTTTTGGTAATTTTCTAAATTCAGAACAGGGGAACCCTAATTCATTTTGACCTTGTCTCACAAAATTCATTATATCTCATAATTTACAATTCAATTGCTTATACCGTTTCTTCTATAAGAAACTAGACTCAATAAAATTTAATTCCATATTTTATTCATCCTCTAATTAAATTTCTAAAATTTTTGGTGATTTTTCAAACTTAGACTACTGCTGCTGTCCAAAATAGTCTTAGTGGAAAATGTTGATTTTCTACTTTTAATTTCAATTTAATCCTAACTAAATTCACTTACTTTTCTATCTTAATTCATACTTTACTCCTACTCAATTTTTAACCAAACTTGGACATAATTATCTATTTTTCATCATAAAACCATAATTTCAAAATTCTTTCAATTTAGTCCTTAAAGCATAAAACTTATGAATCACTTTACAATTCAATCCTTATATCATTTCTAACTTAATTTCTATCAATTTAGCCCTTAATTCATCATTTTATTTATCATGGATAATATCTAGTAATCTAATAACTTTCAAAATATCAACTTAATTTCATCAAAACTTTGTTCTGAAACTTCTAAAACATCAAAATTAAGTAAAAAGGGCTTGATTGACTTACCTATTAAAGCTTAAAGCTTCAAACCTTCAATTTTCTCTTTTCTCCCTTTCTTTCTTTTCTTTCTTTCTTTTTCTCCCCTGCTCTCTGTTTCGTTTCATTCTGTTTTGTTTTCTATCTTCTTTTTATTTATTTATTCCATTTGTTTTATATATATAATATAATAACAATAAAAATCTACTAAATAACCAATATTTATTTAACATTTGTATCCATTTATATCCTTACATTTGTCTTTCTTTAATCTATTTATTATATAAATATCTTTTACTTAATACTAATATATAATTTAGTAATATACTTATATGATAAGTAAATATTCATGTATTTTACAATTGTATGTATATTAATATTACATATGTCACCATATCCATATGCACCATACATTTGTCTTTTCTTAATTTATTTCAAAATATAATAATATAATTAATTTAGTTTGTAATATAATAAAATAATAACATTAATAATATATTTATAATTTAAACAACATAAAAATCAAAGATTTTTATGTTTTGCCGCCTCATTCTTTAGAATAGGCTTAATTGCCTATTTAGTCCCCCTTATCTTCTTTAATTCTGTAATTAAACTTTTACACTTCATTCAACTTAATCCTTTTTCCTAATCACTCTTAATTAAGTTAAATTCACTTAATTAAACTCTAATTAGCCACTCATTTTACTTCGTAAATATTTTTAATAAATATTTACGAATCCATTTTTCATAAACAGAGATCCGAAATTACACTTTTTCAGTATCGGTAAAATTCGAGTCATTACATTTGTCTTAGCTTCAATCAAAACCAGGTATGTACTTGATTGCACAGAAAATAAAGTTTCGGCAAAAGCCAAGAACCTCACTGTCGACGCCACACGGGTGTGTGGTCGCCCATGTGGTAGGTAGTGTGATGGACACGGGCGTGTGTTCGACGAGGCCAGATCGTGCTCGCATGACACGACCGTGTAATAGCCAGGCAGGCCATGTACGACACACGGGCTGGACTGAATTGGGCTGTGTGGGCCACATGGGCGTGTGGGAATTTGGGCCAGGCCATGTGATCCACAAGGCCATGTCAAATTTGGGTTGTGTGGGCCACACGGGCGTGTAGGCCAAACGGGCGTGTAGGCTTACACGGGTAAGCCACATGGGCGTGTGAGCCCATTTTTACTAAAATGACTGTTAAGGTTGCACGAGTCGCCCAAGTCGACTGTGAACCTTCCGTAGGGTCGGTAAGCACTACTTAGACCCTTAACTGTGTGATATTGATTGTGTGTATTATGTACTGAGCATGTTATATACAAGCATGTATACTGAACTAAATGTGTGTCTGGCAAACCTATGATAGTATGACATCTCATTGTGTGTTGCATTGCATGGGGTTGGGTTGGTTATATTTGGATGAAGTGTACTGAAAGGCTCTTAAGCCTAATATACTGGTAGCACCACTGCAAATTACTGTTTTGTGCCGTATTCAGAACTACCTGGAGTGTAGGGATGAGTGGGTTGATTTAATCCCCACATAGAGTGTAGAGTTGGACGGAGATAGTGTGTAGAGGCTGGTTGGGTAGGACATTGTTACTGAATACTACGTGACTACCATTGATACTGTGATGGGCTAAGACCCTACTACACATTTGATACTGTACTAAGATGTGCTAAGGCCCAAACTGTTATTGATACTAAAAATGGCTTAGACCTAGGACTGTTTTAACTATGCACTGTGATTTGCTATTGTTTGTTTTTTATGGGATTACACACTGAGTTTACGTAAACTCACCCTTTTGTTTAAATGTGCACAGGTAATCCTCAGAGCTAGACGGATCGGTGCGGCGGAGAACTCGATGGTGACCACGATTTTGGATTATTATGGATTTAAATATGATTCTCGGTTTTATTTCTATTTCATTTCTATTGGTTTAACTTTGGGTTGTAAATTGGACTTTTGGACTTTTGTATGGTCTGGGGGTTTTTATTTTCTTTACTTTATGGATTTTAAACTGCTAGTTTTTGGAAACCTTGGTTTTCAAAAGAAAAAAATGTTTTATCAAGAAATACACGGTTAGTTAAACTATTTAAAAGCTTTCGCAACAGATAACGTTTTGAAATCATTGACTAAATGAGTAGCACGATTTAGAAGCTAACAAGAGATTACGAAAAGTATTTAAGCGGATAATGGTTTTATCGAGATGTCACGATTTTCAAGCACCGAGATTACAAAAAGTATTTAAGCGGATAATGGTTTTATCGAGATGTCACGGTTTTCAAGCACCCTATCATGTGACATTGCTAGATTCGGCCATAACATCTAGGCCGAGTTTGGGGTGTTACACATATCAATCCACATTTCATTTAAACAATGGCATTATTCATTTCATATTCAATTCATGAGTACATAACTCATATATTCCATTTGTTCACAACATATTTCACGTTTCATTTTCCATCCACTATCGCATTTCCATTTCACATACCATGCCATTTTAGTATCAATTATAGAACTTTATTATTTATTTACCCCTATTAACACAACTTGGACTTGGACAGATACACGAATCCAACAAATAATCCGACGTAATAACTGCGCCTAGCGCTACATAAATTGACACCCAATGTCTCATCGGTTAAACCGAAGCAAATTGGCACCCAGTGCCTCATCGACTCAAAGTAAAAGAAATCCCTAAACTCTTCCTATCTTATGGCATGCCATCTATATCCGAGTCAACCCGATATAATTAATAGGTTTCCATTTCGCTTTCAATATATATATTCAATATCAAATTTCATATAAGCACATTATCACATATACACCTATTCAATTCAACTGAATCGATATAAATTCAATAAATTCATCACATACCAAATTAATCCATTTCAATTGTAAAACACAATAGTTCTCACCTCCAATGCTTACCATATGCAAGAAATCAAAATGTAATAATTTACAACTTAGTTCGGATTATAGAAACACAAACCGTGGATTCCGAGCTATTTGACGTCGATTTTATCCTTCCCCTTTTTAGTCGAGGATTCCAGTACAATGTTAGCTACTGAATTAAAACAATTAAAATACATCAATACAACGCAATTCAATTTCACATTGAATATTTCAATTTTTACTCAATATTTGCTTAAATTCCAATTTAGCCCCTAAACCGAGACTAATTTTTATTCTTCATAATTAAATCTATATTTTCATACAAATTTCACTTTAAACTAAATTTAACTCCCTATTTTCAATTACACCCTTAAATTTTGAATTTTTCACAATTTAGTCCTTATTACTCGAAATTGACAATTTGTTCTACAATTTAATCCTTTTCCATTTCTAACTTAAAAAATCTACCAATTTAATCCCTAATACTAAAACTATTCAACATTAACAACATTTAAAATCTTAATCAATGTTAGAATTTTGAAATGGGTCGGGTAGCACTTAACACCAAGATTCTAAAAATATAAAAATTAAAAAAAATGGACTAAATTGACTTACTAATTAAAGTTGAAAAGTTTGAAACTTTTAACTTTAGGTTGCGGTCCAACTCTTCTCTTTCTTTTTCTGTTTTTTTTTTTTTTGGCATGTTCTCATTCCTTTCCACTATCTTTTATTATTTCTTTTTCTTTTTATTATAAAATAACATACATATATGCTTATTTCATATTATTATAACATATATATGTTATATAATACATATATACATACTTTAACTTTTAACTATTATAATATATAAAATAAGTTGCCGTCCACTTAAAGAAACAAAGGTATAATTTTTCTTTAGTCCCTCTAATTATTTTTAAATTATAATTCAATTTTTACCTTATACGCAATTTAGCCCTTATACTTAATAACTTTTAATTTCACAAAATTTATTTAATCAAAATCTAATTAATTACACAACTAACTTTGTAAATATTAATAAATATTTCTGATCTACGGGAACAAAGTCCCGAAAATATACTTTTTGACACCCTTAACTATAGGGTTGTTACAAAAGAAATAAAACATTTGTAAAATGCGTAATTTTGAGGAAACATACACATCATTTTCTCTCCTCTCATCATTCCAATTTGGAATGATTGATTTTTATGTGTTAGGATGGAAAATAATTATTTTTTCTATTTTCTTTCCTCTCACTTTTCTTACCTACCAAATACACTTAAAATTTATTTTCTTTTCATTTTTTCATTCCCTCTTTCTATCTTTTTATTTTTTCACCCTACCAAGCACACCCTAAATTTTAGACCAATTTTAAATTTGACATTTTGCACCAATAATGTGTAAATATATCAAGAAAATATTTTTATTACATGTTCTTAATTGAAGAAATTATATCATAGGCTCTTCCTCCCACCTAAGACATGGGCCCAACCAATAAAAATAAGCCAAGTCAGATTTATTTACATGTCATATCACAAGTATCATTGAGCACACAAAAAAGGGTTAAATCATATTTTGGGCATAAACTTGGTAATTTTTTTTACATTAGGGTTTGAATATTTTTTGTCCAAGTTAAGCCTTGAATTTGACAAATGTTCCAACATTGAGACTTAAACTTTTTTTTGTCCTAGTTAGTTCAAAACCTTAAAGTTTAAGCCCTAATATGAAAATATTTGTCAAGTTCAAGTCTCAAAATGGAAACAATTACTAAGGTCAAGGCGTGACTCTGACTGAAAAAAAGTTCATGCTCCAATATGAGAAAACTTGCCAAATGAAAATTTTAATGTAGAAATAATTACCAAATTCAAGACTTAACTTGAAAAAACATCAAATCTTAATAAAAAGAAAATTACCAAATTTAATCCCAAATAATGATTTAACCCAGAAAAATTTACTTTCTACCAACACCTTTAAAATCTAAGCAATTGAAGTTTTTTAAGGGTAATTTTTATTGTTATATATATGGCCAGAAATTGGAGAAAGCCAATTACGTATTAGTTAAAATCAATGGTAATTGCTAATCAATTAGTAAGTAAATCATGGCAAAAAATAAGAACGACATGATATGATTTAAATAAAATGTAATAATATTATGTCTTCTAAAGGAAATATTATTATTAATTAAGTCAAATTTAGTGTTTTTAATTATTTAAAAATATATTTAATAATAAAATAATTCTATAAAGAATATTTGAAAAAAAAATCCAAAGGAGAATTGTCTAATTAAATTGAATTTTTAAGTTTTAATTGATTTATATATATATATATATATATATATATAGTTAAAGCAGTTTTTGAGTAGTGCCTTGATGTATGCCAAGACTAATGCTGACTGGTTCATGCACTACCTGCTTAGAAAATTTTTCATGTTTAAGTTCACAAATTTTGGTAACAAAAAATCTTCGCTTTGATTATAATTGTTACTTTGGATATTTGTTAGCCCATATTTAGTATCCAACTTACTTATAACAATTTCCCAATTTTAAAGATATTGAATCGAGTAACTTGATAATGAAAGATTTAAAGATTTATCTATTATTCTTGCCGGCTATATTGCTATATTGGAAGGCTTGTTTAGGAAAAATGTGTGGAGAATTTAAGTACTTATTTTGGCATTTAGAACTCGTCTTTTAGAGTATATTTTGTAAGTAATCAAGTAAGCGATTTGGTTGATGTCTTAAGTTTTTATGGGGAAAACTTAGAAGAGAGTGAACTAAATCTTAGGTGTAAAAGTGGGGTTGCTAATCTGGTAAGTGTTAGTACTTGTCATAATTTGTTATATGTGATTTTAAGATAGTGAATTATCTTTATGGGTAAAACCCCATACGCATAGAGAAACTAAACTGTATAAACATCTCTAATGTTTTTTATTCTTTGTTCTTTGTTCTTTTACACTTTTTACTCTGTTCTTTATCGTGCTTGAAGCAGTTGGCTCTACTCATAACATTGCTTCTAAAACTACTTGATTTTTACTTACAAATATCGATATGTACAAACATATATATATAACAAATATATTCCATATAAGATAAAAGATAAAATTAATCAACATTGCAAATAAAAAACTAAATTGGTTTTATATTTAAAAAGTTTAATCAATAGTGCAAATAAAGTTAATGAAGTTAAATTTTGTAAAAAGTTTGAATATTATATTTTGATTGGCGTTGGTTAATTTTCGTATAAAATCAAATTTAAAATTAATTAAAATAATGAAAGGTAAAGGATTTCATTAAAAAATATAATACTCAAAACTTCAATAAAAAGCTATAATTAAGAAGGTAATATTTATACCTTCAAAAAATGTAATATGTATTGATAGGTATATTATTTTTACTGATTCTTTTTTATAACAATTTCAATAGGTGAAAATAACTAATTAATTTCTTTAATGATATATTTAATGATATATATTGAAACAAATAGAAAAAAAAAATATCAATGCTATAATTGTTTCCACATTTAAAGGCAATACATTCATTTGTCAAAATTGGAAGCAAATTGTACAGAATAAAGAAAATAAAGAGGTAATAATTCATTTACACAGTTTTGACCAAAAATGAATGAAAATTCAAATTGCTTATAAAATCAATATAAATAAAAGTTGCAAAATAAGACTGTTGGTCAAATGATTAAGTAAGTAAATAATTAAGTGTCAAAGTTTGTGTTATTTATGGGTCTACCAAGTTCATTACAAGAAGTTTTATATGCTAATAGGAATGTGAGTATAATAGGTACCTAATATATATAAAGGAAAGGTAATTGATTGTATAATAATTTTCACACCGTTGATAGCTTGACAGTTAGAGTATTCACTGTTTAAATATGATATAAGTTTAAGTCACACTAACTGTATTTGTTATTTGAGCCTTTTCCTATTCTTATATTTCACCAAAAAAAAATTATTTTTTGTATGCATTATCAATTTTGTATTAGCGCAATTTAGGTTTTATCAATTGCCACCCCTATCTTTAGTTAATCCACCTACGATATGTCATAAATATGAATATTGGATTTCTTAATAATGTAGTTTTTGAATATTTTATTTGACAATTATCACGTTTTAATTTTATTATCATAGTATATAATATACAAAAAAAAATGTCGACTTTTATAATTTTTAATCTATTTAGAAAATTTTAAAAAATGACTCATGCATAGTAAGATCCCATTTTATATGCTAAAAATTATATATATATTGATAACTGGGGAAGAGAATAAAATTATTTAGAATCAAATTCAAATTTTTATACCTACAATATAATATTTTGATCACTAGATCAATAGACTCTACACTAAAAATTTTAGACTTGATGATAAATTTAGCTATTAACGTTTACATGTTTTGTCAAAATAGCTCTAATTGTATTATTAGATTTTTTTGGTCATCAACCTTTGATCTTTTTTTCAAATTGCTTTTTTTTAACAAATTTGATGAAAGTACTGCTAAAAATGTTAACGGATGATGTGGAATTTCATATGTGAAATATTTTTAATGAGATGTAATTTTTTACTTAGATAACCCAATGAAATAATTACATGTGAAAAATGATAAAATAAATAAATAATCCATGAAGTTTAAAAAAAAAAAAAAAACTTTTCGGTTTGATTTATTAATTATATTTTTGAAACCTCTTAGTAAACAAACATATGCATTTATTTTGAAACCTTTTTTTTAGATAATTAAGAGTTGTTTTTTAATTTTATGTATGATTTATTTATTTTATTATTTTTTACATGTAATTATCTTATTAGGTTATGTAAGTAACAAATTACATCTCATTAAAAATATTTCACATCATCCCTATTAATTTTTTTAATTTTATTTTCGTCAAATCTGTTAGAAAAAGCAATTAGAAAAAAAAGAACAAAAATTGATGGCCAAAAAAATTCAAAAATATAATTAAAGTCATTTTGATAAAATATATAAATATTAGTGGTGAAATTTATTATTAAGCGAAAACTTTAAATGTAAAGTGAGATGCATTGCGTTTAGACACATAAAAGAAAAGGTGAAGCGAAAACATTTTTGACTGAATAAATGCCTCTCACTAAACCATGTTTTGTATTATTATTAGTGAGCGGAGTTTTCTTCCTGGTTGGGCGGCCAACACTAGATCAAGTTATAAAGAAGTCCAGTCTATGGAAGAAATTAACACAATCATTTAATCTTACCAGGGAAAAAAAAAAATCAAAATCATGATTAAGTCTTTGTTTGGTATGATAGAAAAAAATTGGATAGATAGATATTTGAAGGAGAAGAAAAGTAGAAGGATATAAACATAAATTTCTTTTCATTGGCATGCTTAATAGGAAAATTGGAAAATATAGATGGAATTCCTTTTTCTTCTTTTATTGAAAATAGAAAATAAAAATTAAGATATATTTACTATTTTAATATTTAAAAATTAATTATGATAAATACAAATAAATTATATTTTGATAAAATTTCCACACATTTTTATAAAATCATTCTAAAAAAATTAAATTATAATAGAAAGAATTTTTTAAAAAATGCAAAAAAAGAGAGAGAAAATGTCCTGAATAAAATATATTAAAAAGTTAAAAAGAGAAATAATTTTTAAATCAATTATATCAAATCCAAACATTTAAAATTTCATGCATAAATTTTTTTTAAATAAATCTAAGCATATAAAAATGGATAAATATCAAAATTATATATAAATTTTGATTTAATATGTAATGTCATACATGAATTTTGATTTTGTGTTATTTTATACATGAAATTTTGATTTAATTTAATTTTCACAATCACTAACAATATTATTGAATTAATACCATTTTATGTTGATATACTGCATACACAAAAAATTATATTAATTTATCATGAAAATAAATGTATTATTCATTTCTTAAATCTGTAATATTGAATTAAAATCAAAATTTCATGTATATATATGAACCACAATTCAAGTTTTATGTATAAAATTGCACCAAATCAAAGTTCATGCATCAAATTGCATATTTGACCAAAGTTCGTGTATAAGTTTGATATTTATCCATTGACCGCGCCACAATGTGAGTACACTGAGCAGAGAAATTTACAAATAGAATAAAGAGTTGAAGTGTGATTTTTACTTCCAGTGTCACAGTTTAGTTGTAATATTTATAGTGTTTACAATAGAACACCAAGTATTCCGAGGATTGAACTCAAAGGAGACAGGGCGACATAACTGATCAACAATAAAGAAGCACTCAACTTGTAACAACCCAATTTCTAGAGGTGTCAAAAAATGGAGTTTCGGAACCTCATTTCTATAAACTTAGTCCAAAAATATAAAATAAGAATATTTACGGAGTTAATATGAAAATATAATAAAGTTCGGTTGAGTAATTTATAAACATTTTTTAATCATAAGATAGTGGATGGTGATGACGGTTACCACTAAGTTTAATTAATAGTTAATTAAAGTATAATAAACATCAATCAAACTTAATTAAATCTAAACTAAGTATAAATTAGAAGGTAATTGGGGTGACAACCAATTTTTCATCTTCTCCAAGCCACCACCGTAGCCAGTAAAGGAGAAACTCAAAGCTTTCAAGGAGAAACTCAAAGCTTTCAACTCAAACATTCAGCCAATAATTGACTACGATAACCAAGCCCTTTTCTTGAATTTTTTATAGATTTATGATCATAGAAGTTTGATTTAACTAGCCCATGTATCATTTGTTCAATTCTTAAGTTTTTAGCAAGTTACCATTGGAGAGAAATTAATGATTTTGGGTTTAAATTGAAAAAATTGATAGTTACTAAGCTTAGATTATATAAAAAGGACTAAATTGCAAATTGCATTAAGCTTGTTAGATAGCTTTGTAACATTAGGGACTAAATTGAATAAATAGAAAACTCGTCATGAGATTATGCTATGAATAGAAATTATAGGGCCCCTAAAGAAAGATGTGAAGTCAGATTTTGATCCAATGTTAGATACAGAAAAATACACATATCTCAAGTATAGGGGCTAAATTGAACAAAATGCAAAATATGTTTTCCTTTGTCTTTGGTGAATTGAATGAAATCTAACTTTTTTTATTTATTGAATTATAAAATGTAGCTAAAAACAAAATCAGGTCGTCACGAGAGAAAGGAAAAGTAAGAGTTGTCGATGAATGACAAAGGAATTTGGTTTGTACTTTTATGATTCGAGATCATATTATTTAAATGGATATACACGTTGATTGCATTATTAGCTATCAAGGTGAGCTTATATCATTATATGAAATTATTTGTATTGAATGATATTGAATGTCGAGAAATTGGACTGAATTGAATATAGTATAAAAGAGTGTGTGATATAATTTATATATGATATGTGATATTAATATAGTATGATATTATGTGAAATTGGACATAAGATTTCAAGCTTGATTGGTAAGTCAATTTAATTCTTTTTCTTGTAATTTTGGTGTCTATAGAATCCTAGGAAGAAATACTATTTGAGTTATGTTGAAATTTAGAAAGTTATTGAATTTTTAGATGTTGATTAAGTTGAATAAATGGAAGATTTATGGGTTTAATTGATAGGGATTCAAGTTAGAAGTGGGAGAAGGATTGAATTGTAAAAGAAAATATAAGTTTTGTAATAATAGGGATTGAATTGAGAGGATTCTATAATTAATGTATTATGCTGTAATTTAAGAGTTGGAATAGTTTAAAGTGATAATTGAATGAGAATATAGGACTTATTTTAAAGAGAAAGAATGGTTATGGTGATAGGACTAAATAGGAATTTAAGTTGTATAGAAATTGAAATGTATAATGTGTTATACTATATTGATAATTTTTTTTAAAATGTTAATTATTATGTAGCTAACATAGCACCAGAAACATCTTCGAAGAAGGGAAAGGAGAAAGTGAACGAGGATATCGAGTAAACTCGAGAATTACGGTTTGTATTTTTATAAACTAAATTTATTGCATATTTATTGATGTGACTCCCGAAAATGTATAATGAATGAAAATAAAGGTAAGTATATTTATTATCGAGCTATGAAAACCCTATTAACAGAGTCGGGCTATTCGGATATAGTTGGCATGCCATAGGATTGGAAGTGTTTAGGGATATTCCGACTTTGTGTCGATGAGACACTATAAGTGTCGTCTTCATCATTCATCGTTAGGATTCATTCGAAGAAGAGGTACTCGCACGGACTACATCTTATTATTCTTATTCTTTGTTATCCTTACGGTGTATTCCAGCTTCTGCTGATGAAACACTATATGCTATCCCGGTGTGTGGGTTGGATCCGTGTATCCGTTCAGGTCTAAATTATGTTAATAGGGGCATATGAAGGTACTGTAGACTGAATGTTATCGATTATTGATTATCACTGAATGTTGACTGTTAGTGAATATAATGATATACTGATGTATGATTGCTGAAAGTATTGAATGATATGAAATGTATAAAGAATTGTTTAATGACATTAAAGGGTAAGAAATAAAGAAGATTAAACAAACTTTAGGATCATGAAAGTAAAAGCATAAGGCTAATTGTATTAATAATTTATTAATGCTTAAAGTTTTAGTTTATAGAAATACCACTGAGTGTATACTCAGCATATGGTTTTGTTTCCGTGCACAGGATTAGGTACTAAAGAACTAAGGACTCAGCATCCAAGCCAATCCTGGACATCAAAGTGGTGAAGTACCTTGCTTTTGGTAAAATGGCATGTACCTAGGTTATTAGGTTGTTGTTTTATACATGATAGTAAATGGTATTGAAGATGTTGGACTATGGTATGGAATATGTATGTTTGAAGTTAAATCTAAGTATGTTTAACTGTTGTGGTGATCTAGAATATTTGACATAAATTATAGTACCAATCAGGTTACATTGGTTGGTTGATTTACTGTTGAAAGATTAGAAAATTGTTAGCTTGAATCTTAAGTTTTACAGGGTTGGTAAGTTTGTGATAAAAGGTTCATTTTGAGTCCACACGGCCTGGCACACGGGCGTGTAACTAGACCGTGTGAGACACATGGCTAGCACACGGGCATGTTGTTAGGTCGTGTGTCCCCTGCAGCTAAAAATGTCCAAAACAGAATGCTCAGGTGTTGTTACACGGGCAGAGACACGACCGTATGTCTCAGCCATGTGAGGGACACAGCCATGCACCACGGGCATGTGTCTTGGCCGTGTGAAAACTGCACTTGTTTTGAATCAAAAATAAATCCACACGGGTTAAGCACGCGGGCGTGTGACTTGGTTGTGTGAAATTAGTTTGCCATGAGTAAATTGACAAAGAGTTACATGGGTAATGGGCATGGGCGTGTCCAGGCCGTGTGAGTGACACAGGCGTGTCCCCTAGACCACACGGGTGTGGTACTATTTATAAGGAGAAACTTTGAAATTTCACGAAAAATTTCCTAAGCTTTCGGTCGAGCCCCGATTTATTTTAAATGTATTTATTAAGTACCGAGGGCCTCTTAATTATAAATTAAGATGTATTTGATGTACAATATTGCATTTATTCCTGTTTTATGTGTAAATGTACTGTAATGATTGGTAATACTCCGTAGTCCTGTTCCGGTGATGGGACGGGGTTAAGGGGTGTTACATTCCTCCAATGCCGTATCGAGTCCTAGTTCCTTGTGTTACTTGAGAGGTAAGAAAAATGGAGAGTGAGCTTCTGAGAGTTCAATGTGAGTCTTATTTTTAAACCACTACATATGATCGTACAAACAGTAAAACATTCAATTTATAGCAACATGGCAATTAAGCATAATGTAAGGAACATTCAGTAAATCAATGCATGTACAGGTTATGTTCATGATGCAATACAATTTTAGTTTTAAGGTCCCACCCATCCATCTTATCTGCCCTCAAGCATTGCTCGACATACCAAAACACATGTCAAAAACTGACCATCTCGAATTTCTTGCTCGACATACCAAAACACATGTCAAAAACTGATCATCTCGAATTTCTTGCTCGACATACCAAAACACATGTCAAAAACTGACCATCTCGAATTTCTCAATGACGATGGTCGTTCACTTATCATCTATGATGATGACTTTTACTACAATAGCTTACCATCCCAGTTGCCTGCTTTTGGTGGAATTTTAAACTATCATCCCGGTTTACCCAATTTTGACGACATTACCACCTACTTGTAACACCCCTAACCCGTATCCATCTCTAGAATAGGGTTACGAGGCATTACCGATCAAATACAACATTTAATATACATTTGTCATACAATATTCAATTTCACATAAATATCAAACTAACATAATCATATTGTCCCTTATAAGGTTCTACGAGACCTTAAAACATTCTAAGAAGTGGTTCGGGACTAAACCGATATCATTTGCAAACTTTGAAAAACTTATAAAATTTTTAAACATTTAAGGGTCACACGCCCGTGTGAACAGGTCGTGTGCCTCACACGACATCAAACATGCCCGTGTGTCTAGGTCATGTGAAAAGAGGACATACATACTAATTTGCACCACACAGCCAAGGACAAGCCCATGTGCCAAGCCATGTAAAAACTGGAGGGGTTACTGACTTGAGTCACACGGCCAACCACACGCCCATGTGTCAACCCGTATGTCACACACGGCCAGTAGACACGCCCGTGTGTCTAGGCCGTGCCAAACCTGTAGGGTATACTGACTTAATATTGAAGGGCTACCCCAAGGGACACACGACCGTACAACATGACTGTGTGTCACACTCTGCCCGTGTGGACAAAAATAGGCTATTTGCATAACCATTTTGCCACCCTATTTTCATAAGCATACACAAGTATAATTTGCATCAATAATTCAACCCAATTGGCAGCCACATCTTAACAATTCATACACATATCATGCCATTTAGAAACCATCCTCTTAACTACTCAAATCCATAACCAAAACATACCAAATCTATATGCCAAAATAATCAAACTTACATAACTTCTAAATGCATTTCCTCATCATCTTATCATTTATTTCATGCTTCACAACATATCATTTCATCACCTTAAAATCAAGCCAATTCACAACATACCAATTTCCAAACAATAATACACCAATTGTCAGCTAATTACATAAGCAAACATATAACCATCACAAAATATGCCAAATCATAAGGCCATATATATACACCACATATATCATTTATCAAGCAAATAATTCAAGTCAACTTAAATATCCATATACACCATCATTTACAAGCCAAATCTCATGGCTAATATCATAACTCAAAACGTATCAAGATGACACTAGCCTATACATGCCATATACCATATATAAGCCATATACAAATAAAGTCATCATATGAATATTTGCATATCAATTCAAATATGCTAAGCATAGCTAAACACAGTCAAGTTCACAAACCTTTCTCATTGTACACATATTCAATATCATAATTGAATTCATCAAATACTTCCCTTTTCAATACTCGTATGAATCTCGTACATACCTGATTCATTTAACTCATTCACACATTTTTTCTCGACTTGACTTTGCCCGTTGAACCATTCAGAATTGTTAAGGATACCCGACAATCACATATAACTCGTACAATGCCATATCCTAGATATGGTCTTACATGCTATCACATATCGATGCCACTGTCCTAGAAAGGGTCTTACACAAAATCAAATAACGATGCCAATGTCCCAGACATGGTCTTACATGTAATCACATCTCGATAACCTAATGTCATTACATTTGTATCCTATACTATTCCTAAGGTTCGTACGGGACTTTCGGATGTCATAACTCTATCGATTCTTGTTTGTATTTGCTCGTTCAACATTCACAGCAATGCAATAACAATTAAACATGTATAATTCAATTTAAAGACATTTATTTGCATATGAACTTACCTCATATTAGGGATTGACGTATCAGGTTGACTATTCGACAACTTTCGATTGCCCCCGATCTAAATCTGATTTCTTTTTTCAGGACCTATATGAATTCAAAATTAACACATTTAACTACCTATTCATTCAATTTCATCTAAAAATACCTATTTGGAAATTTTTACACTTTAGCCCCTAAAGTTTCATATTTATTCAATTTAGTCCTTATTTCACAAATACACAAAATTCATGAAATTTCATTAAATCCAAGCCTAGCTGAATTTCATATAGGTCCGTAGCAGCCCATATTTTTCATTTATTTCACATTTCAACCCCTCAATTTACAAATTTCTTAATTTAATCCCTAATATGTATTTTTACTAAAAATCACTTTACAAAACATGTATATCAAACACCAAGCTTTAATATTTCATCTTCAAACACTCAAAAACACATAGATTCATCAATTGGAACTCGTAAAATCTTTAACAAATTCAAAAATTAAAGCACGAGCTAGCTAGTACTCAAAGCAACGATAAAAAAAAAATAAAAATCATCGAAAACGGAACAAAAATGGACCTTCAATTGAGCATCATAATGGCCGAACCCTAAAACATCTTCTTTGGATTATTTTCTGTTGATGTTCGGTTATAGATGAAGGAAAATAAAGATGAAAGTGCTTTTGTTTTATTTAATATAACTTAATTAACCAATTTACAATTTTAACCTTAATATAAAACATTTAATAACATCCATTTATTGCCCATTTATGTCCATTCTCACTATCAATGGTCTATTCACAACATAAGGACCTTCCATTTAAGAAGCCATGGCAATTAAGCACTTTAAACAAGTAGAATGCAACTTTTGTATTTTATATGATTTAGTCCTTTTTCTCAAATTGAGCTACTAAACGATAAAATTAACTCACAAAATTTTCACACATATATAATCACATGTTATAAACACCAAAAATTATATTAAAATAATTTTTTCGACCTCAAATTTGTGGTTCCGAAACCACTATTTTGATTTAGCTAAAACCGGGCTATTGCACTACTTCAGGCAGTACTGAGTTTCAAAGTGGACTTAAATTGCCACTTTCTCCTAATGAAATCCTTCATCCTCCATACCCAATTTTGTGTAATCATGCACATAAATTTAGCATGTCATGCTATTTATCAATCAATAATTGATTACTATACTTATCAAGCATATTTACCTTTCAATACGGTGTATGAATTTTCATACTAACAATCATTTGCATGTATTTATGTAATTAATTCATATCAATTGCACATTTGCAATTACTTTATGCGAACTAAAAAATTTCACATATACAGTTTCTTCATACGCTTTAACTTTAGGATATTAACATGCTTAGTTTGGCGAACACATATATGACATGTTCACATGTAAGGTTCACACATATAGGGTTCACATATATGGGTTGCACATCTAAGGTTCAGGCATCTAGAGTTCACATGTATAGGGTTCGCACATATAGGATCTGCACATGCAAGGTTCGCATATCTAGGGTTCGCACATATTAAATCACATACCAGATAACATAAAGGTTCGCATACTCTGTCATACTATATATTATGGAGATTCACATACTAAAACTTTAAGAGTTCATATGTATAAAACATATAGGGTTTGCATTTATGCACTAAGGGATTGCACATATGGGGGTTCGCATATAGGAGGTTCGCATACATGGGCTCGCGTACAGGGGGTTCACCTATATAGATTACTTACTTTCTAATATTTCCATTAATCATACACAATGATTTAAGTTTTGTCGAAACCATTTTTTTATATTTTAAAAAAACAGCGATCGACTTTAAAAAATGAAAATGGAGTCGCCACCAATCCTTTTTGTTTAGGTGTGATTGGGTCACCTTGTGATCAGGAGTCGGTTACACACAAGGACGGATTAGCACCCTCATAGTGCCCAAAATTGGTACCTTGTAAATTAATTAATGTCCTAATGTTGAAAATTTGGGAAGATTTTAAAATACAATACCTTTAAAAAAATGCTTGGATAACTCAAATTAGATATTGAGATTCTCTTGTTCCGAATGAATAAAATATCATATCTAGCACTTTAGGATACAACATTTCAAACCCTCGATACCAAGATCATCTCATGATTTCCAAAACTCATGCATTGATATTTTAAAAGGATATTTGGTTATTTGGTCAACGAAAAATCGAAACCCAGCACGTTAGGGCACGATTTCTCGAATTTCCAAACATGAAATATTTCCTTGTTTTGAGAAGCTTTCAAATAAGCGATTATAAAACCGACTCAAAATATATTTGTTTGGTTTACTTAAGAATAAAAGACAATCAATATTGGGAAAAAGTTGGAATTTGTAATCACGATGCAATAACAAGAAATAAAAGCATAATTGCAAGCATGGAATAATAATAATACATGCAATAATACTATACAAATGAATAATAATCATATGAAAATACAAATGAACCAAATTAGGGTACATACAATGGCAACACATCATACACTATACAAATACTAACATTAACACTCGAAGGCTAATAAATTAAAATACAAATTTAAAAGAAATACCAAGCAAATTAACACAAATAAAATGTAACAAGTTTCAAAAATAAATAAAGAATGAATAATATGAAAGAAGAGAAATTTGAAATCATCAATATACAAACAACAAATTACATGTAAAAATTTTAAAAGCAAGTAATATGTTTGAAGGTTTAAAATAGATAAAAATAAGGAATAAAAATAAAAATAAAAAATAAATTAAATAGTAATACATGAATGAATTTTGAAATAAATATTAGGTAAGAAGAAAATCAAAATACATAATATACAAAATAATATAAATCAATCTAAATAAATAATACATGAAATGAAAAACTTATTATAAATATATATATACAGAAATAATATATAAAAATATTTGAAATAAACAAAAATACATAATAAAATAAGGTCTTTAAAAGAGATAAATTATATATATAGATTTAAAAGAAAGTATATAAACGTAAATAGATTTAAAAGAAAATATATACATAAAATAATACGAAATCAACAATATATACAAAAAATAATGTATAACATAATGATGTATAAAATTATTTAAAATAAATATCATATAAAATTTTAAAACAAAGAGATATGTATAAAAGAAAATTTTAAAATAAAAAATTTATATAATAGAAGAAATAAAAGGACTAGTTTGAAACACGCGGAAAAGGCAAAGGATTAATAGGAAAAATATCCTAAGACCCATTGAATGTGCCATTCCATTTGCGAATTAAAGGACCAAATCAAAAGTGAAATAAAATTAAAGAGGCGAATTCAAAGAAAATAACAAAGCGAAAGGGCCCGAAGCATAAATAACCCAAAAGCCAAAGAAACGCGCGGATCATTCATCAACCGGGTCGGGTCGCACGAGTATGGACTGAAACAACACCGTTTTGGGCGTCTGAGGCTTGCTCCAAAATGACGCTGTATGGGGGGGTATATAAGTTAAAAATTTGCTAAAAATTTTCATTTTTTTCCTGGTTACTTAAAAAAAAGGCTAAAGGCCTTCAAACTCTCCCCTCCCCCATTGATTTTCGGCTAAGCTCCAGCGTCGGTCCACCACTGGTCCGCCACCCTATACAGTGGATGGAGTTTCAAAAAAGGGCTTTTTCAGCCTTTTGACTCCCCGAACACCGATCTGTGGTCGGTTCCTTTAGAAAATGGCCCAAAAGTCACCAAAAAAGAGAAAAATCTTATACTTTTAGGGTTCAAAAAAACTTTTCTACGCAAAAATAAGGTCACCGTTCCTCGGTGGTGACAGCCTCAGTTGCTAACGAAGTTGGAGGTTCGATGCCAGGTAAGACTCGCCTCCGTTCTCCTCTTTTTAATACTTAACGAAGGTTCCATAAAAAGAAAATGAAATAGACGTGATAGATAAATAAATGGACCACCTTTTTAATCTTGATTCTTTACTTTCAATTGTTATGTATTCGTATTCAATAATCGTGTCTGTAAAAAAATAATACAATTTTGTATGGCTTTATATAGCCGAAAGAAAAAAAATACAATCTTTGCCATTTTGTGCTATTGTTTTCGTTTGATTTGTAGGTGCTTGGCCAGCTGTGGCGTACGGAGGAGGCGACATGGTACGCGGTGATACGAAGGGTACGAAGCCAGTCTGTGGGTGCACGGAGGCCATACATGGGGGTGTTGGCTATGGGGCACCTAGGGAACCTAGGGTTTCTAAAAGTGTTTTAACTTTGGGCCATTTGGGCCTTGTATTTTAGGGCTAGGTTTTAGGTTTGAGTCTGGTTTTAATAATATTGGGTCATATTTGTTGTTGGGCTATGGACTATTGTAATTTGGGTTATAATTTGGGCCTTGGAGTGTTTATTTATTCGATTTTATTTATTGTTTTAATCTGGGCCAAAATTGGCCTATTACACCTGCCCCTTTCTACTCATTGTTGTATAACGAGAATGGAGCAAAGACTATAAAAGGGCCAATTTTGCTTGGACCCATTGAGTCTCGGTGCTTCTTTTCTTCTTCTTCTTCAAATAACCTCGCTTCAATCCACTGTTTCTTTAGAGGTGTAGGAATTGGTGCTTTGACCCGCTCCAATGTAGTTTTAGGGAGAAGAGATTTGTAACTTTGCACTACTCCACTGGAACTTCAGGGAGATAAGAATTGGTAATTTCAACCTGCTCCACTACAACTTTAGAGAGATAAGGATGGTGACTTCGATCTGATCCACTGCAACTATTGGAGATAAGATCTACTATCTTCAGTCTACTCCACTGCAACTTCAGGGAGATAAGACTTCAACTTCAACCTGCTCCACTGCTACTTTAGAGAGATAAGGTTAACTATGATCTGCTCTACTGCAACTTTAGAGAGATAAGATCTGTTTATTTATAGCTTCAATCTGCTCCACTGTGACTTCAGGGAAATAAGATTCGCTATCTTTAGTCTACTCCACTACAACTTCAGGGAGATAAGACTTGCTATTTTGATCTACTCCACTACAACTTCAGGGAGATAAGATCCACCATGATGACTTAATCCGACCTACTGCAACTTCAGAGGTATAGGATTTGTTGTTTTACTAGTCTGTTACGCCTTTCTTTGGGGAACAGGACCTGTAAAATCTGTTTGATGGGCCTATTTATGCCAAATGATTAGGATGTCATGTTCAGAATGAATCAAATGCTCCTAACTAGATGTACAGAATGATATTTGCATGAATAAAAAATATGATGAGAATGATCCCTTTTTAATATTTGGGTTTTCATTGCTCGTTGTTCATCAAGGTTCTGTCATTGATGTGTTATCCTGCCTTCTTTGCTCAACTGGTATCTTTAATAGAAAATTTGAAGAAATAATCACCATTGGCTCAGCTGGTTTGCTCCACTGCAACTTCAGAGAGATAAAATTTGTAGTTTCTTCTATCCATCCCCCTTACAACTCAAGGGTATAGGATTTGTGTCTTCTTCAATCAATTTGATCTATTACACCATTCTCTGGGTATCATGACCAGATGTGTATGCATGATATTTGCATGAATGCAGAATATCATCATTTTTTTTAGAATGAACCCATTTTAATGCTTGGGTTGCTCATTATTCATCAAGATTGTATCACCAACATAACATCTTGTCTCTTCGTTTAACAGATATCTTTGACAGAAAATCCGAAGAGATAGTTATGATTTAGACTCCTCTTTTTCAAACATTTATAACCCTTAGATTTGGTGAGTTCTAAACAACAGTCCTGCTTCAGGTTCTTGTACTATTTAGAAGCCTCCAGAGTAATATGCATAACTTCTTTTATGTGAATATTATAAGTCCAATGATCATTGTTTCAAAGAAAAAAGCTTGAAAAATACTATCACAATGAACAAGATAGAATTTTATTAAGAGCAAAGCTCGAAGTAGACAAATTAATCAAGATAGCAATTTTTTCTAGGATACAAAATGAATAAGATAAAACAGGTGCCCCGATATCGCAGTACGAGCCTTTCTGTTCAAACTTCTCGAAGACCATTTTAAGCTAGATGTGTGTCTGGGAGATCTAAAGTATTTGTTGATGCTCCAAGATGTAATACTCCCCTCTCTTGTTAATTCTGAGAGGACAAGATTAACACGTGCCCTATTTTCAAAATTTGAGCCGTCCGTTTTCAGGTTTTCAGCTCAAAACCCCTTTGTTCTCAAAGCGCCCTTTGCGAGTTTTCGCCTTGGCCTCTCCATTTTTTTAAGGTCTCAAAGCGCCCTTTGCGGGTTTTCGTCTTGGTCTCTCCTCTTCCTAGGTGAAATACCTTTTGACGGAATCTGAATTCACATGATTGGGTAAGTTTTTACCATCCATCTCGGTTAGGATCAATGCCCCTCCCGAAAGGCTTTTTTTACCACATAAGGTCCTTCACAGTTTGGCATCCATTTCCCTCTAAAATCTTTTGTATGGAAAGGATCTTTTTCAATACTAGGTCCCCCTCATGAAATTCTCTTGGACGAACCTTTTTTTCATAGGCTCGCATCATTCATTTTTGGTACATCTGGCCATGATGGATAACCCTTAACCTCTTTTCTTCGATCAAATTCAACTGATCGTATCGAGACTGGATCTATTCTGCTTCATCCAACTTCACTTCTGACAAAACTCTGAGAGAAGGAATCTCGACTTCGATAGGCAGAACCACCTCGATTTCGTAGACCAAAGAAAAAGGCGTTGCCTTGGTCGAGGTCCTGACAGACATTCGATAAGTGAATAGAGCAAATGGTAACTTCTCATGCCAATCTTTATAGGTCTCAGCCATTTTCCCCACGATCTTCTTAATGTTTTTATTGGCTACTTCCACCGCCCTATTCATTTTCGGGCGATACGGTGACGAGTTGTGGTGCCTGATCTTGAATTGACTGCAGACCTTCGCTATTGTGCTATTGTTCAAATTCAATGCATTGTCAGATATGATTCTCTCCAGCATTCTATATCGACATATGATCTCTTTCTTTAGGAATTTGCTTACTGCCGATTTCGTAACATTGGCATATGAAGTGGCCTCTACCCACTTGGTGAAGTAGTCGATAACCACAAAGATGAATCGATGCCTATTGGAAGCTTTTGGCGATATTAGTCCAATCACATCCATGCCCCACATAGAGAAAGGCCATAGGGAAGTCATGACATGCAGAGGTGAAGGAGGCAAATGAATTTTGTCTCCATAGATCTGACACTTATGACATCTCTTGGCGTAATTGATACAATCTCTTTCCATGGTGAACCAATAATATCCGAATCTCATAATTTGCCTAGCCATTGTAAAACCATTAGCATGTGTCCTACAGATGCCCTCATGGACTTCTTCCAAGATTTCCTTGGCCTCAACGGCATCCACACATCTTAATAGTACTTGATCCTTCCTTCTTTTCTATAGGACCTCCCCATCTAAGACATAGTCGCAGGCTAGTTTTCTCAACATCCTTTTATCATTCTCAGTTGCTTGGTCAGAGTATTCACAATTTTTTACGTATCGTAGTATATCGTGGTACCTGGTGCGATCGTCTTTTTCTTCATCTTCTTCGATATTGTAACAGTGAGCCGGAATTTCATAAATGCTCATCTGGATGGGTTTTACATCTTCTTATTTGTTTACCTTAATCATGGAAGCTAAGGTAGCCAAAGCATTGGCCATCTGATTTTCGTCTCATGGGAGGTAGCAGAAGGTAATGTCATCGAACTTTTTGATCAATTCAAAGACCAGTTTTCGGTAATCAATCAACTCAGGATCTCTTGTCTCCCATTCTCCCTTGAGTTGATAAATCACTAGCGCAGAATCTCTATACACCTCTAGCACTTTGATCTTGCGTTCTATAGATGCACGGATACACATGATGCACGCTTCGTATTCTACTAGGTTGTTCGTACAATCGAAATCCAATTTACTAGTAAATGGATAATGATCTCCGTCTGAGGATACCAAGACTGCCCAGATTCCATTACCCATAGCATTTGAGGCCCCATTGAAGTTTATTTTCTAGGGAAGTTCCTCTGGCGTACCTTCTTCAGTGGTTGCAACACACATCAGATCCTCATTCGGGAAATCAAAGTTCAAGGGCTCGTAATCTTCCAAAGCTTTACTGGCCAGAAAATCTGCTATTGTACTCCCTTTTACTTCTTTTTGGTTCACATGGACTATGTCGAATTCAGAAAGCAGAATTTGCCATCGGGCCATCCTTTCATTCAAAGCTGTCGACTCCATCATGTACTTCAAAGGGTCTAGTTTTGAGATGAGCCAAGTGGTTTGATACAAAATATACTGCCTTAACCTTCGGGTTGTCCAGATCAAGGCACAACACAACTTTTCGATTGGTGAGTACCTTGTTTCACACTCAGTGAACCTTTTATTGAGGTAGTATATTGCTCATTTTTTCCTTCCTAATTCATCATGTTGGCTGAGCACGCATCCCACGGAGTTCTCAAATACCGCCAAGTATAGTATCAGTGGCTTATCTGGGTTGGGTGGCACTAGTAATAGGGCATTGGACAAGTAATGTTTGACCTTATCGAAAGTCTTCTGGCATTCCTCATCCTATACACCTGGATTGTGTTTCTTAAGGAGACAGAATATGGGGTCGCACTTCTCCGTTAATTGTGAAATAAAATGGGCGATGTAATTTAATCACCCTAAGAAACCTCGAACTTCTTTTTGAGTACATGATGGAGGCAACTCTTGTATGGCTTTAACTTTTTCTGGGTCAATCTCGATCCATTTCTCACTAACAACAAATCCTAACAGCTTCCCGAACCTGGCCCCAAAGATACATTTTGCTAGATTGAGTTTTAGTTGAAACTTTCTCAATCTTAAGAATAATTTTCTCATGACTTGTACATGCTCATTCTTTGTTCAGGATTTTGCGATCATACTATCGATATAAACTTCGATTTCTTTTTGCATCATTTTATGGAAGAGAGTCACCATGGCCCTTTGATATGTTGCTCCCACATTTTTCAGCCCGAATGGCATCACCTTGTAGTAAAATGTGCCCTACATGGTTACAAATGTGGTCTTCTCCATGTCTTCAGGATGCATCTTTATCTGATTGTATCCTGAGAAATCATCCATGAAGGAGAACAGTGAGTAACCTGCTGTGTTGTCCACTAAGGTGTCAACATGAGGTAGTAGGAAATTATCTTTCGGGCTAGCTTTATTCAAATCTCTATAGTCTACACATATTCGTACTTTTCTATCCTTTTTAAGGACGGAGATGATATTGGCTACCTATTCTGAGTATTTTACCACCTTTAGAAATCTGGTGTCAAACTATTTTCTAACTTCTTCTTTTATCTTTAACAAGACATCGGGCCTCATCCTTCGAAGTTTTTGCTGAACTAGCTTACATTCTTCCTTTATGGAGAGTCGATGCACCACGATATTAGTGTTCAACCCGGGTATATATTGGTATGACTATGAGAAGACATCTTTGAATTCTTGAAGTAATTCAATAAGGCCTCGCTTCGTTTCTGTGGTGATACCAGCTCCGATTTTCAACTCTTTCTCTTCTCTCAAGCTCACAGTTTCTATCGACTCTTTGTGAGGTAGGATTTGTTTCTCATGTTGTTCTACCATCCTCAACAAATCAGGAGATAGGTCACAACCTAGGTCATCTTTAAAACCCTGGGAATCCTCCACACACATATCTCGCTCAAAAGGAGACTCTGAGCCATTTGCATCATCGCTCATATCATTGATATCTGGGGACCTGTTATGGGGGTGAAGGAAAGATTCAAATAACGAAATAATCTAAGAATAATTATTTGCATGGTATAATTGTGAATGAAGAATGAAAGAATACTTGAAAGAAAATCCAAAGGACAAAAGAGTCTAAGAATAATTATTTGCATAGTGTAATTATGAAATGAAAAGAATGGAAGAATATCTGCTCAAATGCATTTTATTGAAATAACAATTTTGAACAAAGACCTATTTCACAAAAAGAACTCTTATTACTCCAAGGCCTAAAGCAATAAATGTGTTTTGAACATTACTCTGTGTTTGTTCTAAAGACTACAGGAATCTCTTCTGCAGTCCAGTTGTCCAAAACACTCCCTGGCTCATAAGGGCGAATGCCCAACAAATTCTCTCCTCCAGTCCCTTCTTCGTATGTGGCGTTGATGTCCAAGTTTTCCAATATTCCTTCTATGGCTTCCTTTTTTGGCGTACCCCGCTCAGGATGAATGATTCCTCTAAACACAAAAGTTTTTGATATATGGGGGAATATTATTGGTTCCCATTTGATTTCCTCTTCATTCAACTGTGCTTTCCTTCTCTCTTGCTTCTTTTCCAGTTCCTTCTTTCTTTGTCTCGCATCCGGCTTAAATCTTAAGCCAAAGTGGTCTTGTTTGTCCTTCAATATCGATACCTCAACCCTTCCTTTGAGGTGTCTCCCAAGTCCTCTTCCCTGTAAGGCCTATTTCCCAATAGTTAGTTGCAAGCTCATTCTTATAGTCCTGGATATCTTACGTATTGGGATCCTGTTTCCTTCAATGATAAATGTTGTGTTCACAAATTCCAAAAATCAAAAGGACCATTTGATCGCTTCATCATTTGCCTCTAGATATGGGTGTTACTAGTCACCACCATGATAATGTCCTCTTTAGCATTTATCGTCACCAGCCGGCCTTCCGTTACCAAATTCAACTTTTGGTGCAGCGACGAAGGCATTGCCCCTACTAAATGTATTTAGGGCCTTCCCAATAAACAGTTGTATGAAGGTTTAATATCAATTACCAGGATGTCTACCTCGTACGTGTTTGGGCCGATCAGAAGAGGTATTTCAATTCTGACCATTACTCTCCTCTTCATGCCATCGAATGCCCTTACTATATTTTGGCACGCTTTCATGTGAGAGCTATCTGCAGGCAATCTGTTTAAGGTGAATAATGGTAGGACGTTCAAGGTCGATCCATTGTCAATCAGCACCCCTAGTAGCGTATACCCCTTGCAGCATGTGGTGATGTGTAAAGCTTTAGTCGATCCTATGCCACCAGGTGGTATCTCGTCATCATTGAAGAAGATAAAGTTATCGGCACTTATATTGCTAACCAAGCGGTCCAGCTTGTTGAAAGAGATATCATTGGCGACATAGGTTTTGTTTAAGACTTTCATCAGTGCACTGCGATGAACCTCCGAACTAAAGAGTAAGGCAGCACCGAGATACGAGCTGGTTGTTTACGCAACTACTCTACGACATAGTACTAGCTACGCTTTAGAAACTTCAAAAAAAATTTTGCCTCCTCTTTGTTGACCGGCTCATTAACAGGGGGTTCAGGTTTAGCCATTCTTTCCTTATTCTGTTCGACCACTATGGCTTTTCCTTTTGCGGGTTCTGCTTTCTCGTTTGCTGAATCGTAGCGCCTCCCACTACGCATATAGGAACCCACATCTTAGTCCCCTTTTGAAGCGTCAGCCGGGTTCTCCTTTCCTGGGATCGTCACAATACAATCGTAATTCCATGGAACCCTCTTACTGTCTTTATAGGAAAAGACTGCAGGTTTTTGGATTATGATTTTTGGTAGCACTCATGCTTCCACTTCATTATTTTTGGGTCTTGAAATGATGACTACTGGGTAATTGACTTTTTAGATCTATGCCGTCAATTCCCCTTCTGACGCACATATATTTCCCTCTTCGGGGCTTTTGACCTCTTCATAGAACTCCATTTCTTTATTGTTAATCATGTCCTGCACCAGGGCCCTGAACTCCACACACTCTTGAATTTTATGCCCCGCCTCATTGTGGAACTCATAGTAGTTCCTCTTTTCCTTAGATTCTTCTCTCGAATCCAATACGATCAATCCTCTCTTGACTATCTCCTTCTACACCCGTCTCAATGGGGTTCTGACTTCTGCAACCTCATATTTGACCTTCTTGCTCCCGCCTTCGTTTATCCTGTTTACCCCTTGGTCAGTATGATTGGGTAGTAGGTTTCCTACTACATTGGGCACAGATGGGTTGTCAAACTTCACACTTCCCATTTTAATAAATCTCTCAATTAACTTCTTGAATGCAGTGCATTTTTCAATTGAATGCCTAGTGATTCCAGCATGGTATTCACAATGAGCATTTGCGTCATACCATTTGGGATATGGGGGATGCATTGGCTTCAAGTAGAAAGAAGATACTACGTGTACGTCGAATAAGTTTTGATACAGCTCCCTATACGTCATGGGTATAGGCGTGAACTGTAGTTTTTCTGTGTTCGTCCTCGTATTGGATTCTTGTCTTGGGGTACCCATATGGTTGGTGGTTACCGTCTTCGGTTGGTTTACAGTGAGTGACTTGGAATGGCCTTTGTTGTACGTACTCGTATTGTTCACCTCATTCTCATTTTTTCTTGGGGCTGACCTCCTAGTACTTTCCCTTGCCTCTATTTTGCCGCTCCTTATCTCGTTCTCGATCATTTCACCAGTCATCACTATATCTGAGAAGCTTTTAGTGGTGCTTCCCAACATGTGAGTGATGAATGGAGCCTTTAAGGTATTGATGAATAGCATGGTGGTCTCTTTTTCTAGGAGAGGTGGTTGGACTTGTATAGCAACCTCCCTCCATCTTTAGGCATATTGTCGAAAACTCTCATTCGATTTCTTTTCCATATTCTTCAAGGTGATCCTATCTGGGATCATATCTGTCACGTGACTATATTGTTTCATAAAGGCTTGAGTTAGGTCCTTCCATGAGTTGATCTTAGTGCGGCTCAATTGGTTGTACCATTTGGATGCCGCCCCAACCAGACTGTCTTGGAAGCAGTGAATCAATAGTTGATCATTGTTAACGTACCCAGTCATGCATCTACAAAACATGGTAATATGGGCCTCAGGGCAGCTAGTCCGGTTATACATCTCGAACTCAGGAGTTTTGAACTTCAAGGGAAGCACCAGGTCTGGAACCAAGCTCAAATCCTTAGCATCGATTCCATAGTGATAGTTAACACTTTCCATTACTTTGAACTTTTCCTCTAACCACCTGTATCGGTCTTCCAATTATTTCGAGAGCTCCACTCTTGGTCTTTCAGTTTCCACTATGTCATCCAAATCAGGGACTACGGGATTAGTTGGGTTATCCCCTAGATTAGAACCTAAGCCTACTTGATAGTTAACTGGCATTGAAGCACCAACATGAAATTGTTGGGTCCTAATTGTAACGGATGGTCTTCGTGTGCACACTTCGACTTGTGTCTGAGCGTTTGTCAGGGTAAAACTAAGAGGGTAAAGAGGATCTTTATTGTCATCTCCAGTATTGACCATGTGGCCTTTTCCTTTGTCTTGGACACCAGTCAGCAGTTGTGTTAGCTAATTCATCATGCTCATTTGTGATTCCAGCATTTGGTCCCTCATATCCTGTTGGATCTTAGCCAATTGCTCTTGCATTTGGGCCTGCATCTGTTCTTGCATCTCCTTCTTCATTTGTTCCAACCTTTCTAGTCTTTTATCCATCGTTTTAGTCTTTCTTCATGTATCGTAAAGATGCGTACTTAGTAGATTTTTTTCGGTTTCCAGATTAACTAAAAATAGTTTTTAACTAATTAGGGCCCTTTTGTGACATTCAATGCATATGATGAAATACAATATAGATGCATGAATGCAAAAAGAGACATTGATTCTAATTTAATTCTATTAGAACAACTTTTATAGATAACAAATCTCTTTACATAAAGCAGAAACATATACGACCTTGCCCTCATACTCTAGGTGAAGACATCAATCCCCTTCTTCATATCCGAATGTTAAGATCAAATCACGCGAACGTCCCAATGGATGCCTCTACTAGCTCCTTTTGCTTGATCCGAGCTGTGACCCATTGCCCACTCATCCTCGTGAGGCTTGTTAGCTTCTTTAAGAAAGTTGACGACTCTTGAATAATCTTTGTCGGCTTGAATCCTAGGGCAGCGAAGCATAGTAGTATATTCCTCCACGAACTATCAGCCTTCTCTCATTGTGTTTACTCGAACCATATTCAGACGACCGTATTATATTCCACTTTGTCAAGAAATCCATTTTCCATGACAAGCTTCTCTATTTAGCAATCGAATGTGAATCAACACCTCCTTTCTATGATGATGCAATGCAATGTGATCATAAACAAAAAAAAACCCGTCAGTATAGAAGAAATAAACAACCAATAGAGCACCTATTCGAATGACCTCTAGGGTTTGGCGAGGCTCTACCTAGGGTGGGCTCTTAGGGCTCATTATATGTGGTTCGGTTCAATAGAAAGGGTACCTGAACTAGCAGATTCTTCAATCCTCACCTATTATAGGCTCATATGGATTGAGTTCAGTTTAGGGGAATACATTTCCCTATGGCCATGCGGAGATGAAAATCTCACGAAGACATAGGTACGGATGTATCCCAGAAGCAGTCCACTAGCCCATGCGAAGGTGAAAACCTCACGAAGGCATAGTTTCTCACTCCCACTTAAAAGGTGTAACCACAACGGTCATGCAATGCAATACAAAAGTATTCTACGGGACTCAAACCACATCAATCATAAGGATCACAAACAAATGCAACAAAAGAAACATGATTTTTCAAATCAAATTTTCAATTTTCGACAAAAGGACAGAAAATAAACAATTTTACGACTTGACTCTCTTATTTGTCCCCAGCGAAGTCGTAAAGCTGCCGAAACCATTTTTTTATATTTTGAAAAAAAATAGATCAACTTTAAAAAACGAAAATGGAGTCGCCACCAATCTTCCATGTATGTCTCTCCCAAATGCTTCTTCTGAAATTCCCATTGAAAGAATTCCCAATTTACCTATTCTCCTGGTACATTTTGAATCACTGATTCCCACCATATGTAAGCTTCTTCTTATAACAGAGAAACAACACATACTAAACTTTCCTGTAGTGTACATTCTAATTGTTTCAAAATTCTCTTAGTAGTCTCTAACCAATTTTCAGCTGTTGTTGAATTAGTTCCCTTTGATCCCAAAAATTCTGTAGCTCCGTATTTTCACAGTTTCTTAGTAGGGGCTCGTCGGGTAGCAGGGGTAGAAGTAATAGCAGGCATACTTCCTACCGCTCTTTGAAGAGCATCAGCAATCATTCTAAATATTTTTGTATTATCCCTTCCAGTATTCGGTGGTTGGTTACCTACCGGGTTTACACTTGGGGTCACAGATTCGGACTCATTTACATCATGTGATTCATCTCTACTGTGCATTTCTTGATCAGTACCCTCAATACTTTCGTCATACATCTTTTATACACACTATAAAACAGAGTTAATAAATCAGTATATATATAAATTAGCATCCAATCCCGACTCAAAGTTAACATAAAAATGGCATGTACCTCCAGACACTTTTCAATACTCGACTTAATCCTAGAATCGACTCTGATATCACTAATTTTAACACCCCCTAACCCTGTCCCATTGCCGGAACAGGACTACGGAGTATTACCGATCATTACAGTACATTTACACATAAAACAGAAATAAATGCAATAATGTACATCAAATACATCTTAATATATAATTAAGAGGCCCTCGGTACTTAATAAGTACATTTAAAACAAACCGGGGCTATCTCGAAAGCTTAGGAAATTTTTCGTGAAACTTCAAAGTTTCTCCCTATGAACAGTACCACATGGCCGTGTGGTCTAGGGGACACTCCCATGTCACTCACAAGACCTGGAAACGCTCGTGCCCACTACCCGTGTAACTCTCTGCCAATTTACTCATGGCAAACTAATTTCACATGCCCGCGTGCTTAGCCCGTGTGGATTTATTTTTGATTCGAAACAAGTACAACTTTCACACGGCCATGACACATACCCGTGATGCATGGCTGTGTCTCTCACATGGCTGAGACACACGGCTGTGTCTCTGCCCGTGTGGAAATAGTTGAGCATTCTGTTTTGGACATTTTTAGGTGCAGGAGATACACGGCCTAACAACATGCCCGTGTGCTAGCCATGTGTCTCACACGGTCTGGTCACACGCCTATGTGCCAGGCCGTGTGGACTCAAAATGAACCTTTTATCACAAACTTACCAACCCTGCAAAACTTAAGCTTCAAGCTAGCAATTTTCTAATCTTTGAACAGTAAATCAACCAACCAATGTACCCTCATTGGTACCACAATTTATGTCAAATATACTAGATCACCACAACAATTAAACATACTTAGGTTTAACTTCAAACATACATATTCCATACCATATTCCAACACCTTTAATACCATTTACTATCATGTATAAAACAACAACCTAATAACCTAGGTACATGCCATTTTACCAAAAGAAAGTTACTTCACCACTTTGATGTCCGGGATTAGCTTGGATGCTGAGTCCTTAGTTCTTTAGTACCTAATCCTGCGCACGGAAACAAAACCATACGCTAAGTATACACTTAGTGGTATTTCTATAAACTAATACTTTAAGCATTAATAAATTATTAATACAATTAGCCTTTTGCCTTTACTTTCATGATCCTAAGGTTTGTTTACTCTTCTTTATTTCTTACCCTTTAATGTCATTAAACAATTCTTTATACATTTCGTATCATTCAATACTTTCAACAATTAAACATCAGTATAACATTACATTCACTAACATTCAACATTCAGTGATAATCAATAATCGATAATAGTCAGTCTACAGTACCTTCCTATACCCCTATTAACATAATTCAGACCAAACAGATACACGGATCCAACCCACAAACCGGGATAGCATACAGTGTTTCATCGGCAGAAGCCGACAGTAACAGTAACAGTTAGGTACGGAGTAACTCTTCGAAATGAGTCCGGAACAATAACAGTAAGGCGACATTTATCTGACTATATCCGACTAGCCCAACACTGTTAATAGGGTTTTCATAGCTCGATAATAATTATACTTACCTTTATTCTCATTCATTATACATTTTCGGGAGTCACATCAATAAATATGCAATAAATTTAGTTTATAGAAATACAAACCGTAATTCTCGAGTTTACTCGATATCTTCGTTCACTTTCTTCTTTCCCTTCTTCGATGATGTTTCCGGTGCTATGTTAGCTACATAATAGCTAACATTTTAAAAAAAAAATTTATCAATATACTATATCACATTATACATTTCAATTTCTATACAATTTTTGCTTAAATTCCAATTTAGTCCTATCACCATAACCATTCTTTCTTTTCAAAATAAATCCTATATTCTCATTCAATTATCACTATAAACTATTCCAACTCTTAAATTACAGCATAAAACATTAATTATAGAATCATCTCAATTCAATCCCTACTATTACAAAACTTATATTTTGTTTTACAATTCAATCATTCTCCCACTTCTAACTTGAATCCTATGAATTAAACCCATAATTCTTCCATTTATTCAACTTAATCAACATCTAAAAATTCAATAACTTTTTAAATTTCAACATAACACAAATAGTATTTTTTTCCTAGAATTCCATAGATACCAAAATTACAAGAAAAAGAATTAAATTGACTTACCAATCAAGCTTAAAATCTTAAAACCCTAATTTTCCCTTTTCTTTTTCTTTTTCTTTTTCCTTCTTTCTTTCCCTGCTCATTCGTGCCTTTCTTTTTCTTTTATTCATTCTTTATTTAATTTACTTTTAATTATTATATTATATTATTATTTACTTATATAATAAGTAAATACATATATATATACATACATTTGTACTAATTAAAATAATACACATGTATTTATACTTACCACACACTTGTCACATAAGGCTTATTTGCTAATTTAATCCCTTAACTTTTCTATAATTTATAATTAAACTTTCACACTTTATTCAATTTAATCCTTATACCTAATTAACCTTAATTAAGCTAAATTTACTTGATTAAAATCTAATTAATCTCTCACTTAACTTCATAAATATTTCTAATAAATATTTACGAATCTAATTTTTAGAATTGAAGACCCCAAAAACTCTTTTTTCTGATGACTTTAAAATTTGGGTCGTTACAAGGAACCTTGGACTAGCAACTCATTTTTTTACTATTATTTTAAAGTTTTCCTTTATCGCTTTTAGGGTTGTAATTATTAATTATTTCTTGCTTTTATATCTTAGGTTTGGGATTGTTTAGCTTATTAACTTTAATCATGATACTACGCTGACATACCTAAAATAACAATAGGCAACCCACTCAAACTGTCTGATTCAATCCGAAGTGTCTTACCGTTCTGACATTTCAATACAATAAGCTTTCATCTACAGTTCACAATAGCATCGTGCAGAGTAAACCAATCCATACCAAAAATCACATCAAATTCATCAAATGGCAATAACATCAGATCAGCCGAAAAACTATAACCCCGAGTCATCAAAGGACAGTCTTTGCAAACCTTATCAACTAACACATACAGACTTAGGGGGTTCGATACTTTAACCTCGAATTCAGTGGACACAATAGGTAAATTCTTACTTGATACTAAATTTGTGCATACATACGAATGGTTTGATCCCAGATCAATCAAAGCAGTAAATCAGTGTCAATGATAGAGAAAGTACTAGTAATAACATCTGAAGCAAAAGCTTCCTCTCGTGTGCGAATAGCATAAGCCCTAGTTGGTGCTCGTGCTCTAGATCTCACAGAAAAGTCTTTTGTTCCACCACAGCTACTACTCACATTTCCAGGATTACAAGGTGGTTTACCCCTCGTGGTAGTGTTATTGTATCGAACGTTCTAAATTTTTTCTTTCTCAGATATTTCCAGGCAATCACAAATAAAATGCTTATACGAACCACATTTGAAACACACCCTGTCTTTCACCCTGCACTCGCCAAAATGTCGACGTCCATAGCTTTGGCAATCCAGTTTATTATCTTTAACACTACCTATGCCAGTTACAGACGTAGCTTGCATCATTGAATCTGCATAATGTTTGCCTTGGTCTCTATCAGGGTATCCTACTGAAGCAGTCGAACGGTTATAGTGTTCTTTCGATCTCTTTGACTGTGACTGATACGACTTTCTAATCGATCTTTTTCTTGAGTTTCTAGCTTTAAAGTCAGCTTTTCCTTTCTCTTTGCAAAGCTCCTCGGCTTTATGTGCTCTGTCAACTAAAACAATGAATTCTTTCAGCTTGAGAATCTTGACTAGAAGCTTTATATCCTTATTTAACCCGTCTTGGTCGGAATCTTGGTCGAAATGCACCTCCGGGCATATTTACTCAATCTGACAAACTCTCGTTCATACTCTAACACTGTCATACAGCCCTGCTTAAGTTCGAGACATTCTTCACATTTCTGATCATGGAATCTTTGACTTATATACTTCTTTCTAAACTCGGTTTGAAAGAATTCCCAGTTGATACGCTCTCTCGACACAACCAAAATCAAGGTATTCCACTACTGATATGCTGAATCTTTTAATAGAGATACTACACACTTTACACATTCAGTAGGTGTACAGGATAACTCATCGAAAACTCTGATAGTATTCTCTAACCAAAACTCAGCTCTCCCAGGATCACCATCAACTGTAGCTCTAAATTCTTCAACTCCATATTTGCGAATTTTGTCGATTGGCGGTTTAATAACTCGCACTGTTTCCAAAATTTGAAGAACAACAGGAGCCGGTTGGCAAACAGGTGGGGGTGGAGGTCGTTGAGCCGTTAGATTCATTTATACAAACTCGGTAAACCACTCACTTACGATTGGAAAAAAGCTTCTTTAGCTTCTCCTCCCCGACCCTCAAATACAGGCCTTGAACCACTCCGTGAACGGAGGCTTGAATGTTACTTTCAACTTCATCAGAGTTAGCTCGGTTGGATGTCATAGCTATATGAAAACATGTTTTAAAACGATCAGAAGTTATCACACTATCAAAATTGGCTCGGTTGGATGTCATAACTCGGTAGGAATGTATATCTAGACTCACACACGCTATGGTCAGCCCGAGAATCGACTAAACCGTAGCTTTGATACCAATAAATGTAACATCCCTAACCCTTCTCCGTCACCAGAATAGGATTATGGAGCATTACTGGAGTTTTCACTTCAAAACAAGTAAAAATTTAAACATTTAAGTTCATGTCAATAATCATAGCGAATGCAATCAATAACACGGATATCGTCCTAAAAACGACCCCTCGAGGCCCTAAAACACATTGGAAACAAGTCAGGACCAAATCGAAAACATATAGAATTTTTCAGAAAAAGATAAAATTTTCAAACTACAGGAGTCACACGGTCGTGTGAGTAAGAGACACGCTTGCGTCTTCGGCTGTGTGGACATTCAAAGTAGGGGCACATGGCCTGTCTCAGCCCGTGTACGTGCCTGTGTAACTCACTGACTTGGGTCACACAACCAAGCCACACACCATCTTGCCAGGCCGTGTACCCTTCGAAATGAACTTACACGCCCATTTGCCAGACCTTTGGCTAAGCAGTGTAACGGCCTGACTTGCAACCCTTTTAAAACTACAAGAGACACACAGCTATGCTGTCTGGCCGTCTGTCACACTTGGCTAAGACAAACGCTCGTGTCTCTAGCCGTGTGGATGAAAAATAGGCCATTTTCAAGCCATTTTTCTCACCCATTCTTACATGTACCTACAATCACATTTGCACCATTCAACAAGCCATCAAAATACATCAAGACCATGTATAATCAAGCTATTCAAATGTGGTATATAAGCACACAACTAATATGCCCCATAGGCACCTCAAAACAACATTTAAACATATATAACCATATGTATCATTTAACCAAAATCTAAAACTTTGTTCACATAACAATTTCACATAAGTACCAAAATTACCATATGACAAATAGCATCATAACTCATTCATGCCAACCACATTTCATACTAAAATGGCTATACTTACTTCTATAATCTACACATCCACAAAACTACAACTTCAACCATTATAAGGCCATATACAAATAACAACATGTCCAACCATTTCAAACACTCAAAGTACCAAATTCACAAGCCAAAACACATAGGCCAAACATTAACCAAAATACCTATACATGCCATTATAACCAAGACTTAAAAATGTCAAAATCTACTGATATAGCCAATGGATAGTGTGATAGGTCTCCGACGACTTTTCAACTCGAACGATCTCCGATTAACTACAAAACATAGAAAAATAAACACAAGGTAAGCATGTTATGCTTAGTATGTTCGCAAAATATGTAATATAAATTTGTCATTACATAACACATTCTCATGACACATATAATTCAATGGACATTCATTGTCACACTAGTACACAATTCTTACCTTCCATCATAATAACGTAAATCATATTGAAACTCTTACCGAAGCTCATATAAAGTATTAACACGATGGTCGACACCACCCCTTTCCATAATTCAATAGCCGAAGCTATCCCTTTTCATAATTTTGATGGTCGTCACAATCCCTTTTCATTGTTGATGGTCATCACCATTCCTTTACATAATTTGATAGCTGAAGCTATCCCTTTTCATGATTCAATAGGAGAAGCCATCCCTTTTCAGAGTTCGATGGTCGTCACCATCCAGTTTAATCTATGGTCGTCACCATCCCTTTTCATAATCGATAGCTAAAGCTATCCCTTTTCGTATTTGATAGCCGCTATCCCTTTTCATTCGTCGATGATCGCCGATATGCCGTTGGATTTTTTCATAAAACACAATTTAATATCATGCAATAATAAAATTTAAATCATAATTGAAAAAACTATTTAAACGTACAAACTTACCTTGACAATAAACGTAGAAATGAAGTCGATTAATCCGAAGCTTTTTCTTTGCCTCGGTCTAGAGCCGTACATGGTCTATCTTGATCTAAATGAATAAATTCACCTCAATTCAATACTTATTTTATTCAATTTAATCCAAACTCATATTTTAGAAAAATTATATTTTTGCCCCTATAATTTTGATTTCTTTTCAATTTAGTCCCTAGCTCATTAAAGTAGAAATTCATGAAATTCATGCTTAACCCACTATAGCCAAGTTTCATATAGGTCCCTAGTAAACCCTATATTTCCTTTATTTCACAAATTCACCATGTATAATTTCTATTTTTCAATTTAATCTCTATTTGACAATTTCATCAAAAATCACTTAACAAAAGTTGTTCATCTAACAACAACTAACCATTTTCTTCCATAAAACATCAAAAATCATATACATTCGTTCATGGAAAAACTCTAATAGTTTAACATTTTTACAAATTAGTCCCCAGGCTTGCTAGATTAAGATATAATGACTTCAAAAACATGAAAATCATAAAAACGGGATGAAAAATACTCACTTGCAAGGGATTTAATGCCAAACGAAAGTTGAAGCTTGGTTATGGCTTCCTTATGCCCTAGTTTTAGTTGATGAAGAAGAAAATAAAGATTATATCTTTTTTTACTTTAGTTTATTTTAAGTTATTTTATTTTTAACATTTTTAATTAACACTCAAATCACTTAATTTAATGCCCATATTTGTCCACTTAAACAAAAAATGGTCTAATAACTACTTAAGGACTCAAACTTTAAGGTTCTATAGCCATTTAATACATTTAGCTACTAGAACTCAACTTTTGCACTTTACGCGATTTACTCATTTTTATCAAATTAAGCATGCAAACGGTAAAATTTCTTAACGAATTTTTTATACAGTAATACCAGCATGCTTTAAACATTAAAATAATAATAAAATTAATATTTCCACGTCAAATTTGTGGTCCCAAAATCACTGTTCCAATCTCACTAAAAACGGGATGTTATAAGAAAACTTTGTACCGGTGATACAAGGTTAATGGTTTGCAAATTAAAGAAATCCATCTATGGGCTTAAGTATACTTTTCTTCATTGGTACTATAAATTTCACCAAGTGATTATCCCATTCGATTTAGAGATGAATTTGGTTGATTATTGTATATACCACAAGCTTAGTGAGAGTAAGGTTCTATTTTTGGTTTTATATGTAAGTAACACCCCAAAACTGATCAAGAACTTATAACTAGATTTTGAGGAATTACATTAACTTGTTCAAAAGCTTTGGTTTCAATCAAACTAAGTTTGTGTTTCAAAAACATAAAATTTGAAAATACTCTCACAAATGTTAATAAAACTTAAGTCAGAAATCATTTATCTCAATCCAGAATTTGAATTCAAAGTCGTGTGTTTTAAAAATACTAATGTTGGAAGATCGTTTCCAAAACTAGGGCAAACATTTGCTAAAAACCATTTAATTATTTACAGAAAAACACTTAAGAAATTTTTTAATTTGTAGTGGAAAATTTTCAGAGTTTTAGTTTTGAAAACCGAAATCTATTTGATAACTTGTGTGATTTTGCAGTTTCATATTTGAAAATATCAAATAATGAAAAATAAAATAAAAACAAAAAAAGAGAACCTAAAAACAGATTACAATCCAAAAATAACTAAAACATAAACCAACATATATGTTTAACTAGTAACCAATCCGAGCTCCTACAAGCCGTCCGGTCCTAAATCTATAGTTCACCTGAAATGTATTAACAAAAGAATGAGCTAGAAGCCCAGTGTGTGACTCAACCCACAAAACAAAATTTCCATTAAACATACACAAATGTAAATACCAACATAGAACTTTTACTTATAATGTTCACACATACGAAAAATTATATCAGAATGATACCAGACCAGAAACATATTATCAAAACAGAATATTATATTTCTAGAACACATGTTATATCAAAATGTCATATCATATCGGAATAAATCCTACCCCAATCTGCTACACACCAACTCTGTCCAGTCAATCACACCAATAGGACAAAATGAGTCCTTCCATCAAATCACACCGAGTTGTGGTGGTATGCCACTCATAATGGTGCAACTGAGCTGTCAAACATATATAGTGGTTTAACCACCAAAATTGCAATAAAACTGCCAGAATACACTTCCTCCTTTTAATAATAATCCAACCCCATGCGTGTGATATGGCATATAGAAACATAATCAGAAAAATGACATGCTTCTCATACAATCACATATGTCAATTTTAGAAGTTTATCTCATATTAAGAGATTAGATTAACAGAAACAAAATCATGCCATAATATCACAAACATAAGTGTTAGATTACAACATATTCATTATCACACAACAAATCAAACATCGTAAAATCCAAGTTAGAGAATTTACCTTATATTCAAAATTAGTAAGCATTTTAGTACTCCTCAATCGTCACTTAATCGCGTTCCAGAACATATATTAATCATACTTTGCTAACGTTAAAACATAAATAATTAATAGACTGTTTTTACATAAAAACGAATACTACTTACAATATCATACTATCAGAATCTATATTTTCAAATCTTATTGAAGTCGAACAAACCCCCATGAAAGGTCTAATGGAGTCAAATTGGCCTAGTTGAAATTTTTTTGAAAAATGGCCTACAGGGTCGAACTAGCCCAGCCTGTGTGCTCCACACGATCGACCACACGCCTGTGTAGCACACAATGCCAACCACACGACTGTCTAACTCAGAGTAGTTTCAAAAACAACCTCTATTTTCAAGTTTTTCCAAGTTCTAATCAATGTTTTAGGTTAGAACCACACATCTGATAGCAGACTTGTTCAACCACACAATTGGAATCCACAAGTCCTACAATTATTTATCAAACCATAAAAATTAATCCTCAAAAACCCATCCAAAATAGTATAATATTACCAAAGTTCCATCCCCTAAATTGAATTCAACACTTACCACTCAAAAATCAATGTCCAAATCAAGACCTACTCTGCTAGAGGAAGTTGGTTTTTGCTCCATTCGCCTAACCAAAACATCATAACATTAAGCACTACTAAAACAATAGTTATACATTAACATAATCCTATCTTGATCAAGAAACGATTAATAGCAAAGTAATCGAAATTAGTTCGATGGGATTTACACCACGTTGAAACGATAAAAGGGTGGTTACCGAGCACAATAACAAAAGAAAGATAAAACGACAACATGCGCAACCCAACAAGGAATGTAAGCAAAGAATCTCAAGAGAACCAAAAGGACAAAAGAAAAGAAGAATATGAAGAAAACAAGACAAATTTAACATAGGGGAATAAAGGCAAGTGGACGATTAATGACAGAGAGAAAATAGGGATTTGGGAAAAAATAAAAATAAAAATAAAAATAAATGAATATTTATCCAACTAATTTTTTTTTATAAAATTCAAGTTGAACTCTACTTCCCAACAAAAGCCTAAGAAAAAAACAATCTAAACGTGCGCAACATAGGATTCAAACACAAGACCTAAAGGTAAGCTAACATCTTACCATCGAACTAGTAGACTCATTCTATCATAACTTGCACAGAAATAAAATTTAAGTCAAAAGACTAGCGATAGGAATTGAGATAAAAAAACTTAACAAACTTCCAAGAGCTAGGATTTGAACTTAGGACCTCACACACAAATACAGAACACATAACCACTGAACCAAATTAAATTATTTGTCATAATTTTCATAACCTTAATTCAAACCAAGGTGTGACCACTATTGGTTTCACTAACCCAATTTCTTCTAACCTAGTTTTCGAGATGCGATAACTCTCCCCTCCTTAAAAGAATTTCGTCCTCAAAATTCTCACTGTCACATCCTTCACTAAACCACAAAATTTGAAATTCTTCATTCTAAACTGACTGTCACGCTACCATTGCGCTGCTCTGATTTTAGTGCATTCCAAACAATATTTCAATTCCATTCCAAAAAATTTTCTAATGAACTTCCCATTCTACCTTAGACTATCTCAAGATACATTCTAAAGAAATATCACTAACGATTCTACAACCCCAAAAGTTAGAAATTCTAATAACAATCAAAGACTGAAGTATCGCCAAGTACTTAATCAAAGAAAGGTACAATTAGCATGGATCACAATTGTACCTTTATTTCTGCCAAATCTGTGCTGACTTTCTCATCGCCTAGTTGTACAAAGCAGTCTTCAATTACCTCTCTGAGCCGAAGCTTGCATATGGTTAATGTAATGTCGTGAACAAACCCTGGCATGATGCTCATCAGATCCAGATCTAAAACACACTTCCATTTCACTACAACAATAGCTCAGATGATACCCATTAGAAAAGTACAAATCGAAACCAAGCATACGCTCAACAACTGCCACAATCCGCTGAGGCCTAACTATTCTGCCCCATTTCCTAGATCGTAGATTCAGGTCAACAGGACCATAAATCCTGTTATTTTGTACTCATTCTTTTCATTTTCCTCGCTCTCTAAGTCATTAATCCCTTATGCTAACTCACTCTCGTTCAACCAAAGTCACTCAGTCACAGACCCTCGACTCATAGATACAAATTGAGCCCCAATGACCCTTTTGTAAATCTCTTGGGAACTCTTGAGACACAACATCATCCTCAGTTTCCTGATTATCGCCCTTAAAAACAAGCATCTCCTCATTCTTGCTAATTTTCAAATTAGGCATACTGCCCCGAGAAGAGGACTTGGCGTGAGTCACTTGACAACATCCACCACGTCCTCACGCACCGTGTCCACAAGTACCATGTAAATTTATTTTACTAACCTTCAGTTCAAAAATCTAAAGTTTAGCTCAGGTTATTAAAAATCCTAATTCTTATGTTTAGCATAAGTGATTAGTTATCTTAAAATAGAAAATATTTTATTTGATAATATCTAATGTTCATCAGCCTAACTAAAATAGCTAAAATGCAAATAACCAAAGTATAAGTAACTTACTTGGACTGGCGTCAAAGTCTCGAATTCACATTTTCAAAAATTTAGTAAATTTTTGTGCAAATTCAACCACATCAAATTTCCAAAAATTTCTTAAAATATCATAAATTTCAAATCATATTATGCATAAAATTTTAAACCCTAAAAATCATACCCCGAGTTTTGTAACCTGGCTTTGATACCATTAAATGTAACACCCTAAACTCATCCTAGAAGTTATGACCGGATGTTGTCAAAAGCTTTTGTTTCAATCAAACTAAGTGTGCGTTCTGAAAACATAATATTTAACAAAACTCTCAAAAATGTTAATAAAATTATGTCTGAAATCACTTATCTCAACCTAGAATTTGAATTCAAAATCGTTTGCTTTAAAAATACTAATGTTGGCATATCATTTCCAAAACTAAGGCAAACATTTACTAAAAGCCATTTAATTATTTACAGTAAAACACTTAAGAAATTTCTTAATTTGCAGCAAAAAAATTTCAGATTTTTAGTTTTGAAAACCGAAATTTGTTTTGTTAACCCATGTGATTTTGCAGTTTTACATTTGAAAATATCAAATACTGATGAATAAAACAAAAACAAAAAAAACCAAAAACAAATTATAGTCCAAAAATAACTAAAGCATAAACCAACATATATGTTTAATCGGTAACAAATCCAAGCTCCCAACGCCGTCTGATCCTAAGTTTGTAGTTCACCTAAAACATCTTAACAAATGAATGAGGTAGAAGCCCAGTGTGTGACTCTACCCACAAAACAAAATTTCCATAAAACAAACACAAATGTAAATACCAACACAGAACTTTTACTTACAATTTTCACACATACGAAAAATTAGATCAGAATGATACCACACCAGAAACATATTATCAAAATAGAATATCATATTTTTAAAACACATGTTATATCAAAATGTCATATTAGATCGAAAAAAATCCAACCCCCATTCGCTAAACACCAACTCTGTCCAACCAATCACACCAATAGGACTACATGAGTCCATCCATCCAATCACACCGAGTCGTGGTGGTATGCCGCTCATAATGGTGTAGCTAAGCTGCCATATATATTGCGGTTTAACCGTCAAAATTGCAGTAAAACTATCATAATACACTTCTCCTTTCAAAAATAACCTAACCCCATGCATATGATATGTCATAAAAAACAAAGTCAGAATAATGGCATGCTTATCATGCAAACACATATGGCAATTTTAGAAGTTGATCTCATATTAAGAGATTTGATTAACATAAACAAAATCGTTCCATAATATCACAAACATGAGTGAAGATTACAACATATTCATTATCACATAACAAATCAAACACCGCAAAATACAAGTAAGAGCACTTACCTTAGATTCAGAATTAGTAAGCATTTTAGTACTCCTCAATCATCACTTAATCACGTTTCAGAACATATATTAATCATACTTGACTAACGTTAAAACATAAATAACCAGTGCACAGTTTTTACCTAAAAACATACACTACTTATAGTATCGTACTAGTAGATTCCATATTTTCAAATCTTATTTAAACCGAACGAACCCCACGAAAGGCCTAATAACAAATTTCAGAGTCAAACGGGCCTAGGTGAAAATTTTAAAAAATGTCTTAGACGGCCTACCTAACCTGCCCTTGTGATCACACATGCCCGTGTCGCGCACACAACCTGACACACAGTCATGTGACGTAGAGCAATTTTAAAAATAACCTTCGTTTTTTAGTTTTTTTGAGTTCTAATCAATGTGTCGGGTTAGAATCACACACCTAATAGCAGACTTGTTCAACCACACAACTGGAACCCACAAGTCCTACAATTATTCATCAAACCATACAAATTAATTCTCAAAAAACCATCCAAAACAACATACTTTTACCAAAGTTCTAGCCCTTAAATTGAAATCAAATGCTTGCCACTTAAAAATCAGCGTTCGAATTAAGACCTACTCTGTTGGAGGAAATTGGTTTTCGCCTAGCCAAAACACCATAATGTTAAGCACTACTAAAACAAGAGTTATTGTAATGCCCTAAAATTTTAAGGATTTAATTGTGAGATTCTACAGTAATTAATTTTTTTATTTGTGGTTCTGTGCTCTGCTTCTGTGTTTAAGGTCTGGAGTTCAAGTTGCATCATTAAAGTTTTGTTAGTTTTAAAAATAACCCATAAGCATGTGTAACCCCCTTAAGTTTGATTCAGTGTGAAATTGTGATAAGAATGAGCCTGCCGGTTCACTGGTTAAGCATCTATCTGAATTTTATCTGGTTCCAAGTTCGAATACCATCGTATACATTAGGAAAATATTATTGTTATATGTTAGAAATCTGGTTGGAAGTTAAGGAATTAATTTAACGATAGTTTCTTCTTCCTTTCCATTTTTTTCATTTTTTTGTTCTTCTTCTTTTCATTCCTATATTTTTGTTGTTAACCGGAAGTGGTGAAGGGTTACGGGATTAACAGAAGTTATGTTGTTAGTCACTGGTCATAAGGCTATCGGTAAGTAACTGTTAATGCTAGTGTCTCCGTGAATTTTCAGTTATTTTGTAAATTATTTGGAATGGAGGATTTTTTATAGTTCGAGAATCTTTTCTAAATGAGTGTGTTTTTACTTAGCAGGCAGGGCTATTAACGATAAGGAATAGCAACAAGATAATCTCAGTGATTGTTGCTGAGGTTTCTTTAAGTTTGGGATATCTGAAGGTTTCGTGTTAAAACTTTCGACGTAGGTATTAAGTGAGTAATCGGGAAGTTTGTTGATTAATTGACTAAATTACGTTACTGGATGCATGTTTTAGGCTTCGAGGATCTTTAGGATTGTTGTCACCTCGAAATATTTTCAGATGCGTATCGAAAACATCAGTTTTTGCAAGTCTTGGTCATCGAAAAATAATGGCTGTCGACGCCACATGGCCTGGTACTTCGAGGATCTTTAGGATTGTTGTCACTTCAAAATATTTTCAGATGCGTATCGAAAACATCAGTTTTTGCAAGTCTTGGTCACCGAAAAATAGTGGTTGTCGACGCCACACGGCCAGGCACACAGGCGTGTGACCAGGCCGTGTGATTCACATGGGCGTGTGGCCGGTCGTGTGATCGGTCGTGTAATTCACTGTTCATTAAATTGGGGCCACACGAGTGGGAACACGAGCGTGCGTCTAGGCTGTGTGTGGCTGATAGTGCAGAGTTCACATGGGTATGAGACAAGGGCATGTGTCTAAGCCATGTAACTCACTATTTGTGACTTAAGATCACACAGATAAGCACAGGGGCATGTGCCCAGGTTGTGTGAGTCACATGGGCAAGGACAATGCTGTGTGTCCAAGTCGTGTAACTCTCTGTTTACAAGATAGAACCATAAGGGCAGAGGGCATGGGCGTGTGCCACGGCTGTGTGAGCCACACGGGTAAGGACATGGCCGTGTGGCAGTATAAGAAGGCCGAAACCCATTTTTGAGGCCGTAAATATGGTCTATGATTAATAGTGTTTTCCTATTGTATGAATGATCTGAAGTGGATTGAGTGGGAACTCTTTAATACTCTGTAACTGACACATGAATGATATAACTGTACTGTGTTGTGAATATCTGTACTCTACATTGCATGGGTTGGGGTGTTGTGAAAAAGAAGGTAACCTACTTTGAATTAGTGGTTAAGCCACTATGTGTATAATTCTGATTCTGGCGCTTAATGCATTAAGACTCAGTAGCTAAGTTGTGTTACTGTAAACGTGTCAAATAGACACTTCGCAGTGTGTAGGGTTGGATGGAAATTAAATGTCCTGAATGATGTGATGGGAAGGTCAAAGATGGTGTGTAGCGGATGGAGTTTAGGAATAACTGCATCTGAATCCGATCTCCGATATATATATATATATATATATATATATGAAAATTCATATATAAATGTCTATTGGTGTATAACTGATCTACTCTGAATCTGAATTGTAAGTAGTTCTGTACTAAACTGAATAACCTAACTTCGATTACGTACTGAGTTCACAACTCATTCAGTTTTTGGTTGGATATCAGGAAATTCCCAAACTTGATCGGGTCGGAGTCACTGGAGCTCGGTCAAACTTTTATCTTTTCTTTTAAGCATTACCACTAGGGATTCATGTTTTATAGAATAATAAAGATTATATGTTTTAACTATTATTTATCATCAATGTTATGCATGAATGGTTCGTTCGACTAAGTTGTGATAGTATGAATTTTAGTACAGGTGATGTAACTTTCCTGACTTGGTCTGGACGTCTAGAACGGGTATAGGGTGTTATAGTTATACATTAACATAATCCTATTTTGATCAAGAAACAATTAATAGCAAAGTAATCTAAATTAGTTCGACGGGACTTACACCATCTTGAAACGATCAAAGAGTGGTTATTGAACACAATAAAAAAAAAGATAAAATGGCAGCATGCACAACCCAACAAGGAGTGTGAGCAAAGAATCTCAAGAGAACCAAAAGAACAAAATAAAATAAGGAAAGAAAGAAAGAAAAGAAGAATATGAAGAAAAGGAAAAAAAAATTAACATGAGGGAATAGAGGGAAGCGGATGTAACACCCACTGCCCGTATTTGTTACCGAAATAGGGTACGAGGCATTACCAGAGTTTACGAATTAATTTAAATTTTTTTCAATTTTTTAACTCAATATAACCCCTTTATAGATATCTAACCTTCCCTGTAATTTTAAACCGAGACCAATCCACATCAACCAATCCAATTTAACATATTTTTAAGATAGATTCAAGCATATTTATTAGATAACCTCATCACATACCAAAACCAGGATTTGTTAGCCATACCAATGGTTGACCTTACATTCATTTCACATTAACATTTACTTTATTAACTTATACATTCCATTGATTTCCAAAATAAAGTTTCTTTATATACCAAAATATTGAGGTTGATAGTGTGATGTGTCTCCGACTGAGTTCGACCTCCGAGCTCTTAATACTACAAAATATGGAAAAAGGAAACAGGGTAAGCACGTTGTGCTTAGTAAGCTCATGTAACAAGAATTATACTTACCTAATATTTTCAAAGGTACATTTCCATTTCAGAGAGCACACTCCAGCGAACCTCATCCTTACAGCGGGATTACCAGTCCAGACTAAATCCCCTGTAATATAAACTCATAGAGTATTGTCGGGATTACTAGTCCAAAGCTAAATCTCAGAATAACGACAATTACTCTAATGAGCTTGGATCCGAATTACCACCCAGGCTAAATTGGACTTAATTCGGATTGCCCGTCTGGGCTAAATCCATTTTACACATATTCTTCGAGAGGGCTATATCAGGATAGGATCACCCGTCCGGGCTTGATCCTTTTTACTATCAATTTCTTTTTAGAGATCCATCGAATTTTCCTTTCATTCAACCGGGATTTCTTCCACTTTTTATCAAATATATTAATGTTTCATCAATTTTCATACAATGAACATTCAAATTATTCACATCAATAACATACATTTCAAACATTTAAGAATATAATTCAAGTTACACGAACTTACCTCGAAACTTGTTCGTATACAAAAATCTACTAATATCAAACTTTTTGTAACATCCCGAAACAGGGCGTAGTCGAAACAGTGGTTTCAAAAAAACAAATCTGACGTCAAAATATTTATTTTATTATTATGAGGTCTAAAATATGAAAATATGCATGTGTTAAAGTTTCATGAAGAAATTCTATGAGTAAGGTGTCCAATTAGAAAATAAGGACCAAATTGAATAAATTGCAAAACTTGGATTCTAGAAGAAATTTGTATGAAATTGCTTTAGATTATTAATTAGAAAGTCTTAAAGAGAAATTTTCCCAATTTCTAAGTTTTTGGACAAAAATGGGAATGTATGGACAAAACTTAAAGGACTAGATTGTAAAAGTTGCAAAAAGTGGGTAGAAAAATGAGAAATAATGGAGAATGTGGGCTGCCATAAGAGGGAAAAATAATCGGCTAGGCTTGGATAATGTAGAAATTTCATGCATTCCATCATACGAGCTTAGGGCTAAATCATAGATAATGTGAAATATTAGGGGTAAAACGGTCATTTTGTCCGGGGTGAGATTTAGGCTCAAAAAGAATAATGTGAGGTTTTGATAATTCATTTTTATTGTTATAGACCCCGAGGAACGAATTTCAGAGGTCGATCGAGGAAAATGAAAGGTTTTGAAATAAACGAAACGCGAAACCGAAACGAGTACCAGGTAAGTTCGAATAACTTAAAGTAAACTCATAATATGCCTAAATGCATGTTTTATGAATGTATGATAATTATATATATTGATGGCATGAAAATCCATGAAATGTGTTAATGATACTGATAAGATAATAAATGTTCCGGTTGAAGTTAAAAAGGAAATTAGATGGATAAACCATGGCTTACATGACTTGAGATCTTGCATGTGTTGCAGAAAAGAGATTTAGCCCAGACGGATAATCCGTTGATCTCAACATAGAAAGGATCTAGCTCGGACGGGTGTTCCTTGAGTGATTGAGCCTCCCGAAGAATATGTCTGCATATGGATTTAGCCCGGACTGGTAATCCGACTAGGGTCTGAATTTAGCCTGGACTGGTAATTCAGATCCGAGCTCATTAAGGGTGCTTGTCGCTACAAGGGATTTATCCTAGATTGGTAATCCCAAAAACACCCAATGAGTTTATATTACGGGGGATTTAGCCTGGACTGGTAATCCCGTCGTAAGATGTGAGGTTCGCGGGAGTGCGTACATGAGATGATCGCTCTTATGACTTGACGATAAATGGATAATCCATCGAGATTTCTGAAAAGCTCAATGGGATTAACATAAGATATAGAATTTAAAATGTTGGATGATGAGCTCATCTAAGACAAATTTCATAATATACTGTTATGAGACTAACCTGTTGATTGAGTGCATGTGATAGGGAAACCATTTCATGCTTGTTGGTTATATTGCCTAATATGGTTGTATGCTAATTAATCGGTAAGTTTACCTTCCAGTTATTCAGGCTTACTAAGCATGTAACTGCTTACCCCTCACTTTTCCTCGTCTTACAGAGCTCAAGGACTCATAGAAATTGGAAGACGATTGGAAAGTCAACACACTATCATCTTGTTCAGCTTGGGTATATAGATACTTTTATCTTGCTCAATGGCATGTATAGGACTTTAGTTATTTTGTTATATGTGTCATTTGATTTGCTAATATGAAGGCTTGTAAAGGTATACATATTCACTTGTAGATGGCCATGGGGAATTGGCTCATTTTGATGTAGGTTATGACCTACAAATTTGTGTATGTTTATGTTCAACTGTTCTAGCTAGGGTGAAATATGGCATACCACATTTAGATACATGTAATGTGATCAAACCACATGGGATGGCTAGGCCATAGTTGGCAATGAGTTATAATAATGATCCAATCTTAAAAGTGTTATAAGATATAGAAATCCTTAATACAAAGGGGATAACCTAGCATGTGTGAAACCGATGAGATGAGGTTTACATGCAATGAGGTTTATCAAGGTCGCTTAAAAGTATAATTAGGCCATGTTAAATATTATTAAAACCTATAAGTGTGTATGGATGTTAGGCGATGACCAAAGGCTTGAAAAATGCCTAATAAGGTCCACACGGGTAGACACACGGGCATGTGTCTAGGCCATGTGTGACACACAGATAGCCTTATTGGTGTGTGGTATGGCCGTGTGTCCCCAACACCTAAAATTTTTAAGTCAGAATGCATGGTAGTAAACACACAGGTAGAGACATGGCCGTGTGTCACAACCGTGTGGTGGACACGACTTAGCACACGGGCGTGTGTCTTGGCAGTGTGCCCCTAAATGCATGCTAACATCATAAACAGAATGCTCAAGTCTTTGGATACGGGAGACCACACGGGCGTGTCTAGGCCGTGTGAAGGACACGAGCATGTGCTCAGCTTTGTGATAACCCATGTAAGTTCGGAGTAGAGAATAAATTCAATAAATTCCACACGGGTAGAGGACACGGGCGTGTGCATTGTCTCCACACGGGCGTGTGAGACATTAACCTAAAAATTTTCTTAAATTTTCTTTAGGACCTCGATTTTGTCTCAGACCATTCTCAATGTATGTTTAGGGCCTCGTAGGCTCATAATAGAGACACTAAGATGTGGTTTGATTGGTTTTAATTTGAAACGAAATTTCATAGCCCGTATTTTTCGAAAATGTCTGAATACATGTATGGTAACGCCTCGTACCCTATTCAGGCATCAAATACGGGTAAGGGGTGTTACATTTAGTGGTATCAGAGCTACAGTTAAGCAGTTCTAGGACTACCATAAAGAGTATTGAGTTTCGTTATACATGCCATTATACGAACATTGATAGTGTGACATCTCCTAACTGCTTCATTGTCTTTGAATGTAGTAAATATCTTTCAATCAAGCACAAGATGAGTCTGAGGGAGCTGAGAGCCATGCTCCAACTTCCGTACAACGACCTGTTTCTAGTAGTAGTAGTAGGAGGCCTATATCAGAAGGCCGGGAAAAGGCCAGAGCCGCCTTCTTTGACAAGATGGATGAGTGGTTTGGGAATTATTTGAGAAATCGTCCCAACATACCACGACCTCCCCCGCCGCCTAACCGACCTAGTGAGGAAGTGCCACGAGGTATGGCACTTGTAAGAATTGGTAAAGCCCATGTAGATAAGCTTAGAAAGTATGGGGCTGAGGAATTTAGAGCTAGGATCGATAATGATGCTGAGCGAGCCGAGTTTTGGCCGAGAGCACTACACGAGTATTGGACGAGTTATCTTGTACATTTGAGGAGTGTTTAAAGTGTATTGTATCTCTTCTAAAGGATACTGCATACCACTGGTGGAAAATTGTATCTTCAGTGGTGCCAAATGAAAACATCACTTGGGAATTTTTCCAAGCAGAGTTTAAGAAGAAATATATCAGTCAAAAGTTCTTAGACTCGAAGCGAAAGGAGTTCATGGAACTCAAAGAAGGAAATAAGACTGTATTGGAATACAAAAGGGAATTTGTGAGGCTAAGTCAATATGCAATTGAATGGGTTCAAACGGAGTCAGAAATGTGTAAACGCTTCGAGGAAGATCTAAATGAGGAAATTAGGCTATTAATTGGGATCCTTGAGATAAGAGAGTCTGTTGTATTAGTAGATCGGGCCAAGAAGGCCAAAGAGCTCAATAACGAAATGAAACAAGCTAAGAGAGAAGCTCGAGTTTCAAGTAAAAGATCCAACAGTAGAACGCTCCCATTTTCCACAAAGAAGTTAAGGGCCCAACATGAACGCTCCACTTCATCGGTAGGATATTCGGGTAAAGCAAGAAGCTTCAAATGACGTAACCAGAAGTCTTCTTCCCTGATGGTGACTAGTGTGCGGAGTGTAGATGACCAGAAGTCGAAATGTAAAAGTTGTAACAAATTTCACTTTGGAGTGTGCCGAATGAAGAGCTGGGCATGCTATAGATTTGGTTCTCTTGACCACTTCCTCAGAGACTGCCCAGAGCGAACTGATAAAGAGGTGGAATTAGCTCCAAAGTCGAGTGCTCCTATTCCACGAGGTAGACCTTCGAGATATCCTGGAAGTGCCAATGGTAATCGAGTTACGGCCAAAGACACTTTAAAATTAGAGGCTCGAGCCCCGGCAAGAACGTATACAATACGCGCTCGAGAGGAAGCCTCTACTCCTAACATCATCACGGGTACCTTTTCTCTTTTTAATACTTGTGTTGTTGCCTTAATTGCTCCAGGATCGACGCATTCATACATTTGCATGAGATTGGTGTCTAGTATGAATATATCCATTGAACCTACGAAATTTATTATCAGAGTGTCGAACCCATTAGGCAAGTCAGTCCTGGTTGATAAAGTCTGTAAGAATTGTCCTTTGACGATTTAGGGTCATTGTTTTCCGACTAACCTTATGCTACTGCCATTTGATGAGTTTGATGTAATACTTGGTATGGATTGGTTAGCCCTGCATGATGTAATTGTAAACTATGGTAGCAAGTATATTATATTGAAGTGCCCAGATGGTGAGATTCTATGGGTTGATTCAAGATAATTGGGTACATCGCCGGTTGTAATTACATCAATGGTTGCTCAAAGATATGTGAGAAAATAGTACGAAGCCTACCTTGCTTTCGTACAGAACACTAAGGAAGCGGAGTTGAAGATTGAGTCTGTGGCAATAGTATGTGAATATTTAGACATGTTCCCGGAGGAATTACCCGGATTACCTCCTGATAGAGAGATAGAATTTGGTATTGAACTGGTGCCAAGAACAACTCCTATTTTTATTACTCCATACAGGATGGCACCAACCAAACTGAAAGAGTTAAAAGCACAGTTGCAAGAGCTGACGGATAAAGGTTTTGCAAGGCTGAGCTTTTCACCTTGGAGTGCTCCCGTATTATTCGTAAAGAAGAAAGATGGTTCGATGAGGCTATGTATAGATTATCGGCAACTGAATAAGGTAACTATCAAGAATAAGTATCCTTTGTCAAGGATCGATGATTTGTTCAACCAGCTGAAAGGAGCCACTGTATTCTCTAAGATAGACTTGAGATCCGGCTACTATCAGTTGTAAGTTAAGGACGTGCCTAAAATAGCTTTCAGAATTAGGTATGGCCACAATGAGTTTCTTGTCATGCTATTTGGGTTAACGAATACACCGGTTGTATTTATAGACCTAATGAATAGGATGTTTCGGCCATACTTGGACAAGTTCATCGTTGTGTTCATTGACGACATTTTGATTTATTCCAAGGATGAGACAGAGCATGTGTAACACCTCTCGCCCGTATTCGACACCGGGACTAGGTTCGAGGTGCTACCAGACTTAACTCAAGCATACACATATAAAACCGGGGCATAAAATTTCTTTTAACTTAAAACTTCTCGTTCACATGCATTTTTTCCCTTAAACAGGCTCACGAGGCCCAAAACATACAGTAGAGACGGTTCGTGACTAAATCGAGAACTTCATGCTTTAAGGCTCCACACGCCCGTGTGGGTATAGACCGTGTGGTCACACACGCCCGCGTGGCTTGGGACACGCCCATGCCTTTAGCCCGTGTGCAACACTGACTTTAAAACACAACCATGACACATACCCGTGTGGCCTACCCGTGTACTAAATTGACTTAAAATTTTAAGTGCAGGGGACGCACGGCCATAACACACAACCATGGGAGTGAGCCGTGTGTCACACACGACCTAGACACACGCTCGTGTGCCTTGCCCGTATGGACAAAAGGAGACCATTTTGTCACCTATTTTACACAACCTACACAAGATCATTTCAATATACTAATTTCACCATAAGAGACACCAATTCATCCATAGAAAGAACATTATATGCATTTACAAAAATTAATAATAGCCATTATTCTAGACTTAATACAAAATGAAGGGCTTTTGGCTTAAGCCAAAATACATAACCAATTTCTCATTAAATCAAACATCCTAGTCTAGCCCTATACATGTCATAGTCAAAAGAAGATTTATACTATACCAAGTGCTTCGATTAATAGTGTGATTGATATCTCCGACTTCAAGGGATCCTTGAGCTAATTAAGTGGCACTGAAAGAAAAAGGAAAGGAAAAAGAGTAAGCATAAAGCTTAGTAAGTTGCATATAAATAAATATACAACAACAAATTCACCATTAGTCATCATGCTCATAACTCAAAGGTAAGTATAAACTTAACTTACTCATTACCGTCTACTCAAGACACATTTTCTAATTTGAGCTCATTATTCATTGATTTCCAAATAAGTACCTGTATCACTCACAACATTATTATACTTTTCTTTATTAAAGCACTTTCATAACCTTTAAAGTTGAACCTTTCGGAATACTACCGGCTATTCTGTAAGCCTCAAACATGGGATAAGTTGCCGATGCCATGTCCCAAACATGTCTTACACTAGCTATCATCATCGAGGCCGATGCATGTCCCAGACATATCTTACACTGGCACTCATCTCTACGCCGATGCCATGTCTCAGACATGGTCTTACACTAGCACTCATAATGTGGCCGATGTATGTCCCAGATATGTCTTACACTAGCACACAAGTAATCCGAATATTATGGCATGGATATCTGGTTTGTTTCTTAGGGTCCCAACTAGATCTTTCTATTATCTCAATCAATAATATGCATTCTCAGTTCACAATCTAGCAATTCATACTATATCAATTCAATAACAATTCAACTACATACATTCACAATGTAGTTGCATTATTTACATACAACTTACCTCAGGTTACAAAATGTACTCGACTAGTCGGTTTAGTCGATTTGCTTGGCTTTCCCTCGGTCTAGGTTCGATTTGGCAATTCTTGATCTATGATAAAAAAATGCGCTTATTTAGTCACTAAACACAATTAGGCAATCTAAAATTCATATCTCAGGTAAAATGACTATTTTGCCCCTAGACCTTGGCAAAAATGACCATTTTGCCCCTATGCTCGAAATTTAATTTTTATTGAATTTGTTCATATCCTAGGCCTAGCTGAACCCTTTTTACTCTAATAGCATCACCAAATTCTCACTATTTCACACCCCTATCACCTAATTTCACAAACTTTGCAAAATGGTCCTATAAGGGTTTTCATGAGAAGTTCTTTCACAAAAGTTATCTATTACACAACTAAGACTAATTTTTTTCCATAAAAACTCAGCAAAAATCACAAATATTTTCACGGAAAAACCCTAAACTTTCAACCATGTTGCAAAATAGACCTCTCATTAGAAAGCCTATGCTTCAAGGAGTCCAAAAATGTAAAAATCATTAAGAGAAACTTTCAAAATCACTTACTTGAGAGGCTTAATGTTGCTAAAATTTTTAAAGCTTTCAAAACCCCATTATTTGTTGAAAATTTTGGTGGAGGAAGAAGATGGAAAGGGATGATATCATCCTCTTTTCATCTATTTTTATTTTAGTCAAAATAAGTCACCTAACCCACCTAATTTTAAAATTTTTGTCTCCTCTTGACCCTATGGCCTATGCTCCTTTAAAAAGGGTCTAATTGCTCTTTAAAATCCCCAAATTTTAGTTCTCTAGCTAATTGACACATTTGGATACTAAAATAAAACTTTTTCCTTTTATGCGATTTAGTCTTTTCTCACAATTAGGCTCAAAAACATTAAAATTAGCTCCCCATATTTTCATGCACTACTATAATCGTACTATAACCTCATAATAATAATAAAAATAATTTTTTCAACTTCAGATTTGTGGTCTTGAACCACTGTTTCGACTAGGCCCTAAATCGGGCTGTTACAGCATGCGAAGCATGTGAAGACTGTGTTGTAGACTTTACGGGAAAAACAATTGTATGCTAAGTTTAGAAAAAGTGAGTTTTGGTTCCATGAAGTTGGGTTTCTGGGTCATATTGTTTCGGGTGAAGGTATCCGAGTTGATCCAAGTAAGATCTCTGCTATTGTTGAATGAGACCGCCTAAAAATGTAACCGAGGTTAGAAGCTTTTTGGGCTTAGCTGGTTACTACCGAAGATTTGTGAAAGGATTCTCCATAATAGTAACTCCAATAATGAGGTTGCTACAGAAAGACATTAAGTTCGAATGGTTAGAAAAGTGTCAGCAGAGTTTCAAGAAGTTGAAGACATTGCTGACAGAAGCTTCAATTCTAGTATTACCCGAGTCGAGAAAAGAGTTTGTGGTCTACAGCGATGCATCCTTAAATGGACTAGGCTGTGTACTTATGCAAGATGGTAAGGTGATAGTCTATGCTTCACGGCAGTTGAAGCCACACGAAAAGAATTACCCGACGAATGACTTAGAGCTTGCTGCCATTGTTTTTGCCTTGAAAATTTGGAGGCATTATTTATATGGTGAGACTTGTCATATATTTACAGACTAGAAGAGTTTGAAGTATTTGATGACCCAAAAATAATTGAATCTGAGACAGTGGAGATGGTTAGAATTAATTAAAGACTATGAGCTGATCATCGATTACCACCTGGGAAAGGCGAACGTAGTCGCCGACGCATTAAGTAGGAAATATTTGTTTGCATTGAGAGCCATGAGTGCTCGATTGGCATTTTTTTATGATGGTTCGGTCTTGGCAGAGTTAGAGGCCAGGCCGACATTTCTTCAGGAAATTTATGATGCTCAGACTAATGATAATGACCTACGAACTAAAAGAATTAATGTGAGTTGGGTATCGAATCAGATTTTTAAATCGATTCTAATGGATGCTTGATGTTTAGAGGCAGAGTTTGTATATCGAGGAATAATGAAATCATTCGAAAAATCTTGCAAGAAGGACATGATAGTCATTTATCTATCCATCCAGGAAGTACTAAGATGTATAATGATTTGAAGAAAATGTACTGGTGGAGCAGCATGAAGAGAGACGTCTCTAAATTTGTATCAAAATGTCTGATATGCCAGCAAGTTAAAGCTGAACATCAAGTACCTTCAGGCTTATTACAGCCTGTGATGGTCCCCGAATGGAAGTGGGATAGAATTACTATAGACTTCGTGACAGGATTACCATTGACCCCAAAAAAGAAAGATGCTCTACGGGTTGTGGTGGATAAGTTGACGAAGTCGGCTCATTTTATCCCGGTAAGGACAGATTATTCACTTGATAAGTTGGTTGACCTGTATATATCTGAGATTGTGAGGTTACACGGGGTACCATTATCGATCATTTCAAATAGAGACCCGAGATTCACTTAGAGATTTTAGAAGAAACTACAGGAAGCCTTGGGTACCAGGTTGAACTTTAGCACAGCTTTTCACCCGTAGACTGATGGTCAGTCTGAGCAGATGATTCAGATTCTTAAGGATATGTTGTGATGCTACATCCTCGAATTTCAAAGCAGTTGGAAAAAAAATCTGTCATTGGTAGAGTTTCCCTACAACAATAGTTTCCAAACGAGTTTGAAGATGGCACCTTATGAAGCCTTGTATGGCAGAAAGTGTCGAACTCCATTGTATTGGACAGAACTTAAAGAAATTCAGATTCATGGAGTTGATCTGATCAAGGAAACTGAAGAAAAGATTAAAATGATACGTGACTACTTAAAAGTGGCATCGGATAGACAAAAGTCCTATGCTGATTTGAAAAGAAAAGAGATCGAAATTCAAGTTGGAGATAGAGTATTCTTAAAAGTATCTCCATGGAAAAAGGTATTGATATTTGACTAGAAAGGCAAACTGAGTCCGCGATTTATAGGACCACACGAGATCACTGAAAGAGTAGGACCATTAGCCTATCGCTTGGCATTGCCACCAGAACTGGAAAAGATTCATGATGTGTTCCATGTATCTATGTTAAGGTGATATCGATCAAACCCCTCTCATTTGATTACACCGACGGAGATTGAAATTAGATCGGACTTGACCTACAATGAAAAATTAGTCAAAATTTTGGCTCTTGAGGTTAAATAGCTAAGAAATAAAAATGTGGCTTTGGTAAAGGTTTTATGGTATCGACATGGAGTGGAAGAGGCTACATGGGAGCTAGAAAAATCCATGCGAATCCAATATCTAAACTTGTTTACTGGTAAGGCTTTCAAGGACGAAAGTCCCTAAAGAGGGGAGAAATGTAACATCTCAAAACAAGGCCTAGCCAGAGCAGCGGTTTTCGAACCACAAATATAACGTCAAAAAATTTATTTTATGATTATTATAAGGTCTAAAATATGAAAATATGCATGTGTTAAAGTTTCATGAAGAAATTCTATGAGTAAGGTGTCCAATTGGAAAATAAGGACCAAATTGAATAAATTGCAAAACTTGGATTCTAGAAGCAATTTGTATGAAATTGATTTAGATTATTAATTAGAAGGTCTTAAAGAGCAATTTTCCCAATTTTTAAGTTTTTGGACAAAAATGGGCATGTATAGAAAAATTTGAAAGTTTAGTAAGGAAGGGCATTTTGGTCATTTAGTAATAAATGAAATAAAAAGGAAAAATGAAGGCAAAATTCACTCATCTTCTTCCTATAGCTGATGAAATTTCAAGGGTTCCATAAGCTAGGGTTTTCAACATTTTCAAGCTCAATAGTAAGTGCTCCCTAGCCCCATTTTTAATGTTCTTCGTATTTTTGAAGTCCCGGTAACTTACACTTTTCATTTCTACCCATATTTCATGCTAGAGTTCATGTTTAGAAAACTACCCATGAATGAGATGCTTGTATTTTGATGTTTTATAGAGGAATATAAGAGTTTAAAGGATGGTAAACAACTTTTACTAAGTGGTTTTTCAAGGAAATGACTTAAAGGACTAGATTGTAAAAGTTTCAAAAAGTGGGTAGAAAAATGATAAATAGTGGAGAATGTGGGTTGCCATAAGAGGGAAAAAGACTCGGCTAGGCTTGGATAATATAGAAATTTCATGCATTCCATCATACGAGCCTAGGGACTAAATCGTAAATAATATGAAAGATTAGGAGCAAAACGGTCATTTTGTCCGGGGGTGAGATTTAGGCTCAAAAAGAATAATGTGAGGTTTTGATAATTCATTATTATTATTATAGACCCCGAGGAACAAATTTCAGAGGTCGATCAAGGAAAACGAAATGTTTCGGAATAACCAAAACGCGAAACTGAAACGAGTACCAGGTAAGTTCGAATAACTTAAAGTAAACTCATAATATGCCTAAATACATTTTTTATGAATTTATGATAACTATATATATTGATGGCATGAAAATCCATGAAATGTGTTAATGATAATGATAAGATGATAAATGTTCCAGTTGAAATTAAAAAGGAAATTCGATGGATAAACCATGGCTTACATGACTTGAGATCTGCATGTGTTGCAGAAAAGGGATTTAGCCCAGATGGGTAATCCGTTGATCTCAACATAGAAAGGATCTAGCCCGGACGGGTGTTCCTTGAGTGATTGAACCTCCCGAAGAATATGTGTGCAATATGGATTTAGCCCGGACGGGTAATCTGACTAGGGTCTGAATTTAGCCTGGACTGGTAATCCCGACATCACCCAATGAGTTTATATTACAGGGGATTTAGCCTGGACTGGTAATCCTGCCGTAAGATGTGAGGTTCGTGGGAGTGTGTACATGAGATGATTGCTCTTATCACTTGACGGTAAATGGATAATCCATCGAGATTTTTGAAAAGCTCAACGGGATTAACATGAGATATAGAATTTAAAATGTTGGATGATGAGCTCATCTAAGACAAATTTCATAAGATACTGTTATGAGACTAACCTGTTGATTGAGTGCATGTGATAGGGAAACCATTTCATGCTTGTTGGTTATATTGCCTAATATGGTTGTATGCTAATTAATCGGTAAGTTTACCTTCTTGTTATTCGGGCTTACTAAGCATGTAAATGCTTACCCCTCTCATTTCCCCATCTTACAGAGCTCGAGGACTCGTAGAAATTGGCAGACGATTGGAGAATTAACACACTATCATCTTGTTCAGCTTGGGTATATAGATACTTTTATTTTGTTCAATGGCATGTATAGGACTTTTGTTATTTTGTTATATGTGTCATTTGATTTGTCAATATGAAGGCTTGTAAAGGTATACATATTCACTTGTAGATGGCCATGGGGAATTGGCTCATTTTGATATAGGTTATGACCTACAAATTTGTGCATGTTTATGTTCAATTGTTCTAGCGAGGGTGAAATATGGTATATCACATTTGGATACATGTAATGTGATCAAACCACATGGGATGGCTAGGTCATAGTTGGCAATGAGTTATAATAATGAGCCAATCTCAAAAGTGTTATAAGATATAGAAATCCTTAATACAAAGGGGATAACCTAGCATGTGTAAAACCGATGAGATGAGGTTTACATGCAATAAGGTTTATTAAGGTCGCTTAAAAGTATAATTAGGTCATGTTAAATATTATTAAAACCTATAAGTGTGTATGGATGTTAGGCGATGACCGAAGGCTTGAAAAATAGCCTAATAAGGTCCACACGGGCATGTGTCTAGGCCATGTGTGACACACGGATAGCCCTATGGGCGTGTGGTATGGCCGTGTGTCCCCTGCACCTATAATTTTTAAGTCAGAATGCATGGTAGTAAACAAACGGGCAGAGACACGGCCGTGTGTCTTAACCGTGTGGTGGACATGGCCTAGCACACGGGCGTGTGTCTTGGCAGTGTGCCCCTAAATGCATGCTGACGTCATAAACAGAATGCTCGAGTCTTTGGACACGAGCGACCACACGGGCGTGTCTAGGCCATGTGAAGGACACGGGCCAGGGACACGGGCATGTGCTCGGCCGTGTGAAAACCCCTATAGGTTCGAAGTAGAAAATAAATTCAATAAATTCCACACGAGTAGGGGACACGGGCATGTCCCAAGGCACACGGGCCTGTGCATTGTCTCCACACGGGCGTGTGAGAAATTAACCTAGAAATTTTCTTAAATTTTCCTTAGGACCTTGGTTTTGTCCTGGACCATTCTTAATGTATGTTTAGAGTCTCGTAGACCCATAATAGAGACACTAAGATGTGGTTTGATTAGTTTTAATTTGAAACGAAATTTCATAGTCTGTATTTTTCGAAAATGTCCAAGTACATGTATGGTAACGCCTTGTACCCTATTCCGGCGTTGGATACGGGTAAGGGGTGTTACACTTTTTTCTTTCCTTGATCTAGCTTCGTATTTGAATTTTCTAGATCTAAATAAATAAATTTAATTATCAATTTAGTACCTTTCATGTTCATATGCAATATTCTCTATAATTCAACTATTATTTATAGTTCATTCAAAGCTGTCCACTTGAGTTATAGTCACTAAATTATTTTTATCTTGAGCTACAGAACTCCAAATTAGGATATATTATTTTTTTCTAAAACTAAACTCACATATCTTTTTACCATAAAATTTTCAGAATTTTTGGTGTAGCTAATAAGTACAGTTTATTCTTTAAAGTCACCCCTATTCTGCTATCTGACAGTTCCGACCCTTCCTCACTAAAAATTAATTATCTCCTCGTACAAGATTCGAATGATGTTACCATTTATTTATCTTAAAAATATACTCATTCGTGATTTTAAAAATGTAAATTTAAGCCTCTAATTATTTTTCTTAAATTTTTTATGATTTTCCAAATTCAGAACAGGGGAACCCAAATTCATTCTGACCTTGTCTCACAAAATTTATTATATCTCATGATTTACAATTTCATTTCTTACACCATTTCTTCTATGAGAAACTAGACTCAATAATATTTAATTTCATATTTTTTTCATCTTCTAATTCGATTTCCAAAATTTATGGTGATTTTTAAAATTTAGCCTACTACTGCTGTCCAAAATTGTTTTAGTGCAAGCTGTTTATTACCATTTTTCCCCTAAGCTTTTAATAAATAATAATTTCGTCCCTACTCAATTAGCCTCTCAATTGAGCTGATTTTTCTAAATTATGCTATTTCATCCTAAACTTACAGCACTCAACTATGGTGACTTTCAACTTCATCCATGAAATAAAAAACTAATGAATTTAATAGTAGGACCTAGTTGTAAAAGTCTTAGAAACACAAAAATTACAAGAAATAGGCAAGGATTAACTCACTTGGTGTAAAAATTATGGAATATCAGCTTAAAGAACCCCTCCTATGGCGTTTTGGTTGATGAGAATGAAGAAAAATGAAGAGAAATCTAGATAATTCCTATTTAGTCCTATCTTTATTTAGTTAATTATGCAATATTCCAATTTTGCCCTTAAATCATCAATTTTCCTGCTGATTTCATGCCCTTGCCATCCAGCCCAAATAAATTTTGGGTCTAGTTGCCTTTTAAATCCTTTCTCATTAGACACTTAAGCTATTTAACCATTCTAGCAACTTTTACACCTTTTTCAATTTAGTCCTTTTGATTTAATTGACAACCCAAACATTAAAATTTCCTAACGAAATTTTAATACCACATCACTAACATTTCATAAATATTTATAAAAATATATATAACTCATTTTTACGAGATCGAGGTCTCGATATCTTGTTTTTACCCAATTCCTTCGAAAAAAATTTCTAACTAACCACTAAATCGGTAAAATTATTTTATCGATATTTTCATATGATTTTCCTATCATATCAATATTCATGCAAAAATATTAAAATAAATTTCTTTTTAAATTGGATTTATGACTACGAAACCACTATTCCGATAACTTTGAATTTAGGCCATTACAGCAGATGGTTAATGACTGAGAGAAAATAGGGATTTGGGAACAAATTAAAATAAAAAAATAAAGATTTATCCAATTGATTTTTTTTTTTTAAATTCAAGTTGAAGTCTACTTCCCAACAAAATTTGAAGCAAAAACAATCCAAACGTGCGCAACATAGGATTCAAACACAAGACCTAAAAGTAAGTTAACACCTTACCATCAAACCAGCAGGCTCATCATAACGACCCGTTTTTTAGTGGTGTCGAAAATAATGGTTCCGAGACTACAAATTCGACGACTAAGTTTGTAAATATTATTATTTAATATTTACAATTCAAATATGGTTTTAAAAAGGTTTTTGATATGATAATTTGTGTTATATAAATGATTTATTAAATTCAAGTGGTAAGACCCTAAAGTCAAATGGTTTTAGAAAATGAGGTATCGGGACCTCGTTTTTATAAAATGAGTCATAAATATTTTTATAAATATTTACAGAGTGTTATAAAGGCCATATTAAATTTTCGTTGAAAATTTTTAACGTTTCGATAGTTAATTAATTAAAAAGGACTAAATCGTAAAAGATATAAAATTTGATCACTATTTGATTTGAGTGATTAAATGGTTTATTGAATAAAAGAAAAGGACTTAAATGGTAATTAAACCATTTAAGGAGTTAGTGGGCTAATATGGGCATGGATTTGGTGCTTTATTTAATTATTAACCAAGGTTAAAATAGTAATTTTATAATTAAATTAAATTAAATAAAAATAAAAGTTATTATCATCATTTTCATGTCTTCCTCATCGATTTGAAAGAAGAAAGAAACCATTGTTAGACCTTGAAGCTTCGGCCAAGCTTTCATGTATGCATATAAGTCTGTTTTAGCCCTGTTTCTAATATTTTTTTATGTTTTTAATGTAACACCCTAAACCCGGCCTAGACGTCCAAACCAAGTTTGTAAGTTACATCATGCATTTCAAAGATCACACAACCATAAAGCAACCAGAGTAAACCAATAGTCAGGTAATAATCAACACGATAGTAATTTAAACACATAGTTCTACTAAATTTATAACATCATAAGACAAATACTCCTACTAGTAGTAATTATGCTAGGAACATCGTTTAACAACGAACTGAGCTTCCGCGAAACTGACCCAATCTAGTCTGATTACCACCTGAAATTCAAACAGTAATAGAGTGAGTTATGATCTCAGTGCATCAAAAGGAATGTAATGCAACATTGGTAACTTATAAAGAATATCCAGTTTAAAGATTCGGTTCAACACGGAGGCTTGTTCGTTCTAAGTTCAGAGCAGAGATTTTAGATATATATGTTATTCCAGTTCAGAAGTAGTTCAGATCAGATTCGAATGCAATGTCCCTATTCCATCTGCTACACACCAACTTCAACTACCCCAGCACACCATTATGGACATTTAATGCCCATCCATCCCTGCACACCTTTATAGTGTTCAGTGACACTTTCACAGAAGCGCAGCTTAGCTGCTAGTTCAATAAGTGACAAGAGCCAGAATCAGAATGTTACTTATTGTGGCATAACCACAATTTCAATACAGACCCCCATCTTTTTCACAATCTCCCACCACATGTTAATATAGAATGCAGTAGCCCATATCACATGTTCTGTCATACCAATACATTACAGAATTAATATAGTAGTTTGATAACAGAGTGGTATTACAGTGCACATTCAAGTATGTGACTCATAGATCGGTGTCATGTATGCAAATTCAGTCATTCATATATCGAGATAACCAATACCAAAGCTAATCAACCTTTTCGACCTCAAAAATAGCTATCGGATCCAGCATACTGCCACACGGCCTGGGCACACGCCCATGTGCCTTGGTCGTGTGGATTTTAAGTACAAACAGTGAGTCACACAGCCTGGGCACACGCCCGTGTCCTTGGCTCTGTGGTTTTATACAATGAACAGTGAGTTACACGGCCATTCATACGGCCTACCACATGCTCGTGTGGTGCACATGGCTTAGCCACACGCCCGTGTGTCTGGCCATGTGACATTGACAGCCTCTATTTTTGGCGATCCAAAATTCAAAAAGTAAATTTTTCGATACGCATCTGAGACGATTCCAAAGTAGTAACAAAGTAGAGGAGTTTCGAAGCCTAAAACTACGATTCAATAATGCAATCATTCAATTTATCAACATCAATGCACAATTATTTCCAAAATACTTATGTCGAAAGTTTCGACACAACTTTCAACAAAATCCATACTTACAGAAGATCAACAACGATTACTCGAATTGACATGATGCGGTTCGCTATTTTCAGTATCCCTGCCTATTAGGGAAAACAAACGATTGACTATCAAAGACTCTGGCAACTCATTCGAACAACCATTTCAATTTATACTATGAAATGCAAGATAAGAAACCCGAAAATTTAACGAATTGACATTAAAACTTACTCCACAACCTCTTAAAAATGAAAGCTAATAGCGTAACGTCAATTATTTTGAATTCCATACAATAATTAAAGAGGAAAAAGGAAAAGAAAGAAATAAAATAAAGAAGGAAAAAAGGGAAAATGAAAGAGAAGAAAAAAATAAAAAAGAACTAATGTTAATTTATTATCAATTAACTTCCATCCAGACTTCCAACAGTTAACAAAAATATTCTCCCTACGCATACTACGAGATTCGAACTAGGAATCAGATAGAATACAGACAGATGCTTAACCAATGAACCAGTAGGCTAATTCTTGTTACCCTTTCACAAAGAATTGAACTTAAGCGAGTAATGCATGCTTGTGGGTTGATTCTATAACAACAAAATTTTTTAATGATGCGACTCAAACTCCAGACCTTAAACACAGATGCAGAGCACAAAACTACAGATATAGAAATTAATTACTGCAGATTTTCACAAACACGTTTTTAAGATTTTGGGGCGTTACATTTAATATCGTTGCAATTAGGTCTAGCTAGCCCGTACCTTCGATTTTGAAACTATTAAAGATATTGAATGTTGCCATTAATGAATCTATGTGATTTTAGATATTAAATGATGAATTTGAAATGTTGGTTGATATTTAAAAGTATTTTGTTAAGTAATTTTGATGAATTTACCGATTAAGGACTAAATTATTGAAATAGTAAAAATACAAGGATTTTATGTGAAATTATTATAAATTTGGGCTGTATTGAGGGTAGTTAAGACTATGATCTGGGCTTCAGTTTATGTGTTATTTGTGATTGTTGTCTAAGATATCTGAATCTGAACCATATTAGTTGGGTATGTGCATGTCTGTTTCTATCTGACTGGTTGTTGATGTGTTCACTGATTCTGTGAGGTTGTAAGCATACATGCACTTGCATAAAGTAAGTTTTAGGTTGGTTGTGAAGAGAAGGAAGACTAATTCAGACCTGGTAGTTTAACTGCAACATGCCTATACAGCGATTTACCGTAATGCATTGTACGACATATACGCCAGCCTTGCTACTTATTATTATCTGAGTGGCTTAGTCCACATACATGGTGTGTAGGGTTAGATGGGCCTTTCAAGGTCCTATGTGGTGTGTTTGATTGGATGAGCTTAAACAGCTCTTTCGGGGTGTGATCGGGGGACGGAGAGTTGTTTTGGTTGGACGAGTGGGTTTTTTTTAAATACTTGATTGCATTCATACCCATTTATTTAAATGACTGGGTGTAGATTATTTGTCTGTATTTTTTCTAACTAATTGACATTTGTGACTGAGTGTCTGTGTGTGACATGGTGTGCTTGAATTGTTACTTCCTGGTAGGATGTTGATTCCTAATTTACTTTTTGATTTCGTGTATCTCTGTAAGTATGTTTCGCTATTGAACCATTTCCTGTAATTTTGATATAATTCGAGTCTCAAACTCACACTGAGCTTGACTAGCTTACCCCCATAGTGTTTCCCCTTTCAAGTACTTACTTGCACCTTCTGAAGCTTAGACCCGGTACATGGAGGCCTCAGACAGTCTCAATAAGGAAACATGTTTAAGAGTTTTCTTTTTTATTGTTATTTTTGGTAAATGGTTTTGAAATGAACGATTATAAGAACTGTGGTACAATTTTAATTTGGGCTTTTCGTAAATGGTTTTCTTTAGAGAGAATTTTTTTTTTATAATGGGACTTTATTTTTGAACTTTTTACACAATTTAAATCTTGTAATGTTTCCAAGTGGTAAATTTTAAATTTTTCTTACGATCACTTCGGTGATCAATGTGACCTCTGAAATTCGGCCAAAACTTCTAGGCCCGATTTTGGGGAGTTGCAATTTGACTAGCGCTAAGCGCAATAATTTGTCAACTCGTTCAACTAGTGTTGGGCACACAAATGATTTTGTCGAGATAAATGACTAGCGCTGGGCGCAAAATCTTAATCACGGTCTAACCGTTTGGCACCGGGTGCCATTTGTTGAATTATATATTTTGGTAAGGTATAATGGTTCATTAGATTATTTATATGTTGTGAAATGTATATTTTGGATAATAGTTGAAAGTGGGATACATTGAGATCATGAGTTATTTATACATTGGTTAGATATTACTGTTGTTCTACGTCTCAACATCCACGACAAATCCCATAATCAATGTTGGTGATGTATTTCTTTTAAGTCTTAGCATGTACTTAGGATGTCAATATTAAGATAATGTCCTTTTGTTTAGTAAGTCCTAGGGAATATAGATCTATAAGTTAAAGATGATTGTAAATACATGTTTGGAACTGATCGTAAATGCTTTCAATTAGTGTTTGCTTAAATTATTTGGTCATTTTGGTATTAAACTTGTGATGCTTGTTTAGTAAATGAAGGAAAGTTTATTTATTGAGCCTCTTTTGTTGATAATTGGTTGAAAATGATTAGTATAGTTTATGCATTTACTATATTCAATTATATGAATGCTTGAACTTTATTTGAGGTATCTATGAATGGTATATTGGTGTTGATGGATGATTTAAATGTGGTGTCAATGAGGGCACATTGGTTAAGCACTTAAGATGTTTATTTTGGTATTTTCTTAGCATGTTTTATTGTGTTTTAATGTTCCTTAAGGTTCCTTTTAAAGTGTGCTTAGATAGTTTGAATGGTTCTACTTGTAATGGTTTTGAAAGGGCTTGTTTGTAGGTGAATTTTAGTCCACACGGCCTGAGACATGAGTGTGTGTCTTAGCCGTGTGTGACACACGACCTAGCATATGGGTGTGTAGGAAAAGTTTGAAAATTACACGGGTGAGGACATGGGCTAGGATACGACCTGGGACATGGGCGTGTGTCTCAGCCGTGTGAGGCACATGACCGTGTGACCCCGGTAGTCAAAATTTTGTAACTTTTTCTTAAACTTTCCAAATGATTTCAAATTGGTTTTAATCATTTCTAAGGTATTTTTAGGGCCTCGAATGCTCGATCTAGGAACGATATGTATGTAAATGATTGGATTATAATATGTTTATGGTTATATATATGAAATGTATGTTAAATGTTCTAATTGTACGTTAATACTCCATAACCCTAATTCAGCACAGTTACGGGTTAGGGGTGTTACACTCATTCTGTCATAACTTGCACAGAAATAAAATTTAAGTCAAAACATTAGGGATAGGAATTTAGCTAAAAAAATTTAACAAGCTTCTAAGAGCTAGGATTTGAGCTTAGGACCTCTCACATACATACATATCACATAACCATTGAACCAAATTAAATTATTTGTCATAATTTTCTCAACCTTAATTCAATACAGGGCGTGACCACTATTAGTTTCACTTACCCAATTTATTCTAACCCGATTTTCAGGATGTGGCAATGTTAATGATATACTGTTTGCCAATAATAAGTTAAATCAAGAATAATTTGATATTAGAAAAATGCATAAGATTCATTACATTTCAATAGTGGGAAGTTTAATGTATGTTTAGGTTTTGTATGCGTTTGGATATTGCGTACATTTTTGGGATGTTGTGCAAATATTTGAACAATCCAGGTATAGACCATTGGAAAACAACCAAAATATTTATACATTATCTTTAGAAAACAAAACATTAAATGCTCACATATCAAAGGTCTAATAAGTTAGAGATTGTCATGTATACATGCTCCGATTTTTATGGAATATGGATGCAAAATTGTCACTAAAGTGCAAATTGTGACAAAAAATTGCAATCATTTATTATTAAATAAAGTCTGAGCTGAATACGTGTAAATACTCTAGTAACTAATTTATAATTAATGATGAGATATTAAAAAAATAAAGTTAATATATAAAAATTTATATGCCTAATGAAAGGAAAAGAAAACTTGAGCTTACAAAAAAACCACGCATTGCATCTTGGAGCTCAAGTTTTGCCTCTTGTCACTTAAATCTTAACTTTTTTAACTTCTCCCTTTTTCTTTTTGCCTTCAAGGATAGATGAGAGTTAAGGTGACAACTATCCAAAAATTTCCAAGACAGTAATAAATTAGGCATAAGGAAGGGGAAATATGAAAAGTGAATTATTGGTAAGGACTACGGGCCAGTTTAGCATTGCTTTTTAGAAGCACTTTTGGGTTAAAAAGCACTTTAGAGTAAAAATTAAATTTTCTGCTTCTACTTTTGGCAAAAAAAAAATATTTTTGAAAAGCTTTTTTTGTCCGAAAAGCACTGTTGAAAAGCTCAAAAGCATATTATTTAGCAATATTTTTTATCTTAAAAGTGTTTTTTGTCCCAAAAGTTCTTTTAAGAAGTAATGTTAAATTGGGCCTACATCTATTCACGAGTCGAGTTATTCTTCCAAGTGCAAAGGTCCGTCTGAAATTTGGGCGAAATTAGATAAAAATATAAGACTCCAAAAATGGGATTTGATAAAAAAAATAGGCCTATTTAAAATATGGACAAGCTTGGGATCTAACATTGAAGGCCTAACCCATTCATTTTCTATGTTAAATATATTGCATATGTTATTTTTTAAAACTTTAATCTACAATATAATACTATAATGTAAATATTTAAAAAAAATTAACATGCCTATATATATTTTTTTAATAAATAAAAAATATATAAATTTATTAAATATTAAATTAAAGATAATATAAATATTTTTAAATTTTAAAAAAATAATATGCGTGAAACTAAAATGGGTTTGGATTAGCTATTTA